>CM057452.1:1590469285-1591770000 GCA_016271365.2 Neoceratodus forsteri | reverse complement strand
GAAACCTGCCCTCCTCCAAAGCGGACCACTTTCTGCAAAATGAATATGCTACCTCGCATACTCACTCTGTATAGTGAAACCAGCGGATAAAAAAGGAGAGGCTGGGGGTGTTCTTGGATGATCGCCAGCATGGCTTCATCACGGGCAGATCGTGTCAAACTAACCTTGTGGGGTTCTATGAATGGGTGACGACAGCGCTTGACCAGGGTAGGCTGGTTGATCTCATCTTTCTAGACTTCAGCAAGGAATTTGATTCGGTCCCCCACACTGGTCTGCTGGATAAGTTGGGAAAGATGGGGGTTGGGGCACGGAAGGTCAGGTGGATTGGAAACTGGCTATCTGGTCGTACCCAGCGGGTGGTGGGAGTAGTCTTGTCCTCCAGGGGGGTCATTAGCAGGGTCCCACAGGGATCAGTTCTGGGGGTCGCTCCTGTTTAACACCTACATCTCCACTATCAGGGAGGGCATCAGGAGTGAAATGAGTCTCTTGGCAGAGGACTCTAAGCTGGGGGCATTGGTGGATGGGGAAGAGGGTAGGGTTGCCCTACAGTGAGATCTGCATGCTCTAGGGAGATGGTCACGCACCTGGAAGCTAAGATTTAACACCAGACAATGTAAGGTGCTTCACCTGGGGCAAAGAAGCCTAGGTCAGGTGCACACCCTAGGAGGGAACATATTGCAGGTTCTGATTGGTGAGAAGGACTTGGGGTGCTGGTGGATGCCAGAATGAATAACTCGGAACAACAGAGGGCTGCATCCCCAAGGGGATTACCTCAAGAAACAGGGAGGTGATTATGCCACTGTACAACTGTCTCATCAGACCGCAGCTCGAGTACTGTGTGCAGTTTTGGCGACCGCACCTCAGGAAGAATACTCAGCTCCTGGAGAGAGTTCAGAGGAGGGCAACCAGGATGATCCAGGGTCTGGGGGACAGGACTTATGAAGAGAGACTTGAGAGCAACCTGTTCTCACTGGAGGAGAAGACGGGGGGATATGATTGAGGTCTTCAAGTATCTACAAGGGGTAAATAAGGTACACCTACATGAAGTCTTTCAGAGGAAGGTGAGAGGGGCCACCAGGGTGCATGGCTGGAAGCTGGAGGGCAGGGGAATCAGGGGGAGACGATACTTCACTGAGAGGGTGGTGGAACCATGGAATGCATTGCCTGAGGAACAGGTGGAGGTGTCTAGGGTGGAGGCTGGAACAGACACAGGAGGAGGATGAAGAGGACTGCTTGTCTGGGGGAGAGAGAAGAGAGAAGAAAGAAGAACCCTGGCCGGGGAAAGGGGGATCAGGGGAGGAGTCAGAAAGGTTACGGTGCCCATTCAGGGTGCTGACTGGAGCAGACTCGATAGACCATGGTACCTACTCTGCTGGCATTTTAGTATGTTAGTAATGTGACCACTACAGATGACAGACAGCTGTGGAGGGCAGGTTTTTTTTGCCAGTCACCTTCTTATGTTCAGGAGGCCAGTCGGACACTTTAAGAATAGAGTGCTGGGGAGGGGGGGAGCAGATTACTCATCACAAATAAAGACTTAGACGGCAGTTGTACCATTCACCCACCGTGGGAGTTTTAACTACTTAAATATAAAACTGTGGGTGCTGGGTGGAGGAGGATAGTTTTTTTTTTTGCTGGCATACAAATCAGTGGGTAGGGGACAGAGGACTTGAATTAAAGGGGAGCTTGGGGAGGAAGGTGGGGGGGTCTATTCACTTTGTAATTATACCCCCAGAATAACCAAACACGAACGAATACCCAAATATGTGGGTGCCCAAATATTTGCCCAGCTCTATCAAATACTGCGGAATGACAGGGAGAGCGTTTTCATTCTACAGATGATGACAGGGCCGTGAAGGACAGGTTTGTGTTATCGCCTTCTTGTGATCAGGAGGCCAGTCTGCCACTTTTCAAGATACTTTGGGGGCGTTTACTCCCATCACATATGAGTGCTTAGAGGTGGCCAGCTGTGGAGGTGGGCGGGTTGTGCCAGTCGCCCATCATGTGAGATTTTAATTTACTGTGGGTGCTTGGGGGAAGAGAAAGTATATAAACGAGATGGCGGAAGGGCTTAAATTAAAGGATTGGAGCAAGGGTGGAGGCGGTCTCTACCCCCACCCACCCACATAAAATACCAGAATATCTGGAGGCAAGACTTAAAAGTGAAGAATTCGTCCAGCTCTAAAAATTACTACTGCGCCCCCCGGTAATAATTCTCAAAACTTGCCTGGAATCTCAGCCTGGTCTTGCTCGGCGTCGATTCCGGCTGCTTCTTCTCGCCGTTTTCTTTGGGTGCCAGTGCTTTATCCTTGGCTAGCTCGCCCTTATCTCCCTGTCCGTCTTCCCCGACTTCTGCTGGTGGTGGTAGTGCTGCCGCATCATCCTTCTGCTCCTCGGGCCTGACCTCCGCTGGCGGACTCTCCTTTCCCACCAGATCGACTTCTTGCTGGTCACGGCTTGCTTCAGTCTTCTCTTTAGAGATAGCTACGCTTTCTGATTTACTCGAGTCCTCTTTCTGCTGCTTCTTCCCTTCTTGATCTCCCAGCTGCTCCTCCACCTTTCGCTCCCTTCCCTCTGCAGCCCCCTTTTCCTGCAGCTGGAGGTCCTCCCCCTCCTCCTCGTCCTGTTCCAGGAAGGCGCCGAGCCTCCTTGAAACGATGGGAGAATAGACAGCGATGGTCCTGGGGAAGCGCACGGTTCGAACTGTCGCCGCCGGCGGGCTGCCAAGGGACTGCACAGGCTGTTGCTGCTCTGGCCACCTGCGCGATAACAGCGGCCCCCGCCTTCTCCTCACAAGGGTCCGAGGCCCCAGCGAGCACTGAACCGCCGCGTCCTGCCTGGGGTTCACCTGAACGCCCACGTCCCGGGTGTTTGCTTTCCGCAGCCGCGGGGTGAGGTTGGGGTTCACCTGGGATAGGATAGCCTTGAGCTGGGCTCGTTGGAAGTTGTCGAAATAATCGGCGGCCTGCTCCCCAGCCAAATAGCTGCTGCCATCGCCGGGTATGCCGTAGGTGGTGGTTCGCGGTGCCCTCCAGCCCGGGGCCCCCTTACCCTTAGGGTGCAGGTACCGATAGGAGTAGGGGTTGCTGGTGTAGGCCGAATACATGTAACTGTCCATGGCGTCGTCGGAAACGCTTGCCATAGTGTAGGGATCGCAATAGCGTTGGGAAGGAAGGGGGAGGTCGTGCAGGAGTTAATAAATTCCCCCAATCTAGGGCGGGATGGGCAAGGTGTGAAGTGGATGCAGCTTGCAGCTTATGAAGCATGAGGCTCGTCAGTGAGGGTTTAAGAGAGGAGGCTGCAGTATAACTGGCATAAACATTAAAAAAAACAAAAGAGCTGTACAATATTTTACAATAGTAAAACATGGGGGTACTGAAATAGGTTGACTGTGGTAAGCTCTTCATGCAGTTTTTTTTTTTTTTAATTGTTAATGTTTATAAGGTCTCTAACCAAAGCTTTCAATTTAAGGCACAAAGGGCTCAATATTAAAAAGTTTGTCCGGGCACAAATCTTGGTTTGTACACACAAACCGGGCTTTGCACGGATTTCCTATATTCAAAAGCCCGGTTTGTGTTGGGGCATCTGGGGGGAGGCCTGAATATCAGCGCAGTCGAATATTCACAGTATTTGCACCATGCAAGGTTGTTTTACATGGTTCCCTTGCACGGCACAAATATCGCCAACAGAGGCTGCCTTACTCCCACGCAACCCTAGTGGTTGGTGGAGAAAATGCAGTGCCCCCCAGTCCCGAGCTACCAACACAGTGTGCTTGCTGTCCAGTGGCCCCTGCACCTGTGCCCAATGTCCACTCAATTTCCCTGGTGTCCAGTGGTCCCTCCCTACACCCATGCCTGATGACCACACACAATGTATGTGGTGTCTAGCGAGTCCCTCCCCCACCCACCCATGCCCAATGTAACAGAACATTTACCCTGGTGTGTACCCCCTCCACCCGACACCCTGCCCTATTAAGAAGGTTCTCCCTGGTGTCCAGTGGTCCCTCCCCCATCCGATCCCTGTCCATGTTCTGGTGAAAGCCCACCCCAGTTTCACAGTCCCCCTAGGCAATCATATGCCCACCGCTACGGATGTATGTGGAAAGTAATGCCACCCCAACAACACAGCTCTGTTCCCAAATATTGATATTTCGACCTCCCAGCATGTCTCTCATTGGTGTCTAATGGCCCCCTCCTTCCTGCGGCACTGAGAATCAACCCTATGGTCACCCTTACCAGAATCTCAGTACCACAGTGAAGTGATGCATCCGTCCACACACCACCTCGGCCATCTGACAGAAGCAGGGAGTGCGCTGCTTACCTGCCCTATAAATAAGCAATGCACTTCCTGCTTTTGTCAGATGGTGGGTAGCTGAGGTGGTGTGTGGAGGGTTACGTCTCTTGCTGTCGCTTCACCACGGCACCAAGATTCAGGTAAGGGTGACAGGGGGATGGGTTCTCGGTGCGGCGGGAGGGAGGCCACTAGATGCCAACGAGACACAGGCTATGGGATTTCAGAACATCACTGTTCGGGAACGGGGCCAGAGCTGTGTTGTTGGGGGACATCACTTGCCACAGGCATCCTGCACGTAAGTGGCAGGCTGGACGATCGCTGGGGGGGCTTGTCAAACCAGATTGGGTTTTCACTGGTAGGATGGGAGAGGGATCTTTGAAAATTTATCAGGCAGGGCATCAGGTGGGGGGAGACTACTAGACTTCAGGGTAGATGTTCTGTTACATTGGACATGGGTGGGGCAGGCAACGCTAGATGCCAGGGACATTGTGTGTGGACATGGGGCGCAGGTGGGGGGAGGGATCGCTAGGTGCCAGGGACATTGTGTGTGGACATTGGGCATGGGTGCGGGTGGGGGAGGGACCACTGGACACCAGGGAAATTGTGGACATCGGGCATGGGTGAGTGGAGGGACCAGTGGACATCTGGGAAATTGTGTGTATGTACCAGGCGAGGGATCAGGTGGAGAGGACCACTAACACCAGGGATAGCTCCTTGTCTGGGGCTGGGCAAGTGGGGGGGGCAGCGCTGCGCTAAATTACTTGGCTGCCCATGCAGATGAGTCCATATTGGGCATGCAAATGGATCATTATTTGCATGCCCAATGGGGTCATTTACATGGGTCCCTTTGAATATTGCGAATTGTGCTAAGGCGCACTCCATTGTGACAGCATACTTTGGGAGCCATGTCGGGGCAGCACTAAGTCACTTAGTGCTGGGCTGACATGGCCCTATAGTCAGGCAAATAGCACCAGTGCGTATTCCACTGAATGGAATATCTTCAGGCACCCAGGCTATCACAACGTGGAGCACAACTTTTTGCGCTTCGCTTTGTGCGATTTTGAATATTGGACCCAAATTGTTTTCTAAAGGCTCAAATAATTTCAGATTTGAGAGATGATGTTCTGATTTTTGCAGTCTGTGGTTATAAAAGTGCACTTTACACATGGGTTACTAACCTCAGACATGTTCTTTACTACAGAATATGGATGATACGATTTGAAGCATTTAGTGTTAATTATGTACTGTGCATGAACTCAGTGAGAGGAGATCTGTGATAAGAAAATACGATTTATTTGTACTTGGAATACTGGTCTTGGTAAGGATAGTTTGATGAAGTTTATGCTGTGGACAGATATCAAAAATATCACCACATGAACATTCTAGAGCTGCTTGTACATTCCTTTGTTTACAGATTGAATAGTAACCATTTTCTGTGTCCTTTTACTGTATACATTTGGACGTTTAATTAAAAAATGTTTTTTGTTGCAAAGCATTACCCCTAATGTCTGGTAGATAATTAAGTTAAAGAGCCTCAGACAGTGAGTCATATCAGCTCTTGCAGCTTGCCTGCAGATGTATAACTTGCCTCTGCAGTTTTGGCTCGTATATATACATGCATTCAGAAAGAATTTAAAGAGCTAGTACACCAACTGAAATTTGTATTAACTTTTAAAAACAGTTGTTACTTTTGATTATATACATTTTCTTTTCCCATTTGCTATCTGGATTGAAAATACTCTCTATGTGGCAGTACTGGGTGTGAAGAGTGGAATAGTACTCTTTCTGAAATGTGACACATTTTTGTTCTTCATGCCTGTCATCGGCATTGTGACCTCTCTGTGACATCATGACCAAACAAGAAGAGCCGAGTGCTTCTGCCACGGCAGTTACTATGTCACAACACGGAGACTGTATAGTAAAGCCACTAGACTGTATAATAAAGCCCCTAGAGTGAGCATTAGGTGAGAAAACTGGGACTTACCCACCGCCAGCAGCCTTAACAATCTCAATGGGTGCTGCCTTGCAAATGGCTGGAGGTGGGTCACATGATGACTTGTCTGTTCTTCAATATATATGATGAAGGGAAATTGCACTAGATATGTCAGATACCAAGTAAAGTATTGCTCTACACATCTCAGCTCGTATTATAAGGTATAAAACCCTTTAACTGGCTGTCTGCCCATCAACGCAGCAGTAGAGCTATAGCGTACAACGCCACATCTGTGTTCGGAAACAAGCCCAGGTTGATGGAGAGCTAGCTGGGGGAAATGAGGATTGAGTATCTCGAAGGATGCTGTCCTTCAGAGAGGGAGGGCCACTGCCTTCGCTGCAGTGCTGCCCCCTAGGTGACCATGGGTGGCAGCACAGCTTTAAGTAGGCTAACAGCATGGGAGGGAGGACATTAGCCGGCCGCACAGTAGACATGCCGTCATGCATGACGCTGCACTGCACCTCTAGCATGCTGGCATCTTGGGTCTGGGATAGAAAAACAGGAAAATGGCCCTGGCAACTGAGGCAAAGGAAATCCTACTACATAAAACAGGTGGCATCTCGGGAGATCAAAGGACTAGGTGCTGCTGAACCCCAAACTAGGAGCCTCTCTCATCGAACCAGCACAGACTTGGCACACTCCAGGATGCATGTGAAGTTGATTTTTTTAAAAGTAAGCAAGTACAGAGTAAGCAAATTCAGAGAGCAAATTCAAAATGCCACAAGTACTGGCCAGTATTCCCCAGTGTTTTGAATCTGCTCTCGGTGCATGCTTACTGTAAAGCAGCTTTACATGCATCCTTAAGTGTGCCGAGTATGTTCTTTTACCTGAGATAAAGGAACCTGCTATATCCAGGCCAGTATGTCGCCACGATGCTACTTGCCAAAACTAGAAAAACTGGAGGTAAACCAGAGGGGCAGACCACAGGTCCTTGGAGAACCGTTCTCTAGTGTTGGAGGTGGTACAAGGGCATACAATGTAAGAAAAACTATCTTCTAACTGTCAAAAATAGAAAAGAAAAGTACTTCAGAAATAAAAATTACCCGACTTTGTGGTGCCGAGTGGTGGGGCACCTGCTTGGCACGCTGGTGTCAGGTTGGAGCCCCGAGCCCAGGATGTCGGGAGCAGAGGCTGGCAGGAGGTGAGTGTCCACATGGACACTGTCCGCGCCCAGGGGGAAGTTGCTGTGGAGCACCGCTCAAAGAGTGACACCTGGTGTTGTGCAGAGCCTTGTTGGCATGGGTGACCACAAGTCGGCTGGATCTGCCTCCAGGGTATTGCCATGGTGCACACTGTTGGGATGTGGGAAGAGGGCCAGAAAACAGAAACTGGTGTCTGTCTCGGCTTGCCTGCGGATGATGGCTGCCTAGTTCCCCCCCCCCATCACAGTCCCCCTAGCGCGCTGCTTCTGTCCCCCCAGCCCTACATAGCTCTGAGGATCCCCTAGGAATGCTACTGCCCTCTTCTTCCCTGGGAGGGGGGCCCCCTGGCAGGAATAATCCAGACGCTCTGAGGACATGCGGAAAGCCTAGGAAGCCAGGTGTCTGGAGGTGGCAGCAAAGGGTGAGATTGGCTGGCAGGTAGGGGATGTTGTGCAGCCAGAAGGAGTGTAATGTTGTGGGGTGGGGGAAGGATGCAGAGGAAGGTTTAAAAAAAAAAAAAAGCTTTCAAAAATTAACAGTGTGTTCTGTCTTGTGTTTTTGGTGCAATCCTTTAAGGGATGGCCATGGTCTATTTTTTATTATCAGCTAGTTTACCGTTCACAGCAGGATGTAATAACAAGTTCACATTAATAGCTACAGTGTATATCTTCATGTTCTCACTGTAGCCTCAAAGCAACAATGTGTTTCTTGCAACAGCAGGTTTGTTCACTGAGTCAATACCATTTAGTCCTTTTAGATGTTGACCGATTAGTTCGTCGTCGCTGATGGCCAGTAGGGTTTACACCATTTCTTGTTCTACTTCCATATCGCATTTGTTATCTAACATTTAGAACAATACAGATTAAAAGGTGCTGCCATAGTTCACATTTCTGATATGCAACAACAGATGTACATTTGAAAAGCACATTATACTACTGCAACACCCGGTTGACATTAATGCAGGAAATGTATCGCATGGACCCATCATACATTTGTAATCGCTGAAAAGCCCTCTGCTCATCTGCAATCTATAGTTGGGTTGTAGTTTGCGTAGGCCCCATGGCAATATAATTTGGTTCATTCATATTTACAGTCCCATAAGCAGTGTCTGCTACTTCTTCCTCCTTCAGCTTCTTGTATGAAATATCAGTATCATCTTCTTCAGCCAGAGGTTCCGGTTTGTGTAATACCTCTTTTCTGTAAATCTTGTAGGCTAAAATATAAAGTCCAGCTTCTGCAGCTTGGAAGAGGGCGTATAGTAAGGGAAACATGTACATGCCATTAATAAGCTGAGGAGGGAAGGTTAATTTGAGAATGGCAGTGCACAGCTGCACATTTTGGCACCCAGTTTCCAGTGAGACTGTCCTTCTGCAGTTTGGTGGTAGCTTAAACAGAGTGGCAAGACCATATCCTAGAGCATAGCCTGCTAAGGGCATCAAGAGGGCTACCACATAAACGGAAGCAGGTATAGTGGCCAGCAGCTCCGGTCCCAACATAGTACCAGTCAGAGTGAAGAGGATCACCAAGGTCGCAAGTAAAGACCACAGAGAAACCTAAGAATAGTAAAAGAGAAATGTGTTATTATTAATAATAGTAAGTGATATGCAGTGGCCTGACAGGGTATGTCAGTGGCCATTTATCTTCACGAGTGAGACAACAGGACAGTGAGGAGTGGCTTAGGCACAGATAAGTAATGGGAGTCCTGCAGCCTCACAAGTGATATGGCCTATTCTGAGTCGGGCCATTGTGGGTCCAATTTATGCAGTATACTTTTAAATGGTAAAACTTTCACGTTAGTTCAGCTACGAAGATTTAACTCTTTCTGATTGATTTCTCTGTTATAAGTGCAGCAAGGCCATTTTGACTTCACTAGGCATTGTGCATGCTACTCTCTCATTAGTTAAGGATTCTTTTGTGATCTATTTAGTGGGTAAAATCAATAATTTGTAAGGTTTGACTTAACCTACATTGTAAAAATCAAATTATGAGATGGTTACAGTGGTCTTGGTACCATATTCTAACAAGTTAAAACTTTCAAAGCACGCATGTGCCCTTGAAATCACTAAGAAAGGTGAGCTGGCTGGAAATATCTGATCTGCTGCACAACATATCTGCACTGGACCTAAACATAAACATTTGGAACTTAGGCCCCCTGAAACTAATGATAAATACATTATCTG
This sequence comes from Neoceratodus forsteri, assembly GCA_016271365.2. NCBI lineage: Eukaryota > Metazoa > Chordata > Ceratodontiformes > Ceratodontidae > Neoceratodus > Neoceratodus forsteri. The sequence goes on along the minus strand of CM057452.1, from coordinate 1,591,760,392 downwards.
ACATTCTTATCTTCCGATGGTTGCAAAAGTGTAGGATGATTAGGGTATACTCTAGGAGGAGATGAAGGTCTTATGTAATACAATTAGACCACCTTGAGAACTAATTTTCACGTAAAACATCTTTTTATTGCTATTCATTTTATTTTTTAATGAACCAAACATCTAAAAACATTAAAAAAGTGTTAGTATTAAGCTGCCTGGTCGAGTGGGGGGCTGAGGCACTGGGCACCTTACCTGCAGCCATGCCGGTGACCTGGGTTCAGGAACAGAACAGGGTCACTCTGTGGCCAGCCAGGGGAGGGAGGACTGAGCATCCCAACGACAGTTCTGCTCCCTCGGGGAAGGGGTACTCTTGAGCCCCTCCACTTCCATGCCACCTAGCATCAGCAGTAGGTGAGAGGAGGTTATAGGTTGCTGATGATGCCACGTCTAGCGTATGGAGTAAGGTACTGGTACCCACACCTTAATAAAGATATAAACCTGCTGGAGACAGTCTAGAGGAGGGCAGCAAAGATGATTGCAGGTCAGCAGGGTAAAACATATGAATAGGTTGGAGGCTCTGAATATGTACTCCCTGGAGAAGAGGAATGAGAGAGGGGACTTTATTAATAAAGACCTTCAGGTACTACTGGAGGAGGGAATAGTTAGTAGCGTAAGCTGAGGACCCTGCAATATGAGCAAACTGGATAGACCCTGTGGCCTTATTCTGCTGGCTTCTTTATGTATTCATTTGTTTGTACAGGTAAATAACTTATAGAATTCCCTTGGCAATGATATTAATACCTTTCTTTGTATATGGACTTTAACCTTTATTTTTTAAGTGAATGGTTAAAATACGGTCAGCATGGCTGTGTCCTGTTGATAGTTTTTTTTCATTGATACACACTGATCACTACACTTTGCACTACTGCCAAATATAGTAGTTGAAAGTGATAATGTGGACATATTTAAAAAACAACTAGCCCAGTTTATGAGTGACAAGAAAATAATCTTCCATTGATCTAGATTAATAATCCACCTATCTAGGTGGCGAGCTCCTAAAAGACAATAGCCTCCTGAACCCGTAAAATTCTATGAAACTTTGAACTATAACATCATAGTTAAATATGTATTAATGTGCTGTAAATTGATGTGTATCAAACCATGGAAATCATATATTTCTTTGAAAAGGGTCAACTTTGGAACCATTACGGCTAGGGCCTTCATTTTTAAATGAAAGTTTGGTGAAGGAGGAGCCTGCAGCTAGATGACTAGACCTGTTCATCAGAGCTCTCACCACTTGGCGGCCAACATTTGTTCTAAAAATATTTTCGATTTAAGACTATGGGCTGAAACTTGGTATGCACCACAAATAATCTCCTGAGAGCAGGTATGCAGAGTTTGTTCTTGGTTAATTTTATTTGATTTCACATACATACTGTACATTAAAAATGAAATCCTTGTTTCCAAGGAATTTAATGAGCATTAAAGGAATATATCACACCATTTTACATCGTTTGTAGTCTGTTGTCACAAACATATGGTATGAGGGCTTTTTATTATAAAGTGTAAAAAGATTACCCATACAGATGCATAGCTGAATCGTACTGTGACCATGGGCAGGTTCCACCCTCCAAACGCGCCAGTGTTATGGCACCGAGCCATTAGGGCAACAGTCGGCAATGTCGCCAACCACTGTTTTTGTGGGGAACTTCACCTCCCACCCCACCTCTTTGTAGGGGGCTGTACCCCCCCACACACACACCCTAACTTTAGATTCCAACTCTGAGGGGGCAGACCTCTGAGAGGGAGCGTCAAATCCCGGATTTGGTGCCCTGATGCCTGGGTGCCCTAGTGCCGGCAGTGCCATGGACATTCCCCAAACATAGTAATGATAACCACCCTTAGAAACATAGAATTTAACGGCAGATAAGGACTGCCTGGCCCACCCAGTCTGTCCATTTCCCTACCTAATGGATAAGCTGCAGACCCTAGTTAACCAACAGCCTACTTCCTCCTACCCCCAACCCCTAGAATTGCCTTATGTCTGTCCCATACATTCTTGAATTCCCCCACTGTTTTTGACTCCACAACCTCCTCAGGAAGACCGTTCCATGCATCCCTTAGAGTACTAACACTAATAAAAGTCTATAAGGACTTTATAAAGTCCATTAATCTTGGAAAGAAAACAATAATCTCTCCAAAAAATCAGGAGACTGCATCTGAGGAGTTCCAGTAATGCTGAAAAAGTTCAGCAAACACTCTTAAAACCTTGCTTACCACTCAATAAGACTAAACAGTTGGCAAGGCACACCCATAAATGCATGGGTCATAAAAGAGCGTCAAAAACTATAGCAACAGAAAGTCAATGATGAGTCTAGTAAGGCACTTGTGAGACATAAACTGTATAAAAATTTGAAGAACCCTTATCTCACAGAGACCAGACATACCGTGCCTCCAGGTCCCTTTTCCAGAGCTCCATATTGAGAAAACAATGACTGATGCATATAGCCCACACTGTGTTGGCCATTGTTTCCTCATTGTTAACCAACTGTAGCAAGAGGACAAGAAGGGGAAGCACCCAAATTAATATAATAAAAAAAAAAAAACACTTTCTTCACTTACTCTCCCACTATCCAAGAACTCTGTAACAAAAAAGAAGTACCTCACACAGCGATCCATCTCCCTCTAAGGGTCATAAGACAGTAGCTGAGTGAAACTTGACTAATAGCAACAAACAATCCTACAGTACAGTATGAGCCCTTTTTCAGATACTGTCCCTTCAGCCTTGTGCATATCCATTTAAGTCCTCTATGTGGTCTGGTATAAAATGTTCACTTTTATTATCTTCCAACGCTTTCGCAGGCAAAGCCTGCACAAGTGAGAAAGAACTGGTACTGCTGGAGGGGTGACTAGAATGTTCACCATATGATTTAAGGCATAAGGTGAATGTTTATGGGCATTACAGTTATGTAGATACTAATTAAAATATGGGGACTAATACCAAACTTCAGAAAAAATGCAAACAATTATGTAAAAAACTTCTTTAAACCATCATGAAATTTTCCACGTCGATATTAAAAAAGTATATCGATATACTCTTTCGTTATCAAAAAGTATCTAGATAACATTTACTTTTTTTTAAAATCTCAGTTGTGATGTAAATATATACATCAATACAGTTTGAGAAAACTGGCTGCTTTTATATTAAAAACATACTGCTGTTACAGGATAACAACCCAGTTTTGACAGCATTTCTTAATGGCTGGACTCCAAGCTTTCATTAAAAAAACAAATTTCTAGCCCTAACAGTTCCAGGGACACGTGAGTTCACTCTGGGTAGTTTGTTGCACGACAGTGTACTCCATCGTATTAGCTCCAGTGTCAGTTGGTCCCTACAACAATTCATTCCCAGACAATCCCTTCCCACTAGATGTCATAATGTACTAAAAAAAAAAAATTACAGTACAACTTTCTCTTCTGCTACCCCCGAGCACATTGTCTCGTGGTGGGTGAATTGTGCCCACCTGAAGTTTATTTTATAACGCACCTGGGTTTGCGTTAATCCCTAATGACAGCACACCGTGTCATGGGTTATTGCTTACTTATTTATGCTGGGGGCAAATTGTCATAGGGACCAGTTGACGCCAGAGCTAATGTGATGGAGAGCATAGTTGCACAACAGTGCCCAGCGCAAACTGACGTGTAGCCAACAGTTCTAGAATTAGACCTTTAAAAGGATATTATTATTAAATTGTGATAACTTTGGAATCATTAGGGGATGAGACTAATTTTTTTAAATGAAAGCTTGGAGTCAGCCAAGAAAATATATGGTTAAGATATCACTACAACCATATATGAATATTAAAAAAACAAAACATAAAATGTTTCATATTGATATAAAAAACATAAAATGGTTAACTAAATATGTAAAGTTCAACAACATATTATATCAACATGTATGCATACAGCAACACAGAATGACCGTATCGTTGACCAGACTCCAAGCTTTCTTTAAAAAAAAATTCAATTTTTATGATTAACAGTTTAAATGTTACAGCTTTCAAAAGATAGTTTCAGGTATAATAAAAAATATCATGTAAGATCATTTTTGGAAATGGTCATAAGGTAATAGTGGTTGTTCTGTCAAAGAATAAACATTTCCTTTTCTAGTTTTGTCCAGTTGATGGCTTGCCTGTTTTGGATTGCTAAACAGATCAGTTTTGGCAGCAAAAGATATTTGCAGCTTCACAGGGAGCTAAAGAGAGTGAGCAACATCCAGTTCACATAATCCAGAATGAATGGCATCAGAGCTGAGATGCCCTTGCCTTGTGGCACAGCTAAGGTCTGGAAAACAGAATATACGGGTCCCATCCACTAAAGTTAATTGTCCCTTGTTTTTGTCTTCATTTAGTATTATATCTGCACATTTGGGCAGTAGTAACGATCATGATTATACACCAAAGTTTGGGTTTGGATGGCCTCTTACATGGTGTGACCCCGGTACACTTTATAAATCATACCAGTCACATTTATCTGCAAAAGTTTCTGCAGCAAGTTGGTAACTAATATATGAGGATCCAATCCATCCCGCTCCTCCGGAATCCCTAATAACCACAAGCTACTTCTCATACCATTTTTGAGATACTTCAGTTGAATACATAGTAATTAGTTTCCTTGAACAAGGCCCACCACCGCAACTGAGCTCCTGCTTGCAGAATCTATAGCCAGTTTTGCATTGGTTGCCACCATATCTAGCCTAGTCTTAACCATGGTGACGCTGGTGTTATAGAGTCCATTTACTGGTCCATGTCCCGCAACATGCGCTCCAAGTCTCTTAACCGCCCACAGGACCTCTCCCAGCATGGGCTGGGCATCTCTGCCATCCGAACACCCTGTGCCATCTATGTCTCTCTGCTGCTGCTGTTGTTTGGGAGGGTTGCTTTTTACCATCACCCTCTGTTTTTCCATGCAGAAATGTACACGGTTGCTGAAAAATAGTGAGTAAGCTGCCCCTCAGTGCTACCCTCGAAAGTAAAAATATTTACTGTGGGGGGTGGCGCTAGAGAGCCATCTTTGAGGCAGGATGCTTCCTCCACATGCTCTAAATTGCAGCTGAGCAATTTCAGATATAACCTTAGCAAATGTATAATTTTGCTGTCAAACTAATATTTTGTTTCCTGAGGTGCTCTTGAATCAGTACAGCACTTACTATAGTGCGTCATTAAAGTAATCTGCCAGGAGCTCAGAAGCAGGCACAGCAACAAGCTGGTAAGGTTGGAGGAACCATGAGTGCTGTGGGAGTTGGGACTCTTGAGTCCATCAACAGACCCACCATGGAACTGGTGCTGGAGTCCACGAAACCATGGACTCAAAAACAGAGTGCACGTTAGCAAAATTGGAAGCTCATGATATGGCTATTGGAGTTCTGGCTAGGACTGTCGCTGATGTGGAAAAAAGATCAACATCCACCTAATATGCAGCTGCAAGTCTCAACCAGGAGAATTTTGCATCTACATTGGTGACCAGAGACCCTCGAGTACAAGGTCTGATCAGAAAATACCCAGTTATAAGGTAGTGGTTGCAGGACTTGCCACACTGGAGGACTTTCGGCTGGTCATCACTAAGAAAGGCCTACCAAGTGAATCCTTGGGTGCAGCCTGCTGCTTCCAGTCAACTGAACACATACTACATCAGGGACAGATGTCTGGGATCTGTTATCAGCGGCCTGTGCGGCATATCCACTCACCATTAATAGGCTGGATGTCAGTGTATTTCCAGAGCTTTCTTTTCAGACCAGGGCCCGCAGGAAGGACATTTAACGTGGTGCACCAATCCATCTGGCCCCTGGGAATCGTACACTCCTGCATACTGCCGGCAGGATGCATGTAACCTATGATGGGAAATACTGGCAGTTCATCGACCCAAAGAATGCAAGTTGGCAGCTTGAAAAAACTGATAAGGAGTTTGCCGTAAAGGCTGCTGCAGAGACTGTTGCAGAGGGAGCAATTTCAGATGAAGACTGAGGGAGGCCTTGTTGGTTGGTGGCTTGAAAAACTAATGAGGAGTTTGCCGTAAAGGCCGCTGCAGAGACTGTCACAGAGAGAGCAGCCTCAGATGAGGACTAAGGGAGGCCTTGCACAATCATGAACTGTTATGGAACTCTGGTTATTTTCCCCGTTGTTCCTGCTGTTGGGAGGGTGAAATGTGTGAGTTTTTTCCTCTTTATAATTATGTGGATTTTCTGCTGGTTTTTGTCTAAGTTAAGTGAGGTTTCATTTTTGGGGATTTTCCTGTATGGATCAGTGTACTGGTCATGCAATCCGTTGCAGAGGTTACTGCTATTTTCTCTGTATGCTCCCATCACGTTTCTTTGTATGCTCCTATCCACTTTTTTGTCACTGTGTAATTTACTTATAACTAACTGCATTTGAATCTGATCCTTCATGTTATCATGTTTTTTATTAATTTGCTGTAACTATTTACTGTTGACTCCTATATGTTATTGTTTTAGACTTATTGTATTGTTGCCTGTCCTGACCATGACCTCCTTGAAAAATGAGCATTGCTCGATGGAGCTTTTTTACTGGTAAAACGAATGCAAATAAAAATGTTATGCATTTACTTTGTCAACATTTTTACAGACCATACAGCCTGTTGTGTTCCTGAGTCAGCATCCCGTTTGTTGGAGATTCATATCTGGATCCTCATTTTTGTTATCTCACTCATTATTATCTTACCATTTTCTGTAATGCAGCATGCTGGGATGGAGTATATTGAAGGGAATGATAATTGGATAGATATGGTTTGACAGCCCTCCATAGTGAGCGCATGTAATCTTTTATATTAATTCTAACAACTAGACCTCACCACAGCCACTGAAAGGGCTAGTGTTTTTTATTACCTTATGATGGACATGATACTATAGTTGTATTCCCTCCATTCCTTTTGTAAAAGAGTATAGGCATGTAACTGTGATTATCGATTATCCTCGGTAAGGGTATGTTCGTTGCAACTGTATTTATTATTAGCCTGTATGAGAATGTGAATTATTTCATGTGATTTACTTGAAAATAATAACATAAAAAATGTACTGTGTTAAAGCAGGTTTTAAATCGTTAACAGAAAATCATTCCGGAGCTCCTTAACATGCGCCCACTTCAGTTAGTAGCCAAGCCACGCCACCACACCCCACCTAGGTATATGGAGCTTTAATTGGATCGATCATGGGGAAACTACTTCCAGCAGTGACTTCATCCCAGGACTTTTTAAAACTGAAGTTACATAGACTTTGACGGCAGATAAGGACCGCTTGGCCCACCTAGTCTGCTCATTTCCCTACCTAGAGGATAAGCTGCAGATCTTATTTAACCAACAGCCTATTTCTTCCTAACCACCACAAAAATTGCCTTATGTCTGTCCATGCATTCTTGAATTCTCCCACAGTTTTAGACCCCACAACCTCCTCAGGAAGGCTGTTCCATGCGTCCACCACCCTCTCTGTGAAAAAATACTTCCTCACATTGCCCCTGAGCCGTCCCCACCTCTATCTTCAAATTGTGTCCCCTTGTTCCTGCACATCTCTTTTTCTGAAAGATGCTACCCTCTTGGACTTTGTTGATTCCACCGAGGTACTTAAACGTTTCTATCATGTCCCCCCTCTCTCTCCTTTCCTCAAGGGTATACATATTAAGCTCCTTTAGTCTCTTCTCATATGGCTTCTCTTACAGACCATGCACCATTTTAGTTGCCCTCCTCTGAACTGCCTCCATCCTGCCTATGTCCTTGTGGAGATGGGGTCTCCAGAACTGGATGCAGTACTCCAGATGGGGTCTCACCAACTGTCTGTACAGGGGGATAACAACTTCCTGTTTTCTGCTGGTGGTGCCTCTCCCTATACATCCCAGTATCCCCCAGCCCTCCTACCACCTTCTCACATTGCTTGCCAACCTTAAGGTCATCTGATATGATTACCCCTGGTCACTTTCCATTTTTGTTGTTGTTACTATTCCCCATTGTGTAATCTTCTCCTGGGTTTTTGTTTCCCAGGTGCAGTATTTTGCACTTCTGCATTGAATCCAAGCTGCCATACTTGACCATTTCTCCAACCTTGCCAAGTCCCTTCTCATCCTTCCTACGCCTCCTTGTGCATCAACCCTGTTGCAGATCTTTGTGTCATCTGCAAAGAGGCATACTTTTCCTTCCAGTCCCTCTGCAATGTCACTTACAAAGACATTAAAAAGGACTGGACCCAGTACTGAACCCTGCAGTACCCCACAAGTAACCCCTCTTTCTTCAGAGTGGACTCCATTTACAATTACCTTCTGTGTCCTGCTGTCTAGCCATTGTTTTACCCAGGCTACCACGCTGGGACCCACTCCCAGGCTGGTTAATTTGACTATTAATCTTTTGTGTGGAACTATGTCAAATGCCTTGCTAAAGTCTAGGTAGGCCATGTCCACAGCCCCTCCCTGGTCTACTACTTTGGTCACCCAGTCAAAGAAATCAATTAGATTCATTTGACATGACCTTCCCACTGTGAACCCATGCTGCCTTGGGTCCTGTGCCCCACTGGCCTCTAGGTACTCAACAATTCTTTCCTTCAGAAGTGATTCCATCACTTTCCCTACCACAGAGGTCAAACTGACAGGTCTGTAGTTTCCTGCCTCTGTCTTGCTCCCACTTTTGTGAAGGGGAATCACATCTGCCTTCCTCCAGTCCTCAGTACCAAACCATCCTCCCATGATTTGTTAAAAGGATAGTCAGTGGTGTCACTAGTTCTCTGCTTAATTCTTTTAGAATTCTGGGTGAATTCCATCTGGCCCATTGCTTTGTCCACCTTCAGTTTTAGGAGTTCTTTCAGAACCCTTTCTTCTGTGAAAGGACTGGGATCGACCCCCTATCAGTGTTCTTCTGTTAATTGGAATAGGCACCTCCACCACCTCCTCTTTTGTGAATACTGAACAGAAGTATTCATTCAGTATCCCTGCTTTTTCACTGTCCCTCTTTGCCCACCCACCGTCCATTCTATTCAGCATCACTATCCCTTCCTTTGTCTTTCTACGCTCCCTGATATACCTATAAAAGGTTTTATCCCCTTTCTTAACCGGGTTGGCTATCTTTTCCTCAGTTTGGGCCTTTGCTATTCTGACTACCCTTCCTGCTTCCTTCTGCCTTAACTGGTACAGTTCTCTATCCTGCTCCTTCTGTATTTCCTTATACTTCATAAATGCTGTCTTTTTCTCCCTAAGCTTCACCGCCACCTCTTTTGAGAACCATAGTGGCTTTTTCTTTCATTTTGATTTGTTTATTTGCTTCACACAAAGGCTTGTTGCCTCTGTGATGGCAGTTTTGATATTTCCCCATTGTTGCTCCACCCCTTCTTCTAGCCTGTTTGCTAGTGCTTTTCTAAGGCACTCTCCCATCTTGCCAAAGTCAGCCCTCCTGAAGTCCAGGACACTCACTTGTATGGCTTGACTCTGTAGCTGAGTTTATCGTGAACCACACTGTTTGGTGGTCACTTGTTTCCAAATGGCTACCCACTTCTAGATCTCACTGTCCCCATTTGAGAGTATGAGGTCTAAGATTGCTTTCTCACGAGTAGGTTCCAAAACTAGCTGTCTGAGGCATGCCACCTAAAGGGCATTGAGAATGGCCCCGCTTTTGGATGTGGCTGCAGCAAAGGTGCTCCAGTTAACGTCTGGCATATTAAGGTTCCACATCAACAGTATCTCCTCTTTCTCTGCCATCCTAAGTATGCCTTCTGTCATATCCTTGTCCATTCCCTCCCCCTGACATGTGGGTCTTTATACAACCCCTGTGCGGATTGTGGTGCCATTTCCAGTCTCTAAGGTGACCCACAGTGCCTCTTCTCCTCCCTGTTTACTCTTTTCTTCAGTTGCTTTTATCCCTTCCCTTACATAGAGAGCTACTCTGCCCCCTTTTCTTCCCTCCCTGTCTCTCCTGTAGGTTGTGTACCCTGGTATATTAACATCCCAGTCATGGTTCTCTGTGTACCATGTTTCTGTGACTGCTACGATATCCAGGCATCTCTCTTCCATCAAGGCCACCAGTTCAGGGGAGCTTGTTGTCCAGACTACGAGCATTGGTACTCATTACCCTCCATTTCTTAATGGCCTTGCCCCTTTTTGCCCCATCACTGTCATTATTGTGTTTGTCACTTTCTCCATTTATGTCTACCTCACTTAGTACCCTGATTTTTTTTTTTGGGGGGGGGCTAGGATTTCCCTGCTTCTCTCCAGTGCCTCCCCCTTGGCTAGTTTAAATGCTTGCCAATGAAGCATTTAAACCTATCACCTAGGATCCTGGTTCTCTTCCTGGACAGATGCAGATGATCACGCCAGTATAGGCCTGCATCCGTCCAGGCAGACTCCCAGTCCCCAATGAAGCCAAATCCCTGAGCTCTGCACCAGTTTTTCAACCACTGATTAAAACCCATGGTGTGGAGCACCCTAGCCTCACCCGTACCATAGACAGGCAGCACCTCAGAGAAGGTTACCGGGCGTGCTATTTGTCTGTGGCCCCCTCCCCATCTTCACATACGCTTCTTGTACTGCTCTGATCCCTTTCTTAGTCAGGTCATTTGTCCCTAGGTGGACAGTGACATCCAGATCCCTCCCCTGTGCAGCTGCTCCTGCGATCCTGAGGATTTGCTCCCTGTCCTTCTAAGCCATGGCGCCAGGCAGGCACCTTACCTCCCTCTCCCCTTCCTCCCCCAGTTCTACCTTCCTAACAATGGAGTCCCCCACCAGGAGTTGTTTCCTTCCCTTGTGGGGTCCCATGCCACCCTCCTGTGGGTCTCCTTTGTGGAGGTTCCCAGCATCCTTCTTGGTCTCCACTGTGGGTGCCTGCATAGAGGAACCACACTTTTCCAGAATGGCATAGAAATTGTGGAGAGGTACAGCTGGAGGGATGCACCTCTGTTCCACCACCCTCACCCTCCCTGAGCCCACTGTGGTCCAACCGCTTCTTTTTCTTGGCAACCTGTGAAGCAACGGAAGTGACCCAGGTGGTCCCTGGGTAGGAGAGGAGGTCCCACAAATCATGGCCAACTCAGCCTGGAGATGAGCAACCTCCTCCCTCAGCCCAGAGAGGTGCCTGCAGATGGGACAACACCACATCCTCCAGAACGTCTTCCCGAAGACTACTGCTCCACAGCCACTGCACTGCACCACTCCCATCATGTCTTATTTCTGGCCCCCTAACTGTTGTTTGGAATACTTACTCTTTCCTCTGTTTATTTCTTTTTTAATTTTTCTCTCTACTTACTTACTGCCTTTGTGCCCTTTTAGCTCCTGATCTTCTTGTTCTGGGAGGTTATGATGCAGGAAAACTGAGTGAAACCCCATGTGTGTCAGAGGGAGTGGCAACATTGCAGAGTCTTCAATCAGTGATGCAGCAGATGAGTAAAAACATGGATCTTTTAGGCTGGCCCAGTGGCGCTGAGGGTTGAGGCGCTTGGCGCCACACCTTGTGCTACGCCAGTGACTCGGGTTCGGGAACGGACTCGGGTGGCCGGGGGTCGGCAGGGGAGAGGGAAGATCGAGCGTCCCAATGGATGCTCTCCTCCCTCAGGAGTGGGAGACCAAGAAGCACCTGCGTTCTGCATCCCTTCCACAGCCAGTGGAAGCACCGGCAACAGGAAGGGATGGAGGCGGCTCTGCTTGCTGGAGCCGGGGAGGGGGGACGTCGCAGCGCATGAGAGGCTCGGCGTGCATCAGCACGCCACCACTGGGGACGTACGTCCCAAGCGCCGACGTCTCAGAGGGTAGGGGATCTAGGGGAAAAAAACAGAAAACACCTCTCGGCAGCCCTAGATGAAAGCCCCTCCAGTTCCATCCAGACCACCAAGAAGGGACAGACCCGACTGTGCAAGAAGAGGGGGAAGAGGCACTCTAGGGGCAGATCCCATGGAAGGTGGATTGGAGGACATGAGTGGACGGAAGGAGTGGGCACCGGAAGCAGATCGGAGGGATAAAGAGATAAAGTAGAAAAAAAAAAGAATATGGATCTTTTAAATAATAAGTTTGGCATTTTTGCACAACGGTTTCTGCATGCGGAACAATTGAATTTTAGAAGTGCTGAAGCAAAGGAAGCCTTATGGATGGCGGGCTGGTTCTTGACATATGTTTGAGGCCTGGTCAGAGAAAATGCTTTATTACGTTCCCAGCTTAAGCACAAGGAGAATCAACTTAGGGAACACAGCGTTCGGTTCTGTGGCCTCTTCAAGGGTTTTGAGGGGACCAGTGCTGGAGCAAAAGCTACTGTATTGGCTTGGCCAGTGGAGGCACTTAATTTTGAATTTGGAGGACTCCCCAGTAAGCATAGCTCGTATATACTGTGTTACCACCCTCTGCAAGTAATCAAAGGGAACCCTTGTACTCTTCTCATGTGCCTAGGATCCTTGACCCAGAGAGGGACACAATTTTAGGAACAGCACAATGGATCAGAACTGTGGCAGTAGATGGAGCTAAAATATATTTTTTCCCCAGGTCAGAGTTTTGCAACGAGAGTGTGTCAAGAGTTTTGATGAAGTAAAACAAAACCTGAAAGAACTGCAACTTCTAGTCAGTTCTGTATACCCCACCAAACTCAGGATTCAAGTGTGATTGCAAACACACTTGTATAGTGATCCGAAGAACACGCAGAACCTGCTGGAGAAACTGCAGGCAGGGAGGACCCAGTGTTTGGCAGAGGAACATTTACAGTCTGATTCAGAGGAGTAATCTGGGACTAAATCATTTTCAAAATGGTTGTGTCTTCTGAATGGTGCCGTGAGTACTGTGACATAAATCCTGCCTTATGCAATGGTTGTTATGCTGTTTAATGTTACACTCATTTTACTAATAAGCATTGTATTGTGTGAGTTTTGACAGCACAAGGTGCTGAAGTGGACAGTAATTGCTAGCATATTAGTATACTGAATTTGGGACATTATTAGACATCTCTAATCCTGATTCACAGTGGAGCCGGAGAAATCACAGAGTGACAACAAAGAAAGTGCAGGTATTGCTGCTCTGTACTTTACTTCTTAGCTCCGATACAGGACCGAAACATGTTTTACTTCAGTGTAAATCCCCTTTTTTCACTATTTAACCAATACTGCCTACATATCCTTTAAATCCTATATATTACAATTTTTTATTTCTTAAATGCCTGCACTTATTGACCGGGAGCGAAATGACTCGGTAGTAAGTTGTTGAGGGAGTGAGTAGTCGCTGGAGCGTACAGTTGGGAGCGAATCATCAGGGAGCAAAAAACTGGGAGTGAATTGTCATGTACCCTATAGTGGGTAGTCAGGGAGGAACTGATATTTGAAAGCACCTCTGTGTGTCCCTTTCCTTTGGGCAATAGTTGTTTATTATCCAGGTATTATTCATTTGATTTTAATAAAACGAAAAACGGATTTATATACAGATTTTTCAGATCTATGTCATAACAGCAAAAGCCTAAACGTAATCACCGTTATGCAGAAGTCAAGAGTGCCGAAAATTTATTTTGGCACTCTGACACCCCAGTGCACAACAAAACAGCGCTGGGAACTTCGGTTTTAATGTTTTCTGTGGGGGGCTGTGTCCCCCACACATCCCCTACTAAAGTATTCTCAGCTCCAGTGGGGTGCATGGGGGGGGTGAAAACATAAAAAAAAAAAAAAAAAAGGTTGGGGCTGGATGCAACAAAAACACACAAGCGCCCGGACCCGAACCCAGTACCCTGCCAACCGACACCGGCAACCCACTCACCATGCCATGGGGTCGGCACAGCAACTGGCTGCAGCACCACCCCCCCCACATCCCTTGCTGTGCGTGCCGCTCCCACCCACCCCTATGCGCGCATGTATAGTGACAAGATGTCACTATAGTTGCCACCCCCCATCCAGCCCCAGTATCCCCTCAGAGCCGTTCCTGCAATGCGCTGGGGAGCGGGTCACCGTTATTGTTGGCACCCTCTTCCCAGCACCCTCATCACAGGCTACCAATTTTTCTGTATTAATGTCACTTCAAAGATGAACGAAACCTGCTACCCAGGATATAACCTGTATGGGACTTTTATTATATATTTACTACACACAGTGAATTTGTAGTATTTAAGGGAGAATTATCAGAGGGATGACTCCATTGTCTATCATATGCATACAATGTGTTACATCTTAAATATATTTTTCAAATGAGTCCCAGTCCATTGGCTGTAATAGGTTATGTAACATATATTTTACGTTGTATAGTAATTCTGAAAGAATTAAGATGGTTCCTACAGATTTAATAAACTGAATCATGCAAGCATTCTGCTGTAAGTGTGTGTAAAACCGATATTCTTAATTTCTCCCATGTTAACTGTGCTTGATGTACTTTTGCAAAACTGCAGTGAATAAAAAGTAAAACAAAAAAATTTGTGTTCATGTTGGCATGATTGTGTCCTGTAAATACAATTTCTATGTATTGGTATGTGTCAATATACAGAAATACAGTTTTAACTGTGTGTAGCAACTTTTAATGTATTTTTTATTGTGTGAATTTTGTGTGTTTTAATTTTCATTTAAAACAGTTTGAACTCTGTAAGTAATTCAGTGTGGGGGGGGGGGATCCAGTCTGTTTTGGGTAATGACAGGAGGAGACATCTGCTGTGGGGCAGACTTGTGTTAGAATAAAGGAAGGATATTACAATCCAGGTACTTTGGCTGGGAAATGAAAAATCTGGTTTGGACCAGTTTTCTAGAGAGATATGGCTGAACGTGTAATGTCAGAGTGACATGCAGGATGATGCGGCATGGTGGGGTGAGCTGCAAAAGACATTTGGGATCTGTGGTTAGACCTGCCAAGGACAGTAAAGATTAGGACTGTGAGCGAGCAACATCAAGGGTTTGAGTTTGCCTTTACTCACCGAGCTCCCAGGTTGGGTAAGAGTCTGCTCTGCTTATTGGATAGAAGTGTTTGGTTGATGGCCCAGTGGCATGGAGGGCTGAGATGCTGGGTGCCTCACCTCCTGCTGCGCTGGCGACCCGGGTTCAGAAGCAGATGCGATTCGCTTCAGGGATGGTCAGGGAGAATTGAGCATCCCGAGGACAGCTCTCCTCTCTCGGGGTTGGGGCACAAGACACCTCACTTGGCAGCTGTGACCTAATAGTTCTGAGTGGCAACACACTGTGGCGTCAAGGAAGGTGACCTGCCCACAACACCGGAGGCCACATCTGCAGAAGAGGAGTGCAGACAATGCATCATTGCCTTGACGCAGGCTCAGGCAGAAAACCAAGATGGAAAATTACCAAACTGGCAGGATGACAGATCGGTCCCTCGTAGGCTCTATAGCACCTGGGGTCTCCCAACATCTGGCTGAGGACCATGGGGCAACAGCATGGTAAACCCAAGGGGGAACCAGTTGATGGGGCTGGGGTGACTGATCCTGAGTGGGGCCAGGTCAACAGTGAAAGGAGATAAACTACTAATAAAAAAGGGAAAAAAGGAAGTGTTAGGTTATTTTGTGTGTATTCTGTTTCTAAAACATAGAAACATAGACTTTGACTGCAGATAAGGACTGCTTGGCTCACCCAATCTGCCCATTTCTCTATCTATTTGATAAGCTGCAGATTCTAGTTAACCAACAGCCTTCATCTTCCTACCCCCCACCAGAATTGCCTTATGTCTGTCCCATGCATTCTTGAATCCCCCACTGTTTTTGACCCCGTGAACTCCTCAGGAAGGCTATTCCATGCATCCACCACCCTCTTTGTGAAAAATACTTCCTTACATTGCCCCTGAGCCACCCCCCATCTTCAAAAGCCTTTCTTTTTCTATTTCTGTAGATTTACTGTATTTCCCATAGTCAGTATGTCTTATCCTATCTTGCAGCATAGGTAAATATCTTGGAGTGTTAAATATTTTGATATACTTAAGGCTTCCTGTGAATGAGTTCTTTCTGTTACAGATAACCAGGGTAAACTGACAATAGCTGTGATCCAGCTTCAAAGAGTATGGCTACCATTACTGTATTTTAAAGTCAAGTGATAGAAGGAGTGGGGTGTTTGCCCTTTGGTAAGAGCACTGTACTGTGTGGGCAGTGGCTGTGGTTGGATTCGAACCTACAGATACCCCGAGTGTGGGTCACGTTGGGTGATGTCAGCATGTACACTTGCAGGCATCTGAAGAGTTGAGAAAACTGGTACCGACTGCAGGCTGTTTTCTGGGAGAGAAGTGTTTGTGACACCGTAACATTATTTAGCTTAAAATGAGTTAGTATTCTTTAACATGTATTAAAAAAAAAAAAAAAACAGATGTTCAACCACTGCAAGGAGGTAGACAATGTTTGATATACAAACTTACAAATTTGCCAGAAGATAAAGGCCTTATGGTCTACTGAGTCTGCACGATTGTGCAGCTAGCAACCCTTATACTGCAGCTGCCACTCCCTCTCCCCTCCTGCCCTTCCCTCTTACTCTATCCCATCCCCTTTTGAAGCAGTGCACTGTTCTACAGGATACAGCTTCCACAGGCAACGCGTTCTACCCAGATACCATTCTCTCTATAAAAAAGTGTCTTCTCATTTCCCTCCTGAACCTTCCCCCCTCCAATCTGAGATTATGACCTCGAGTGTCCCTACCCCCCTTAACTTGACTAGTCCCTCCATGCCTGTCTTGTTTATTCCCTTCATGTACTTGAAGGTTTCAATCATATCACCCTTGTCTCTCCGCTCCTCCAATGAGTACATGTTCATCTCCTTCAGCCTGCTGACGTAGGGTATGTCCCCTAGTCTCTGGATCATCTTTGTTGCCCTGCGCTGAACCTCCTCCAGTAACTTAATGTCCCTCTTCTGGTATGGGCACCAATACTACACACAGTACTCCAGGTGTGGCCTAACCAGTGACCTACACAACGGTAGGATCGCCTCCCCTCTTCTTGAAGATATATCCCTGGCAATACAACCCAGCATTTTAATGGCCTTGCAGCTGCCTTCCTGCATTGTGCTGAGTTGTTCATTGAGCCCGTTATAATCACCCCAGATCCTTCTCCTCTGTCATGGCTAGCTGAACCCCCCAACTGATAGTTCCTTCTTGTTTTTTTTTGCCCCAAAATGTAGCACCTTGCACTTTTTGGCATTGAACCCCAACTGCCAGGTGTCCAACTAGGTCTCCAATTTTGACAGATAATCCTGCAACCCATGCCACCTTCCTAGGTCATCAACTACTGCCTCCATCTTGGTGTCATCTGCAAACAAACTGATCTTGCTCTTGATGCCCAATGAGATGTTTGATATGAACAACCCAAACAACACCAGTCCCAGCACTGAGTCTTGCGGTACTCCCCTTGTCACTGCCCTTGGAGAGGAGAGCTTCCCTCCCACCACCACCCTCTGCTGCCTTCCCTGTAGCCAGTTTACTACCATCCCACCATTTTCGCCCCTGCACATGTACCTGCCAGCTTACTACTCAGCCTCCCATGTGGCACCGAGTCGAATGCCTTACTGAAGTCCAGAAACAGAACATCCACTGCATGGCCCTTGTCCAACTGTCTAGTTACCCTGTCATAGTAATCCACTAGGTTGGTCTGACAGGATCTGCCCCCCTGACAAACCCATGCTGCCTAACATCCTGTAGCCCATTGGTCTCCAGAAGGGACACCAGCCTCTCCTTCAGGATTGTCTGCATCAGTTTTCCCACGATGGATGTGAGGCTTACCAGCCTGTAGTTTCCCGGTTCGTCTTTGGGACCGCTCTTATGGAGGGGTACCACATGAGCCATCCTCCAGTCCTGAGGTACACTTCCCTAGACCAGGGAGGCATTGAACAGGTCTAACAAGGGCCCCACCAGGATTTCTGCCAGCTCTCTCAGTACCCTGGGGTGAGTGCTATCTGGCCCTGGCACTTTGTCCACCCTCAGACCCTCCCCTCTGTGATTTCTGTATCTGTCACCTCCTCCCCCCGAGCCTGACCTCCCCCCCTTGGTTGCACCCCATCCTTTCTTCTTAGTAAACACTGAGCAGAAGTATTCATTAAGCTTTTCTGCCTGCTCTGCCTGTTTCCATCCCCCCCAAACCCATCCCTCTTAATCCTTACTGTTTTATCCCTACAACTCCTTTGCTCCCTGATGTACCTGAAGAATTCCTTCTCCCCCTTCTTGTTGCCTTGTGCCGGCCTGAGCTCCTTAGATGCCTTGGCTGCCCTTACTGCCTTCATCACCACCTTCAATTCCTTCAGGTAATCCTCTTTGTTCTCCCCTCTCCTTGTTTTTTTGAACCTCCTAAATGCGTCTCTTTTATTTCTCACTTTCTCCATGACCCCCTTGTTCAACCAGCTGGATTTCTTGGCCCTAGCTGTCTTACTCTGGACCCCGATGCAGGTTTTGGTTGCCTCCTCAATTCCCAGTTTTATGACCTCCAACCTCTGGTTACTGTCCATATTAGTTTGGATTCTGGCTAGAAACCCTTTAACTACCTCCCCCATATGTATATAATTTTGGCCGCCGCATCAGAAGATACTAATGGCATTCCTTCAAGGAGAACCAGTTTCATTTTTCTTGTTTTAAGTTGTGCGCATAGTGTCTGTAGTGTCTGCATGCAGTATACTGCATTTGAATAACAACAGAACAATTCAACTGGACTGCTACAGTATATACACTGAGCCTGAATTTCTGAGAAGTGCTTATTTAAAAATGCACTCAGATAGGCATAGATTTGTGTTGTCTCAGCTTGCTGTCTTTCTGTATTTCTCTGGCTCCCTCTCTCAGTTCCAGTCTGGTTTCCATAAAAAACATTCCACTGTACCTTCCCTACTCGGGGTCACTGATTCCGTCCTTAAGGGAATGGATCAGGGACTCATTACTTAACCTGTCTTTACTGAATTTACCAGGGCCTTTGATTCTATTGACTGTCCACTTCTGCTTAACACTTTGAGGTGTGCGGGTCTCTCTGTCCCAGAAGTAAACTGATTTTGTGCCTACCTCTATGTCATCAGTCAGTTAAGATAGGTGTCTGTTTCCCAGACTGACGTCCCACAAGACCCCATTCTTGGCCTCATATTTTCTCCCTATTTATCACTGACTTCTCTTCTGCCTTGTGTCAATGCTAACATACACATTTGTGCCAAGGACATTATCCTCTTTTTCATTGATCCCTCAGCCTCAGAGCTCGAGTCACTGCTTCAACAGGACTTTGATAATGTCCACTGTTGGTTTATACAAACAGGTTTCTGCTTAATGATAAAAAGATTGTTTCAGTGTCCTTTGGCATTAGGCAGAAGGTAGCTAGACTTCCTTATACTCTTTTTTTTTTCTTCCCCCATCTATTTCTCCTGCAGGACAGTTGCCAGGCAGGCTTCAGCTCTCCCCTCAGGAGGGCTGACATCCACCTGTGACCACATTGCTCTGTCTCCCATAACATCCTCCATGGATTTCTCCTGGTGGCGGGGCCAGGGAGGGGAGGGCTGCCCCTCCCGGTGCACAAATCCAGATGCCAGGGTTGAGCTGAGGGTTGGGAGCATGGTCCAGGCTTCGTGCAGCCTGCCAACATTCACATTTTCCATTTTACTTCCCTTCCTCACCTCCCCATTGCTGGGGCACGCATCTCAGCACGCACATGTGGAGGTGTGTGCACGCTACAGAGTCCCGTGGCACCTTCCCGTCATTGGCATCCCTGATCCAATCTGCCCTCAGGCCTCCACCTGGAGGCAGTCATTCAGCGGGACTGCCAAGCTACTCTCCCTGGGAGAGGAGAGCTGTTCCCCGGATGCTCACTCCTCTCCCTCCCAGGCCAACCTTCAGCGACCTGTGTTTGCCACCAAACATGGGTCACTGGTGTCGTAGGAGGTAAGGTGCAGTGCCTCAGCCCTCCATGCCACTGGGTCGACTGACCTCTGTACACCCTTGATGGCATCCCTTTAGAGTACACCCCTTGCTTTAAATACTTTGGCATGTGGCTGTATTGAAACCTGGATTTCTTCCAGCACATCACTGTCATCCATAAAAAACTGTACCCCAAACTTGGCGCCCTATACCACAACAAATCTTGTACTCCACTCCCCATTCACCATGAGATTGTTCTCAAAATGATTTTACTGGTGTTGGACTGTGAAGATGTGGTCTACTGGGCAGCTTCTAAGACAACCCTTACCAGGCTGGATGCACTCTGCCATTCCTTCTGCTGCTTTGAGTAGAATTCCCCCCCCCCAAAAAAAAAAACACATCGCTATCTACTCTATCAATCCCTTTCTTTTTATGCTCTTCAATCCCTATGTCTGCTACATTGTACCTTCTTTCTGTCTAAATTCTGGTTCCCCCACCTTAACTGTGTACTGTCTCCTCTCCCCTTCAGACTATGCACTCTCTTCTGATTCTCAAATCTTTTCTGTACCTGCCTGCCAGACTGCTTCTGGGCAATCTGCCTTCTCTGTTTAACTCCCTGTCACTTGGAACAAACTTCCAATCTCCCTATGCATCTCCTCCTCCTGACTAGCTCTCAAATTTTTACTATTACACCTCATTCCTCCTGCTGCTATTGGCTTTAGTCTCACCCTGTTCTTTTTTATTTGAATTATTTGGCTTTTAACAGGGTATAGAAAAGGAAAAGAGGTTACATAGAAAGGAAGCTAATTTTAAGCATTTTATAACAATTCATTCAGCCCTTGTCATTGTACCAGTGCCAAATGGTGATTCAATAAATAAAGCATAATAAAATTAAATTGGCTGGAGTCCATTTGTTTGGCAGTAGTCCCAGAGTGGAGATTGGTGCAAAGGTCAAGGTCGTCCAGTCCCCGGGTATAAAGTGTACTGAACAGATAGGGGATGGGAAGAGGGAGAGTGGTGCTGCACATGAAGGAGGGGATAACTTGTGACAGAGAGGAAAAGGCAGAGGGTAAGACTGAAGCTTTGTGGTTACAGATGCAGTCCACAAAAGAGAGGAAAATAAGGATGGTGGTGGTCTACAGACCGCCTTTCCAGGATGAGGAATTTGACAGGGTATTGGGGCTCCAGATCATGCCTGTGTCCAGCAGGGGGGAAGTGGTAATAATGGGGGATTTCAATCTACCTTGGGTGGACTGGAAAATCCCTGCTACCTCCTGCACTAGTGGACAAATACTGCTGGATGTTTTCCAGAGCGCTTTCCTGACTCAAGACGTCATGGAGCCCACTAGGGAGAGGGCCGTCCTGGGTCTGGCCCTGTCCAACTGTATACATGTTCAGGATGTGAAGGTGAATGGGCTGCTTGCAGTACATGATCAGCACACAGTGTGGTTCCATGTGGACATGGGAAGAGGGAAGGTCAGGACTAAGACGAGGGTCTTGGACTTTTGGAGGGCTGACTTTAGAAGGATGGGAGAAGTTCTGAAAGGGCACCTTGCTGGGATCAGAGTGGAGAGGGATGTGGAACAGAAATGGACCATAATAAAGAAGGGATTGATGGGAGCCACTAGTGAGTGTACCAAAATCAAGTGTAAGAAAGCTAAGGCTGAATACCCCAGCTGGTTCAGCAAGGAGGTGTCAAAAGTGGTAGGGGACAAGACAGTAGCCTTCAGAAATTACTGGTGTACTCGGAGGAGGATAGGGTGGACTACACTGATAAGTCAAGGAAGGTGAGCAGGGCTGTAAGAGAGGAAACACTATGAGAGAAGTACAGCTAGCTCGGGGTAAAAGTGGATGAGAAGGTCTTTTTCCAGTATATAAGGGAGAAAAGAAACATAAAAGACGAGATTGTCAGGTTAAAAAAGGGGTTTGGGCAGTTGGTAGTGAAGAATAAGTGGAGGTGCTTAAGTACTTCTGCTCAGTCTTCACTAGGCATAAGAACAGACCAGTACCATAGGAGAGCAGGGGGGTGGGGACTGGGAGGGAGGGGAGTCACAGACAGCACAATTCAAGTTGACAGGGTACATGGGGGGCCTAAGAGCCCAAAAGGTGGACAAAATCACGAGGGCCAGATGGCATGCACCCAAGGCTTCTAAGAGAACTGGCAAAGATTTTGGTGGGTCCCCTGACAGACCTGTTTAACACCTCTCTGGAGTCTGTAAAGAAAAAAAACATGCCCCAGGATTGGAGAATGGCATATGTGGTGCCTCTTCATAAAAGTGGACCAAAGGATGAATCAGGGAACTACAGGCCGGTCTGCCTGACTTCAGTAGTGGGTGAGCTGATGGAGACCATCTGAAAGAGAGACTGATCAGCTTTTTGGAGGAAATTGGGCTCCAGGACATGAGGCAGCATGGGGTAGTGTTGGGGAGACCCTGCCAAACTATCCTAATTGGCTTATTTGATTGGGTCAGGAGAGTGGACAGGGGTCAGACAGTTGATATTCTGTATCTCAGTTTTAGCAAGGCCTTCGACTTGGTGCCTCATAGGAGACTGGACAAATATTCAGTGCTGGAAAGTTTCTATGCATTGTGTGAATTTGGTAAGATTCAGAGATAGAATACAAGTTCTGTAGACCATTAGCCTTTTGTGAACTTGCCACCATTCCGTGTTTTAATGGTGGAAGGAGAATTTTTTGATACCCATATATTCATCTAGTCTCTTTTTAAATGTGTTTATATTTTCACTCTCAGCTACGATCTTAGGTAGGGTATTCCAGGTGGTAATTATTCTTTGGCCGAGACACTAACTTCTTTTGACAGTTATGTTAGTTTTGCCTATCAATTAATTTTTGTGATCTAGTGTTATTATTGTTTGGATGTCTTGCCAGACCAATTATTTCTAAAGTACAGTCATCCTGCAATGCTCTAGAGGTTAGACATAGGTCACTCCTTAGTCTTCTATAGTCCATAGAGAATAATCCTAGTCTCTTCAGTCTTTCACCATAGTCAAGGTTGTACATATTTTTTTTTAAACTTTATATCTTTATTCTTTTCATTCAAATATATAAATACATACAAAAGACATACTACATCTTTCTACATTAAAAGGTTACAATAGATTCTCATAGGCAAATTCATATAGACAATTACTGATCTGATCAAAAGAGAGGAAAAGTTGCTTATCAGAAGCCTTCATTTAACTGATTCACAAAGATAGTATTTTATTTACCAGGACGGAGCTCATCCCTTAACCAGGTGTTTTGAGATAGATAACCTACACTTACTCAGGCCCTTATTGTTCCAACTCTAGTCTAGTTTAGCTAGAACCTGGTCTTATAAAACAAGCCATCACTAAGTTAGAAAGTCCCAGCCTGTCAAGGGATAAAATCCGGTCTTTCCTCTGCCATATATAGGACCCACCGTCTCCATAAGATTTCAAACTGTGATAGCCTCCTATTCAGGGAGGCTGACAGTGCCTCTATTCTATAAATATTTATCATAGTCTCCTGCCACTTATTTAATGTGGTAGGATTCTGAGTTAACCAGTTTTTAGTTACCACCTTTTGGGCAGCCAAAAATGATATTTTCAGAAACTTAGTTGAGAGAGGGTCCCTCATCAACTCCTGAAAGTCGAAGAAGAAATAGCATGTGGGGGACATTACCAGACCCAAGTCAATTATTTTTCTTAGGGCTTGCTGTAGATCTGACCGAAAGCCGGAAAGAGCTGGGCAGCTCTAAAGCACATGTGTCAGTGTTGCTTGTTCCTGACCACAGCCCCTCCAACAGTCTGCAGAGTTGCTTCTCACAATTTTCCCCATTGACGCTGGGCAGCGAAAGAATCTAGCAAAGACCTTCCAAGAGAAGTCCTGCCAGGTGACTGTAGATAAACCCCAGTGTGATTTGGATTGGGCCCTTGTCCAAACTTCGTCTGGTATCTGATTTCCCAAGTCTCTTTCCCATGCCTTTCGTATGGACTCTGTAGAGTCTCCCTTCCATATCTTTAGGTCTTGATATAGTATAGAAATTATACGTTCCCTAATGGGTGTCCCTTCTATCATTTTTTTAAAGGTATAGGCAATCTTAGGTGGGGTGAGATTTGCCCAGTTAAATTCCATGATCAGGTTTTTCACAAAATTTCTTACTTGAAAATATCTAAATCTTTCCCGCCATGGGATCTCAAATCGGTTAACCAGAACTTCAAACGGCACCACCTCCCCATTTTCTACTAGATGCCAAACTAAATGCAAGCCCCTTGCCTCCCATCTCTTAAAGCCCCCATCCCATATCCCTGGGTTAAAAGCCTCTGTATATGGGAGAGATAACAGCAGCGACTTCCAATTACCTGCTCTTTTGTCTTTCAACAATGTGTGCCAAACTTCCAATGTGGACATTGTAAAAGGGTTCTCCTCTTGACCTGTCCCTTGGAACTTCCCCTGACTAAGGAGTGTGCTACGTAAGTTTAATAGTGCCCCTCCTTTAAGTTCTAAATTTTTCCATTTTGCAATGTACAAGTTGTCCAACCAATATACTATTGTCCATAATTGTGCAGCAAAATAATATAGTTTAAAGTTAGGCAGTGAGAGCCCCTGTCTTTTAGGAATCTGAGCACTGAGATTCTTATCCTAGCTTTGTGTGGTCCCCATAAGAAGCGTGAAATTGTCCTATTTATTAAATTAAAGTAGGAGTCTGGAATTTTGGTGGGTATTGTTTGTACTAAGTATAAGAACTTGGGAAGGATTATCATTTTAATGGCTTCTACCTTCTGTGTCAATGAGATGGGAATCTGAGACCAATGTTCGAGTTCCGATCTGATGTCCTCCAGGATTCGGGTGAAGTTAAGTGTGAATAAGTCTTTGAACTGGAATCCTAACCTGACCCCCAAATATCTGATATGAGTTACGTTCCATTTAAAGGGGTATTTCTGCTTAATCTGTACTGTCGGTTTGTAGTATATTTTTAAAACTTCCGTCTTGGAGGAATTCAGCTTATACCCTGCCAAAGAACTGAACTCAGACAGTGCAGTCCATAATTTATCTAGTGACTGTTCTGGTTCTCGAAGATAAACCAATAAATCGTCTGCATATAGGGCAAGTTTGTGTGACTCCCCTCCTAACTCCCACCCCCGTATTCCTTCATGCTGCCTCAGCACCTGGGCTAGAGGCTCAAGATACAGTGCAAAAAGAAGAGGGGAAAGGGGGCAACCCTGTCTGGTACCTCGTTGTAGAGATATCGGATAGGAAACTTCCCCATTTATTTTAACATAGGCCTTTGGTTTAGTATATATCTTATTTATAATTTTTACAAAAGCTTCTGAAAAACCAAATCTCCCCAGGGTCAGCTCCAGGAATTTCCATGCCACCCGGTCAAAGGCCTTCTCGGCATCCAGACTTAGTATCAATCCAGGGGCCCCTGACCGGGCGGCATGGAACATCATATGTAAGGTTCTCCTAATATTATCCTGTGTTTGTCTACCTGGAATAAAACCCATTTGATCATGGTTAATTAGGTTGGGTAGGGCCCCCTCCAGTCTTTTCACCAGGATCGAAGCATATAATTTGTAATCTATATTTAGGACCGATATGGGGCGAAATGACCCACAGTGAGTGGAATCTTTCCACGGTTTGGGGATACTCGATATTACCGCATAGTTCCATGTCTCTGGTAGCTCCTCCCCTTCCTGGGCCAACCTGCAGGCTCTCAGTAGTGGATCATTTATTTCCTTTTTAAAGAATTTAAAGAATTCTGGGGTGTATCCATCTGGGCCAGGTGATTTCTGCGTCTTAAGTCTCTTGATAGCCGAAGCCAACTCTGCTGGGGAAATAGGAGTGTCCAGGGCTTCCCTAATCTCTTGTGTCAGTTCTGGTAGCCTTAATCCCTTTAAGTATTTTTTGATCCTCTCCCTATCTGGGGAGTGGTCTGCCTTATAGAGGGTTGTATAAAATTCTCTAAAGCTCGAGAGTATTTTTTCTGAGGACTTCCCTATTATCCCTGTCCTGGGATCCCTGATCTGTGTGATCGTATTACCTGCTACTTGCCACCTGAGTCTATGCGCTAGAAGTCGAGAGGCCCGGTGTCCGGACTCGTAGTACCTCTGCCTTAACTGCTGTAGTGCCTGTTCTGTTCTGATATCAATGATGCTCTATATCTGTTGTTTAACCTTCTGAATTTCTGATTGAGTCGAGGTCTCCCCTGCTGCCGCATGGTTTAACAAGGTCCGAAGCTGACCCTGCAGTTGCTCCAATTGTTTATTTTGCTGCCGTTTAAGATGTGCAGCGAACTTAATGCAGTCCCCTCTAAATACCACTTTTATAGTATCCCACAGCACAGTATCTGGAATCTCTCCAGACTCATTGTCTTGTTTGATTTGTATTAATCTTTTCTTGGCCATTTCCGTAAACTCCTTCAGGTTTAGAAGGTAATTATTGAATTTCCAGAGGGGATTGACCTCTGTTATTCTTCCAGGTCAAGGTCACAGTTACCTGTGCATGATCTGACAGGACAGAAGGGACGTGTTTGCTTTCTATCACCTGACCCTGATGTTCCCCGGAAATTAGGATATAATCAATTCTGGCATAAGACCCATGTGGGTATGAATATTGTGTATATTCTCTTCTGTTTGGATTTTGGTTTCTCCAGGCATCTATCCAAAAGGCACTTTTTTAAATGCCTCCTTATAGACTTACCAGCCGGAGATTGCCTGAAGACTTTCGTTTTGGACGTGTCTTTTTGATCCCAGATCTGGTTCAAATCTCCTCCCACCACCAGCACCCCCCTATGATACTCTGAAATTTTAGTGAGTAAGGAGCCTATGACCTCTCTCGTGGAGCCTGGTGGTGCATATAACGAAGCCAGAGTGATAGGTGCACCCTCTAGGTTACCCATCAGTACAGCTAAACAGCCTTCAGGATCCATATAACTATTGATTTTTTTAGAATTGCGTCCCCTTAGCAACCATTACAACAGTTCCCCTTCTTCTTCCTCTCCCAAAGGAAGCTGCCACAATCTGCTCATAACCAAACTTCCCCAGTTTCTGATGCTCAGTTCTGTTAAGGTGGGTTTCTTGTAATAACAAAAAGGAAGGGTTCTCTTTTTTCAGGGTCGTCATGACTTTATGTTGCTTTACAGGGTTGCTTAATCCATTGACATTCTGGGAACTAACTCTAATCTTTTTGTTATTCTCCATTTATATGCAGTGGGTTTTTACCTTTCAGTTGAATGGGATTAACCTGGCCCCGCCCCATCATCCTTTGTATTCTCGATCTGCTCCAGCTGCCCCTCCCTTCTCTTTCGAGGCCCTCTATCAGATGCAGCTCCCCTTGTAATTTCCTCAGGTAACCATAGATTTGCCTATGTAACAGTATTTTTAACCTTAAAACAGATAACCAAACATTAATACATACATAACAGATAACAATGAACAACTTAGATGGTGCTCTTAACTGAGCAACTTTTACCTCCTGATAATCTCTGCTGATATAATGACTCCCAAGGTAGGGGGCAGGTGCTCTGTTCCTAGAAGGCAAGTAAACTTTACTGCACGAGGAGAAGGCCCCATGTAAGGCTCGTTCCTCCTGGACCCAATAGTCATTGGGTCCTGGCCAGATGACATGGCATATCATCAGCAGCAGTGATCCCATGAAGAACGCCGGATCGGATGAACTCCATCCATCCTGTCTCACTTGCATGGCAACCAGATCGCTCATTCCCCCCCCCCCCGAGAAGCGTCTCTGGTCCAGTCATTCATGAACCTGAAACCCCTCCCTTCTGTCAAGCCCACTCTTTTACTATGTAACTTAAAATCTCCCCTTTATCATTCTAGGGTAGTCCCCTTTTATCCTGAGAGCTCCAGCTGTATGCCAAGCTGCCTGACTCCATTCTTTGGGCTTAAGTTTGTGTATCTGAGCCTTTATGTACAAAAACTGCTTCTTTAAGAAGGGCCCATTCAACCCAGCTTGGGGAATAGCAACTCTCCGCCCCACCTGGACTTCTCAATAGGTCCTGCCCCCCCCCGCTCCCCCTCAATGCTCGGTTTACTAAATTGCTTCTTACTTTCAAAGTTGTGTGTGGGTGCTGTCCACCTTCCTTCCTCCATATACCTTATCTAGGCTACCTCTACCTTTATTTGCCGGCCCCCCTTTAACCCAGCTAGCTTTAGTTCAGAGAAGTGGCCTTTGTAAAAACTCGAGCACACTTTTTAATTTTCCGTAGATCCCCGCCACTGTTCTGGTGAAAGCCGCTCGTAGGGGGACCAGGCTTATGATATCTCCCGGAAGATGTTCCCACGCCATATTCCTACCTCAATTCCTGGACCTACTCCACTGTCCATTAAGCCCGTAGCCGTAGAGCCACCTGACCCCCCCCACTCCATGTCCCACAGTCCCCCAGTCTCAGTCCATAAAGAATCAGCAGACTCCAGTTGCAGCTCCAAGTCTCGGGCCATAAGATGTGCCCCGGCTCCTCCTGCAAGTGCACACACCAGTAATCACGTCCACACTCTGATTGTGTCTGGTGCCCCCCACTACCATGCCCGTGCAATGCCTCCCCCCGCCCCGCTCCTTAAAGATGCCCCCCCGTCCTGATCCCGTAAGGTTGAGCTGTCCCAAGATATACATATAGCACTCGTGACCCATCTTTTTAACTGCTACTCTCGTTGTCCACATTATAAAAGAGTCCCAAACTGCCTCCCTTAGACTCTGTGACAAATAAGTAAGTACGCCACCCCCCCCACCATACATCTTAACCCGTCCTATAGCTCTCCGTAGACACTCACACCTGAGCGCGGCCTGCTAAGAGGTGCCGTGTGTGCCCGAGTGCGAGGTGGGATTCCCATCTCCATCATCTAATCGCTCCCCTACATAGTCCTCTCTCCACCCGTCTGCCTGACCAGCAGCTTTCCTGGTTTGCAAAACCAGTTTGCAGAACCTCAATTCAACCATACGATCCAGCGGAGGTTCCCTCCCTCCCTCCCCCTTCCGTCCCAAGCTGATGAATTAGTATTTATGAGCCCACCCCGTCCACATGCCCTATTTCCATTCCCCTTTCTCCCCTTAGGATTTACCAACTTAAAACTAAAAATCTCTTAAGATCTAAATTACGATTTGTCCTTGAAGAGAGAGGGAAATCGGTAAGGGCCTACACCACACAACAGCCAAGACCTCACCGGATTAGGCAGTTTTTCAGGTTACTGTTTGTTCAGACTGCAAATAATCTTCACGATGTCGAGTGTGTGTTAAATTGGAGAGCATAGTCTTAATGTCCCTCAGAGTATTATTAGCCATCTTCTTTCCCTCCTTGCTTCCCGTTCGCATTCCGCTTGTTTGCCATGGGTTCTGCATCATCTGGGGTAAATCTCTACGTCCGGGTGCTAGCGAAACTTCATGTCCTCTTTCTCTGAACGCCTTTAGGGCTTCTTCTGCTGAATGATAGATTTCGGTGCCGGAATCCCATCCCACTCTGAGACGTGCCGGGTAGGGAGTTTGGAACTTTATTTTCAGATCTTTGAGCTTTCTAATCAGAGGGGCATACGCCTGCCTTTGCTGTTGGATCAGCTGAGGATAATCCTGGTCAAATAAAAGCCGAGCCCCGTTGTAATCTACCTTACCTTGCCTTCAAGCCGCTCTCAAGATTTTTTCTTTATCCCTAAAGCTCAAAATTTTACTATTATTGAGCGAGGCCTGGCTGTAGACAAGGACGGCTTGGGAACAAGGGCTCTGTGCGCCCTCTCGATCTTGAAAGTAAAGGCCTGTGGCAGCTCTAGCACATGTCTCAATAGATCCTCAACAAAATTGCTCATTTCCCCCACTTCTGACGATTCCGGTAAGCCGTATATCCTCATGTTGTCTCTTCGAGAGCGTGCCTCCAGATCCAGACATTTTGCCGATGTAATCTCATTTTGTTGAATTAGGTATTCGATTACTCACGAGATCTGCCTCAAGTCGTCTTCGGCCGTTGAAACCCGCTCCTCCGCCTCGGTGACCCTGTGCTCCATTTTACTCAGGTCTGAATGCAGCTTGCCAAACTCCTGCTTTGCTTCATTTCGGAATTGTTTAATTTCTGCTAGAAGCGTTTCAAATCTTGTCCTGGAGAGGTTATCCATCTCCATTTCCGTGTCGCCTCCCGCCGTGCTCCCCGGAGACTCTCTTCCACTTGCAGCCGAACTATTTGGGCTCAGTCCTGAGTAATCTCGCTTCTCTGCTACATTTTGGAACGGGATCTCTTTCTGGCTGCGTTTCCACGGTCTGATTTATGCATTTTTGGGGATATTTCAGACTACAGCTTGTGTGGAAATAGATATTAGTCTTCTCGTGAGGGGGAGCTTTGCGACTAGGCTTCCATGCTGTTGCTGACGTCACCGGAAGTCCCCCAAGGTTGTACATATTTGTTACTTTTTTAGTTACCCTTCGTTGAACCCTTTCTATCTTTTCCTTTCCTCCTGCCATATACCGGGTACAGAAGGGGGAGCAATATTCCAGATGTAGCCTGACCAAACCAGAGTACAGCAGAATAAGGACCTCAGGCTCTCTGCTTTTAATGCTGTTTAAAATACAACCTAGAATGCGTTGACACTTTTTAACAATGTTGTTAGTATAATTGTTAAATGTCAGATTTTGTGAGATGTTCACTCTTAGGACATTAGGGAAGGAAGTCCTTAAACAGGGGATGGCTGACTACATACAAGAAAGGTGGGGTTTAAACTTGTAAGGGGGGAAGGGATAAGGGAGGGCTGACCAAGCCCTCCCTCCAGATGAGGGAGTAGCCTTCAAGCCCAAGGGGAGGAAACAGACTGGAGGTGGAGGTTTCAGGAGGAGCAGGGAGGATGGAAGTATAAGGAATCTGGGTGGGGTTAGAGCAAAAGGATCAGGGATAAGGGGTGGGGGTTAGTGTTAGTAAATGCCAGGAGCTTAGGAAACAAGTTGCCAGAGTTCCAGGCCATGCTGTTCGAGGGGTGGATGTGGCGGTCACGAAGCGTACAACAAAAACCATGACTGGGACCTAAATGTAATGGGGTACACTATGCTTAGGAAGGATAGAAAGGAGGGCAGAGGGGTGGAGTGGCTATGTTCATTAGAGATGACATAGAAATTGCTATGGTAGAAGAGGCAGAGGGAAACGTGGAGGCCTTATGGGTCATCTCGATCCCAGCAGGAGATAAGGTCAAGCTGGGAGTAGCATATAGACCCCGGGATGAGTGATGTTCTAGAGGATGGTTTGCTGGACAACATCATTGCCCAGTGTGGTCAAAAGGGGAAGGAGTGGTGTTGATGGGGACCTTAATATGCCAGGTACAAACTGGGGAACCATGTCCTCTAAGGTGGCCAAGGAGCAGAGGCTGCTGGATGGCTTCAGGATGTGTTCTTAACACAGCATGTGATGGAGCCCACAAGGGAGGGGCATGTCCTGGATGTGGTTCTGGCAGATGGGCATCTGGTAAGGGACATGGTTGTACAGGACCCCTGACTGGGAGTGACCACAATACTGTCTGGTTTCAAATAAGCATTGGGGGTGGGGTGAGATCTAGGACACTGGTAGTGGACTTCAGGGGGCAGACTTTATGGGCATGGGAAATATTCTCAAGGATCACTTGAAGGGATTACCTCAACGACAAGTGTGGAAAGGAGATGGGAGGTCATAAACAGGGGACTTCATGAGGCAGTCAGGATCTCGCTAAGTTGAAACGTAAGGGAGCAAGGTCACATAAAACCATGCTGGTGGTCCAGTGAGGTCCAGGGTAGCAGTCAGAGAAAGAAGGCGGCTTACAAAAATATAAAACAACAAGAGGGATAGGATAAGGAAATGTACCAGCTTGCATCTAGAAAAGTCACCCATATGGTGAGGGAGCAAAGTCCAGTAAAGAGCAGCAGCTGGCACAGGGATACATGGAGGAAAGGGTTCTTCCGGTACATTGGGAGGCGGAGAAAAACTAGAGGCCATCTCAGCAGATTGAGATCAGAAGAAGGGTGGGTGGAAGAGGCGAGGGACCAGGCAGAGGTATTAACGAGTACTTTGCCTCTGTGTTCACTAGGGAGGGGGATGGGATATCTACAAAGCAAGGCACAAAGGGGATAGAAGCGGCAGGGAGTGGGATCAGGGGAGCAACAGAAATGGAGCAAAAGGGAGGGAAAGGTACCCCAGGGGTGTCACATCTAGATAAGGATAAAAAGACCAGTAAGGTGGAGGGGACGGATGATGCCATCCCCAACAAAAGGGTGTGGTTTGCCCTCAAGGCCCTAAAGAAGACAATCTCTGGGCCGGATGGCATTCATCCGAGAGTACTATAGGAATTGGGCGGACATACTGGCTGCACCCTGGGAGACTTTTCAACAGGTCACTTGAGACAGGGAGGGTACCTAGGGATTGGCGAGAGGCACATGTGGTACCAATCCATAAAGGGGGTGAAGGAAGTACCAGGAAACTATAGACCCATCAGTTTAACCTCGGTGGTGGGAAAATTAATGGAGAGTATACTAAAGGAACGATTGGGGGTTTACTTGGGGGAGGTGGGAGGTCTGGATAGTCGGCAGCATGGGTTTGTGCCAGGTAGATCATGTCAAACCAACCTTGTGGAGTTCTATGAATGGGTAACATCAGAACTGGACAGGGTAAGCCTGTGGATGTATTATTCTTGGACTTCAGCAAGGCGTTTGACTCTGTCCCCCACAATGGTCTGGTGGAGAAACTGATGGGGTTAGGAGTAGGCCCTTTGATGGTCAGATGGATTGAAAACTGGATAGCTGGATGCACTCAGAGAGTAGTGGTCTGTGGGAGCTCTCGAACCCTACACAGAGGTTGGTAGTGGGGTACCACAGGGCTCGGTCCTGGGTCCAATCCTGTTTAATCATACATATTAGACATCAGGGATGGTATAGGGTGTGAAATGAGTCTCTTCGGATGACTCCAAGATGGGAGCAGTAGTTGAGGAGAAGAGGGAGGTTGGCCCTGCAAGGGACCTGGACACCCTGGAAAGCTGGGCTCACACATGGAAATTAATTTTAATATCACCAAGTGCAAGGTGTTGCATCTTGGTCGGGGAAACCCTAAACACAGGTACACCCTGGGAGGGGAGGTGCTGGAAGCCTCAACAGGGGAAAAAGACCTAGGGGTCATGGTGGATACATGTATGAATAACTCTGAGCAGTGCAGGAGAGCAGCTAGCAAGGCAAACAGGATGTTGGGATGCATCGCAAGGGGGATCACCTCAAGGAGCAAGGAAGTGATTCTGACGCTGTACAATGGACTGGTTAGGCCACACCTTGAGTACTGTGTACAGTACTGGAGACCACACTTGAAGAGGGACATACAGCTCCTGGAGAGGGTACAGAGGAGGGCAACAAAGATGATACGAGGGCTAGGGGATTTGACTTACGAGGACAGACTTGAGGAGCTCTGCCTGTTTTCATTGGAGGAGAGGAGAGACAGAGGGGACATGATTGAGGTCTTCAAGTACCTCAAGGGAATAAATAGGTAAACATGGAGGGGATCTTTAGACTAAAGCAGGGAGGCATCACCAGAGGCATGGTTTGAAGTTGGAAGGTGGAAGGGTGAGGGGAAAGAGGAGGAGGTTTTTCACTGAGAGGGTGGTGGACCCTTGGAATGCTCTGCCTGGTGAGCTGGTTCAGAGATCCACAGTGGAGGGCTTTAAGAGAGGGTGGGACAGACACAGAAAGTGGATGTATCAGATGATGGCCTGTCCCGGGGGGGTGGGGATGGATGATAGGGGTTTCTGGAGCACAAGGGATGGGAGGGTCTCTGCACCCAACTAAGGATCTAGGTTCGAGCAGACTTGATAGACCATAAGGCCTAATCTGCTGGCAAATAGTATGTTAGTATGTTAGTATGTTAGGTAATTTTCATTAATGGTTTCTTGAAGCACTACATTATTTAATGTGTACGAATGACCTGGATTATTATGACCCAGATGCATAACTTTGCACTTGTTTTCATTGAAACACATCTTATTGTCTATAGCCCAATTTTCAAGGTGTGTTAGATTGTCCTGAAATTGTTGAGCTGTAGTGGGTCATGCACTATGCCACCAACCTTACAGTCATCAGCGTACTTGCACAGCTATGTTTTGTTTGATAACTGTGCGGTTGAGATAAGTATGTTAAAGAGGGTGGGCCCAAGTACAGAACCATGCAGGACCCCACTTGTGGCTTGACCCCACTTGGACATGTGTCCCCTAATTGCCACACATTGTTTCCTATTTGAGAGCCAGGAAATAACCCACTTATAATATTCGGATAAAACTTAAGTTATATCAGTTGTTCCACAAGGATTTTATGGAACACCATATTGAAAGCCTTAGAATAGTCTAGAGAAAAACCATGTCCACTGACATACCTTTGTCAAGGGCCGCACTTACTGGTTCAAAGAACCGTAAAAGATTAGTCAAACAGGATCTACCTGGGAAAAAAACTATGTTTGGGTGATATCAGTACATCCAATTTGTTTCAAGCGGGTACTGATTCTATTTTGTAATAATTTCTCCATGAATTTACCTAGAACTGATGTCAAACTTATGGGTCTGTAATTCCTAACATCTTGTTTATTACTGCCTTTGTGAATAGGAGTGACTGAGGCCTCATTCCATTCTGGCAGTGTTTGTCCTTCCTTTAATGAAGCATTTAATAGTAGCGTTATGGGTCCAGATAATTGGTGTGACAGTTCTTTTAACTCATTCACACCACAAGAGCTCTTTGAGACTTCTACCGCTTGTACCCTGTATACTCTTAATACTGCATTCTGTTCCTTTCTGAGCAAAACCAAATCATAATTAGCATGCCACAAACAAATGTGAATACCTCATGGAACCGTAAGTGCTACACACAAAGTACGAGTGGCAAGGTTGTTCAGCACGACATTACCTTTCCAATGGTGCTATGCAATCAGTTGTAATCAGCTTGGTTTTTATTTTATACTTGCTGAAATACCAAACAGCTATGTTTTTTCAGATTTTTTCAAGGTGCTTAGGTGAGGTTGAGAGACAAATGTCAGCCATGCACACATACCTTAAACAAATGTGAATAACTCCTAAAATATATGTGATAGACATAAAATATCAGCCGAAAAATTGTTCAGCATGAAATTACCTTTCTAACGGTGCTATACAATCAGATCTAAGCAATTTAGTTTGTTTAATATCTAGGTTAAAACTGTTGACTTCCTCATACGTTTCCAGGCCTGAGTGTAAGTCAGCTGAGTACATCTACAGGCGTTATTGGTCTGAGTGGCTATGCTTTCAGACGCCACCTACAGGCATATTTAGGCCTGAATAAGTTAAGAATTTTGGAGTTATTCCATCAAGCCCTGCTGAGCTGTTTGGTTTTAGTGTTTTAATAGCTTCTACTACTTCTGGATGTGTAAAAGGTACACAGTCCTCTCCATAGTTCATATTATTGGTGCAGAATTGTTCCTTAGGCTTATACACACTTAAAAAATAGTTGTTTAATTTAGTAGCCATATCTAATTCCGGGTCGCCCCTGAAAAAGGGACTTCCGCGGCCCAGTGGGCCTACCCAGTCAACAAAATTCAATAAATAAATAAATAAATTGTTCACACTCTAGGTAGTAACCCAAACAGAAATTTCTAAGTTTGGGGTCACTTCACCCCCCACCGGATCCCCGTCTGTCTTCGTGGAGTCATATGAGAGGAAACCAGGACTCCAGCAACGCCTTTTCAAGTGGACCCCATATTTTTTGGATTAACCCTTCCCTACCCGATGTCATGTATTGCGTATGTTCAATTTTCATACAGTGTAAGAACCTAGTTGCCCTTTCTCCCACTGAGAGTGGAGAGTCCTCCCCCCCCATGACAAGACAGGGTCTGTTTTCCCACTGCCATGGCCAAATGCCACAGGGGATGATTAGTTTTTTGGCCCCGTCTTGACTGGCCAGGCAGGCCTAGTATAATTTCACTCTGGCACACATTATTATCTATTCCCAGGGCTGAGCTCATTATTTCTGTGATGCCTTTCCAAAAGGACAAGACTTTTGGACATGACCATAACATGTGTATAAAAGATCCTGGAGAGCACCTACACTTTGGGCATACATCTGGTTGCGTAGGGTCTATTTTATGGGCTGGTGCTGGCGTAAAATATGATCTGTGCAGATTGTGAAAATGTATAGCCCTAATGCGATTATTGACTGAGCATTGCATGCCATTCTTCAAAATTGCCTTCCAATAACCCTCGTTAAGAGGCTTCCCACCCAGATCCTCCTCCTATCTAGCCCGAGTGAGTCCAAAGCTGAAGTCAGAGTCCCCAACAGCACTCTATAACACCCTGTTATAGGTCTGACCCCCCCACCCCCAGAGAGACCCACAGAACCTCACTGAAAGTCCTGCAGGAGTTTTGAATTCTCATCCATAGGTCCTGGTCTTTTAGCAATCTGTTTTTTAACAACACATAGACAAAGAAGGAGGAGGAGGGGAGGGTGGCCCTACAGGGGGACCTGGAGGCTCTGGAAAGATGGTCTAGAAAGTGGAAGCTGAGGTTCAATGCAGGGAAATGCAAGGTACTCCACCTGGGGGCCAGAAACCCAGGCCAAGTGTACACCCTGGGGGGGGAAATGCTACAAGTCTCGATGGCTGAGAGAGACTTGGGGGTGGTGGTGGATGTCAAGATGAACAACTCTGAGACTTGTAGGAGGGCAGCCAAAGGCCAACAGGATGCTGGGATGCATCGCTAGGGATCACCTCCAGAAGGAGGGAAGTAACTCCCTCTGTATAACTGCTTGGTGAGGCCGCACTCTTGAGTACTCATGCAGTTTTGGAGGCCACACTTAAAGCGGGACATTAACCTCCTGGAGAGGGTCCAGAGGAGGGCAACCAAAATGATTTGGGGCTTGGGGACAGGACCTATGAGGAGAGGCGCTCAAGAGCCAAATATGTACACATTGGAAGAGAGAAGAGACCGGGGACAAGATAGAGGTCTTTAGGTACATGAAGAGGATAAATAGGGAGGAACAGTTGGGGTGCTTCAAGGAAGGAGGAAGGGGCCACTAGAGGGCATGGGTGGAAGCTGGAGGGGGGAAGATTCAGGGGAGAAAGGAGGAGGTGCTACTTCACTGAGAGGGTGGTGGAGCCATGGAATGCACTGCCTAGGGGGCTGGTGGAGGCAGAGACAGTGGAGGGGTTCAAGAGGGGGTGGGGCAGGTACAGGGGAAGGGTTCTGGAAGCAAAATCCAATGCAGCAAGAATATCTGGAACTGGGAAGGGAGAAGCCAGAGAAGGCGAGAGGGACAGCAAGGTCAGCACCCAGGCTGGGGACTGACCAAACGAGCAGACACGAAAGACCGTTAGGCCTATTCTGCTGGCATTTTAGTATGTTAGAAGTAGGAGGGGCCAAGGTTATATTTCTTAGAAAGGGACTGGAAAAGGATAAACCCACCCTGGTCCAATAATCGGGCTACACTCTCCAATCCTGAATCACTCCATTGTCTTAGGGTGTGTTGTACCCTGGGTGGTTCCCTGCCCTCCTCCCATACCAGGTGCAACACGGAAGTATCTGGTGATATCTCATTCCCCACTTCCTCCAAGGCATGAGCTGCCAACCAGGCCCTCATAGTGGTCCTGGTAAATGGATTTTTCAGATATTTTATAAATTTTTTGCTAATCGCTAGAGCAAAGAATGGGTATGCTCTCTAGTACCGTTCACTGTAAATTTCCAGCTTTGTCCAGGTTTTCCATTCTTTCACTCCCAGGGGGAGATCTACCACATGCGAGATCTGGGATGCCAGATAGTGAAAAAACAGGCTGGGCAAACCCAGTCCCCCCTGTTTTAATGGATGCCAGAGGGTCTCCTGTTTAATCTTTGCTCTTCCCCCATTCCAAAGGAGTGTTAGAATTGCTCCCCCAAGTGTTCTAAAGCAGTTTTGGTGGACCCAGACTGGAAGAGTCTGGAACAGGTATATACACTGTGGGAGAAAACACATCTTCACCAAATGTACGCGTCCAATCAGAGACAATGGGAGATTCTTCCATCTCTCGCAGCATCCCTGTATTTTTTTGGTCAAGGGGATGTAGTTTATTTTATAGAGGTGGGAGAGATTTCTAGGCAGTAGGATTCCCAAGTATTTTAAAGAGGTAGTCGGTTGAACTACCAAACCTTGTATCGTCAGTGGAGCAGCCTTACCCAACGGGAGCCACTCACACTTGGACCAATTGATTTTGTGTCCGGACATTGGGCCATATATGTTAAATAGTGACATTATGGCCGGTATAGAGACTTTAGGGTTTCTCAGGAACAACAAGATGTCATCCACAAAAAGCAATATGACTTGATTCCGGCCCCCCAATGAAACCTCCAATCGGGATGTTTTCTGATGGCCGTTGCTAACACT
This sequence comes from Neoceratodus forsteri, assembly GCA_016271365.2. NCBI lineage: Eukaryota > Metazoa > Chordata > Ceratodontiformes > Ceratodontidae > Neoceratodus > Neoceratodus forsteri. The sequence goes on along the minus strand of CM057452.1, from coordinate 1,591,722,284 downwards.
TCAATTGTTAAAACATAAAGAAGGGGGAATAAAGGGCAGCCCTGTCTGGTGCCCCTAGTGAGGTTAAAAGGGGTTGAGAGATTATTATTTGTAAGCACTTGTGCTTTAGGAGAAGCGTAAAGCGTCCTGACCCCAAGAACAAAAACCCTGCCCTAGGCCGAATCTGGACAGGGTATTGAACATGAAACTCTATTCGACCCTGTCGAATGCCTTTTCAGCATCCAGGTCCAGTAGGCCCTTTTCTCCCCGGAACCCTTCTCTCGACCAGTTATACATTATATTAAGGGTTCTACGTATGCTGTGTTTGGCTTGTCTTCCTTTAATAAAACCACACTGGTCCTGGTGGATTAGGTCAGGGAGCAATCCCTGCAGTATGGTTGCCAACACCTTAGCTATTATTTTATAGTCAGCATTAAGTAGGGATATCAGTCTATAAGAGCTGCATTTAGTGGGGTCTTTATTAGGTTTGGGTAGGACAGTTATAGTTGCCATTTGCATGGAGTGGGGAAGAGTGCCCCTTTCCAGCGATTTCCTGACCGGGAGTAAAAACAGCTAGTTAATGTCTTCCCAGAAGATCTTATAAAATTCTATTGGCAGTCCATCCAGGCTAGGGGACCACCCTGTGTTGGAGTCCCAGACCGCCTGTCTCAGCTCTGCTATGGAAATCTGTGCATCCATCTAATTCTGTCTGTCTGGACTCATGGTAGGGATTGCTGTGGTGTCCGGGAAATGAGTTAACATTGTGTGGGGCTTCAGATGTATAGAGAGTTTCATAGATTACCCTAAAGTGGTTATTAATTTCCATGGGTTCTGTAGTGAACTTCCCCTTCCCATCTTCTATCTCCAGTATTATCCTTTCCACAGCTTTTTGCTTAATCCTTCATGCTAACCACTTTTCCGCTCTGTCCCCCTCAAAGTAGTTTATTGTACCCATTTTCCAGAGATCTCTAGCTGTTCTCCTGTTGGCCAAACTGTTTAGCTTGCCTTTTTTATTATTTAGTTCTGCCTCTTTTGTCGCTAGATCCTCTCTTCCCTCCATAACTTGTTTTTCTAGTTCCTTTATCTCTCCCTCTAATAGGGTTTCCTCAAGTTTTTCTTTTCTGTTCAAATGGGATGCATAAGTGATAATTAGTCCCCTAACATAGGCCTTTAGTGTTTCCCAGACTGTGCTGGTTGAGGTATCTGTTGTCTTATTATGGGATAAAAATTCTTGAATGCTCTCAGAGATAAAAGCTCTGCATTCCAAAGAGGACAACAGGGAGGTGTTGAGCTTCCATTGTCTAGTAGGCAAGGGTCCGACTGTCACCTGGATTTCCATTTCCAGGGGGGCATGGTCCGAAATATAAATTGGACCATACCTAGCTGACTGTACCTGCCTGAGGATGCTTGGAGAGGTCAGGAAGAGATCAATCTTCGTAAAAATCTTATGAGCCTGGAAGTAGTAGGAATACTCCCACACATTGGGATTGTAGTGCCTCCAGACCTCCTCCAGGGCTCGCTCCCCGGCCAAAGACCTTAATGCTATGGAGATTTTTGGGAGGGGCCTGGAAGGCGCCCCTGAGTGATCAAGGGCTCCATCCTAATAAGTGTTGTAGTCCCCCACTACCACCAGATTTTCCAGGAAGTGAGCCAATATTAATGCCAGGTGATGGAAAAAAACAGGGTTGTCAGTGTTGGGGCCATATATGGATAATAGCATGTATCTTTCCTCCTCTACAGTCACATCACATATATCTACCCAAAGGGCCCACAATATAATGAAGAATTTGAATTTGAAGCCCCGGTTTAAACCAGATAGGCATCCCTCTGGCACTTGAGGTGAAGGGGGCTGACAGAAAGCTGCCTCCCCAAGCGGAAGTGACCTCCCCCACTTTGGTTTTTAAGCGCAGCTCCTGCAAAAAGCATATGCCCCCCTTATGTCTTGACAAGTAGGTCTAAACCTTTCTTCTCTTTAGAGCTGTCCTGAGTCCCCTCACATTCCACATAATGAACCTTAATGTATTCATCCCTCATCATTATATACAATGGACACAACCTGGAACTTTATTAGAGAAGCTGTATAATGTTTTTTGCTATGCGAACACTGCTGACATTTTCTCCCCCCCCCATAAACCCCTGCAAGTTGAGAACTTTATTTCAACATATCCCCTCCCAAAACTCAGACCTTTTAATCCAACTGGTTCAAACAGTAGTATTCCCCATATACAAATAACGACTTTTGCAAAACAACTATTCCTCCTTGCCCCTATATCTGAAGACTGCACCACCTGTAGCCCTTCGACCCCTAAATTAGTTTTTCCCCTCTTATCCATCCCCCCGCCCCATGGAGATTTCACTCCACCCAAGTCCCTCTAACACTTTGGGCTGAGTACCCACCACCATCATTAATGACCCGATTGTTTTTGGTGTGGGTGTCAGGGCCACCCCAGCCAGGGGATACCCTTCCCATCTTCCCCATTCTATCCCACGGGGAACGGGAGACATCCAGTGTATTTTCCTCACCAAGGAGAGGGCAAGAAACAGTCTCTTAGTACCCATGTAATAAACTGGAGCATTTACCCCCAAAGACCCTGATTGGAGGGTCGTCCCCCCAGAATGAGGTGGAGGTGTCGCAGACATTGAAGCACCCGGAGTGGAGCGTTGAGATCGGTCACCTACACCCCCTTATGCTTTCCACAGAATAGCTATTCACTGCTCTTACGACCACATCTAGAGGACGGTTTTCCATGCCCCCACTCCACATCCCAGTCCTCTGTTCCTGATGCCCCCCCCCTGGTTTTTTATTAGTTTGTTTATGTATTTATTTATTATTATTGTTTTTATTATTATTACTAAGATCCCCCCAGCAACCCAGACACCCCCCAAAATGGCAAGCATAAGTGCACCATCCTTATTTATCTCTACCGCACAATCTCTTAAGATTACGATATTTGGCCGCCAACTGGCAATACAGAAAACATTGCTAAATATTAAATTGAACAAGAATCAAATACAAAAAAATAAAAAAAAAGTGAACAGCTCTTTTTTTTGGTCTTTTTCTTTCTTATCTTTTTCCTTCTTCTATAAGACTGTTAATGTATGACCCCAAGGATCATCTCTGGATCTGAGATCGTATTAGCCACATGGAGAGAGTTTATTTCAGGGCTCTGGATGTCAGTAAGACACTGCATTCTACTAGTAGACTGCTTCGCATAATTGTTCTACTCTCTTAAGATTTTCAGTGAATGCATGATCTCAGGGCGCACAGAGCCACTTGTCTCTTGTTGCGGAGCTGACAGAGAGGAAGGGTCTCGCTTGGCCCAGCCACTACGGGCTGGTTAAGTAAACCATTTTGGGCCATGCACAAACTGAAGCTCCCCCCCCCCACCGACTATACAATTACAGTACCTTAGGGCTTTGTGCTCATGAGTCCTATTGAGAGCCTGCTCCATTCTGATGTTGTTGTCCCCGTAGCTGCTCCACAAATACTTTGGCAGCCACCAGATCTGTAAAAGGCTTGGGCTCTTGATTCTTAGGACGGGTCATCAATCAGGCTGGATACAGCATTTTGAATGGACATTCCATGGCATGAAGGGATGTCTTGATGTTGGTAAATGCCTGCCTCTCTAGCTGCAGCTTTCTCGAAAAGTCGAGGAATATGCTAATGCATTTACCGCTCTCCAGGATCGTGTCTTTTCGTCTCGCTGCCTCCAATACCAGCTGCCGGTCCTGAAACCGTAGAAACTTAATGATAATGTGCCTTGGACGCGCATCGGGACCTGGCTTTTGCCCCGGGAACCTGTGTGCTCTCTGGATCTCCAGGTTAGTGGCTTCTTTCAGCACTAGTGTGTTACCCAGCCAGGTCTGCATAAATGAGACACAATTCAAGCTTTTCTGCCCCTCCAGGAGCCCAACTACCCAGACACTGCACCGCCTCTCCCTGTTCTCATGGTCATCAAGGGTATTTTTTAATTCCTCTGTTTCTCTCAATGCCCTTTGCAAGGTGGAGTCCGTCCTTGAAGAAGTATCTTATTGGGCACTAATTCTACTTTCAGCTTCATCGAGGTGCCCAGCATGTGATTCTACCGTATCACTTAGTGAGTTCACAGTTTGTTGAAGGTGGGTTAGCTGGGCTCCAATGTTTTCAAAACCAGATCTCATTTGATGAGTGAGATTGAATTTCAGCATTTGTTTTAGCGACTCTATATTATCTGAAGCTGAGGTCACTTGGTCTGATGAACTGGAGGTTTGCTTCTTAGGTTCCATGTTGCTGGGTGGTATAGGCCACTCCACTGTACTCGGCCCAGGCTTCGCTACTTCTGTTGTCCTTTGAAAGGGTAGATTCGTTTGCTTTTTCCTTGATTTTTTTGGCAGAGGCCATAAATATTTGTTGTTCTCTGTTGAAGTAGTTGTAAATTCAGCAAAATAAAGGTGGGATGGTGCAGATATACGATCAATGGTGCTGGGAGCTCTGGAACTAGGTGACCATTTTCCTCTTGAGCTATGCCCCGCCCCCTCTTTTGGATGTTTTTATGCCACCATGGTGGAACTCTGCAATTATTATTATATTTCTTTCTTTCTGGTACCCATCGTACAGTGCATGAGTTTATTTTGTCTTTTAGCTTTACCCAGATGTCTGTAAGACCAAGATTACGAAGTTCTTTTTTCCAGTCCCATAATGATACATTTCTAATGCTTTGATAGTTTTCCATATAATAATCTTTAATTTTGTTTTACCATTTATGTATGTATTACTATTTATATTTATTTCTAATTGAACCATGTTATTGTCACTATCACCAAGTGGTTGAAGTACTTTAGATGTGTTAAGCCATCTTCAGTGTTGGTAAATATTAGTGTAAGAGGGAGACTTCCCAAGGGATTGCCGAACAGCAAATAGTCCAGGTTAAAGATACTGGGTAGGGTGAATTCCATGTGTTCCCGGTATGGCTGATGGGCACCAAAATTATGCATTTCTTTTTTTTTTCTCCATTTCTGTTTAAGTCCCCTTCCACTCTGCAAGGGAAGGCAAATTTTATTTTTTGAGCTCCCAATCCCGGAGGCTCTGGGCACCGTACAAATACAAAATACAGAAGGCAATAAAAGCATGTATAAAAACGTAATAGATAAAAATAGCTAAGTAAAAAGAAATTAAAACAACAGGCTTAAAACAGGAGAAAGTAAATACCAGAAAGACTGATAGCCAAAACTTATGACTGTCATTAAAAGACTAGGTTAGGAAATGCTTGGTTAAATAAGTGGGTCTTAAATAAGTGAGTCTTAAGGCGGGCTTTAAATGCCTCAACTGAGGGGGCCTCCCTAACAGCTGGAGGAAGCAAATTCCACAGGATAGGGCTGGCGACACTAAAAGCTCTGTTGCCAGCAGTTTCTAACCTCATCCTGGGAATTGTGAGAAGGCCCCTAGAGGAGGAGTGAAGGGAGCGGACTGGTGCGGCAGGTGTTAGAAGGTCAGTCAGGTAGCCAGGGCCAAGTCCATGCAGGGTCTTAAAGGTGAGCAAGCCCACCTTGAAGAGTAGCCTCCACCTGACTGGCAGTCAGTGCAGTTCATGCAAAACTGGGGTGATATACAGTAGCTGTATTTAGACTGTCCAGTTAACAGCCTAGCAGCAGCAGCATTCTGCACTAGCTACAGCTGGCACAGGGCACCCCCAGAGACCCCAAAGTAGCACGCATTACAGTAATCCAGCCTGGACGTCACAAAGGCATGTACTAAGGTCAGGAGGTCCTCAGGGGGAACTAGGGATTTGATCCTAGCGATATTCCTCAGATGGTAAAAGCTGGTTTGGACAACGGATGACACCTGACATTCAAGTGTCACCCAGTCTCCTTCCAGTCCTGCCAAGGTAAGCCATCTGTTCCCCTTACCTGTACCGGCATGAGGTGCCATGTGCATTGAGCCTTGGTTCCCCCCAGATGGGGATGGGGTGGAGGTCCTCATACCCTTGAGCTTACTGGTTGTGTCAGGAGGCAGGCTTGGCAGGTCAGGCAGGTGGTGCTAGCCAATCCATCATAATCAGGTGCAGAGCGCTTACACTCTGATTTCTGTCCCTGCCCCTTGGGAGCTGTGTGGTTGTAGGCTGCAAGTGCACATGTTACCACATCACATCACATGCAACCCGCATGGCTCCTAACACCTCCTTGGTCACCCTGAGCCCCTGCACTCTGCATCCAGGGGATGGTGTGGCAACGGTGGACAAGACCATCCCTCCCTGGGAAAGGAGAGAGTCCCTGAGACACTTGGTCCTTCCCCTCCCAGCCAGCCTCCAATGACTCAGGCTGATTCCTGAGCCTGGCTCACCAGCACTGTGAGTGGTAGTGCTACCTCTGCGCCAATGGGCCCGCCTTAAAATTAAGCATTTCTAAGTGCTCAAGCCATTTAGTGAGCTTGACCTCTGACGTAATGCTGCTTTGTGTCACTTAAAGGGGCATGCTGTTTTCAAGGTAGGGGAAAGAATGTAAAGGTATGATAGAACCTCGGTCTTCTATATATTCAGTTTGTGCACTACCAGTTCTCTGAAGAAGGATAGGACTTCCCAGTCAGCTGGGATAGACTCCTCGGGGGAAGTCCAGGCAGTGTTGGGTAAGTTACTTTTTCTATTACTTTTCTATTACGTTTGGAAACTTGTTCCAGGAAGCTCTGTGCAGTCACTAGCAAGGATGGAGAAGTACTGGAAAAAGTGATACTCCTTACAATTATAGTTACTTATTTATTTTTATACAAAAATAACAAATAACTGTAACAGATTACATTTTTTGAAAGTAATAGGTTAGTTAGTAGTTATTTTCAAATAAATGTAATCAGTTACAGTTAAGTATTTCTTTTGTATAAAAAGACATAAGTAATTGTAACTGTAAGGTGTGTTACTTTTTCTAGTACTTCTCCGTCCTTACTAGTGACAGCACAGAGCTTTCTGGAACAAGTTTCCAAAAGTAATAGAAAGTATTAGAAAAAGTAAGTTACCCAACACTAAGTCCAGGTAAGCAGAATATCATCTATAAACAACGAAAGCCAAAAGTCTTGCCAACCCCCGGTCGGTATCCCCAATATCTGGGGGTCTGCTCGGATCACTGTTGCCAGCACTTCCAGATGCAGGGCAAACAGAAGAGGCAACAGAGGGCATCCCTGCCATGTGCCTTGTCCAAGTGGGAAAGGAAGGGGTCAGTGAACCATTCACTCTGAGATATGCTTGAAGTGAGGCATAAATTGTCTGTAACATTGAACGACCTCCTCCGGGAATCCAGCGTTCAACAGGGTGGCCCAGAGAAATGGCCAGGCCACCCTGTCTAATGCCTTCTCTGCATCTAAACTGAGCAGTGCCACTGGAATTTGTTGAGTCATGGCATATTTGTCCAGGAGAAGGAGGGTTCACCTGAAACTATCATGCGTTTGTCTATGGTGCACAAACCAAACTTGATCTCTGTCAATCAGTTGGCAGAAGAGATTCCAGCCTATTGGTCTAGGCTGACATAAAGACTTTATAATTGTAATTCAGCATGGATATTGGCCTGTATGAGGCTGCATATCGGGGGTCTTTATCTGGTGTTGGTATTGCTGAAATTACACAATATTGTCAATATGGAGGTGGAGTAAAGGGGAACATTGTTTAACCAGTAGTACCACACTAAGCCGAAGCTTGTTTCCAGATGCGACTTGGGAGCAGAAGGAAGTTAAGTGACTTGCTCAGGATCACACAGTATGCACCTAGGCAGCTGTGGGATTCATACCCAGGTCACCAGATCTGCAGCTCAGAGCCTTAACACACTGCACTATACTGCATCCAAAAGATGCATGATTAGGATTTGAACCCCTCATGTTCTGGTAAGAGACAAACACTCTACCAATGTACTACTAATCAGCAGATAAGAGTACCCTCCACCTGGAGTGCCTGAAATTCCAAAAGCATTGAAGGGAGGAGATGGTCCAGGAATTTTTTTTTTTTATAAAACCTAGCCAGGTATCCATCAGGGCCTGGGCATTTCTGTGATTTAGAGTCCTACAGAACTTTGTGGACCTCCTCGGCTGTTATAGGTGCAAGCAATCTCTGAGCAACTTCCATGTCCAGTTTCGGGAGGGTGAGGGTGCTCAGATAAGTAAGTATTCATGCCAGAGAGGAGAGCACCTTGTGGATGGCTTTGGGTTTTTGAGTAAATAAAGTGATCCTGGGGTTATAAATTTGTAAAATGCATGCCTGTGCTTCATGGGCTCAGAGCCTGGGAGGCAAGTTTTGTGCTCCCCTGCACTCCCCCTTCATAATTAAGATAGAAAGTGCCTGTTCTATCTTTGCATCCATTGTCTTTTGAGGTTCTTGCTTTACCTGGGCAGCCTGGGGAGCAATCGAATTATCACTTTACTGCAAAAAAGACTTCAATGTGCAGAGTCTGCTGTAGTTCAAGAAGTGTAGCAACGAGTTGTTCTCTGAGCACTACCTTAACAGTGTCCTAGAGGATAGGGGTGGTAATATCCAGGTCAGAATTTTCCTGAATGATATGGGAAATCATCTTGTCAAGGGAGTGTAAGAGCTCTGGGTCCCGTAGCAGTGCCAGGCTGAACCACCAATGTGTGGTTCGTTTGGTTTGCCCAAGCAAGATTGTGCATAAACTGGGGTGTGGTCCAAAATAATGATAGCACAATGAGAAACATCCTGTAAGGAGTCCAAGTGCTCAACTGTAGTAAAAATAAAGTCAGGCCTAGCTGACATGTGCATTCTAGGGGGCATAATGAATCCCATCCTAAAGGGAAAGCGTGTCTCCAAACATCAGGCCCAGGTGGGCTACAGTGTTTTGGAGATATTTCTGTAAGGGAGTGATTCGGTGTGCCTTAGGCCCTTTAGAATCCAGTGCTGGGATTAAGTTAATATTGAGATCCCCTCCCATTATAAGTTGCTTGTGCAGAAGGAGGAGCAATTTATTGAAAAAATGTTGGGCAACTGATTCTCCAAGCTGTGGGGGGGGGGGGTAGAGACTGGCAGGGTAACTGGGGCATCATAGAGTCAGCCTGTTGCTGTTGCATAGCATCCCTTTATGTTCACAACCTGATTGTAGCACTGAAAGGGGACTCCTTGCAGAATAAGGATGATAATCCCTCACCCATGACCTGAGTTACGGAAGAAGGCCACAACCATGGAGAAGCCCCAATGAATTTAGCAGGCTCCAACTTGAAAAGATGGGTCACAGAAACATAGAATTTGCTGACAGATAAGGACTGCTTGGTCCACCTAGTCTGCCCATTTTCCCTGCCTGTAGTATCACTGCAGATCCTACTTGATCTCTAGTCCATTCACCTCCCCTTCCCTTTCCTTAAGATTCCCTTATGCCTATCCCTTGCATTCTTGAACCCCAGCAGTTTTCACCCCCACCACCTCCACTGGAAGACTGTTCCAAGAATCCACCACTCTTTCTGTGAAGAAGTACTTCCTTATATCTCTCCTGCATCTACCCCCTCCAGCTTCTTATCATGCCCCCTTGTCCTTGAGCACCTTTTTTTCTGAAAAATACTTCCCTCTTGTGCCTGGTTTACCACATGAGGTATTGAATGGTCTCTATCATATCCCCCCTCTACCTCCCCTCTCCTAGGGTGCACATATTTAGGTCCTCTAATCTTCCTCATAAGGTTTCTGATGCAGACCCGATATCATTTTAGTTGCCCTCCTCTGGACCACTTCCATTCTATGTAGTTCATGAGATGTGGTTTCCAGAATTGCACACAGTACTCTAGGTGGGGTCTTGCTAGTGATCTATACAGAGGCAACACCACCTTCCTCTTTCTGCTGGTCATACCTCTCCCTATGCACGCCAGCATATCGCTTGCCCTCCCAATTGCCTTGTCCCACTGCCTCGCCACCATTAGGTCGTCCAGTATGGGGCCAGATGGTGTGCACTCCAGGGTCCTAAAAGAACTAAGGTGGTGGCTGAACCTTTGGCAATCCTGTTTAGCCGATCACTGGAAACAGGGGAGGTACCCAAAGACTGGAGGACAGCAGATGTAGTCCCCAATATAAAAGCGGGAACAAAGAGGAAGTGGGGAACTACAGACCAGTCAGTCTCACCTCAGTAGTGGGGAAGATCACGGAAGCACTACTGAAGGAGAGATTAGTGGAACATTTGGTTGCCAACGGACTACAGAACCCAAGGCAGCGTGGTTTCACCAAGGGGAGGTTGTGTCAGACTAACCTTATTGAATTTTTCGGCTGGGTGACAAGGGAGGTGGATGACGGGAGGGCAGTGGATGTGGCCTATCTGGACTTCAGCAAGGCCTTTGACACTGTGCCACACAGAAGGCTATTAAACAAACTGGGGAATATGGGAGTGGGCAGGACAGTAGTGCAGTGGGTGGGTAATTGGCTGGGTGGCAGAACACAGAGGATGGTGGTAAATGGCTGCCACTCCACAGAGGGAAGAGTGACCAGTGGGGTACCACAGGGATCAGTGCTGGGACCTCTCCTATTCAGTGTCTTCATCAGTGACATTGCGCAGGACCTAGAAAGCAGAATTTCCCTGTTCGCTGATGACACAAAGCTCTGTAACAGAGTGGACATGCCAGATGGTGTAGACAGAATGAGGAGGGACCTGCAGAAACTTGAAGAATGATCAGGGGTTTGGCAGTTGAAATTCAATGTAAGGAAGTGCAAGATAATGCATATGGGACACAAAAACCCTGGAACAAAATATCAGTTGGGTGCGGGGGGTGAGGATATAGCATGCACAAAGCAGGAACGGGATCTTGGGGTTATCATCTCTGATGACCTCAAGGTAGGAAAACAGTGTGACAAGGCAGCAGGTAAAGCAAATAGGATGCTGGGATGCATAGGCAGGGGCATCACCAGCAGGAAAAGGGAGGTCATAATTTCACAATACAAGCACTAGTGAGGCCCCACCTGGAGTACAGTGTACAGTTCTGGAGACCTTACCTATGTTTTGTTTTTGCAATTGTTTAACCTGGAGAGACACATTAAGCTGAAAGCTTCTTTACAGGTGCGACCTGGGAGCACAGGGAAGTTAAGTGACTTGCTCAGGGTTACACAGTATGCAAGTGCGGGCTGTGGGATTCAAACCCTGGTCTCCAGATTTGCAGCTCAGAGCCTTAAACCACTGCGCTATACTGCCTCCATGTAAGGACATAGACAGTGTAGAGAAGGTTCAGAGGAGGGCAACAAAGATGGTACATGGATTGCATCAAAAGTCCTATGAGGACAGGTTGAAGGATTTGAATATGTACTCCCTGGAGGAGAGGAGGGAGAGAGGGGATATGATAGACATACAAGCATCTTACAAGGAGGAACAGGGTGCAGGAATACACTATTTTTCAGTGAAAAAGAGGTTCCAGGACTACAGGACATGGGATGAAGTTGGAGGGAGGGCGATTCAAAGGAAACATGAGGAAGAATTTCTTCACAGAACAGGTGGTGGACAAGTGGAACACCCTGCCAGAGGAAGTGTTGGGGGCTGAAACAATCACAGGATTTAAGAATGCATGGGATAGACATAAGGGAATTCTGGAGGTCAGGGGTAAGGGGCAAGACTTCTAGGAAAACATAAAGTGAACTTACAAGCTGAAATGGGCAGACTGGGTGGGCCATAGGCCCTTATCTGCTGACAGTGTATATGTATCTATGATATGATTACCCTCTTTTTCCTGCTTGGTGTTAGTCAGTACCACCACCCCCATTTTGTACTCTGCCTCTCGTTTTCTGTGCCCCAGATGCATTATTTTGCACTTTTTCTTACTGAAACCCAGCTGCCATACCTTTAAACACTTCTTTTTATTTTGTACATTCTGTTTGTACTCTGAAGACCAGGGCATCTCTCAGGAGTGCCCTCACAGCCACTGCCTCTACTCCCAGCCTGAAACCTCATTTCCACCAAAGACACGTTGCTGAGCCCCCCCCCCACGATTCATGGACCTATCTAACCCCCCAGATCACCCCCCGGGGGAGGGCCCACCTATCTACCTGGTGGCCTGTCTGTAATTAGAGGGTTGTTTGGGTCAAGGGGCTCGGGAGAGGTGGTGGATGGCAGGTCTGGCGTAGCGATGTGGGCCTGGACTCCTGGGGCCTCCACCTCCTTGAGTCCACCAGGGTGTTTCCTTATTGTGTTTCCTCCCCGGGATGTGGCATGCAAGGACTCCTGCGTGGCTTTCTGCCACGCCTCTCGACGCTGGCGTCTGCCATCATCCCACCCCCTACAATGTCTCATGTGCTTGTGCTGCCTCTAGTCTCCACTGGAGGCTGCTACAGTACCAGGAACACCCCACAACCCACTCTGGGAGAGGAGAGCAGTCCTCTGGACTCTCAATCCTCTCCCTCCCCAGAGCCGACCCCCGACTGCCCAGGTCTGTTCCTTGAACTTGGGTCGCCAAGTGGCATGAGGTGGGCATCCAGCGCCTCAACCTCAGTGCCACCACAGGCCACCTTTGACCACTTCTTGAGTTTTCTCAGGTCTCTGCTCATCCTTTCCACCCCTCCTTTGGAGTGTCCACCTTATTACAGAGTTTAGTATAATCCCCAAAGAGGCAGACCTTCCCTTTCAGCTCTTCTGCAATGTCACTTATGAAGACATTAAAAAGGACTGGTCCCAGCACTGATCCCTGAGGCACCCTGCTGGTCACCCTTCCTTCCTCTGAGTGAACTCTGTTTACCACCTCCCTCTGCCACCTATCCTTTAATCAATTTCTTACCCAGTTTACCACTTTTGGACCCACTCCTAAACTACCCAGCTTGCTTACTAGTTTCCTATAAGGAATGGTGTCAAATGCCTTACTGAAATCTAGATACTCTACGTCCACTGCTTCAACCTGATCAAGTTACTTGGTCACCCAGCCAAAGAACTCCCTTTGTTGTTTGACATGACCTCTCCCCCATGAATCCTTGCTGCCATCAGTCTTGCAACCCTTTGTAATCAAGATATTCCACGATCCTTTCTTTTACCATTGATTCCATTACAGGGTCCAGTAATCCAGGGTCTGCTGGAAGAACACTTATCTCATGGCCATCTCATTTCAGTTGCTGAAAAATATGGTAGTGTGGGCTGTGGATCCTGTGACATTAAAAGAAAGTACTTTTGAGGAGCTAGCCATTTTCAGTTATACAGTGACAAGGTAGTTTCAGTGAGGACCGAGTCCCACCCCACCAGGTACACAGCAGGACAGTGGAATAGGAGCTAAAGAGGGAAAAGGGAGCATGCAGAACAGTGACCAGGCAAATCTGGGCCACTCAAAAGGAGGACAACAAAACTGTACACAATACAAACGTTCTACCAACTGACAGCCACAAAATATGCTTATACTGACGTATTAGGAGCGGGGCGGACAGCAGGGCACCTTCCTGCAAACAGTATTGAAGGAGAAAATTCCTATTGCACTTCCAAGGTAGGGAGAGGGAAATCCTCTCCTAGGCAGGAACGGATGGAAATTCCCATGGGGGGAATAACACTGCAATGTTATGGGCCCCTGTAACAGAAAGCCTGTTACTCTGAAGTAGGGTGAGGCAGCCTTAGTAGCTCATCCCATTCCATCAGATTAAGAATGTCACATACAGTGGTTAAAGCCGAGCTATTAAGCTAACTCCCGTAACCATCTGTACAAAAGAAAACACTTAATGCAATGGGGGGGGGGGGGAGGTACTGTACTACTATGGCACTGGAAATAAAAACAGGAAGGGGGTGAGATTGCAAATGGAATACTAGCATTGATCCCTGAATTAAAGAGGCATAAGTCACTGCTTCAGGTGACTGCCTGAGGTAGTGCCATGGAAGAGGTTTTGGCACTGTGGAGGACAGTTAACCGTTGGCTATATAGGCTGACCAGGTACATAGGCATGGCACCATGTAGGATAACCATCTGAGTTGCTATCTTGTCACCAGAAAGGGGGAGGGAACTCCCTGTAGCCAGCCTCCCACAGACTCCATGCAGAGCATTTCTTGGGTAATATGCACCTGCACTCCATCCTTTGTGTATCATAAGGTGGACCGTATGCACCTGAGTGCTCCACCCACCATAAAAACAGGGGGCAGACCCCGGGAGTCTTAGCCTAGTGATTTAGACCAACAAAATATGTGCCTCGAACAGAGACAGCCAGAGTCCCAGGAGGCAAGGCTACATGGGCAGTCCCCCTCACCCCAAGAGTCCATGACACGAAGATGGGCCTCTCAAGTTCATTCCCATGCACTTAGATTGATGAGGAAGGAGGGAGGGCACGATATCAAGCTGGAGGGAGACTTTAGACCCACAGACTGCAGCAGTGCACCTAATGACCATCCTCCACCCATGGGTCCCAAGGAGGAGAAGACAGGTCAGGGAAACACCCCCTACACACATGTCCCAGACTCGCACAGCAGGCCAGTTATGAAGTAAAATGATAGTAGCACATACCTGACATCCATGACATAATCATAGGGTCGGGGGCATATGAAAAGTAACATGTTTAAGGGGGAAATGGATTGTACATAACATGGTAAAAACAACAATGTGTTGTCCAAGTTAAGCCAAGATGTTTAGAATAAAAGAAAAAAGGGGGGAGATTTCTGTAGGTCTTAGCGAGGGACCTCTTGAAAGTAGTGTAATTAAGTCCTTAATGTTTTTCAGCTTTCTTAGGAGCTTGCTGTTTGGCCTCTTCTGCTACTGTCAAGCCACTTTCCTCTCACTGGCTACCTTCTAGGTCTGGGGGCCAGCATGCAATTCTGCAGTTGCTTCTCCCTACTGGTCTTGTCTGTGGGGGCTGCAGTACCTCAGTTCCCCTATGAGGCCAGACATCTAGGGCTTTCTTGGCAGAATGGTACACCACAGAACCTCCAGGAAAGTGTACCCATAGCTGGGCAGGAAAGGAAGTCTAAAACCAGAGGCCGGCTTGGTGTAGTGCTTTCAGGTAGGGGGAGTAGGTCATGTGCTGGTCCTGTAGGATGCATAGTCCTGCTCAAAATATAGCCTAGTTTTGCCCCTCAAAACTTCCCTTTTCTGTTGTGCTGCTGCAAGCACCCATTCCTTTACTGTGTAGTGGAACTGCATGATAATGGAGCTGGGGCTCTCCGTCAGACCCAGTTCAGGGCCAAGGGCATGGTATACTCTCTCTCTCCAAATTAAGTGGTTCTGAGGCAGGGAAGTTCAGTACCTTGTGGACCAGTTTCTCTATGAACTGAGTAATGTGAGGGCCCTCTTCTCCCTCAGGTAATCTATAGAGATGAAGGTTCTTTCTGCATATACAACATTTGAGGTCACAGCATTTTTGTTCAAGCTGCATTTGCTTGTGATGCACCTGCAAGATCAGGTTACTAATAATGCCTGTGCACTCAGACACCGCTGTGATGGCCCCTTGCATATCTCCAGATTCCTTCTGTAGTACATATACATTGGTATGCAGGGTTTGTGGTGATGTGGTCACTTCTGACTGAAAAGATTTAAGCTCCTCAAACATTTGGGCATTGTGATAGCTGTACTGGAGCGATTGGAATGCATTGGGGAGGACACCATGCTGCTGAGAGATGAAGACAACTCAGAGTCAGTGGTCTGGTGCTCTGCAAGGTGTATATGTTCAGCTTCTCTGTAACTGCTGCTGCTTTCCTTTTTCTTCATCCCCGATCCACCCGTCTCTCATACTGCCACCACTCACACACACTAAATCTGGCTAATTGAATTCTAAATGTTTCAAAATGGAGGTGTAACCCCACTACACATAGGTGTTCCCAAAAAAGTTTTCATTGAGCTTGCCTAAATGCTCACTGCCAGGCTGGTGTCCTGCGTTTTAGCAGTTTAAATGTGATTACCAGAGCCTGTATAACCTCTGTTGACTGTCTCTTTAAGAATTGCCTGATTGCAGCCTAAGTAATCTGAGAGGGAGCTCTGTTGAAATATGTAACTATTTGCTGAAAATCATTTAGAGTGATAATCATAATGTAGTTTATCTAACCTGCTTTCTTTGTAGCAATGACTGTTTTGTTTGTCTCTACTGTCTTGGTCCTGGACTGCAAATTGTACCAATCAATTCTGGTGGGACCTAAAATATAGCCAGACTACAGGAGCAGTCTGAAGTCAAAATCTGTAGGAATTGTAGTTTTGAACTTTTTGTGCCTTTTTTGCAATTGAAGGGTGAGCTCTTGCCTTGACTGACAGCCTAATCAGCCAGCCAAACTTTTTGGCTCTTGGGGAAGTCCCGGGCAGCTTGCAATTTTCAGTTAGTTCTGAGCTGGGAAGTGAAAATGAGAAGAGCTCAAGTGTATTTTGGGCAGCAATCCTGAGTGGATTTGCATGGGAAAACTGTGAAAGGGCTGAGTTTTTGGCTTGCACGTCTGCTGCTGCTCCTGAGAGACAGAGAGAAGAGAATTATTTTGGACTAAATCCAAGTTTGTGTGACTAAAGTAAGCTACTGAAGTGGGCCAGGCTCAACCTGAAGAAGACCGAGATTTTGCTGAATGTGATCGGCCTGTCAGGAGTTCCAGCTACCCCTAAGCTCCCGGTGTGTGCAGAGACTTTGCGATTGTGCCCGGGGAGCGCTTTGCCTGGTACAGTAGAATTCCCATACATGTAAATGTGCTATGAGCTCCTAGTGGGTTGTAAGTTAGTTCTCCACTGTGTGAACTGTGTTCTGCTTGCTGGAAGCTGTATCCAGCCCAAAATGGACTGCATCCGAATTTGTCTCCATGCGGTTTGGGCCTTGCCAGACTGGCCCAGCCAGATTACCCACTGCACAGAGAAGCCATCGACGAGACCTGCCTGGGATCAGCCCCTGCTCCATGCTTGAACAGGAATGATGCCTCTGCGACTGTGGGCCCTGCTTCTCCTGGCATTCCAGATCAACCACCTGCAGTCTCGATTTTCGTCCAGCCTGTGTCCAGTCTTGGGTATCGTGAGTAAATACCAGGGTAGCTCCCTGCAACAACAGCTTAATCTGAGTATGTCATCTGACTGTCTTGTTTCGTTTCCTTTATGAACTGAGCCCTCTGGCTCCGGATTACAAATATTGTGTACTGTGCATGTTGTGTTTTCCATCACAGTGCCCCAGCCAGCTGCAACCCTGGGCAACAGTCCTGGCTAGCCCATTTCTTCTCCACCTGGGTACCCAGAGGTGTGACTGTGTGGGGGGACTCAAAGCACATGCATAACTGCTTGATTGATATAACCTTTAAAGAGCCCCTGACTCCACTGTTACAACTTTGAGAAAATGTAATGTTTAGCACAAGTGAGCTTATATTTTAATATTGTTTCTGTATTTCTCATTCTTCTTTATTACTAAGGCCATTTGTATGTAAACGGGACCACTGTTCTATCTGTTCTGGCTGCTTGCCTACATATGACATCACAGTTCTGTTTATGACTTCACAGTCTGTTGCTGTGTGGATAATTACAATGCCATAAACGGGGGATTATTTTATTTATCTAAAAGTTGGTAATCGGGAAAAGCACCATGACCAGAAGCTTGTTTCCAGGTGCAACACGGATTATGATGTCATATGTAGGATAGCAGAAAGAACAGATAAAGTACAAGGGACAGTAAGCCTCTTTCGTACAGCTGTCCTCAGTAATAAAGACAAAAGTAAATAATTATAGAAAATACATGAAATATAAACTGAACTATTTAAATCTCACATTTTCTCCAGGTTTTTCTAATGGTGTCAGGAGCTCTTTAAGCTAATTAGCCTGATTTTACCCCTTCCTTGTTCAAATCCCCTGAATAAATCAGATCTAACTTTTTCTGCATGTAATCTGACTGTGGTTCCAGTTTGTGCTCAAAGTACTGTACTGTTGCCATTTGCTGTGCATAACCTTGTTTTACAGGGGGTCCCCAGGGTAGAGCCAGAGGAACCAGCCCTGGTGGTAAGTGCAAACAGTGTGGATACTTGTGTGGTGTACCAGGGGTATTGCAAAAGTGATTACTGTACAGTGTTCAGGCCACTAGAGGGGAAGGGGGGGGGTTACAGTGTCCCGGAGGGCTGTGCCCAGGTTAGCGTGACCACTACCAACCCGTTTCAGAACTCAGGCCCCTTAACCTGCTACTAGCCAAGCAGGCAGGGGTAGTAGCCCTTGGCATAGCACCACCTAGGGGTTAAAGAGGTCTTTGGTCCAGGCTAAAACAGTACAGTGCTTCTTGTACAAAATGGAACCTCAGTCAAGTTAAGTGCAAAAAGAATTAGATCTGATTTATTCAGGGGGAATGAACAAGGGAGAGATGTAATTTGGCTGATTAGTTCTGTAACTGATTCAATCAGGCAATCATGCATGCACTTTATAGTCCCTTCACAGTCACACACTCTGGGTACCCAGTTGGAAAAAAGGTGGGCTAGCCTGACACATTGCCCAGGGTAGGCCAGCGTTGCAGCTGGTCTGGGCCCTGTGATGGAAAGAAAGAGCATGTACAGCCTCACACAGTTTGTAATCCGGAGCCTGGAGGCTCAGTCTGTGACAAGAAAACAACAACTGAATCAGATGACAACACTTTTGATTTAGCTGATGTTGCAGGGAGCAACCCTGGTGTTTACTCACGCTACCCAATACGAAACACAGGAGGGACGAAATGGAGACTGCAGGTCGACAAGCTGGTATGCCAGGAGAAGCAGGGCCCACACAATTCACCGAGGTGTAATTCCTGTTCAAGATGTTTAGCAGGGGGCTGATCCCTGGGTGAGTCTCTCGTCAAAGGTGATCTCTGCATCTGAAGTAGCTGACTGGGCCAAGGTGGCAGGGCCCAGGTCGGGTGAACAGTTCGGATTCAGTTCGATAGGTGCTGGAGACAGCTTCCAGCAAGCATGACACACTTAAGTAGTGGGGAACCAAATTGCGACCCACTGACAGCTTACAGCACATTTATAGTAAAGCAAAACACAATACCACAGGTCGGATGACAGTCTAGTTGCAATTTCAGTTTTCCTGAGCAAAACCGTGATCTCTGTGGTGATTCAAACGTCCTGACAGGCTGATCGCTTACAGCAAATCTTCGGTCTTCTTCAGGTAACAGGACAGTCACAATTCAGTATTTCTGGTCACAGGCCGGTTCGGATTCAGTCCAATTAATTTCACTAGCAGATCCCTCAGAAGGGAAGATGAAGCAAGCACGCCAGACACAGCCTTCCCACCAGTTTCCTGCGCTACTACGCAGGAGCAGCTGCTTGAATGTCTTGAGCAGTTCACTTTCTCCACTCCAAACTCAGACTGACTCTCTGCTGCAGGCAGCACCGGGACTTCCTTCTGATACAAAAAGGGTTTGGTTGGTTGATTCATCTGACTTTCAAAGCACGGGCTCCCCCTCCAGGTCCATTTAGGCGCCAAAATGAAAAAAAAATACAGTTCCTACAGAAATTCAGTCCCACAAGACCCCTGGGGACAGACTTCATTTTAAGGTCCCTAAAAGGCACTGATTGGTGCAATACAGAAATGCCCATGCTGCAAAGAAAGGCAGGTTAGACAAATTATAATACTATTAATAGAGCAGCTAATCAGCAAACAATTACCAGTTCTAACAGAGCTCCCTGTGCACCATTAGTGATGGCAGAACAGGGCAATATTATTGCAGCTCGGGCAGGACTCAAGCCTGGAAACACTCGGCCCCTACCCAGATTAATTATACACTACAAAAATAATGTCTCTTAAAGGGACGGGCATGGAGGCTAACAGGGCACTCACATGCAAGCACTTTTACACCTGTAAAGACACAGAACGCCTGCCTGGCAGTGGGCATTTAAGCACACCAAAGGAAGACTTTTGGGAACCCCCATTTGTAAGGGGGTTCCACAGAGATATGGGCACATCACAGTAAGTGTAAAAGCCATGTCATCACTGACACAGCATAGGACAATATTATGTTGTATGCATCTAGACAGGAAATCAAGTTGTAATCATTGGAACTTACCAAAAAGTACATTTGTCCATGTAGTGACTTTCTGCCTTAAATGAACTGAAACTAGCTAGGGAAATCAGTCTGAGGGTGGTTTGTAACTTTACAATATATTGTATTACGTAGCTGTTTTGTAAATTGCATATTTTATTCACAGCTTTTATCAATGGTATATTTAATTTACAACTGTATGTGCAATTTATGTCTTGTTTATCTTGGCAGTAATGTACCCTGTAACATGTTTGTACTCCCTGTGCACCCCTTTGTTCCTGCTACCCCTGGGTGGTCGCAGCTGGAAATGAGCTCTGGCTCAGTGTGCCTGTCCCGGTTACCAATTTTCAAATAGTTACAGTCGACTTCTCAAGAACTTCTTGATAACGGATGCTGTCTGTCAGTACCAGCTGAGAACAGACAATTACAAATCCAATTTCACAGAATTTGTCATTGTTTACCAAATCAGTGAATCTAAATAATTTGTAGTTTTCTTTACATTGCGTTGTAATGTTTTCATTTTTCTTTATTTACTTTGCTGTCTATTAAGCTTTCTTTTATTCTGGTTATTTTATATACATACTGAAGGACTGACGGTAGAATTCTGGTAAAACCCAGAATTTAGACTGCCAATGAGAGGTGCGATCCTGGAATTTGAAACTTAGAAAACAGTATTTCATGACTTCAATCCCTGTAAATCTGTGACCTTGCAAACAGCATTCAATTAAAATGAACTACATATGTTTTCAAAAGGGAACTCAACGACTAGAGCTGCCCATTGTCTGGTGTTCTACTGTATTTATGTCATGTATTTGGGAGCAGGTTTAGGGAGAGCAGGTGGGCAGCTGGGAGTGCTGCTGATGTCAGTGCCTTCAAGCCCAGGGACAGAGAGGAGGCTTTTCTAACATCACATGGACTGCTCAGGTGGGAGTGGGTGTTTCCTCCACTCTCTCTCAGGTGTCTCATTTCAGCATTCAAGACTAATGCTGGGCTGCTGGCACTCTAAAATGGGTGGTGGGAAGTAAAAAAAAAAGTCAGGTCGCCATCTGTATGATGGCAGCCTACAGTATACACTCAGGGACCCTCAACTTGGAGTTCTGCTACCAGTCTGGATGCTTAAATTTTGGAGGGGGACAGTACCCCCACCCCTGCCCTGGAGCCACTCCACAGGATTAAAACTTGGGGGCCATTGATGTGACAGGGTTAGCAGTCGATGGGGCTCGGTGTTCAGAGACAGTGATGTATACTTGGGGAAGGGGGGAGCTACAGGTGCACATTATATTAAAAAAAACAACAAAAATCTAAGTGACTGGGGGGGGCTCCATTAAGTGTTGCTGGAGGCAAGATGTGTCTTGCAAGAGCTTCTGCAGGATCAGACAGTTAAACTTTAAGAACATATTTACTTCTCATTTAACCTAACCTTTTTCATTTGGAATATACCTCCAGAGACTTCCAAAGTGATTTACGGCTGATAGGACAGGCATACAAAAATGCACTTAGTGGGGAAACAAAAACCAAACCTCCAGCCACCAATCAAAGACCGTTGTTAGGGACTGGCTCATTCGGCCTCTCCCACAGGGAAACAATCCTATGAGGTGTCTCATACTTTGTATATATAGCTGTTTGGCATCTGAATTGCCCCTTCACTTTCTTTTCTCCCTTCCAGCAACCCCTCAGCACCATCTGCTGCCCCCTCCATCGTCTTGGCTGGCGGGGATCCACACAGAGCAGAGCTCAAAGATGTCAGCAGTTGCTGTTTAGTTGTATTAGTGCACCTTCTGTCTTTTTTCCAGTTATCTTTCTAGGACCTGCCCACCTCCTGCTTGGGGCCAATGCGTCGCCCTGCAGGCCACTCACAAATGCATCATTACCCTGTGGAGAAAGCAAGCTTCCCACCCACCACAGGGGTCACTGCGGCTGCAGAACCACGGGACCACCCCTTCTTACTGGGAGTTCTGCCTTGTGGAAGCACCACCCAGTCCCCTTGGCTGTCTGGTGGAGCTCTTGTGTTTGCTCCTGAACCCAGATCCATGGAGACGTAATGCCCTACTCACTGGACCATCAGGCATTCCTGTCTCATACTATTCTGCTGTAATTAGTATTATGGATATGTAAATTTGTCTGATTTATTGTTGTGTATTGCATGTATATTTGTTCATTTGTTGTTGTATTTGTAATGTTGCTGCTATTGAAGTGGGACACCACTGTAAATAAGCACAGCTCAGTGATTTTATCTCTGCACTGAAAAAATGAAATGAAGCCACAAGGCCCAGCATACATTAACTGAAGCAGAACCCTAATGGTAGCCAGCGGCCTCCTCACCATACAGCAATAGGCAATAAGGTGGAGCCCGGGAAGCTATGTTGAAGAAGTAGCTTCCTTGACTGGCGAGCGTGCTAACAGTTGAACAACTCAGAACCATACTGCAGCCAAAAAGTGCAGAAGAACATGCACTTGAACTCTCAGGCTGGAATCCCCCAAAAATGCCACCACCGCTTCCAAATAACTGTACTGGTCAGGATGCTAGAAGGGAGCAAGAAGGTGATACAGTGGACTTTGTTACATCCTGGTTGGCTTATTAGTTGCAGGGCTTCACACGTGGTGGGGAGGGGCAGCAGGTGGCACTCGCACGTCCTCCCCTTCTGAGTGGTACTTAAACCGCACATGTTCAAGAAACCCTTAAACACTTAGGGTTTTTGTTGCAGCCACATGGCTGCTGTTTCCCCCTTCCACTATGCCTCCACCTCTTGTAGCTGTACAACACTTCCCATTGCATCCCTGTCTGCTTTGCTCCCTCCTTTTCTGTATCTGTCTCCAGTCTGTGTTGTTTGAGGTCACTCATGCTCCTCCTTTCATGGAAACATAGAATTTGATGGCAGATAAGGACCACTTGCCCCACCCTGTCTGCCCATTTTTTTTTTAGCCTATACTGTCACCACAGACACTATTTGATCTCTGGCTCCCTTACACTCATTGCTTTCCACTAAGATTCTCTTGTGCCTGTCCCATGCATGCTTGACGCCCGCCACTGTTTTTGCCCCCACCACCTCTGCTGGAAGACTGTTTCAGGCGTCCACCGCTCTTTCAGTGAAGAAGTACTTCCTCACATCTCTTTTGGATTTACCCCCTTCCAACTTTATTGCACGTCCCCTTATTCTCGTGCCTCTTTTCCTCTGATAGATAACCTCCTCCTATACCATATCTCCCCCTGTGAGTTATTTATTGGCTTCTATCATATCCCTGCTCCCTCTTCTGTCTTCCATGTTGCATATATTAAGGTCCTTAAGTTTCTCCTTGTAGGGCTTCGGATGCAGACCTTGCACCATTTTAGTTGCCCTCCTCTGAATTTCTTCTACTCAGTCTATCCTGAGAAGTGGTCTCCAGAACTGGACACAGTACTCCAGGTGGGATCTCAACAGTGATCCACACAGTGGCAACATCACCTCCCTCCTTCTGTTGATTATACTCCTCCCAATGCATCCCAGCATCCCACGGGCCCTACCCACTGCCTTGTCACACTGCCTCACCACCATGAGATCATCAGATATGATTACTCTCAGGTCCCTTTTCAGTTTGGTGAATGTCAGTACCCTTTCTCCCATATTGTACTCCAGTTCTGAGTTTCTGTGCCCTGAGTGCATACTTTTGCACTTTTTTACATTGAAATCCAGCTGCTGTGCCCTTAACCACGCCTCGATTTTTCTCAGGTCTCTGCACATTCTTTCCACCTCCTCTGGAGTATCATCCTATTGTGACTTTCTTATCATGTGTGTCTCCAGTCCAGCACCAGAGCATCAGTTCCTGGTTCAAGAACCCAGACACCAAGAACACTAGAAGTAACTGCTGCCATTGAAAAAAAAATGTGATGGGAAGCCAGGTGGGGAAGAACAGGAGCAGCTTGTGCTGTCGAAAAAGTGAACTTGGCTTCATGAGCGCAACTGATACACATGAAGTCAGCAAGTACTATAAGTGCCTGGATAGGGAAGAGCTACAAGAAGGCTACCGTGACTGTAATAACTCTGACCAAATGGGTTTCAATTACAGTTGTATAATTAATCCTTTTCCTCTGTCTTGGTTTGTGGCCTATCAGCCACTCTTGGCTTTACCTTTGGGCTTTTGGTTCTCCAGTGGTTGTTCATCTGGGTGCCATCTGTCTGTTACTCTATGTTGCTGTTTTGCCATATAGTACGTCATTTTCTGCTCTGTTTCACTGCCCTCTAAACTCTCCAAGTTGACAAAAAATTGCTCGCCGAAAACTTTTTTTTTCCTGTGGACCAACTATTTGTTTATCTAGGACTTTTGTATTCCCTAGCCTGACATTTTGCCCTGTGTGTTCCCTTCCATCTCTTCTCTCATTTTTACTTTTACTCGCTTGTATTGTATATTATTTTACTTATGCTTCAGTCACTTTTCTACATAGTTAGGGTTTCCCTGCCTTCCTCTTTGCCTCCTTCCTTGGGCTCTCCTGATATCCTGACTTTGGGCGGAGGACTGTGCTGGTTGCCAGTCTATCCCTGCCTAAAGTGGTGGGTGGAGACCGTGGTGGTGGAGTGCAGGGTGGGGGTCCTCAGTGGATGTTAATCAGGAGGGGAGATCGGTAGCACCTAGTCTGGGGTAGCGCTAGCCCACCAGGGAACTGTGATTTTGCATAGATGGCAGCCTAGGCAATCTGGGGGGGGGGGTCCGCCAGACTCCAGGGCGGGCTATATGTATGTTAATACAGGGGCAATTGAGGGTGTCCACTAGGCACCAGGAAAGTGTCAGTGCTGCCGCCCAGCATTGGCGGTAGGGGTCTGCTGCACCCATGCAAATAAGCCCATAATGGGCATGCTAAAGGCCTCTTAGAATCTTGCATACCCAATAAGCTCATTTGTATGCCTGGGCCAAATATGGCATAGTGGAGCCCTAGCACTATCCTATTTCGAGCAGCGCCATCTCCTGTGTGCCATAGGCAGCCTTGGGTTTTGTCAGCACAGCACATGTTCACTTACAGTAGCGCTGTGCCGACATTGCCCAGTATTCAGTCAGCACACTCTGTTAGTGTGCACTGACTGGCTGAATATAGCTCAGAGTCGGCTATGTGCTATTGTTGGCATAGCACTACAGGATACGCTGCACTTGCGTCTGGTTCTGAATATGGGGGCCATTCTGTTTTATGAAATGAACCTGTAATGCATTTGATTCTAAACCCCTTCTTATAGCTGCAGCATGTTCTTGTGTTAGCTTTTTGAGATGCCTGGTTGTCCTGCTCTCATATATTCTTGGGCAGGAGCACCAGACAGCATATACGGCATATTTGTGTTACATGACAAGAACTGTCTGACCTCAGTCAGCTTCATTATGCTTGGTACAGTAATACATTACCCTGTTATGGCATGTCTGCACATATTGCTGCCCTGACACTTAAAAAGGTGTTTTTTTTTTTTCCTAATCATTCTGTTCCAGAGTCGGGTGGGCCCACCAGGGTACCTGGAAACTTCCAGGTGCCCCCCCCCCCCAAAGTTCTTGTCCACCTTCTAAACTCTGAAAACCTTTGCTTTTATCATCTGTTTTTAATTAAATAGAGTATTTCTGGCACTACAAGTAAATGTAAGAGGCAAACACTGAGCTAATGTATCAAATTTAAGTGGAATACTGACACACGTATGTCACCCTGGGCCCTCCTCTATAGGTTTTCCAGCTGGGCTCCTGTATCTACTTTCCAGGTGGGCCCTCAGTTCCTCAGTCCATCCCTGGCTTGTTTTGCGATCTGTCTGATTCAAAATAACAATGCACATGTAGGTCACTTATATTGCAACCCCTGGAATAGGTTACTACTCTAGGTTTGTGTCAAAATACTGGCGCTAAAACATCATCAAATCTTAACATGTGCCTGTTTTTTTAATAAAATCTTTTTGATTTATAATGCTTCTGGAACATATTTCATCACCTTTGTCGTTCTGTTATTACTCTCCTTAGCCTTCATTTTTTTAATCTTTTGGCTCTAACAGTTTCTCTCTCCTCATCTTGTTTATCTGATTTTATGCTCTCTTAATAACCCTCCAAGAAGGTTGCCTACCCTGTTTTGTCTGCCTTATTTGTAAACTGTCTGGCCAGTAATATAAAGCATAATAAATGATGATTCAAATAATGCTGGTTAGCCACCATTTCCTAAGATACTTTGTGTTAATTTTAAACTGTTGCTGACCGTCGGAGAAAAAGCATTGTCGCTGGCAGCTTGCACTCAGTATTCCTGTCACTGTTCGTATCATTAATATCAGCATTGCTTCATCACAGTCTGACGTGGAGCCTTTGCAAAAGAGTCTATAACTCAAAGGATTGTAATTCTGATTCTATTCAAATAAACAAATAAATAAACAGTTCATTTAAACACTAGGTTTCATATCCTTTGCCATTACTTATGTGCTGTGTCATACCCACTGTAAACAGAAAAAAACTGTGGTACCTGCAGTTTTTTTCCAAATCCTCCCACCAGTAAGTAATTAGAGCTTACTACAAGTAGCTTCTCTTTTAAAGTTGGAACAAAGAGAGGAGGGGAATTTTAAATGTTAAGTCAGGCTCCAAATATTGCTTGAGGTCTGTTCATTAAAAAATCAAAGCAGACTTACCACAGCCTTGTGGAAAACAACGTGGCTCCCACTGCCATCTCTCATATGGTCTACTGTGTGTGCAAATTACACCATCCCAAAGCCCCTCCCAAACTCCTCCAGATCTGGTCTTCCTGGTCACTGGACTTGTCCACACTCCATGCTGACTTGGTAGCTGCCGAATGGTTGCCCATCTCCTCTGCCAGTGCAATCAGTTCTGCCCTCAACTACTTTAATACCAAATTCCTGGCTATCTGGGATCTGCATGCCCCCCCCTTAGGAAAAACAGGGTCCATGGTTCATACCTCCCTTGGATCTCAGCTGAACTACGTGCACATGATGTTGCCTGGAAGGCTTATAAGTCCTCTGGCTCCTCTGCTGACTTACTCAAGTACTGAGCCCTTCGCAATGCCTGTACCAGAGCCACTAGGCTTGCCAAAGCTGAGTACTTTGCCTCCACCTTCCAGAACAACATTAACCACCCCTCCAAGTTCTGGAAGGTCATCCACACCCTCTTCTCCCCCTCCCCCATCCATCCAAGTCCTCAAGGTGAGTGAGAACACCATTTCTGGCTCCCTCTCTGTTGCCTCCGAGTTCAACTCATTGTTCACCTCCTGTGCCTTCTCCCTTCTCTCCCCCCCCCCGTCCTGCCACCCTGGCTCTCCCCTTCTCCTTTCTGCTGTCACTCCTGATGCCTCCCTCAAAGCTCTCTTGGCTCTTAACCATCTCAAGGATGGGCTGGACCCCAAACTCCTCCATCTCTCCACCCCTGTCATTACTCTACCAATGTCCTCCCATCTCAACCTCTCTTTCTCTCTTGCCTCTGTCCACGACACATGGAAACAGGCCACTGTCATTTCCCTTCCCAAAGGAAGTGACTCTTCCTGTCCTGGCAACTACTGCCCTTTCTCCCTAATCCTCACCTTAGCTAAACTACAGGAACACCTCCTGCTGTCTCAGCTCTCCCCCTTCCTTGATGCTTCCTTCTTTTTCACCCCTTTCCAATCTGGCTTCCTTAAATCCCACTCCACCTCTTTCTCCCTCCTCTTGCATACTGGCTCCATTCTCTCAGGAATGGATCAGGGCCTTATCACCTCTGACATCTTTGTCAACTTGGCCAAAGCTTTTGACACCGTGTCTCACCCCCTTCTCCTTGATAAACTCACAGCTGCAGGACTCTTCGACTCTACTACTGATTGGTTTCACTCCTACTTTGAGGGTAAGACTCAGTCTGTTAGAATTGGAGATTCTTAACCACCCTCCCACTTTTTATAAGCACTGGTGTCCCCCAAGGGTCCATCCTTTGCCCAATACTCTTTTCAGTCTTCCTGAACAACCCCCCCCACTGCCTGCTCCTTTGCGTCCATCCACATGTATGCAGATGATGCTGTACTATTTGCTTCTGGTTCCTTCCTCGCTGACCTGATGGCCAGGCTCCAGCTGGACTTCAGCAGTGTTCAGCACTGCTTTTGGTCAAATCAGCTATCCCTCAGTGCCAAGAAAGCAATCTCTATGACCTTTGGCACTCGGCAGAGGCTTACTAAGCTTACCGCCCTCCCCTCTTTCAACACCTTAGATGGGACAACTGTTGATGATGTTTCTTCATCTAAGTACCTCGGGGTCTGGCTTGACCAGCACCTCGACTTTTCAGTGCATGTGGATGCCATCCACAAAAAATTCACCCTAAACTTGGTGTATTAGTCAGGACTCAAGGTTACATTCCTCTCCCTGCTTACCAAGCCATTGTCCAAAAGATGATTCTCTCCATCTTCGACTGTGGGGACATTGACTACAGTGCTGCTCCTAAATCCACCCTAGCCAGACTGGACTCCCTCTTTCACTCCTTCTGTTGCTTTGCTTTGGACTGCCCATCCCACACCCACCATTGTCCCTTTATTCCTCCCTCTCCCTTTCCCTTGAAGGCAGATGCCTCACTCATTGTACCTCCTTTATCTCCAAATTCTGGCTAGGATCTCTCCCCTCCTACCTTACCTCTCTTTTTTCCCTCCCCCATCCTCCTCTTACTCCCTTTGCAACCCTGGTTATTGCTCCCTTGCTCACCCTCTAAGGCAATCCCTAGCTGGCCAGGCTGCTTTCTCCTACAGCTTCCCCAAGCTATGAAATTCTCTCCCCCAACCATCCACTGTACCTCTTCCCAATGCTCACTCTCTGCTGTTCTCCACAGTTTCACCGCTCACTCCTGCAGTTGTACCTGATACCTGCCCTTCCTCCACTACTCATTATCTCTGCACTTCTAAATTATATTTTCCCCCTGAAACTGACTGGCTAGCTTCTCTGACTCGTTCCTTACATAAATTGCACTTAGCACTTTTTTGTGCCTTTCCTTCACATTTGCAAAACTTTGTTTAAACTGTCTATTGAGTGTAGATTAGTATATGATGCTTAGTTTTTATTGTTCCTGTTTAAGAAATTATTGATCTTACTTCGAGAGTTGCTCTTGCAGCAGGTAACACTGTTAGGACTAAGCCGTCAGGTGCCAGGACCCCACAGAAAACTTCTAGCTAGCTGTATCCAGTGGGGGACCGCCCCTGGTGTCAGCCCGCTCCTGATGTCACATATGGTATAAAAGGGGTGGTCCCCAACCCATCCCCAGTTCTTTTCCCGCCATCGACTGTGCAAGTCGGACCTCCGCAGACTCCTTCAGCTTGTTGACTGCCATTTTTTAGGCTGCCCGCATTTTATTATTTTCATTTTCAAACAGTAATATTTCAAATTCTTGCATGTTGTCTTCTTCTCTTACCTCTTCCATCAAGTGATGGCAGTCAAAGTGTACTTGTGGGAAGCAGATTCCCCATAAGGGTGACCATTTGGCCTACCTTTTTTGCTTAGGCCCGGATCACAATATCGAGGCCTGCCAGCACTGCCAAGACTTTAATCAATGCACCAGGCCCCACTGCCAGAAGACCCTCGAAGCCTTCCTGCTCTTGAAAAGATTATCTGACATGGAGAAGGAGCTGCATCACAAGAGTTCTTCATCCTCTCCAGCCTCTTCTTCTTCTTCTTCTTCTTCTTCTTCTCATAAAGGGAAGAAATCCAGCGGCAAACACAAGCACCAGGAGAAAGATCAGGAGAGATTCCGGGCAGAAGATCGCTCCAGGTCTCCGAAGAAATCGGCGACCCCTACCAGGCTACAGGTATCTAAACCTCCATCCCTCATCTCCATCACGGGAGAAGGTTCTTCGGGGCGTAGGAATTCTTCACCTGCTCCCCAGCCCCTTAAGCTTAGGCCCATTCTCACTGCGGGCCCTATGTAAAGTGAGCAGGCCGGTGGATCATTGGGCAGCAGGCCTTTGTCTGTTGCCCTCTTGGCCAGGGTCTCCACTGCATTTCCCCCGACTCCAGGGGCTGATGCCCCCAGGTGACACCTGGGACTGTCGTCCTTCTCCTCTGGGAGAGAAAGGCGTTTGTCCCGTTTGGGAGCCAGCTCCCCTTCTCAGGCAACCCCGCCTAGGCACCTGCCAGATCAGTCTCCAGCCCGGTCTCAGCCTACGCTGGTCACTGCAATGCCGGTTTTGCTGGCGCCTCAGGAGATGTCAGCTGAGCCTGACACCCACCCCAGCCGACGTCCGGGTTCCGGCTTTGATGATCGGATGCCAGATCCAGTCTGGCCCCGATGCCAGATAGTAGTGTTCCTCTTGCGCGGCGCCACACAACATGGATCTCCCTGTACTGATGCCCAAGTTGCCTCAACCTGATGACCAGACGCTGGGGCCGCTGAGGCCTAACCACCCAATGTCAGATGTGCCAGTTCCACAGGATCCAACGCAGGGCCTAAATGTACTCTTTTCAGCCTGGTGGGCCTTTTTCAAAGAAAAGCAGGCACTTGGAGTGCCCCCTCAGTCAACCCCTCAGGGGCCACCACTGAACAAGCCTCCAGCCTGACCACCCTCTCCTCCCTCCAGAGGGGAATCGGACCTGCTGTCAGAACTGGAGGGTGGCAAAGACACACCTAGGTCCCCACCCGATGACCCATTGTTTATGGATGTGATGCATCACATCCAACAGCTAAACAGCTGGAACACTGAGGAATTGGACATAGAATGTAAGCGTGTAGCTGTCTTCCTCAGGAGGAAGGACACCTTGCCCATGGTAGTCCCTCCTGTGATTGAATCCTATAAAGATGCTAACAAGCTTGCCTGGAAGTGCCCCTTTTCAATGCCGGCAGTATCTGAGAAATCCTACTGGCTGTACATCATACCCAGGGAAGACCCTTATTATGGGGAACAACCAGAGGCAAATTCTTTCATGATTAATGCTGCCCACGACAGGTCCCAAAGGCCTAGGCACCTTAGTACTCAACTGCCAGATAAGAATTTGAAGCAATTCGACTATCTAGGCAAAAAGGTATATTCTTCTTCTATGTGTGCCATATGATCCCAAAATGTCCTTGACCACATAGTCCAATGCCAGAATATCCTGTGGGACAAGGCAGTGGAAATCTTCCAAGCCATGTAAGATTGCCCAGGCCGGGCTGAGCTGATGGTGATTCTGAAGTCAGGCTCTGACATCAGTAATCACGTCCTCTGGGCATTATATGACACCGTGGAAATCAGGTAAAGCCATTAGGTCTGTATACACAATGTGCAAATGTCAGCCAAAACAGCATTCCAAGCAGTCCTTTCAGTCCTCATTGTAACTGTTACTCTCGACTATTAGGGTATACGTATTAATCTACACTCACCTATTCCTGTCAAACATATGCAGTTGTATTATCTAATTATATGTTTTCAAGGCATAAAGCATGACTTCCCCATGTAATTGCTACTATACTATAAGTAAGGGTAAATTGTCATCCATGCCCAACTATTTCTGTCAAAGGTTTTCAACTGTATTGTAATTGTATGTTTATATGTCAGGACCTGGACTACCCTTGTCCTCTTCCCCACTGTATCCCTCCCCCCAGGTTGCGCCAAGAGACAAGCAGTTCTTGCTTAGTGTGCTTTTCCTGGTGAAACAATTTCAATAAATAAATAAACGGCAAGGCGGGCCGCTGCTTTGGCTGTTTGTATCCAACGGTACTCCTGGCTTAGAGTGTCTGGGTTCACCCCGGATATACAGTCCCAAGATCATGGATGCTGCCTTC
Source organism: Neoceratodus forsteri (assembly GCA_016271365.2). Classification (NCBI taxonomy): domain Eukaryota; kingdom Metazoa; phylum Chordata; order Ceratodontiformes; family Ceratodontidae; genus Neoceratodus; species Neoceratodus forsteri. Next base: position 1,591,690,788 of record CM057452.1, on the reverse strand, counting down.
AGAGGACCAGTTTTGTTTGGTGAGGATCCACAGAACATTATCACCTGGTTGCAAGAATCAGGTAAAGCCATTAGGTCTGTATACACAATGTACAAATGTCAGCCAAAACAGCATTCCAAGCAGTCCTTCGGAGGAATGTGAGGCAACAGTCTAGAGGGTAACAACAGCAGCAAAGGACATCCTTCAAGAGAAGGGCCTCCACTCCTGCCTCCGGTGGTTCAGCCCCTCAGGTCCCCTGAACCTCCCAGCCTCTGTTTCCCCTCCCTGGCACCTCAGCCTGACTCACTGCCTTGCCCCCTTCCCCAGCTGATGTCGCAGGGGAGGTGGTAGGGGGTCAGTTTTCATTGCACAGCGAAGGGTGGCGTCGAGTGACCACTGATTGGTGGGTCCTGCAGCTAGTCGAGAGAGGACATACTCTCGAGTTCACTGAAGTTCCTCCAGACAGCCCTTCAGTTCTGTTCCAGTACTCCCAGGTCCACAGCCTCCTCATCATGGAAGAAATCCAGGCTCTTCTGCAAAAGCGAGCCATTGAGCTGGTTCCACCAGCACTATAGGGGAAGGGGTTTCACTCCCACTTCTTCCTAGTGCCAAAGAAAATGGAGGATCTCCGTCCAATCTTAGACCCCAGCCGCCTGAACCAGTGCATCGAATACAAAAAGTTCAGGTCACCCCAATAGGTCTACTACCTCTGCTGCATCAAGGGGATTGGCTATGATCCCTGGACATGCAGGGCGCATACCTCCATATTCTGATTTTTCCACCACACAGGAGGTTTCTTCACTTCCGCTTCCAGGGGCGTCATTATCAGTTCAGGGCACTACCTTTCGGCCTATCCTCAGCATCCAGACTGTTCACTAAATGCCTTGTCATGGTGGCTGCAGCTCTCAAGAGGCAGGGACATTATGTCTTTCCCTACCTCAGTGATTGGCTTTTAACCAATCCCACCAGGAACCGGCTGATGTGCACCATGCAGGCCACTTTTCTTGTGTTCCAGAACTTGGGGATCATGTTAAATCTCCCGAAGTCCTCCCTTTGGCCAAGTCAGCGGCTACAATACATAAGGGTGATTCTGGACATGGCCCCAGGCAAAGCTTTTCTCCCTCCAGGCTCATGCGGAATGCCTCCAGGTTCATGCACGGCATCTCTCCTTGGCTCGTCAGGTCTCAGCCAGGAATGTCCTCAGACTCTTAGGGCACATGGCAGCTGCCATTGCCATGGTCTCTCTGGCCAGGCTATATATGAGAGTGATCCAGTGGAACCTGAGAGTTCGGTGGTTTCCAACCCAGTCAAGCAAACCCTGAACTGGTGGTTGGATTCCTCCAACCTTTCCCAGAGGAGTGTGTCTCCAGAAAGAGGCCCCCAGACAGATCTTGACCACAGATGCATCGGGTCAAGGCTGGGGAGCTCACCAGGGAGATCGCCAGATGCAAGGGTCCTGGGAGCAGCACGAATTTCATCTCCATATCAATACTTTGGAGATGAGAGCAGTTCTCTATGCACTTCAGGCCTTTCAGACAGTCCTATTGTTGGGCCCCCTGTTGATACAAACTGACAACATGTCGGTAGTATTTTACATCAACAAGCGGGGGGGGACTCATTCCCTTCCACTCTGCAGGGAAGCCATGCGAGTGTGGACATGGGCAGTGGACCATCACCTGGACATATCAGCAGTCCACGTCCCAGGCATACAAAACACACACTGGCTGACAGCCTAAGCCGATCTCAGTCCAGGGCCCATGAGTGGAAGCTTCGTCCCTCAGTGGCAGAAGATCTTTTTGACAGATGGTGTCACCCAGAACTGGATCTATTTGCCTCCCAATCCCATGCAAAACTGCCCAGTTTCTGCTCACTAGATCCAGGGTCTGGTGTTTTCTGGCGAGATGCGTTGTCCCTCTCCTGGACGGGGATGTTTCTTTATGTGTTCTCTCCCTTCCCCCTACTGCAGAGAATCCTACTCAAGCTGCAGTCAGAGGGGGCAGATATGATCCTAGTAGTACCCTTCTGACAATGACAGATTTGGTTTCCACTGCTTCAGCAGCTGGCTATGGAACCTCCAGTTTCCCTGCCCCTTCGCTCAGACTTGCTCTCCCAGGAACAGGGAACCCTGGTCCATCCGGATCTCAGATCTCTGCATCTCCATGCATGGCTTTTACAGACCTAGTTGTTTCCAGGTTTGGGGTGTCACCCAGAGTAACGGATGTCCTCGTAGCAGCCAGAAACCCCTCTATTAGGGCAACCTATGCTATGAAATGGAAGCGATTCTGCATTTGGGCCTCAGCTCGACTTCTGGATCCATCCTCCTGTCCGATGAACTCAGTTTTGGAGTACCTTCTCTCTTTGTCTGATGCAGGACTCTGTTACTCTTTGTTCAAAGTGCACTTGTCTGCCATTTCAGCCTACCATATGCCTACTGAGGGCAAGCCTATTACCCAGTTGGACCTTCCCTGTACATTCCTTTGGGGCATTTTGCAATTAAAGCCTCCCATCAGGGATCCTGTCCCACCATGAGATCTCTTACTTGTTCTTGAAAAGCTCACATTACCTCCCTTTGAACCTGCTGCAAGTTGCGAGCTGCGTCTTCTGTCGTGACAGGGTTGAATACGGCCCTGTCCCAGTTGTTATGGAGAAAGAGTTTAAATGCAAGGATCTGTTCTAGTCTCTCATCTTCTGTCTCTTCTCTGTCTGGTTGTGCAACCAAATTTTCTTGTGAGACCTAGGACTTGATCGCCCCGACAGTCTTGCAGTTCTCTGCCTCTCGCTATCTCTCTACCTTCTCTTGCTGTTCTATCTTTTCTCCCCCCTTGCATATCTGCTGGTATAAAAATATATGTAAATCATTATGTGGAAATGTAACTGATACTGGGATCCCTTTGTTTACAAATGTATATAGTTTTACTGTTGAAATGTATATAGTTATACTGTTAAAATGATTGCAAAAAGCTGTTTGGAATGCAAGGGGTTAACCTGTTTGCAAACTGTCTGAGAAGCTGTAAGCAAGAGGTCAGTTCTGGGTCACAGTGTTCTTTTTGCTGCACTTGTTGAAACTTACAGGAACATTGTGTGAGAAGCATGCTGTTTTCTTAAGGAGCGGGGGGGTGCAAAGACTTATAAAAACAGAGCTGCAATTTCTTGCATGAGAGAAACACAGAGACTGAGATTGGAAATTGAGAAGAAACCCAGATGGGCTTCCTCTGTTTATACTGCCTTTGTAAATAGTTATAGTGAACTATTTTTTTTTTTACCGTTAATAATAAAACTCTTGTTGCGAATTTTACAATTGCTTCCGGTTTTCCTATGCTTCCTGACCTGTGCCTCAATGACAGATGGTGTTAAAAGTGGGATTCTTACTGTGCATACTCCAAGCCAGGAGTTTTGTGCATAGGTACTAGACCTGGTACCAGGGAAACATAGAAGAAAGGTATGATTTCTGCAGCAACAAGCCCAGGAGTGGTTACCAGGAGAATGGCAGTCAAACTAGCAGAGGCAGAAGTCCAAGCTGAGACTGTACAGCTATCACCAGTTGTTGAAAAGGAACAGGCAGTGACAGAACCTGAAAGCCTGGCTGCCTTTTTCAAGTGGTGGGCTATACAACAAAAAGAGACAGAGAAACAGAGAAGAGAGGAGGTGCAGCAGAGAGAACAAAAAATTCAGGGTTAAGAAGCACAGAGAAAAGAAGAAATGTAACAACTCAAACAGCAGAGAAAAGAAGAGATGCAGCAACAGGAGCTGTGATGGCTGGATACCTTGCAAGTTCTCAAAGCTGGAGGATCAGGCACTGGTCCAGCAGAGCAACAAGACTCAAACAACTTACAATACTTTAAACTTACAAAGTTGTGTCCCTTGGATGATATCGAAGCATACCTGACAACTTTTGAAAGTGTTGACGCAGCCTGCCAGTTGCCAAAGCTGCAATGAGCAATTGGATTGGTACCTTACCTGACAGGGAAAGCCCAACTTGCCTACAGCAATATAGACACTGCACAGTCAGAAAACTATGACCTGGTGAAAAGTGAAATCCTGAAAAGGTATAACATCTCAGGAGAGACCTACAGGCAGAGATTTTGATCTCTGAAGTACAACTCAGTCAATAGTCCTTGAGAAGCCTTCACCCGACTCATAGAACTCCTGATAAAATGGCTCCAACCAGAGAGCAAAACAGTCCCACAGATCATTGACACATTTACAATGGAGCAATTCATCAACATCCTGCCTACAGATGTGCAACTTTGGGTAAAGGAACACTGACCAGAAAGTGGGAAAAAGGCTGTTTCTTTGGCCGAAGACTACCAAATGGCCAGACAAATGCCACAGCAGCGAGGTAACAGCCAAGCACCAGTAAGACACTCTTTTTCCCATTTAAACTGTAAGTCTGATAAGAACTCTGGTGGGTATAAAAAATCTGCGCCCAAAGACTTTATTTGCTATCATTGTAATAAGCCAGGTCATATTGCAAGAAATTGCTGTAGTAAGAAGAGTGACATTGGAGCAGATTTGCCCTTAGCAAATCGGGGCAAGTACTTAACAGATGTGAAGGTGGGCAATAAGACTGTGAAGGGACTTATAGATTCGGAAAGTAGAGAGACCCTAGTGCATATTGAAGTGCTAGGAAAACAGTGTCCAAAAGAACCAGGTGCTGGTGTCATCTGCATCCGCGGGGACACTCGATACTATCCCACCACCCAAGTGACTTTGACTATTAAGGGTGTGTCGCATCAAATGAAAGTGGGGGCAGTGCCTAAGTTACCCATACCTGTGATTATTGGAAATTACTTTCCAGGATTTACTGAGTTAATCAAACTGGGAATAAATCCTGATGTTTCAGCAGCTGTGGTAACAAGAACGCAGGCAAAGAAAATCTCAAATGATGGGGACTCTTTTCCTTTCATTGATTTTGATTCAGACTTATTTGAGCACAGCTCCAATATCCGGAAGTCCAGGAAAGAAAGACAATGCCTGAAGAAACAGTGGTAACAAAAGACTGATGGACATAAGCAAGGCCCCTAGAATTCTGCGGCCACAGAATTTTGTGCAGAACTTGCAATCTACCGCAGAACTTCTGCGGTGCTGCAGAATTCACTCTTCTTGGTGATTTTTTATTAATATTTCTGTTTATCCATAGAATCTGGTTCCCGTCCCCCCTTTTTATATCCAAACCCTTATATGTTCAGAATGTGATATTATCATTGCTATAACATCATACATTAGCTAATGAAATGACTGCATTCTGCAACAGAAATGAACAGTCACTTATCTACCACATAGCACAGCACATCATGCATGGTGATATTTCCTCAACCTGCACTACAGCCTAATACAATGTTCAGTCTTACATTGCTGCACTAGGGCCAACTTAAACAAAACCTTATCAACAGCACAGACCTGTTAAGTCCATACCTCACTTTGTACAAACCTATTTGTGCCTTTAAGGTATAGAGACACCGTCTGAAATGAATAACCGGTAAAATGAATTTAACTATCATTTTTAAGAAAAATAAAGTAATTATGCCCCAAAAAGTGGAATATAATAATGTGTAGACCTGTTAAAAGAATAGACCTGTTAAATAAATAATTGCCCTGTATGCATTTTTGCCAGGGTTATTGATTACATATTGTCACTGGTTGATAGAATCACCTAAAAGTTATGGAGAAATGTTGTGTGCAGGGACAGCTGTTGGGCCAGAGGGTAGCATGCTGTGTTTCCATGCCGGCAACTCAGGTTCAGAGATTACTGTAGCTCTGGGAGCTGGCTGGGCAGCACAAGGATTGGGTGGAACACATCACTGCTCAGAGCCTGGGAAGGTATGGTGCAGTGTTCTGTCACATGGTGGACACACTGTGATGGGTTGGAGAGCTCTATCTCACAATTGGTTCACATGCATGTCATGGCCTGATGGTGTTACGCAGTGCATCAGGGAAAGCAGGTTGACATGAAAAATGAGTTTTGCAATAACTCCTCTATTCCATTTCCAATGGGACCTGTATGAATGAGGATGCAAGTTCATGAAAATAAAAAAAACAAAACTATATATATATATATATATATATATACAGTATATATATATATATACACACACATACAGTATCTGTGTCTCTCTCACCACACACACACACATATATTTGTATATATGTTACAGATTGCATATAAATATATAAGTGATACACAGTGGGAACCTCATGAGTGGTGTAGAAAGCACACACAAATATATAAGTGATAGACAGTGGAGACCTCATTAGTGGGATAGACAGCATGCATATAGAAATACCTTATTTATCACATAAGATCCTCTCTGCATATGTCATTTATGTAACAAGCTAGGACCTTAGGGAAAGAGGCATTTGTTTTGCTTTTTTAGGCATAAAATTATTTTTATAAGTCTGTTATTTTTTGAACTAGTGTTACTGTGCTTTCCACCATCCTGATTGCTATAACCATGCCATGAAAGTGAAGTCAGGATGACAAGCTTACACTGTGATGTGGTACTCTGTTAGTGCCGCAGAACTTCCACAGAAATTACAAACCACTGCCGCAGAAGTTCTGCGGCAAACGGTAGTCTTGCCGCAGAACTTGGTCCCACTGTGCCGCAGAAAAGTAGGGGCCATGGACATAAGGGATTAACATATGAAAATGCTGAAACTAAACTGATCACTGATTGTGATTTTCTTTCAGAACAAGCTAATGATGTTTCTCTCCAAGGTTATTTTAAGCAGCTGGGGGTGAAATGAAGACAGGATGAACCTATGTTTAAAAAATATAATGGCTACTGTACAGAGCATGGGTTAAACCCCAGACACAGGACCAGACAGAACAATTGGTTATACCACAAAATTATAGATCTGAGTTGTTACCTATAGCACATGATAGTCCTATGGCTGGTCATTCAGGGAGGGATCACACCCTTGCCAGACTACTGCACAGATTTTACTGGTCTGGAATTCGGGAAGATGTTGCTACCTATTGCAGTTCCCATGCAGAGTGTCAGAAAGTAGCTCCAGTGACTGAAAAAGACAAGGTGTCCCAGGTGCCCCTACCCTTGATAAATGTGCCTTTTGAGAGAATTGCAATAGATGGGGTTGGCCCCTTAGACAAAAGTAAAAAGGGAAATCGATTCATTTTGGTAGTATGTGACTATGCTACTCGATACCCAGAGGATGTTCCTATGTGTACTGTCACAGCCCCAAAAGTTGCAGCAGCGCTTGCCAAAATATTTAGCAGGGTGGGCATACCTAAAGAGATTATTACTGATCAGGGTAGTAATTTTGGTGCTGCATTACTGAAGGGGCTGTACCGACTACTAGGTATCACTGCCATAAGAACCTCCCCATTATCATCCTCAGACAGACGGTCTCGTTGAGCGTTTTAGTCAAACCCTAAAACGCATGTTAAAAAGGTTTATAAAATGGGAAGGGAAAGACTGGGACCAATACTTATCTTACCTGATTTTTGCTTACAGAGAAGTGCCACAGGCATCAACAGGTTTTTCACCATTTGAAATGTTGTATGGTAGACAAGCTAGAGGGCCACTAGATGTAATAAAAGAAACATGGGAAGATAACTCCCATCAGAAACAATCTATTACCTCTTATATGTGTGCCCTGAGAAAGAAGCTGGCAAAATACATTGAAATCACCCATAGTAATCAGGAAGAGGACCAAAACCAGCAGAAGGTATATTATGACAATGGGGTGAAAGAAAACGTTTTTGAGCCAGGTGAAAAGGTCTTGCTACTGTTACCCACTACAGAAAATAATCTAATGAAGTGGCAAGGGCCTTATAAAGTGCTTAGTTGTATTGGCACAGTCAACTATGAGATTGAGACCCCTGATAGGAAAAATCCTACCAAGATAAACCACGCAAACTCATGAAGAAATGGGTTGAAAAAACATCAAAGGCTGCTTTGCTAGTTTTATCAGAAATGGATAAAGAAGATATTGATGTAGCTTGTGATAGACTGGAACAAACTGTTACTGCTGATGCTGTAAAGAAGAATGTTTACTTAACATCTGAACAAACTGCAGAAATTCGTAACTTGCTAAAGACATTTAACAGTACTTTTACCACAGTACCAGGCTGAGCAAAAGGGGTTAAGCACGTAATAGTGACAAGGAATTCTCGCCTTATTAGACAAAAGACATACAGATTACCAGACCAGTTAAGAGCTGATGTGGTTAAGGAAATACAAAAAATGAAAGAATTTGGTATCATAGAAGAGTTGAGAAGTGCTTGGTCATCACCAATGGTGATTGTAAACAAAAACGAAGGGGGTATAAGAATATGCCTTTATTTTAGGAAACTTAATCAAGTGTCAGAATTTGACAGTTATCTTATGCCCAAAATATATGATTTGATGGACAGACTGGGGAGTGTAAAGTATATCAGTACCCTCGATCTCACCAAGGGTTGCTGGCAAATCCCCCTAACTAAAGAATCCAGAGACAAAACTGCATGTGCCACTCCTATAGGATTCTATCAGTTCACCACCATGCCATTTGGTTTACATGGCACTCCCGCTACATTCCAGTGGTACATGTATGTAATTTTATCCCCCAACACTGGTTATTTTGCTACGTATCTGGATGATGATGTGGTGTACAGTCCAGACTAGAAAAGCCACCTTGGACACCTATGAGCAGTTATCCAATTGCTCAAAAAGGCAGGTCTGACAGTTAATCCTACCAAGTGCTCATTGGGCATGCAGGAAACCAATATTTGGGCTATGTTTTGGGAAATGAAGAAGTCAAGCCAGAGGTTTCCAAGATAGAAGCTGTAGCTAACAGCCCTGTCCCCAAAACCAAGAAACATATCCAGTCATTTTTACGGCTGGCTGGTTATTATCAGAGATTTGTTCCCATCTTTGCCGAGTTGGCTACTTCCCTCACTGAATTCACAAAAGAGGGTACCTTAATAATGTGAAATGGTCCCCAGAGAGTGAAGAAGCTTTTCAGGCAGTTAAGGCTGCATTATGTTCAGCCCCTGTTTTAAGAAGTCCAGATTTTGAGAAACAGTTTCTGTTACAGACTGATGCATCAGAGGTAGGCCTAGGTGCAGTCTTGAGTCAGCATATAGATGGGAAAGAACACCCTATTCTATATATAAGTAAGAAATTGCATGACAGAGAGCAAAGGTACTCCATCATTGAAAAGGAATGTCTTGCAGCAAAGTGGACAATGGAGTTCCTTAAGTTTTACTTACTAGGAGCTGACTTTGTCCTTGTAACAGATAACAATCCTCTGATGGCTTAACCAAATGAAGGATAAAAATTCTACAATCACACGATGGTACCTGACACTACAACCATTTAAATTTAAAGCGATGCACAAATGTATTTATTTATTTATTTACGAGATTAACCAGGCTGGCATACTGAGCGGGGGACCACTCGTTTCCAGATGTGACCTGGGGAAGTTACAAGGGGTACATCAGGACAGGTATTTACAAGGTTTTAGCATAGGTGTTGGGTATATACAAGGCAGAGAACATTTAGGTACACAGGTATTCACAATATTTAACATAGGTGCAGAGTATATACAAGGCAGAGAACATTTAGGTACACAGGCAGTGTGAGAAAACACGTGACAGGCCCACGTTAGCGAAGCATGTCAGCAATACTTAGACATTTCTCACCCTGTGATGCAGCAGGTGAGAATAAATGGTGCATCGCAAAACAGGGGCACATGGGGCTTTTAGCTCATGAGTGCTGGTAGCAGTTGCATATGTCAGAGAAATGTGCATGGAGAAGCAGGTTTAGGAGCCTTGGGTTAGAGGTGAGCCTGATGTCTGCAGATAAATAATTCAAAGTTTGGGCAGCGATATTTGAAGGCTGATTGCCTTGGATGCACATGCATGAATGGGACTTGGAGGAGCCTGGGTCGGAACTTCTGAGTGAGTAGGCTGGGACAGTTGGGCATAAGATAAGGCGGAACTAGTAAAGGGGAGGGATTCAGACCAGAATTTTGCTATGACTGTGGAGCAGTGGATCAGTCTGAGGGACGCAAGCGAGTGTAGGGCTAGGGAGCTGTATAGGTCACAGTGATGGGTCATTGGGGGGGAAGTCCAAGATGAAGCGACAGAAAGAATGAAGGAGGGTGTCCAGGCTGGCCAGGTTGGATGAGAGTGCAGCGCCATAGACCACGTCCCCATAGTCAAGTATTGGGAGAATCATTTTATGTACTACTTCTCTCCAGACCGTGGTGGGCATGCATCCTTTGTTGCGATATAGTGCACCAGTTTGGGGTGCAGTTTTTTGTGTAGCGATTCGATGTGAGCAGAGAAATCTAGGTGTTGGTCAAGCCATACTCCCAGGTATCTAAATGAGGTGCAAGACTGCAGAGGGGACCCGTCCAGGGTATGGAAGGCAGGAAGAGCAGCTAGGTGGGAGAGTAGAGGTTGCATGCCGAAGGTTAGGGAGATGATTTTCTTTGCATTTAGGATTAGTTGGTTGGACCTGAGCCATTGCTGTACAGCATCGATGTCCTGTTGGAGAGCAGTGGACATGACACCAGTGGAGGGCCCAGAGGCGTACAGTGTGGTATCGTCTGCATACATTTGTATGGCTGAGTTTGTGCAAGCCAGCGGGAGGTCATTTATAAATGTAGAAAATAATAGCGGGCCCAGGACTGAGCATTGGGGGAACCCCAGCGTGACTGGGAGGGGGGAAGATATTTGGGAGCCAGTTTTCACCGATTGGAGTCTGCCAGTCAGGTAGGCCTGAAACCAATTAGTGGCAAGGCTGGGGAGGCCTGCATCATTAAGTTTTGCTAGTAGCTTGGGGTGAGAGATGGTGTTGAAAGCCTTGGCCAGGTCTATGAAAATAGCCGAGGTGATGTGCCCCTTGTCCATTCCTGAGGAGATGTCATTTATGAGTCTTAGGAGGGCGGTGCTAGTGGAATGAGACTTACGGAACCCTGACTGATAAGGGGTGAAGGAAGAGGTAGAGTCAAAGTATTGGGTGAGTTGGGCAAGAGCAAGGTGTTCCTGAAGTTTGGCCAGTATTGGGAGCAAGGAGATGGGGCAGTAATTTCCAGGCACAGAGGGATCGCCATCCTGTGGGAGGGGGATAACAACCGCCTGCTTCTAAGCGGCTGGGATTTTAGCCAGGGAGAAAGAGAGGTTAAGGAGGTCAGCTAGTGGGGCGGCAATGGCGGGGGCTGATAAGTGGAGTAGTTTCACGTCCAGGTCTAAGGGGCATTTACCTTTGTTGGGGTCAAGAGCACATAGTGCTTGTACTACTTTGGCCAGGGTGACTGGACGGAAGGAGAAAGTATTGGCGGGGGGGAGCTCTGGGATTTCAATGATGAGTTAGGTGTGGGTGGGGTGAGCTGGTGGTTGGGTAGGAGAGACGTGGCGCAGCTGGTAAAGAAGGTATTGAAGGTGGTGGCAACTTTGCTAGGGTCTGAGACGATGTTGCCATGGATGGATAGGGTTGGGGTTGGTGGCTGGACTGGTGGAGTGAGTAGGGAGTTAATGGTTTTCCAAAAGTTTGAAGGGTGGCTGAGGTTGGAGCAAAGAGACGACTTGAAGTAGTTCTTTTTGGCCTGCCGTATAGATTTGGTGCAGGAGTTGCGGAGGGTACGGTATCTTTGTAGAGATACTTGGGTGCTGGATAGCTTATGTTTTTTCCAGGCCTGGTCCCTGGACCGGCATCTGCTAATGATGTCGGCGGTGACCCAGGGGAGATGGGAGCCCTTTACTCTTGTGCATCTTAGAGGGGCGTGGTAGTCCCATACAGCAAGGAAGTTATTTCTGAACATATCGAAGGCGAAGTCGATGGTGGGTGCCTTCTATATGATGGACCAGTTGACATGAGCAAGGTCATTTAGGAAGGAAAGTAGACATAAGGATTTCTAGAATCTCGTGAGGAGCATCTTAGGGGGGTGTTGAGCGGGTCTGTGCGCCTTCCTGACCATATATACCATGCGGTGATTGCCCAAGGAGTCAGGGAGGAGACCGGCTTTAATAATCCTGTGAGGGTGGGATGTGAGGGCCCAGTCCAAAAGGGAGTGGTTTAGCGTTTTAGGGTTTAATCGGGTGGGTTGGTCGATTAGTTGGGAGAGGTTTAGAGTGTTTACTTTGGTCCGTAGCTTAGAGCAGTTGTTCACTAGCCAGTTGAAATTGAAGTCACCGAGGATGTGGAGCTCGCCAGCTGTGGCAATAGACTTTAATGTGGCTAGGTGGTTTAAGATGTCGGCAAGGGGGTAGCAGGGGCGCAATAAGTCCCCGCAACGTACACTGGGGAGGAGTGAGGGAGAGCGAGCTTAACCATTAAGGATTCAATTTGTGGTGCAGGACCGGGGGCCTGGACTGGGGTGAATTGGATCCTGGTGGAGATGAACATGTCAATGCTGCCTCCTTTCTTCTTGTCCAAACAGTCCTGCCTGATGAGTGAGTAGCCAGGAATGGCTACTGCTGAATCAGCATGGTGTGGTTTCAGCCATGTCTCAGATATAATGAAGATGACTGGTCGTAGGGTTAGGGCAGTGAGTTGTAGCTCAGGTACTTTGTTCAGGATGCTGCAGATGTTGAGATGCAGTAATCAGAGGTCCTTGGGGAGAGTTGGGGGGAGTGAGAGGCGTAGGACCTGGGTTGGTCTCAACATCCCCTGCCAAGAAGAGCAGCAGTGTGAGGTAGTGTATGGAAATATTCCATGTGGATCTGGACTTTTGTCTGGGGTTGGTTTCTTGTGGAGTGGGAGGGGAGGCAGAAGTAGCCAAGTTGCATAGGAGAGATAGCCCCAGAAAGAAGGAGGGAGGGAGGATGGAGGCACTGAGCGCCCAAGTAAGGGTGGGCATATGTGGCAGTAGGTGTTGGGTGGTGGTAGATGAGGGTGGCGGGGGAGTGGGCAGAGTGTAATAGAGGTGGTGGTTCAGTTCACGCAGGGGCTGGGTTGCTGGGGGGGGGGAGAGGCTAGGGGAAATGCCAGGGAGAAAAGCGGGAGGAGATAGAGGAGCATTGTGCCAATTGATTGCAGCAACAAGCTGGGATTGGGAGCAGCGGCCGCTAGTGGTAAGATCATATAAGCTGCTAATGGGAAAGTACTGATTGGTTCTAATGAGTCACCTGACAACCTCTCTCTAGCTGACAGCTGACCAAGGGTGGTGGTGGGGGCGGTGGGGAGCCGGCGCACAGCGCCAGTGGGGAAAAAATCACACACCAACTCCTGTAAATGGTGGCAGCTGCAGTGTGCGTCGCGCTCGCTCCGTACCTTTGTGTGCTCCGGGGAGGGGTGCTCCTGGCTGGTGGATCCGGTGGGGAGGGCAGTCAACAGAGAGGCCCTCGCAACCCTCGAGGTGATCCTGGGGAGGGCTGACATCTCAGGCCCTTGCAACCCTGGCTTTGTGTGCTGTGAGAGAGGAGAGAGAGGAGAATTAATTTATGTGCTGCCGGAGGGGCCGGGCTGCTTTACAGGTAGGTCGTTATACACTCTAGGTTGCTGCACATCAAATGCTAGCTATTCTTGGATCCTTCTGCAAAAATCAGCTTAAGTTTCCCACATTTACATTGACTGGACAATATTGCTACTAAATGAGCTAACAGACTCTTAAGGTACAGCTGCAGGCAGTAGTTAATTTAGGCTGAGAGTAGCATTGAAGGAGACTATTGTTTTAAAGAATCTATCAACCCTTAAAGTTCATGCTACAGACTGCAAATTAATTCTAGGCACAGAAAAACTATCTGCAGACTGCAAATTAATTCTTGGCACAGAAAAACTATCAGTAGAGCTACGCCGACAGCAATTAAAATTAAAGGCAGCTTGTCTGAGTTCATTGGTTGGTTTGAATATTTTTTGGTGCCCAAAATCAAATCACACGCCGTCGCCTGTAAATGGTGGCAGCTGCAGCCTGCGTCACAAATCTGGGAAAGAGAATGTCATTGCTGATTTTCTGTCTAGATATGGATCAGGAATTGAGAATTCTGAAGGATGAAAAACAAATGTGTCAGTTTAAACTTCACTATTTGCTGTACTGTTGTTATGGGGAAAAGGATACTGCATATACACAGAACTGTAAAGGTTATCTGCTTATTTTAGATTAAAATTACTAGAAAGTATTGGAAACCCGTTTTTGTAAAACAGGTTCCCTCTTAAGGAGGGGGTACGTGACAGAGTTGAATATGCCCCTGTCCCAGTTGTTATGGAGAAAGAGTTTAAATGCAAGGATCTGTTCTATTCTATCCTTTTCTGTCTCTTCTCTGTCTGGTTGTGCAACCAAATTTTCTTGTGAGACCTAGGACTTGATCACCTCGACAGTCTTGCAGTTCTCTGCCTCTCGCTATCTCTCTACCTTCTCTTGCTGTTCTGTCTTTTCTCCCCCCTTGCATATCTGCTGGTATAAAAATATATGTGAATCATTATGTGGAAATGTAACTAATACTGGGATCCCTTTGTTTAGAAATGTATATAGTTTTACTGTTGAAATGTATACAGTTATACTGTTGAAATGATTGCAAAAAGCTGTTTGGAACTCAAGGGGTTAACCTGTTTGCAAACTGTCTGAGAAGCTGTAAGCAAGAGGTCAGTGCTGGGTCACAATGTTCTTTTTGCTGCACTTGTTGAAATCCACAAGAATACTGTGTGAGAAGCATACTGTTTTCTTAACGAGTGGGGGTTGCAAAGACTTATAAAAACAGAGCTGCAATTTATTGCAAGAGAGAAACACAGAGGCTGAGATTGGAAATTGAGAAGAAACCCAGATGGACTTCTCTGTTTATATTGCCTTTGTAAATAGTATACTGAACAATTTTTTATTTTACTGTTAATAATAAAACTCTTGTGAATTTTACAACTGCTCCTGGTTCTCCTATGCTTCCTGATCTGTGCCTCAACGACAGTCATGGAAGGCATTATTTTTGGTTGCCATTATTTCTGCTCGAAGGATTTCTGAGCTTCAGGCCCTGATGTGTAAGAAGCCTTATTTGGTTTTTCACTAGGACAGGGTGTCCTTGCAGACTAATCTTAAGTTTCTTCTCAAGGTGGTGTCAAAGTTTACTTTGAATCAGGACATCCCCATTCCAGTCTATTACCCAGAGTATTCAAACCAAGTGGAGGCATTACTACATACTCTGGATGTTCACAGGGTGCTCCGTTATTATATAGACTGCACCCGACTAACTCGGAATTCCGATCAGTTGTTTGTTTCTTTTGCCCCTACATGTTAGGAGCTCCAGTTTCTAAACAGTGTTTATCCAAATGGTTGGTAAATTGCATTGTTTTCTGCTACAAACAGCATGACAAACCCTTACCAGGTGCAGTTAAGGGTCATTCTACAATGGGCGTGGTTGCTTCTTTTGCCTCATTGAAGAACGTGTCTGCCGCTGACATTTGTGCGGCTGCCACTTGGACTTCGGTCCACACCTTTGTGAAGCACTACAGTCTGGACATTGCTTCTCGATGCAGAGCAGGCTTTGGACTTGCTGTCCTTCAGCGCCCCTTGTCTTAATTTCTTCGGGAGACTTCTGCATTCACCCTTCTGACTGGGGTCTCTCTGTTACTACTTGGAATTCTGTCCTAATGGTGTTACCTGCTGCAAGAGCAAATCTCGAAGTAAGATAGCACAGTTACTTAAGAACTTACCGTAACAGTAGATCTTCAAGAGGAGCTCTTGCAGCAGGTCCTATTTTCCCTCTCACCTTCCCCCTGATAGCTGCTTCTCTATCTCAGTTTTTCCTCTGTTAAAGGATCCTCCTTGGTTCTCCAATTTTACTGACTTGCTAGGGTCTCCAGCGGGAGAACTGGAGATGGGTTGGGGGACCGCCCCTTTTATACCATATGTGATGTCAGGGGCGGGCCGACATTGGGGGTGGTCCCCTACTGGATACTGCTAGCTAGAAGTTTTCCGTGTGGTCCTGGCGCCTGACAGCTTAGTCCTAATGGTGTTACCTGCTGCTAGAGCTCCTCTAAAAGATATACTGTTATGGTAAGTTCTTACATAACTGTACTTTTCTGATTGTTATTCATTGCCCTTCTCTACCCGGTTCCCCCAGGACGCATAAGATACAAACTATTCAGCTCAGTATGCCTTTCCTGGTGAAACTTTTGAAATCAATCAATCAAATAAATAAATAGTAGAATCATATCCATATTCACTTAACTCCAAACAGTGACAGAGTTAAGGCCTGTTAAAGTTGCAGTGTTATCCTATGGGAATTTTAATTTTTTAGGTTTTTATATGGCCCTGATTTTTTTTTAATGGGGTATTATGTGTTAGTCGTGTAGTACTCACTGAGATCATTTTTTAAATACATAGATTGTTAAGTCCAAATGTTGACGGAGTTTTGTTTGTTAAAGTTGCAGTGTTATCCTATGGGAATTTTTCTTTTTTTTTTTAAAGTTTTTTGTATGCCTACACCTGCTTAGCTTCTTTATTGTATTCTTTTTTTAAACTTTTGAGAGCAAGTATGTCTTTTTGGGGCAAGAATCAATTCACCAATCACTCGCTTAGTTAAAGATCAGTCGATTGAAAAATAACCATTCGCAGTTCTTTATAGTTTTAACTTTTCTGTTTGAACCGAAAAGACTGCGAACAGTAAAGCTCCATGACAGTTTGAACTGTCATAGCTCCGTGGTGTCTAGTGGCACCCCAACCGCCAATTTCTGTTCCCTTAATGTAAAATAATTTGCTCCTGGTAGTCTAGTGGTCCCTCCCCTCTCCCTTGTTCTCTGATCACCCTCCCATATATTTGTTTTTATATGGTTTTAGGTGATAAGAGCAAAATTGTAAGAGCAAACTCGGAATCATAAAAACCAGTTGAGTGAAACCCAAAACGGTGACTCTTTTTTTCTTGCTGGGGGCTTTGCCCTCCACCTCCCTTACTAATATAACAAACTTCGAGGTTGTAGCATCTTGGGGAAGGGGTGAAACCTTTGTTGCCATTTTGGTTTTGCCCTTTTCCCATCACGATTCTGGGTGTTGCCATTTTTGGTTTTGCCCACTTCACTGCACACCTTTTTATATTGCCTGGTTCCTTAGAGCCCCTTCCTTGTTCTCTGATCACTGTCCCTGAAATTTGTTTTTATACTTCATGGTAGTCCAGTGGTCCCTCCTCCATTCTCCGACCGCGGTTTCCAATGTTTAATTTTTATACTTCCTTGCAGTCCAGTGGTCCCCCTTCCCCATTCTCCGATCGCTGTCTCATATGTTTTTGTTATATTCCCTGGTAGTCCAGTGATTCCGCCCCATTCTCTGATCGCCGTCCCATGTGTTTCTGATATATTCTCTGGTAGTCCAGTGGTCCCTCCGCCATTCTCCGATCACCATCCCATATGTTTCTGTTACATTCCCTGGTAGTTCAGTGGTCCCTCCCCATTTCCCCGTTTTCTTTTTTTTTGGAAATCTATTTTTGTCCCCTCCTGATTGCCCTCGTCACTCCACTCCTTCGGGCATGCTCAATGCCCACCAGTCCCCCCCACTGAGTCTGCCTCTAGAGTGCCTCTCAGGTGTCTCCTACCTACCTCCTTACTCCCACGGAGCACCTTGCACAGCGGGGACTGCCCATGTTTTGCAGACTGGGTGGCTGGAGGCGGCCGTCTTCCAGGCGAAGAGGGTTGTTTTCAGTTTCTGTCACTCCCTAGCACCCGCTGGGGGCGCTGGCTCGGCGGAGCGTGCTTACGCCGCCTGCCAGATGCCAATGGCATCCTCCCTCCCCGACTCCCAACCCAAGGGAGCCGCTGTTGCCCGAGTCGGTGCTTCCACGGCTCTCCCAAGCGGTGTGTTAAACACCCTGGTACCCCTCCCGAAGAGAGAGAGCATCCGTTGGGACGCTCGATCCTCCTTCCCCTGCCCGACCCCCGGCGACCCGAGTCCATTCCCGAACCCGGGTCGCCGGCGTGGTGCGAGGTGTGGTGTCCAGCGCCTCAACCCTCAGCGCCACTGGGCCAGCCCATTTCACCGTTTTCTGATTGCTGTCCCCACCATGTTTTATATATGGTTATAAAATGGGGAGACAAAATCCTGCATTTTGATTGGTTTTTACATGTGCATCAAATCTGTTTGTTGCACAGGTGAAAACAAGTAATGGTGCGACCGCAGTATAGCAAGAAAAGAATATCATTGTGCCATTAGAAGGTTAATCTTTTGAAATGCTGCCATTTTTTTTTAAATCATTCTGGACAACATCGCTGTTTTAAACTGTAGAACAGATAAACCTCCAAATATCCTTAGTTGCCAGTTTTTAATCCTTGCAGAAATGTTACCTTGTAATATGAATAGAAACAGCGTTTTACAATGTGGTTTCTTTCTATGACTCCCTATGTCACCTGTCTGCTCCCCACTCTGGCCATCAT
This sequence comes from Neoceratodus forsteri, assembly GCA_016271365.2. NCBI lineage: Eukaryota > Metazoa > Chordata > Ceratodontiformes > Ceratodontidae > Neoceratodus > Neoceratodus forsteri. The sequence goes on along the minus strand of CM057452.1, from coordinate 1,591,672,513 downwards.
GCTGCTGGCCCTGCAGTTCAAATAAACAAAAATTAAAAAACATTTTTTACGCAATTTTCATCTGTAAATGCCATCCCTACAGATACTGAGCAGTTAAACTGGAAGAAAGGCATGGATTTGTAATGTTGTCCTGCCACATTAGAATTACGCTGCTTCTCTCAGAGAAAGGCTGCTTTCGGAGTGTCTGCTGCCAATAGATGTTCCAAGTAAAACCTATTTCTTTGTTTGGCTTTTTTTTGTTTGTTTTGTTAACTTTTGTATTGGCAGCCACAGTTCTTGAAGATTGGGGGTGGAAGAGAAGTACTGCCACTCGTTGAAAGCTGGTGAGTCACAACACCCCTGGGTGTGTGGTAATATCTGTTCAATGCATACCCTGTTGTGTCTTATTGCTTACTTCATTGGTGGTCTCTGCCCCATTCTCCAATTGCCATCCCCGTGCTGCTTTATGTCTCTGGTATCTAGTGCCCCCACCCCCCCTCTGGTCGGTGTCCGGTCCCTGAAATAAAGAAAACTGTCCTTTTTTTCTTCCCCCTGCAAAAAAAAAAAAAAAAAGTCCCTCGCCAATCAGCACCCCCTACCTCCCACTCAGTACCCACCACCCCACACCCCCCAGTACACCACCACACCCTCACTCACCTGAACAGATCCCAGGTTCGAGATCCACTCTCCGATTGAAGACACATCTTGCTGCTGGAACCGGCGACTGCAATATGACGAACTAAGATAAATGCAGTTCAATGTATTTCAGTGGGGGTTTCAACTTCTATACACAACTCAGCCATTTTTAAAAATGTTGACACTAAATCTTTCAAATGGCCTTACAGGGACCCCCACCTCATGAGCAATATGACTGTCATTACGCAACTCCCACCTGAAAGGTGATTTTGTGGTCGCTTGGCGAATTCACCTTTAAGGCAGGGTTTGGACATTCTTTCTGCCCTTTTTTATGAGGTGGGGTCATAAGAAAGCTATTTTGACAATTTGGGGTCCAAATATGTAAAAATGGCAAAGTTATGCCCATTTGTTACAATTTTACTATGCATGCTCTTAGCTTTGGAAATTGTAAATATTTTGGCCCAATATTTTCAACAGAGTCTTCTTATTACCCCCACATGCACATAACATCTTTCTGCAAATCAGTTAACACCAAAATTGGAGCTCCCTACAAAACTAGCTATGTCCTTGCGAAATCAGCCAGACTAGTCATAGCCCATGGGATTTTGCTCCCATCCTTATCCTGTGGGGTAGTCACATACCTTAACTCATCCACTACTCTTCTAAAAAAGTGGGATACCACCTACAATAGCATCTGCAGATATGCCTTGGCCTCACCCTGGTCCAAGCACCATTGTCAGCTCTATGCTGACCTAAATTGGCTACCCCCTGCTTTGGCAAGAATCTGTGCCCTTGGCTTCCTGACCGACAATATTATAAGAACGGGGACCCCAGGATCTCTAGCCTCCCTATTGAATCCACTGCCCCCATCTCACGGCCTCAGATCATCTGACAAATCACTGCTGACAACATCGAGATACAAATCTAATAAAGGAACTCTTGCTTTCTCTTACTCGGCGGTAAAACTATGGAACTCCTTGCCTCTTACTGTTCGCCTAGCACCCAGCCATGCCCAGTTTAAAACAAACCGTCACAGCTTCCTCCTTAGCCAGGTCTCCTGTGCCTGCTTTAAACCTCCCTGAAACCTCCCTGAATCTCATGCATCTCATGTGTCTCGGACCTCATCATACTGCTCCACTGCTACATACTGTTTCTAACTTAGCCCACCCACCTGGTTATGTTATTAATGCACTTATGTTTAAAATCGGTCTGCGCCTTTAGCAACTCCTACTCACTTGTGCTTAGCCACTTTGTCTGCAATCAAATGAATTGTTGTTCTTGTGAAGTGAACTGCTGACCTGTCCTGTTACCCAACTGTGAAATGTTGGCCTAATTTTGTATCTACTCCTGTTTTTGTCAGTATCTTGCATTGCTCTGCATCCTGGCCACTCTTGTCTGTAATCTATTGAAGTGTTGTTAGTGAACCTTTGACCTGTCCTGTAACCTAACGGTGAAATCTTGGCCAATTTTGTACCAACTCACTGACTTTGTCAATATCCTGTACTGCTCTGTATCGTGTTTCATCTTGTATTATTTCTAATGTCTATTCCTTGCCTATTGTATGTACTCTTCCGGGTCGTGCCTGAAAATAGTCATGCCTTGGCTATGGTACTTACCCGGTTAACAAAAACTAAATAAAATAAATAAACATTGTGTATCTCACAGCTGTCATTTTTCAAATCCTGGCCAAAATGTGTTTTCACACCTGCGGCATGGAATGGTGTTGCAGTTGCGTGGTTTTACGTTTAGCGGGGATTCAAAAAATTTTCAGCACCGGATATGAGGTGGGGTAATAAGATGGATATGCTGACAATTTGTTCACTGTTGTACTATAAATGGAAGTGCAGGGCCCTTCTACAGCGACATACAGATACGCATCTATGAAGGCATGGGTCCCACAGATAAATAAGGATACAACTACTCTATCTCAAAAACTATAGATGTAGTTCGGGCCCTGCACTCCCACAGGCAAATAAGGCTACGATTACATTATCTCAGAAAGTAAGGAAATTCTTTGCAAAAAGCTACATTAATACATGAGTTAAGGTTCAGGATAAAGCAACAAAAGTATGGAAATGACGTTAGGGTTTCCAACCCTAAAATCCCTGCCCCACCCCTGAAGCGAATGATGCCTGGGGTCTTCCTTGGGGTTGTCAACTCTAACGTTCACCCCATGGCATTAACACAAAAGCTAAGATGTGATGGAGACAGGTGTGTATGTTTGATGAGTGTATACAGTGGGGTGAATGTTAGGGTTGACAACCCCAAGGAAGACCCCAACCATCATTCGCTTCAGGGGTGGAGCAGGGGTTTTAGGGTTGGAAACCCTAACGTCATATTTCCCCACTTTTGTCACTTTATCCTAAACCCTAACTGATGCATTAACGTAGTTTTTTGCAAAGAATATAGATATATACACACATGCGGTGTGTGTGTGTGTGTGTGTGTGTGTGTGTGTGTGTGTGTGTGTAAACTCGAGGGGGCATTTTGTGGTATTTATGGGGCACTCAGTCACCATTTGCAAGTTACTCTGCACCTTTAATATTAGAGAAGTGAAAGTCAGGAAACGGCACAGTCATGTGCTCTTTCCTCTAGTTTTTATGTATACTGGATCTGTATGCTTCAGGCACATTCCCGAATGAATGTGCCTGTGGTCCAGCCTGACCTGCATATAGTGCCATCTATGTTTGACAGTGGGAACTGTCAGGTGTCCAGAGATCAGGAGAGAGAAACAGCAGCAGAACACTAACAAATTTTAGTAGAAAAAATCATTTGGATTCTGTTTTTTTTAGCTGTTTAAAAGCTGTGTTCATTACTGATCATATAACAGCTTTGTTAGAATTTATGTACTTTGTGCTCTCTGTTTTGTGGCAGACAAACAAACATACACTGGACCATAAGCAACTTTTCCTGGAGATTCCCTATCTGGGGCCTCCAATCTTCCCTCTCTCCTCCTCCTCCCTCCCACCCCATTCCTGACTCTACCTCACTCCTGATCTTGGGTACCTCCAGCCCCCTCAACCTATCCTACCCACCCACCCTGGCTCTCCTCTTAGCTACCACCCCTCTATTTTCCTATCATGCTACTATCTAGTATGATACTTTTCACCCTCTCTGTCCTACCTCTTATGTTTCCTGTAACCTCTCTCCCTCCTGCCAGCTTTGCTGTTCCCCCTTCTCAATCACCCAGTCTCCTCACCTACCCTACCCTCCTCCTGCCCTCCCCTGGCTTCCATGTTACTCCCTCCTCCCCCCCTCCATTTCCTCTTGGCCCCACCGGGTGTCCATCAGAATCTTCCTCCCCCATCCCCCTTCCTCCCTTTTGCCCCGCAGACACATCTTGATCCCTGCCAAGCTCATCATATCTCTGCTGCTCCTCATATCTGGTGATATTGAGCCTAACCCAGGCCCTGCACACTCCCTTCCCACCGATCTCCCCAAAGGTCTATGGGTGGCCCATATTAATATCCGCAGCCTCTTACCTAAAATCGACCTACTTCAACCCCTTCTGGTTTTCCTTCTCCTTGATGTCCTGATAGTGTCTGAATCCTGGCTTACCCCCAAGATTCCTGACTCTGCCATCACATCCCTGGCTACAACCTCACCTAGCAAGATCATGCTAAGAAAGGTGGTAGTATCGCCATTTACCTCTTACATGTCTTCTCCAGTGCTCTCTGTCACTTCCCCTGGTGCATACGAGCTCCTCATCCTCAAACTCTCCCTCCCTTTTTGTCTTTCTCTGTTCATATTTTCGTGGCTGGCATCTACTGCTGCCCAGGGCTATCCTCTTCCTCAGTTACAGAACTCCTAACCACTACAGGTATCTCTTCTCATGCCTTCTCTGGTAAACTTCTCATCTTGGGAGATTTCAATATTAACTGGCTTTCACACTCAGTCTAAACTCTGCCAAAATATTAAATCCCTACATCTAACACAACTCATTTCAGTCCCAACGTGTCATGACTCAAAGTCCCTAAACCACTCACTACTGGGTTGGGTACCCATAAATCACCTGCACTGCATCATTGATGCTGGTACCCTCCCTGATTCATTCAATGACCACCATATGGTCTATTGCATACGCAAAATTCACTGCCCCAGAGTCCCCCCTAAAATAATCCAGATCAGGTCCTTCCATTCAATTGACCTTTCCCTGCTACATGAAGATTTGCTAACCTCTGACTGGTCCCCTATCTCAAATGCCAGTGACGTCAGCCAAGCACTCGAATACTTCCGTTCCAAATTCTTATCAATCTGGGATCAGCATGCCACCCCCTCCGGAAAACCAGAGTCAGAGGCTCTCACTTCCCCTGGATCTCAGCCAAACCTTTGGTCTGCCTCTGTGCACGTGACCTGGCATGGAAGACGTACAAATCCACTAGCGCACCGGCTGACCTTAACTGGTACCGTGCCTTGAGGAACACTTGTGCCAGAGCCACCTGACTTGCCAAGGCCAAGTTCTTTTCCTCCTCTTTCCAGAACAATCTTAATCACCCCTCCAAGTTCTAGAAAGTCATCCATGCCCTCTTCTCCCCCCCAAACCAGTCCCCCCCCAGGTCTAAAGGTGGGTGACTCCATCATTTTAGACCCTCCCTCAGTGGCTTTTGCTTTCAGCTCTTACTTCACCACCTGTGCCTCCTCTCTTCTATCTGTTTTCCTCCTCCATTTCCCTCCAGCCACCCTCCCCCATGCCCCTCCTTCTCTCTCCCCCCTTCTCCTTCTTGCCAGTTACTCCTGCTCCCTCCATAAAAGCCCTCTTGGCCCTCAACCCTCAGAAAGTGGGAGCCCTGATGGGCTAGACCCCAAGCTCCTACACCTCTCTGCCCCTACCATTACCTCTCCCATCGCCTCCCTTCTTAACCTCTCATTCTCCCTGGCATCTGTCCCGGACACCTGGAAGTATGCGACCATCATTCCCCTTCCCAAGGGGGGTTGCCTCCTCTTTCCTCTGCAACTACTGCCCTATCTCCCTCCTACCAACCCTATCCAAACTGCAAGAGCACATAGTACTGTCTCAGCTCTCTTCCTTCCTCAACTCCTCCTCCTTCTTCACTCCTTTCCAGTCTGGTTTCTGCAAACACCACTACACCACCTCCTCCCTCCTCCAGTTCACTAACTCCAGCCACACAGGCATGGACCAGGATCTCCTCACCGCCACCCTCTTTGTTGATTTAGCTAAAGCTGTTGACACTGTTTCCCACCCTCTTCTCCTCAGCAAGCTAAAGTCAAGTGGGTCTCTCCAACTCTGCTACTGGTTGGTTCAGCTGTTACCTAGTAGGTAGATCTCAATCGGTTAGAATCAGAGAGTCCGTATCCCTCCCCATTTGCACTGGCATCCACCAAGGCTCAGTCCTTGGTCCGCTGCTAGTCTCCATTTTCCTAAATGACCTTCCCTCTACCTGCTCCTCTGGGGCCATCCACATGTACGCAGATGACACGGTCCTGTTTGCCTTCAGGCCTTCCCCAGCTGAATTGAAAGCTGGCCTCCAAATTGATTTTGACACTGTCCAGCATTGGTTCAGATTAAATCAGCTATGCATAAATGCAAAGAAAAATGGTCTCCATGTCCTTTGGAACTTGTCAGAGACTTTCCAGGCTCCTATGCCTCCCCTCCTTCCACACCCTAGATGGGGTCACAATTGACGATGTGCCCTCATTTAAGTACTTAGGGGTCTGGCTTGACTGACATCTTGACTTTTCACAGCACGTAGATGCCATTCATAAAAATCTCCACCCAAGCTTGGTGCTCAGTATAGGCATAAAAGATGCATCCATCTTCCTGCCCGCCAAGATATAATCACTAAAATGATCCTCGCCATCATTGATTATGGTGACGTTGTCTACGGTGCTGCCCCAAAGACCACCCTGGCCAGATTGAACCCCCTGTTTCACTCCTTCTGTCATTTTGTTTTGGACCACCTGCCCCACACCCACCACTGTTCTCTGTACTCTGCCCCCTCCCTCCCCTTCCTGGAAGATTGCCTCACTACCCACTGTGCCTCCTTCATTTCCAAATTCTGGCCAGCTTCACTCTCCTCCCCACCTCAGCTCTCTACTCTCCCCAATGCCCCCCTCCACGCACTCCACATAACTCTGGCTATCATTCCCTCTCATAAATCCCTTGCTGGTCAGGCTGCCTTCTCCTTCCTCTTTCCTAAACTCTGGAACTTTCTCCCTAAACCATTCGCTCTGCCTCTTCCAAATGCTTTCTCTCCTCTCTACGCCATGTTCATACGGCTCCCTCTGGTAACTGCCCTTAGTCATAGCTCTGCCCTGCTCCTCTTTCTCCCTCCCGCCTGTTTTCTCCTACTCCTTGCCCTTCCCCTCTTCTTCTTCTTCTTCCCTTCTCCTTTGCAGGCCAGGAAACCAAGTCATGGGCTGGGTGTGCGCTCAGCCGTATCTGGCCCTTGTGGAGTTTGCGTCCCAGAGGAATGAAGGTCTGCCTCTCCCTCTCTTTCCTTTCCTATTCCTTTCCATACTAGTTCTCCACTCCCCCCCTCTTTCTCCCCTTGCCTGCTTTTTAACTACTCATTCCTACTCCTTCCCCATTCCTACCCCGCTCCTTGCAGGCTAGGGACAAGGACATGGGCTGAGTGTGCACCCAGCTGTGTCTGGCCCTTGTGGGGTCAGCACCCCAGAGGGACAAAGGCTTGCCTCTCCCTCGCTACCACACTTCCCCTCCTCCCTTTCCTATTTCCCTCCCACACTAGTTCTCTACCTCTCCTTTCCCCCCTTATGCTCTCCCTCCCCTATGTGCACTGTCCCCTACTGCCCTGCTATATAATTATTCTTTTCTCTGATCATAAGAGACCTGCTTCCTGCCCTACCCTTGTGATAATTTGATATTTATTTGATATGCATATGTCTAGTATACAAACTTTCATATTGTACGTACTGTAACTCTGCACTGTTATTTAATCTCTGTATGATGTTTTATTTTGTAGTAAAATCTATTCTACTCATCCTTTCCCCCTTCCCTAGGAAGTATCTGAAAACAAGCTATTTTTAGCTCAGTATGTCATTCTTGGTGAAACTTTTCAAATAAATAAGTAAATAAAATGAATACTCCTATATAATCCCAATTGATAACTATTTTTAAATATGACCCACCTTCAGACATAAGTCTGCTTAGACTCTGCAGCTCCCCCTTGGCTGGGGGCATTGCAACAAATGCTGTTATGCAAAATTACTACTTGAGATTGTACAGGATAGTTGTCAAAGATGATTTTATTTGCCTAAATCAGTTTTATCAAAACCGTAACTGCGTGCACTATGTGCCTGTCTGTTCCCTCACTGAAGGCATGCAGAGGGTCTGTGTATGTAATTGCACCTACTGGTACCATGTACAGTATATTGGCTCTCTTGTAGATTGTATTATGTTAATGTATGTACTCTTGTAATTATACCTGAAACTTTTAATGGAAGATAATATCCAATTTTGCAACAAGTCTAGAACTGGATCTCATTAGAGTGGTGGTGACTGGGGGGCATAATTCTGATTATGTATTCACATATTGGCACAGTGAATAATTTTAAGAAAAATATATAAAGAACCCAGTGTTTGGAAAATATGGCCAATATCTAGGAGTAAAAAAAACAAAACAAAACAGAATAATACCTCCACCGTAGGCGGAGACACAAGAAGAAACGGTCCTGGTCCCATTCATGTTCCGTGTTGGGTTTGCATCACAAAACAAAAAGTGACACATCTCTTTCCACTTCCTGTCATTCTGTTTAGAAGTTACCCATGTCTGATGGCACTGGGGAACCACTGTCATGGATACTGCCTCCATCATCTTCCATGCCTTGGTGCCCTTGAAATTGTTCAGGCTGGCTACAACTATATTGCCCTCACTACCTACAGGCATGATTTCAGAAGACCAGTTGGGTAGGTGGATGGTGGTCATGGAAAACTGGCTGCAGTGCATGGTGCTGGTGGTGGTATCAGTCCCAATGCCACTTGTAGAGCTGCCATTGTCTGTGCCATCTTTGGCACCAATAGTTTTGCTAGCATCTTCTGCCTTACTAGATGATGAATATAATCCTGACTTTATTAATACAGAGGATGACAATTACGAGGATGCCATTTTTCTGAGAAGCCTGTCCCTCCACAGCAGCATACTGTATGTGCTCCACACGATGATGTCACTTTTCATATACTGCTCAAAAACATGCAAAAAACTTATTAAGTTTGAGACAGTAGCATTAGATGAAACCAAGAAGGTTGAGTTGGAATATTTAAATGTACCAACTACAGAAATGTTGTTGATGCCCCCCCCCGTTCAATGTGCTCCAAGCATGCCACTCTAGTAGTCTGAAACAGGTCGACATACCTGCAGTACCTTGTGTGGTGGACAGAAAAAAAGCTCAATTTAGACTGCTATATGCATCCTATAGCCAAAGCTTTTGTTATTATAGCTGCAAATGACAAACCCATTACTCTAAGGGGGTCTCTGTGCGACTGCCCACTCATGAGTCACTTAAGGCTGATATCACGAGAAAAGTGGTATTCGTTTTAGCCAGTCTGTGCCTTAGAACTGTGAATTTCCAATCCCACATGGCTGAGTATGACTGCTCACTCTGGTCCAAACACTATTAAAGGCAAGTTACCAAAGTCTGCTACAAAGCTAGAATTATTGGAGGTTATTACTCAAGACTTTGAGTCTAATAACCACCTGATTAGAGCTACCCTTGATGTCTCCAATGCTGCAGCCAGAGCAATAGTAGCAGGGATCTGTATCAGACAGCACTTCTGCGCAGATATGGTGGTTTTGTGAATAGTGTTCAGCAAAAAAATATGTATGTGCCTTTTGATGGGTCATACCTTATTAGCCAGAATGCAGAAGAGACCCTTAAAGAATCCAATGACTAAGTCAACGCTGAAAGACTTTAAGGACATCCACGTCACTCCTCATAGGAAAAGGGAGTGTGGGTTCTTCCATGATTAACAGTGAACCTTTTGTGACAGAACCAACCAAAGACAATGAGGTTTCCACCATCAAGAGAAATCCAGGCCTTTCTAACTAAAAAGGAAGTAGCAGCAGAAAGTGACACAGTACATGCAATCCCCAAGCATAACCCTCCGATGGGCTGTAAGCCCTGAACCCTCCTCAGCTGCTCAAGGTGGACCAGCCTCTATGGACGGGAGAGCATCTGGTCCTGTTCTACCAGCAATGGTAGACCATTAACACGAATAAGTGGGTCCTGGAAGTTATCTGGGAAGGATACTCATTGGAGCTGCTGTGCTCACCAGGCTGTCTACCAGGAAAATTGACTCACCTTCTGGGTCCCATGGCTGAACACCTTTCCTTGAAAGTAGTGAGGCTACTTCAGAAGCTGTGGAGAAAGTCCTGGAGTCACAGAAAGGCAAAGGTTTCTACTCCAGGTTTTTCCTCATTAATCAAAAGACATATGGCATGTGCCCAGTTCTGGGCCTTAGACATCTGAGTGTCTAGATAAAAGTTCAGAATGGTGTTTCTGGGGTTGCTGATTCCTTACCTAAAGCAGAAGGACTGGTTGGCATCGCTCAACATGAAAGTATGGTCTACTGCTGATAGTTTTGGATGAGATATTAAACCAAGGTCCCATCTGCCTGTTCTGGTGGTAGTTCAGGTGGATGTTAAAGATCCCATAGCACTTCTCGAAAAGAGTAGGGGAATTTCCGGGGTGCCCTGGTCAAATTTCCCCCCATTTACTAAAAATACCACCAACAGCTTAATCTGGTTCAAGGTCAGTTGGCATTTATCTGTATCCCCCTTCCCTGGGTCATGCCTGAAAATAGGCAGAATTTGTCTAGTGCACTTACCCAGTCCACAGAAACTAAATAAATAAATAAAATATTGCAGTGTCTAATTATTGTGGAGTCTCATCAGGCTCCTGTTGCATAACTCCCATCTGCTGCTTGGTTTATTGTCTGTCCTCCCTATTCTAGTGTTAAGCCCACTTCCCCCTAGTTCTCTTAGTAAGCTTCCTTCTTATCTGGGTTAAGCACGCATCCCCTCCTTGATTATTTATTTGGCTTCCTCCCCATCAGGGTGCAACCTGCATTCCCCCCATATTATTTAGGTTTCCTCCCTAGCTGGGTGAAGCCTGCATTCCCCCCTTATAAATTATTTAAGGTCTCTTCTTTTAGGTGAAGCCTTCCCCTCCAGTTTTTAATTTTGGCTACCTCCATTTCAGGGTGAAACCTACATGCCCAGCCTAGAATTTTTGTCTACATTCAGGACAACAACTGCTACCATTCCTCCACCATGCTCTTCCTCCCTTCCAATCTACCTTCTCCTTCCTACCCCAGCTATGCATTCCTGCCTCCCCCTCCTTCTCCATCCTCCTGTCTTCCCCTCCCTATCCCCCACCCCAGGTATCCTGGGTGTAGTCTCCTCCCCTCCCTATGGTTTCATCTCAGAATTCTCAGATGCTTCCTTCCCTCTTACCACTCTCATCCTCTTTTCACTCCCTCCCCCCACAAGTGACTCATAGGCTTCCTCGATTTCATTGTTTCCTTGCTACTGATAGTAGCAGCTGATATTGAGCTCAATTCCCATCCTGTCCAGTCATCTCCCTCTCACCTCCTATAAAGATTGAGTGACTCATGTTAATCCAAAGACTCCTCCACAAGCTTGACCAGCTGCAAACAATCATAGTTAATCTTAAGCCTGATGTGTGGGTGCTCTTGGAGTCTTGGCTCTCCCCTAAGATTCCTAATGCATCCGTTGCCATCCCTGGGTACACAGTCATCCAGCAGAAACCTGCTAAGAGGAGTGGAAGAGTTGCAGTCTATCTCTCCTCTCACATCCAGTTCAAGCCTGTGCTCTCCTCCACCTCCTCTCCTTCTGCCTATGAGCTACTTCTCCTCAAACTCTCCCTCCCTCCCTTTCTCTGTCACTATATTCCATTCAGATATTTTTTTCCTCTGAGCCCTGGCAGGGGCTTCGGCCCTCCAGAGGAGGACTCTCTCTCGGGTCCTGCCACTCCGCTCTTGCTGACCCTGATGATTCCCCACAGCTCCCCTATGGCAGGGCCAGGAGGTGGTGCCCCCTCCCAGAGACCAATCCAGAGGTCGGGGTCGGGCCTCGGGTGGTGGATCACTATGAAGCCCTACCAGGCTCCTTTTCCTCCTTTCTCTGTCCCCCCTCCCTACTCAATCAAGGTCGTAAGCATGCCTCCGAATCCATATTGCCCTCCAGCCACCACCAGAGGGTGATCAGTGAGTGGGATGACATGGCACCCTCCCCCTGTGAGAGGAGAGCAGTCTTCTGGATGCTCAATCCTCTCTCCCCCTGCTGACCCCTAGCAGCCCAGGCTCGTTCCCGAAACCGGGATGCCAGCGTGGCACGAGCTGTAGCGACCAGCGCCTCAACCTCCAGTGCCACTGGGCCAGCCCCTGTCACTGTATTCATGGCTGGAATTTATTGATGTCCTGGCATGTCTCTTCCTCTTGATACTGAGCTCCTTACCAGCATCTCCTTCCATGCCTCATCTCATTAGCTACTCATCCTCCATGACTTTAATCTCAGTTTGCTCTCCCTCCAAAGAAATTATGCCAAAATATGATGATCATCTTTGAGGATATCTCCTCCATTAGGCCACACCTTTGGAATTATAAGCTGTCAGTGTTACGACCACATGGAAGCTTTTGCTAGACAGGGGTTCCCCACAATGACGTGCAGCATCTATGTGTATATAAACATGGGCAGCCCCATCACTCCTCAGTTCTTTTCCTGCAGTCAATCATCCTCATTGGACCTGCTGAAGGAAACACTGTCAACTTAGCTATTGCTGCTTTTTTTTTACTTTTTTTATGGTCATCATAATTTCTTTATGTCTCCGAAGTTGAAAGAGCCTTTATTTTGGTATTGTAAGTGTGAGGTGAGATTTATAAAGAAGACACACATGCAGTTTGTGTGTGCTGTTTGGTTCTATGTGATATGAGTGAGCCAATAAGCCCCCAAACAGCGATGGCATTTCAGCAATGACACAAATGGCGAGAGTACATATCAGTGATCGCTGAAATGGTGAGAAATGCTTTCCTGCTGGCCCAGTGATGCTGAGGGTTGAGGCGCTGGACACCACACCTTGTGCCACGCCAGCAGCAGGTTGAGGGAACAAGCCTGGGCTGCTGGGGTCAGCAGGGAGACAGAAGAGTGAGCATCCGGACTGCTCTCTCTCGAGGAGGGTGGGAGGGATAGCTGTCCTGCCTGCTGATCACCCTCTGAGTGACAGCTGAAGGGAGATATGGGTCGGAAGCTCAAGCCGACGTACAAGTCGGCGGGGAGGGGAGGAGAAAAACCAGGAAAATGGAGCTGGTAGGCTCCATGATGGCCCCACCTACACCTGTCCTGACACCCGTAATCTGGATTTGTCTTCTGGGGTGGTGGGGAAGCCAGCCCTCCTTGTCCCGGCCCTGTCACAAGAGGGCAACCCATGGGGGATCACCAGGGATAGTCGGGATGGGAAAAGGTCGGGCCTGAGACCGAGTCCCTCCAAAGGAGAGACTGGAGCCACCTGGCAGGCTCCTCGGAAGAAAAAAATGTATATAGAAAGAAAAATGCTTTTCTGTGGGGGGCTTCGCCCACCACACACCCCCTTTGCAGGGGACTTTGCCCTCGCACCCCTTTACTTAAATAACCAATTCCGAGGTTATAGCAACTTGGGGAGGGGGAAAAGCATTTGTTGCCAATTTGACGATTGCTGATATGTACCCTCGTCGTTTGTGTCCTCACTGAAATACTGTCACTGTTTTTGGGCTCGCTCTTATTAAGTTGCCAAAATCACAGGATACTGTGCTGCTTGAGCCTGTCCCACAATGTAAGGACTTGTGAGATCTGCCAGAGCTTCAACCAGGCTTCAGGGCAACGATGTAAGAAAGCTCTAGAAAAGTTCCTTCTATTAAAAACATTGAAAGCCATGGAGACAGAATAAGGCTCAACATCTGCTTCTCTCTCCCTATCAGCCAAAAGACAGCCATCAGAATCTAAGGATAGGGACAAGGAGTGGTCATTGTCCAGCCATAAGCACAAACACAGAGAAAAAGACAAGTCTGCTTTGCTAGCGAGGTCCCGGTTACCATTGAGATGAGGTAATCCCTTGTCAAGATCCGCTCAGGCGTCATTGACTATAGCCCCCTGACTGTCATTGAGACACCAAGGTCGGGGCTTGGCCTAGGTGCTGCCGTACCTACTGCACTATGGATGGTATAACCCCATCATTGTTGGGACAGGTTCCATCACCGCAGGTAGTCGCAGACCCTTTGCAAGGCACTGTCGACTCCCAGGCTGTGCTAGCATAGTTTTTCAAAATGATTAAATGCATTCTGCCAGGATTGTCAATGCAGATAGTTATTCCACCAATGGGGCCTTCTGGTACCCCACCTTCATTGATGGGTTCCAGTAGCACGCCACAGATTTCTGCCTCTCAGCCACCGCCAGCATCACTGGTATATTCTATGGCTCCCATTGTCGATCGTACTGACAAAGATGAAGTGGAGTGTAATCCTGACCTCATGGACTTAGAGGAGGAATATGTGGGAGAACAATTGCTGGTGGGATCCCTTGCTGTAGTTCTACCTTCTCGTCCTGTAGTGAGAACTTGGTGGTTTATGCCCCGAGATCTCTTCCTGAGGTCACATCTTTCCAAGCCATGATGTAGCAAATGCAGTCTGCTATGGGCTTTGCTGTGGAAGAGGAAGATTCCACTAAAAGGAATCTCATGGAATTTTTGGAGGTACCCTGCATACCCTCCATTATCATTCCACCTATATGTTCTGCATTCTATAATGCTACTTTTGCTGCATGGTACAGACCAAATTCACTGTCTGCAGTCCATAGGAAGGTTGATAAGCAGTATCCTGTGTGACGTAGACAGCCAGTTCTGAGTGCTGTATCATTTTTATTAATATAAAATGTATTACTGACTGTCTCTGTTGAAAATCTGATGCTCTTAGAATGACCTCACTCATCCCCCCCCCCCAGATTTTAGCTAAAAGATGAAAGCCATAAGAAAAATGCTGACAGCATGTGAGTTCACACACACTCAGTTTTTAGAGACCATGTGTTACATGTAGGCCTTAATTAAGGATCCTGTTGGTCTAGATTAATTACAACCGTAGTTGCTATAACATATCCATTTTATGACATTGGAAGGAAAACCAGGTTATTACATAGAAGTGCGAAATCATAAAGATGCTTTCCTGTCCTGGAAGTGGGAAGCTTATTATGAGATCAAAAGAAGTGTCATTTGAAGGACATGAATTATGCTGAAGTTGCAGAATGTAATACTTTTGTATAAGATATATATTTTCATATATCCTGACAGGGAGGAGCTAGGTGACCTCCTGAAAAGAGGTGGGGTAAAAGCCAGCTTTTAATTTAATCTGTTTTACTTCACAGAGACACATTTTTACCTAGACTCTGACCAGAAAACATCTTGGGAGCACTTTTTAAGCAAGTATTTAGAGACCAAGTCCTGTAGTTGGAATTTCACTGTTTAAAACCTTGTTCTTTTAATAGATTTGTATGTCTTGTGATATAACAGTTCTATATTGTTGTGTTTTACATATTCTTATCTATTATAGTAAAATTCTTTTTAGAACTTACTTGGTCTGTCTTTGACTTATTTTTTTATTTGTAAGAAAAGTACATGGTTATAGCAGACAATAGACATAAGCTTGAATGGTGATACCAAACTGGAAAGAGAAGCGTTTTAAATCTGAGGTCTTTATTAAAGTTTTAAAGTGTTCATCTCTGTATACCTGGTTAGGTGCCCGTAGGCAAAGATATCTGGCCCCCTGAAGACAGATATATCTGAGCCTGTGCATTGCGTATGCTAACAAGAGGTTAACAGTTTGAATCCCTCCAGAACTTGAGACCAAAGGTTGATTGAACTCACAAAACAGACAAGAGGGTTACCTTGTCTGTTACACTGTTCACAAGACTGCGCTCAGAGGTTGGCACTTTGGGAGTAGAGGGCCTGACCTGCTGAGTGGGTTTATGACATCCTGCACCATTGGCTAAGCCTTATTATGCTAACCAGCCAGAAACCAGCTCTGTGATCATCATGGCCGCTCATGATAGATCTAGGGCCCCTAGACATATGAGTACTTTGCCTCCTGATAAAGAATCTAGGAAGCTGGATGTGCTGGGCAAACGTACTTGCCTCTGCATCATTGGGCCTTAGGATTACAAACTACCTGGCTCACATAATCAGATATCAGAACAGCCTGTGAGAAGCTACTTGTACTACTGCACAGACTTTGCCTGATGGCTCTGCCAAGACTGATCTGCTTAAAACTTTGTCTGCTGGTGCTGGGGTTGGGAAAACATTTACTGTGCTCAGCCTATGGCGTCTCTGATGCTTCTTCCAGGGCTGCAGCTACTGGCATCTGCATGAGGAGATATTCTTGACTTAGAGTTATTGACTTTGCCATTGATGTGCAACAGGCAGTTTTGAAAGCTCCCTTTAAAGGGTTAAAACTGTTTGAATGTGACATTGAAGAGACCCTATGTGGCCTTCAAACTTTAAAAATGACTCTACTATATATAAAGTCTCTGTATCCCAGTCCTGGTAAAAGTTACAGTCAGACTCCTTTCTTCTGCCAGTTGCCAGAGGTAGTCGTGCATACCGACAGCAAGGCCATAGTGGAGAAGGTGTCCCTCTTCTGGGCCCCCTTCACCCTGTTGCACATACAAAAGCACCCAAAGGTATCAGTTTTTGTGCCCTGCCACCACCGGTTCTACCAGACTGTGTTCCGTCTCCCCCCTACCTGAACTGTTAACTCCAGGTGTGAGTTGGGGGGGGGCAGAATCTCCATGCATCTGAAACAGTGGTGGGAGATCACTACGGATGAGTGGGACAAATAATTGCAAAGGGAATCTCTGGAGCTATTACAAATTCCTCCAGATCATCCTCCGCCTCCTTCCTTTTATCCTCCAGGCCGTTTGTCCCTTCTAAAGAAAGAAGTTTAGTCTTTATTCCAAAAACGTGCCATAGAACCAGTTCCTTCTCAGGAGAGAAACAATGGGTTCTATTCCAGATACTTCCTAGTCCTGAAATGGACAGGGCATCTCTGTGTCCTGGGTTAGAGCTCAGGGATCTCAACCTGTATATTGAATACAAAAAGTTTTGTGTGGTATCCCTGCAATCTCTAATCCCCCTTTGGCAAACAGGGGACTGACTCTGTTCTCTGGACGTGAAGAACCATATTTGATTTTTCACAAAGATAGGGTGTATTTCTGCAAGAATCCTAAGTTTCTCCCTAAGGTGGTGTCTGAGCTTACCCTGAGACAATCTACCCACCTACCAGATTATTTTCTGGAGTGTGCCAATCCAGGGGAAGCACTGCTCCATACTTTGGAAGTGTGCAGAATTCTGAAATACTATCTGCTATATTATAGGTAGGCAACAGCAAGTCAGGGCACAGAGGGACCTTTCACCACTTAAAACACTTCCTAGAGGAGTACCTCAAGGTTCAATACTAGGACTTTTACTATTCACAATATATATTAATAACATTAACTCTGGTATCAATTCAGCTAGCATTCACGTATTCGCTGATGATGCTGTTCTCTGTTACCAGACTCTCCATTGAACTCGCCTGCAGTGACCTGCAGCAAGAATTTAACCTGTTGCAGCAAAATCTCATGAATCTCAAACTCTTGCTTAATGCTAAGAAAACCAAAGCTGTTTTTTTCCACCAAAGCCAATTCATTTTTTTCACATTCCTTGGGAGCCAAGCCGCAAACAATGACCCTCCATGGGGAACCAGTTGAATTAGTGGACAAATTCAATTATTTGGAATTCTGGATTGACCGCAAACTCTCCTTTACAGTTCGTATATAGGACCTGGCTAAAAAGTCAAAGCAAAGGTTAGGTCTGTTTTTCAGAATCAAACACTTATTGTCCCAGAAAGCTAAGCTGAGATGGTGCAAACTGCATTCCTCCCCCTCTGGGACTATGCAGACCTGCTGTATAGTCATGGCCCATGCTCAGCACTGGCTAACGTGACACCTTGTACCACAGAATTCGTTACTGGTGCACCATACAATACTCAACACTGCTCCCTTTATGGGCTGGCAGTCCCTAAAAACCAGGACATTAAAAAATGTGGCCATTTGGACTTACAAAGCCCTAATTGGTAAGCTTCCTCATTGCATATCTAGCCTTCTAACCAGCACCCCCGGTAGTTATTCTCTCAGAAGACACTCGTACATCTCACTTGACATTCCTAGATCTAGAATGCGTTTTGGGTTATCTCCCATACGCCGAGCTTTCCCTACTCTATGGAACAACCTTCAAAAATCTCTGAAGCTATCAATCATCGTTAAAAAAGCAATGTTCAAAACATTGCTCAGACAGTACATTAGGGACACTTGCAACTGCTAATCTTAACTTCTTTTTAGATCTTGAGTCGCATGTGCTTACTCCTTGCCCATCTGCCCCATAAACCTTAAAAGGCTTCATCCAACCATCCCTCAGTTTTACTTTCTCTCTATCATACCTGGCCCTCTGCTGCTTTGGGCTTCTACCCATGTACTTTTCTCTTCTGCTCTTAACCTATACACATCGCACTTTCCTTTTGTTGATTACACATTATGCATTAGGGAAATATATATGTATTCTGATGCCATTGTGCACCTCATGCCCTATTTATATACAGTATGTATGTATTTCATATACAATTTTGTATCCATATTGTATAACCTGTGCTGTATTATGTTTTGATTTATTCCGTCACGGCTTTGTAATATCTGTGTTGTATTGTAACAGTGTTGTTTTTCACTGCCCAGGTCCACTTTGTAAATGAGTTCACTCAATGGTGCTTCACCTGGTGAAATAAAGATTGACTGATTGATTACTCCAAACTAAGGACTGCAGAAAAACAAAGCAGCTTTTTGTTTCCTTTGCCCAGGGATGAGAGGGCGCTAAGGTTTACAATATTTGTCCAACTGGTTGGCCCATTGTATTGTATTCTGCTACAACAAGCATGGCAATGAGCTGCCAGGGTTAGTGAAAGCCCACTCCACAAGGAGCATGGCTATCTCTGTGGCCTGTTTCAAAGGGGTCTCAGCTGCTGACATTTGTGCTGCTGCCACCAGGAGTGCCATCCATACTTTTAACAAGCACTACAGTCTGGACATTGCTTCTAGAGCCCAAGCAGGCTTTGGCCAGGCTGTTTTGCAGGGCCTCCTGTCCTAGGCTCTGGTTGGCCTTCTTCCCAGACAGTTTTGCTGCACCTGTAACTGTTTGGAACTCATTCCTATGGTGTGACCTGATGACTGAGATGACCCCAAAGAAGATAGAACAGTTGCGTAAGAACTTACCGTAACAGTAGATCTTCAAGGAGATCTCAGTCATCAGGTCTGCCTTCCCTTCCACTGTTTCCCTATGATGGGGCTGTCTTCTTATTCTGGCCTGGGTACCTCTCTCTCTCTCTCTCTCTCTTCAGTCCCCCTTGGCATAGGTTTGCTGCCTTAGTCTCCGGGGGAAGAACTGAGGAGGGAGTGGGGTAGCTCATGCCTTTATAGGGTTGGTGACATCAACAGGTGATGTCAGCATGGGTCGCCCCAGTGGCACTGCTGGAAAATCTTCTGTGTGGATCCTGCTTCACCAGCAGTGAAGTTCCTATGGTGTGACCTGATGACTGAGTGCCCCTTGAAGATCTACTGTTGTGGTAAGTTCTTACATAACTGCTCTTTTTCATTCATTCGGCTGCTGTACTTCAGTGACACTGCCATATCATGTTATATCTGTGTCTGCATTGTATTGTTTAAACTTTAATCACTTTTTTGTACTTATCGTTGATTGCAGCCTATTTCCTGCTCGACAGTCGACTGACTGTTAGCTGACAGACCTCACTGCCGTGGCCCTCTGTTTTCTGTCGACTGCATTGCTTTCACATTTTAAGTCTAAAACTCTTCCCGCTTGAGACTTTTCATCGCCACAGCCAGCTGTCTTCTCACTGCTGCAGTCAGCCATCTGTGCAACTTCTTTCATGGCACTGACTCAGGCATTCTGCTTCTCTCCATTTGCATCGACCTCTCCTCATGGTAGGCAGCTACTGCTCCCAATGCTGCATCTCCCTCCTGTCCTTCCACATGCAGCTAGTCTCGTGAGATCAGTGAAGGGATGAGAGAGGTGTGCACACTAGACCACCAGGGAAAGGGACCATGGAAAGTGGAGGGAGGCTAAAGAAAAGGAACAATATGGCAACAGACCAAACAAGTAAAGAGTTGTCTGTTTGCATGGAATTGTCCAGCATGGGGGGTTGGAATTTGAGGGGGGGGGAACTATTTGAATAGTGCACCCCCCACACACACAGTCTTAAGCCCTGGGTTCAATCACTACATTGTCTGTCTCTCTCTCCAGATGTGTTCTTCATCTCCACTCACAGATTTAGTTACCCTGTCACATTTTAACTATCTTGTGTTGCTCCTGCCATAGCCACTCGGCATTCCTACTGTAAATTCACATTTCTCTCTTTGTTTGCCAGTTTACTAATTCTTAGTTTTGAGTAGCAGGAGTCAACCAAAATATGTCAGTGTCAATGTCAATGTCAGTTTTATTTATGTGCCACCCAATCCCTAGGGCTCTGAGCTCCTTACAGTACAAATGAATAAAACAATAAATTAAAAAAACTGACCACGGTTAACAATCAAAAATCCAGGCCATAACATAGATTAAAAAAATGAGTTTTCAAAGATTTTTTAAAAATAGCCAGTGAAGGAGCGCTTCTCATCTCTCGGGGAAGTGTGTTCCAAACAATTGGAGCCACCACACTGAATGCCCTATTGTCAGAGGATTTTAACCATGACCTAGGGACAGTGAGAAGATCTGCCTCCACTGACCAGAGAGCATGACCAGGAGCCTTATGGTATCAGGAGGTCTTGCAGGTAGCCCAGACCCTGACTGTGTAGGGCCTTGTACATCAACAAGCAAATCTTGAAACTGATATGC
Source organism: Neoceratodus forsteri (assembly GCA_016271365.2). NCBI lineage: Eukaryota > Metazoa > Chordata > Ceratodontiformes > Ceratodontidae > Neoceratodus > Neoceratodus forsteri. The sequence continues at coordinate 1,591,651,948 of CM057452.1, read as the reverse complement.
CACCTGACTAGAAGCCAGTGGAGAGCATGGAGAACCATTGTGATATGCTCAGACCAAGATGTCCCAGCAGCTAGCTGAGGCACCATGTTCTGAACCAGCTGCAGGCAGCGCATCAACCTCGTGGATGGCCCCAGGCAGAGAGCATTACAGTAGTCCAGCCTAGACGAGACCAAGGCGTGCACTAGTGTTGGCAGGTCAGCCAGCTCCAGACAGGGCTTAATCTGTGCAATATTATGAAGATAATAATAGCCACTGTGGACAACAGCCAACACATGAAATTCCAGAGTCAATTTGGAGTCCACAGTGACCCCCAGATTTGTAATCCTATCTGCAGCATAAAGAGTCACACCGTCCAATGAAGGAAGAGCTATGTCCCCAGTAGCTGCTGTAAAACCAGACTCTCCAGGCTCCACCAGTAACACCTCTGTCTTAGATGGATTGAGCCTAAGCCAGCTGACCACCATCCAATCCTGGATTTCTTTAAGGCACTCACTCAGTTCCAGGATAGCCGTCCTGTCATCAGGGGCACAAGACACATACAACTGGATGTCATCAGCATAGCAATGAAACACCAAGCCATAGTGTCTAATGATCTCCCCCAGTGGCAACATGTACACTGCGAATAACATTGGAGCCAGAATCACTGCCTGAGGCACACCACAGCAGAGCACAGTACTGTTCCATGTAAAGGAGCCATGTGCCACCTGCTGTGTCCTGCTGATTATGGACTCCAATCACCTCAACACAGTACCAGAGAGTCCATTATAATGCCTAAGGCAATCCAATAGCACCCCATGATCCATGGTGTCAAATGCCAATGATAGATCAAGAAGAATGAGGATAGAACGATGTCCACTATCCCTTGCTAAAAGGAGATCATGGTGCACCTGGACTAGGGTAGTTTCCATACTATGGCAAGGCCAGAAACTAGATTGGAAGGGCTTGTAGATATATCTTTCCAGGTGCTGTACCAGTTGCACTGCCACCACTTTCTCGATCAACTTCCCAGTGAAAGGAAAGTTCAAGACAGGTCTGCATTTGGAGAAATCATCAGGATCCAAAGAGGCCTTCTAGAGGGCAGGCCTCACCACAGCCTTTTTAAGGGCAGATGGAAAGACACCCTCTTGAAGGGAATGCCTGATGAGCTCAACCACTATTGGACCGAGCCAGTTCCAGCACTCTAAGAGAAGTCTGGTCAGCCCAAGGTCCAATGCACAGAAAGTGAGTCACAAACTAGAGTGCACCCAGGAGATGTCATCCACTGAAACTGGCTCAGACTCATGCCACAGAGGTGGAGACCCTGCAGCCCACAGAGAATGGACACTGTCAGCTGATGGTGAGCTGCTTGGGGAGATCCCAGCCAGGATGGCAGACACCTTGTCCAAAAAGAACCAGTTTTACTCCTTACATTTTTCATGAGAAAAGGCTCTATGAGACTGTAGACAGACTGGATTTATTAGTCTCTCAACAGTATTGAAGAGCTGAGCTGGCCGGTTCCTCCCAGCAACAATCACCTGTGACAGGAACACTGTCTTTTTCAGGGTGATTTCCCACTGATACTCACTGTAGTGAGTTCTCAGTGCCAATTTGTCCCCCTTCGAGTGGGATCTCCACCAACAATGCTCCAACTTCCACTCCTTAGTTGTCATCCTCCTCAGATCCGCATCATTCCAGGGCAAACTGAGTCATGAAATCAAGGGGTGTACATGGACCAGCGCTAGGGAGTCAAAAGCAGAAGAGAGGGCTACATTATAACCCTCCACAGCTGCCTCAAATCCCATTGCACAAACCGTCTACATGCTTGACATGTCAAGTACTGCCAGGATGCTCTGAGGTGCTAGATTTTTAAAAGAGCAATACCTGCCCACCTCCACAGGGGGGTTTAAATGGGGAGCCCACAGACAAACTGAAGGACATGATGATCTGACCAAATGACCAGGTCAACCTTGACATTGCTAATGTCAAGACCTTTTGAGAAGACCATATCCAAGGCATGGCCATGCGAGTGAGTATGGTGGCCACAAAGCCCAGGGATGACATTACCTGGAGGAACAGCATACTAAAGGGAGATGTTTCATCGTTGACCCAAGCATTGAAATCACCCAAAACTAAAAGCTTGGGCAACTCCAACACTAGGTCAGCCATGAATGTCTCCAGTTCTTGCAGGAATCCATGCTCACAACCGGGGCAACAGTAAATGAGCACAATCCTGCAACTTATGCCCGGTCCACCTTTTACAGCCATGCATTCAAATGATCTAGTCTGTCCCAAGGGGTATGTCATCAACTGCAAAGTGTATCTGAAACAGATGACTACCCCCCCCTTTGCTCCTGCCTAGGGCAATGCACCACAGAGAACCTCTGGAGGAATAGACAACTCGTGCACAGAACCCAAGCCATCCCCCAAGCAGATTTCTGTGATGCAAACCAGGTCTGCTGAGGAGTCTGCAATGAAAGACTCAGTTACAACCATTTTATTCTTGAGCAATTTGGCGTTACAAAGAACTACCCTAAGGGGAGAAGCCAAGTCAGCTAGTCCATTAGCCACCTGCTGAGAGAAAACTCAGGAGCCTGAGGAACAGGGATAATGTAGGGAGAACCCCTTTCCAAATACTGATGACTCCCCGGGTGCCTCCTAGATGCTGTGTTGTTCTTGAGTGACCTGGCATTACAAAGAACTACCCTAAGGGGAGTAGCCAAGTCAGCTAGTTCAATAGCCACCTGTTGAGAGAAAACATCAGGAGCTCGAGGAACAGGGATAATGCAGGGAGAACCCCTTTCTAAATACCATCTACTCCCTGAGCATCTCCTAGATGCCACACTCCAGATCCTAACCCCAAAATCCACCTGTTGAGCTGGAATGCAGTGTGAGTAGTGCCCCAGGACGGTCCCCAACCTCCTACAGTGGTTGAGCACAGCTGCAGGCAAGGTACAAGGGGACCCCCGAAATGGATGACACTCTTGTAGCTGCTCCACTGAGTAGATGAAATAAGGCCCAGCTAAACACATGAGAAAGTAGCTCAGTAAAAAGTAAATAAAATAAACAACCCACACCACCCACCCAACCCAAATGAATTACCCTTAAAACCATGGAAATAACTCAGCAATCACACAACATTCATACAGTAGACAGTAATAATGCCTAAACATTCACACCCCAATGCACTCCAACATGCAACTTTCTAAAATTCACACAAACCCAGATAAGAGACAGTAAACTACTAGTTAATGATATTAAAGACCCTTTTCTATAGGACAGGATGAGCAATGATGACAAGGAATCTCCCTGCTCTCACCTGAGAAGGTCCAAAGTCAAACAGTTTAAATTGCCTCATAGACAGCCCTCTCACAGCCACTGTAACAGCAAACAGTTCTGCTGGTAGCAGTGTAAACTCCTTGAAGCCAACAAAGATCCAAGCCTAAAAATATATAAAGGTTCCAACTGTCACTTCAGCAATGTAAAGGGTGGATTTGAATGGTTACCAGGCTGCATACAGAAAAGCAATAACCAAAATAAACTGGCAGATTTCACAATGAAGTGCAGTGTAATATGAAAAACAGAGGGGAGCGCTCTCTTACCGCAGACCCCAAAGTACATGACCAGTTTAAAAAGTCAAACCAAAAGTTGAGTGGTTCATAAACAAAAGGGGAAGAAAGGATGCTCTCTGCACCAGAATTTGCTGAAATTGTTGTGAAAAGATATGGGAAAAGGTCCAAACAGCCAACAAAATCCTGTAAAAAGCAACTGTCATCGAGGCACAGGTCAGGAAGCATAGGGAAAACCCAGGAGCAGTTGTAAAAATCACCAAAACTTTATTTACTATAGCAGTAAGATAAAATAAAATAAACCTGTTCAGAATAACTGTACAGAAGCAAAAATAAAATCTTTCTTGTAAAACAAAATCTCCCGTGCAGCTCAGCTTAGCTGTATTTATAAGTCTTTTTCAACACCCATCCTTTGCAAGCATCCTGTTCTTTGTAAATTTCAGGAGCTGCTAGAACATTAAGAACTTCCTGAGGTCCCCACAGCAACTGCGAAAGGCTCAGACATTTGCACTCAAGTAACCTCTAGCTTTTTACAGTTATCTCAGATTATAAATATATATACATGTCAACAGTAACACCATATTTTCTAAACAAAAGTGACCGCACTGTCAGTTTCATTTCCATATATTGATTTGCACATATTCTTATATTGCCAGATCTAGACGTGCAAGGGAGGAAAAACAGAACGCAAGAGAAAACAGAGAGACAGTGAGAGGCAAAGGATTGCGAGACTGTTCGGGTTGATCAAGTCTGAAGTCTCACAGGAAAATTTGGTTGTGCAACCAGACAGAAGAGACAGAAAAGGAAAGAATACAGATCCTTACATTTAAACACTTTCTCAAAACAAATGGGACATGGTCCTATTCTGCCCTGTCACATATACCCCCTCTTTAAGAGGGAACCTGTTTTATTAAACAGGTTTCCAAAACTTTCTATTCTCTACTAACATTTTCTACTTTCAGAAATTAAGCACATTCGCATCCATTTTTTTAACAGAACAGCAGAAAGTACAGTTCAAACCCATATATTAGTTTAGTTTTTTTTTTCAACCTTCAGAACCTTCAATTCCTGATCCATATCTTGACAGAAAATCAGCATTACTATTCTCTTTACCAGATTTGTGAATCACAGAGAATTTAAATCGCTGCAGTGCCAGGTACCACCGTGTGATTCTGGAATTTTTATCTTTCATTGGTTAAGCCAACAGAGAGGATTGTGATCACCTACAAGAACAAAATCAGTTCCTAGCAAATAAAATTTGAGGGACTCCATGGACCACTTTGCTGCTAAACACTCCTTTTCGACAGTGGAGTACCTTTTCTCTCTGTCATGCAATTTCCTACTTATATACAAAACAGGATGCTCTTTCCCATCTGTATTTTGGCTTAGGACTGCACCTAGGCCTACCTCAGATATATCTATTTGTAGTAGAAATGGTTTCTCAAAGTCTTGGCTTCTTAAAACAGGGGCTGAACATAATGCAGCCTTCATGGCTTTAAAAGCTTCATCACACTCTGAGGTCCATTTCACATTATTTGGGTACCATTTTTTCGTGAGTTCAGTGAGGGGAGTAGCTAATTCAGCAAAGCTGGGAACAAATCTCCAATAATAACCATCCAGCCCTAAAAATTACCTGACATGTTTCTTTGTTTTCGGTATAGGGCTGTTAGCTATAGCTTCTATTTTAGAAATCTCTGGTTTGACTTCTCCATTTCCCAACACATAGCCCAAATATCAATCAATCAAACTTTATTTAACCAGGCAGTTACATCATTGAGCAAGCTCATTTGCAAGATGATCCTGGACACAAAGGATGTACACAGTTACAGTAATTCAACAGTAATTCAATAAAACACAGGACAATAAAATAAGCTAGGTTTAAATAAGTACTCATTAGGTATCAGGAGCCAGACTTAGTTAACAAAAGGCAAGATAAAAAACATAGACAAATACATGCCTAGGTGAATTAGGAGACCATAGAAGACAGAGGGAGGAGAGAAGGGCAAGACGCATAAGAGGAGTGGGGGGGGGGTACAGATTAATGTCTGGTACTTTCATTCCTCTTCTCTTTTCTCTCTGTGAAGCAGGCCCCCTTTGAAGTGATCCTCTGAGTTTTTGTATAGCCCATGTGAAGTTTCCTGCATGCCCAATGCACATTTAGTAGGATTAATAGTCAAACCTGCATTTTTGATAGCTTGGATAACTGCTTGTAGGTGTTCCAGGTGGGCTTCCCAGTCTGGACTGTATACCACAACATCATCCAGGTGTGCAGCACAATAACCAGTGTGAGGAGATAAAATTACATCCATGTATCGCTGGAATGTAGCTGGCGCACCATGTAAACCAAAGGGCATGGTGGTGAACTGATAGAATCCTATAGGGGTGGCAAATGCAGTTTTATCTCTGGATTCTTTAGCTAAAGGTATTTGCCAGTAACCCTTGATGAGACTGAGGGTACTGATATACTTTGCACTCCCTGGTCTGTCCACCAAATCATCTATTCTGGGCATAGGGTAACAGTCAAATTCTGACACTTAAGTTTCCTGAAATCAAGGCAGATTCTAACACCCCCTTCTTTTTTGTTTACAGTTACCATGGGAGATGACCTAGCACTCCTTGACTCCTCAATGATACCCTATTCTTTTTTTTTTTTGTATTTCCTTAACCACATCAGTTTTTAACTTCTCTGGCAACTTGTATGACTTTTGCCTAATAGGACGAGCATTCTTTGTCACTATTATGTGCTCAACCCCATTTGCTCAGCCTGGTACCATGGTAAAAGTACTGTTAAATGTCTTTAGCATATTATGAATGTCTGCAGTTTGTTCTGAGGTTAAGGAAACATTCACCTTTACAGCATCATCAGTTACAGTTTGTTCCAGTCTATCATAAGCTACATCAATATCTTCTTTATCAGTTTCTGGTAAAACCAGCAGCCAGGCTTAAGTTCCATCTGCTGACCTCAAGCGCATGCCACTGTCATGGCACTTAAAGCTCCTAAGGTACTCCCCTCCTCTCCAACTCCCATCTCCTAGCTTAACCTTCCTACTACCTGCCTTATACAGACTGCTCACCAGAGGCCACGTGTAACCCCTGAATAAACTACATGCAAAGTACTACCAATTGCTTACATGTCATGATGATAACCATGCCTGTAACCATGCCTGTATCCACTGCTTTTCTTTTACCGTGCCTGTAAGCCATGCCTGTATCCACTGCTTTTCTTTTTCCATGCCTGTATCCACTGCTTTTCTTTTACCGTGCCTGTAACCATGCCTGTATCCACTATTTTTCTTTACTGTATAACCACCTCATGATGTAACTCACAATGCCTCAAATGTTCCTTATGTCCTTGTTCATTCTTATAACTTGTATTGTTATCCCGGGTCGCCCCTGAAAAAGGGACCTTCGGGGCTCAGTGGGCCTACCCGGTCACCAAAATTTAATAAATAAATAAACAACTAAATAAATAAATAAAGCAGCTTCTGACATTTTTTCAACCCATTTCTTGAGGAGGTTAGCATGGTATATCTTAGAAGGATTTTTCTTGTCAGGAGTCTCAGTCTGATAGTTAACAGTGCCAGTACGTCTAAGAACCTTATATGGCCCTTGCCACTTCATTAACATATTTTTTTCTGTTGTGGGTAACAGTAGCAAAACCTTTTCACCTGGCTTGAAAATTTTTTCCTTTACCCCATGGTCATAATATACCTTAGGCTGGTTTCGAGCCTCTTCCTGCTTACTATGGGCAATTTCAACATATTTTGACAGCTTCTTTCTTAGGGCACATATATAAGAAGATATAGATTGTTTCTGAGTGGGGTTATTTTCCCACGTTTCTTTTATCACATCCAGTGGTCCTCTTGGCTGCCTACCATACAGCATTTCAAATGGTGAAAACCCTGTTAATGCCTGTGGCACTTCTCTGTAAGCAAAAAGTAGGTAAGGCAAGTAATGGTCCCAACCTTTCCCTTCCCCTTGTACAAACCTTTTTAACATGCATTTTAGGGTTTGGTTAAAATGCTGAACAAGACCGTCTGAGGGAGATAGGGGGAGATTCTTATGACAGTGATACCCAGCAGTCTGTACAGCTCCTTAAGCAGTACAGAGCAAAAATTACTACCCTGATCAGTAATAATTTCTTTAGGTATGCCCACTCTGCTGAAAATTTTGGCAAGCTCTGCTGCCACTTTTGGGGCTGTAACAGTACGCATTGGAACTGCTTCTGGGTATCGAGTAGCATAGTTGCATACTACCAGGATAAATCTATTACCCTTTTTACTTTTGTCTAAAGGACCAACCACATCCATTGCAATTCTCTCAAAAGGCACATCTATTAAGGGTAGGGGTACCAGAGGCACCTTGTCTTTTCTAGTGACTGGGGCTACTTTCTGACACTCAGCACAGGAATTACAATAGGTAGCAACATCTTCATGAATTCCTGGCCAGTAAAATCTATACAGCAATCTGTCAAGGGTGCGATCCCTCCCTGAGTGACCAGCCATAGGACTATCATGTGCTATCTGTAATAATTCTGTTCTATACTTCTGTGGTATAACCAATTGTTCAGTCTGTTCCTGTGTCTGAGGGTTTAACCCAAACTCTGTACAGTAATCCAGTACATTTTTTAAACATTGGTCCACCCTGTTTTTGTTTTACCCCTAGCTGCTTGAAATGACCCTGGAGAGAAACATTATTAGCTTGCTCTGAAAGAAAATCACAATCAGTTATCAATTTAATTTCAGCATTTTCATATTTTAACCCTTCATGTCCATCAGTCATTTGTTGCCACAGTTTCTTCAGGCTTTATCTTTCTTTCCTGGATTTCCAGATCTTGGAGCTGTGCTCAAACAAGTCTGAATCAAAATCACTGAAAGGAAAAGTGTCCCCACTGTCTGAAATTTTCTTTGCCTGAGTTCTTGTCACCACAGCTGCTGAAACATCAGGATTTATTCTCTCTTTGATCAATTCAGTAAATCCTGGAAAGTCATTTCCAATAATCACAGGTACAGGTAACTTTGGTACTACCCCCACTTTCATTTGGTGCGACACACCCTAAACGGTCAGAGTCACTTGGGTGGTGGGATAGTATCGAGTGTCCCTGTGGATGCAGATGACACCAGTACTTGGTTCCTTTCCACAGTGTTTTCCCAGCACTTTAACATGGGCTAGGGTCTGTCTGTTTCCCGAATCCATGAGTCCCATTACAGTCTTATTCCCCACCTTCACATCTGTTAAGTACTTGCCCCAGTTTGCCAAGAACAAATCTGCTCCAGTGCTACTCTCTTTATTATGGCAGTTTCTTGCAAAATGGCCTGGCTTATTATAGTTATAGCAAAAAACGTTTTGTGGCACACATTTGTTACCCCCACCAGAGTTCTTCGCAGGCTTGGAATTTAAATGGGAAAAAGAGTTTCTTACCGGTGCTTGTCTGTTACCTCGCAGCTGTGGCATCTATCTGGCCATTTGGTAGTCCTCAGCCAAAGAAACAGCTTTTTCCCCATTCTCTGGTCGGTGTTCCTTTACCCACAGCTGCACATCTGTAGGCAAGATGTTGATGAATTGCTCCATGGCAAATGTGTCAATGATCTGTGGGACTGTTTTACTCTCTGGTTGGATCCACTTCATCAGGAGTTCTCGGAGTCGGGTGAATGCTTCTCGAGGATTGTCAACTGAGTTGTACCCCAGAGATCGAAATCTCTGCCTGTAGGTCTCTCTGGAGATGTTGTGCCCTTTCAGGATTTCGCTTTTCACCAGGTCATAGTTTTCTGACTGTGCAATGTCCGTACTGCTGTAGGCAAGCTGTGCTTTCCTTGTCAGGTAGGGTAGCAGTCTGATTGTCCATTGCTGCTTTGACCACTGGCAGGCTGTGGCAACTCTTTCAAAGGTTGTCAGGTATGCCTCAATATCATGTGAGGGACACAACTTAGAAAGTTTAATGGCCTTTAAGTTGCTTGCATTTTGTTGCTTCTCTGGATCTGTGCTGGATCCTCTGTCTTTGATAGCTTGCAAGGCATCCAGCCATTGCTGCTCCCATCACTGCATCTCTTCTGTCATCTGCTGCTCCTGTCGCTGCATCTCTTCTCTCCTCTGCGCTTCTAAACGCTAAATCTCTTTTTCTCTCTGCATCTCAGTCTCTTTTTTGTTGTATAGCCCACCATTTGAAAAAGTCCATCAGGCTTTCAGGGTCTGCCATTGCCTGTTCTTTTCCATAACTTGTGCTGGCTGTACAGTCTCAGACTGGACTTATGTTGCTGCAGAATCCATACCTTCCTCTGTGCTTCCCTGGTACTAGGTCCAGTACCCACGCACAAATCTCCTGTCTTAGGGTATGCACAGCTTAAATCCCATTCATGACACCATCTGTCATCGAGGCACAGGTCAGGAAACATAGGGAAAACCCAGGAGCAGTTGTAAAAATCACCAAAACTTTATTTATTGTAGCAGTAACATAAAATAAAATAAACCTGTTCGGAATAACTGTACAGAAGCAAAAATAAAATCTTTCTTGTAAAAAAAATCTCCCGTGCAGCTCAGCTTAGCTGTATTTAGAAGTCTTTTTCAACCCCATCCTTTGCAAGCATTCTGTTCTTTGTAAATTTCAGGAGCTGCTAGAACATTAAGAACTTCCTGAGGTCCCCACAGCAACTGCAAAAGGCTCAGACATTTGCACTCAAGTAACCTCTGACTTTTTACAGTTATCTAAAATTATAAATATATATACTGTACACATTTCAACAGTAACACCATATTTTCTAAACAAAAGTGATCCAATTATCAGTTTCATTTCCCTTAATTGATTTGCACATATTGTTATATTACCAGATCTAGATACACAAGGGAGGAAAAACAGAAAGCAAGAGAAAACAGAGAGACAGTGAGAAGCAAAGGATTGCGAGACTGTTCGGGTTGATCAAGTCCGAAATCTCACAGGAAAATTTGGCTGTGCAGCCAGAGAGAAGGGACAGAAAAGGAAAGAATACAGATCCTTGCATTTAAACACTTTCTCAAAACAAATGGGACAGGGTCCTATTCTACCCTATCACAACAACTCCAGGGACACTCCTCGTCTGCTGGAACAATGAAGTTATTGTGAAACCATCAGGGTCTGTCAGTATGGAGGGTCGACTGGCAACAGGATCTGTTGCTGTAGGACAGGACCAAGGCTCCTCTGTGAAAGAAAAGCTTGAAACATATATCCAGAGAAAGTAAGCAGCAGTCCAGCAGACAGCAGCTACACAGTCAGAAAACAGCTAGAAAATCAACTCTCCTAAGCACTGTTAATTAAAACATTGTACCAGACCAGACCGAAGTACTGGCTGACCAAAAAAAGTCTGTGCACCACCACGAGCTGCAGACAGTGATGCACAAATGCAGTATGGAAAACTGTTGTTCAGTAACATGAAAGGCCCAGCTCGGAAACTACTACTAAAGAAAGCTGCCAGTAAAGCAAAATAAAATGGGGCTACTAAGCTCACAATCTCAGCCGTAAATTTAGAACCCAGAACAGCGCGAACCCAGCGTGACCACAATCTTGGCATCTTGATATGTGTTAGTGATAAGGTTGTAAACAGTTACATGTCATAGTATTAGTTTAGCATTCCTTGCCACATTTGTTACTGGTAGTCGTGCTGGGCTCAGTTCCCACCAGAGCCACTTGGCCACTATTTTATATGTCTTAGTACCCGATCATCTCAGTTTGAAGGCACACATTGTGTAAACATTTGGGAACTAGAAAGGGTAGATAATACCACAAGATGACACAGGAGAGTTGCACTCAAAATGTTGAAATCAAATAGGTTGTCACAAAAAAGCCAACCCATTTGAGAGTTTTGCACAAACAGCCTTGGTGCTTCAGGCATCCACTGTGACCCTTCATCAGGGGGCATGGCTGTTCCCCCAGACATCAGGGATTAAATACCGGTGATTCCTAAAGGTACATTAACACATTTCTGTGTATCTCAGATGTGTATGTGTGTATATATATATATATATATATATATATATATATATATATATATATCTTTTTCTCTTTATTTACAATTTATTTTGGACCAACTCAGGTCACAGTGGTTGGCACTATCAATTTTAATTTGGTGGCTAGTGTGGTACTTCCAATAGGTACTGCCATCCTGTGTCCTATTTACTAATCTTACAGGGCATTTTTGTCATTGAACTTTCACTGCACTATACTTTCTTCTTTCTTCTGAATAACTTTCCATCTGTTTCTCACTCTGCCCATGTCCTGTGTTCTAAATGTATAGCTGCTTCTTAACTTCCTCTAGTCTTACTATGTGGCTAACCCCATTTGTTTCATAATTAATTAGGCAACTTCTTCTGGCTGTTTCTTTGGTCTTAACCACTTTTTGGTCCTCTCCAGCCTTTTGTAACCTTTATACCTTTTTTATACTTTCAATAGTGTCACATAATACATCTTTAATGTATGACTTTTATCACATGGAGTTATATCAATTTTGAATTATAGGAGAACTGTGCTGCATCTACAAGTCATTTTTATGTTTGCTTGTGTGCGCAGCGTACAAGAAACATATTGAGGTAGTAGAGCATTGCAGAGGTGTGGCAGTGTTGTGCCGATCCAGTGAATGCTTTCAGGGCATCAGCCCCTTAGCCACTAATCACTGGTGAAGCCGTCGATCATGGCAGTTTCAGAGCGAAGCGTCAAGACTTTAAAGAAATTTGCTGCTCCAATCAGGGACAGTTTTGTCATTGCAGCAGCAAATCCCCCCTCCCCTTCCCAGCAACCAGGCACATTCCAGCCATATGCACTATAGTGCACAGTAATGTGCATGGCTGGACTTATGAGCAACTTGTTTGTTCAGTGTGCCTTTCCTGGTGAAACATATTAATAAATAAATAAATGAGCCGCGCCATGGCTTTGCATAATTGGCGGCTTCTGCCACCCACCACACACTCCCCCCCCAAAGCCGACATCGGGGTGCCCAGTCCCCATGTTGGCATGTATCCCCCTCCCCCCCAGTAATGTAGCACACTGGGAGTCCACCCTAGTGTGCCAAACTAATTATATTTCTGACACCAGGATGCCCACTCCCGGTGTCGGATGACTCTCCCCTCAAGCCCGAACATATGTTTTGCTGACAACAGGGTGCCCTATCCCCATATCAGCATGCCCCCCAAGCCAGGACATATCTTTTACCAACAACAGGGTGCCCAATCCGCATGGCATGCCCCCCACCCCCACTATTGTGGCACACTGGGAGCCCACTCCAGTGTACCAAAGTAATTCTTTATCTTTTTACAACACTCGGATGCCCACGCCTGATGTTGGATGCATCCCCCCACACACCCTTTTTTTCAGCTGACCTCAGGGTGCCCAATCCCTGGGTTGGCATTGATTCCCCCTCTCCACTAGTCTGGCACACTGGGAGCCCACCCCAGTGTGCCGAAATTTATTTTTCATACTATTTCACCTGTAAAAAAGGAAAACGTCCCCCGAGGTCTTTTTTTTTAAACCTAAAGAAAAGGAAAACGGTCCCTCATCATCCTCGTCTCCCCTTCCCCCATCCTGACCCTCCATCTGTGCACCCCACCTCACTGCACCCCCCACCCCAGACTTGCCTCCGGAGGTCCGGTGCTGTAATCTTCTGTGGACTGGGAACATGTCTGCACTCTTCAAAAGCTGACCACAAACTGAAGAAAATCACCGTAAGTCCTATAATGGCAGTCACGGGGGGGGGGTCAACTTAGGTTGATATCTCAGCCATTTTTGGGAGTTTTGGTCCCAAATTTTCAACATGGGGTTCTTGGGACCCCACCTCATGAATACTGACACTGTCATTTCGTTTCTTGGTCCTGAAAGGTGATTTCACAGTCACTGTCCGAAATCACCTTTTGGGACTGATTAACAAAACAAGAGTGACACTGTTCATGATGTGGGGGCCCAAGAATCCAATGTTGCAAGTTTGGTGAAAAAACTCCAAAAAATGACTGCGTTATGAGCATGTGTTACGCAGTTTGTATGCATGCTCGTAACTTCGCCAATTTTTAATGTTTTCACTCCAAATTTCCAACATTGCCATTTTTTCACACCTCCTTATGAACAGTACAGGTGTCATTTTTTGCATCCTGCCAATAATGTGTTTTCGCACCTGTGGCGCAGTTGCTGTGCAAAGTCAACTTAAGGGACAAATTAATGAAATCACAGTGCCACTGTTCATGAGGGGAGGTCCCAAAAAGGCCATGTTGAAAATTTGGTGAAATAATTCCAAAAAATGACTGCGTTGTGAGCGTGTGTTACGCAGTTTCTATGCATGCTTGTAACTTTGCCAGTTTTTCATATTTTCCCTCCAGATTTTCAACATTGCCATTTTTTTACACCTCCTAATGAACAGTGCAGATGTAATTTTTTTTTTATTATTCCTTTTTCTGCTTTGGCTCCCGGTCTGCTTACTTGCATCCAGGCATCCTAATTCCTCCGGCCGCCGTTCCGAGGACCTCAGCTCCCAGTTGGACTGCTCGCAGCTCTACCCCTGCAGCAGGGTGGTGGAAAGCCCCCCATGTTCACCCACCAGGACCGGATCCAGTAACGTGCCACAATACCCTTAGAGCCAGGCCCCCCCCCGTGGAAATGGCCATCAAACCGCCGTGACTGATCACCATTTTCCCTATTCTGGTCCCGCTTGTGAATGGGGCGTGCAATGGCACCAATGGACGGGGTGTGTGCGCTTCCATGCACGCTCCTCCCAGCGCCGTGCCCTATCTCACCCCTTGTGTTGCCTGTACTGCTGTATCACCCCCAGCCTCTGCTAGAGGCCACCAGCACACCGGCAGCTGCACACTCCCCACCCCAGAGAGGGAGAGCATTGGATGCTCAATCCCTCTCCTCCCTGCTGACCCCCGACAACCCGGGCTTGTTCCTGAACCGTGGGTCACCAGCAGGGCGTGAGGTTTGGCGTCCAGCGCCTCAACCCTCAGCACCACCTGGCTGGCCCAGATGTTATCTTTCATATCCTGCCCAAAATGTCTTTTCACACCTGTTGAGCCGAATGGAGCATTCGCTGTGCGAAATCACCTTTCGGGATTGAGTAATGAAATGATAGTGCCACTGTTCATGAGGCGGGGTCCCAAAAAGCCCGTTTGGAAAATCTGGAGCAAAGATATCAACAAACGCCTTGGACGTTAGGGTTTTCAACTGTAACGCCCCACCCTGTACAGACTGACAGGCATCAGGGGTGTGACTTGGGGTCACTGGCCATAATGCTCATGCCATTCCAACCCCACCCCCACCTTGCAGCATCTGACAGGCATTGAGGTGTCCTTGGGGTCTTCGGGCCTAACGTTCACCCCATTCTCCTATACTGCACCTATCTCAGCTGATTTCCTTACGGAATGGGATGAATGTAAGGGACGAAGGCCCCAAGGCACATCGTGACACCTGTCAGTGTCTGCAGGGTGGTGTGAGGTGGAATGGTGTGAGTGTTATGGCTGATGACCCAATGGCACACCCCAACGCCTGTCAGCCTCTGCAGGGTGGGGGTTGGGGATGGCGTCAGTTCAGTACTTCACTGCCATTCCTATTATGCATTTCTCTAACTCCTGCAGTACCAATGCCAATACCAGCAAGCAAACATTCGGCATCGACAAATGCTTGTTCCCTATAGAAGCTGTTTTTTAAACACTGGTTCAAATTCTGTTATTGTTCTAGCTGTCCGGGTTTTTTTGTTATCCTAGGACAGTGTTTTTGATTTACCTGCTGCTGGTAAGAACCATTTTGGAACTGTATGATGTAGTTCATGTTTTATTATTGGCACAGTGCATCCATGTTCTACTGTAGAACTCTGTGGCTGAGAGGGACATAAACAACACCATACAGTTCTAAGCACCAGATTGTAAAGCAGAAACACCCAATGTGATTACAAAAAGGCCTGTAGAGATGGAATAGTAACATAATTTTAACCAGTACTTTAAAATCAGCTTGTACTGGGAAAAATGAGTTGCAGGTTCAGTGCAGTTCTCCTTTAATGTACAAGCTATGTTGTAGGGACATAAGATGGTTCTAATTTAAATGCTCTCATAGCATAGAGTGTAAATGAGATACATAGAAATGTGTTAATATAGCTCTAAGAATCACCTGTATTTAAACACTGATGTCTGTGGGAACAGCCATGCCCTGATGAGGGGTTATGGTGGAGACACACCGCACCTGGGCTGTTTATGCCACACGCGCAAATGGTTAATAAATCTGTTGGCTGGTCACTGTAACTTTGCGCAATCTATTTGATTTCAAGACTTCAAGTGCAACTCCCCTGTGCCATCTTGGCATCTGAACTAAGAGTAAGCAGCAGCTGAGCTCTGGGTGAGCGCACGGCTTGTGTTTTTCCAGATAATATTACACTTTTTTTATTGCTTTTTACATTTTTAGCACTGGATGCATTTTAGTACCACAGACTGCTCCTCTGACCCGGTTTATTGGGTTCCATACCTATTTAGTTTTTTTCTTTGCTCCTGTGTTTCTCCCCTTGTCACCTGAGCAGCCATTGTCCAATGGTGACCCTCAGCCCCATCACCCAGTCTTGGGCCTTACCCTAACTAGTCACTATGAGTGATTGGGTGCCACAGACAGTGGAGAGGAACCTGTGGGGTCATTGAACATCATCCTACTGCTCGAGGGGGGGGTTCTCCAATTTTCTACCCGTCCCTGAGGTTAGCAATAGCATATGCAATAGCCTGGACACATGAAATGAAGACACCTTACATGCTGTGTGCCTGTTCCTAGCCTTCCAACAAGTGGCTGCCGTTGCTGTACCAGCCTACTTCTGTTGGGTGCAAGGCAAGCAGTGGCCCATGCTGTCCCTCCTCCCACCAGAGGAGGAGAGCTGTCAGCGGACACTTGATCCTCCTTCCCCTCCCCCCACTCACCTCTGAGTGACCCTAGTCCATTCCCGAACCTGAGTCACTTGTGTGGCGGGTGGCATGGCAAAAAGTGCCTCAGCCCACTGCACCATCAGATTGACTTCTGTCTAGTATTTAAAGGCACTTGTTTACAACCATCTTTTTCACAAATTCTATCATGGTGGTGCCTTTTTTTTATTTAATAAGTTCTGTTAATAAACTTTTTGGCAACTTTGTCTTGGTGACCTTTCACCTGTTTTACACCATAGCAGCAGATGTTACAGTAAATATTGAGAAGGGAGGGATGTCAGGCATGCCCCCTGATGAAGAGCATTTACTTGAAGCTCCAGGGCTTGTGAACAGTCATTGATACCTTGTCTTATGTAACAGAACAAAGCACCTTTGTGGACCTACTGGAGTGTTCATTTCATTTGTTTCAGGTGGGATTGAGCAGGGCCTCATCTTTGTCGACCTGGCCAAAGCCTTTGACACTGTTGCCCACCCTCTCCTCCTGGATAAGCTTAAGGTGGCAGGGCTGTCTGAGTCTTCAGCTAGGTGGTTCCACTCCTACCTCAAGGGCAGCTCACAAGCTGTCTGTATTGGAGATTCCTTATCCCTTATCCCCTCCATTGCCTGTCTATTCAGGCATGCTTCAAGGGTCCATCCTTATCCTGTTACTCATCTCCATTTCCTAAATTCCCTCCCCACTGTCCGCTCCTCAGCATCCTTCCATATGTATGCAGATAATATAGTTCTCTTTGCCTTTGGCTCCTCTGCCTTTGACCATATGGCCAGGCTCCAGGTGGACTTTACTAACATCCAGCTATAGTTCCAGGCTAGTCGGCTGCCGCTCAATTCCAAGAAAACGTTCTCCATGACCTTTGGCACTAAGCAGGGGTTTGCTGGGCTCTCCCCTCTACTCTACCTCGTTACTCTTGATGGTGCTACGATTGAGGATGAACCCTCATTTAAGTACTGTGAAGTCTGGCTAGATCATCACCATGATTTTTTCAGTCCATGTGAATGCCATCCACCAGAAGCTTCACCCTGAAGCTTGGTGTGCTTTACAGAATCAAAGGGTTTATCCTGTTTCCTGCCAGGCGAGAGACTGTATCAAAGATGCTTCTCCCCCTCTTGGACTATGATGACATTGTTTACAGTGCTACTCCCAAGTTTACACAGGCCAGACTGAATTCTCTTTTTTCATTACTTCTGTTGTTTTGCACTGGACAGTGCCCCTCCAAAAAAACACCCACCACTGTTCATTGTAGTCCTTCTTGTCCTTACCCTCCCTTGAGTGTCTCATTTGTCTATGATTTGGCTCTCTGCATTCCAGCTGTGCTTCCCTCCTCAGTCCTCACTTCCCTCCCCCCCCATCTCTTACTCCCTTTGCAACTCTGGCTCCCGCTCTCTCGCTTTCCCCAAATAAAATCTCTGCTGGTCAAACTACCTTCTCCTTCCATTTCCATAAACTATGGGTCTCTCTCTCTGTTTCTCTCTCTCTGTCCTCTACTATACACTCTGATGCCTGTCCTCATTCTCTCAAATCCCTCCTTCAGGACTTCTTCACTCAGCTGTCCCTGATACAGGAGTCCCAGGCTACTGCCCATCACCCTCCATTCTCCCGTCCCCCCTTGCCCTGCACCCTCATTAGTGCAGCTTCCTCTTCCTCCCTCTTAAATTGCATTCCCTGCTTCAACCACAAACCCTGTGCTGCATTTTGCACTATGCCAGGTGTTCTCACTCAACATTTTATTTCATCATATCATACCCCACCACACTATGTCTTACACAACTGCTCATTGTTGGTTTTGTTGTTTTTTTTTCCTTATTTGTATTATCATGTAGCTTTGCAATTTTGTACCTCACCACTCTTGTGTATTTATCCCACTCCTCTCCCCCAGGAAGCATCTGGAAAATTAACTGTTATCGGCTCAGTATGTCTTTCACAGTAAAACTTTTGAAATAAATAAATACATACATATCAACATATCCCTGTAAAACTGAGCCAGTGCAAGTATCTCAGTATAACCCCCCTGCAAATGGGGGTTCCCAAAAGTCTTCCAGGAGCTTGCCTGAATGCTCCAAGTCTGGGTGGTGTTCGGCATCTGAGCTGCTTAAATGTGGTTGCAAGTGAGTGCTATTTGAGCTCCATGTACTGTCTCTTTAAGAGCTGTCTGCTTGCAGACTTAATTATTGTTTGTATGGGGGGACTGTGTATTTAATGCTCGAATCCCGCCCGAGCTGTGGAGTAATCGCTCCATTTTGCAGCCGATGAAGGTGCAACGGGAGTCCATCTGAAAACTGTAACTGTTTGCCTGTAATCATTTAAAGCATTAGCAAAACTGTAGTTTGTCTAACCTGCCTTTATTGCATCTGGGACTCTGTGTGTGTTACCCATCCATTTTGGACCTAAACTGCTGTGCTGGGCCAATTGGGTTAAGGGAACCCTAAAATTGGATGAATCAGGACTTGGACTCTTAATTTGAGCCAGCCACAAGGGGATTGTATGGGCAGTGACTCTGGGAAATGTAGTTTTGACCTTGGCGCCTTTTTCCACCAACAGAGGGAGTCTTATTGTGAGTGACAGCCGAATCAGGCAACAGAATAGTTTGGAGCTAAAGGAAATGCCCTGCTCTGTGACTGGAAAGATCAGATCAGTTGTGACAGTGAAGAGAGAAGGAACTCTGTGCTTCTACGGTGTATAGTTTTGTGTGGGAAGCACGTGTGAGTCCCTGAAGTTCGGCCTGCAGCCATTGCAAGCACCAGATCAGACTGAATCCGACTTGTGAGGAGAAAGAAGGAGATTTGAAGAGTAGAAACCAGGCTCACCCTGCAGAAGACTGGAGAAATTGCTGAAGTGTGCTCGGTCATTCAGGAACTGAAGCTGCTGTGTCTTCTCTCGGGTATCTTGCAGTAATTGCGGTTGGGATCGAGGAGCAGCCTGCCTGGTATAGTACTTTCCTTTTACATATAAATGCGCATAGTGCTTGTGGGGAATCACTATTTCAAATCCCCTGTACAGTGAATTGTGTGCTGAAGCTGGAAGTCAACCCCAGCTTAATTCGGACTACATCCGTTTGCTATCAACTGTAGTGGGGTCCAGTCACAAGGATCTTGTCCCCATGCCCTGTTCTTCTGGCAATCCAGAAGGACACTCTTTATCTGATCCTCAGCTTGGGTGTTGTGAGTACAAATCAGAATATTCCCCTGCAGCTTGTTTTTCAATCTCAAGTGTGTCATCTAATTCTTGTTGTTTCACTGCTTCATGGTCTGAGCCCTCCAGCTCCGGATTACAATTGGGTATTGTGCATATCTTTTTTTCTACAGGGCCTCATCCATCTGCACCTACCGGCCAACCCCGGGCAATGGACCTGGCTAGCCCCCTCAACCTGGGTACCCAGAGTGTGGCTTTTCAGACCCTATATGTGTGCACAGTACTGTGATTTAATGCCACTAATTAACCTGATTTCCCCCTTCCGTGTTACTGTCCCCTAAATAAATCAGATCTGTTGTTGTTATACTATATACTGTCTGTGGTGTTGGTACTTATGGAAACAGTATTGTGTTTTGCTGTGTATGTTGTTTAACCTTACTTTACAGGGGGTCCTCAGAGACGTGCTGCAGAATCAGTCTCGAGGGTAAGTGGTATCTATATGAGTGAACAGTGTGTATATGTGGGGTACTGGGGCTGTAACTCCGGTGTACTGTGTGAGCCACTAGAGGGAATAAAAGGGGGTCTCAGTGTCCCAGAGGGCTGTGACCAAGCTAGTCTAACCACTACAAAGCCTGACCTCTGGGTGGAGGCACCCGCCATAGGACCTAGGCCCCTCAACCTGTCCGTAGTCAAACAGGCAGGAGTAGTAGCCCTTGGGATAGCACCACCTAGGGGTTGCATCAGGTTTTGTGCAGGCATTGAACACTACCAGTTCAGAGTCATGCCCTTTGGTCTTGCTTTGGCACCACATGTCTGCATCACCGTCCTAATGGCACACCTGAGGAAGCTAGGTGTACGAGTGTTTCCCTACCTAGCAACTGATACATACTGCTGTTTCCAGATTCTGATGGGAACAGCAGTTCAACAGACATGTGGCTTCCTCAGTTCAATGGGTGCCCTAGTGAACTTATTAAATTTGCAGCTAGTGCCATCTCAAAGACTACAGTTCATAGGAGCAGTCATAGATTCCACTCGAGTCAAGCCTTTTCTTCTGAAGAAAAGAGTGGACTCCATTGTCCAGTTAGCCTGTTACTTCAGAATGAAGACTCAAGTAACAGTGCATCCTGTGCAGGGATTGCTGGTTCTTATAGCTGCCACAGTCTTTTTAGTACCCCTCACATGGCTCCACATGAAGACATCTCAATTGATGCTCAACTGTCAATGTTCTCAAGTATCCCAACCAATGAATCATCCCATATAAGTTTTTTTTTGTGTGTTATTTTTTTTAATTTTTCCACCTCCTCGTGGCACCCCTGCCAGCCACTCCTTTGGAGCACCAATGCCCCACACCTCCACTTGATCCTGCACCACCATTCTCCCGAACCTGCTATGCAGTCTTACATTTGCGTAACCTTACCTTTGTGTGACCCGATCTATCTCTGTGTCGGGAGGGTCCCTCTTCTCCGAGGGGATGTGCCATCAGGCGAGCTCTGTATCCTGGGAATCTGCCGCAGGGTTGATCCGGGCTAGTCCATGGCTTTGTGGTGGTGCAGGCTGGGGTGCTCGTCATCTGGTTGGCAGGGAGCCATTTTTCCACTTTTCTTGTCCCGTCCCCATGTTGTAGCCGTAAAGAGACAGCATCCTTGAGGTGGGGACATGCAGGAAGGTGTACTGAGACACGCTCTCCAACTTATCGGCCAATCCAGCCACAGGAGCCACGGCTCATCCCACCCCCCCAGGAGGGAAGTGTCCAATGGATGTTTGTGAAACCCCTCCCATGCCGATCTCCGCTCCTGGTACCCGGGCTCGGGACGCGAACCCGGGTTGCCAGTGTGCCGAGCGAACCCCTTCGCTCGGTGCAATGGAGCCAGTGCCATATAAGTTATTAATCATTGAATTCAGTCACTCCTGTGCTCAAACAACAAGTAGAACCTCTTCCAGGGGTACCCACTTTCTCTCCCAGACCCTTAGCCAACAGTGACAATGCTTTCATCCTGTCTGGGCTTGGCAGCACACTGCCAAGGCCTCCAGACTTATGGGTCTTGGTCAGCTTGGGAGCAGCATTTCCACATCAATGTGTTAGAGGTGAGTGCAGTCATGTGCTGTATGCAAGCTCTGTCAGATATAGTCCACAGCAAGGTAGTCCACGTACAGACAGACAAATGTTAGTGTCATGTTTTACTTCAACAAGTAGGGCAGAACCCACTCCTATGCTCTCTGTAGGGAAGCAATTAAATACATAGATGATGATGATGACAGAAAAGGGCTCTTGGCCTATCCAGTCTGTCCACCTTACCTAACTATTCTTTTTTTTTATTTAAAATTTTTATTGAGATAAAAAAATATAGCAGGGTAGACAGTTTTGCATGTCTTTGACACCAAATGGCAGTCTGATAATACAGAAAGGTTTGTGGGTGCAGGTTTAAATAATAGTTCTATTGTATTTACAGGTAACTCAGCTGTTATAGAGACAAGTACTGGAGTGCCTGAGCACCCCACCAGGAGTTTACTTTGAAAAAATTTTCATCCCAGTAACATAAAAGAATCCTTCCCCGTTTGCAAGCTGAGAAGGTTTGGTGGCACAAAGGAACAACGGTATCTAATAAAATATTCCATCCACCTGTCACCTTGTTTGGAATGAGTTCAAGCGGTCATAGATGGGGGTAGTAAGATGTTCTATGTAATAAATCTGTGGAACTATTGTCTGCCATTGGTCTACTTTAGGAGGTTTAGCTTGCATCCACTGTCGAATGATGGCTTTCTTAGCAATGAGAATGTGTAAATAGGCTAGTGCTCTTCTACCTAATCTGCATCCTGGTGGGAGACAGACAAAAGCACCATCTTTGGGGACACCAGGTCACTAGAGAGAGAGAGAACGCCACTAGTTGCTTGGCAATATCCTGCCAAAAAGGTTTTAACATTGGACAAGACAGAAATAGGTGTGAATGATCAACTATAACTTCTCCGCATTGGTGCCAATATCTGTCAAATTCTGGTGCAAGAAACTGTGCTAAGATCACTGGAGTTCTGAAAAATCTGTAACAAAATTTCCATGTGCATTTTCTCCACCTCATGGAAGAGGTGACCTTTAATGACGGCACTGCGTGTCAGAGCCATTGCTTTAGAACACTGTGAACCATTACTCTTATGACACCACTTTGTCAAGTTAAGAATTCCATTTCATTAAGCCGGATTTGGTAGAGTCTCACAGCAGATCTTGAAGTAATCTGTAGAGGTTACCTATAGGTGTTCCAAGTTTGTATCCTGGACCACCCCAAGGAGTAACATCAGAAGCATTTGGGCCAAATACGGTATTTTGGACTGGTCCATCATTTTGAGGATGAACTGCTCTATCGTTTTGTGCAGGAGATAAGTCTGAACTTGCAGATAGTGACAGTGCTCACTACCTGTCAAGCAGTATTTATTTTGTAACGAATCAAAGAACATCACTCCCCAGGTGTCCCGAAATTAGTAAATGTAAAAAAGACCCAATTGTTGCCATTAGGACAAGGTCTGACCAAGCTGAGTAAGAACTCCTCATCCTTTGCTGACTTTCTACAGATGTGAAAGACCAGAGTCAGCTGAGAAAGATGATGTACTTTAAACCACATTGGCAAAGTATCTGTTGTGAATTCTGCCAGTAGTGGTCGATAGACAAAGTAGAGAAAAGAAGGTGGCTTGTATTGTGTGTGTCATTAAGTATGAATTCTATCTGTTTCCAGGGTGGATTAAACTGTGGGTGAAGCTATAAATACTCCATTGGAAGATTGCAGACTTTCACATAGGTGAGGAGATTTGGCAGGTTAACTCCCCCATGATGAATAGGTAATTGCCGTAGTGTAAAGCATATCCTAGGATGTCAGCTTCCCCAGATAAATGGAGAAATATGTTTGTTCCATATTGTGAAATAACAGGAGGAAGGACTGAGTGGGATAGTCTGCAATAAATAAGGATAAGGGACAAGAATTCCATGTGAATCGTCTCCACCCTAGACAAGAAATGAAAGAGGGAGGTGACTCCAATGGGAGGTCTCTAGCAGGAGATGCCAGGGGAATCTAGTTGGGGGAAGGAAAGGGGGTAGAGAGGGAGGTTAAGGGCCTACCTGGTGCATCAGCTCAGGGGATGGAAAATGTATCCAGTGGATTGCGAGGGCTATAGGAAGGAAGGGGGAGCTGGACGTCACTGTCCACCTGGGGACAAATGACCTAGTTCTGGAAAGGACAGAGCAGTGCAGGAGCAGTTTAGGGAGCTGGGGGAAGGATCTTAGGCAGTTAGCATGCCCTGTAGCCTTTATAGAAATGCTGTCTGTCTACAACAGGGGAAAGGAGAGGGAGCTCTGCACTAAGGCCTTCAACTCTTAATTTAAGGAACAGTGCAGAGAGGAGGGGTATGGCTATACTGGGGACTAGGGCTCCATCTGGATGGAGCAGAGCTTGTACCGGAGGGATGGTCTGCATCCATTCAGGAAGGGAGTGGTAGTCCTCAGTAGACGGTTTAAGTGTTACTTTGATGGGCATTTAAAGTAGCCAAGGGGGGGTGGTAGAAAGCAAAGGGGTGGCAGAACCTGCCCCCCAGGCTGTGATGAAGGGTAGAGAATTTCTAGGGGAAAGGATTCTAACCAAAATGAAGGCCAATCAAGGGTGCAAGGGATCAGCATGAGAGGAAGGGGGGGAAGAGAAGCAGGCAGTATGCAAGGGAGAAGAAGGGGGAACAACTAGACAACATGAGAAGGAACAAGAGTAGAACTAAGAAAATCTAGACAGCCGTGTGTGGCAATGCTAAAAGTCTGGGAAATAAGATACCAGACCTGCAGGCCACCATGGCTGAGGCAGGCCTGGATATTGTGGCCATCACTGAAACATGGTGCACAAACAACCGTGACTGGAAAATGGTCATACCTGGCTACACAATGTTTAGAAGGGACTGGGAAGAAAGGAAAGGTGTGGGAGTGGTGCTTTATGTTAAGGAAAACCTCAATGCGACAGAGGTACAAAGAGGATGGGGGGGTCAATGTGTGGTCAGCCTCGCATCTGGAAATGGAGCCACCATTCACATGGGAGTGGTATACAGGCCTCCGACACAGGGACAGGACATAGACCAAGAGATGTTGAAGACGTAGGCAAAATGGCTAAGAAGGGGAGGTGGTGCTGGTGGGGAATTTTAATCTGCCAGATGTATAGTGGAGCCTACCTACTGCATCATCAGCTAGGAGCAGAGACATCTTGGACTCCCTGCAGGGGGCATTCCTTAGGCAGCTGGTCAATGAACCCACTCAGTGTGGGGCAATACTGGACCTGGTAGTTACGAATGGGGGCAGTGTGGTGGATGTCAGAGTGGGGAGTCATCTAGGGACCAGTAACCATCACACAGTATGGTTTAATATAAGAATAAGATTGGAATCCAGCTACACAAGGGTGAGGGTCCTAGATTTCAGAAGGGTTGACTTTACAAAGATGGGGGAATGCATCTGAAAAAACCTAGTGGGAGAAGATGTCGGAGGGTGGGTGGTGGAGGAAAAATGGGCCAGATTAAAAGAGAGCACAGTGAAAGCTACAAACTTGTACATCAGGCAAATAAGCAAAAGCAGAAGGAGGAAGAGACCATTATGGTTCTCGAGGGAAGTGGTAGAAAAGGTAAGGGCAAAAACAGTGGCACTCAGAAGGTATAAGGAGACCCAGAGAGGGGAGGACAGAGAAGTGTTTCTGGGGAAACGGAGGGAGGCAGGCAAGGCAGTAAGGAGTGCAAAAGAGCAAGCTAAGGAAAGAATAGTCAAGACAACATCAAAGGGGGACAATAAATTTTTCAGGTATAACAGCTAGAAAAGGAAGACCAACGGAGGAATTGCTTGGTTAATAAAGCAGGTGGGGGCTATACTGAGGAGGACCAAGAAAAGGCAAATATCTTAAACAAATATTTCTGCTCAGTATTCACAGTTTTAGGGGAGGGGGGACCACAAATATGTACCAAGAGATTGGGAGGGGGGGAGAAATGGACACCAGTCCCTTTTCTGAGGAGAGGGTCAGGAGGGCACTTGCTAATCTGAGGGTGGACATACCCATGGGACCAGATGGGGTGCATGGAGGTGCTAGCTGCACCCCTGACAGACTTGTTTAACAGTTCACTGGAGACTGGTGTGGTCCTGGAGGACTGGAGAAAAGCAGATTTAATCCCACTTCACAAAAGTGGTAGCAAGGAGGAGGGGGAATTTACAGGCCTGTCAGTAGGGAAATTGATGGAAACACTATTAAAGGAAAGAATCATGAAACACCTGGAATCCAATGGACTGTAAGACCTGAGGCATCATGTCTTTATAGAGGGGAGGTCATGCCAAACAAATCTGTAGATTTTTTTGACTGAGTAACCAGGGTGTTGGATCAGGGGTGGATGAGGATAGTGGACATGGCCTATTTGGACTTCAGCAAGGCCTTTGACACCATTCCATATAGGACACTGGTAAACAAGTTAGGTAGCATAGGGGTGGGAAATAAGGTGGTAACCTGGGTAAGAAACTGGTTAGGGGATAGGAGGCAAAGGGCGGTGGTAAATGGACTTTGCTCTGAGAAGGGGAGAATGACCAGTGGGGTACCACAGGGGTCAGTACTGGGGCCAGTCCTCTTTAATGTTTTCATTAGTGACATAACAGAGGAACTGGAAGGGAAGGTCTGCCTCTTTGCAGATGACACCAAGATCTGCAACAGGGTGGACACTTCAAAGGGGGTGCAAAGGATGGAAAGAGACTTGAAATGACCAGAAGAGTGGTCAGAAGTTTGGCAACTAAGGTTTAATGCAAAAAAGTGCAAAATAATGCACTTGGGACACAGAAACCTGGTGGTGCAGTACAAAATGGGGGAGACATACTAGCAGTGACCAAGCAGGAAAGAGACCTGGGAATAATCATACTGGATAACCTGAAGATGACCAGATAAAGTGACATAGCACTCGGGAGAGCTAGTGGGATGCTGGGCTTGTAGGGGTATTGCCAGCAGGAAGAGGGAAGTGATGTAGCCACTATATAGGTCTTTAGTAAGACCCCACCTGGAGTACTGTGTCCAGTTTTGGAGGCCACAGCTCAGGAAAGACATAGACAGGACAGAGGCCATCCAAAGGTGGGCTACCAAGATGGTACAAGGTCTACATCAAATGTCATATGGGGAGAGGCTAAAGAAATTAAACATGTACACACTGGAGGAGGGGGAATATGATCGAGACCTTTAAATACCTCAAGGGGTGAATAAGATACAAGTGGGAGGTATTTTTCAGAGGAAAGGGTGCTCTAGAACAAGGAGCCATGATATGAAGCTGGAGGGGGTGTAGGATCAGGATGTGTTTAGGACTGGAGGATACGATCCAGTCTGTGTGTCCATGTAGCCATAAAGATCTTATAATCCACATTCAGTATGGGTATTAGGAAGATGGGCAGGATGGATACCATTGTCAGATGTAGATAAGGAAACATGGGATCTGTACCATTCCACTGAATAGTCATCTAGTCCTGGGTATTTCTGAGTCTTTGCTGCAGATAAAGCCACCCAAAGCTCTTCCTGCTCAAGTGGGCTATGAGAGTAGCTTTTTGAGAATCACACAACACTATTTATTATTTATTTTTATTTATTCAATTTTGGTGACCGGGTTGGCCCACTGGGCCCCGAAGGTCCCTTTTTCAGGGGCGACTCGGGATAACAATACTAGTAATATACAGAAAGAGCAAAACAAAAAGAGAACATTTGTATACATTGTTTGTTACAACATGTGGAAGTTCAAGGACACAGCTGGTACAGGCATGGTTATCATCATGACACAGTTTGAGTAGGTAATTCTCAGTATGTAGTCTAATTCAGAAGGAAACATATGACCCCAGGCGATGAGGGCAGTTAGGGGCGAGCAGTAGGTAGGCATTTCCTAGTAGAAGGTGTGGTGGGAGGAGGTGAGTGCCTAAGGAGCCTTATGAGCCGTGGCAGTGGCATGAGCTTGAGGTCAGCATATGGGACTTGAGCCTGGTCCGGAGGTAGTGAGTGAGGCGTCTTGGACAGAGGGAGGGAGGGAGCTTGTTCCATAGGCAAGGTGCTTGGGAGGAAAAGGACCTGGCACCGGCGTTTGTCCTTAACCTAGGGACTTCTAATAATGTTCTTGCTGAGGTCCTTAGGTTCCTTGGGTTGAGCTTGAGAGTTATGGTCTTGGCAATACTAGGCGGAGCATGGGGTGTGAGAAGCTTGTAGACCTGGACAAGCAGGGGAAATTGGAGGTGAGCAACCAATGAAGGCCATCAGAGTGGTGATGTCGTGGGTAGTCTTGAGTGGCAAAGCGAGCTATTTTATCATACAAGGTTTGCATCCTGGTTATCTCTTGCTTTCCCATGCCCTGTATTATCAGGGCCGAAAAGGTCAGAGTAGGAAGCAGAACACTAGTGGCAATGGAGAGCCTGGCCTCAGGGATTGAGTCGGTACAAGGTGCCGGGTTTGCGATGCAGGGTCCTTGTGACCTGGTCTACGTGTTCCTTGTAAGTGATGTTCTGGTCGAGCGTAAGGCCTAGATATTTAAGGGAGGGAACTACATTGATGTCTTTGCCAGAGAGTGTGGTTAGGCAGAGGAGGAGGACCTGTCAAGTCCCTAGGGATCTTGGGCGAATAGCATTGCCTTGGTCTTGTCAGCATTGAGTACCATTCTGTTCTCGCATAGCCAAGTCTCTAGGGATGTAAGATCCTTGTGGAGGATAGGGCCTTGAGTAGCTACATCGCTCATGGGACGGAAAATGACAGTGTCATCTGCGTACTGTACCACCAAACTCTCCCCACAGGAGGAGCTAAGTTCATTAGTAAACAGGGAAAATAGTAGGGGGCCTAGTATAGATCCCTGAGGTACACCCTGATTTAGGGGTAGCAGATCAGATGTGACATTTTTCCATGTGACCCTTGTGAGGGAATTTTTATATATCCTAAAGCTATATTTGCCATTATATGCCTTGAAGCTATGTTTGCTTTGTAAGCCATGTTGTAACAAAGTCATAATGAATGTAGTGGAAATTTCTGAGTTCATGCTGCTTCCTACAGGGTTACAGAATGTTACTGAGGTTACTTGAGGTACATTTGTAGAAACAGAAAGCAAGATAAAACTGGGCAGAACTGGTTGTGCCAGCCTGAATAACAGGCTCAGACAAAATATAAGATAACAGCACATTGAGGCATTGAAGGCAAGCTTTATGTTGTTGTATGTTGCTATGGTGTGAGTGAAAACTCATTGTCTCACTCAGGTCAGATTGGACCCAGGCATATGTATCAAGAAGTATTGGGTAAAAAAATGAAATAAGCAGTGGAAAAGTACATCATACATTGGTATCAACTTGTTATTCTGTTTTGTGATTGGCTTATACTGAAATGTTGGTATTTTTCAAGATAAGAAGTGCAGAATCTAGCTTATAAAAAGCTGCTGTAAATTGTAATCGGAGAGCTTTCTCCTTTGCAGAATCTCCCGCATGCATGTGTAAGGTTTGATCAAATAAAGCGGCGTTAAGACAAAACCCAGTGGTGTGGTTTTGCCCGTATGATGGGGGCGGTTGCTCAGGTAATCTTACAGTGAGAGAATTTGCGATCACAGTTTTGGCATATAGTCGGCAGGATGAGTTCTTTGGTCCGTGTCACCTCGTGATCGGGTTGTTTCCATGGACAAAAAGAAGGACATTTTGTGGAACCCCATCAGGACGTGATGCCTAGGGCCAGCGACACTCATCATCACTGTAAGTAAAGAATACCTTGGGCCAGTGTACTATAAAGGACAGGCCTAGATAAAATGGGAAACAAGAGAACAAAAAAATAAGCTGGGTCCAGAGTTAGTATTATCTGGACCCGGCAAAATGTATGTTTGACAAGATTAGCCAAACAAATTACAAGGTTAACTGCACTGCCTTTTGCCCTTGTAATTTGTGCTTGCTTTCTAGTATATACTGTTAGAGACCAATGATGGCTTTCACAGTTCAGGCTGCTTAGGAGAAAAGCAGCGGCTGATAAATAACGTTAGATAAGCAACATTTAGAAAAATAAAAATAAACTACTGTGGATGTCATACAGTAGGTGACTACAGGCAGGATGATTTGAAAATCCTCCCCCCCCATGTTGCCTATCTATGTAGTTTCAAGTTTTTCTGTATCAATTTCAAGTCCCCTTGCCTCTTACAGAGGCTGAAACATTTGATCCCAAACCTAGGTACTGGGGACCTCCACCAGATAGATCTCAACCTAGTACCTAGTACTGTTACAGATTTGTTTGTGTGTTGTTTTGTTTTAAAACTGCAAACCAGAGCTCTGGAAAAATACTTGGTTTGGCAGTTTACTAAAATGGCCAAAAGAAAACCTTTGAAAGGGTTAATAGCTGCAGCATTTGGAAATGATTATGAGGGTTCTGCAGTCAGTTTTCTCACTCAGACCAGTGTATCAGAAAAGAAGAAGGAAAATACCTTGGCACCGGGTAAGTCTGAATTTTTTATTTTAAGTTGTTTTATGTCTGTATGTTTTATTTCTGTGATACATATACTAAACAAGGTAATGCTCCGTCTCTCTCGTGCATATTTTCTAGCGTATATCTGTGTTCTGTAATTATGTTCTGTTGTCAAGGTTGCAAGATAGCATTGACTGCCTTTGGTGCACGACATGTTACAGTAGTAAAAAAAAAAAGAAGTTTCTTTGCCTCATAGCTGACTGTTTTAATTGGTTTTATTTTTAATGGAACATTTGTGCTGCCTAAATAGGGTCAGTAAAGAACTTTTGTATGTAGTTGTTGGTTGGAGCAGGTAGTGTTGAAGGTGATGAGATATGACGTCATAGATTGCAATGTGCAGAAAGATTTGTAGTTTGCAGGCAATGTGCCAAGCCACTGCTAGGTGAAAATGTAATGTGTTAACAGCTATGAATGGCTTTATCATACTTCTAGTTAAAACCAAAAACCTTTTGCAAAATGGTAGAGTGCCATATTTTGGCTATGCCCCAGAAGGTGTAACCATGTTATACTAGATGTGTTCACTTACAGATGGTATGTTGTGCTGAATTTTTTATAAGGAGTTGGAAGGTGTTTAAAAAAGAGTTTTGTTCTGAAAAGATTTGGCATGGAGATATGTATAAATTTGTTGGTTTAACAGGTTGTCAGTGTTACAAGACAGGCAGGAGACAGCACATATATCTAAAACACGTACAGTTTTCTAATGAAACCATGGGCATTACCTCAGCAAATTGGTGTCAAATAATGTCAGTCTTATTTTCTGTTAAGTATTTCTTTTTGTGTATGTGTACTGTCTTGGCCAGCAGTTTTATTGTATGCTCTATTATTATTTAAAGATATTTTAATATCAGTAGTGTTCAAGGACACTACAAAAATAACTGGGTTTGAACGACCCTTGCATGAACACTGTGACCTTTTGCACGTTATTTGACCTTCTTGTGTTTCAACATTTTATGTTACTACCAGTTCAAACTTGATGTGTATTCCATACCTAAAGCACAACTTTTCACACAAAATGTATGTTTTCATGAAAGCACACCAAGAGTGAACCATGTAATTTGATTTTTATTGCAAAACTAGTATTCTAAGTAAAAAGAAACAAACTTTTTTTCTCTTCTCATTTCTTCTGACTTGCAGCTGTTTTTGAGAGTTTACCATCTGCAGTTAAAAACAATGGCTTTTGTTTTTATGTGTGACCATGGTGTAATCATTTTTTTCTTTTTAAAAATGCATTCTAAGAGATACGTACGTACGGTATTACCATTAATCCGGATCCTTTATAAACTCAGCTGACATTTTGTCATGCTTAGGATAAGGGAACCCAGGACGCTTGGCTTCTTTTATCCTATGGAAATAATCTTGTTTTATTTTTAAACTTGTGTAGGTTTAGTATTTTGTTGTTTGTCTGTGTTTCTTCTCTTTCTTCTAGAGAAAAATAAGTTCCCCATCTTTATAGTAAGGTATGAAACTTACTAAACTAATTGTAATATTATCTTGTTATAATTTAAAGTGTAGTAGGTGGGGATCATGTTACCATCCACAGCTAACCTTTTTATTGCTACAGTATTCGAGCTGTCTCTTCCACCAGTAGGAGCTTGGGGGGAGGGGGGGGAAGCTACCCTTCCTTCCAGTGTAATACCCACAAAGGTTGCAAGGTACATCACTGTCCCCCCAAAGGGGTAAATAAAGAAAATGTGTATTTGCCAATAATTGTTTCTTATTTACAGGTTTTAAAAAAGACCCAAGGTATTTTAATAGCATAACCCAGCCCAAGCCCTTCTGTTTTTCTAGTGCAAACAGTTAAATCTCACACCTATTATTGGTACAAGAGCTTCTGCCCTCAGCAAGTAATCAGTTACACTGAAGGGTGAAGTTGTGTATGTATGTCCACACATATTCATTCTTTTGATTGTCTTTTCAGCTTTCTTATCCTGTTAAAACAAATGTAAAACAACTTTTGTCATAGCCTTACAGCAATGAATGCACTTTTTTTAACCAGTAAATTCACAATACTCTAAGCTAAGTTTACAGTCTATATGTGTTGTTTAAAATGTATTTTATGCATTATGCTCAATACTGAAATTGTTCTATTACAAACATGCTTATGTTTCACGTTTATGTTATAATGTTTTAATATACATCTTGCTACACTGTATCATGTGTGTATTCAAAAAAGTGCTCCACATGTATAACGTTTTTAATGCTCATAACCAAACCTAAATACTGGGGCCAGCATTGCTGACCCACCCCTACAATATGTTCCAAAGCAAAACCAAAAGTAAAATTAATGCTCCGTTTGTCTTATTACTCACAGGATGAGTGCACTCTATACAGGTTTTGTCATTTTAAATTTTAACAATTATAATATGCAGAATTTAGATTGTACTCCAAACCTATGCTTCAAGCCTTACCCCACTCAGTACTTTGGAGTATTTCACTATACAGGGTAAAGAAGGTAGACCTTTTCACTTGTCACAGGTGCAATAGGCACTGTTATTAAATTGGCATAGGCCAACAACATATGTATTTGTCCCACTAATTGATTGCTATGAACTGTATGTTTAAAGCGTGTTATTGTAACATTACAAGATTTTATAACTCAGGTCTCAGTCAGGCCTGTGATTTGAAAGCAGGGTGTAACCATAACATTGTCATGATTTACAGATGGTCAAATGGTATAATTGAACCTCGGCCTGCACCCCCAGGTGTGCGGTTGATGTCCCATTTTTAATTTTCTCTTTCCAATTGCCAGAATTTAGGCTCTGTCACACCACTCTTTACAAAACAAAAAGTCAATGGTTTAAAAATTGTTATTTATGTGTTTTAACTCAGTGTCTAACACACTTACAAGTTTGCAGGTTTCACGGTGTGAGCACACATAAGATCTCCACGTTCAACAGCAGTAATACTTTCATCTAAGTTGCCAAGACCTTCATCTTTTTCCTGAAAAGAAAACAACTGCCACAGCTTTAATGTCATCACTATCTTTGTGCCTGACTAGTTCCATATAAGGACTATTGCATGAATTAAGTTATTATTACCTCTGCAAGTGTAATGTTTTCAGCAAAATTACACCTATTTGTAAAACTTTAAATCAACTGAAAAAGGTCCAGTCAGTTCAGACTCTGCAATCAAGCTTATTGTTTCTGCTTACTATGAAGTTAAGTCTGGGGAAGGGGCAATCCCCTAACTCCAGCAAGAAGATTCTTCTTCAATTGACCTTCAAGCAATACATCCATTTTCTTCACTGCTGCTTGTTCCAAACATGGCTGGTACTTTCTACAACCCTATTGCTCTGTTATGGACTGTGTTCTTAATGGTTTATTGTCAATTGTTACCTTTTTATGGACTGTTAATCTTTATGCTGGGGTGTAATCAACTACCAGAAAACAAATGCCATGCCAGTGTGTGTGTGTGGCTACTCCATTAAAAGGACTCAATGCACCCCTGGCCAGTGTGTCTGCTAATCAGCCATCCAGCAGCCAGCAAAATGAACACTGACTTTTCTACTATGCTGGTGTTTTGTTTTTAAATTACTGTCTGCATTGCCCCATATGCCTTGTGGGGTTACCACCATTCTGCAAATGACACTTCACCTGTACTGTAACTACACCAACCTGTGGTTACTTATATAGACTTATGAACTGTTAATTTCATGGACTGTTATGTTTTATAAGGACTTATCTGTCAAGAGACATCATCAACAGATTCTTCAATCAAGCTCCAAGGGTGTGCCACACCTCAACATAAGGTAGCATCTACCTTATTCACTCTCAAAGTGGATTCCATAAACTCTTTTTCATCAACAAAATTGTTATGTTATATTGTGTTATATGTGGTGTCACATGTTAGCATTTTTTCACATATTTCAATTGTGGTGTTGACGTCCCTCAATTCTGTATTATGTTTTACAAACTCACAATTTGTGTTCGCTCTGTAACCACCCCTGTACCAACTCCAGAACAGAATGCTTTTATAAATGCCTTGACTATCTGTATGCTGGCAACCAGTTTTAAATCATATACCTATTCACCTAGTCTAACAGTTTAAGAGTAAATTGTATATTTAGTTTTTTTTACCTTCAGTTAATAACTAATATCTTTACATTTATGTTCAATTTTTGTGAAGGTTTGAGTCCCTCAGGGGCCTCTTATCTTCGAGGTGGGGATTGTTAAAAGTGGCCAGTGGCCAAGGTTTAGTAATCAGTGACCAAACTTTTATCAACAATATGTAGTTGGCTAACCAAAAGGTTGAGAAATAAAAGGTGTAAAATGGCTAGTGTAAATTGCTAAAGGGCTAGTAAAAGGTAAAAATGGTTAGTAAATGACTAAAATGATGCCAACATGTAAATTAGTATATCTAGTAGCAAAAGGCTGCAAGTGGCTAAATACCACCATGTCACTTAATATGTGTGTGTGTAAGACTTTAAAAGGGTTAATTGAAAGATTCTATAATGAAGAAAATAGCTGAAAGCATAAAGTGAGGCTGTGGCCGAAATATGCACACAACTGTGTTTAGCCTTGACTGTTAAAAGTTTCTCATCATATAATTCTCTTGTGTTAAAAACAAAAATATGTTTAACAGAAAACTGATAAGAAATAATGAGATACCTCATTTGGTTGCTGGTACAAGGTTACTTTGACATTTGTAGCAAGCTAGTCACTTCTCTCATATGCTTTCTGGCTCCCAAAACAAAAGTTATTTGTGACAAATATACTATTCTGTCACCATTTGTTTTCCCCTCCACCCTGCGGCCCATGTATATAAGTACAATGCATCTGCTATACATCAGCGTGTAAGCTATATAAATCAAGTTAAAAAAAGGGAGGTGCCGGACGCGAATAAACATGTCCCAGTGGGATAAAAAATTTGGGGTAGGAATCTTCCCATGGTGGGGTGTTGTTCAGAACATGCATTACATTGACCAGTTAAGCTATGAGTTGGAAACGTTAATTAATGATACCTTGAAATCAACTGCTTTGCTGGCAGCTGAAATTAAAGCCCTTAGAATCGTAGCTTTGCAGAATAGAGCCGCACTTGATTATGTATTAGCCTCGCAAGGGGGGGTGTGCGCCATTATAGGGGAGGAATGCTGCACCTATATACCAGATAACTCCCAGGAACTGGAGCAAATGATCGAGGGAATAAAATGCTACAGCAGCATGTTCTTAGTGAGCATGCACCTATATCGCAGGGCTGGGACCCCTGGTCATGGTTCTCAAGCATATTTGGTGACTGGGGCACTACCCTCCTCCACTGGGTGGCAGTAATCGTGGTGGTGATACTGGCATTATGGCTCCTGACTGTGTTGCTCAAATTTCTCTTGCAACGACTATGTAGCACCGTGTCGCCACATGCCATCACCCAGCTGCACCCCTTACTACACACCAAGGACCAAAACCCTAGCAAATTAGTCAGGGTGTTCCCGTTCTATAATGTACCAGACGTGACTAAAATATAATAGTTAACAAGTTGATACAAAGTATCAAAAGGGGGGAGAGTGTGAGGAATTTTATATATCCTAAAGCTATATTTGCCATTATATGCCTTGAAGCTATGTTTGCTTTGTAAGCCATGTTGTAAACAAAGTCATAATGAATGTAGTGGAAATTTCTGAGTTCATGCTGCTTCCTACAGGGTTAAAGAATGTTACTGAGGTTACTTGAGGTACATTTGTAGAAACAGAAAGCAAGATAAAACTGGGCAGAACTGGTTGTACCAGCCTGAATAACAGGCTCGGACAAAATATAAGATAACAGCACGTTGAGGCATTGAAGGCAAGCTTTACGTTGTTGTATGTTGCTATGGTGTGAGTGAAAACTCATTGTCTCACTCAGGTCAGATTGACCCAGGCATATGTATCAAGAAGTATTGGGTAAAAAAATGAAATAAGCAGTGGAAAAGTACATCATACATTGGTATCAACTTGTTATTCTGTTTTGTGATTGGCTTATACTGAAATGTTGGTATTTTTCAAGATAAGAAGT
Source organism: Neoceratodus forsteri (assembly GCA_016271365.2). Taxonomy (NCBI): domain Eukaryota; kingdom Metazoa; phylum Chordata; order Ceratodontiformes; family Ceratodontidae; genus Neoceratodus; species Neoceratodus forsteri. The sequence goes on along the minus strand of CM057452.1, from coordinate 1,591,615,905 downwards.
GCAGAATCTAGCTTATAAAAAGCTGCTGTAAATTGTAATCGGAGAGCTTTCTCCTTTGCAGAATCTCCCGCATGCATGTGTAAGGTTTGATCAAATAAAGCGACGTTAAGACAAAACCCAGTGGTGTGGTTTTTGGCCCGTGATGACGGGAGCGGTTGCTCAGATAATACTTACAGTGAGATAATTTGTGATCACACCCTCTGAGCCCGTCCTGATAAGTAGCATCCAAACCACTTGAGGGCATGGGTGTCAAGGCCAATATTTTGCAGCTTTTGTAGCAGCAGGTTGTGGTCGACGAGGTCGAACGCCTTGGATAAGTCGATAAAGACTGCCCCAGTGGGTATCCCTTTGTCCACTGCCCTAAGAACTTCATCCGAGAAGTTGATGAGGGCAGTATCAGTTCCATGGTTTGTTCTGAATCCGTGTTGGGAGGGGGCAAGGAGCAGGTGTGCTTCTAGGTAGTCTCTGAATTGAGTGTAGACTATCCTTTTCTTGCACCTTGGTGAGTGAGCAGAGGAGGGAGATAGGCCTATAGTTATTTAGTTTATCCCCAAGTCCCCCTTTGTGGATAGGTACGATAATAGCATGTTTCCACTGGTCAGGAACAGCTTCTTCCCTTAGTGATCTGTTGAGGAGCATGGTTATAGGTCAGGATAAGGAGGTCACGCCTGCCTTGAAAAGCCGGGGGCTGATCCTGTCTGGTCCACCTGACCCTTTGGGTTTCAAGTTCCTTAGGAGGGTAAGGACTTCTGTCCATTTGGCCAGTCTCAGGTGAAAGAGTTGTCGCTCCTTGTGAGTTGCTTCAGCTGAGGCTGAGGGGGAGGTTGGAGGGGACTGGCATGTCTTATAGGCCTCTAGGTCCGAGAAGTGCCTGTTAAGGGCAGCAGATATTTGAGAAGAGTCAGTTGAGAGCTGACCGTTGATCTCTATGGGTCAGGATTCAGGCTTTTTACTCCCCTTGATAAGATCGTAAACATGGTTCCAGAATTGCTGAGGGTTGCCCAGGCTGGATTTATGGAGGTGTGTTAGGTACTTTTGCTTAGCAAGTTTTATGGCTCTCTTGGCTTTGTTTCTAAGGGCTTTGTAATCCGCAAGATCTGCCGATGAGGAGGAGAGCCTAAACTTTTTCCAGGCTTTGTCCTGAGTGGCCATGAGGGCTTTAAGGGAGGGAGTGATCCACTTGTAGCAGCTGCCTTTTACCCTCAGTCTCTTAATAGGAGCGAGGAGATTGGCAGCTGTGTTAAGTTTGCCCTGGAAGTATAACAAGGCCTCAGAAAGGGTTGGGAGAGCATTTATGGGGTTCCAGTCCCGGCTACTTAGATAGTTATTGAATTGCAGCTCTGAGAATTTGGAGTAGTCTCGGGCGGAGAAGATTCTTGGCTGGACCTTGGGTGGTCTGTTTTTCCATATACAGAAAATCGGGGAATGGTCACTCAGGGAGTCTGCCATTGTGCCCGCACACTGTATGTTAGAGGGATTTGACACTAAAGCCCAGTCAAGGGTGGTGTGGTTCCTGGTTTTGTAGTTCAGTCTGGTCGGTTGAGAGATGACCTGCGTCAGATCTGCTTCTTGAGTCAAGGACATCACTGCCTGGCCAGGGTCCTGAGTCCAATTTATGTTGAAGTCACCCAGGATAACCTGCTCCATGGCTGCCTTGCCAGTGAGCAAGTTAGCGATGGCCTCCAGGGATTGGATGGCTGTTTTTGGTGGGTGGTAGACACATCCAATTATAAGTTGTTTGGCTTGTCCTAGGGTTATATGGATGTATATACTCTCTCCCTCGGCAGTGAGATTGGTCTCAAGGGTTAGGGGTGACACAGAGAGTTCAATTTTTGTGTAGATTAGTACCCCTCCCCCTTTTTTGGATACTCGGTCCATGCGGAAGCTATTGTAGCCTGGAACTTGTATCTCGTGGTCCAGGATGTGGGCTTTTAACCAGGTTTCCGAGATGGCAAGGACATCTGGTTTGTAGAGATCCATCCAGGCTTGGACTTCATTTATGTTAGGTCTGAGGCTGCATATGTTCATGTGTGCAATCTTCAGACCCTTGGTAGCTGCCCAGTGAGGGTCCAAGGGGATGCTACCAAGGTATTGGAGATATTCGGGCCAGGGTTGGGTTGGATATCCCAGACAGGAAGTAGCCCGACTAGGAACCTGAGAAGACTAGTGATGGTTTGGAGATGTGGTGTTCGACGCTGGCCTGCTCACATAGTGTAGCAGGTCATAGCAAACTCCTTTACCATCTCATGCCCATTTAGTGAGAACCAAAGCTGAGATAGTGTAGCTGCTATATAAGTGGGGGGGGCTTGTGAAGATTGCTCACTGGTTCAGGGTGGCATGGGTCAATGAGCCTATCCACCCAGAGTAGGGTCAGTGAGTAGACTATAGCTAGGAGTATGCCCCTGTTAGGTGGAGGGACACCTTGGTTGCGAGCACAAGGGGGGTGCAAGGGAGGTGATATATGCTTTGTCAGGCATAATTTGGTGATATCTGCACCGTATCAGTTGGGGTTGGGTGCTCTGAGGTTACCTGACTTAGGTCAGTACGGAGAGCAGCGGACGCTGGTGCTTTGAGTTAGCCTGCGAGCTGAGCAGTCAAATGTTGAGGTTTCAAGTTTGGCAGCTAGTATTAGGTGTTGCCTCAGTGTGTGCTAGTAGCCTAGGGAGACCTGAGGCTACTGCCGCTCCTTGTGGAAGGGCTATGTTTTTTTTTTTACTCAAAGGCAGGCAGTCATTGACTTAAGGTTACAGATAAGCAGTTGTTCAGATATAATATACTGTAGGTAGTATAACACGTGAAGAAAAATAAGCCTTAGTCTGTTATAAAACGTGAAGAAAAACAAACCTTAGTCTGTTACGTCACTGTTTTGGGGCACTTAAGTTTTGCCAGAGTGAAAAATTAAGTGGATAGAGATACCTTAGCCAACTAAGATACTGTATAGTAAAGCCAATAATTTTTGCTCTAAGGCAGTCAGCACATTAGTCATGAATTGTTACTCTAAGGCAGTCAGCACAATAACCCTATATGGAGCAACAGGTAAGAGAAGAGGTAGTAGCAAGTACAGCAGTCGTGGAGAGAAAGAGAAAGAGTTATTCACTTGTCAAACAGTTTTGAGAGAGATTAGTATCATAGACAGTTTCTCTAGGTGAGAGAGATATTGCTTTGACCACAGTTGCACTGAGAGTTAGTGGCTAGGGGTTCACAAGCATCTGTTGCCCTGCGGTATGAGCACTTAGTAGTTAACTAGTTAATTGCCAGGCGTAACCCCACTAACTCTGTATAGATTGGCTGGGTGAGTCAGTAGGCGTGGCTCGCACGTATTTTCAGTCACAACACCAACATGGCGGGTGGGCAGGAAAACCAAAAGTCAATGTCTCCGGTCGTCCCCTGCTCCAGTGCAGGGGAGGTGTCGGCTTAGGGTAGCAGCGGTCCACGCGCTTCTGGGTGTGGGGAGGGGGGCCCTCTAGCAGTGAGGTCTCCCTCACTTCCCCAGCTGGTTCAAGTGGTTGCAGCCTGGATAGTGACCCGCGGGGCCTCCGACAGGCCTTTTGTACTAGCCTGAGTCGTAGCGTCACCGCAGTCGGGCAGCCAATTGGTAGATCCGCGGAGTGAGTTTGAACTTGGCGCCAAAAACGAAGATCAGCTGTCCGTGGGGTCGACGTTCTCTGGCGACCTGGAGCAGCGACACGAGGGGAAGAATCCAGGAGTCAGGAGGAGGTAAGCACAGAATTACTGGTGGACTGAGTAAGTTGAGGCATCACAGTAGAAAAGCCACAAGCAAAACAAAAGTCAATGTCTCCGGTCGTCCCCTGCTCCGGTGCAGGAGAGGTGTCAGCTTGCGGTAGCAGCGGTCCACGAGCTTCTGGGTGTGGGGAGGGGGGCCCTCTAGCAGCGAGGTCTCCCTCGCTTCCCCAGTTGGTTCAAGTGGTTGCAGTCTGGAAATACTGGTAAAGAAAGTTGAGAAAGAAAAGTTGACATTTTAGTAGGACAGGGAGGGGAGGGGAGGCCTCTATGTATAACTCCTGCTAGTAATCCTGAAGTATGTACCAGATTCTATGTGATTCATGAGTGCGTTGGCCTGCAACTGGGTCCCGAAGGCTTGGGATGCAGGCTACATGTCTACATGCTTGTGACTTTCTTGCCAATAAATGGGTGTCCCTAGTTCCTCCTTCATAATGGTTTTAGGATAATATAGGGCTTGTTGCATGTGTTTCTCTCAAATGTCTTGCAGTTCCTGCTTTTAATTATCCTAATCTGGGCAGCTATAACCCATCCCCTTGTGAATACAAGACTTGTAATGTCCTCAGCTGATCTTGTAGAGATTCATATCTCTCTGCCCACTGGTGTTTTTTTTGCAGAGGCATAAGATATTATGTCACTTCTTATGACTGTTTTGAGGGTACCCAGATTGTGGGAGCTGAAACTGCTTCCAAGGCATTGTCAGAAACATTTTATTGGGGCCGGCCCATTGGTGCAGCGGTTGGATTTCCGCCTGTGATGCCAGTGACCCGGGTTCAGGAACGGACCCTGGTCACTGGAGGGCTGGCCGGGGGGGAAGGATAGAGCATCCTATAGACTGCTCTCCTTCTCCGGGGGAAGGTGGAGAAGTGTCCGGTGTGAGATGGACCCCTGGCGGAGGCCAGGAGTCACGCAGCTACTGGCGCTAGCACAGACTAGAGGTGGGGCGGACGCTGGACGTCATTGGACACCCCCACCTCCCAGAGGAAAAATGGAAAATGGGGGGTGGGTTCTCCGTCTAAGTGAAGCCCTTAATTAGCCACCATCACCAGCAGCACTCCCAACTAGATACTGTTTCCATGGCACTGGAATTAGGGGAACCAGTGCCGAGGCCCCGCCCTCTTGGGGGGGCAAGCCGGGGGTGACCGGGAGGATGCCGGTTTTTGACGGTTGGTGGAAGCCTGGGGGCCATGACCAGGGCAGAAGGCTGACGGATGGACCTGCTAGAAAAAGAAAGAAGAATAAAAGAAACATTTTGTTGAATGCGGTCATGTATCAGGGTTTGAAATGGTTTGTCCTTAACTAAAGAGGTATTAAACCACCAGAAAGCAGATTTTCTTTCTGTACCCAAAACTAGTTTGAGGGTAAGTGAGCTAGTATCAGACAATATCTGAGGGGAGTAGGTAAGGTCACGTATTATAAAAAAATGTTCACGATGTAAATAAAAAAAACAGAAGTTGATACCAGCCCATTTACAGAAGAAAGGGTTCGGAAAGAACTCTTAAAACTGAAGGTGGACAAAGCAATGGGGCCTGATGGGATTCATCCCAGAATTCTAAAAGAGCTAAGGGTAGAACTAGTGACACCACTGACTATCCTTTTTAATAAATCATGGGAGGATGGGGTGGTACCCGAGGACTGGAGGAGGGCAGATGGATTCCCCTCACAAAAGTGGGAGCAAGGCAGAAGCAGGAAACTACAGACCTGTTAGTTTAACCTCAGTGATAGGGAAATGATGGAATCACTTCTGAAGGAAATAATTGTCGAGTATCTAGAGGTCAGAGGGCACAGAACCCTAGGCAGCATGGATTCACAGCAGGAAGGTCATGCCAGACAAATCTGATAGATTTCTTTGACTGGGTGACCAAATTAGTAGATCAGGGAGGGGCTGTGGACATGGCCTACCTAGACTTTAGCAAGGCATCTGACACAGTCCCACACAAAAGATTAATATACAAGTTAGCCAGCCTGGGAGTGGGTCCCAAGATGATAGCCTGGGTAAAAATTGGCTGGAGAATAGGACACAGAGTAATAGTAAATGGAGTCCACTCAGAAGAAAGGAGGGTTACTAGTGGGGTACCGCAGGGTTCAGTATTAGGACGGTCCTCTTCAATGTCTTTATGTTAGCATTATGGAAGGACTGGAAGGAAAAGTATGTCTCTTTGCAGATGACACTAAGATCTGCAACAGAGTTGATGCACAGGGGGTGGGGTGGAAAGGATGAGAAGGGACTTGGCAAGGTTAGAGGAATGGTCAAATAATGGCAGCTTAGATTCAATGCTAAGAAGTGTAGGTAATGCACCTGGGAAACAAAAACCCAGGGAAGAGCACAATGGGGGTGAGATACTAACAACAAAAAATGGAAAGGGACCTGGGGTAGTCATATCAGATGACCTAAAGGTGGGCAAGCAATGTGAGAGGGCAGCAAGGAGGGCTGGGGGTTACTGGGAAGCATAGGGAGGCATCACCAGTAGAAAACAGGAAGTTATTATCCTCTGTACAGACAACTGTTGAGACCCCATCTGGAGTACTGTGTGCAGTTCTGGAGACCCAATCTCCGCAAAGACATAGACAGGATGGAAGCTGTCCAGAGGAGGGCAACTAAAATGGTGCAGGGTCTGCACTCGAAGACATATGAAGAGAGACTTAAGGAACTTAATATGTATAGCCTCGAGGAAAGGAGGGAGAGGGGGGACATGATAGAAACTTTCAAGTACCTCAAGGGAATCAACAAAGTCCAAGAGGGTAGCATCTTTCAAAAAAAGAGGTGTGCAAGAACAAGAGGGCACAATTTGAAGATGGGGGGGGACGGCTCAGAGGTAATTTAAGGAAATATTTTTTCACAGAGAGGGTTGTGGATGCATGGAATGGCCTTCCGGAGGAGGTTTTGGAGTCAAAATCAGTGGTGGAATTCAAGCATGCATGGGACAGACATAAGGCAATTCTGGGGGGTTGGGGTAAGAAGAAGTAGGCTGCTGGTTAACTAGGATCTGCAACTTATCCAGTAGGTAGGGAAATGGGCAGACTGGGTGGGCCAAGCGGTCCTTATCTGCCATCAAATTCTATGTTTCTATGTAAGGCGGGAATAGCTATTATGTCAAGGAGCTGGGAAGAATTTATGTCAGACATCAGTAAAGTCAAGCTGGGCAAAATTTATTCTGAGGTATTTTTGTGCTGCTGAAGCTCTGTACCTGGTTGGATTTGATGTATCCAGCTCCAGGGACATGGTGTTATTTGGGGCATTTATTGATCGATTGATTTGTTGATTGATTGATTGATTGATTGATTGATTTCAAAGGTTTCACCAGGAAAGACATACTAAGCTGGTAATAGCTTGTTTCCAGATGTGTCCTAGGGAAAGAGGATGTGGAACATCATGCACAGCAATTACAAAATTATGGAGAGATACAGAATACAATTTAAGTTGAAAAATAATCAAACTTTAAATATAATTAGATTAACATGTGCACAGGAATGAAGGAAACAGATTGCTAGGGCAAAAAACTAGTGAAGGGGAAGGAAGAGGATCAAAGACAATTTCAAGAGGGAGAAAAAAGTAATGAAGGAGAGTCTTTAGGGAGAAAGAGGCAGAGCGAATAAACAAGGGAAGGGAAGACCAAAGTTAAGTAAAGCAATATGAGAAAGCAGATTGACCAGCTCTAGATTTCCTAGAAGGAATAGTGAGGGAGAGGGAAGCAACATAATGTAAAGGGTAGCAGGAAGATGAGGAAGAGGATAAGAGGGAAGTATGGTAGGAAGGAAAGGAGCCAAACCATAATTTATTTATAAAGAAGGCACAGTGGGAAAGGTGCCTGGCATCTAGAGAGAGAGAGAGAGAGAGAGAGAGAGAGAGGAGTGAAAGAGCAGAGTAGAGTAGAGTGAACAGTGGTGAGTGTATGGAGAACAGTGTAAAGCAAAATGACAAAAAAAGCTGAAATCTGGGTCTAGTCTGGCAAGGGAGCATTTGGGAACACCACTGTAGACTGTGTCACCATAATCAAAAATTGGGAGGATTATCTTTAAAACAATTTTGCTGTCGATAGGAAGTGGAATATTTGCTTTGTTCCTGTAGAGTGCACCAAGCTTGGATGAAGCTTTTGGTGAATGGCATCAATATGAACCAAGAAATCGAAATGATGGTCATGCCAGGCCCCAAGGTTCTTAAAAGAGGAAACATTCTCAATAACAGTACCATCAAGAGTGTGAAAATAAGGAAGAGAGGCAAGTCTAGAAAGCCTCTGATGGGTACCAAAAGTCATGGAGACTGTTTTTTTTTTTTTTTGCATTGAGGGATAGCTGGTTAGGCTTGAACCAGTACTGAATATTGTGAAAGTCCAGGTGAAGCTGTGAGGTAAGATCATGAGATGAGAAGCCAGATGCAAAAATAACTGTATCATCAGCATACATATGAATGGACGCAGAGGAAGAGACAGAAGGCAGGTCATTCAAGAATATGGAAAAAAAGAACAGGACCCAAGACAGACCCGTGAGAGACACCAGAACAGATAGGGAGTAGTGATGAAGTGGAGCAACCTATCCGGACAGTGTGAGACCCACCCTCCTGGAAAGAGCTAACCCAGCTGACTGCAGACTCAGAAAGACTTGTTGCTCTTAACTTGTTAATTAGGAGGGGATGTGACACTGTGTCAAAAGGTTTAGCAAGATCAACAAAAATGGCAGACATGATCAGACCGTGGTCCATACCAGTGAGGATTGAGTCAATGAGCAGTAGGAGGGAAGTGAAGGTTGTGTGGAGAGGGGGAGAAAGAGGAGAAGTCAAGGAAGGTAGAGAGTTGTGATAGTACAAGATATACCTGTAACTTAGCTAGGGTAGGAAGGAGAGAGATGGGATGGTATTTACTAGGAGAGGAGGGATCACCGCTTTTAGGGATAGGAACAAGAGCAGCCTGTTTCAAGGCATCAGGAACAGTTGCAATGGGAAAAAAAGGTTGAGAAGCAGGGTAATTGGCAGTGTAATAGAAGGGGCAGAGAGAAGTAGAAGCTTGGGATCAAGGCCATCAGGGTTACCACATTTGTGAGGATTAAGAGCAAGCAATGGCTTAAATGTAGCCATGGCGGTGGTAGCAGAGAAGGAAAAAGAGGGGGTCGACATGAGAAAAAGGTAGAGGAAGGGAAGGAAGGGGAGAGGAGGAAGAAGAGATTAGAGAGAGGGCACAAGTAGTGAAGTAGGAGTTAAAGGAAGAGGCAACAACAGAGGGGTCAGAGATGAAGAAATCATTAATCCTGAGAACAGAAGAGGAAGACTGGGTTGGAGGGGAGAACAAGGAGTGGACAGCCTTCCAGAATGTAGAGGGATGATTAATATTGTTCTGGAGTATGGATGAAAAATACTCTGACTTTACCAAGTCAATGATAGCTTGCCAAAGCAGCCAGAGAGCCAGTGATCTTAAAAGAATGCCATGCAGGATCTTAAGTACGGAGGCACACCATAATCTCTGCTGTATTTCAGGGAAGGTGACAACCCCAGACTCTGTTTTTTCTCAGAGGAGCATAATGATCCAATACAGCCATAAATTTAGATTCAAAGCATTCCAGGGCCAACCTTATATTATAGAGTATAGACAGTGGGGACTAATACGTGAGACAGTATAGCGCAGTGGTTTAAGGCTCTGAGATGCAAACCTGAAGACCTGGGTTTGAATCCCATAGCCCCCACCTGCACACTGTGTGATCCTGAGCAAGTCACTTAACTTCCTTGTGCTCTCAGGTCGCAACTGTAAACAAGCTTCAGCTTGTGTGTCTCTCCTGGTTAAAAAAAAAAAGTTGTCCCTAAATCAGCAAGGAGAGAGTGTAAATCTAATGATCTAAAGGATCTGAGATTAATAAATATGGGCGGTGGCCTTAGGGTGGTGTATCATGCACATGCGGTAAACCATAAGGTGGTCACTGAAGGCATCCAGAAGGATTCTAGCATCCACAATAATGATGAAGATGAGAAGAAAGGACCCAGTTTAACAACGAGTGATTTAAAGGTTTAAAGTTTAGGTGAGTGGCTTCAGGGATGAGTTGAGTCAAATGTAGTGACTTAATATTTTGAACAATTTTATTAGTACTGGGAGAGTTAATTTATATCAAAATCACTGAGAATATAGTTTGCCTCTGGAAGAGTTAGAGCAGATGGTAGAAAAGACCTCAGCAAGCGAAGCAGAGGAAATACCAGAACAACAATAAACACCAGCAATAACAAGCATTTGTCAATACCGAATGTTGGCTTGCTGCAATTGGCACTAGTACTGCAGGAGTTAGAGAGCTGCATAATAGGAATGGCAGTGAAGTATTGAACTGATGCCAACCCCACCCACCCTGCAGACACTGATAAGTGTCACAGTGTACCTTAGGGTCTTCAGGCCTTTACACCCCATTTCATAAGGAAATATGCTGAGATGGGTGCAGAGAGAAATGGTGTGAACTTTAAACCGAAGACTCCAAGGCACACCTCAATGCCTGTCATTGGCTGCAGGGTGGGGTGGAGGAATGGCGTGAGCATTACAGCCAACTGTCCCAAGTCACACCCGATGCCTGTCAGTCTCTACAGGGTGGGGTGTTGTAGTTGAAACTCTAACGCCCTGGGCATTTGTTGGTAGTATTTCACTCCAAAGTTTCAGCATGGGCTTTTGTGCCTCACCTCATGAACAATGGCACTATCAGTTCGTTACCCAAGGTGATTTTGCACAGCGACTGCGCCATTTGGCACCACAAGTGTGAAAACACATGTTGGGCAGGATTTGAAAAATGACAACTGTTCTGTTCGTGAGGTGGTGGAAAATATGGCAATGTTGAAAATCTGGAGGAAAATTTGAAAATACGGTTACTAGCCGCTATGAAACCGCGCATCACACGCCTGTAACACAATCATTGACATTTTCCACCAAATTTCAACATGGGCATTTTGGACTCTCTTCATGAACAGTGGCTCTCTGATTTTGTTACTGTGTCCCAAAACTTGATTTCCCACAGCGACTGCTCCATTCTGTGCCACAGGTGTAAAAACATGTTTCAGGCAGGATGTGAAAAATGACAGCTCTATTGTTCATATGGAGGTGTGAAAAAATGGTAATGTTGAAAATCTGGAGTGGAAATATAAAAAATTGGCAAAGTTACAAGCGTGCGTAGAAACTGCACAATGCACGCTCATAACGCAGTCATTGTTTGGAATTATTTCACCAAATTTGCAACATGGGCTTTTTTGGACCTCCCCTCATGAACAGTGACACTGTCGTTTTGTTACACAGTCCCAAAAGGTAATTCCACGCAGCGACCACAAAATCCCTTTTGGGACAGAGTAACGAAATAACAGTGACATGTTCACGAGATGGGGTCCCAAGAACCCCATGTTGAAAATCTGGGTCTGAAATTCCAAAAAATGGCTGAGATTTCAACATAAGCTGAAACCTCCCATTGACCCATTATAAAGCTTACCGTTATTTCTTCAGTTTGCAGTTGGCCTTTGAAGAGTGTAGACGTGTCCTGTGCCACAGAAGACCACTGCTCCTGACCTCCAGAGGTAAGTATGGGGTAAGTGGGGTGCAGGAGGTGGGTGCACAGAGGATGCATGTTGGGGAGGGACGAGGGAGACTCACGAGGGACCATTTTCTGTTTTGCAGATTAAATAAAATAAAAAGACTACAGAGACAGTTTTCTATTTTATGGGGGGACAATGAAAAAACATTTAGGCACACTGGGGTGGGCTCCCAGTGTGCCACAATGGGGGGGGCACATGCCATTGCCGACACGGGGATTGGGCACCCTGTTGTTGTCAAAGAACATAGATGGGTTGGGGGGGGTGCATCTGACACAGGGAGTGGGCATCCCGGTGTCTGAAACAATTATTTCGGCACACTAGGGTGGGCTCCCAGTGTGCCATATTAATGGGAGGGATACATGCCGACACGGGGATTGGGTACCCCTGATGTCGGCTTTCCGTGGAGTGTGTGTTGGGTGGCAGGAGAGATCACTGTGGAAAGCCACGCCATGGCTATCTTACTTATTGAAATGTTTACCCCGATGTCAACTTTACTGTGTGGCGGGTGGCAGGAGCCACCATATTTTGGCACACTAGGGTGTCATATAATGGGGGGACATGCTAACATGGGGATTGGGCACCCGATGTTGGCTTTCCGCTGAGTGTGTTGGAGCCAGGAGTCATCATTATGGAAAGCCACGCCATGGCTATTTTACTTATTGAAATATTTCCATTAGGAAAGGCACACTGAAACTTCAGCACAAAATGAAAAAACTCCAGCCATAAGCATTACTATAATGCGCATGGCAGAGTCTTGTCATCTGCTGCCGCAATGAGGAAACTGTAACTCATTGGCGGCAGATTTCTTTCAACCTCGTGGCTCTCTTTGAAACTAACTGTCATTGCCAGCATGCTTACTGATTACGGCTGAGGGACGATCCACTAAAGCATCCCCTGCATTGACCACAACACCGATACACCTCTGAAATGTACTACTACTGCAAGATGTTGGTTGCACACACGCAAGTCAACATAAAATGGGAACAGAAAAAGGAAGAGTGTTTGAGTGACAGCAGCTCATGGGAAGAGTGGGAAGAGACGGCAAGAACAGCCACAGATTGGATACTGGCAGAAATATAGACAGCAACACCACCACCCCTTCTTAGTGTGGTCCTGCCTAACTACAGTGTAACCAGGGATAGTAGCAGCAGAATTCTGCACCTTATAAGAGAGCCAGGATTCTGATAAAACTAGGACATCCAGCCGAAGGTTAAGAATGGTAGACTATAATAGGTCAATCTTTGGGAGAAGGCTTCAGCTATTTAAAAGGGCTACTTTCACACCTTTTGGAAGTTGCAAGGATGATGTAGTGACGGAACCAGGATTAAGTTCAGTGTCACCTGCTAACAAAAGTAGCAAGGAAACAAGGAGCTTTAAAGAGCTAGAGTGCTGTCTGGAAGAGGGAGACAGGAGAGAAATAAAGGAGAGAGAACAGGGGGAGAGTAGGGATAGAAAGCACCAGAGAGCTTCAAGGTCAAGACAAGGAGCAGGAAGAATTTGACACCTAGGACACCTGAGAAAATGGAGGAGAGAGGAAGAAGCAGAAGAGGGGAGAATAGGGGATGGAGAAGGGAAGCAATTAAAATAGGGGAAGGGAGGAGAAGAGTTAATTAGAATGTGGGAGGGAGATGAAAGGGAAGAGGAGGGTAAGAAACATCAGAGAAGATAGCAGCATAGTGGAGCAAAAAGTGGAAAAAATATATTACACAGTTTGGAAAGAAGTAAAATGGGAGATACAGAGTGAGATAAAATCAGATGGGAAAACAGATGGTGAAATAATAGGAAAGCAGAAAACTATATTAGTGGCGTAACCCCCGCCCCATAAATGGGGGTTCTCGAAAAGTCTTCCTTGAGCTTGCTTAAATGCTCACTGCCAGGCTGGTGTCCTGCGTTTTAGCAGTTTAAATGTATTACCATAGAGTGCCTGTATAGCCTCTGTGTATTGTCTCTTTAAGAGCTTCCTGGATTGTAGTCATAATTAATCTGAGAGGAGCTCTGTTAGAAGATGTACAGTACTTGTTTGCTGATCATTTGTTAGAGTAGTAATAATATTGCAGTTTGTTCTAACCTGCCTTCTTTGCAGCATGGTCAGTTCTGTTTGTTCCCACTCGTCTTGGTCCTGGACTGCAGAATGGGTCAATCAGTACATTTAGGATTCTAAAATGGAGCCTGCCTACAGGGGCTTGGCGGGGCCAAAACTTGTAGGAATTGTAGTTTTGGGCTTTTGGTGCCTAAAATAACCTGGAGGGGGAGCCCTTGTTGTGACTGACAGACAGAACAGCCAACCAGACCTTTTGGATCTTGGGGAAGGTCCCACACTGCTTGCAGTTTGAATTAGATCTGAGCTGGGAAGTGAAGAAGTAACAGATCGAGATGGTTCGAGCAGTAATCCATAGTGGATTCATGTGGGAGAACTGTGGAAAGGCCTGAGTTTGGCCTGCATGCCTGCCTGCTGTTCCTGAGAAGGAACTTGTGCTTTTTTTGGACTGAATCTGAACTTGGAGAGTGAATTAAGCCGCTGAATTGTGACCAGCCTTTAACCTGAAGAAGACCGAAGATTCGCTGAATGCGATCAGCCTGTCAGGACTTCCAGCTACCTCTGAACTCCCGGATTGTGCAGAGACTGTAATTGCAACTAGACAGCCATTTACCTGGTACAGTGGAATTTCCTTACATGTGAATGTGCTGTGTGCTTATAGTGGGTCGTGATTTGGTTCCCCACTGTGTGTCTAAAATGTGTTTTGCTTGCTGGAGGCTGTATCCAGCTCCACAGACTAAATTCATATTCATTTCCATTTGCCTAGGCCCTGCTACACTGGCCCAGCCAGAATACCTGCTACGCAGAGAAAGTCATCGACGAGAGACCGGCCTGGGGATCAGCCCCCTGCTCAGTGCCTTGAACAGGAATGATGCCTCGGTGATTCGTGTGGGCCCTGTTACTCCGGGCACTCCAGCTCAACAGCCTGCAGTCTCGATTTTGTCCTGCCTGTGTCCAGTATTGGGTATCATGAGTAAACAACAGGGTAGCTCCCTGCAACAGCAGCTAAATCTAAAAGTGTTGTCATCCGATTGTCTTGTTGCCTTTTCTTTCATGAACTGAGCCCTCTGGCTCCAGATTACAAATAATGTGTGTTGTGCATGTTGCTTTCTTCCATCTCAGGGCCCCAACCAGCTGCAACATTCCTGGCTAGCCCATCATTTTACTACCTGGGTACCCAGAGTGTGTGACTGTGTGGGGACTCTGAACTGCATGCATAACTGTCTGATTAATATAGCTTTTAAGCAAATCAACCTGATTACGCCCCTTCCTTGTTCAAGTCCCCGGAATAAATCAGATTTAACTTTGTTTGCATTTAACCTGACTGTGGTTCCAGTTTGTGCCAAGAGTATTGTACAGTTGCTGTTTGCTGTGTTTAACCTTGTTTTACACGGAGTCCCCAGGGTCGAGCTAGGAACCAGCCCTGGTGGTAAGTGCAAACATGTGGGAATGCATGGTGAATAAGGGTCATTGTGAAAGTGATTATTGTGTACTGTTCAGGTCACTAGAAGGAGAAAGGGGGTTACAGTGTCCTGAGGGCTGTGCCCAGGTCAGCTTGACCACTACCAACCCTGACCTCCGGGTGGAGGCACCCGTAACAGAACCTAGGCCCTTTAACTTGCAGCTAACCAAGCAGGCAGGGGTAGTAGTCCTTGGGATAGCGCCACCTAGGGGTTAGATCTTGGAGGCTCACCGCTGGGAATTTGTGCCTTCTAGTGGCCAAAAATTATGAATTATTGTTAAAGATTAATGGCTACCCCAGTAGAAATGGCTGTATGCCAGTTGGTGGGGTGGTGTACTGGGCAGGAGATCGACACCCAAAATGCTCTGCTTATACTGGGTATTCCCCTGGGTACCAGTAAAGACACTGGCACTCTCCAAAGTTGAATGTTTAAAAAACCCTGTGGTGGTGGGTCGACAGGCTGATTTGTTCGCCCAAGCTTTCATAGCCTTGGTAGAGTATAGTGACCTCATGGACAGCTCTAAAGTGACACAGACTGTTGCCTCAGAAGGGGTCCTAGCTGCCTGGAGAGTGATAACAAAAGACAGTAAAGACCCTGGGAGGATGAGCTCCTCACCATTATCTGAGACTTTGAGGAGAAATTTGCTAGTTGTTGCTGGAGGAAGGAAAACCCAGAGGGCTTTAAGAAACTATTCCTGACACCTGGGGGTGTTCTTCCCAACACCCCTCCCACTCCAGCACCTGTTACTGCACCGCCTTCTGTGCCCATGCCAATGCTGGCCCCTATATATGTACCCGCCATTAGTCACGACTCCTACCGAAGGCTGAGAATCTTCACGGGCACCCTTCCCACCCCCCAAGGGGAGGATGACTGGGAGACCTGGATTGACTATGTTGCCCCCTTGGTCCCGAGTGGCAGTGTGCAGAGGCTGACAAGTGGAAAAGAATCATAGAAAGTTTGAGGGTCCCACCCTTGAAGCCATTAAATTGTTGGAGGTCCACGAACCCTGATGCATCTGCTCAAGTACCTATCTGTACTTGAAGGCAATTTTGGAAACATTGAGTCAGGGAGACTTTGATGTGGAAATTCCAAGGTACCAAACAATGGAAGGGGAAAGTTTGTCTGTGTATGTTACTCGCCTAGAAAGAGCTCTGCAGAAAGCTTACCGGAAAGGTGGGGGAGCCGCCAGTGATTTGAACTGTGAGATTGGGGCACATACTGCAACATGTCAAGCATTCTAAACTGCAGATCATCCAGTTAAGGCTCCAGGATAGGAGAGGTAACCCAGCTGACTACTGAGACTTGATAAAAGAACTCTAGGAGGTAGAAAGTGAAGAGTGAAATTGTAATTATGGGGTGAGTGCAGCCCAGTGATCATGGCACTGGAAGGCTCTTCCGAAATGTGACCACTCGAGTGTCCGCCATGGGCTAAGCGGTGGAGGGAGGAGTTGCTGAAGGAAGTCAGAAAAGTACAACTGGATGTGTTCACTGAGTGTATCCCCTGCTGACAGAGATTCTGGTCCCTGTCAGGGCGTGACTGTTATGGGAGGGGGGTGCAGCCTCAGGTATCCTCTACTAAGGGTGGCTTCTCAGCAGAGCTCAAGGAATTGACTGCCACGCTAAAGGAACTTTTAAGACATGATACACTACCAGCAGAAGTCAGATCACAATCTCCCGTTGATGCTCCAGCATCCCCTGCTATGTTCTCCCCTAGGATGTCCTGAGAGCCTATCATTTGTCACAACGGCGGCAAGGATGGCCATATGAAGAGGGAATTCTGGTCTCAGAAGGATTTAGAGAAAGTGGTAAACCGGCTTCAAGTAGAGCTTTGGAAAATGAGTCAGTGGTCAAGGGGTGTACGAAATGACTGCAGTGAAGGCTTTGGCCATCCTAACTCAACCCCCTCTGTGGCTAAATCGTCTGTCCAGGCCCCTGCTGTTGTCCCTCCAGACTGGTCCAGAATAGTGGGCCCTTCAATGAAGACTACTGTGGCTGTGAATGGTATTCCTACTCAGGCTGTGCTTGACAGTGGGTCGCAAGTGACCATTGTATTTCAGGACTGGTATGACAAACACTTATCTGATGTGCCATTACAATCCCTGGAAGGCCTACATGTGTGGGGACTGAGCGACAAGTCTTATCCCCACGTAGAATATGTCCGCCTCTGGTTGTCTTTTCCTGCAACTGTAACTGGTGTAGAGGAGCAAGTAGAGACACTGGCCCTAGTGTGTCCCCCCACTGGACTGTTTGATGGGGTTCCCCTGTTATTTGGAACAAATGCCCACGTGTTTAGGAGACTAGCACAACTCTGCCATGAGAAACAAGGGCCACTGACTGGATGGGTCCTAAGAATTCCAGCCTTAGTGAAAAAGGCATATGACTTACAAAAGAAACCCAATGAAGAGGACCCAGATGAGCTAGTGGGGATAGTGTGGAAAAAGGAACCTGACTCCTTGGTATTGGCCCCCAGCGCCCAGTGCACAATCCACGGAGAAGTCTGCCTAAAGAGAAGTGTAAAGAACAAAATATTAATGTTGGATGTACCAGGTGATGACAAGTTGCCAGAAGGATTATTGGTTAAACCCAGCATCTTGCCTGCCCATGCCCATGCCTATGCATGACGAATGATGGTCCAGATTCGAAATGTGTCAGAGCGGGAGATCCGGGTGAACAGAGGGTGCACTCTAGCCATAGTACACTGTGCAGACACTGCAGTATTACCCAATAACAAGCACTCTTGCCAAAAGGAGAGAGTGACCCCAGACTTATTTGACTTTGATAATTCCCCGCTGCCAGCTGAATGGAAGGCTAGGATTAGCAAGAAACTCACCCAGAGAGACCAAGTGTTTTCGTTAAAAGAATGGGACATGGGGTGTGTCCAGGGTGCTGAGCATCATATACGCCTGCATGATGACCGGCCATTTCAAGAGAGATGCCGAAGTCTCGCCCCAGCGGACATAGATGATGTGAGGAGACACCTGCAGGAAATGCTCGCTGCCGGTGTGATACGGGAATCAAGGAGCCCATATGCCTCTTCCATTGTGACTGTGCGTAAGAAGAATGGGTCAATGAGGATGTGTGTTGATTATCGAACCCTGAACTGGCAGACCATCCCAGATCAATACACCATGCACCGTACACAATATGCCCTGGATTGCTTGAATGGGAGCAAGTGGTTCTCAGTGTTGGATCTTCGCAGTGGATATTACCAGATTCCGATGGCCACAGAGGACCATTAGAGAACCGCCTTCATCTGTCCTTTGGGGTTCTACAAATTCCTGAGAATGCCACAGGGGATTTTAAGTTCTGACCACCTTTCAGTGCCTGATGTAACATGCGGTGGGAGATATGAACTTGCTAGAATGCCTAGTGTACCTACAGTAGATGATGTCATTGTGTTCGGATGCACATTAGAGGAGCATGAGACCCAACTGTTTAAAGTCCTAGACCAACTGGAAGACTTCAGCCTCAAGCTGTCCATTGACAAGTGGCAGTTTTTCAAACCTCTGTGAAGTAGGTGGGGCACATAGTATCTGCAGAAGGGATAGAGACCGATCCCAGTAAGGTTGAGCCACTGACTACTTGGCCCAGCCCCATAACTCTGAAAGAACTACAATGTTTCTTGGGGTTCTGTGGCTACTACATGAGTTCATAAAAGACTATTCCAAGGTGATTCGCCCACTCCTGAATCTCACCCAGGGTAACCCCTACCAACCATAAATACAAGAAAGGGCTGTCAAAGAACCAGAGAAAGTGTACTTCTGCACAATTGAACCTTTTGGGCCCTGCTGGACACCTGAATGTGAAGCAGCCTTCCACAAAGTCATATAGCCAGCTCACCCACACCCCCATCTCGCTTATGCTGACCCCTACTAAGCCCTATGTCCTGTATATGGATGCTAGTCTGCAGGGCTATGAGCTGTCCTGTATCAAGACCATGAGGATGGTTTGAGACCAGTGGCTTTTCCCAGCAGGAGCTTAACCCCATCAGAACTAAACTATCCTGTGCACAAGCTGCAGTTCCTTGCCTAAAATGGGCCATTGTTGACCAGTTTCATGAGTACCTCTTTGGGGCAAAGATACTGGTGAAGACCGACAATAACCTGTTAACCTATGTCACCGACTTCAGCTAAGTTGGACGCCACTGGGCACTGGTGGCTCTCTGCTTTATCAACCTATGACTATGCTGTCAAATACAGGCCAGGACTGAACCATATTGATGCTGATGTCCTGTCATGAAGGCCAGTCTCCAAGAGTGATTGGTCAGGTTGTCTGAACCTGACATCCGAACATTGTGCCAAAGTTTGACATAGATGAACAGATGTCTGCGGACACAGTGGACTGTCTAGTAGATTGCTTGGGCCCTCCTGATACCTGCATACTGGCTGCCTATTGCCATTTCTCTGCTCTAGATATTAGTGCACTACCTCAGCTTGACAAAGACAGTATTCAGCGGGCTCAATCCCAAGTTCCTATGATTCAATCTGCATTTCATGCCCTGCGTGCAGGGAAAGATGTGTCTAAGTTGCGTTCCCCTGACTTGCGAACTGCCCTATTGTTTAAAGAAGGCTCCAGGTTGAAGTTACTCAATCAGTTGTTATACGGAGAGACAGTGGATCATAGTGGTCAAGTAGACAAGCAACAATTGGTCCTGCCCATGGCCTTTAAACATTTGGTACTGAGGTCCCTCCACAATCACAAAGGGCACCTTGGTATTGACAGGACTCTTGACCTGGTATGATCTCAGTTCTACTGGCCTAAGATGGGGGCCGATGTTGAGCACCATGCAAAGACCTGTAGTTATTGCCTCCAAAGAAAAGCCCTGCCTCAAAAGGCTGCCCCCTTGTCAATAGCACTACCAGTGCCCCATGGAACTGGTCTGCATAGATTTTTTTGTATTTAGAACCTGATCAACGGATTATTGGCAATGTGTTGGTGGTTACGGATCATTTCACATGGTATGCGCAAGCTTTTCCAACTAAAGATCAAAAAGCCTCTACCGTGGCCAAGGTGCTAGTGGAAAAATTCTTTGTCCACTATGGTGCCCCCCATGGAGCCACTCTGACCAAGGCAGAGACTTTGAAAGTAGGCTAATCAAAGAAATGCTCTCTCTGTGGGGTCACAGAAGTCAAGAACCACCCCTTATCACCCGCAGGGAGACCCTCAACCAGAACATTTTAACTGCACCCTTCTAGATATGCTATGCACCTGCCACCCGAAAGGCAAGCATAAGGGAGCCAGCAGATTAGCACCTTGGTACATGTGTACAATTGCAGCAAAAATGATGCTACTGGGTTCTCCCCCTACCGCCTCATGTTTTGGAGGGAGGTCTGCCTGCCAGTTGATGTCTGTTTTGGGGTCTCTTCAGATGGGGTCCGAGCTGAAAACTACCTGCAGTATGTACAGAAACTGAAAGCTCAATTGAACCATGCATATCAACTGGCCCAGACAATGGCTGCTAAAAGAAATCTCACCAACAAAAGAGAGGCACAACAAGAAAGTAAAGGCTCAAGAGCTACGGCCTGGAGACCGTGTGTTGTTACGCAATTTGAGACTACATGGCAAGCACAAAATTGCTGATAGGTGGCACCATCTTCCTCATGTAATAGTTGGAAAGTTGGATGATCTACCAGTATACAAGGTATGCTCAGAGAATAACTCCAAAGCTATCAAGACCATACACCGTAACCACTTGCTGCCTATCAGCCAAGTAATTATTGAAGCTGAGCCAGCAGACATTGCCTCTCTTGGGCCGGTGACTCATGCTGCTGCACAAAAGATGTAGAGTCAACCTACCCCAGTAGTTACAGATTTAAGGTTTCCCCTGCAGCAGGCCCAGAATGATAGTAACTGTCAGTCCACCTCTGATGAAAGTGACTATGGTAATGCCTGTTGTCCTTCCTATGAACTGAGTCAGATATTTCATGGAAATCCTATGCAGAATTGTGGAGATGAAGCTGGGCCTTCTGGACTGCCTAACCCCCCAGCTAGTGTGGCCTGTGGGGGCATTGCCTTGCTGGATGTGGGCGGGGGAGAAAATATAGACAGGTAAGAGTGGCCATTAATATGATGGCAGCAGCCTGTTTGGGCCTCTTGCTGGTCACTACCTCACTGGATTGTGCAGTGCTGAGTGAGGGTGGGGATGTTTACCCTCTCTTCAGCCCTGAAATGGGAGGTAATCGATGTATGTCTCAAGGAGGTGACCAGCAGTGGAGCAAGATGACTGCACACTTGATATGTGCAGAAATGTGTGACTGACAACTGATTGGGAGATTAAACACTGATCTCAATAAAAAAGAAAAAAAATCTGACTGAGAGGGCTCCTTCCTAGTCTCTGGCCATCTGTTTTGATTACTCCTACTGTCTGCCCCCTGCTACTATTGATATTTTTATCGGGGATGAATAGGAAATGTGTTAGTGGGAACTGTTTACTCTAGCCCTATATAAGGGGAAACTATTCTCTTTAGTCTTATATCAGAGGACTGTGCTGTAGTTTTCAGTGAAGAGTGGTATCAAGAGATATCTGTTTAGTAAAATTAGGATGTATGTGGAACCTCCTATTGTAAATAGAAATACAGATGTCAGCAGAAGAAAGCCCTGTGGCATCAAGCCTGCCCAGCCCTGCCTACAGGGTAACTAATATTAATTATGAGGGCCCTAGCGGCCCTTCATGCCTCCTTACCACCTCCCTTTGCCACCATCTTCACCAGCCCCATGTGTCTGTCCCACCAATGTCGACCTTCCCACCACTGATTTCACACAGACTACCTCCTTGGTAGTCTGTTCTACCACTTTACCACTCTCCATGGAGAAATGCTTTCTGACATCCTCATAAATCACCCACTTACCAGCTTCATTGAATTCCTTGTACATGTGTTTCCACCCAGCATGAAAACTATCTGTTATCCGCTTTATCCCATGGAGGTAGATACATACATAGACACGTAGAATTTGCCGAAGAAAAGGACTGCATGGGCCACCCAATCTGCCTAGTTTTCTTCCCAGACTCTTTTGTACCAGCAGACCCTAAATGGTCTCTGCTGACCTCCCCCTCCCTTTTTACTTACTACTACTTCCCAATTTCTATACCAGATCCTGAAGCAAATGGTATGATACCTTTTATTGGACCAACATAGATGTTACAAAAAGAACAAAGTGCTTAAGCTTTTGGACTAACAAAGTCCTTTCTCGGAAGCTTATAACAGTTATTCAGAAACTCAAATACTATTAACACCCAGATCATACAGAAAAAAACAGAAAGAATTCTCATTGGTTTAAAATACTTGTTTAAACCATCACTGAAGTTAGAAACAGTTGAACCAGACCTCACCAGTTTGCTATTAGCTGAGATGCCCTCAAGGTCAAATGTCATCTCAACAAGATAACAACCTTCGCAGCAGAAAGTTCAACTATCATACATTCAAATGTCTCAGCATGTGCAATGACTACGTCTTAATGAACCGTTGGATTCAATTCTCACAAGTATGTTAAAATGTGATATTCATGTTAAAAACAAAACTATATAACATAAGTCTTCTATACATGGCATTAAGAGGGTTTAAAATAAAGTTAACCTAGTGTGAGCAACTGTTACACACCGCTATACAGTTTAAAACATATCTGAAGACATTTTTCCAACTATACACTCAACCAGTTACTATATTCCATAAATCTTAAAATCTTCAGTGTCATAACAGGATTTTATACAAGGTAATATCAATTGTCAGTATAAGTGCCAAATTGGGGAAAAAAACTGTCAAGGACCCCCAAGTAAATGAGACCATACATCCTGGTATGTTCAGAGTTCAATAATGTGTCAGTATATAATCAAACTACTATATGGACAGAGGCAGTCTAAGGACTCTGAATAAAACCCAATGGAATTAAACCCTACCACCCCGTGGGTAGATGACTAGTTAGAAGAAAGTGTATATTCACTATGTATATGAGCCAAGAGTCCTAACACATCATCATTTACACCAATCACGACAATATTTGTCCAATGTAATTTAATCTGTCAAGGACTCCCAAGCAAGTGATATCATGCATCTCAATATGTTCAGAGTTGAAAAATGTGACAGTATGTAATAAAACTACTGTATATACAGTAACAGTCCAAGGAATCTGAATAGAACCACAATGGAATAAAACCTCCACCCCGGGAAGGTAATTAATCAGAAGGAAGCACATATTCACTATGTATGTGAGCCAAGAATCCCAACATACCATCATTTACACCAATCACTCGATATTTGCCCAATGCAATTCAATCTGTCCAGGACCCCCAAGCAAATGAGATCATGCATCCCAATATGTTCAGAGTTCACAAATGTGACAGCATACAACAAAAACCACTGTATGAACAGTAACAGTCCAAGGAATCTGAACAAAAAAACAAATGGAATCAACCGCACCCCCACCTCCAGGGAAGATAACCTGCCAGAAGGAAATCAATATTCTTTTTTTTTTTTTTTAGTCTTTAGTAACCAGGTAAAGCCCACTAGGCACAAGTGCCTGTTTTCAGGGGTGACCTGGGAGCACTGGGCAGTTAAGTGACTTGCTCAGAGTCACACAGTATGCAAGTGGAGGTTGTGAGACTCAAACTCAGGTCTGGTCTGCTGGATGTATCAAGCTCATTCACACCTTGTTCCTCTAATCTCTAGGCTATACTGCCAGCCCAATTATGGCATTATGTCTGTGAACTAAGAGTCACAACACACTGTAATACCACCACGTCATGCACCTGAATACAAGCCCACCTCAGTGCAACAGCAACCCCCACACCCACATAACCCCCTCCACACACACACACCCCCACACACAGAGTTCTTTGGTGCGAACCAACATGTTGATAACCAGTAAAAGGGACACTATAAATATTAAAACAAAAACAAGGACACTCTAAAGTCCAATTATATGTTCATCCTTTAAAGTAAAGGTCTGTGGATATCTAAGTCCTATAATGTGCCATAAACCCCAAATCAGTGTTCATGCCATCTTCTACCATATTGAGACGTAAAATAAATCTGATCTCAGAAGTCCACCTCTGTTGTGTACTTTTAAAATTTCCTTTTAAGACATTACTGACATGTCTGAGATTGAGTGGCCAGGCTGGAGAGAAGTGTTGTCCCACTGGTTTTCAGTCATCTTCATATTAATAGTATGTCTGTGCAGTTCATTCTAATGTGGAGAGTTGGCTTGTCTCTTTACATACCCTGTTTGTGTACATCTCTTGCATTGAATGAAATAAACAACATTCTGTTATGCACATGTATAATTCCCCTGTACCCTGAATTGTCTGTTTTGTAATGTAACCACACAGTCTGAAGTGGAAATGAGCTCACAAGTCTTACATCTGAGTTGATTACAGGGTTGTGTACCACTTAGTGTCATGGTATTCTGTTCTGGTCCAAGTTTACTCCTAATAACCAGGTTGGCTAAATTAGGTGGCTATTTAAAAGATAGTAGCGGTAGTTCTTGAAAAATACAATTTAGGGTCTCATCCTTACTAAATTTTGGGTGGAGGTCCTTAATCTTACGTAGAAGTTCAAGGTCAGAATGATACGTGACTACTAAGGGTATTCTGCTGATAGTTGTCCTTTCCTTATACTGAAGTAGCTGTTCTCTTGGTACCTGTGTTGCATTCTACTGCTCTGTCAATTTCTCTGAAAGAGTGTCCCTGCTCAATAAAGGTGTTTTTCAACGTCGCCAAATGTGTGTCTCTGTCTTCCTCATTTGAACAGCTACGGTAAGTGCTTGACTATACAGGACAGATTTTTTTTTATTCAGAGTCCTTAGGCTGTCTCTATCCATCTACTAGTTTGATTATATACTGACACATTATTGAACTCAGAATATAGCAGGATGCATGGTCTCATTTACTTGGGGGTCCTTGACAGTTTTCCCCCCAGTTTGGCACTTATACTGGCAATTGATATTACCTTGTATAAAATCCTGTTACAACACTGAAGGTTTAAGATTTCTGGAATATAGTAACTGGTTGAGTGTACAGTTGGGAAAATGTCTCCAGATGTGTTTTAAAGTGTATAGCACTGTGTAACAGTTGCTCACAGTAGGATAACTTTATTTTAAACCCTCTTAATGCCATACAAAGAAAATTTGGGTTATATAGTTTTGTTTGTTTTTAACATACAATAATATCACATTTTAACATGTATCTAAGTGAGAATTGAATCCAACTGTTCATTAAGACTGTATTCACTGCACACGTTGAGGCATTTAGAATTTATGATAGTTGAACTTTCTGCTGGGAAGGTTGTTATCATATTGAGATGACATTTGACCTTGAAGGCATCTTGGCTAATAGCAAACTGGTGAGGTCTGGTTCAACTGTTTCTAACTTCAGTGATGGTTTAGATGAGTATTTTAAACCAATGAGAATTCTTTCTGTTTTTTCTGTATGATCTGGGTGTTAATAGTATGCGAGTTTCTGAATAACTGTCAAAAGCTTCTGAGGAAGGACTTCATTAGTCTGAAAACTTAAGCACTTTGTTCTTTTTGTAACATTTATGTTGGTCCAATAAAAGGTATCAAACCATTTGCTTCAGGATCTGTTCTTACAAATACCAATACAGCAAAAACTGAATCTGTATGTCAGTTTCTATTCCATGCATGTTTGATCCCCCCACAAATTTTTTTTGCCTCTTCTACCTCTTTTGCCAAGCTGTTTCAGGCATCCACCACTCTTTTAGTGAAATAGTATTTCCTCACATCCCTCTTAATTGTCCCCCTTCTAACTTCATTTCATACTCTCTTGTTCTATTGCCCTTTTTCATTTGAAATAGGCTCCCCACCTGTACCCTATTCATTCCTGTGAGGCACTTGTAGGTTTCTGTCATGTCCCCCTCTCTCACACCTGTCCTCCAGGGTGTGCATATTGAAATCACTTAGTCTCTCATCAAACGGTTTCTCATGTAATCCATGTACCATTTTAGTTGCCCTCCTCTGGACTGCCTCTACCCTTTTGATGTCTTTAGGTACTTTTACATCTCTGTCATGTCCTCCTCTGCACTGGCTCCAGCTTGTCCTTGTGTTTCTTCAAGTGCTGGTCCTAGAATTGCATGCAGTACTACTCCAGGTGAAGAGGTACCAAGGACCTGTACAGTGGCCGAATCACCTCAATCCTTTGGCTGCTGATCCTGCTTCCTGTACTGTACATCCCAGCATCTTATTCGCTCTCCCCATGGCGTTGTTGCACTGCATTAATCTTATTAAGCGTCTGATATTACCCACAGGCTCCTCTCCTCTGCTCTACTTTTCACCCCCATTCTGTGTTCTAATTTGGTCTGTTTGCTCCCATGTGCATTGCCTTGCACTTTTTAGCATTGAATTTCAACTGTCAGACCTTTGACCAATTCTCTAGTCTTTCAGATCCTCCCTTATATTTCATACCTCTTTCTCACTAGCCAGTCTTCCACAGACCTTAGTATTGTCTGCGAAGAAGCACACATCCCCCTGGATCCCTACTACAACATCACAAAGGAAGATGTTGAAGAGGATCTGACCCAGCTCAATCCCTGCGGCACACCACTGGTGACCCCATGACCTTTGAGTGTTCCCCAGTAAGGACACCCACTGTGTTCCATCACTTATCCAGTTTTCTACCAATCTTGTGATCTTTAGTCCACTCCCAGGTCATGCAACATTTTGACCAGCTGTCAGTGTGGAACAGAGTAAAAGGAAATGATTGCTCAGTAGGTTCTGTCAGTAGTTAAGGAAAGACTTGAGGATACTGCTAGACAGTCTGATTTAGTGTATACACATGATAGTAAAAGTATTTTTTTTATCCAAAACTAAGATACCAGCACATTTCAGAGAACTATCATTCTGAGATTGAAGATCCAAGTCTAAGAGGAGTTTTTATTGTTGGGAGGCTTGAACAGATGCATTTTTTAATTACTTTATTTATTTATTGAAAATGTGGTGACTGGGAAAGGTACAATGAGCCAAAGCTAATTTTCAGATGCATCTTGGGGAAGAGGGAACAATGAGTGTTACAACAATAACAATCGTAAACAAGGAGCAAATGGAAACACTCGGCAGTTATATCCACAAAACATTACACAGGGTGCAGTTGTACATCAGACAGTACTGTTTAGATAATGCTCATAATAGTTGGAACAGCATCTGGCAAAACAAACAAACAAAACCAGATAAAACACAGAGGCCACAAGAAACAGAATTGGTTAATTTGCCATAATGTCCACTCTTGGGGAGATTTTAGGGACAGGAACAGTGATGTTGTATGGTCCTGGAGTAGTTTTTATTCACTTATTACATGAAACAGTAAGCAAAGTCAGTGTTGGTTACAACGCATAGCGATTAAGTACAAAATGTACGCTTACACAGGGTCCGGATTGGCGCCTCAGGTATAACACAGTGGGAGGTCATACATATTAAACTGTATTTGGAGATAACATTGCTGTTGGCTATCTGCAGCCATAGCCATGGACTAAATTCCTAAATAACTAATGTCCAAATGTCTCCTGAGTGCAGAGCACTCAGGAAGCATCTGCAATAGTACTTACAGCCAGCAGCAGTGGAGTTAAAGTGCCAACATTTTGTGCATGTGAGCAGGCACTTTATCAAGGCATGCCTTGATAAAGATTTTGCACTTTATATTAGTGTTTTTTCTGGTCAGTGGTGTGGCATTGTGCCCTCACACTTTGTGGTATTGCTGTTGTTTTATAGAAAAGGAGGGAGACCGAGCAAAGTGTGAGTGGGAGGTTGTTTCACATGTTGGGGAGGAGTCTATAGGAGAAACAAGCCTGTCCAGCAGAAGTACTGAGGAAAGGAAGAACAAAAGAGTAAGAATCAGACAGAGTTCCTGAGGGAGTAGGATTTAGGCCAGAGGGGAACAGGAGGGAGGAGAGATAGCAGGGGAGCACAGCAAATCAGAACTTGGCTATGAGTGCAGGGGCATGATAAAGGCATCTGCCAGTCAGGGAAGGGAGATTGAGATCCCCCACTGCTAGCTCCCCCTTTGTAGCACCCTTCTGAATTTCTGCCCCTTATTCCCTATCACCTTCTTCCCTGTCCTGGTGGTCTGTAGACCACCCCATGAGTAGCTTTTTACCCAACGTGGTCGTCAACTGTGTCCACAGTGATTCCGCTCCCCTTCCCTTATCTGACCTACTGCCTCTATGCCTTCCTTTACATAAAGGGCTACCTCACCTCCTTTTCCCTTACCCTGTCTTGCCTATACATGGTGTATCCCGGTACTGCTAAGTCCCAGTTGCTTTTCCCAGTAGCCCATGTTTCTGTGATGGCTACGAGGTCTAATCCTGCATTTGCCACCATCACCTGGAGTTCACTAACTTTGTTTCCTAGGCTCCTGGCATTTAGGCAGACTGTTTCCAGTGTGTGCCTATACCCCTCCCTTTCTTTTCAGCACCTTCCCCTTTGTGCTTCCTTTCCTTCCTTAATTTCCTACCCCATGGCTGTTCTGTGTACCCCCACTGCCTGACTCCTTTTCTTACTTTATTATAGACCCCTATCAGATGCATCTATCCCCCCTGATTTTAGAACCCATTTCTGAGGCAGTCCTAGATAGGTTCCGCTTATGTTCTCCTTCACCTGTGGTTCCCCCAGCCTCAGGCTACTGTAAATCCTAAAAATGTTGTATGGGTATACTAATATTACAGTCAGGGTAGGAAATGATGGAAGTCTGTGAGATTATTCTGCCATCGAAGAGGGTCAAACAGGGCTGTTTACTTGTTCCCTCCTCTTTAATATCTGTACAGAGAAGCTAGTGAGGCATATTGACACAATAAATACATTTTCCCCAAACATATGCAATATAGCAATATGTGTACTACTGTACTTCATTCTTATCTCACAGACCCCTTTGGAACTTCAGAGAGCAAGGAATGCCTTTCCCTAAAAAGTTAGGATTTAAAATTGACAGTCAGTGTAAGCAAAACTAAAGGAATCATTTTTGGGAACCATGGTAAAACTGAAAAGAAGTGGTTTCTGGGAAAAGAACAGCTTGAGGTTGTCAAAGAATACAAGTTTAGGAGTAATGTTTTTACAGAAAGAAGAGTGGAATACGCACCTATCCCAGAAAAAAGTAAGGTATACAGCTAGTATCAAGCATGAATAGAGTTGGTCAAACATATGCAAATGTTCATTTATTGGCTTGGAAAGAGTATCAGTTCTAAGGCAGATCCTTCATATTCTGTGGAGCAGAGGTTTGGGGTGAGAAGAATGCATCTTGACTAGAAGTATAGCAAAATGTGTTCTACAGGTTCATACTTGGCCTACTCGAATTGATCCCAGGAGCTATGGTTAGGGTGAAGTGGATGTCCCCACCCTAGAGATGCAGGTTTAATAGCTTAGTTAGATGCTGGTCAAGGCTACTAGCCATGCAGAAGAGGTTTCCGGCTTTGTGTTGGCAAGAGAGGCAGTAGAAGGCAAAGTTGAAGGTACCTGCTTTTCAAAAGTTAGATGTTTAATGTAAGCTTTGAGAACATGGTGAGAATATATGCACTTCAGGCACAAAAGAGAATAGACACAGCCAAACAAAGGGACATGAACATCAGAATGGCTCTATTAGGTTTAAGCATTTTGCACTAACTAAAACTGTAAATGGCAGAAAATATTACCTTGCACAAAGTATTAGAGTTTGCACTTTTAGAAAGTCTAGCACAACTAAGAATCAGGGTTTTAGACATAAATTATTATTGGTTGTTGATAGCAGAAAATAAAATGTGCCCTTGTGAAATGAATGCACAGTTATGCATTGCCTACTGCAGTGTATTCACTTCTGAATGAAGTTGGAGACAAATGGCTGGCTGCATATACTGTGTTAATCAAGGGAGATTTCTGTCTAGTAAACAAATGGTGGTTGACCATGTAACGTGGATACACTAGCAAAGTGTTTTGTACTACTGTAAGCTCATGCTATCCATGTACTAAGGAAAATGAGAAGAGGCACCAAAAAAATGATATGGGCATATAAGAAAAGCGGATGTAACTGTCAATGGTAATGGGTCTTTATATTAGTGGTTTAGGTACTAGACTTCATTGCTGTACTGAAATATGATGTGGTACCTGAATAATATAACTGTTTTTAGCATATCTGGTTCTGAAGTAAACTATGTGGAAATTTGTTTTGTGCAAAACTGTTTAAGTTAATACTAGCCATCCAAAGAATAGCGAACAAAGGGGAGGCGGTGCTGGTTGGAGACTTCAATATTCCGGACGTGGACTGGAGCCTCCCAACAGCAGCATCAACCAGGAGCAGATTTATCCTGCACTCCCTTCAAGGTGCCTTCCTTAGGGGGGAGCACCTGGGGAACAGTGACCACTGGTCGCTGTGGTTTAAAATCACAGAAGGAGCAGAACCAAACCACACAAAAACATGTATCCCGGATTTTAGGAGGGCATACTTAGGGAAAATGGGGACATGCTTGAAAGAGGCACTGATGGGAATGGGGAGGGAATCAGGGGTGGAGAAACAGAGGACAATATTTAAAACGGGGATTACAAGAGCAACAGAATTATGCGTTAAGCAGGTTAGCAAGGGGCAAAGGAAGAGGAGGCCATTATGGTTTTCCAAGGAGGTAGCAGAGAAAGTGAATGCCAAAAAGATCATATTCAGGCAATACAAAAAGACGCAGGCAGAAAGGGATAGGGAGACATACCAGGAGAAGCAACGGGAGGTAGGAAGTTGCGTAAGGGAAGCCAAAGCTCAGACAGAAGAGCACATCACAAAATCAGTGGGTAGAGGACAAAACCTTTTACAGGTACATAAGTGAAAAAAGAAGGGCAAAGGGAGGGATAGAGAGCTGAAGGGAGGACGGGCAGCATGGAGGATGACAACCAGAAGCTGACATACTGAACAGATATTTCTGCTCAGTCCTTACTGAGAAGAGGAGGGTTATGGGCCTGAAGGAAGTACAAGGGGTAGGAAGGCGCGAAATGGACACAAGTCTCTTTATACGGTAAAGGGCCCTAAAGGAACTGGAAGGAATAAAGTTGATAAAACACTGGGCCAGATGGTTGCACCCAGGGTCCTAAAGGAACTAAGAGAGGTGGTGGCTGAACCTCTGGCAATCCTGTTTAGCTGATCACTGGAAAGGGAGGTACCCAAAGACTGGAGGACAGCAGATGTAGTTCCTTATACAAAAGCGAGAACAAAAAGGAAGCAGGGAACTACAGGCCGGTCAGCCTGACCTCGGTAGTGGGGAAGATTATGAAAGCACTAATGAAGGAGAGACTGGTGGAACATCTGGTTGTCAATGGACTACAGGACCCAAGGCAACATGGTTTCACTCAGGGGAGGTCATGCCAAACCAACCTCATTGAATTTTTTGACTGGGTGACAAGAGGTGGATCAGGGAGAGCAGTGGACATGGCCTATCTGGACTTCAGCAAGGCCTTTGACACTGTGCCGCATACTGTAGAAGGCTATTAAACAAACTGGGGAATATGGGCGTGGGCAGGACAGTAGTGCAGTGGGTGAGTAATTGGCTGGGTGGCAGGACACAGAGGGTGGTGGTAATTGGTTGTCACTCCACAGAGGAAGAGTGACTAGTGGGACAGACCCGTGAGAGACACCAGAACAGATAGGGAGTAGTGATGAAGTGGAGCAACCTATCCGGACAGTGTGAGACCCACCCTCCTGGAAAGAGCTAACCCAGCTGACTGCAGACTCAGAAAGACTTGTTGCTCTTAACTTGTTAATTAGGAGGGGATGTGACACTGTGTCAAAAGGTTTAGCAAGATCAACAAAAATGGCAGACATGATCAGACCGTGGTCCATACCAGTGAGGATTGAGTCAATGAGCAGTAGGAGGGAAGTGAAGGTTGTGTGGAGAGGGGGAGAAAGAGGAGAAGTCAAGGAAGGTAGAGAGTTGTGATAGTACAAGATATACCTGTAACTTAGCTAGGGTAGGAAGGAGAGAGATGGGATGGTATTTACTAGGAGAGGAGGGATCACCGCTTTTAGGGATAGGAACAAGAGCAGCCTGTTTCAAGGCATCAGGAACAGTTGCAATGGGAAAAAAAGGTTGAGAAGCAGGGTAATTGGCAGTGTAATAGAAGGGCAGAGAGAAGTAGAAGCTTGGGATCAAGGCCATCAGGGTTACCACATTTGTGAGGATTAAGAGCAAGCAATGGCTTAAATGTAGCCATGGCGGTGGTAGCAGAGAAGGAAAAAGAGGGGTCGACATGAGAAAAGGTAGAGGAAGGGAAGGAAGGGAGAGGAGGAAGAAGAGATTAGAGAGAGGGCACAAGTAGTGAAGTAGGAGTTAAAGGAAGAGGCAACAACAGAGGGTCAGAGATGAAGAAATCATTAATCCTGAGAACAGAAGAGGAAGACTGGGTTGGAGGGGAGAACAAGGAGTGGACAGCCTTCCAGAATGTAGAGAGGATGATTAATATTGTTCTGGAGTATGGATGAAAATACTCTGACTTTACCAAGTCAATGATAGCTTGCCAAAGCAGCCAGAGAGCCAGTGATCTTAAAAGAATGCCATGCAGGATCTTAAGCACGGAGAGTACACCATAATCTCTGCTGTATTTCAGGGAAGGTGACAACCCCAGACTCTGTTTTTTTTCAGAGGAGCATAATGATCCAATACAGCCATAAATTTAGATTCAAAGCATTCCAGGGCCAACCTTATATTATAGAGTATAGACAGTGGGGACTAATCATTGAGACAGTATAGCGCAGTGGTTTAAGGCTCTGAGATGCAAACCTGAAGACCTGGGTTTGAATCCCACAGCCCCACCTGCACACTGTGTGATCCTGAGCAAGTCACTTAACTTCCTTGTGCTCTCCAGGTCGCAACTGTAAACAAGCTTCAGCTTGTGTGTCTCTCCTGGTTAAAAAAAAAAAGTTGTCCCTAAATCAGCAAGGAGAGAGTGTAAATCTAATGATCTAAAGGATCTGAGATTAATAAATATGGTCGGTGGCCTTAGGGTGGTGTATCATGCACATGCGGTAAACCATAAGGTGGTCACTGAAGGCATCCAGAAGGATTCTAGCATCCACAATACGATGAAGATGAGAAGAAAGGACCCAGTTTAACAACGAGTGATTTAAAGGTTTAAAGTTTAGGTGAGTGGCTTCAGGGATGAGTTGAGTCAAATGTAGTGACTTAATATTTTGAACAATTTTATTAGTACTGGGAGAGTTAATTTATATCAAAATCACTGAGAATATAGTTTGCCTCTGGAAGAGTTAGAGCAGATGGTAGAAAAGACCTCAGCAAGCGAAGCAGAGGAAATACCAGAACAACAATAAACACCAGCAATAACAAGCATTTGTCAATACCGAATGTTGGCTTGCTGCAATTGGCACTGGTACTGCAGGAGTTAGAGAGCTGCATAATAGGAATGGCAGTGAAGTATTGAACTGATGCCAACCCCACCCCCACCCTGCAGACACTGATAAGTGTCACAGTGTACCTTGGGGTCTTCAGGCCTTTTACACACCCCATTTCATAAGGAAATATGCTGAGATGGGTGCAGTATAGGAGAAATGGTGTGAACTTTGGGCCGAAGACTCCAAGGCACACCTCAATGCCTGTCATTGGCTGCAGGGTGGGGTTGGGAGTGGAATGGCGTGAGCATTACAGCCAACTGTCCCAAGTCACACCCCGATGCCTGTCAGTCTCTACAGGGTGGGGTGTTATGGTTGGAAACTCTAACGCCCTGGGCATTTGTTGGTATTTTCACTCCAAAGTTTCAGCATGGGCTTTTTGTGCCTCACCTCATGAACAATGGCACTATCAGTTCGTTACCCAAAAGGTGATTTTGCACAGCGACTGCGCCATTTGGCACCACAAGTGTGAAAACACATGTTGGGCAGGATTTGAAAAATGACAACTGTTCTGTTCGTGAGGTGGTGGGAAAATATGGCAATGTTGAAAATCTGGAGTGAAAATTTGAAAAATTGGCGAAGTTACGAGCGTGCGTAGAAACTGCGCATCACACGCCTGTAACACAATCATTTTTTGACATTTTTCCACCAAATTTTCAACATGGGCATTTTTGGACCTCTCTTCATGAACAGTGGCTCTCTGATTTTGTTACTGTGTCCCAAAACTTGATTTCCCACAGCGACTGCTCCATTCTGTGCCACAGGTGTAAAACATGTTTCAGGCAGGATGTGAAAATGACAGCTCTATTGTTCATATGGAGTGTGAAAAAATGGTAATGTTGAAAATCTGGAGTGGAAATATAAAAAATTGGCAAAGTTACAAGCGTGCGTAGAAACTGCACAATGCACGCTCATAACGCAGTCATTGTTTGGAATTATTTCACCAAATTTGCAACATGGGCTTTTTTGGACCTCCCCTCATGAACAGTGACACTGTCGTTTTGTTACACAGTCCCAAAAGGTAATTCCACGCAGCGACCACAAAATCCCTTTTGGGACAGAGTAACGAAATAACAGTGACATGTTCACGAGATGGGGTCCCAAGAACCCCATGTTGAAAATCTGGGTCTGAAATTCCAAAAATGGCTGAGATTTCAACATAAGCTGAAACCTCCCATTGACCCATTATAAAGCTTACCGTTATTTCTTCAGTTTGCAGTTGGCCTTTGAAGAGTGTAGACGTGTCCTGTGCCACAGAAGACCACTGCTCCTGACCTCCAGAGGTAAGTATGGGGTAAGTGGGGGTGCAGGGAGGTGGGTGCACAGAGGGAGGATGCATGTTGGGGGAGGGGGACGAGGGAGACTACGAGGGACCATTTTCTGTTTTGCAGATTAAATAAAATAAAAAGACTACAGAGACAGTTTTCTATTTTATGGGGGGACAATGAAAAAACATTTAGGCACACTGGGGTGGGCTCCCAGTGTGCCACAATGGGGGCACATGCCATTGCCGACAGGATTGGGCACCCTGTTGTTGTCAAAGAACATAGATGGGTTGGGGGTGCATCTGGCACAGGGGAGTGGCATCCGGTGTCTGAAACAATTATTTCGGCACACTAGGGTGGGCTCCCAGTGTGCCATATTAATGGAAGGGATACATGCCGACACGGGGATTGGGTACCCCTGATGTCGGCTTTCCGTGGAGTGTGTGTTGGGTGGCAGGAGAGATCACTGTGGAAAGCCACGCCATGGCTATCTTA
The DNA here is from genome assembly GCA_016271365.2 of Neoceratodus forsteri. Taxonomy (NCBI): domain Eukaryota; kingdom Metazoa; phylum Chordata; order Ceratodontiformes; family Ceratodontidae; genus Neoceratodus; species Neoceratodus forsteri. Next base: position 1,591,581,014 of record CM057452.1, on the reverse strand, counting down.
CTTATTGAAATGTTTACCCCCGATGTCAACTTTGTGAGACTGTGTGGCGGGTGGCAGGAGCCACCATATTTTGGCACACTAGGGTGTCATATAATGGGGGGGACATGCTAACATGGGGATTGGGCACCCCGATGTTGGCTTTCCGCTGAGTGTGTGTTGGGTGCCAGGAGTCATCATTATGGAAAGCCACGCCATGGCTATTTTACTTATTGAAATGTTTCATTAGGAAAGGCACACTGAAACTTCGCTGGTAACTCCAGCCATGCGCATTACTGTGCACTGTAATGCGCATGGCCAGAGTCTTGTCATCTGCTGCTGCAATGAGGAAACTGTAACTCATTGCAGCGGCAGATTTCTTTCAACTCCGTGGCTCTCTTTGAAACTACTGTCATTGCCAGCATGCTTACTGATTAGCGGCTGAGGGACGCATCCACTAAAGCATCCCCTGCATTGACCACAACACCGATACACCTCTGAAATGTACTACTACTGCAAGATGTTGGTTGCACACACGCAAGTCAACATAAAATGGGAACAGAAAAAGGAAGAGTGTTTGAGTGACAGCAGCTCATGGGAAGAGTGGGAAGAGACGGCAAGAACAGCCACAGATTGGATACTGGCAGAAATATAGACAGCAACACCACCACCCCTTCTTAGTGTGGTCCTGCCTAACTACTGTAACCAGGATAGTAGCAGCAGAATTCTGCACCTATAAGTAGAGCCAGGATTCTGATAAAACTAGGACATCCAGTCAAGGTTAAGAATGGTAGACTATAATAGGTCAATCTTTGGGAGAAGGCTTCAGCTATTTAAAAGGGCTACTTTCACACCTTTTGGAAGTTGCAAGGATGATGTAGTGACGGAACCAGGATTAAGTTCAGTGTCACCTGCTAACAAAAGTAGCAAGGAAACAAGGAGCTTTAAAGAGCTAGAGTGCTGTCTGGAAGAGGGAGACAGGAGAGAAATAAAGGAGAGAGAACAGGGGGAGAGTAGGGATAGAAAGCACCAGAGAGCTTCAAGGTCAAGACAAGGAGCAGGAAGAATTTGACACCTAGGACACCTGAGAAAATGGAGGAGAGAGGAAGAAGCAGAAGAGGGAGAATAGGGATGGAGAAGGAAGCAATTAAAATAGGGAGGGAGGAGAAGAGTTAATTAGAATGTGGGAGGGAGATGAAAGGAAGAGGAGGTAAGAAACATCAGAGAGATAGCAGCATAGTGGAGCAAAAGTGGAAAAATATATTACACAGTTTGGAAAGAAGTAAAATGGGAGATACAGAGGAGATAAAATCAGATGGGAAAACAGATGGTGAAATAATAGGAAAGCAGAAAACTATATTAGTGATGTGAACCTCGCCCATAAATGGGGGTTCTCGAAAAGTCTTCCTTGAGCTTGCTTAAATGCTCACTGCCAGGCTGGTGTCCTGCGTTTTAGCAGTTTAAATGTATTACCATAGAGTGCCTGTATAGCCTCTGTGTATTGTCTCTTTAAGAGCTTCCTGGATTGTAGTCATAATTAATCTGAGAGGGAGCTCTGTTAGAAGATGTACAGTACTTGTTTGCTGATCATTTGTTAGAGTAGTAATAATATTGCAGTTTGTTCTAACCTGCCTTCTTTGCAGCATGGTCAGTTCTGTTTGTTCCCATCGTCTTGGTCCTGGACTGCAGAATGGGTCAATCAGTACATTTAGGATTCTAAAATGGAGCCTGCCTACAGGGGCTTGGCGGGGCCAAAACTTGTAGGAATTGTAGTTTTGGGCTTTTGGTGCCTAAAATAACCTGGAGGGGGAGCCCTTGTTGTGACTGACAGACAGAACAGCCAACCAGACCTTTTGGATCTTGGGGAAGGTCCCACACTGCTTGCAGTTTGAATTAGATCTGAGCTGGGAAGTGAAGAAGTAACAGATCGAGATGGTTCGAGCAGTAATCCAAGTGGATTCATGTGGGAGAACTGTGGAAAGGCCTGAGTTTGGCCTGCATGCCTGCCTGCTGTTCCTGAGAAGGAACTTGTGCTTTTTGACTGAATCTGAACTTGGAGAGTGAATTAAGCGCTGAATTGTGACCAGCCTTAACCTGAAGAAGACCGAAGATTCGCTGAATGCGATCAGCCTGTCAGGACTTCCAGCTACCTCTGAACTCCCGGATTGTGCAGAGACTGTAATTGCAACTAGACAGCCATTTACCTGGTACAGTGGAATTTCCTTACATGTGAATGTGCTGTGTGCTTATAGTGGGTCGTGATTTGGTTCCCCACTGTGTGTCTAAAATGTGTTTTGCTTGCTGGAGGCTGTATCCAGCTCCACAGACTAAATTCATATTCATTTCCATTTGCCTAGGCCCTGCTACACTGGCTCAGCCAGAATACCTGCTACGCAGAGAAAGTCATCGACGAGAGACCGGCCTGGGGATCAGCCCCCTGCTCAGTGCCTTGAACAGGAATGATGCCTCGGTGATTCGTGTGGGCCCTGTTACTCCGGGCACTCCAGCTCAACAGCCTGCAGTCTCGATTTTGTCCTGCCTGTGTCCAGTATTGGGTATCATGAGTAAACAACAGGGTAGCTCCCTGCAACAGCAGCTAAATCTAAAAGTGTTGTCATCCGATTGTCTTGTTGCCTTTCTTTCATGAACTGAGCCCTCTGGCTCCAGATTACAAATAATGTGTGTTGCATGTTGTTTTCTTCCATCTCAGGGCCCAACCAGCTGCAACATTCCTGGCTAGCCCATCATTTTACTACCTGGGTACCCAGAGTGTGTGACTTGTGGGGACCTGAACTGCATGCATAACTGTCTGATTAATATAGCTTTTAAGCAAATCAACCTGATTACGCCCCTTCCTTGTTCAAGTCCCCGGAATAAATCAGATTTAACTTTGTTTGCATTTAACCTGACTGTGGTTCCAGTTTGTGCCAAGAGTATTGTACAGTTGCTGTTTGCTGTGTTTAACCTTGTTTTACACGGAGTCCCCAGGGTCGAGCTAGAGGAACCAGCCCTGGTGGTAAGTGCAAACATTGTGGGAAATTGCATGGTGAATAAGGGTCATTGTGAAAGTGATTATTGTGTACTGTTCAGGTCACTAGAAGGAGAAAAGGGGGGTTACAGTGTCCCGGAGGGCTGTGCCCAGGTCAGCTTGACCACTACCAACCCTGACCTCCGGGTGGAGGCACCCGTATCAGAACCTAGGCCCTTTAACTTGCAGCTAACCAAGCAGGCAGGGGTAGTAGTCCTTGGGATAGCGCCACCTAGGGGTTAGATCTTGGAGGCTCACCGCTGGGATTTTGTGCCTTCTAGTGGCCAAAAATTATGAATTATTGTTAAAGATTAATGGCTATGTAGAAATGGCTGTATGCCAGTTGGTGGGTGGTACTGGGGCAGGAGATCGACTTCAAAATGCTCTGCTTATACTGGTATTTCCCTGGGTACCAGTAAAGACACTGGCACCTCCAAAGTTGAATGTTTAAAAACCCTGTGGTGGTGGGTCGACAGGCTGATTTGTTCGCCCAAGCTTTCATAGCCTTGGTAGAGTATAGTGACCTCATGGACAGCTCTAAAGTGACACAGACTGTTGCCTCAGAAGGGTCCTAGCTGCCTGGAGAGTGATAACAAAGACAGTAAAGACCTTGGGAGGATGAGGAGTTCACCATTATCTGAGACTTTGAGGAGAAATTTGCTAAGTTGTTGCTGGAGGAAGGAAAACCCAGAGGGCTTTAAGAAACTATTCCTGACACCTGGGGGTGTTCTTCCCAACACCCTCCCACTCCAGCACCTGTTACTGCACCGCTTCTGTGCCCATGCCAATGCTGGCCCCTATATATGTACCCGCCATTAGTCACGACTCCTACCGAAGGCTGAGAATCTTCACGGGCACCCTTCCCACCCCACAGGGGGAGGATGACTGGGAGACCTGGATTGACTATGTTGCCCCCTTGGTCCCGAGTGGCAGTGTGCAGAGGCTGACAAGTGGAAAAGAATCATAGAAAGTTTGAGGGGTCCCACCCTTGAAGCCATTAAATTGTTGAGGTCCACGAACCCTGATGCATCTGCTCAGAAGTACCTATCTGTACTTGAAGGCAATTTTGGAAACATTGAGTCAGGGGAGACTTTGATGTGGAAATTCCAAGGTACCAAACAATGGAAGGGGGAAAGTTTGTCTGTGTATGTTACTCGCCTAGAAAGAGCTCTGCAGAAAACTTACCGGAAAGGTGGGGTAGCCGCCAGTGATTTGAACTGTGTGAGATTGGGGCACATACTGCAACATGTCAAGCATTCTAAACTGCAGATCATCCAGTTAAGGCTCCAGGATAGGAGAGGTAACCCAGCTGACTACTGAGACTTGATAAAAGAACTCTAGGAGGTAGAAAGTGAAGAGTGAAATTGTAATTATGGGGTGAGTGCAGCCCAAGTGATCATGGCACTGGAAGGCTCTTCCGAAATGTAGACCACTACGAGTGTCCCGCCATGGGCTAAACGGTGGAGGGAGGAGTTGCTGAAGGAAGTCAGAAAAGTACAACTGGATGTGTTCACTGAGGTATCCCCTGCTGACAGAGATTCTGGTCCCTGTCAGGGCGTGACTGTTATGGGAGGGGGGTGCACCCTCAGGTATCCTCTACTAAGGGTGGCTTCTCAGCAGAGCTCAAGGAATTGACTGCCACGCTAAAGGAACTTTTAAGACATGATACACTACCAGCAGAAGTCAGATCACAATCTCCCGTTGATGCTCAGCATCCCTGCTATATTCTCCTAGGATGTCCTGAGAGCCTATCATTTGTCTAGCGAGTAGCAGGATGGCCATATGAAGAGAATTCTGGTCTCAGAAGGATTTAGAGAAAGTGGTAAACCGGCTTCAAGTAGAGCTTTGGAAAATGAGTCAGTGGTCAAGGGGTGTAAAAATGACTGCAGTGAAGGCTTTGGCCATCCTAACTCAACCCCTCTGTGGCTAAATCGTCTGTCCAGGCCCCTGCTGTTGTCCCTCCAGACTGGTCCAGAATAGTGGGCCCTTCAATGAAGACTACTGTGGCTGTGAATGGTATTCCTACTCAGGCTGTGCTTGACAGTGGGTCTAGTGACCATTGTATTTCAGGACTGGTATGACAAACACTTATCTGATGTGCCATTACAATCCCTGGAAGGCCTACATGTGTGGGGACTGAGCGACAGTCTTATCCCCGGTAGAATATGTCCGCCTCTGGTTTGTCTTTTTCCTGCAACTGTAACTGGTGTAGAGGGCAAGTGAGAGACACTGGCCCTAGTGTGTCCCCCCACTGGACTGTTTGATGGGGTTCCCCTGTTATTTGGAACAAATGCCCACGTGTTTAGGAGACTAGCACAACTCTGCCATGAGAAACAAGGGCAACTGACTGGATGGGTCCTAAGAATTCCAGCCTTAGTGAAAAAGGCATATGACTTACAAAAGAAACCCAATGAAGAGGACCCAGATGAGCTAGTGGGGATAGTGTGGAAAAAGGAACCTGACTCCTTGGTATTGGCCCCCAGCGCCCAGTGCACAATCCACGGAGAAGTCTGCCTAAAGAGAAGTGTAAAGAACAAAATATTAATGTTGGATGTACCAGGTGATGACAAGTTGCCAGAAGGATTATTGGTTAAACCCAGCATCTTGCCTGCCCATGCCCATGCCTATGCATGACGAATGATGGTCCAGATTCGAAATGTGTCAGAGCGGGAGATCCGGGTGAACAGAGGGTGCACTCTAGCCATAGTACACTGTGCAGACACTGCAGTATTACCCAATAACAAGCACTCTTGCCAAAAGGAGAGAGTGACCCCAGACTTATTTGACTTTGATAATTCCCCGCTGCCAGCTGAATGGAAGGCTAGGATTAGCAAGAAACTCACCCAGAGAGACCAAGTGTTTTCGTTAAAAGAATGGGACATGGGGTGTGTCCAGGGTGCTGAGCATCATATACGCCTGCATGATGACCGGCCATTTCAAGAGAGATGCCGAAGTCTCGCCCCAGCGGACATAGATGATGTGAGGAGACACCTGCAGGAAATGCTCGCAGCCGGTGTGATACGGGAATCAAGGAGCCCATATGCCTCTTCCATTGTGACTGTGCGTAAGAAGAATGGGTCAATGAGGATGTGTTGATTATCGAACCCTGAACTGGCAGACCATCCCAGATCAATACACCATGCACACTGCATACAATATGCCCTGGATTGCTTGAATGGAGGCAAGTGGTTCTCAGTGTTGGATCTTCGCAGTGGATATTACCAGATTCCGATGGCCACAGAGGACCATTAGAGAACCGCCTTCATCTGTCCTTTGGGGTTCTACAAATTCCTGAGAATGCCACAGGGGATTTTGGGTGCCCTGACCACCTTTCAGTGCCTGATGTAACATGCGGTGGGAGATATGAACTTGCTAGAATGCCTAGTGTACCTACAGTAGATGATGTCATTGTGTTCGGATGCACATTAGAGGAGCATGAGACCCAACTGTTTAAAGTCCTAGACCAACTGGAAGACTTCAGCCTCAAGCTGTCCATTGACAAGTGGCAGTTTTTTCAAACCTCTGTGAAGTAGGTGGGGCACATAGTATCTGCAGAAGGGATAGAGACCGATCCCAGTAAGGTTGAGCCACTGACTACTTGGCCCCAGCCCCATAACTTGAAAGAACTACAATGTTTCTTGGGGTTCTGTGGCTACTACCGCAGGTTCATAAAAGACTATTCCAAGGTGATTCGCCCACTCCTGAATCTCACCCAGGGTAACCCCCCTACCAACCATAAATACAAGAAAGGGGCTGTCAAAGAACCAGAGAAAGTGTACTTCTGCACAATTGAACCTTTTGGGCCCTGCTGGACACCTGAATGTGAAGCAGCCTTCCACAAAGTCATATGCCAGCTCACCCACACCCCCATCCTCGCCTATGCTGACCCTACCAAGCCCTATGTCCTGTATATGGATGCTAGTCTGCAGGGCTATGAGCTGTCCTGTATCAAGACCATGAGGATGGTTTGAGACCAGTGGCTTTTCCCAGCAGGAGCTTAACCCCATCAGAACTAAACTATCCTGTGCACAAGCTGCAGTTCCTTGCCCTAAAATGGGCCATTGTTGACCAGTTTCATGAGTACCTCTTTGGGGCAAAGATACTGGTGAAGACCGACAATAACCTGTTAACCTATGTACCGACTTCAGCTAAGTTGGACGCCACTGGGCACTGGTGGCTCTCTGCTTTATCAACCTATGACTATGCTGTCAAATACAGGCCAGGACTGAACCATATTGATGCTGATGTCCTGTCATGAAGGCCAGTCTCCAAGAGTGATTGGGTCAGGTTGTCTGAACCTGACATCCGAGCATTGTGCCAAAAGTTTGACATAGATGAACAGATGTCTGCGGACACAGTGGACTGTCTAGTAGATTGCTTGGGCCCTCCTGATACCTGCATACTGGCTGCCTATTGCCATTTCTCTGCTCTAGATATTAGTGCACTACCTCAGCTTGACAAAGACAGTATTCAGCGGGCTCAATCCCAAGTTCCTATGATTCAATCTGCATTTCATGCCCTGCGTGCAGGGAAAGATGTGTCTAAGTTGCGTTCCCCTGACTTGCGAACTGCCCTATTGTTTAAAGAAGGCTCCAGGTTGAAGTTACTCAATCAGTTGTTATACGGAGAGACAGTGGATCATAGTGGTCAAGTAGACAAGCAACAATTGGTCCTGCCCATGGCCTTTAAACATTTGGTACTGAGGTCCCTCCACAATCACAAAGGGCACCTTGGTATTGACAGGACTCTTGACCTGGTATGATCTCAGTTCTACTGGCCTAAGATGGGGGCCGATGTTGAGCACCATGCAAAGACCTGTAGTTATTGCCTCCAAAGAAAAGCCCTGCCTCAAAAGGCTGCCCCCTTGTCAATAGCACTACCAGTGCCCCATGGAACTGGTCTGCATAGATTTTTTTGTATTTAGAACCTGATCAACGGATTATTGGCAATGTGTTGGTGGTTACGGATCATTTCACATGGTATGCTCAAGCTTTTCCAACTAAAGATCAAAAAGCCTCTACCGTGGCCAAGGTGCTAGTGGAAAAATTCTTTGTCCACTATGGTGCCCCCATGGAGCCACTCTGACCAAAGCCAGAGACTTTGAAAGTAGGCTAATCAAAGAAATGCTCTCTCGTGGGGTCACAGAAGTCAAGAACCACCCCTTATCACCCGCAGGAGACCCTCAACAGAACATTTTAACTGCACCCTTCTAGATATGCTATGCACCTGCCACCCGAAGGCAAGCATAAGGAGCCAGCAGATTAGCACCTTGGTACATGTGTACAATTGCACCAAAAATGATGCTACTGGGTTCTCCCCCTACCGCCTCATGTTTGGGAGGGAGGTCTGCCTGCCAGTTGATGTCTGTTTTGGGGTCTCTTCAGATGGGGTCCGAGCTGAAAACTACCTGCAGTATGTACAGAAACTGAAAGCTCAATTGAACCATGCATATCAACTGGCCCAGACAATGGCTGCTAAAAGAAATCTCACCAACAAAAGAGAGGCACAACAAGAAAGTAAAGGCTCAAGAGCTACGGCCTGGAGACCGTGTGTTGTTACGCAATTTGAGACTACATGGCAAGCACAAAATTGCTGATAGGTGGCACCATCTTCCTCATGTAATAGTTGGAAAGTTGGATGATCTACCAGTATACAAGGTATGCTCAGAGAATAACTCCAAAGCTATCAAGACCATACACGTAACCACTTGCTGCCTATCAGCCAAGTAATTATTGAAGCTGAGCCAGCAGACATTGCCTCTCTTGGGCGGTGACTCATGCTGCTCAAAAGATGTAGAGTCAACCTACCCCAGTAGTTACAGATTTAAGGTTTCCGCAGCAGGCCCAGAATGATAGTAACTGTCAGTCCACCTCTGATGAAAGTGACTATGGTAATGCCTGTTGTCCTTCCTATGAACTGAGTCAGATATTTCATGGAAATCCTATGCAGAATTGTGGAGATGAAGCTGGGCCTTCTGGACTGCCTAACCCCCCAGCTAGTGTGGCCTGTGGGGGCATTGCCTTGCTGGATGTGGGCGGGGGAGAAAATATAGACAGGTAAGAGTGGCCATTAATATGATGGCAGCAGCCTGTTTGGGCCTCTTGCTGGTCACTACCTCACTGGATTGTGCAGTGCTGAGTGAGGGTGGGGATGTTTACCCTCCTCTTCAGCCCTGAAATGGGAGGTAATCGATGTATGTCTCAAGGAGGTGACCAGCAGTGGAGCAAGATGACTGCACACTTGATATGTGCAGAAATGTGTGACTGACAACTGATTGGGAGATTAAACACTGATCTCAATAAAAAAGAAAGAAAAAAAATCTGACTGAGAGGGCTCCTTCCTAGTCTCTGGCCATCTGTTTTGATTACTCCTACTGTCTGCCCCCTGCTACTATTGATATTTTTATCGGGGATGAATAGGAAATGTGTTAGTGGGGAACTGTTTACTCTAGCCCTATATAAGGGGAAACTATTCTCTTTAGTCTTATATCAGAGGACTGTGCTGTAGTTTTCAGTGAAGAGTGGTATCAAGAGATATCTGTTTAGTAAAATTAGGATGTATGTGGAACCTCCTATTGTAAATAGAAATACAGATGTCAGCAGAAGAAAGCCCTGTGGCATCAAGCCTGCCCAGCCCTGCCTACAGGGTAACTAATATTAATTATGAGGGCCCTAGCGGCCCTTCATGCCTCCTTACCACCTCCCCTTTTGCCACCATCTTCACCAGCCCCATGTGTCTGTCCCACCAATGTCTGACCTTCCCCACCACTGATTTCACACAGACTACCTCCTTTGGTAGTCTGTTCTACCACTTTTACCACTCTCTCCATGGAGAAATGCTTTCTGACATCCTCATAAATCACCCACTTACCAGCTTCATTGAATTCCCTTGTACATGTGTTTCCACCCAGCATGAAAACTATCTGTTATCCGCTTTATCCCATGGAGGTAGATACATACATAGATACGTAGAATTTGCCGGAAGAAAAGGACTGCATGGGCCACCCAATCTGCCTAGTTTTCTTCCCAGACTCTTTTGTACCAGCAGACCCTAAATGGTCTCTGCTGACCTCCCCCTCCCTTTTTACTTACTACTACTTCCCAATTTCTATACCAGATCCTGAAGCAAATGGTATGATACCTTTTATTGGACCAACATAGATGTTACAAAAAGAACAAAGTGCTTAAGCTTTTGGACTAACAAAGTCCTTTCTCGGAAGCTTATAACAGTTATTCAGAAACTCAAATACTATTAACACCCAGATCATACAGAAAAAAACAGAAAGAATTCTCATTGGTTTAAAATACTTGTTTAAACCATCACTGAAGTTAGAAACAGTTGAACCAGACCTCACCAGTTTGCTATTAGCTGAGATGCCCTCAAGGTCAAATGTCATCTCAACAAGATAACAACCTTCGCAGCAGAAAGTTCAACTATCATACATTCAAATGTCTCAGCATGTGCAATGACTACGTCTTAATGAACCGTTGGATTCAATTCTCACAAGTATGTTAAAATGTGATATTCATGTTAAAAACAAAACTATATAACATAAGTCTTCTATACATGGCATTAAGAGGGTTTAAAATAAAGTTAACCTAGTGTGAGCAACTGTTACACACCGCTATACAGTTTAAAACATATCTGAAGACATTTTTCCAACTATACACTCAACCAGTTACTATATTCCATAAATCTTAAAATCTTCAGTGTCATAACAGGATTTTATACAAGGTAATATCAATTGTCAGTATAAGTGCCAAATTGGGGAAAAAAACTGTCAAGGACCCCCAAGTAAATGAGACCATACATCCTGGTATGTTCAGAGTTCAATAATGTGTCAGTATATAATCAAACTACTATATGGACAGAGGCAGTCTAAGGACTCTGAATAAAACCAATGGAATTAAACCCACCACCCCGTGGGTAGATGACTAGTTAGAAGAAAGTGTATATTCACTATGTAGTGAGCCAAGAGTCCTAACACATCATCATTTACACCAATCACGACAATATTTGTCCAATGTAATTTAATCTGTCAAGGACTCCCAAGCAAGTGATATCATGCATCTCAATATGTTCAGAGTTGAAAAATGTGACAGTATGTAATAAAACTACTGTATATACAGTAACAGTCCAAGGAATCTGAATAGAACCACAATGGAATAAAACCTCCACCCCCCCCCCGGGAAGGTAATTAATCAGAAGGAAGCACATATTCACTATGTATGTGAGCCAAGAATCCCAACATACCATCATTTACACCAATCACTACGATATTTGCCCAATGCAATTCAATCTGTCCAGGACCCCCAAGCAAATGAGATCATGCATCCCAATATGTTCAGAGTTCACAAATGTGACAGCATACAACAAAAACCACTGTATGAACAGTAACAGTCCAAGGAATCTGAACAAAAAACCAAATGGAATCAACCGCACCCCCACCTCCAGGGAAGATAACCTGCCAGAAGGAAATCAATATTCTTTTTTTTTTAGTCTTTAGTAACCAGGTAAAGCCCACTAGGCACAAGTGCCTGTTTCAGGGGTGACCTGGGAGCACTGGGCAGTTAAGTGACTTGCTCAGAGTCACACAGTATGCAAGTGGAGGTTGTGAGACTCAAACTCAGGTCTGGTCTGCTGGATGTATCAAGCTCATTCACACCTTGTTCCTCTAATCTCTAGGCTATACTGCCAGCCCAATTATGGCATTATGTCTGTGAACTAAGAGTCACAACACACTGTAATACCACCACGTCATGCACCTGAATACAAGCCCACCTCAGTGCAACAGCAACCCCCACACCACATAACCCCCTCACACACACACAACCCCACACACAGAGTTCTTTGGTGCGGAACCAACATGTTGATAACCAGTAAAAAGGGACACTATAAATATTAAAACAAAAACAAGGACACTCTAAAGTCCAATTATATGTTCATCCTTTAAAGTAAAGGTCTGTGGATATCTAAGTCCTATAATGTGCCATAAACCCCAAATCAGTGTTCATGCCATCTTCTACCATATTGAGACGTAAAATAAATCTGATCTCAGAAGTCCACCTCTGTTGTGTACTTTTAAAATTTCCTTTTAAGACATTACTGACATGTCTGAGATTGAGTGGCCAGGCTGAGAGAAGTGTTGTCCCACTGGTTTTTCAGTCATCTTCATATTAATAGTATGTCTGTGCGAGTTCATTCTAATGTGGAGAGGTTGGCTTGTCTCTTTTACATACCCTGTTTGTGTACATCTCTTGCATTGAATGAAATAAACAACATTCTGTTATGCACATGTATAATTCCCCTGTACCCTGAATTGTCTGTTTTGTAATGTAACCACACAGTCTGAAGTGGAAATGAGCTCACAAGTCTTACATCTGAGTTGATTACAGGGTTGTGTACCACTTAGTGTCATGGTATTCTGTTCTGGTCCAAGTTTACTCCTAATAACCAGGTTGGCTAAATTAGGTGGCTATTTAAAAGATAGTAGCGGTAGTTCTTGAAAAATACAATTTAGGGTCTCATCCTTACTAAATTTTGGGTGGAGGTCCTTAATCTTACGTAGAAGTTCAAGGTCAGAATGATACGTGACTACTAAGGGTATTCTGCTGATAGTTGTCCTTTCCTTATACTGAAGTAGCTGTTCTCTTGGTACCTGTGTTGCATTCTACTGCTCTGTCAATTTCTCTGAAAGAGTGTCCCTGCTCAATAAAGGTGTTTTTCAACGTCTGCCAAATGTGTCTCTGTCTTCCTCATTTGAACAGCTACGGTAAGTGCTTGACTATACAGGACAGATTTTTTTTTATTCAGAGTCCTTAGGCTGTCTCTATCCATCTACTAGTTTGATTATATACTGACACATTATTGAACTCAGAATATAGCAGGATGCATGGTCTCATTTACTTGGGGGTCCTTGACAGTTTTCCCCCCAGTTTGGCACTTATACTGGCAATTGATATTACCTTGTATAAAATCCTGTTACAACACTGAAGGTTTAAGATTTCTGGAATATAGTAACTGGTTGAGTGTACAGTTGGGAAAATGTCTCCAGATGTGTTTTAAAGTGTATAGCACTGTGTAACAGTTGCTCACAGTAGGATAACTTTATTTTAAACCCTCTTAATGCCATACAAAGAAAATTTGGGTTATATAGTTTTGTTTGTTTTAACATACAATAATATCACATTTAACATGTATCTAAGTGAGAATTGAATCAACTGTTCATTAAGACTGTATTCACTGCACATGTTGGAGGCATTTAGAATTTATGATAGTTGAACTTTCTGCTGGGAAGGTTGTTATCATATTGAGATGACATTTGACCTTGAAGGCATCTTGGCTAATAGCAAACTGGTGAGGTCTGGTTCAACTGTTTCTAACTTCAGTGATGGTTTAGATGAGTATTTTAAACCAATGAGAATTCTTTCTGTTTTTTCTGTATGATCTGGGTGTTAATAGTATGCGAGTTTCTGAATAACTGTCAAAAGCTTCTGAGGAAGGACTTCATTAGTCTGAAAACTTAAGCACTTTGTTCTTTTTGTAACATTTATGTTGGTCCAATAAAAGGTATCAAACCATTTGCTTCAGGATCTGTTCTTACAAATACCAATACAGCAAAAACTGAATCTGTATGTCAGTTTCTATTCCATGCATGTTTGATCCCCCCACAAATTTTTTTTGCCTCTTCTACCTCTTTTGCCAAGCTGTTTCAGGCATCCACCACTCTTTTAGTGAAATAGTATTTCCTCACATCCCTCTTAATTGTCCCCCTTCTAACTTCATTTCATACTCTCTTGTTCTATTGCCCTTTTTCATTTGAAATAGGCTCCCCACCTGTACCCTATTCATTCCTGTGAGGCACTTGTAGGTTTCTGTCATGTCCTCTCTCTCACACCTGTCCTCCAGGGTGTGCATATTGAAATCACTTAGTCTCTCATCAAACGGTTTCTCATGTAATCCATGTACCATTTTAGTTCCTCCTCTGGACTGCCTCTACCCTTTTGATGTCTTTAGGTACTTTTACATCTCTGTCATGTCCTCCTCTGCACTGGCTCCAGCTTGTCCTTGTGTTTCTTCAAGTGCTGGTCCTAGAATTGCATGCAGTACTACTCCAGGTGAAGAGGTACCAAGGACCTGTACAGTGGCCGAATCACCTCAATCCTTTGGCTGCTGATCCTGCTTCCTGTACTGTACATCCCAGCATCTTATTCGCTCTCCCCATGGCGTTGTTGCACTGCATTAATCTTATTAAGCGTCTGATATTATTACCCACAGGCTCCTCTCCTCTGCTCTACTTTTCACTCCCCCCCCATTCTGTGTTCTAATTTTGGTCTGTTTGCTCCCATGTGCATTGCCTTGCACTTTTTAGCATTGAATTTCAACTGTCAGACCTTTGACCAATTCTCTAGTCTTTCAGATCCTCCCTTATATTTCATACCTCTTTCTCACTAGCCAGTCTTCCACAGACCGTATTGTTGCGAAGAAGCACACATCCCCTGGATCCCTACTACAACATCACAAAGGAAGATGTTGAAGAGGATCTGACCCAGCTCAATCCCTGCACACCACTGGTGACCCCATGACCTTTGAGTGTTCCCCAGTAAGGACACCCACTGTGTTCCATCACTTATCCAGTTTTCTACCAATCTTGTGATCTTTAGTCCACTCCCAGGTCATGCAACATTTTGACCAGCTGTCAGTGTGGAACAGAGTAAAAGGAAATGATTGCTCAGTAGGTTCTGTCAGTAGTTAAGGAAAGACTTGAGGATACTGCTAGACAGTCTGATTTAGTGTATACACATGATAGTAAAGTAGTATTTTTTTTATCCAAAACTAAGATACCAGCACATTTCAGAGAACTATCATTCTGAGATTGAAGATCCAAGTCTAAGAGGAGTTTTTATTGTTGGGAGGCTTGAACAGATGCATTTTTTAATTACTTTATTTATTTATTGAAAATGTGGTGACTGGGAAAGGTACAATGAGCCAAAGCTAATTTTCAGATGCATCTTGGGGAAGAGGGAACAATGAGTGTTACAACAATAACAATCGTAAACAAGGAGCAAATGGAAACACTCGGCAGTTATATCCACAAAACATTACACAGGGTGCAGTTGTACATCAGACAGTACTGTTTAGATAATGCTCATAATAGTTGGAACAGCATCTGGCAAAAAACAAACAAACAAAAACCAGATAAAACACAGAGGGCCACAAGAAACAGAATTGGTTAATTTGCCATAATGTCCACTCTTGGGGAGATTTTAGGGACAGGAACAGTGACATGTTGTATGGTCCTGGAGTAGTTTTTTATTCACTTATTACATGAAACAGTAAGCAAAGTCAGTGTTGGTTACAACGCATAGCGATTAAGTACAAAAATGTACGCTTACACAGGGTCCGGTACTTGACGCCCTCAGGTATAACACAGTGGGGAGGTCATACATATTAAACTGTATTTGGGAGATAACATTGCTGTTGGCTATCTGCAGCCATAGCCATGGACTAAATTCCTAAATAACTAATGTCCAAAATGTCTCCTGAGTGCAGAGCACTCAGGAAGCATCTGCAATAGTACTTACAGCCAGCAGCAGTGGAGTTAAAGTGCCAACATTTTGTGCATGTATGTGCACTTTATCAAGGCATGCCTTGATAAAGATTTTGCACTTTATATTAGTGTTTTTTCTGGTCAGTGGTGTGGCATTGTGCCCTCACACTTTGTGGTATTGCTGTTGTTTTATAGAAAAGGAGGAGACCGAGCAAAGTGTGAGTGGGAGGTTGTTTCACATGTTGGGGAGGAGTCTATAGGAGAAACAAGCCTGTCCAGCAGAAGTACTGAGGAAAGGAAGAACAAAAGAGTAAGAATCAGACAGAGTTCCTGAGGGAGTAGGATTTAGGCCAGAGGGGAACAGGAGGGAGGAGAGATAGCAGGGGAGCACAGCAAATCAGAACTTGGCTATGAGTGCAGGGGCATGATAAAGGCATCTGCCAGTCAGGGAAGGGAGATTGAGATCCCCCACTGCTAGCTCCCCCTTTGTAGCACCCTTCTGAATTTCTGCCCCTTATTCCCTATCACCTTCTTCCCCTTGTCCTGGTGGTCTGTAGACCACCCCCATGAGTAGCTTTTTACCCAACGTGGTCGTCAACTGTGTCCACAGTGATTCCGCTCCCCTTCCCTTATCTGACCTACTGCCTCTATGCCTTCCTTTACATAAAGGGCTACCTCACCTCCTTTTCCCTTACCCTGTCTTGCCTATACATGGTGTATCCCGTACTGCTAAGTCCCAGTTGCTTTTCCCAGTAGCCATGTTTCTGTGATGGCTCGAGGTCTAATCCTGCATTTGCCACCATCACCTGGAGTTCACTAACTTTGTTTCCTAGGCTCCTGGCATTTAGGCAGACTGTTTCCAGTGTGTGCCTATACCCCTCCCTTTCTTTTCAGCACCTTCCCCTTTGTGCTTCCTTTCCTTCCTTAATTTCCTACCCCATGGCTGTTCTGTGTACCCCCACTGCCTGACTCCTTTTCTTACTTTATTATAGACCCCTATCAGATGCATCTATCCCCCCTGATTTTAGAACCCATTTCTGAGGCAGTCCTAGATAGGTTCCGCTTATGTTCTCCTTCACCTGTGGTTCCCCCAGCCTCAGGCTACTGTAAATCCTAAAAATGTTGTATGGGTATACTAATATTACAGTCAGGGTAGGAAATGATGGAAGTCTGTGAGATTATTCTGCCATCGAAGAGGGTCAAACAGGGCTGTTTACTTGTTCCCTCCTCTTTAATATCTGTACAGAGAAGCTAGTGAGGCATATTGACACAATAAATACATTTTCCCCAAACATATGCAATATAGCAATATGTGTACTACTGTACTTCATTCTTATCTCACAGACCCCTTTGGAACTTCAGAGAGCAAGGAATGCCTTTCCTAAAAAGTTAGGATTTAAAATTGACAGTCAGTGTAAGCAAAACTAAAGGAATCATTTTGGGAACCATGGTAAAACTGAAAAGAAGTGGTTTCTGGGAAAAGAACAGCTTGAGGTTGTCAAAGAATACAAGTTTAGGAGTAATGTTTTTACAGAAAGAAGAGTGGAATACGCACCTATCCCAGAAAAAAGTAAGGTATACAGCTAGTATCAAGCATGAATAGAGTTGGTCAAACATATGCAAATGTTCATTTATTGGCTTGGAAAGAGCGTATCAGTTCTAAGGCAGATCCTTCATATTCTGTGGAGCAGAGGTTTGGGGTGTAGAGAAGAATGCATCTTGACTAGAAGTAGCTCAAAATGTGTTCTACAGGTTCATACTTGGCCTACTCGAATTGATCCCAGGAGCTATGGTTAGGGTGGAAGTGGATGTCCCCACCCTAGAGATGCAGGTTTTTAATAGCTTAGTTAGATACTGGTCAAGGCTACTAGCCATGCAGAAAGAGGTTTCCGGCTTTGTGTTGGCAAGAGGCAGTAGAAGGCAAAGTTGAAGGTACCTGCTTTTCAAAAGTTAGATGTTTAATGTAAGCTTTGAGAACATGGTGAGAATATATGCACTTCAGGCACAAAAGAGAATAGACACAGCCAAACAAAGGGACATGAACATCAGAATGGCTCTATTAGGTTTTAAGCATTTTGCACTAACTAAAACTGTAAATGGCAGAAAATATTACCTTGCACAAAGTATTAGAGTTTGCACTTTTAGAAAGTCTAGCACAACTAAGAATCAGGGTTTTAGACATAAATTATTATTGGTTGTTGATAGCAGAAAATAAAATGTGCCCTTGTGAAATGAATGCACAGTTATGCATTGCCTCACTGCAGTGTATTCACTTCTGAATGAAGTTGAGACAAATGGCTGGCTGCATATACTGTGTTAATCAAGGGAGATTTCTGTCTAGTAAACAAATGGTGGTTGACCATGTAACGTGGATACACTAGCAAAGTGTTTTGTACTACTGTAAGCTCATGCTATCCATGTACTAAGGAAAATGAGAAGAGGCACCAAAAAATGATATGGGCATATAAGAAAAGCGGATGTAACTGTCAATGGTAATGGGTCTTTATATTAGTGGTTTAGGTACTAGACTTCATTGCTGTACTGAAATATGATGTGGTACCTGAATAATATAACTGTTTTAGCATATCTGGTTCTGAAGTAAACTATGTGGAAATTTGTTTTGTGCAAAACTGTTTAAGTTAATACTAGCCATCCAAAGAATAGCGAACAAAGGGAGGCGGTGCTGGTTGGAGAACTTCAATATTCGGACGTGGACTGGAGCCTCCCAACAGCAGCATCAACCAGAGCAGATTTATCCTGCACTCCTTCAAAGGTGCCTTCCTTGGGAGCACCTGGGGAACAGTGACCACTGGTGGCTGTGGTTTAAAATCACAGAAGGAGCAGAACCAAACCACACAAAAACATGTATCCCGGATTTTAGGAGGGCATACTTAGGGAAAATGGGGACATGCTTGAAAGAGGCACTGATGGGAATGGGGAGGGAATCAGGGGTGGAGAAACAGAGGACAATATTTAAAACGGGGATTACAAGAGCAACAGAATTATGCGTTAAGCAGGTTAGCAAGGGGCAAAGGAAGAGGAGGCCATTATGGTTTTCCAAGGAGGTAGCAGAGAAAGTGAATGCCAAAAAGATCATATTCAGGCAATACAAAAAGACGCAGGCAGAAAGGGATAGGGAGACATACCAGGAGAAGCAACGGGAGGTAGGAAGTTCGGTAAGGGAAGCCAAAGCTCAGACAGAAGAGCACATCACAAAATCAGTGGGTAGAGGGGACAAAACCTTTTACAGGTACATAAGTGAAAAAAGAAGGGCAAAGGGAGGGATAGAGAGACTGAAGGGGAGGACGGGGCAGCATGGAGGATGACAACCGTAAAGCTGACATACTGAACAGATATTTCTGCTCAGTCCTTACTGAGGAAGAGGAGGGTTATGGGCCTGAAGGAAGTACAAGGGGTAGGAAGGGCGCAGAAATGGACACAAGTCTCTTTATACGGTAAAGGGCCCTAAAGGAACTGGAAGGAATAAAAGTTGATAAAACACTGGGGCCAGATGGGTTGCACCCCAGGGTCCTAAAGGAACTAAGAGAGGTGGTGGCTGAACCTCTGGCAATCCTGTTTAGCTGATCACTGGAAAAGGGAGGTACCCAAAGACTGGAGGACAGCAGATGTAGTTCCTTATACAAAAGCGAGAACAAAAAGGAAGCAGGGAACTACAGGCCGGTCAGCCTGACCTCGGTAGTGGGGAAGATTATGAAAGCACTAATGAAGGAGAGACTGGTGGAACATCTGGTTGTCAATGGACTACAGGACCCAAGGCAACATGGTTTCACTCAGGGAGGTCATGCCAAACCAACCTCATTGAATTTTTGACTGGGTGACAAGAGGTGGATCAGGGAGAGCAGTGGACATGGCCTATCTGGACTTCAGCAAGGCCTTTGACACTGTGCCGCATACTGTAGAAGGCTATTAAACAAACTGGGGAATATGGGCGTGGGCAGGACAGTAGTGCAGTGGGTGAGTAATTGGCTGGGTGGCAGGACACAGAGGGTGGTGGTAATTGGTTGTCACTCCACAGAGGGAAGAGTGACTAGTGGGGTACTGCAGGGATCAGTGCTGGGACTGGTCCTATTCAACATCTTCATCAGTGACATTGCGCAGGACCAAAAAGGTAGAATTTCCCTGTTCGCTGATGACATGAAGCTCTGTAACAGAGTGGACATGCCAGAGGGTGTGGACAGAATGGGGAGGGACCTGCAGAAGCTTGCAGAATGGTCAAGGGTTTGGAAGTTGAAATTCAATGCAAAGAAGTGCAAAATAATGCATATGGGGCACAAAAACCCCTGTACAACATATCAATTGGGGGTTTAGGATACAGAATGCACAAAGCAGGAAAGGGACCTTGGGGTTATTATCTCTGATGACCTCAAGGTAGGGAAACAGTGTGACAAGGCAGCAGGTAAAACAAATAGGATGCTGGGATGCATATGCAAGGGCATCACCAGCAGGAAAAGGGAGGTCATAATTCCAGTATACAGGACACAAATGAGGCCCCACCTGGAGTACAGTGTATAGTTCTGGAGACCTTACCTATGTAAGGACATAGACAAGGTAGGAGAAGGTTCAGAGGAGGGCAACAAAGATGGTACACGGATGACATCACAAGTCCTGTGAGGACAGGCTGAAGGACTTGAATATGTACTCCTTGGAGGAGAGGCAGGAGAGAGGGGATATGATAGAGACATACAAGTACCTTACAAGGAGGAACAGGGTGCAGGAGTACACTATTTTCCAGCAAAAAAAATGTTCAAGACTAGAGGGCATGGGATGTAGTTGGAGGGAGGGTGATTCAGAGGAAATGTGAGGAAGAAGTTCTTCACAGAAAGGGTGGTGGACAAGTGGAACACCCTGCCAGAAGAAGTGGTGGGGGCTGAAGCAATCATGGGATTTAAGAATGCATAGGTTAGACATAAGGGAATCCTGGAGGTCAGGGGTAAGGGGCAACAGACTTCTAGAAAAACGTAAAGGGAACTTACAAGCTCAAATGGGCAGACTGGGTGGGCCATAGGCCCTTATCTGCTGACAGTATCCATCTATGTAAATGCACTGAATAAAGAATCTGAATCTGAATAGCTACAAACTGGAGCTATGGGCAACACTAGCCTTGTTAGGTTTACACTTACACAAAAAATCCAAAAGGCCACTGTGCTACTACAGGTGGGGTGCTTCACCCAAGGCTCATAAACTGAAAACAGATTGCAGTGGTCTTTCAGATTTTCAGTAACTTTGGTGTGCCTGTACTTTCCCTTGTTTTAGCAGGGGAACTGCACTCTGGTGCAAGCTGTTTTCAGGTAATGTATTTATTGTTGTCTAGATGTTACATAGCCTTTAAAGGCATCACCCTCACCCATCACGGTTACGACTTCAACTTTGTTGGCAATATCTCTACCATCCTGTTGACCTGTGAGTGGAATGGGCATGTTACACAGATATTCAGCTTTCTAAAAACCCTAGCTCCCATACAGAGTTCTATGGGCACCACTGCCTAGAAGACCTGTATGTGGCCGCACCCTCTCCAAGCAAGGTGAAACACTCCTGCAGGGGCAATTGTGCCTATGTGTAGCTTGTGCCAATCAGAGCATCTTTGTCAGAACAACAACCAGATTATGATTGCCTCCTAAACTTTGAATATAATCAATCCAACTGTGTATGTCTCCCTTCCAACACCTGGAAGACTAAGTTTGCTGGCAAAGGCACCTAGCTTCACCTGAGCTCTTTCTTCTAGGTTGCTTGAAAGGACAGAGCAAAGAACCTTACCAGAGCATGGAAAAGGATTAACTCAATGAGGCCTCAGCAGCTCTTTAAGAGTTCTACTACTTGTTGCCTGTATACTTTTAACAGTGCATCCTGGATCTCTCTGAGCAAAATCAAGCCATAATCAACATGCCGCAAACAAATGTGAATACCTCATGAACCGTAAGTGCTACACATAAAGTATGAGTGGCAAAGTTGTTCAGCACAAAATTAACTTTCTAACTGTGCTATGCAATTAATTAATAAGTAATTCCTATTTTTCTATATTAGCTGAAATAATGAAGTTTTTTTCAATAGAAAAGGCAACCTAAACCATTTTTTGTGGAAAAATATGTGACGTATCAACACCAAATTAAGCATTCATAAATTAGATGGAGATACAAAATTAGTTTTGTACTAAAAAACACATCTTCTAATATGATACTTGTATTTTTTTCCATTTTATTCAAGGTGGCTAGGTGAGGCTTGAGAGATAAATGTCAGCCATACACACCATACCATACAAAAATGCAAATATCTTCTCAAATATACATGACAGACACAAAGTTGTTCAGCACAAAATCACCTTTCCAACGGTGCATTGCAGTCAATTCTACTCACTTCGGTTTATGAAATATTTAAGTCTTAAGCACTGATGTCCTCAGGCATCCTATGTCCTCAGTGGCACAAAGTGCAGGAAGTCTGGAGGTGTTTAAGACCTTAGGAAAATCTTTTCTGCTGCCACCTACAGGTGTCTTGGGGCCTCAATGAGTTAAGGCTTCTTTTGGCTAGGCAGATTTACTGTGTGTTATTATTTTCTTTCGTACTCACAGGAATTGTTACTGTTTGTTGCTAAAATTTTATTGCTTTATTTTTCTCTGATTCAAATTATTGCTGCTGGGTATACCTTCTGCTGCATTATTACAGGATGTGCCTACAGGTGTGTGCTTACAGATTACTGCTGTAATCTTCTGATTCAAATTGTCTTTTGCAAGGTATATCTTCTGTTACTGCTTTATTTTTTTCTGTAGCAAAGTGTTTCTTACAGGGTATATCTTCTGTGAAATTATTACAGGTGGTGCTTTACAGGTTTTACAGTTTTATCTATCATTCGGATAAGCTTTCAGAGCTACTGCATTTGTTGCTGGCTGATTGTTTCTGCTCTTACCTCCTGGTTTCTTTCATCCATGGTTCTTCTTTTTTCGGCAGGGGAAGAGCCCAGCCACCCACCCCATCCCCAACCACCCCGCACTATACTCCTTTTATAGGGAAGCACAGTTGTGACATTTCCTGTAGCAAAGCAGGAAGGGGCAGATCAGAGGGGTATCCACACAGTGACCTCATTTACAGGGGCACAAGTAATTTAACTTGTTATAACAAGTTATACAAAACAAACAAACAAAACACAAAATCAAACTTTTGCTCTCATTTTCCTCCTTCTAATTACTGTGACCAGGTTATAAACCCAGCAGTTTATCTGGAATGGATATTATTAACTGCAGGTACTGCGGGACACTTTTCAAAATGGCAGTTTTACAGGATTTAGGACACAGTCCTACATGCTGGGTCACTGGAGATGTAATGGCTCAGCTCCCAGGTAGCATGGGCAGAGATTGTATGCCTCAAATCACATATTCAGGAGGAAATATAGTATAAGAACTGCCTGCCATTTCACCAACATCCAACAGAAGCACCTCGACCGCAGAGGGTAGTTGGTCCGGGAGGTTGGCAGGTGGTTGGGGGGGGGGAATTGGGTGCTTCATCACTTGCTCTCCAACATATCACCTCCACAAACCATATAAAAACTACAAACAGGTATCTGCCTCTATCTCCAAAATCAAACAAAGGGGCAGAGGACACTGCCAAGCAGGACACTGCAGCACAGGAGCTAACACAACAAAACTCACCCAAAACAGGAACCAAAACAAAAAAAGCAAAAAGGAAATCAAAACAACTTCTGATCATAGGAGACTCCATGATTCGGGGAGTTGATACCTATCTCCAGTGAGGGGTAATGGTCAGATGTCTCCCAGGTACATCAGTGTGGAGAGACACTGACCACATTGCTAAAACT
Source organism: Neoceratodus forsteri (assembly GCA_016271365.2). NCBI lineage: Eukaryota > Metazoa > Chordata > Ceratodontiformes > Ceratodontidae > Neoceratodus > Neoceratodus forsteri. The sequence continues at coordinate 1,591,557,635 of CM057452.1, read as the reverse complement.
GTACAGGAACCAGGAGAAAACATTGATGTCCTGGTACACATAGGGACTAACGATCTCACCAGCCTGTCAGTTATGGAAAGCAAGGAACAGCTGACCAGGCTGGGTGACAAACTATCATCCATTTTGTCTGGCATCTCCTTCTCTGAGATTCTGCCACTCTGGGGGGGGGGTGCAGATGGACAGAAGGTCAGAGAAGGGGAGATAGGGGAGCTAAACATGTGGCTCAAGGGCTGGTGCCAGGAAAAAGGACACAAATTTGTAGGGAACTGGCAACAGTTTTGGGAGCGAAAGTTCTTTAAATTCAATGGACTCCATCTGACTAAGGAGGGAGTCAGTGCATTGGGGCATAAGTTTGATGTCTTTGCAGAATATTTAAACTAGCAAATGGGGAGAGTGGTGCAGCACCCGATACGCTGAATGGGAAGAACACCCCTTCCCCTCAGCTAGTGGTCAAACGGGAGTTCAGCATGTTTGTAGTTAATTTGCATCACCAGGTGAGGAAAAAGGTCCAGCTCCCATACGATGCACAGGGGAAATGCCAGATCTCGTCCAACAACTAATACACCGAAATCTGGCCAATGGAAAATCATGTACACAAATGCTTGCAGTCTGGGAAACAAGATCCCAGACCTGCAGGCAATAATGACAGAGGCTAAACTGGACATAGTAGCCATTAATGAGACATGGTTTACCAGTAACCACACTTGGGAGACTTCAGTACCTGGCTATGTACTGTTCAGAAGAGACCGAGGTGCAGAAAGTGGGGGGTGCGGTGGAGTGGCACTTTATGTCAATGAAAATATCAAAGCTACAGAAATTCAGAATACACATAAGGAGCCAAAAGAACTGTGGGTCACCCTGGAAACAGGAAATGGGACAGCCATATGAACTAGGGTTATCTACAGGCCTCCAGACCAGGGGGAGGACATAGACACATTAGTGTTAGAAGATATACAAAACATAACAGCTAAAGGGGAGGTTCTGATAATGGGAGACTTCAACATGCCAGATACAGATTGGTCAATACCAGTAGGAACATCTGCCAGAACTAGACATATAGTGGATTCCCTGCAGGGGAGGGCCTCCAACAACTGATACAAGAACCCACAAGAGACAGGGCTATCCTAGATCTAGTACTGACTAACAGGGAAAGGATCACAGCTCTCCAGGTAGAAGGTCACTTGGGGGCAAGTAACCATCACATGGTATGGTTCAGTTTGGCCACTAAAACTAAATCATCCCATTCCAAGGCAAAAATAAGGGACTTCAGAGGAGCAGACTTTGATAAGATGGCCAACAGAGTTAAGCTAGCCCTGGCAAAAAGAAATACAGATGAGGGGGTACTGGCAAAGTGGTCAAGCATTAAGGATGCAATACTTGAAGCAACATCCTATTGTGTGGAAAAGGAAGTGCAAAAGAAGAAGGAAACCACTTTGGTTCTCAAATACAGTAGCATAAAAGGTCAGAGCCAAAAGGCTGGCCTTCAGGAAATATAAGGGAATGCAGCGGGATGAAGCTAGGGAGGCATACCAAACTTCCCTAAGGGAAGCAGGGAAGGCAGTAAGGCAGGCAAAGGCCCAAACCAAGGAAACACTAGCATGAACAGTAAAAGAAGGTGACAAGGCTTTCTATAGATATATTAGTGAAAGGAGAAAGTCCAGAGGGGGTATTGCTAAGATCAAAGGGGATAAGGGGGGCATGTGAGGAGGAGGATCATGTAAAAGCATCTGTCCTAAATAGATACTTCTGCTCAGTAATAACTGAAGAGAAGGTAGGGCAGGGCCCATAGCCCAGCACCATGGACACAGGGGGAGGGAGGTGTACACTAGTCCCTTCACAAAAGAAAGGGTCCTACAAGAGCTCGATAAGCTCAGGGTGGACAAGGCAATGGGACCTAATGGCATACATCCCAGGGTACTAAAGGAGCTAAGGGTGGAACTAGCAGAGCCATTATCAGAACTGTTTAGTAAGTCTCTGAGCACAGGAGAGGTCCCAGAAGACTGGAGAAGGAATCATGCGATCCCACTCCACAAGGGTGGTAGCAGGGAGGAGGCAGGGAACTACAGACCAGTCAGTCTTACCTCAGTAGTGGGAAAGATTATGGAGGCACTTCTTAAGGAAAGGATAGTGCAACACCTGGAATCCATAGGAGCACAGGATCCAAGAATGGCATAGGTTTACAACAGGAAGGTCCTGTTAAACTAATCTCATAGATTTCTTTGACTGGGTAACCAGAGTGGTGGACCAAGGGGGAGCAGTTGATGTTGCCTACCTTGACTTCAGCAAAGCTTTCGATACTGTTCCACATAGAAGATTTATTAATAAGCTGAGTAGGCTCGGGGTAGGTCAGAAGTTGGTCAACTGGGTGGCAAACCGGTTAACAGGCAGAAAACAGAGAGTGGTGGTAAATGGTATACACTCAGAAGAGATGCAAGTCACAAGTGGGGTACCTCAGGGATCAGTCCTGGGGCCAGTCCTCTTCAATATCTTCATCAGTGACATTGCAGATGGACTGGAGGATAAGGTTTGTCTGTTTGCAGATGACACCAAGATCTGCAACAGAGTAGATGATCCAGATGGGGTGGGCAAAATGAGAAAAGATCTGGATAAACTGGCAATATGGTCAGAAGAGTGGCAACTGGGGTTTAACGCAAAGAAGTGCAAGATCATGCACATAGGGAAGAGAAACCTTGAAGCCACCTATAGGCTGGGAGGGGAGTTGCTGGCAGTTACAAGGGAAGAAGGAGACTTGGGCATCATCATCACAGATGACCTGAAATCATCCAAGCAGACAAGTAAAGCAGTAGGTAAGGCTAGGGGGATGTTGGGTGTATTAGTAGGGGTATCACAAGTTGTAAAAGGGAGGTAATAATCCCTCTTTACAAGACACTGGTTAGGCCCCATCTGGAGTACTGAGTGCAGTACTAGAGGCCACACCTTCACAAGGACATTAACCAAATTGAGGCAGTCCAGAGAAGGGCAACCAAAATGGTGCAGGGACTGCATCAGAAAACATATGAGGTTATCCCTCTGTACAGACAGCTGGTGAGACCCCATCTGGAGTACTGCGTGCAGTTTTGGAGACCCAATCTCTGCAAAGACATAGACAGGATGGAGGCAGTTCAAAGGAGGGCAACTAAAATGGTGCAGGGTTTGCACCAGAAGACATAGCAAGCGAGACTTAAGGAGCTTAATATGTATAGCCTCGAGGAGAGGAGGGAGAGGGGGGACATGATAGAAACTTTCAAGTACCTCAAGGGAATCAACAAAGTCCAAGAGGGTAGCATCTTTCAGAAAAAGAGGTGTGCAAAAACAAGGGGGCACAATTTGAAGCTGGGGGAGACGGCTCAGAGGTAATGTGAGGAAGTATTTTTTTACAGAGAGGGTTGTGGATGCATGGAACAGCCTTCCTGAGGAGGTTGTATAGTCAAAACCGGGGAGAATTCAATAATGCATGGGAGAGGCATAAGGCAATTCTAGGGGGTGGAGGTAGGAAGAAGAAGGCTGTCGGTTAGCTAGGATCAGCAGCTTATCCATTAGGTTGGGAAATGGGCAGACTGGGTGGGCCAAGTGGTCCTTATCTGCCATCAAATTCTATGTTTCTATGACAGATTAATGGAGCTCAATATGTATACCCTAGAGCAAAGGAGGGAGAGAGGTGATATGATCGAAACATTCAAACACCTTAAGGGCATTAACAAGGTGAAAGAGTCTAACATGTTTCAATATAAGAAAAATAGCAGGACAAGAGGACACAGCATTAGATTAGAGGGAGGCTGATTAAGGGGTAATGTGAGGAAGTTCTTTTTCACAGAAAGGGTGGTGGATGCATGGAACAGGCTACCTCAGGAAGTGGTTGATATGAATACAGTGCAAGGCTTCGAACAGGCATAGGATAGGCATAAGGGAGCAATACAGATGAGTATGAATAGATAGGCCATTGACAAAGCAAATGCCGATGGCATATTCATAAGGTAGAAAAAGAAATGGGCAGACTGGATGGGCCTTGCGGTCCTTATCTGCCGTCAACTTGTATGTTTCTATGTTTCTCCATGCTGATAGGTTCATATGACCCCAGTGCAATGAACTCCCTTGTCTGGTTCAAGCACCGTGCTAATTAACTGACCTTGACTCTTATCCTGAAGAACCATTCCCATTTACTTTACAATACATTTACCTAGGGGTTACTCATTACTCTTTTAGGTACCTTTTCTCCTCTGGAGCACTTCCTGAAGGTTAACTTGCACATTTCTCCCTCCCTTGAGTATTCCTGTTGGAGTGGGTCTGCAAGGACCCCATTGACATTCTGTGAAAGAAGGCACATCACTAATCTCTGGTGCCTATCATATCAGCAGTAATTCTCCCCTCGGGGCAAGCTGCTCTGGGTTCTCCTCTTTTGGTCTCCAGAGGGCCCCTCCTCATAGAGACAGGGCTCCTTCTAAGCTTTTCTCTCTCTGATATTTTTTCTCCTCTTTCATAATGTCACCAACTCAGAGCTACTCTGAAAGGGTATGAGCTCTCAGCTAGCCTCCCCTCTTTATAGAGCAAAGGGGGAAGGCAGGGTCACAAATATTCATGCCTTGGCTCCTAGCTTTCTGAACCAGGAGGCACTGGCATCAACTGCCCTTGTGCAGGACCTTTGCATAACTCCATGCATAGCTGGTAGCAGCAAGGGGCACCAGCTCAGCTGGAGCACACAGTCCACCCCCCCAAAGTCCACTGGTCTGGGGGGTGGAGGGTGGTGGGGACAGAGAGGGGGAAGAGTGGCAGAGGCAGCCACAAGGAGGTCATCCAACCTCACATCATCCCAACGGCAAATCGCTTTGCACTCCTGTGTGACAGGGTTGAATAAGGCCCTGCCCCATTTGTTTTTCAGAAAGAGTTTAAATGCAAGGATCTGTTCCTTCTTCTCCTTTTCTGTCTCTTCTCTGTCTGGTTGCGCAACCAAATTCTCTTGTGAGACCAAGGAACTGACCACTCTGACAGTTTCACAATTCTACTCCGCTCACTATCTCTTTGCCTTGCGTGCTGTTCTGTCTTTTCTTCCCCCTTGCATATCTGTAGTTATAAAAAAATATATGTGACTCTTTATGTGGAAATGTCACTGATACTGGGATCCCTTTGTTTAAAACTGTGTATAGTTATACTGTTGAAATGATTGCAAAGCTAAAACTGTATATAGTTACACTGTTGAAATGATTGCAAGCTATTTGGAACTCTATGGGCTAACCTGAGATGCAATTTTTAAGCCTTTTGCAGAGCTGTAAACAAGAGCTCAGTTCTGGGTCACTATGTTCTTTTTTCTGCAGCTGCATTGAAACTGACAAGAATGTTCTGTAAACTTACAAGAACATTCTGTGAAAAAACATTGTCTTCTTAACGAGCGCCCTGCAAAGACTCTTTATAAAAAGAGCAGCAATGTTTTGCAATAGAGTGAGACACTGAGATTTGAAATTGAGAAGAAACACTCAGAAGAAGGACTTTGTTTTTTCTGTTTGTACTGCCTTTGTAAATAGTTATTCTGAACAATTTTTATTTTTTATTTTACTATTATTGATAATAAAACACTTATTGCGGATTTTACAACTGTTCCTGGTTTTCCTATGCTTCCTGACCTGTGCCTCAACGACGTCCTGGAGGAGACTCAGGCACCTAACTCTTCTGGGGGGACTTGGGGTCAGTCAGGGGGAAGGGGGAGTGATGACGTGGTGGCACCCAGGGGTGAGAGTTAGAAGAAGGCAGCTAGAAGAGAGGGGACCAGTGCACTGGTGCAAATGTTTGCCGTCTACATTAGACAGTTAAACTGACTGCAGGAGACACAGGCTACGGGAACCATGGTAAATGGAGTGAATGAGAGGAACCTAGGTAGTCTTCCCCCTATACTAGGGACAGGTGGTAGTAAGCTAGGTAAAAATAAGGTTTCGGTTTGAAAGGATGTAGTGGAAGAGGTAAGGCTGAAGGCTCTCAGGGTCTGAAAACAATAAAAAATAATAAGATGGTAAGGTACTGGAATACAGGTGTAGGATCACAAAACAGCAAAAAAGGATCCAGAGCTAGTTGGAAGGGGATCTGCCTTAATATCACCAGCATGATAATCCATGGATCTGCCCCTTCTCTGCTTGCATAGAGAATTAAGCAAGATGTCAGACAAGCATTGGAGCATAATGGTAGTAGTAAAAAATTAATCTGAGAAAATAATGAATAGGAACATCTCGACTGAGACAAGCTCATTTCCAGCGAGGCCCATAATACATCTTAAGTTAGTTACAGTCTCAAAATACATCAAACACTATTTGAAATTACAGACAATACAATACATACAAAAATACTACAACATTTATACGTAAAATCATCATAAATAATCTCTACAATATATATAATCCAAAATTCCTAAACACTTTATATTAAAAAAATGTTCAAGGAGGATCTTCACTTATTTTCCTCGATGCTTCTTGGACAAACCAGGATTTAATCTCCACTGGCTGAATACTATTATTAGCTAACCTAAGAGAAAGTGGTAAAGTGTTTCAAATGTGTGGACCTCTATAGAAAAACATGTGATCTACCTAATGCTGTCCTTGCATTTGGAAGAACATATTCTATACCTTCAGCTGATCGCAACCCATTTTTTATATCCCGGAATTGTAGTCCCTCCCTAATATATTCAGGGACCTCACCTTTGAAACACTTAGCCATGTAGGTTAAAACATGAAATAATCTCCTATCTTCTGGGTACATCCAATTCAAGGATTTATATAAGTAGCATCTATGGGTCCTCCTTGGTACATTCAAGACAAACCTTGCCAGTTTATAAAATAGGACTTCCACCCTAGCCAGCTGTGAAGAAGTTGCACCCATATATATTATGGCCCCATAATCTAGAAGGGGTACCACCAACGTGGTAATCACGTGTTTCCTTACTTTCACAGGCATACAATATCTAATTCTATATAATTCTCCCAAGCATTTTCCCACTTTTTTGTCACCTAATCTATATGGGTGGTCCATTTAAGTGCCTTATCCAAGTACAGACCCAGGTACTTATAGTTCTGAGTTTGTTTAAGAGTAATTTTATTCAGGGTGTTTATCCTCAAACAGGGCTCAGGGGTCCTCACATTACTCTCTTTGGAAAATAATAGAACCTGTTTTGTTTTTTTTAAAGTTTAGTACAAGTTTGGATTCAAGAAAAAAGAATTGTAGTTCATTGAATGCTTCTTGTAACGTGTACTCTACTTGCTGTACTGAGGAGCCTTCTGTATAAATAATAGTGTCATCTGCATATAAATGACAGTTTATATCTGGGTGAGATAGACTAAGTCCATTCATATACAAATTAAATAAAATAGGGCCCAAAATAGATCCCTGAGGTACTCCTGAAACAATAATTCTAATCCCAGAAGTTCCGCCATTGAAAGTTACTGATTGTTTTCTACCTACCAGATATGCTTTAAACCAGTTTACAACCTTTTCGGACATACCCAGGGTTTTTAATCTGGACAGGAGGATATCATCGCTTAGGATGTCAAATGCTTTAGACAAATCAATAATGATTGCCCCCACAGACATCCTCCTGTCCATAGCCCCAGCAATGTCTCCTGTTACTTTTAATAAGACAGAGGTGGTACCATGCAGGGGTCTAAATCCTGACTGATGTTCCCCCCCCCATATTTATTTTGTATTTTTCATTTACTCCCCTTCCCCCTGGGGCCACAACGCACACATGTGTATACGTGCGTGGAGGCACATGCACACGCCAGGATCCAGTGGCCCCCTCCGCCCCTCCCTGGACTTTCGTCGCCACTCCTAGCCACCTATGCTACCCACCGGGCCTCCACCCAGTGGGAGCGGGACTATGGTGGAGCAGGCATCTACCCCATAGAAGGGAGAGCCAAGGCTCAATCCCATTCTGATCCCCCCCCCAAGCTGGCACCCCGGTGGCCTGAGATCATTCCTGAACTCGGTTCGCTGGCATGGCACGAGGTAAGGCACCAGCGCCTCAGCCATCTGCACCACCGGGCCGACATCCTGACTCATGTTTATTTACAATTATCCTCTTTTCCAGAGAATCTTGCAATTGTTTGGCTACCAATTTTTCAAATACTTTAGTAACTATAGGTAACAATGAAAATACCATGTAGTTTTCTAATAGATGTGTTGGTCCAACTTTAATATAGATGTTGCTTGTTTTCCACATCTCAGGGATTTCTTCATAGGAAAGTGAAATATTAAAGATACCTGCCAAGGGGAAAGAAATAATGGTGACAGCATACTTTAATAGAATATTCGGGATCCCATCCAAGCCCCCAGATTTCCTAACATTCATTGTAAATAGTATATCTTGAACCTCCCTTGGTGTTATTGTGTTAAATACAAACTCTTCATCCTTTTGAGGCTCAATTTCTGGGCTAGTGGTTTTATTTATGTAACCCCCCCTGTTACCCGGGGTTACTAGAATCCCAGTAAGACCTAGTGGTAGGCAGGGAAGGCAGCTTGTGAAACTCCAGTTAAATGGATTTCACACTGTCTCACTCTGTTCTCAGTCTCAGCTGAGACTAAGGGATGACAACATTTTAGAACTGTTGCAGCTGCATAAGCCACACTTGAATGTTGCAGTTGGAGGTTAGAGTAGAATGTTGGGGAATTTGAAGTGAGTTCAGTAGAGTCTGTTGCAGTCTGTAGTAGAGGAAGGAGGTGCTCTGCTGTAAGCAGGCCCTCAGAGCCCTAGGCTCTGTCAAAGAGCTATTTTTTTTTATAGGTATGTGTTCTCACCTGAAGAGGAACACAAGAAGAGCACATTGAAGTGGTAGAGACTGCTTTCAGTGGTTCAGGGCCCCATCCCAGCGGGGATGGGGGGAAGGAATCAGCCTGTTTCAAGGGGCAAACCCCCCTGGTCCGGCTAGGGAAAAAGAAGCTGCCTGATTTAAGTTTGTGCTGAGGCACGAGAAGTTCTGGACGAGATTTCCTTTGCGTTGAAAACGCCTGTGGGGCACCTGCAACCAAGGGGTGAGTTCACTCTGCTAAAGGGCCAATGTGTTTTCACCTGAAACAAGATGAAACTAATGTGACTGTTACTGTGGGGTCAGAAAAAGACAGCCAAGTACAGTTTGGAAGATGTGGGGATTGGATTGCTTAACTCTGGTGGGGGGTCTAGAGCAATGGACACAGCCACTTATTAAGTATGTTCAAGTTCAGCACAAATGGGATGTAAAAACAGTAGATTGAATATGAATACATTTAAAGAGAATCTACACAGCAAAGTGTTTTCAAGGATGAGGTGTTACAGCCCAGAGAAATGGCCGGGTGTGAATTATGGGAGTGAGAGGTGGGAGACCCCCCATCAGTAGTAACCAAATTCACCTCTACGGGTTTGCTTTGGGACACCTGTTGCTTTCTCTCAGGTACTTGGCCAGTGCCTGAGGAAAGTACTCAGACATGGGATTGATGAGGAAGATTCCCTGATGGAGCAGAAGTGCTCATAGGTGGTTTAGGGAGCCACCAGTAAATGTTTCCATGCTATATGGAAAGTGTCCAAAGGGCTGGCAAGGGAGCTGAGCCAGGGAAAGCCCAGAGCAGCATACAAGTTTGGGCTGTTGCCCAGTGTGTTTCAGAGCCTGAGGGCTAAAGTGAATAAGGATGTTCTGATCTCCATAAATCTGCATTACCAGGAGTGCCCCGTGGGATCCATCTATGCTTTGTTATTCTGTTGGATGTGAATAAAAGCCACACTTTAGAATCCCACTTCTGGTATTGGAGATTACAGTTATTGCTTCCTGTGTCCGGAGTTACTTGGGTGCCCATGTTGCAGAATAGCCAAACCTAGCCAATGTGCCGAGTGACATGTTCCTCCCCGAACCCAGCCCATCAGGTAGAGTTGTCAGATAGAAATGGCATACCTGGCTGGGGGTTACATTTATAAAGCTTTTGGGCAGAGACACTGTACCCATAGTTACAAAGTAGTCATTGAAACTATCTACCACTCGAGGGCCTAATGGAATTTTTTATATTATTGATTTCAAAATTTTCGGGGTAATCTGTTGGTTGTATTCCCTTTACCTTTTTAATAACCTTCCAAAATTCCCTAGGGTTATTAATCAAATTAGTGGTTAGCTCTCTGTTATAATAGTCTTGTTTGATTTTCCTAAGTTCAAGGGTATATTTATTTCTCAACTGCTTGTACGTAACCCAATCTGCATTTACTTTGGAGGTTTAACCACCTTCCAAGCCCTATCCCATTGCTTCTTTAATTTAAAAAGGTATGTGTTATACCATGGGCATTTTTTACTGTTACTTTCCTAGTTTTTATTAGACCTTACTAAAGCATTTGACCTGGTGAACCATCCCCTCCTACTATGCAAACTACAGGGCCTTGGTGCTACTCGTCCCACCTTGTCCTGGTTCAAAAGCTATCTTGACTGTCGTTCCCAAACAACCTCCTTCTGCAAAGTCCTATCATCTCCCTCTGCCATCTCCTGCGGTGTGCCTCAGGGATCTATACTGGGACCGTCGCTGTTCTCCATCTTTGTTAATTCAATACCGGCCTCCACCACCCACTGTAAATCAATCATCTATGCTGATGACCTGCTTCTTTATACTACCTCCTCGTCTGTCAATGACATCAATGTGCGCCTTTCATCCTCTTTCAAGTCAGATCCAGGCCTGGCTGTCCTCAAACCAATTAATTCTCAATCAATCTAAGACTCAGGCCATGCTCCTTGGGTCCCTAAGGAAAGTCAATGTTGAATCCCACCACCTGCAGGTCCAATTCCCAGACGGATCTGTACTAACCAACACAAAATCCTTTAAATATTTAGGGGTGACTCTTGACTCCTAACTGAACTTCACCTTGCATATCAATGAGGTCTGTCAACACGTCAACTCGAAGACTGGAGCTGCTTATTATGTCACTCACTCACTGCTTCAGTCCGGATCTCCATAGTCCAGGGGGTCTTGCTCCCAGGGCTGAAATATGCTCTTCCAGTCTTCTCTCATGCTAAAGCAGCGGATCTGCATAAATGGGACACCACATACAAAAACATCTGCAGATTTGCCCTGTTGGCTCCCTGTCTCACCCATCACTGCCTCCTCTACTCTACACTGAACTGGCTGTCTCCTGATGGTATACGCTCCTACACTCTGGGTAACCTTATTGATTCCTTATCCCATTCACCATGTCCTGACGTGCTTGCAGCTATGCTCAAACCAGTTATCCAAGCCCCTCATCTAAGGTCTTTGACTTCTCCCCTGCTCGCCGTTCCTCCTTGCTCTACTAAAATGGGTGAGCAAGCTTTCTCCCATCTTGCTTCCAAATTCTGGAACTCCCTTCCCACTGACATAAAGCAATAACCATCTCACAACTAATTCAAAAAAACACTTTTTTCTTACTTGATCTCTCCTGGTATCTGCAAGTGCCCCTAATTCACCACTCTGGTCTCTTCTGCTCACTCCATGTCTAATGTTTACTAAGTAGACTTACCAAGTTCCTGTATAATTCTAATATTGCTAAGTCGTCATACCAAGTTACTGTAAAATTTACCTGGATGGTTTATTATTACCTCCTCCTACATTGGTTGGTTTTCTCTGTACCCTTGTTTGACCTCACCACATAAATTTAAGTTGCATAATTTTCTTTAAATAGCCAGTTTTATGCTGTTCTGACTCTCCATATTTATTTAAATCTATTTAGGGGTTAGTGTTATTGTACTCAACATTATTGGTTACTGCCAGGCACTCCCAACCTGCTGGTAACAAACATACAGTTGAATAGTAGTTCCCCAGAGTGGAGCCTGAAGTAGCCTAGCCATGGAGAAGTCAATATGCCCCTCCTTCATGAACACCTTTAAGGGGCCCCATCCACAGTTGTTGTTGGGGGTGGTGGGCTTTGGGGGACACAGAGTCTCTCCATACTGCCATTCCCCAAAACTGCCATACATTAAAAATATAAAACATTAAACATCTGCAGTGTCAATGTGACCATTTCTTTTTTTCTATTTTACATTTTCCTTGTTTGGTTTTCCCATTTATAATAAATCTTTAGCTTGGTGTGAGAGCAGTCTGCAAGATCTCCTGACTCTGGGCCGCCCCTTGCGTGCTCTCCATTCTGCCAGGGAGGGCCTTCTTATGGTTTCTAGGGCCCGGTTGAAATCACCTGGTGATTGTGCCTTTGAAATAGTGGCAACGGTCATCTAGAACTCACTTCCCAGATCTCTAAGGGAGGCCTCCTTGGTAGAAAAAGTATTTAAACAGGGCCTGAAGATGCACTTTTTTAGACAGGCATTTGAATCCTAAAGATTGTTTTATCCTCTTTTGGTCTTACTACAGTTTTCATTATACTGTGTGTGTACTGTACAGTGTACTATCATTGTTTTACTTGCCTGATTTGTGCAGCGCCCTGAACCTCAGGTAAAGGGTGCTCAATAAATAAAACCTACTACTACTACTACTTGTTTGTCCTATTTCTTACCTTGGCTTCATCTCTTCTTCAGTTTCTTTTATGTACACATCCTTGCACTAGCCTAAAAGCCTGGGCATCTGGAGCATCCCCTGACCATGTTCTGTCCTAGAGAAGGCCGGGTGATCCCAGGAATACACCTGAACATGGGTTACCATCATGGAATCTCGATGCACTACCATTGGCCTGTCTTGGTGGCTCAGTTAGCTTTTTGCTTTTTTCACCTTTTAATTTTGTTTCTGTAGCCTCATTGTCTATGTTTCTATGTCAGGAAAGCTCCCCTTCCACCAGTGGAAATAATGGCAGCAAAGCTGCCTCCTCCTCCCCAGATCAAAAGTCTGCAATGCTCTCTGCTCTCTTGTCCCCCCTTCCCTTCAACTTAGTAAAAGAAAAGTTTTCTCCTCCCCGTGCCCCACCTACCTAATGGCAGCAATGCTGTCTCCTCCCCCCAGTCCACATAATGGCAACAGTGCTCTCTCCTCTGTTTCTCCAGACCTAATGTCAGCAATGCTGTCTCTTCTCCGCCACCCCCTTAATGGTAGTAATGCTGTCTGCAGCCAACCCCCACCCTGGACCTAATGGCAGCAAGATTCATTCTTGTGTCATTCATGTGATCCTATCCCCCATCAAAAGCTTTGCATGATCCCATTTTTAAAATCCAGTATAGCCCATCCATGCCCATCAGAGCCCCACCATCCACCCTAGGAAGGAAACGGGTGGTATTTGCAATACTAGCCAAACAGTTTCCTCACAGAAACGTTGACACGGGCTGGCTGTCAACCTAGGGAAGTGTAAGAAATAGGAGCATGGTTACACAAACTTTGATTCAGTACATAAGTAAATCTCATCCTCAAATAGTTATTTAATTACTTTCACTACTGCATTGAAAGGTCAATGTATATATGCTTTAAAAAAAAACTTTAAAGCTGCATTGGTGCTATTTGGGTAAATCAACTTGTCCTTCAACGACATTTTTAGGTGAGATGCAGTGAGCTTAACAGCAGTCTTGCCTACACATCCCTCATCCACCCTTCCATTTTGTACCAGCACCAATATAATATTGTCCCGAAGCAACACGTAAACATTTAAAAATGTATCATCTGCAGAATCATGATTTTTTTTCTCTGTTTCTCTGTTTCTCTCATCCCTAATTTAGTTTCCACATTCTGCATAAATATTCTTTAGCTTTGGCTTTTCACACCTTCCTCTTTTTAATTTCTTCAGTCTGTCCAGTATTCGCTCTCCTTCTTTTCCTGCCCCAGCAATTTTGTTTACTCAGATGTCCCTTTGCTTTCTTTTTCTATAATTCACTTTTCTCCGCAGGCATCAGAGCTGACTCACCAGGTTGGCAACCTCCCAACCTTGTCCACAGCTACCTCTTGTGCTTAACCCATAAATAATTGCAAATCACCCTCTGCCCCAGAAAGCACTTTCCCCTCTGATGGGTTTAAAACAGATAAAACCCACCCCCACCCATCTCAGCCCCACCACCTTACTAAATAGCTTTGACAATGCCATTGAGTGGCCTTGTAGTTTTAAATTTATCATTAGGCAGCCCAACACTGTACAATGATCATCAGTCTCTTCCTCCCTCAAAAGTATTGTAAGGTCTCCTCTTTGACATTACTCTGTCCCCTCATCAAACAAGAAAAACCTACCTTGCTTATCGTAGCCACAAAACTTACTCCACCTAGAATCACATCGAGTCACTCTGTTTTTTATAATGCACACATTTTTGGTCAAACACTGTAGGACAATCCTCTAACACTTCCTGTTACTGCTGGGCTTCAGTGTCGGGATTCATGCCTGGTACAAGTTTGTGTGGGTCCCAGAAAGCACTAGTGGGATGAGGAGCAAGCATTCTGGCCCATTAGCAGTGATATGAAAAGGCAATGAATCATCAAGCTACCTTCAACCATAAAAGGGTGCCATTATAAAAAAATAGGGTGACTCAAGGGGGCTCTCAGGGCTGGGAGGGGATGGTTTGAGGGGCTGAGATAGTTAGGGGTGAATTTTAGTTCTTATAAAGCTACATGCAGGGACAGTAATGGGCAGAAAAGAATGGGGCAATTTCTGTCTAACTTACTAGGGCAGGTTCTGTGAAATTTCTGTGGCCAGACCCAAATTCTGCGGTCAGCCCAAAATTCTGCGGCTGGCCTTGGTTTCTACTGCAATTACCATGTACTGCAGAACTGCAGAAAACAGGGGGCCTTGCTCTCCAGATGCTGAGTACATATGAAAGTTGGGGGACCTGCACCCCCCAGGTGCTGAGGACATATCAGTGTTTGAGGACTCACACACACCCACCTCTCCAGATGCTCAGTGCATAAGAATGTTGGGAGACTGGCACCCCTTCACTCCCCAGATGTTGAGTATACATGAATGTTGGGGACCTGCACCCTCTCTCTCTCCCGAGATGTTAAGTGTATATGAATGTTGTGGGACCTGCACCCTCCTGCTTGCTCTCTCTCTCTCTCTCTCTCTCTCTAGATGCTGGGTATATATGAATGCAGGGGGGACCTGTACCCTCCCTCTCTGTCCAGATGCAGAATGCATATGAATGTTGGGGATGTTTGGCCTCCCTCCCTCCTCCCAAATGCTGACTACATATGATTTTGGGGGACTGCTGCCTCCTCTCTAGATGTGAAGTACATATGAATGCTGGGGATCTGCACCTCCTTCTCTCCAGATGCTGAGTACATGGGAATGTTGGGGGACTACAGCCTTCCCTCCAGTTGTTAAGCATATTAATTTGGTGGATCTTCCTCCTCTCTAGATGCTGAGTACGTAGGAATGTTTGGGGGGACTACAGCCTCCCCCTCCAGATGTTAAGCACATATTAATTTGGTGGGATCTGCCTCCTCCCTCTCTCTCTAGATGCTGAGTACATAGGAATGTTGGGGGGACTACAGCCTCCCCCTCCAGATGTTAACTACATATTAATGATGGGGATCTGCACCTTCCCTCTCTAGATGCAGAGTACATATTAATGAATTGTACTGGTGATCAGAGGGGACGGCTTTGCCAGGCTACCTGGGATGTGAAAAAGATCAACCAGTTATAGCCCTTATAAGAGCTACCTAGCAGTGTATGGGCAGGAAAGCCCATTTTAGTGAACTCACAAAGGAGCTTTTAGGTTTATTAGCCATTAGTTATTTTAAAAATAGTAACTTTGCAGGATCGCTAGACTGGAAGTGATCATTACACCACTTCCGGATTTGAAGGCATAAAGGCAGATGTCAGAGAGGGCTCGGCTACAAAGGGCTGAGATATAGGAAGCAAGACATTCTCTATCCTGTAACCAGAAGACTTTTATGTTTGTGTGTATAAAGCTCTCTGTTCTCTCAAGTCCCCCCCAAACAAAAATGGAAAACTGAGAAAAATATTCTCCCTCTTTTGAATTGTATTTGTGATCAAAGGGGATGGCTTAGCCAGGCTGTCTGGGAGGTGAGAAGGACTGACCGGAGATAGCCTTATAAGGCCACCAAGCAGAATAAGGGCAGGAAAGCCCATTTTATTGAACTCACAAGGAAGCGTTTAGGTTTATTAGCCACTAGTTATTTTAAAAATAGTAACTTTCTAGGATTGATGAAGCGGAAGAAATCATTACATCACTTCTGGTTTTGGAGGCATAAAGGCAGACGCCAGTGAGAGCATCGGCAAGCACATGGCAGAGGCAACACGAGCAGAGGCATGTGTCTGCTTATGTCAGCCTGGGGAGGCCAGGGGGCCATAAATCTCTGTTAATCTAGATTTAAGATGGTATACTCAAGTAAGTCCTAATTGTTTAATTAAACAAAGTAAATTATAATTTATGGGGGCTATTATAATGCAGTTTTGGGGGGAGAGGAGGGATTTGAATGTGGAGACTATGAGCTGATAACAAGGAGGGACGATACAATGCAAACTGATGGAAAGTATTTTTTATGTGTACGCGCTAGCAAAGACAAAATATTCAAAGAGGCGCTGACTACCCTGCACACAGAATTAAAAAATATACAGGAAATTAGAAAATTGGAGGATTTTGTAGACATGTTGAAAGAAGTAAAACCATTGGATAATGAGACACAATTGAAAAATGAGCACAGACCAATACAACATAGGAAAGTAAATTGATTAGAGGAGCAGGAAGAGGAGGAGGATGTGGTTGAATGGACTGTGGTCCAACCTAGAGAGGGGCCAAGCAGGGGAGGAGAGCAGGAAGGGTGAAAGCTAAAGAAAATTAATGAAATCCCTTGTTCTAATACATATTCACTTTTGACACAGCAAGAAAGTGAAAACCCAACTAAAATAACAGGAGGAAATGTGGTCGTTATTGGAGACTCGATGATAAGGTACACAGATAGAGAGGTGTACAGTATAAAGGAGAGAAAAGTAAGAGAACAGTCACTTGCCTGCCAGGAGCATGTATAAAGTGCATCAGTGAAAATCTGGATAAAATACTCAAAGCATCAGGAGAACCACAAATACTGATACTGTGGGGGTAAATGATGTGGGGAGGAGTAGAGAAATCGAAATGAAGCAGGAGTACAAAACACTGGGGAATAAGATAAAGGCATTAGGCCACACTTCAATAATTTCAGGAATACTCCTGGGGCCAGAAATTCAAAACTTTGCTCAGTGGGCAAAGTGATTGCACCCTGTTTGCCTGGGGTTTGCACCCATGCACAATATTCAAAGGGGGCAGTGGCATGTGCTAAAAGGGTTAGCGCATGCAAAAAAAATAATGTATGAGGTGGGCAAAGGAAGGGGTAGGGACAGGAATACTGGTGCAGCGCAATATTCAGTGCATGTGCGCTGTGCAAAAGGGTTAGTACAGGCCACTTTGCACAAAATAAATACTGCTGAGAAGATGTCAGACTTACTCTGGGCAACCCTAGCAGCCAGCAGAGCAACTGCAGCCAACAGTTGCATTAGCAGTGGGGGAGCACACCTGCTCCCTGGTGGATAGTGGCACCCCACACCCTCCAAACCCTGGCCCCATTACAATACAGTAAGTCCCTGGTGTCCAGTGCCACCCACCCTCTGATTGCCAGTCCCGGAATGTGAAAATAATTCCCTGGTGTCTAGTGGTCTCCCCCACCCTCTAATCACCATCCCAGTAACTGACAACACTGTCCCTGGTGTCTAGTGGTTCCTCCCCCCTCCGATTGCTGGCCCCAGTATACTATTAGATATCCCTAGTGTCCAGTAGTCCCCCTCCAACTGCTGGCCCTGTATGATATCTCATATTCCCTAGTGTCCAGTGGCATCCATCACCCACCAATTCCCATCCCTGTACCAACATACTCTGTCTCTGGCATGCTCTCTTCACAGTACAAGGGATGCACATTCCCTATCATTGCATAGGGTGGCTAGCCGAGGTAGTGAGAGGAGGGCTGTGCTGGCCACTGTAAGGGCTCCTGTGGCACCAGAGCTCCTGTGGCACCCACCCTGTGACCGGTCAGTGTCCACGGTGTGGGGGAGGCACTAGATTCCAGGGACAGAATATGTTGGTACAGAGACAGGGAGACCCCATCTCTGCAAAGACATAGACAGAGTGGAGGCTGTCCAGAAGAGGGCAACCAAAATGGTGCAGGGTCTGCACCAGAAGACATATGAAGAGAGACTAAAGGAGCTTAATATGTATACCCTTGAGGAAAGAAGGGAGAGGGGGGACATGATAGAAACTTTCAAGTACCTCAAGGGAATCAACAAAATCCAAGAGGGTAGCATCTTTCAGAAAAAGAGGTGTGCAAGAACAAGGGAGCACAATTTGAAGATAGAGGGGGGACGGCTCAGCGGTAATGTGAGGAAGTATTTTTTTAAGGAGAGGGTTGTGGATGCATGGAACAGCCTTCCTGAGGAGGTTGTGGAGTCAAGAACAGTGGGGGAATTCAAGAATACATGAGACAGACATAAAGCAATTCTAGTGAGGGGTAGGAGGAAGTAGGCTGTTGGTTAACTAGGATCTGTAGCTTATCCATTAGGTAGGAAAATGGGCAGACTAGGTGGGCCAAGTGGTCCTTACCTGCTGTTAAATTCTATGTTTCTATGTTTCTGTCTGTCGGTAGGTGGGGGGTGCTACTGGACACCAGGGAATGAGATGTTATACAGGGCTGGCGATCTGAGGGTTGGGGGGGACTACTAGACACCAGGGATATGTAATAGCATATGGGGGCTGGTGATCAGAGGATGGGGGATGGGGGGAACCACTAGGCACCAGGGAATGTATTTCCACTTCCTGGGGCTGGCAATCAGAGGGTGGGGGAGACCATTAGGCAGCAGGGCATTAGTGTCATATACCAGGACTGGTGATTGGAGGGTGGAGAGGACCACTAGGCACCAGGGAATGTATTTTCGCATACTGGGGCTGGTGATGGAGTGGGGTGGGGGAGAGCACCGGACTCCAGAGAATATCTCTATTACATGAGACTGGGCAGTTGGGGTGGGGGCAGAACACAGGAGCATAAACCTGCCCCACTTCACATGCAAATGTGTCCATAATGGCATGCAAAGGGTCCCTTAGTGCCTCACATGCCCAGTGGGCTTATTTGCGTGGTGCTGTCTGAATACTGTGCTGGGAGCTACTGGCGCTATTGGGTTTGATGGCACTGTTCCCTGCACTGCCAGGATCCATGTCAGGGCAGTGCTACTCAGCTTAGTGCTGTGCTGACATACAGTACTTCTATATTCAGTCAGATAGTGCTGGTGCACTATCCAACTGAATATAGCATCCTCAGGGTCCTGGGCAGTGAGCAAGAGCAGTGCAAACCTTTGTGCCCTGCTTTGCTCATTTTTGAATATCTATTTATTAAAAGTTGCATAAATTATAGGATAGGTTCTGTGAGAAACAAATCTCGTTTACAGAATATCCCAAGTCGATAAAAACAGCAAATACATGAGCTAACATAGACAAAGTCAATTAAAACAAGTACAAATGGATTGTTCCTGCAACAGCAGTTTTTTTAAACCATATTTGAAAATACCAAGGGTTGATGCAGTTCTTTGCTGAGGAGGGAGATAATTCCATGAGACAGGAGTGGAGTAGGAAAAGCATTGTTTCCCAAAGTGAATTTGAAACTTGGGTAAGCAGAGTCCACGTTGAGACACATTTTTGAGACTGTAGTTATAGGTGGGAGCTATAAGCCTTCCAGATAGGTAGGTGGAATAGTGCTTGTTTACAGTTTTATAAATAAGAAATAACCAATGAAAAGTGCATCTGGAAGAAGGGGGCAACCAGTTTAATTGGGACAGAAGGGTACAATGATGTTCATTCCATTTAGCCTTTAAAATAAAACATAAAAGCTGATAGCAAACAGTGTTCAGTGAGAAAAGGTTTGAAACATTAGCATGACAGTAAATTGTATCACCATAGCCCGGTATAGGGAGAATGGCTTGAGCAATAATATTCTTACGATCCATACTAGACAAAAACAATGTCTGTCCCGTTTTAAGTGATCAAGGCATTGTCGGACTTTTGAAATAGTTTTGTCAATATGGGATTTGAAAGTTAGTGAAGAATCAAAAGTGAGACCAATATATTTAAATTCACTCACAAGTTCAAGTGGATTATTGTTATTTAAAGGATACCTAAACAGCATTTTGACAACAAACTATTCAAAAATCTGACTCCGTAGGTGACTAAAGGAAAGGCTGCTGTATTCATTAATGCTAAAACTACATTTACATAATTTACCTAAATGTGGTTCCAGAGCATTTGAAAATTGTAAAAATCAGCCTTCCAATTTCAAAAAAACTATCTTACCTGCTTCCTAAAATGGCTGCCAAATGTGTTATGTAATGACATCATTGGAGTCAATGTCGGAGAGATATATGGCTCTCTATAGTGCTAGCTAGTTCTTCTTTCTCTTTATATAGAATTGTTTCATCCAATTGGTCAAAACCATGTGCATTATTTTGTATAATGCACATGTTAGGCTATGGTTCTGTTCATTTTGTTTACTTTAACATGCTGAAAACGTGTTTTAATCCAACTGACTTTCTCTGTGGCAAACCATAGTGCAGTACAAGTCTTGAATAACCTGGTGGTCTAGTGGTTATGGTGGATCCAGGATGGTACAATGGGGGTGCTGGGGTGGTGTGCATACTTAATATGCACTTTTTAACATTTTTATTAAACCTTTATATTTTCTGCTATTATTCTTTTCTCGTTCGTTTTTGACAGAACCTACAAATGTAATCCATAGTTTGAATGCAAACATTTGTACAATCAATAAATCAGACTTCTTCAACAAAGTGAAATGCTGCAGCAGCAGCAAGCAAGTACATTACTATGTGTGGGGGGTTTGCAGCCACACTCTTCACCACCCCCTAGAGCCACTACTTTTTTGTAGCAAAGTTCTTATGCAGTCCAATGTTACAGTTCATATTTTCTTGAAACTCAAATATATGCTTGTCTTGTCTTCTTTTTCCTTGGGAAATAATAAGAATCAGCATCTATATAGTGGTTTTCGTGCACATTGTATCCCAAAATGCTTTACAAGCAATACTAAACTGGTAGTAAAGTGACTGAACGTGTAGTGGCAGCCATTTCATACATTAATATCCACACACAGCCTTGGACAATTGCATGAACTGGTTTTATGGGAAGGAGAATGTTGGCCAGGACAATGGGGTCAGGTAGTGATCAAGGTGCTGGCAGCGCCACATCTTATTTCTCACAGTAATCTGCTCATATTTTCTCCTTTATCTTCCCCCTTCCTTGAATATATCAATGCCTTGAAGAGTGGCCTTCTCAGTCCCCCCCCTGGTATTCATTCTTCACTGTTCCTCCTCACACTGAAAACTGGTGTGCTCATCATCCTTCTGCATCATGAATGCAAGCAGTACAGTCCCGGTTTTATTTTGACATGTCAAATATAAACATATCTTTCCAGTAAGTTAGGCTCATAGCAGCAGGGAACAAGGGGAATGATGGGCTTTCCTATCCTTAAAAGATCTAGTCTACCTTTGATTAGTCACTATTAAATGATGGGTGTGCACATCATTATACACGGCATTTAATAGTGCCTAATCATAGGTGGCTTAGACCTTATATGGATAGAAAAGCCTATTTCTCCACTTGTGTCATGCTGCTATCAGCCTGGCTTACCAGAAGATCATGTTTATTATTAACATGTAAATATAACACGGAGACTGTACTAAACATATTCATGATGCAGAAGGGTAGTGAACTCACCAGTTTTTGGTGTGGGGAGCAGGTGAGAAGAATGAATGCCAGAGAGGGACTGAAGAGGCCATTCCAGTAGGGTACAGCTATATTCAGGTTAGTTGAAGACATGAAGGAGGACGCTGAGCAGATCACTGTGAGATCTGAAATGTGGGGCTGCCAGCATCGTGATCGCTACCTGACTGTGGGTGAGAGCAGCCAGTGATGACAACTACTCAGAGTGGCAGGGCTGTACCTAAACTGTTACTTAAATTCAGTGTAGGGAAATTACCCTCGGTTGGGGGGGGGGATGTTGACATTTGTTAGGACAGTATTCAGGGAGTTACAGTATGTATAGCTCATTCAAGATTTGGAAGGGTGGTAGCCAGCCAACTCGCATTGTGGAGTAGAGCACAGAAAGGTACTGGAGAAGAATTGCTGGTAACTGTCCTGCAGGGTTCTGCAGATCACAGGTAAAGGAGTAGACTGACACTGGAAGTCAGGTGGATTCGCTCAAGGTATTAGTATGCCTCTCCTGCTAATAATATTGTTATCCATTGTAAGTGCAGCTCTTATGAGGGCATGAACAGCAGTTTTTCTGGTGGGTCATGATGCTTATTGCTTGGCTCTCCAGGAAGACCTAGTTGTTGGTTAATGAGGTGGGAAAAAAACACAACAGGGAACTGTACATACTACCTTCACTGTGCAGAAGGGTGGTGATCCACTCATTGTTTACTATGGGAGCAGAAGTCAAACGTTGAGAATGTGGACTGGAGAGTGATTTGGGAGGCATTTTTTAACAGTGCCAGCTGATGATGCATATCAGTATAGGTGTGCACAACTCTCTGAGGCACAAGACTACAATCTGAGGTGTGATAATTCTCTTCTTGAGACCGCAAACTCATATGCAATCCCAAGCAGTACTAAGGACAGGGTATGGATGGTGGGGTGTTCAACAGAAGGCAGGCTAGGTGCAGGGGGTTCACATGTAAAAAGAAAGCCTTATTTGTGGATCAACTGGAGAGCATGAGCTTTGGAACTGAACAAGACCAGTACTTTGCTGTGTGACCCTGAGCAAGTCACTAAACTTCCTTGTGCTCACAGGGCACACCTGTAAACAAGCTTTTAGCTTAGTGTGTCTCTCCTGGTTAACAAAAAACAAAGTTCAGTGTATCATATAACCACTAGATCATCAGGCATTTGAAGTGTTGTACTGTAATGCAGTTTGCCAAAGAAAAAGTCATCTGGATTGCAAAACATTTTCTGCAAGTTAAAGTAAACAAAATGAACAAAATCATAGCCTAACGTGTACTGATCAAAATTATCCACAAGTTAATACATGGTGTTGATCATTCTGGTACAACAATTCAAAATAAAGAGGGAAAGAAGAACTAGTTAGCACTGTAGAAATATATGTGGATCTTTGGCTCTGGCTCTGATGATGTCATCATAAAGATAGAGGGGGGACGGCTCAGGGGTAATGTGAGGAATTTTTTTTTTCACGGAGAAAGTGGTGGATGCATGGAACCGCCTTCCTGGGGAGGTTGTTGGGTCTAAAACAGTGGGGGAATTCATACATGCATGGGACAGACATAAGGCAATTGTAGTGGGGGTTGCAGGAAGTAGGCTGTTGGTTAACTAGAATCTGCAGCTTATCCAATAGGAAGGGAAATGGGCAGACTGGGTGGGCCAAGTGGTCCTTATCTGCCGTCAAAGTCTATATTTCTATGTTTCTATCATGACTAATCACTTAACACACTTGGCAGACATTTTAGGGAGAAGCCAAGGCTGTTTTGTGAAAGTGAAAGGCTGCTGTTTACATTTTTTAAAAGCTATGAAACTGCATTTATGTTATTTACATAAATGCAGTTTTAGCATAAATGTAAACTGCAGCCTTTACTTTACCTCAATATGAAGCCAGATTTTGGAGTTTGCAGTTTTAAACAACTGCTTGTTTAGGTACCCTTTAAAGTAATGGAAAAGGAAGATTTTTGCCACAGACACAG
Source organism: Neoceratodus forsteri (assembly GCA_016271365.2). Taxonomy (NCBI): domain Eukaryota; kingdom Metazoa; phylum Chordata; order Ceratodontiformes; family Ceratodontidae; genus Neoceratodus; species Neoceratodus forsteri. The sequence goes on along the minus strand of CM057452.1, from coordinate 1,591,534,030 downwards.
CGGACGGAGATTCAAACAGCATAGATTGAATCTTTTTGCTATTTTAAAGTAAAAGGTTATTAGAAAACCAATTCACGATTTTATCTAAATCACCCTGAAGAGTTGAGGAAAGAAGGGAAGGATTCTTGTGAGCATAGAAAGAAGTGTGTCATCAGCATAGAGTTGGAATGAGCAATGGTCCACAACAGAAGGAAGGGGATCTACAAAAAGATTGAAGAAAACAGGACCAAGTATAGACCCTTGAGGAACCCCAGAAGAAATAGATAGAGGAGATGAAAGACAACCATTCCAGTGCACAGACTGAGTTCTCCTATGTAAGTAAGAAGAGAGCCAAGTAATAACAGTGGAAAAAAAACATAAGAAAGCAAACAAGCTAAAAGCAATGATTGGTTAATCACATCAAAGGCTTTAAACAAGCCCATAAAAACAACCAACACGATATCCTTTGTCCAAAGCCCTGGAGACAGAATTGTGAAAATCAATCAATGGTGTTTGGGTAGAGTGGTTTGGTCTAAACCAAATGAAAATTTGAAAGAATCTGGAAAGTAGCCAAACAGTCAGAAATCTGACAGAGGACATTTTTTTCCATGAATTTGGAAATAACAGGGAGCCGGGAAATAGTCTGATAATTCTCGGCTAAAGTTTTGTCCCCATGCAACAGATGAATAACTAAGGAGTGCTTCATTGCTGAAGGAAAGGTTTGGGTGGTAGGGGATAAATAAAAAATGTGAGTCAAAAGAGGGGCTAATATATCAGCCCAGGATTTGAGTAAAAAGTTGTCTAAATGATCAATTCCCTTAGCAGTATCCTCTCTCAGTGAGGAAAACAGTTTCAATACTTCTTCAGATTATCGGAATATTATTAGAATATCTGGCTCCTGGTGCCTAAAGCTTCAAAGAAAAAACAATATGACATAATAATAATAATGAATGCATGGTTAGATGACTGGACATATTTTATTTTATTAAAACAATGGGATCTGTTTCTTAATAAAAATCAACTATATGCAAAGGACACGCTATACCTGAACGCGATTGGAGCTGTGGTTTTAGCAGAAAGATTTATTGCAGCAATTGAAAAAAAATTAAAACACGTGAAAGGGGCGAGGGGAAGATCGATCAAGTTATGTAAAGATTAAGGAAAAGGTATAATAAAAGCTACAAAAAAACTAAAACTATTTTCATTAAATGAGAGAAGTCTAGTGAATAAAATAGATCAATTTAAATTACTCTTAGCTGAAGAAAACCCTGATATTATAGCTGTCACTGAAAAGTGGTGGGACCTGAAGGATTCCTGGGATAAAAGCATTGAGGGGTACTACTTGATTCATAAGGACAGGAAAGAAAAAAGTGGGGCTGTTGCCCGATATGTAAGGGATAATCTGAAAATAAGAAATCTTGACAACAGCAAAAAAGATGGAAACTTGGAATCAGTCTGGATTTTGATAACTAACATAAAATCATATAACCTAACAGTAGGTAACGGCTATATTACACTGAAGGCTAACAGAGGTACATTCAATTCCTTTATAAATGAAATAAAATTGTATGATGAAAAGGGTGAGACAATAGTATTTGGTGATTTCAATCTGCCTGAGATAGACTGGGTTAAACAGGAAGCTGCCTGGTTAGAAGGGAATGTATTCCTGTATGCAGTAAAAGAAAATAGCTTGAATCAGTTAATACATAGCTACCTAGTAGTTGTTGGCAGAAAAAGATTCCTTGGTCCATCTAATCTGCCCTATAGAACAAGTTCCGTCCTAAAATTGTACTGTAGTTCTTAACTGATCTGTGACATTTCTTCCCCTTTTCCTGTTTCTAAGAATCCTCTGTGCCTATCCCACGTGTGCTTAAATTCCTCCACAGTGTTTGCACTTACCGGTAGTCTATTCCAGGCATCCACCACCCTCTCCATGAAAAAGTACTTCCTCACATTTCCTCTGAATCTCCCCCCTTCAACCTCATATTGTGTCCCCTTGTCCTTGTGCATTTCCTCCTCTGAAGAATGCTACCCTCCTGTACCTTATTGATTCCTCTGAGGTATTTGAATGTCTCGATCATGTCTCCCCTCTTCCTCCTATTGTCCAGTGAATATATATTTAATTCCCTGAGTCTCTCCTTTAAACTTTTTCGATGTATGTCCTGGACCATTTTGGTTGCCCTTCTCTGTACCACCTCCATCTGATCAATGCTCTTCGTGAGATGGGGCCTCTAGAACTGGACACAATACTCCAGGTGGGGCCTCACCAATGACCTACACAGGGGCAATACCACCTCCCTCTTTCTTCTTGTTATACCCCTCTCTATGCACCCCAGCATTCTACCTGCTTTTCCTACTGCCCTTCCACTCTGACTTGTCACTTTGAGGTCATCCGTTATGATGACCCACAGGTCCCTTTCCTATTTTGTTGTTGTCACCTCCTCTCCTGTCCTCCCAGATTGTACATTGCCCTTGGGTTCTTGTGCCCTATATGCATAATTTTACACTTTTTAGCATTAATGCCTAGCTAACATACCCTTGACCATTCCTCTAGTTTTTTTCAAGTCCTTCCTCATTCTGTCTACCCCCTCTGGTGAGTCCACTCTGTTGAAGATTTTTATGTTGTCTGTGAATAGGAATACTTTCCCTTCCAGTCCCTTTGTGATGTCACTAATGAAGACATTGAAGAGTAATGGCCCCAGAACTGACTCTTGTGGCACCCCGCTAGTCACGTCCCCCTTCTCTGAATGTACCCTATTTATGAGCACCTGCTGGCTCCTGTGACTAAGCCTATTTTGTACCCATTTTACCACTTTTACACCCCCCCAGACTGTCCAACTTGTTTAGTAATCTGTGCTAGTGCTTTCCCAATGCACTCTCCCATCCTCCTAAAATCAGCCCTTCTAAAATCCAGGACCCTCGTTTACCCTTGTATTAGTGTGGAATGCTTCTTGCTCAGTTCTGACCCTGAAATACACCATGTGATGATCACTTGGCCCTAGGTGACTTCTCACTGTGTCATTAGTGACACTGTTTCCATTTGACAGTACTAGGTCAAGTATGGCCTTCTTTCGTGTGGGCTCACTGACAAGCTGCCTTAGGAATGCCTCCTGCAGTGAGTCCAGGATTTCCCTACTTCTATTTCTTGCTGTCACTGGGATGCTCCAGTCCACATCCGGCATATTGAAATCTCCCATCAGTAATACCTCCCCGGTTGGACATCCCCTTGATTTCCTCCATCATTTCCCTGCCTACTTCTCTCTGTGCAGGTGGTCTGCAGATTACCCCCGTTCAAATAATGTCCCCCTTTGTCTCCAGTGCCACCCACAGTATCTCAGCTTTTCCTTCCTCCCATGGCATTTCCACGGCATTAATATTCTCCTTCACATAAAGTGCCACCCTGCCTCCCTTGTTGCCCACTCTGTCCCTCCTGAAAAGTGCATGGCTGCTTCCCAGTCCTGGTTTTCACTGAACTAGGTCTCCGTGATTGCCACCATGTCCAGGTCCTCTTCCACTATGGTGGCCTTCAGGTCTGCAACTTTGTTGCCTAGGCTTCGAGTGTTTGTTGACATGGCTTTCCAGATCTTACTGCCCCCTCCCCATGTTATTGCATTTCTTCCCATCCCCAACCCTTTCCTTGTGCCCCTTCCTCACCCCTCCTCCCTTTTCTTCATTCTGTATTCTTTGAATTAGGATTTCATGTGATTTCCCTCTCCTCTGGCCCCTGATGTTGTTTCTGCTAGCCTGTGGAGGTGGACAGTTATTGACCTTGTGCCCTAGTCTGCTATCCCCCCGGCTAGTTTAAATGCCCCAATCTCCTGAACTCTTCCTGGACTGTCTCTGGCTCATCCCTGGCTAGGTCATTTGCCCCTGAATGGACAATGACGTCCAGCTCACCGTCTCTTCCTGCATTCCCAGTGATCCATAGGATCCTCTTTCCATCCCTCCCAGCTGTAGCATCTGGAAGGCAGCACAGCTCCCTGTCCTTCTCCCTTCTTGTGCCAAACTGAATTCCGCTCACTATTGAGTTCCCTACCAGGATTCGCTTTCTCCTCCTCTGGGGTCTCCCCCCCTTGAGGTCTCTGTCATGGAGGACCTCCACATCTGTTCCATCCACTACCCAGGGTGCTTCTGAGTGGCATTCCCCTCCTGCCAGTGCAGCATACTCTCCTGCTCCTTCTGGTCCCTGTGTACTGTGCCTGCTAAAAAACACAATCAGCCCAATTTAGAAAACAACAGTAAATAGAAAACCTAGTGTTACGTCACCCTGAGAGATCCTCCGTTCCTCTCTCTTCCAGTGTCTGGAGCCTTAGTGCTTCCTCCAATGAGCTCCTCCTTCTGCAGTCTCCCGGACTCTTTCAGTGGTTTTAAATCCCCCTGTCTATTGTTTGAGTGAATAAAAACACCAACAAGAGGTTCCAATATTTTGGATTTGGTTGTGATAAATAGCTCATATAAACTGGTTCACATAATAAGGGAACCATTATACACAACTGATTATACCTTGATAGAAATACACATTGATACATATATATCTTGTAATTAATGGAGAACAGTTATATATTACTACAGTGCAGGTAACTTTAAAGTAATGAGCAATGAGATACAGCAGTGGGAGTGGAGGGCAGATATGGAAAATAAAACAGCTTCAGAATGCTGGAAAATATTTCATACTAGATTACTGCAGATGAGAAACAAACATATACGTGTAGACAGATCTATAACAAAACAGGAAAAATACCACCATAGTTAAACAAAAACTTAGCAAACATTTTGAGGAGGGAAAAAAAAAAGATCTTGCAAACTATCAAAACTGTATCCATGTGAAGGAAATGGCTTAACACGAATGTGTTACACAAGAGTATTGAAATGAGATTGTGAGATCCAAAAGAAATTGTGAAAGCAAACTAGCAAGTAACAGACAGAACATAAGAGCATTCTATGGGTACAAAAATTCAAAAAAGAAAGGTCGGTCTAATATACTGTAGAGCCATTACTGGTGGACAATAAGCTTATCCTGAATGATATTAACACAGTAAATGAATTAAACAGATACTTTTGTTCAGTATTTCAGAAAGGTGGGAATATAATGCAAATACTGAAGGGTACTGATCCAGTAAACGAAATATCAACCAAGGAGGTTTTATAGCACCAAAAAGCTTTACACGTAGATAAGGCAGCAAGGCTGGATGCGACAGGACCAAGAATGTTAAAGGAACTGGCAGATGAAATAGCTGAAATTCTAACATATATATTTAATATGTCCCTGAACCATTGTGATGGACCTGAGGATTGGAGAGTAGCAGAGGTAGTGCCACTATATAAGAAAGGCCAAAGCTTACAAAAAAAATTACAGACCGTCTAACACTGCTGTGGGAACAATTATGAAAAAATGCTTAAAAGCTATATCAGAAAAGGGATTGTGAAGTAAATGGAATTAAAGATAATCTACAGCATGGTTTTAGATCAGGAAGGTCGTACGTCACTCATCTCATGTTGTGTGAGAAGATTAGCAAACTAGATGAAGGAGATGCTATGAATGTGATATTTCAGGATTCTAGCATGGCTTTCGATGTGGTGGCGCACAAAAAAGTTATTTATAAAAATGGTGCAACCCGGACTAACTAAAACCCCTATAAAATAAATAGCCAAATGATAGGAAGATTATAGTCAGAGGGTTAAGGTTATGGGAAATCTACTGAAACAAGGGAGTTTGTTGAGTGGGGTGGTGCAGGGCTTCATATGGGGACCAGTACTGTTTGGAATTTTTATCAGTGATGTTGGGCCCAATATCAGTAACATCTGCAATAAATTTGTGGATGACACAACACCCGGATATAGAGTGAACACAGTAGTAGAGTCAACAGTAGTACAGCAGGATTTAGATAAGATGGCAGAATGGACAAAAGAGTGAAGTATGTCATTTAACAGTGATAAATACAAAATTATACATTTGGGAGGGAACAAAAAGAATAATGAGTATTACTGAAATGGAGTTAAAATAAACACAACAGAGTGTGAAAAAAGGTCTCGGAATATACATAACTAAAGATCTCCAAAGTGAGAAACAAGTAAATACATTATTTGGAAAACAAATCATCTATTGACTGCAGTAAGGAGACAGTTAAGTTACGTTACAGGTCAGAAAATGTTCTATTACCATTATATAGGTCTTACGTAAGATCATTAATTGTTTATGGGTTGCAGGCTTGAGGTGGATTAACAATTGGAGAAAACATTAAACTAGAAAGAATACATATACATCAAAAAGCAACAAAAATGGTGAGGGGTCTAGAAAACATAACTTATGAGGAAAGACAGAGAAGGCTGGGACTGCACATCATACAATACAGATGCACTAAGGGTGATTTATTAATGTTACATACAATGTATAAGGACCTGGAACTACGGAAAGAATTAAATCGTACAGGTGGACAAGAAATATGTATTCCAAGAAGGCATAATAAACAATTAAGGGTTGCACACTTTAGAATAAATGCAACAAACCTGTTTTTTTCACACAGGGTGTTGCAATTATGGAATAATTTACTAAAAGAACTGATAAATAGCAGCACTTTTGATACCTTTAAAAAAAGGCTTGGATATCTGGATGGGCCAAGGAAAACATAAGGGATGTTTAACTTAATTAAGAGTTAGACAAAGTGTGGACAAAATTGTCTAAATTATGTCTCTAAAACCAAAGTATTATCCATATTATTGGGGGACCTGCACACTCCCTCTCTCTCTAGATGCTGAGTACATATGAATGCTGGGGGCGGGGGGGGGGAGATACAGCCTCCCCCTCCAGAAGTTAAGTACATATTAATAAAGGGGAATTCCAATTCTCTTTCTTCAGATGCTTAGTTCATATTAATATGGGGGGACCTGCACACTTCCTCTCCTCTCTCTCTCCAGATGCTGAGCACTTATGAATGTTGGCAGACCTCTCTCAAGATGTGAGTACATATGAATGTTGGAAGACCCACAATGACCCTCTCTCCAGATGCTGCATATATATGAATGTTGGAAGACTCACAATGACCCTCTCTCCAGATGCTGAGTATATATGAATGTTGGAAGACCCACAATGACCCTCTCTCCAGATGCTGAGTATATATGAATGTTGGAAGACCCATAATGACCCTCTCTCCAGATGCTGAGTATATATGAATGTTGGAGGACCTGCACCCTCCTTCTCTCCACAGTTGGAGAGTCTTGTACATATGAATGTTAGGGGGACCAACGCCCACTTTCTCTCTTTCCATATGGTGAGTACATATGAATGTTGGGGACCTGCACCTTCCCTCTCTCCACAGTTGGGGAGTCTTGTACATATGAATATTAGGGGACCAGCACCCACTTTCTTTCTTTCCATATGGTGAGTACATATGAATGCTGGGGACCTGCACCCTCCCTCTCTCCCTGCAGATGTTGATTATATATGAATGTTGGGGGACCTGCACAGTGCCTCACTCCAGATGCTAAGTACATATGAATGCACAGGGACCTGCACCCTCTCTCCCCAGATGCAGATTCCTGTACATATGAATATTGAGGTACCCACACCCACTCTCTCTTTCCAGATGCTGAGCACATAGGAATGCTGGGGGGCTACAGCCTCCCTCCCTCCCTCCATAGATGTTAAGTACATTTGAATGCTAGGGGATCTACACCTTCCCTCCCTCTTCCCCAGATGCTGAGTACTTATGAATGTTGGGCGAATGGCACCTCCTTCTGACCCAGATGTTGAATATATATGAATGTTGGGGATCTGCACTCTCCTCTCTGCCCAGATGCTGTGTATATTTGAATGCAGGGGGACCTACACCTCCCTCTCCATATGTTGAGCACACATGAATGTTGGAAATATTTACCCCTCCTCCCTCCAAAAATGCTGACTGCATATGAATATTGGGGGGACTACTGCCTCCCTACCTCTCCATATGTCAAGTACACATGAATGCTGGAGAATCTGCACCCTCCCTCTCTCTCCAGATGCTGAGTACATATGAATGCTGGGAGACCTGCACACACCCTCTCTCTCTCTGTCCTAATGCTGAGCACATACATATGTTGTGGGACCGGCTTCCACCCTCTCTCTCCAGACGCTGAGTACATATGAATGTTAGGGTATTTACACCCTCTTTCTCTTTCTCTCTCTCTCTCTCTCTCTCTCTCTCTCCAGATGCTGCGTATATATTAATGTTGGGGGACTGGCACCCTCCCTGTTCCCCTAGATGATGAGTATATAAGAACGTTGGGGACCTGCACTCACCCTCTCTCCCCAGCTCTTGAGTATGTGTGAATGTTGGTGGACCTGCATCCTCACCTTCTCTCCAGATGATGAGTATATATGAATGCAGGGGAAACTGCACCTTCTTTCACTAGATGCAGAGTCCTGTACATATGAATATTAGGGGACCCACACCCACCCTCCCTTTCCAGATGCTGAGAATATATGAATGCTTGGGGGGACTACAACCTCCCTCCCTCCCTCTCCAGACATTCAGTACATATGAATGCTGGGGGATCTGCACCCTCCTTCTTTCCCAGATGCTGGGTACTTATGAATGTTGGGGGAATTGCACCTCCTTCTGATCCAGATGTTGAGTATATATGAATGCTGAGGGACCTGCAACTCCCTCTACCTCCAGATGCCAAGTACATATGAATGTTGGTGAACTTTACTCATCCTCCCCAGATGCTGACTACATATGACTGCTGGGGGACCTGCACCCACCCTGTCTCTCCAGAAGCTTAGTACTTATGAATGCTGTGGGGCCTGCACCTTCCCTCACTCTCTCACTAGATGCTGACTACGTATGAATGTGGGGATCTTTACCCTCCCTCCTCAGATGCTGAGTACATATGAATGTTGAGGGATCTGCACCCTTCCTCTTCCCCAGATGTTGTGTACATAGGAATGTCGGGGGACCCGCGCCTCTTCTCTTCCTATATGTTACGTACAGTGGTAGTCATACAGTAGTTGATCAGTTCTGAGGAAATGCTAATGCAAACTGAGGAACTCAAGTTAAAGTTTGCATTGATTGTAGTGGGATTCTGCCTCAGCATACCCCAGCATTACCTCAGTATTGGTCAATCTTCAGACGAGTAGCACTGTACACATGAATGCTGAGAGACTTGCACCCTCCCTCTCTCCCCAGATGCGATGTACAAATGAATGTTGAGACACCAGCACCCTTCAGCTCTCTTCAGATGCTAAGTACAACACCTCCACAATGTAACACCCCCTAGCAGGTCCCACTGTGGCATTCCAGGGATCACATGCAAATCCATTGTTACAGGTAGGAGCCTGATGAGGTATCAGGTTTAGGGATCACATGTGAAGCACTTGTTCAAGGTGACAGCTCGATGAGTTGCCAGTTCCAGGAATCACAAGTAAACCTCACGTCCTAAGTGGTAACCCGGTGAGGTGTCAATTTGGGGGATCACATGTAAACCTTGTGTCCCAGGTGATAGCCTCAGGAGTTGTCAGTTCTGAGGATCACATGTAAACCTTATGGCCTAGGTAGCAGCCCGTTGGGTTACGAATTCTAGGGATCACATGTAAACCTTGTGTTGGTGGAGTCAGCCTGATGACTTGCCAATTCCGGGGATCGCAGGTAACCTTCATATCCTCGGTGACAGCCCAATGAGATGCCAGTTCTGGGGGTCACAGGTAAACCTTGTGTCCCCAGATGACAGCCAAATGAGTTGCCATTTGTGGGGATCACATGTAAACCTCATGTCCTAGGTGGCAGCTGAGTGAGTTGCCAGTTCTGAGGATCACATGTAAATCTCGTATCCTAGGTGACAGCCCAACGAACTGTCATTTCTGGGGGTCACATGTAAACCTCATGTCCTAGGTGACAGCCCAATGAACTGCCATTTCTGGGGATCACATGTAAACCTTGTGTTCCAGGTGGCAGCCTGACGAGCTGCCTGTTCTGAGGATCATGTGCAAACCCTGTGTCCCAGGTGACAGTCCAATGAGTTGCCTATTGTAGGGATCACATGCAAACCCTGTGTCCCAGGTGGCAGTCCAATGAGCTGCCTAGTGTAGGGATCACATGCAAACCCTGTGTCCCAGGTGGCAGTCCAATGAGCTGCCTATTGTAGGGATCACATGCAAACCCTGTGTCCCGGGTGACAGTCCAATGAGCTGCCTATTGTAGGGATCACGTGCAAATCCCTGTGTGCTGGGTGGCAGTCCAATGAGCTGCCTATTGTAGGGATCACGTGCAAACCCTGTGTGCTGGGTGGCATTCCGATGAGCTGCCATTGTGCCACAGGGCTTATGCATTTCCATTTAATTTAAAGCAATAGAGCACTACATTAAATAAATATTTATTTTTACAAATAGACAATAATTGCTTTTTGGTGGCAAGTGATATCTTCTTCCTATTGTCATCATTGTATACGCTTGCATGTAGAGTTTAAAGATGATTATTATTTAAATATGTGTAAATCATATGTGGTGCAGTCAGAGTAGTGACTTGTAAAACAGACTGTAGCACCAGTTGAATAATTTTTCTAGTCAGCTTGACCTTCTCCACAAACACAGACAGATTTGCATACCCATGAAGCTTTGTGCTGGTTTTGAGGCTTTTAACAAAGCCACACATACTGGAAAGTATTTGCCTCTGTGGATCATTTATGCTTACTACATAATGTTGTTCCTCTTTCTTATAGGCATTTTAATCAGTTCGTCTCTTTTACTCACTAGAATATTAAAAAGAGAGGATTTTTTTAATGCCTCCTTCCATGCAGCCCAGCCACACACTTCTTCTGGTGGCTGAGCCTGTCCCTCGCTCCTTTCCCCAACTGCTGTCTGCTGTGCCCCAACCCGACTGTCCCAGTGTATCACTTCACTGGGGGCTCCCCAATTGCCTGCAGGGGGGAATAGGCGAGGAGGTTCCCCCAGTGTTTATCAGCACCATTGTTCAATCGTTGCTGGGAGGTTAGCAGCTGGGGCTATGACTGGCATGAACGGTGAGCCACCATCATCTAGGTGGCTTGGGTGGTCTTTTTCCTTGTTTGGTTATGCCCACCCCCTCGGAGGCACACCGTGGCATCCTGACATAAACGCATGTAAGTGATGTGTGGTCACACACGCCGCTAAGTGCATCTCGGCCAGAATGGCTGCCAGGAGCCACCAGAGAACGATGCACTCTGACCCACCCCCCAGAAGGAGAGCATCCAAAGGATGCTGTGAGGCCCTTCCTACCAGCCTCTACTCCTGTCTTCCCAGGCTCAGGAGCGAACCCGTGTTGCCAGCGTGCTAGTCGAACACCTTCACCTGGCGCCACGGAGCCAGCCCCAAAAGAGAGGAATTTTAATTGATCTGCTCTCAAGAAACTGAAGCAACAGTCTCTGACCATCATTATGAGATTGATCTTGAGGAGAAACAGAATGCAAGGCAATGCATTTATTTTATTTAAAACATATTTTACTAGGTAAGCACACAGAGCCCCTGGCTTGATTCCAGTGGCAACCTGGGGTGGGGCAGGAAGAGGAGAGTACATAGTCACAGAACAAGCAAACACAATTGTGTCTAGTCCTCATAAATACTGGACCTTGATTTTTGGATGTTGGCAGTAATTTGGAGATATTTATACTATAGCTTGATTTCAGCCTTTTAGTGAACCTGAAGATATTGCGCTTAAGAGACTTATACTGGAAAAAAGCTTGTATCACTAAATCCTCCGCAGACTGGACACTCTTCAGAGCAGCTAGAAACAAATGCACTAAACTAGTTAGAACAGAAAAGGCTAATTATTTTCATACTGCAACTGACTCTACCAAAAACAATGCGGCATAATTCTGGCACGTCCTCCGTGAGGTACAGGGACACTCCCCTCCGTCTCCTCTACCCACCAAAATCTGTGTAGATGGAATCAACTATACTGACCGATTACCCATTCTAGAGCAGCTCAACAATCATTTTGCTGCAGCTGGTCTGGCCTTCGACTCTTCCCCTGCATGTAAAACCGTTCCCGCCTGAGGATTACCCAGCCTCCAGGCGGCCAGTCTCACTGATCACACTTTCAGCTTCAGTTGCAGGAGAGGTTCTGATAATGGGAGACTTCAACATGCCAGGTACAGATTGGTCAATACCAGCAGGAACATCTGCCAGAACTAGACACATGGTCTCAAACAACTGGTACAACAACCCACAAGAGACAGGGCTATCCTAGATCTAGTACTGACTAACAGGGAAAGTATCATAGATCTCCAGGTAAAAGGTCACCTGGGGGCCTGTGATCATCACATGGTATGGTTCAATTTGGCCACTAGAACTAAATCTTCCCATTCCAAGGCAAAAATATGGGACTTCAGAGGAGCTGACTTTGATAAGATGGCCAACAGAGTTAAACTAGCCCTGGCAAAAAGAAATACAGGTGAGGGGGTACAGGCAAAGTGGGCAAGCATTGAGGATACAATACTTGCAGCAACATCCCATTGTGTTAGAGAGAAAAGGAAGTTTATTCGTTTATTTTTTGAAATGTTTCACCAGGAAGGCACACCGAGCGACAAGTTGCTCATCTCCCAGTGCGACCTGGGGGGAAGGGGTACATTAGGAATGAGACATTAAACATTCAAGTTATAAGTTCAACATTAACATACAGTTGTAAGGTAGATGTTACAAGCAGTGTTACAAAAGTGTTGGCACGTGATAGGTAACAGTGGACAATAATAAGTGCTGGGTTAATAAGTAATAAGTGCTGGGTTAATAAATTACAAGTACTTAACGTGAAAGAAAAGGGGGGAAAAGAAAGGCAGTAGTGAGATGGGTGGGGAGAGGGAAGAGTCGTGTCCCTGGAGACCACTTCAAGTTGTGAGCACCCTGCACTGCACTGACCAGAGAGATGGGGATAAGGAAGTGTCCCAGAGAGACCCCTTCAGGATGGTGGGGGAAGGGAGTAGATGAGAGATACAAGACCCTTTGGGGTGGTAGGAGAGGGACCCATGGAGACTATTTGGGACCCCTTATATTCTGTCAGAGATGCAAAAGAAAGGCCAGTAAGGGGGAGCAATTTGGGGAAAGGGGAGGAGAGCTAGGAATTTAAGTGGGTGTGCACAGGGTAAAATGAAGGTGACGGTAGAAGGTAGGGGTTCTCCAGGTTTTAGAGGAGGGAGTTAGGGAGGGACATGGCAGGAGCAGTTAGGAGCAATGTAATTTTTGAGGGCAGAACTGATGGAGTAGGCAGAGGATGAGTGCCAGATTTGAGGGGAGAGGGAATTCCAGATTTTTGGGAGACAGTGAGAGTAACTGGATTGGCCGATTTGGGTGGATCTGCGGGGGACTACCAGGGTGCAAGAGTCTGTTCATCTTAGGGAATGCTAGGGTGGGGGGTGTTATAAAGGAGGAGGAGGTGAGGTGAAAGGAGCTCACCATCCAGTGTAGTGAATTTAGCACAGTGGGAGAGCCGCCTATTTAGAGAGGAAAGATAGGGAATATAAAGATCGCATTGTTAGGTGTGGAAGCATCCAAGGCAAAGCGGCAGAAGGAATTGAAGAGGGTGTCCAGTCTGGCCATTGAGGACTTAGGGCAGCACCATAGACTATGTCACAGTAGTCAGAAATGTGCAGTATCATCTTCTGGACAAGTTCATGCCCTAGCAGTAGAAGGATGCAACTACGGTTCCTGAACAGGGCACAAGCTTGAGGCACTGTTTTTTCTGGATAGCGTCAATATGTCCAGAGAAGTTTAGGTGTTGGTCCAACCAAACACTTAAGTACCTGAAGGAGGATGTGTCCTCAAGTAAAGTCCCATCAAGGGTGTGGAAAATGGGTAGGGAGGGAAGCCTTGAGAGTCTCTGCCTTGTGTCAAAGATCATGGAGACTGTCTTCTTGGCGTTGAGGAAAAGTTGATGGTTAGCATACCAGAGCTGAACCTTGTCAAAGTCTTGCTGTAAGCTGGTTCTAACCTCATCAGGACAGGAGCCATTTGCATACAGGACTGTATCATCGGCATACATATGTATAGCACAGGATGGGGAGCAAACAGAGGGAAGGTCATTTAAGAAGATGGAGAATAGGAGGGGCCCTAATACAGAGCCCTGGGGGACTCCAGTGCTAATTGGGAGGGATGGGGAAGTGGCATCCAAGATCTTAACTGAGTGGGTTCTGCCAATAAAGTAAGCCTTAAACCAGTTTGTGGTGGAGGGAGATAGGCCAGCAGCTGGGAGTGAGTCGAGGAGAAGGGAGTGGGAGACAGTGTCGAAGGCCTTGGCCAGGTCGACAAAAATGGCAGAGGTAATTTGGCCATTGTCCATCCTGGTTAGGATGGAGTCTGTGAGCCGTAGGAGAGAGGTGGTGGTTGAGTGGTTTTTCATGAAACTGGACTGGAAAGGAGTGAAAAAAGAGGTGTCTGATAGAAAAGCAGTGAGTTGGAAGAGGACAATGTGTTCTTGAAGCTTGGCAAGGGTAGGGAGGAGAGAAATGGGGCGATAGTTGCCGGGGGATGAGGGGTCACCCCCCTTTGGGTAGAGGGAGGACCACTGCATATTTCTATAAAGAGGGGACTGAGGCAGTAGAGAATGAGAGATTTAAGATTATTGAGAGGGGGTAGACAATGCCCGAAGCAGAGAGGGAGAAGAGTTTTGGGTCAAGGCCATTGGGGAAGTGCAAAAGAAGAAGGAAACCACTTTGGTTCTCAAAAACAGTAGCAGAAAAGGTCAGAGCCAAAAGGCTGGCTTTAGGAAATATAAGGGAACGAAGCGGGATGAAGATAGGAAGGCATACCAAACTTCCATAAGGGAAGCAGGGAAGGCAGTAAGGCAGGCAAAGGCCCAAACCGAGGAAACACTAGCACGAACAGTAAAAGAAGGTGACAAGACTTTCTATAGATGCATTAGTGAAAGAAGAAAGTCCAGAGGGGGGGGTATTGCTAAGATCAAAGGGGATAAGGGGGGCATGTGAGGAGGAGGACCATGTAAAAGCATCTATCGTAAATAGATATTTATTTATTTTATTTATTTAATAATAAATAAGATACTTCTGCTCAGTATTTGCTGAAGAGAAGGTAGGGCAGGGCCCACAGCTCAGCACCATGGACACGGGGGTGCGGGGGTGGGGAGGGGAGGTGTGCACTAGTCCCTTCACAAAAGAAAGGGTCCTACAAAAGCTCAACAAGCTCAGGGTGGACAAGGCAATGGAACCTGATGGCATACATCCCAGGGTACTAAAGGAGCTAAGGGTGGAACTGGCAGAGCCATTATCAGAACTGTTTAGTGAGTCTCTGAGCACAGAAGAGGTCCCAGAAGACTGGAGAAGGGCTCATGTGATCCCGCTCCACAAGAGTGGTTGCAGGGAGGAGGCAGGGAACTACAGACCAGTCAGTCTTACCTCAGTAGTGGGCAAGATTATGGAGGCACTCCTTAAGGAAAGGATAGTGCAACACCTGGAATCCATAGGAGCACAGGATCCAAGACAGCATGGGTTTACAACAGGAAGGTCCTGTCAAACTGATCTCATAAATTTCTTTGACTGGGTAACCAGAGTAGTGGACCAAGGGGGAGCACTTGATGTCACCTACCTTGGCTTCAGCAAAGCTTTCGATACTGTTCCAAATAGAAAATTGATTAATTAGTTGGGTAGGCTCAGGGTGGGTCAGAAATTGGTCAACTAGGTGGCAAACTGGTTGACAGGCAGAAAACAGAGAGTGGTGGTAAACGGTATACAGTCAGAAGAGATGCAAGTCACAAGTGGGGTACCTCAGGGATCAGTCTGGGGCCAGTCCTCTTCAATATCTTCATTAGTGACATTGCAGATGGACTAGATACAGATATAGACAGTGTCGGCAGATAAGGCCTATGGCCCACCCAGTCTGCCCATTTAAGTTTGTAAGTTCAGTTTATGTTTTCTAGGAAGTCTGTTGCCCCTTACCCCTGACCTCCAGAATTCCTTTATGTCTATCCCATGCATTCTTAAATCCCGTGATTGTTTCAGCCCCCACCACTTCCTCTGGCAGGGTGTTCCACTTGTCCACCACCCGTTCTGTGAAGAAATTCTTCCTCACGTTTCCTCTGAATCGTCCTCCCTCCAACTTCATCCCATGCCCTCTAGTCCTGGAACATCTTTTTCGCTTAAAAATAGTGCATTCCTGCACCCTGTTTCTCCCTGTAAGATACTTGTATGTCTCTATCATATCCCTCTCCCTCCTCTCCTCCAGGGAGTACATGTTCAGTGCCTTCAACCTGTCCTCATAGGACTTGTGATGCAATCCATGCACCATCTTTGTTGCCCTCCTCTGAACCTTCTCTACCCTGTCTATGTCCTTACGTAGGTAAGGTCTCCAGAACTGCACAGTGTACTCCAGGTGCGGCCTCACTAGTGTCTTGTATAGTGGAATTATGACCTCCTTTCCTGCTGGTGATGCCCCTGCCTATGCATCCCAGCATCCTATTTGCTTTACCTGCTGCCTTGTCACACTGTTTCCTACCTTGAGGTCATCAGAGATGATAACTCCAAGATCCCTTTCCTGCTTGGTGCATGCTATATCCTCACCCCCAACTGATATATTGTGCCAGGTTTTGTGCCCCTATATGCATTGTCTTGCACTTCCTTGCATTGAATTTCAACTGCCAAACCCCTGACAATTCTTCAAGTTTCTGCAGGTCCTTCTCATTCTGTCTACACCCTCTGGTGTGTCTACTCTGTTACAGAGCTTTGTGTCATCAGCGAACAGTGAAATTCTGCCTTCTAGGTCCTGTGCAATGTCACCGATGAAGATATTGAATAGTACCGGTCCCAGCACTGATCCTGTGGTACCCACTGGTCACTCTTCCCTCTGTGGAGTGACAGCCATTTACCACCACCCTCTGTGTCCTGCTGCCCAGCCAGTTACCTACCCACCGCACTACTGTCCTGCCCACACCCATATTCCCCAGTTTGTGCAATAGTCTTCTATGTGGCACAGTGTCAAAGGCCTTGCTGAAGTCCAGATAGGCCATGTCCACTGCCCTCCCCTGATCCACCTCCCTAGTCACCCAGTCAAAAAATTCAATAAGTAATATTTATACATATATGTCCTCTTCAATATCTCAATATGTCATATATGTCCTCTTCAATATCTTCATCAGTGACACTGCAGATGGACTGGAGGGTAAGGTTTGTCTGTTTGCAGATGACACCAAGATCTGCAACAGAGTAGATGATCCACATGGGGTGGGTAGAGTGAGAAGAGATCTGGATAAACTGGTAAAATGTTTGGAAGAGTGGCAACTGGGGTTTATTGCAAAGAAGTGCAAGATCATGCACATAGAGAAGAGAAACTCTGATGCCACCTATAGGCTGGGAGGAGAGTTGCTGGCAGTCACAAAGGAAGAAAGAGACTTGGGCATCATCATCACAGAGGACCTGAAATCACCCAAGCAGACCAGTAAAGCAGTGGGTAAGGCTAGGGGGGATGTTGGGGTGTATTAGTAGGGGTATCACAAGTTGTAAAAGGGAGGTAATAATCCCTCTTTACAAGACACTGGTTAGGCCCCAATCTGGAGTACTGTGTGCAGTACTGGAGGCCACACCTTCACAAGGACATTAACCAAATTGAGGCAGTCCAGAGAAGGGCAACCAAAATGGTGCAGGGACTAAATCAGAAATCAAATGAGGACAGATTAACGGAACTCAATATGTATACCCTGGTGCAAAGACGGGAGAGAGGTGATATGATCGAAACATTCAAACACCTTAAGGGCATTAACAAGGTGAAAGAGTCTAACATGTTTCAGTATAAGAAAAATAGCAGGACAAGAGGACACAGCATGAGATTAGAGGGAGGCTGATTAAGGGGTAATGTGAGGAAGTTCTTTTTTCACAGAAAGGGTGGTGGATGTATGGAACGGCCTACCTAAGGAAGTGGTGCCACCACCTGGCTGACTAATAGAGTATCTCTATCTGGTTCTTGCCCCACCACTAGCCACTGCTCATTTAATGCAAGACCTCAGATCTCTTCCGCCTGCCTTACAGATTGCCACCCTTTTGGGAGAAACCACTGAGGTTGCCGATAAATTAAAATATCTTGGTTTTTGGCTGGACCGCAGACTTTCCTTCTTGCTCCATATCGATGAACTCACAAAAAAGCTCAAACAAAGACTCAGAATCTTTTTAGGATCCAACGCCTACTCTCCTCTGAAGCCAAACGAAGGCTAGTCTCTTCCACGTTCTTGCCACTCATTGACTATGCTGATTTGCTGTATAGCCATGGGACTAAAACTGCTCTCGCCAAAATAGAAATTCTCTATCATAGGGCAATCAGATTCATCACCAACTCCCCCTCGAATACACACCACTGTTTCCTCTATGCACAAATAGGATGGGGATCCCTAACTGCCCGTAGAAGCTGGAATGCTGCCCTCTGGGCTTACAAGGCTCTAACTTTGAAATTGCCTTCGTACATCTGCAGCTTCTTTACAACTTCTCCTCTGTTTGTACTCCCTCAGGTGTTATGACTGCATCCACTTGGACACTCCGAAAATCCGATCCCAGTTTGGAGCCGCCTCCCTTAGCTATGCCATTCCCTCCGTTGGAATTCTATTCAAGACTCTTTGAAACTGGCCCATTTAGCTGGCCCAAATTCCTTCAAAGCAAGGTTAAACTTTGCCTAGTCACAAAAATGTCAGGGTTACGCCAATTAATTCCCCATATCCTCTCCTCAACCTCTTTCCAACTTAAGCACTTTCTTCTACCCTAGTACAAACTAAAACCCATTCTGCCTGCCACTCATACCTCTCACCCCCATCTCTAACTCCATCTCTTCCCTATCACCAGTGCCTCCCAGTCCCCCTTCTCTATCCTCACTTCCTCCCTCTATAAGTTCTCTCTGCTCCCCCACACCTTTCCCCATTCTTCCTATCTTTCCCACCCCCTCACCTTTCTCTTCGTCCAGTTTCTCTGCTCAATCTCTATCTCCAACTCAGACTTAACAAATTCAGTGTTATCCTTTAGTTCTGTATTCTTTGCCAAACTGTTATATTATTATATTTTTTTAATTTTTTTGGTCCTTGTTACTTAAACTGTATGCTGTTGCTTTCTTGTTGTTTTTCACCTTGCCTTATTGTATGTTTCAGTTGTCGTCCAGGATCACTTTGTAAATGAGCTTGCCTCAATGGTACATTTCCTGGTTAAATAAAAATTGAATTGAACTGAATTGATATGAATTTTTATGGTGTTTAGTAGGAGAAAAGTTTTAGAAGGATTACTGTTACCTTTTAGTTTGCTTGGTCTGGCTATGGTGCAATCTGCATGGTGACATGGACCCCCATATTCAAAAGGTTATCAAGGGGCTAACAGTCATAGCACCGGGCTAACCGGACATAGTAAGTCTAAATGGGATGGAGCAATATTTAATGTGTCCCTTATCACAATACACAGTGGCTAGCATGACTGAGCTAAACACACCTCTGCACCCATTCAGATGAGAGAGCCCCCTTTAATACATGGCACAGTGGAATATTTAAAGGTTTTTGGAAGCACTAAAAGGCTGTGCTACTTAATACCCCAAAACTCTGCTCTTATTAATGCGTACAGTGATGCATGGCTTCCCTCACCCCCCCCCATGCAGCACCACCTTTTCCAGTACCAAAGAAATTGTCAAATTCCATGCAACTCATGGCACTCCCCCCACCTGATCCCCAACAAAACTGACAAATTCCCTGGTGCTCTAGTGGCACCACACCCCCACCCAATCCCCAATGAAACTGATAAATTCCCTGGTGCTCTAGTGGCACTACACCCCCATCCAATCCCCAATGAAACTGACAAATTCCCTGGTAGGGCAGTGTAGTGGTACCCCCGCCCAATCCCTGAAACAGCTTTTTTCTACAGTATGCACTTGTTCAATCCCTCTCACTTAGGTGGCTGCTTGCTGAGGTGGTGAGAGGAGAGTTTGTGCCAGTTTCCATATACAGCTCCGCACACAGTCCTGGACAGCCTTTCATAGGGTGAATCAGTGATAGACAGGTGGTGGATGATAGTGGTTTCTGAGTGGATAGGCTGGAGAGGTGGGTACATCATGGTATACTGGAGATCGGGTAGAAGGGGGGGATGCCACTAGTCTACCCGAGAATTTGTCAGTTTCATTGGGATCAGTGTGGGAGGGGTACCAAGAGACTTCTAGGAAGCTTGCAAATTTCATTAGGATTGGATGGGAGGAGGTTACCACTAGACTGACAGGGAGTTTTCTTTTAGTATATGGAGATTGAATGAGGGTGGGGACAGTGACCAAGACTCTGCACAGTGCCTGTACAGGAGAGGAGCAGGGGAGAAGGAGGAAGGGAGGTCATGATTGGGGTGCCACATGGTTCAGCCTTAGCATAATGTTCAGCAATGTAAAAGGAATACAAGGTATGGTGTCTCTCTTCACAGATGACAGTAAACTGTGGAAGGATAGACAGAAAGTAAGGAGTAAAGGAAATGTAGAGGGACCTGCAAAGGTTAGAGAGGTAGTCCAAGGGTTGGCAGTTGAAATACAGTACTAAATAGTGCTGGTGATGCACACAGGGAACAAGAACCTCAGGACAGAACATCAGATGGCGGGGTTTATGTTGTGCGCTATGTCTGAGGAAAGATACCTGGGAGTCATCATAAGGGAATTCCTAAAATTTTATGGCCAATATAGCAAGGCCTACAGAAAGGCAACCAGAATGTTGGGGTGTACTTGGGGGGGTTAGACAGCAGGAGGAAAAAGATACTTTATACTACTTCTCTGCAGATAACTGATGAGGCCACATCTCGAAAACTGTGCCCAGTTCTGGAGTCCCCAGCTAAGGAACGACAAAGACAGGCTGGGATGGTGGACCATAGAGTAACCAAAATGACCCAGGGCCAGTGGCAGATGCTAGGAGGCTTTGAACACGTACTAGTTGGAGACAACAGGGTAGAGGGGTGACATCATAGAGACCTTAATGTTCCTGAAATGAATGAACATGGTAGACTGTGAGGAAATATTCAGCAGGAATGGTGAATCAAAAACACAGGGACATGAGTGGAAGCGGGCAGGGGGACACGGGAAGATTTTGTTTTACAGAGATAGTGTTTGAGCTATGAAACAGCCTACCAGGAGAGGTGGTGGGAGCAAGAACTATTAATGGTTTCAGCGATGGCTGGGACTGAGTAAAAGGCTCAATAGTAACACAGGGGGACAGCAGTAGGGCAGGGGCCAAGGGGGTGACACTAGGGCAAAACCCCCAACTAGGCAGTAGGTCCCAGGATAGGATAGGATATAACAGGGCAAACTGGATGGACCAGTGGTCTTTATCTGACAGTATTTTCTGTTTCTGTATTCCTACGTGTGCAGAACTGATCATAGCCACATAATTGCATGCAAATGGCCCCTTAGCCCTGTGAATACCATACATGGTTATTTATTTATTTATTAGCTTTTGGTAACTGGGTAAGTGCGCTAGGCAACAGACCTGCCTATTTTCAGGCACGACCCGGGAGAGCACAGGACATTGGTTACAATATGCAGAAATGCACAGTCATAATATAGGTGTACAGGAGCAAAACAAGATATACATTGGTAGCACAGTAATAGTTACATAAGGGTACATTTTAGGCATAGATCATAATAAGGATGTAAAATAAAGCAATTAGGGTAACCATAAGACAGCTGAGGACAGTAAAGACATCAAGGTTCATAGCCACCTAGACAAGCATATTGCATGGGAGAACATTAGTGTAGTACTCAGAGTCAGACCTGACAGCCTGCAGTGGGACAAAGCAAATTAAGAGCATTTGCATTGGCCAGAGGCTAGAAGGTGGTGAACAGTGAGTTTTGAATTCTCGATGGAGGCTGAAGTTTTCACCATAAGGGGAGTGAGTTCCAGAATTTGGGAGCAAATGGGCAAATGCCTGTTCACCCATTTTGTCATGCAAGGTCTAGTGGAGAGCATGGGGACAGAGGAAGACCTGAGGGTACTGTGTGTGAGGCAGGAGTCAGGAGGTTGGCAAGATAGACAGGGCAGGGAAGTCTAGACAGGGAGTCGATAAAGCAGCCCAGGGAGTAGGCTCGAATATCCTTAGGTGACAGCCAATTTAAGCCAGCGTAAAGGAGACAATGATGGGTAAGGCGTGGGGCAGTTAAGGTGAATCTACAGATGTTGTTGTAGACAGTGTCCCATTTGTGGAGTGTAGCAGGTTTGCAGCAAGAGGAGGGGCAGGCATATTGGAGTTGGGGTGAGAGAATACCTCTCGCAACAGAAGTCCTAGCGCGGAAGGAGTGAGGGGGTGGCGACGCCGATAAGCTCCCTAATTTTAGTGCGTCGACGGCATCGCACACCATATTGACATGTTGGACAGGGTCAAGTGTGGGATCCAAAGTGACCCCAAGGTACTTGAAGGACTCAGTGTTTAAGATGAGGGAGCCATCAAGGCATTGAACCCGGAGCTTATCGGCTCCTGAACATGGTACCTGAGAGAAAAGGCACTATCGTGTTTAGATCAGGCTAAGTCCCCTTTTACTCCTGGGTGTCTGTTACCATAGTAGCTGTGGTAGCATCACACATATGCACTTTATGTGGTAGTAAAACAGCCTGATAGTCATATAGGCAGCATGCACAAGACAAAGCATACAGCCTGTATGAATATAGCTCCCTGATGGCTGGAAACTTTGTTTTGCATTGTGCTGTTTTTTACAAGGTACAAATAGCTGTGGCTGAATATGGGGGCCATTGTCTTTGGCACATATCAGTACTATTGACATCACAGTACCATCAGTACATTGATTACCTACTGGTAGCACCTGTACTGAAAAATAGTATAGAATTTACATTTATGTTGTGCTGTCCAGTGAAGCGGTGGGGTACTTGTGGCTGGTGGGTAGGATTATCTGGGGTAAGGTGTTTGTTATTTGCTGCCATATGTAGCCTTTGGTGCACAAGTTAACATGTCTTACATGTATTTTGCACCTTGGAAAAGGTCGTTGACTATTAATGCATTTTGCACTGCCTGTTGGTGCACTCTCTTCTGCACTGGAATACTGAAAGCAATGATGTTTGGAAAAGGACACAATAAACATAATTGAAATTACAAATCTTGGCTGTCTTGACTGACCTTTTTACCAGTAGTAGCATTTTGCAAAGTGAAGGTGCAGATTTTTACTAAGACACATCTCCTGCTGCTTTCTCATCATCACCTTGGCTGGTATCTACAGAGTGTAGTGCTGTTCATGCACTGCCTCTCAAAGTGATTTACAAGCAATTTATTTACACAGAATAATAGCTGAGATACCACATCTCTGTTCCAGTGGGATCCTGCTTCTTTTTGGGATAGTTAGACACTTCATTGTACCACTGGTACTTTGGCTATATCAGAGGTACTTTTCCTTTTCCCATTTGCTAATTAGAGGATTTTCTACTTGACAGTACAAACTGTGATGTATGGAACTGCACTCTGTCTGGGGGCTGGCATATCTAGTTCTGTTCCTCTTCGTACCTCATCGGCTCTGTGATGTCACAGCTACTCAGGAAGAGCCAATCACCTACTGCCAAATCAGCCGCTTGTGATGTCACAATGAGTTCACAGTGCTGATGAGGTATGAAGAGGAATAGAACTGGATATGTCAACTTCCAGGTAAAGCAATATTCATCATATCACTACATGATATGACACCGCATCCCATCCCATCTAATACAATCAGATTGAAAACTTTCTAATGAGTAAAAAAAAAAGAAAAATACTTCAAAAATAAAAAGTAAAAACTGACTGCTTTTAATAAGTAATAGCAATTTATCTTTTCACTTTTGGTTCTACTAGCTCTTCAGCCTAGGGAGACAACAATAATATAAAATAGGAGATCCAACACAACAAACTTTGTGGAACTTGAGTCCAAACAATTGTAACTGCATTGTTAGTTGTTGTTACCACCCAGACACAGTTTACACCACTAAACTTACTAATAACTCTGCAGATGGCCTAACTTATATTTGTAAAAAAAACAATGCCATCTTTTGGAATTAAAGAATAAAACAGTATTTAACATAAATAGCTAAAGGAATTTCATTTTCAACTGTGAAACATGCTTAATGAAATGGTTAGGGATCAGGAGCTTGCATACCTACATACAGTACTGTAGCCTCTGACAGACATGGAGAATCTTGAAAAATACAGTATGTAAACATAATGTAGCATATAGTTCAAAGAAATACAAAGTTACACATGCCCCATTAATGCAAAGCATTATGGGAAGAATATGTAAATCACCATGAAAGCAAAAAGGTTTGCAAAGTTAAAGCAGGACTGAATTGTGCCAAAAGGCTTCTTGCACAATCCTCAAAGGCTGAGAACAGCAGACACAAACACATGTTTCATCCTTGTTTGGACTCATCAGTCTACCGCATCTGTATCTCAGCACAGTGACAGAGGCTTTATTGCCAATGCCCTTCCAAAGTAACCTTGTTTCAGTGTGTTTGCATTGAGGTTCTTTGTCTTTTAAATAATATTTCATATGCCTACCATCATCAGATAATTTATTACTTAGACAATATTAATGGAAACAGGATCTCAGGCACATAGTCTTCTCTGGCTACTTATCTATACCTGACGACAGAACTAGCTGCTGTAGAAATGAGTAAGATGTCACATACAGATCACTTGTAGACAAGCAGCCAAAGCAGTTGAAGGCAAGGTGACATTAAGCTTTATACATTAAGCCTACTGCATAAATTAAGGTGGTGATAGGCATTACTGCTAAAGAAATTGGAAAGGAAAAGCATCTCAATGCAGAAAGGCCAAAGCAATACACTGAAATTGTGTTGGCTGTGAAGCCAAGTGTTAAAGAACACAAAATTACTCAAAGTGAGATCCTATTTTGTGCAAGCCATAGGATTCCTGAATCATTCCCCCTCTGTGTCTCCAGCTAAAGCTATCCTGTTAGGTTAATCCCTACATACCATACCTCGCACAGCCTTTTACAGACGCTTGCTCAAGTGATAGTGATCTCCTATGGGTAGAGTCCAAGTGCTGTGGAGTGAGGACCTCCAGATAGAGCTCTTTAAGGAAATTTAGAAAGTGGCCATGATCTATGTTTGGGTCTGCTCACATAACAATAAGCTTAGGCAGATACAGTATTCATTCCTCTTCCTCCATGGGGGCCAGCCAGGGTAGGAGGATAGAGCATTCCAAAGGATGCTTTCTTCCTCTACTAGGGAGGGACTGTGCCAGCACCTGCTGTGCTAATGCCATCTAGGTGACCACATGTGATAGTGCTGCTAAAGCTGCTATAAGGGGAGGAGGGGACACTGGCTGTCTTCAGTTCACAGAATATGCTTTGTGTGTGCACCCCACTAAGGATGCTCTCTCCCCCTGGGAAGGGACCGTGCTAGCATCTGCTGTGCTACTGCCACCTGGGTAACCACATGTGGCAGTGCTACTGAAGCTGCTATAAGGGGGGGAGGGGACATTGGCTGTCTTTAGTGCACAGAATATGCTTTGTGTGTGTACCCAACTGAGGATGCTCTCTTCTTCTGGGGAGGGATTGTGCCAGTATCTGCAGCACTACTGCCACCTGGTGACCACAAGTGATAGTGCTGCTGAAGCTGCTGGGGGGATTGGCTGGCTTCAGTGCACAGAATATACTTTGTGTGTGCACCCCACTAAGGATGCTCTCTTCCTCTAGAGAAGCAGTGTGCCAGCATCTGCTGCGCTGCTGCCACCTGGTGACCACAAGTAGCAGTACTACTGAAGCTACTATAAGGGGGGGAGGGGGGCGGCGGACACCAGTTGACTTCAGTGTACAGAATATGTTTTGTGTGTGCATGCCACTGAGGGTGCTCTCTTCTTCTTGGTGGAGATCATGCCAGCATCTGCTGCACTACTGCCACCTGGTGACCACAAGTGGCAGTACTACTGAAGCTGCTATATGGGGGTGGCGACTTCAGCGCACAGAATATGCTTTGTGTGTGCATGCCACTGAGGGTGCTCTCTTCCTCTGGGTGGAGACCATGCCAGCATCTGCTGCACTACTGCCACCTGGTGACCACATGTGTCAGTGCTGCTGAATCTGCTATTGGGGGGGATATATACTGGCTGGCTTCAGTGCACAGAATATGCTTTGTGTTCACACCCACTGAGCCACTTGATTGATGTTCTAAGGGGAAGGAAAAAATGGGTACATCCCACACCATCCCAGAATGACACCAGCACTCTTGGATATCCTGAAGCTGACTGCCCACCCAGCACCCAGAACAGATGGGCATGCCTCTGGTAAGAGTTGGTGGGATGTAAGTAACAGACAAGGCAGGATTAGGCTGGGAGGTTGACTGAGCAAAGCAGAGGCCACTTCAGAAGCTAGGAGCAATAAAAATATTGTGCTGAGATGTGAAGATGCATGCGTGGTGGGGGGATTTTCAGCACACAATGCACTGTTTACCTGCTAGTGTTGACACTGCTTCTGCTGACATCATCATAAGGGGCCAAGGCACATATGAATGAACTGGCACCACCACTGCTTCCAATGCACCATTCTGCACACCATGGCATGGGAGGCAGTAGTGGCTCTATACTGCATTCCTCTGTCCTGACAGCACAGTAATTTTCTGTGCTCTAAGTACTACAGAGTTTTCCTGCATAGTGTCCTGTGAATCCTGTTCTGCAGGTGTCCTAAGTAATAAAGAATAGTGGGAAGGTAAATATACAAACAGACAACGAAGCCAGCAGAATAAGGTCATTAGGTCTATCTAGTGTGCTCATATTGCAGGGTCCTCACCATAAGCTACTCTGACTTTGGTACCTCATTAAACCATGCAGTAATGTACTAAAAGTTTCATCACTATACTTAGGGAACTGTGGGCAGTCTTTCTCTGTGGGCAAATGTAGAAATCTGATTGCATGAACCACCACAAGTTTTGAAATCCTGAAATCCTTAACCATTTAGAGGAACACATGTTTTGTACAGATATTGAACAGATTTATGTTTCCGTTGCTCAAACAGAAGTTGCATTATGTGCCACGGAAACATCTTTTTCAATATTAGAACCATCAGCATAAGCACCGTCCTTCCCCATATGTCTGTTTACAAGCAGTTAAAGGAAGTGATTTTACTGTAATGGGAGAGAATGGGGTGTTAAAGGAAGTAGCAGGTTTACAGAGTAAGTAGAACTATCCTCTATAAAAGTCACAAGAGAGAACTGGCTGAATATGTTTTTCTCCTGTCTTGCATCTCAAATCTAGCAGGTCAATAACTTAAAATCCTTGTCACGCTACTGGATATATGAAGGCAGCAAGTATCAAGGTAATAATATCCTTTGCAATATGTTAAAGATCCTTATCCTCCTATATTGGTTCAAAAGAAGAAAAATGAATGTTTTTTTAGAAATCTGATGTTGAACTAAGTTGCATGGTTTTGATTGACTGTCCGAAATACAATACTGTTCATTAAGAAAGAAACTCGAGGTATGAAAAATACTATGAAAGCATTTAAATGTTTACAGTAATTCTATCATCGATTTATGCTAAGGAAAAACTGTAATAACTGCTCACAGTAACTGTCTGAACTTATTATGCATGTTAACATTTAAAATACAGTGTTATTGCTGTTGTATTATGTGACCCTGCTGTTACATGTTTTATACAATTTATTTGTCCAGCGGTGGCAGCTAAGCTGAAGGATCAACAGTGCCTGCCCATTTGTGTTCATGGCACCTTTCTCAACTCACCACTGCAACCTCTACAGTTCACTTGGCTGGCTACCCCTCCAAGGGTGCTTTGATTTTACCCTTGGTTGTATCATGGATAGTACCATCAGAAGCGGTGATGTGTCCCCTCTCTTCCCCCTACTCAAGGTCAGAACTCTACCCAGGTGTTTCCGCTCCTCTACTGTCCCTCCCCTACATGTACTGAGGGTGTCCACTGGTATGGGAGGGAAAGCACTATCTGTTGCCGCTCCTACACTATGGAATGGGATCCCTGCTCCCCTCCACTCTTCTAACACCCATTCAGCTTTCAAATCCCTCTACAAATCCTGGCTTGTGGATAGAGCAAATTGCTCCTGCCTATAAGGGGTAGTCCCCCCCACACCTAACACTCTCTATCCTGCACTAAGCTGACTCCTCCGGGGATTTCTAAGCTGCTCTCCCCAAGCTTGTTTCTGGCTCCTGTTCTCTCCCTCTCTCTTCTCTCTGTCTAGATGTGACTTTCAAAGGTGGGGTGAATCAGGGGGGAATGGTAGGGTTTGTTTGTACCCTCTTACTGTCTCACCTATTGTACCTTGATTTCCACCTTTTGTTCCTGTGTTTATTATTTCCTGTATGTAAAAATGTTCTTGACCTCTGTTTAACCTGTGACATCCCTGTGCCTTGTGATTTAAATTGTTGCCTAACTACACCATCTTTTATGGCCCGGGTCGTGCCTGAAAACGGTCCCTCGGACCAGAGCACCTACCCGGTAATCAAAGACATAAATAAATAAATCACCAATGGCATCCTGCAATGTTGCCCATTCTTCAGCTTCATGGACTGAAGAACAAAGAGAATAAATGACTTGCACAGGGTCACACACAGTGAATAAATAACCGAGATGGGGTTTGAACCTGGGTTTCCTGGTGTTCTAACCAACAGACCATGTTCCCTCTCCCAGTAACGTTTAATCTAAACTTCAACAGTGTTTATTCCTGCCAAGTGATTATTTGCCTATGTTCTATCATTCCGTAGCGTGGTACTACTACGCATGTATCTCTTAAAGGACAAGTAACAACTAAAATAAAATGTGATAAAATATATTTTATAACTATATATTCAGTGTTAACTTTTTTAGGTTTTTGTTTGACTTTTTCCTAGGGTCTACTCAATATAGAAACATGGAATTTGCCAGCAGATAAGTACTGATTGGCCCACTTACTGTAGTCTGCCCATTTTTCTCTGCCTATAGTATCACCACAGATCCTACTTGATCTCTAGTCCATTCACCCATCCTCCCTTCTCTTTCCCTAAGATTCCCTTATGCCTATCCCATGCATTTTTGAACCCCACCACTTTTTTGGCCCCCACCACTTCTGCTGGAAGACTGTTCCAGGAATCCACCACTCTTTCTGTGATGAAGTATTTCCTCACATCTCTCCTGAATCTAGCCCCCCGAGCTTCATAGCATGTTCCCTTATTCTTGAGCACCTTTTTATCTGAAAAATACTTAACTCCTGTACCTTATTTACCCCCGTGAGGTATTTAAAGGTCTCTGTCATATCCCCCCTCCTCTCTTCCAGGGTGTACCTGTTTACGTTTGTAAGTCTCTCTTAGTAGATCTTCTGATGCAGACCCTGCACCCTTTTAGTTGCCCTCCTCTAGGCCAACTCCACTCTGTCTGTCTCCTTCTGAGGATGTGGTCTCCAGAAATGGACACAGTACTTTAGGTGGGGTCTTACTAGTGATCTATAGAGAGGTAATATCACCTCCCTCTTTTTGCTGGTGATACTCCTCCCTGTGTACCCCAGTTTCCAACTAGCCCTCCCTACTGCCTTATCACACTGCTTGGCCACCTTTGGGTTATCTGATATGATTACCACCAGGTCTGTTTCCTGCTTAGTGGTCATCAATACCACTCCTTCCATTTTGCACTCTGACCCTGTGTTTCTGTGCCCCAAGTGCATTACTTTACACTTTTTTGCATTGAAACCCAGCTGTCATACCCTTGACCATTCCTCGAGTTTTCTCAGGTCTCTGCTCATTGGTTCCACCTCCCCCCCGAAGTGTACACACTATTGCTGAGGTGGGCAAACCAGGAGTTTTTCACCTAGAGCCAAGCCAGAGCTGAGCCAGGGGCTTGGCTTGACTCTATGAGCCAAAATAAGAGCTGAGCTCTGGCTACTGCAGGATGTTCTCTACATACTGTAGGAGTAGACCATTTCAGACACTACACTAATTGCCCAGGCTGAGAAAAATGCTTACTTTGACCAGAACTGTCTTGGCTTGACCTTGGCTGTCAATTGCTTACATACAGAGGTTGAGCTGAGCCTGGCACTAGGTTCAAGCCAGCTTGCCCACCTCTACCTTATTGCAGATTTTGGTGTCATCCACAAAGAGGAAGACCTACCCTTCTAGCTTCTCTGCAATGTCACTTGTCACCCTCCCTTCTCCTTAGTCAACTTTATCACCACCTTCTGTCGCCTATGCCCCAACCAATTATTTACCCAATTTGCCACCTTTGGACCCACTCCTAAGCTACCTAGCTTGCTTACTACACTCTTACGTGGAACAGTGTTGAAAGCCTTACCCAGTATTTCAGATAATACAGTACATTTTTTCACTGTGTCTTTTAAAAAGACTTGGACTGATAAATTAACTGATGCTGATGTTACATCTGTATACTTGCCATTATGCACTGTTGTTAAAATCTGAAAAATTAATAGGATCTTTTATGAAAAAAAGAGTCAGACTGTCCCCAGCTGACCTCATAATTGCAGTCTGTGACACCACAGTCTGTAGTCATGGTTAGGGCTATGATGTCATGAATAAAGGCACTGTGGGGTCAGGGACAATGAAAGGCATAATACACCATTCTTAGACAGGTTACCAAGAGGTGTTATAAGCCCAGGAAAGGAGAAATTAAAATTAAGATAAGTAAATAGAACAATAAATAAATAGAATATTTTCTAGTGAACTGTATAGCTAAACCATTATACTTACAAAAAGCCATGCTGAAGTCCAGTTTCCCCAAATTAATATTAACTTTTAAAAGTAGTGAACTATTACTACTTATATAATGGAGTATTTTTTCCTTTTCTCTTTTGCTAAATAGATTTTATACCTAACAGTACTCAATGTAATTTGTGGAACAGTATTCTACCTGTAACCTGACCTAGCTGGTATTTTAAACCTTGAATGTAAATAGTATTATGTAATTGGTCCAAATCAAGTCACATAACAGTAATAAATAGGAACTATTGCCTGGCGTTTACTTAGCAATGGGCAATAATATGTTCATGACCATGGGCAATAGTTGAAAAACAAACAAACAAACAAACCTGTCGACCATCCTCATCGACACAGGCATGTGACTCCCAGGGGAGCAACAGTTATCTCCACTATTGGGCTGAACTTTTAACTATTGGAAATTAATAGTTCATCACAGGGGTCATTTTTTTCTGCTACATCCTGAGAGAATTCCAGTCATATCAGTTGTTAAACCTTGTTTGAGAATCCCACCCACGCTCACACATACACAGGAATTCCCCCACTAGGCTGCCAGTATATAGGCTTAAAATGCAAACAGGCTCTAAATATAATTATTTTTAAAACATATTTGTCCCCCAGCTCCCTAGCACTTACTTTTAAAAGTTTACGGAAAGAACATGCATTTTGTGCATTGATGGAGGTCAGTAGTTTTTGAACCATTGGCCATGGTCAGGAACTATTGGCCACTGTGAAAGCAGGGCCATAGTTTCTGTTGAATTCTATTGTGCCATTTGATATTAACTAGTCAGCCAACAATATACAATTCAAGGTTTAATCATTCCTTCTCTAAACTATTATCTGATGTGGTTTTGACCAGTCACATGACAGTATTTAGATGCAAGGTTTAATAAAGGTAGGTATGTCAATCTCCAGGTAAAGTACTGATCCTAACATCACACCTGTTATTAGCAGGCAGAAAACCTCCCAAAGAACAAATAGAAAAAAAGGAAAACTACTTCAGAAATAAAAATAACAACTGACTATAAAATTAATAACATTTTCTGCCTGCTATTTTTGGCTCTAGCAGCTTATTATCTTATAAATGCTATGTTGTGTATTATTCTATAACTAGAGGCACTGCTCATAAGAAATCAAGTTAATCACTATCTGTGTTTGATTTCCTTTTTTCATAGATACAGTATGTCTTTCTTTGTTGTAATTTGATTTTGCCCATCATTCATTATATCCAATTGAATATTCCATGTTCAGTTAGTGATCCACAGGGGTAATACATTTTTGTAGCATTACAATCCGTAAAACTACTTGTTTTGAGCCTTACACACATCAGCTACTGGCAGTTGCCAGACCCTGGTTTGAGGAAATTGCTGCAAGACATAGTATTATTGGCTCTCTTTACCTTTAGTATGATGTCGGCTGCCCGGGTGTATTTGTAGCGGATGAGGACCCCCACCCCTATGGGGATGAGGGTGCTGCAGAGAGTGAGAGTCAGAGCTCCGAAGGGCAGCAGCTGCACCAGCGGGGTGTTAATCCAAGGCCGGCTGTAAATCCACAGGCACAGGGGCATCAGGAGCAGGGCCAGCACCGTGGAGGAGGTCGTCATGATGATACTGCGGGAACAAGAAACACAGAGTGAGCGCAGCAGGCCAGTCAGGTGGGATAGTAACTGTACAGTAAGTGGACTGCGGCATGACAGACCTTGGAGAAGACACATACAATCAAATGGCAGTGGATGCAAAAATGTTATTTCAACAGGAAAATAACATTTTTGAATCATTGGGGAATATACATACAATCACAGGGCAGTGGATTTAAAAATGTTGTTTCGTCAGGAAAATAAACCCTGTACAGTGTGTAGTGAACTAAAATGAGAAACGGAATAAGGGACAACAGTTCATTTGAGCATGGGATGTTCTAAGGCAAAATATGAACCAGGCGTTGGTCGCATTGGGGTGTGGGCTGACTGCGGTGTGGTGTCCGGGGGCCTATTAAGATGGAGAGTACATTACTACAAACACGATTTTATTTTACTGTTGTCAGAGTGAACACTGTTTAGACACGGAGTGGAACGAACTCCGAACCTTGATCCGTGGTATTAGTGTGTACTTTAGGGTTCCTTTAGGTCCAGTGTGCTGTAAGTTGTTTAGTTTGCTCTACAACTTCACAAAACATTCGGGGCTCTAAAGCTGCGGCACAGCACCCACTGTATCTACATCCAAAGGGTGCACTATAGCATTCTCTGACGAGACTGCCTCCCGTCAGCGTCATATCTCTCAACTGTCCCTGATTTTCAGGGATGTCCCTGATTTTGCCTCAGAATTTTACTCTGTCCCTCCTACAATTTGTGTTTCCGTGGCTAAGCAGTGGGGATTGTAAGCAAAAAATAATGTCAAGCATTAAAGTTACAGACTTGCTCTTCTTTAGAAAATGCGTTTTGCACTAAGCCCCGTATTCTACCAGCTTTCTGGGTGGATATCTCAAATTTTAAAGATGTGTCCCTGATTTTGGTCCTTTGTCCCTGATTATTTTAAGCCTTGTCCCTGATTTATGAGGCAGGAGGTTGAGAGGTATGGTCAGCGTCCACACCCTAGCCATTTCATAAACCATCACCATAGGGTTGCTGCTAGAGCCCCGTATGGGTCAGTGGGTTTGGGTTTCTCCGAGCTGTTTATACCACACATTTCCGGCTAAGTGAACACGTTTGACTGGCTGCGTTAACAGCAAAGGTGTTGTGTGCTGGTGGAGGAGGGATTATGTTTTAGTCAGCACTGTGCTGGGTTCATCAGCACCCTTGCTGCTTCTCCCCACCCATGTATAGTCTGCATACTTCCTGGACAGCTCTGATAATAAAAAGCCTGGGTGGTCCTGAGACCCA
The DNA here is from genome assembly GCA_016271365.2 of Neoceratodus forsteri. Lineage (NCBI taxonomy): Eukaryota > Metazoa > Chordata > Ceratodontiformes > Ceratodontidae > Neoceratodus > Neoceratodus forsteri. The sequence goes on along the minus strand of CM057452.1, from coordinate 1,591,500,550 downwards.
CCCCTGCTGCCACGTCTGGATAACGTAACAAGATGCCCTGGGCAGTGCTGGAAGTGGGTGCAGGCTTGATAGGGCTTGGTCCTATAGCTCAGACGTGAGATGGCTTTCCTAGCACTGTAAATGACATCTATAGGAGAAGGAGCTCATTTTAAAGACAGAGACCCCATGAGCCCGGTACTGTGAACTCACAACGCTCAAGTGCAATTCCAGCTGCTCTTTATTTTTATTTATTTATTTAGTTTTTGTTGACCGGGTAAGTGCACTAGTCAAATCCTGCCTATTTTCAGGCACGACCCGGGGAAGGGGGATACAGATGAATGCCAACTGACCTTGAACCAGATTAAGCTGTTGGTTTACTATGCCTCAGTATTGCAGCTAAATTAACTTTCCATAAAATAGGATCAGGGCTTCAGTAAGCTAACTCAGATTTGGAAGTGCTAAGGGGAAAGATTCTGAAGTGCTGTATGTGGTGGCGTACGTTCCGGTGTGTGTGTGTGTGTGTGTGTGTGTGTGTGTGTGTGGAAGAGGACTCTCAGAAAGGAACACAAACAAATTTATATGACATCGATTTTCAAATGTATTAATGGAACTAAGTCAGGTTTTCTTTTCTGAGCTTAAGGCAATGTTAAATTAGTCCCAAGACCTGGGCTCGTCAAGTCTGCCATACAGTGAGGGGTGTTGAGATAACATTAACATATAATTTGGGTCCCGAGAAGTGTTTTGATTTCTAAATGCCTAGAGTGCTTCCCAATTTGGGCCAATTGATGTGTTTAACTTCCACAACAAAGGAGCCGAACTCTCAAATAGGATATCAGTAGGAGGGTGGGGGTATTTGGCTGATACAACTCGCGAATTAGAAACTGTGAAAGAGAAGAGAGCCTGCCATTAACCCTCGAGCCCTCAGCAGACCACTAGTCAACAGTTCATTGCATAAGTGACAGGAAGTACTGGGAGCAGGACCCATGCACAAATACCGTACTTCAGAGTTCTAGATCAGATATTGTATCACGCTTGCACAGCCTGCTTATTTTAAATATTTTGCAGGGGCGTTGCGACCACGGTAGCTATTTTGTTACAGTTTACTTACCCCGATAGACTACCCCAGCTGAGACTCTACATCCCTCCTGCTTCTACCTAATTACAGCTGGCATACTATATGGAAGTCACATGGCTTCTTCAAATTAATTGAATGAATAAATTGGTCCGGTGAGCCCCCCATCTTCATTGTTCTGTGCATGTAACCACTGGGCACACCTCTGCACCAGGAATCCCGGAGTTCGGTTATTTTATATCAGCGCACAGGCTGCTCCTTGTGTTTTTATTGAACCTGTGTTTGAACAGGGATGTCAAATAATTAATTTGCATGCTAATAGATACTAATATAAGGTTTTAATTTCAAAACAAAAAGTCCCTGTTTCTTAAATAATATATTTTTAGAATAAAACTATTTCCCAGGGGGTGGACTTGAACAGAAAGTCCAGCCTGAGCCACTGATCGATCTGAACCCCCAGGACTTGAGCAGTCCTATTGTCCCCCACATACCCTGAGAGCTTGGGTCAGACAGACAGAAGGTGTTCTGTGGAACATCCCATCCGGTCAATACTCATTCCAGAAACAAAAAACAACAAAAAACGCTTCTCCCATTAAAACCGTAAGATATAATTAGGCAGCCCAGAAATGATCATTTCCCATGAATGAACCTGGATAGAATCTACATAAAAACATACCATATTCTGGCTCTGGTTACTATAAACAAGTCGCCCTATTTATTAATGTAAATAGGATTTAGATTTTGGCGATGGAGAGTTAGCCGCCTCTTTATTCGGAAGCACTTGGTGTTGAAACGTGCTTTAGTTTGTCTGTAACCCTCCCCTTCTCTTGCATTTCCTGATTTCAACCCATTTCTTATGCTTTTAGCATTTGCGACTCTCCTTTCATCTGCCTGATCTAAAGCTCTTGCGATTTTCTGCCTGTTCGTTTTTGTATCCTAATCGGCATGTCAGTGTTTCTTTATACTTTCCTGACCTATTACATGTTTAAAAGTACGCCTGTATTCAAATATGCAATTACCCACACCAGGTAACTGAAGAAAAAGCCAGAATCCAGCTTATACTTAAAGGATACATTTACAGCATAGGTTAAATGGGGGCTCACATACTCAGTTGCTAAATGTCCTGCAAGCCCAGCCTCAGGAGATGATGCCTCTCTGCACCTCTAAGTACCCAGTTTGCATGTCCTACTGTATATAATGTGTGGAGGAGCAGAGTTCCATTTACCTAAGGTTCATTTCTCCATTGACCAGGACGGACATGATGTTCGAGAGGTTACCCCCGGGGCAACAGCCACACAGTAAGACAGCAATAGCAGCCACCTCGTCCAGTGCAAAGATGAGTGCCATCAGGAAGGCGACCAGTGGCATGATGACGAACTGGGCGATGAGAGCTAGCAGTACCCCAATAGGTCTCCGGATGTGCTCCCCGATGTGGCTCATCTCTACTGTGCAGCCCAGCCCCAACATAGTGAAACAAAGGGCAAACCCCACAAACACATTGATGCCGTGACTGAGGGGGGAGTCCCAGAAAGGCACCTCCTGCAGGCTGGGGTCAGCGGAGGTAGCAGCAGCCTGGCTTGGGGTAAAGGCAATGGTCTCCACTGACACCACTCCTTGAGCCATGGAACTTGACTCTTCTGAGGGCGCTTGGCTTCCAAAGTCCATAGTGCTGGAGAAGTCTGCTTCTGAAGTACTGGTGGTGGGCAGGTCGGTGAAGTTCTCAATAAGAGATGTGACAGAGTTCAGGAACAGAGAGGTAAAGGCAGTGACATTCTCCATGTTGAACAGATCCCTGGTGACCCTTTTTTTCCTCTCTTGATGGATCCTAGCTGCTTTGATGTTTCACAGTGATGAAGGCATTTATTTCCAGTCTCAAAGGATGCAGGGCTCTTTCTCTGGTGTATAGCTGCATCCATTGTGGGGGGTCAGTATTTAAGGCACATGGGCTCTCTCAGTGGTTTGTTCCAGAGGGGAGAGCTTATTAGAGTAAGAACCATCTGCCACTCAGACTCATGCTTCAAATCGAAGGAGGGCTGCTGATCAGCCACTTAGAGAGATAAGAGGGCAGCTGCTGGTTTCTTTCTTATCTCGGAGCTATTATGGTTGGTCTTTAAGGATGTCGTGCTTAATATTTCACTGTCTTCATTCTGTATTCTGTAGCTACTGCAAATGTTGCATTAGACTGCACTTTTTTTTTTAAATATGCTTTACTATTTTCCAACAATGCCACACAGACAGTTACATTACATTACTGTACATACACATACTGCATTACAACACTCAAATAGCACCTCACATAGCAAGTCTTCAATACTGTTATTCATGCATTTATAAAAGATCAGAATCATATCATTAGGTATAATACAAGATGGGTGGACATCCTTAGAGCTCTGGATTTATGTTTTGTCTGCTACAAAGACTAGTGTGTGTAGTTTCTCCCATTTTTCTGTAAGTGTGAATTCTATTATTGACACTGACAGTTATCTTTCCTATGCCCAGTGACACTAGGATCTCATTGTACCATTCCCTATATGGTGGTATATCAGAGTCCATCCAGTGTCTCAGGATAATTTTTTTTAGCTACTGTTAAATATCACTAAACTATAAACTGTAAGTTGCCCTATTTTACAGAGGTGTATTTGTAACAAAATATTCTTTATTGAAAAGCCTCTGCTGAACTTTATCACTTTAATGTGATTCCAGTTTGAGCTACAGCTGAGACAGGCGAAACATTGTCAGTGTCAGTGGCTCAGTAGATAGCACACTTGCCTCTGAGGCCGGGAGATCAGAGGGCTGTGGGTTCAGTTCCCACTTCTGGCACTTGGGTTAATATCCCAGTACTGACACTGTAGTGCAGCACGAGAGGGGTGCTGCACTTCTGAGGTGCCGTCTTTCAGATGAGATGTTAAACCGAGGTCCCATCTGCCTGGATTGGTGGTAGTTTAGGTGGATGGTAAAGATCCCATGGTACTTACCTAAAATAGTAGGGGATTTGGGATTGAAGGGCTGTGTATTTCTGTTTGGGACTGAAATTTGAAGCAACAGGAACTGGTGTGCCTGTGACATCATACGGTACCTGATGTCTGCATACACACACTGTTAATGGGACTGGACACACACTGGACTGTATGTGTTTGTGAGACTTGGGAACTTTATTGGTGAGGTTGAAATTGGGTTTGTAAATAACTGCAGTCAGTATAGAGAGTAACTATATTCCAGGGGGATGGGACTGAGAAAAGAGGTGTGTGCCATTATAAACAGAGGGGGACAAACAGGGTGGCCATATTCCACCATGACAGGCATCTTCGGAAGGGTTGTAGGCTGCACAGGCTGTGGGATGGCAATAATTCTCAATTGGGCCTGGAGAGAGGGAGGCTGCCCACTCTGTAGACAGCTATCTTGTATCAGGAGTGAAGTATATTGGTTAAGGAGTAATCTGGGGAGTTGGGGGGGTGTCCAAGGATAAGGGGTGTGGATGTGGGCAGCAGAAGGGTGGGGCTGAGGGGAGACTGGGGCAATGCTCTGAAATTACAGGATGTTATGTTACAGCAAGCAGGAGGGGGGATATTAGGGACAGAGGACCCTTAGATAGGGATGTTGACACTAAGGGGAAAGCGTATGGGGTGAACATACCGAATACAAAGATAGTGGAGGGGGAAGAGTCAGGAGGGACTGTTGTGGGGAAGCCTAGTAGAGCAGACATTGAGAAGGGAGGGGCTGTTGTGGGGAAGCCTACAACAGCAGACTGTGGGAAGGGAGCTCCTAAGGAGAACAGAGCAACAGGGGAGGAAGAGGGGCAGTTTAGAGGTGCAGTCAGGGGAAACTCAGGTTACTTGATGGAGGCTGACATAGAGTGTCACAATAAATTTGTGCTACTAAGCAACCTGAGGGGGAGGAGGGGGTTGGTGAAAATGAGGAAACTGATACAAAGGCCGGGGAGGGAGTCGGATACCCATAGGGCATCACAGACCGGCAATGGAAAGGATAGAAATAGTCCCAGAGGGAGAAGGGGAAACATAAATGTTAAGCAGATGGGGGAGCTGCAACATACTGCAGACATGAGGGAGGAGAGCATGACTGGAGAGAAACTGGGAGATGAGGTGGGGGAGGAGCCCCCCTTCAGCGCAGGGGTCACTACCAAGGATAGGGCCCTAGCTAAAGGGGACCCACAGAGAGCCTCTGGAGGCAGGGGTACTATTACAAGGGGGGAGGATGGTGGTGTGGGGGAAGGGGAAACCATCAGGGCCAGGATAAATGGTTCGGATAAGAGAGGGTTAAAGGGGACACCTATTCAGAGGGGTTTGAGTTAAGTGGGCAAAATAACGAGGGAGGCAGAATGGGGAGGGTGACAAGGGGGTCTCTAATAAGGCAGGAAGACTCCCATGGACTTGAGATCACGAATAAAGGGGGGATGGGGGCTGAGAGGGCATAGTGGAGGTAACCATAAGGATGATGGTGGTGTTAAGGTTCTGTTATTGGGAGACTCGATGATTAGGGGTATCCAGTGGGAGGGACGGGGCATAGGTGCCGAACTGGGGCGGAAGGGCGGTAGCCCTCCACTTTTATTTCTGCATGGTAAAACTAATATAGAAAAAGTGCCCTTTGTATCCTCATAAGTGCCCTTTTGATTCTCAGCCCCCTCACCTTTCACCATCTTCCGGCACCCTTGGACGGGGGGGTGGATGCCATAGCCAGGTGAAGGTAGTGAGTATCTCTGGGATGACAGTGCACAGAGCAAAGTTCATGGTGTACAAACTGGTTAGGGATTGTGGAGGGAAACTGGATTTCCTGGTGCATTTGGAAACTAATGATCTAGAGGGAAATAGCATTTTGGAAATCCAAGTAAGGCTCCAAGAACTTGCCAGAGTCTGTCGGGATAATGGATGCAACATTTCCTTTTCGGAGATATTACCAGTACCAAAGGCCTCAGTGGAGAAAAACATGAAGATCACAGAGATTAATGACTGGCTCAGGAAGTGGGGTAAAGAGAGTGGGTTGGGGGTGTTAGGAAACTGGAAAGGAGTTTGGGAGGATAAGGGACTGTATGCCAAGGACAGGCTTCATCTTGCCCCATTAGGGAAGGAAGTCCCTAAACAGGGGATGGCTGACTACATTCAAGAAAGGTGGGGTTTAAACTTGTGAGGGGGGAAGGGATAAGGGAGGGGCTGACCAAAAGCCCTCTCCTCCAGATGAGGGGAGTAGCCTTCAAACCCAAGGGGGAGGGGGAAACAGACTGGGGTGGAGGTTTCAGGAGGAGCAGAGGGAGGATGGAAGTATAAGGAACCTGGGTGGGGTTCGACAAAGGGATCAGGGATAAGGGGTGGGGGCTGGTGTTAGTAAATGCCAGGAGCTTGGGAAACAAGTTGCCAGAGTTCCAGGCCATGCTGTTTGGGGTGGATGTGGTGCGGCCATGGAGACGTGGACAACAAAACCATGACTGGGACCAAACATGGGGTTACACTATGCTTAGGAAGGATAGAAAGGAGGGCAAGGGTGGAGTGGCTATGTTCATTAGAGATGACATAGAAATTGCTAGGGTAGAAGAGGCAGAGGGAAACGTGGAGGCCTTTATGGGTCATCTACGAACCCCAGCAGGAGGTAAGGTCAAGCTGGGTGTAGTATATAGGCCCCCTAGGATGGGTGATGTTCTGGAGGATGGTTTGCTGGACAACATCATTGCCCAGTGTGGACCAAAAGGGGAAGGAGTGGTGTTGATGGGGGACCTTAATATGCCAGGTACAAACTGGAGAACCATGTCCTCTAAGGTGGCCAAGGAGCAGAGGCTGCTGGACGGCTTCCAGGATGTGTTCTTAACACAGCATGTGATGGAGCCCACAAGGGAGGGGCATGTCCTGGACATAGTTCTGGCAGATGGGGATCAGGTAAGGGACCTGGTTGTAGAGGATCCCCTCACTGGGAGCTACCAAAATACTGTTTGGTTTCAAATAAGCATGGGGGAAGGGGGGTGAGATCTAGGACACTGGCAGTGGACTTCAGGGGGGCAGACTTTGTGGGCATAGGAAATATTCTCAAGGATCACTTGAAGGGGATTACATCAATGACAAGTGTGGAAAGGAGATGGGAGATCATGAAATGGGGACTTCATGAGGCAGTCAGGACCTGCGCTAAGGTGAAACGTAAGGGAGCAAGGTTACATAAACCATGCTGGTGGTCCAGTGAGGTTCAGGTAGCGGTCAGAGAAAAGAAGGCAGCCTACAAAAAATACAAAACTACAAGAGGGGATAGGGATAAGGAAATGTACCATCTTGCATCTAGAAAAGTCACCCGGATGATGAGGGGAGCAAAGTCCAGTAAAGAGCAGCGGCTGGCACAGGGGATACATGGAGGGGAAAAGGGGTTCTTCTGGTACATTTGGGAGTGGAGAAAAACTAAGGGCCATCTCAACAGATTGAGATCAGAAGGAGGGTGGGTGGAAGAGGCGAGGGACCAGGCAGAGGTATTTAACGAGTACTTTGCCTCTGTGTTCACTAGGAGGGGATGGGATATCTACAAAGCAATGCACAATGGGGATAGAAGGCAGGAGTGGGATCAGGGAGCAAAAAGAAATGGAGCAAGAGGGAGGAGAGGTACCCCAGGGTGTCACATCAGGATAAGGATAAAAAGCCAGTAAGGTGGAGGGACAGATGATGCTATCTTCACCAAAAGTGTGGTTAGCCCTCAAGGCCCTAAAGAAAGACAAATCTCCTGGCCAGATGGCATTCATCTGAGAGTACTGGGAATTGGCGGACATACTGGCTGCACCCTGGTGGAGCTCTTTCAACAGGTCACTTGAGACAGGAGGGTACCTAGGATTGGCGAGAGGCACATGGTGCCAATCCACAAAGGGGTCGAGGGAAATAACAGGTAACTATAGACCCATTAGTTTGACCTCGGTGGTGGGAAAATAATGGAGAGTATACTAAAGGAATGATTGGGGGTGTACTTGGAGGAGATGGGAGGTCTGGATAGTTGGCAACATGGGTTTGTGCCAGGTAGATCATGTCAAACCAATCTTGTGGAGTTCTACGAATGGGTAACATCAGAACTGGAAAGGGGAAAGCCTGTGGATGAATTATTCTTGGACTTCAGCAAGGCATTTGACTCTGTCCCCCACAATGGTCTGGTGGAGAAACTGATGGGGTTAGGAGTAGGCCCTTTGATGGTCAGATGGATTAAAAACTGGCTAGCTGGACGCACCCAGAGAGTAGTGATCTATGGGGAGCTCTCGAACCCTAGAGAGGTTGGTAGTGGGGTACTGCAGGGCTCGGTCCTGGTCCGATCCTGTTTAATGCATACATATCGGACATCAGAGAGGGTATAGGGTATGAAATGAGTCTCTTCACTGATGACTCCAAGATGGGAGCAGTAGCTGAGGGAGAAGAGGGGAGGTTGGCCCTGCAAGGGGACCTGGACACCCTGGAAAGCTGGGCTCACACATGGAAATTAAATTTCAATATCACCAAGTGCAAGGTGTTACATCTTGGGCAGGGAAACCCTAAACACAGGTACACCCTGGAAGGGGAAGCGCTGGAGGTCTCAATAGAGGAAAAAGACCTAGGGGTCATGGTGGATGCATGTATGAATAACTCTGAGCAGTGCAGGAGAGCGGCTAGCAAGGTAAACAGGATGTTGGGATGCATTGTAAGGGGGATCACCTCTAGGAGCAAGGAAGTGATTCTGCCACTGTACAATGGACTGGTTAGACCACACCATGAGTACTGTGTACAGTACTGGAGACCACACTTGAAGAGGGACATACAGCTCCTGGAGAGGGTACAGAGGAGGGCAACTAAGATGGTATGAGGGTTAGGGGATTTGACGTATGAGGACAGACTTGAGGAGCTCTACCTGTTTTCATTGGAGGAGAGGAGAGACGGGGGGACATGATTGAGGTCTTCAAGTACCTCAAGGGAATAAATCGGGTAAACATGGAGGGGATCTTTAAACTAAAGCAGGGAGGTATCACCAGAGGGCATGGTTTGAAGTTGGAAGGTGGAAGGGTGAGGGGGGGAAGAGGAGGAGGTTTTCACTGAGAGGGTGGTGGACCCTTGGAATGGCAAAGGATTTATGACATAGTACCATTATTTCATTTTTTATGGGTCAAATTCAGTGTTCAACCTTTGCAATTGACTCTCCCTGACCCATGCTCCTGCAGATCCAGGAATGGCATATTGCACTGAGTCGTGGGTACTCGTTCGAGGACGAGTTTGTTATGTTTTTGGCATATGCAATAGATACAGTTCCTGACAGTATGGACTACACTGAATTCTGCAAACTTACACCACTGTTAAAATAAGCCCTCTAACCTGTGTAAATGCACTTTTGAAAGTTGAAGCCGTGACTCTGGACATGCACACAGCGAGAGTCATGGCTTTAACTTTCAAAAGTGCAGTTGAGCAGGTTAGAGGGCTAATTTTAACAGCAGAGTAAGGGACAGTATTTTTTCAATTATTCAAAAGTAGTCTTTTTCCAGCTTTCAAGCATAAGTCTACCTGCACATTCAATAGATTGTATATTTGTTTACCATGAAATGCAGGAATTCAAACTTCTGCAGCATTCCACTGGCTGAATGTTTACCTCTCCCCACATAAACACACACAACAGAAAGCCCCATTAGAGCCAGGATTTGGTTCGACCCATTGAGAGTGCCGGCGTTAATGCACCCGGTCATCAGGGCACCAAGTTGGGATTTCTTTGACCCCTTTCATTGGATTCTAACTCCAAGAGGGGGACCTTGAGGAGAGGGTGCAAATCCCGAAATCAGTGCCTTGATGTGCTGGCACACAAATGCTGGTGCTCTAATGGTCGGAAGGGCCAGGATTCAGTTTTATCTGTGGTAGGGCAAGCAGCAAAGATTTTCCTGGTAGACAGGTAAGGTAGGGGTATATGTGTGTGTTTGTGGTGGTGGTAGGGTGTCCATTGTCAGAAAATAAGCTCCAAAAACTAAAACTATGAGAAGTACTTCATTTTTTTAAATTCTTTATGATCAACATGAGTGATTTGATACCTTTTATTGGACCAAGAGATTCCCAGAATGTTTTAAGCTTTCGAACTTACACAGAGGTCATCATCAGAAAAATGGCAGTTATACAAAGAAACAGTTTAAGAACTTGGGGAAGAACTGGTATAAAACCGAGACAGAAAACAGAGATAAGAAAACAGTCTTTGAAAACCTAGTAGGGTGTAAATCTGCTCCTCTTTGAATGTAATGTAACATGGTATTAGAAGATCTATAGCTTGTCAGTTCCCAGTTACCTTCCTGAAAATAGACAGCAGACTGTGTGTGTGTGTGTTTATGTGTGTGTGTGTTGCACACAAACTATCTATAGTGTATGGTAGAGTGTTGCTGTGTATGAGAGTTGGTTACTGGAACAGCGTTGTTGTGCTGCAGTAGTGATGTCAGGATGTTGTGCTGCATTAGCTATGCCACTACAGCAGCACAACAAGATGGAACTCCATTGCGTGCATGACTCTATGAGCCTGTGGTTCCGACTGCCAACTGAGACAAACCAAAAGGCATTGGAGATCATTGGAAGCCGCTTTTTTTTCTTTTTTTTAAAGTCTTCAGTAACGGTGATCCTGGTGTGATGAACAGTTGGGCTGTGATGGTGAGAACAGAACGTTTGAGGAAGAAAGGCTGCCGCGGTAAGAGAAAGTGGGACCTTGAACTGAGTTTCAAGAAATAATCAGAAAAGTAAGTGTGAGCTCATCGGGGGTGAGCAGGTGACACTCTTGATTTACAGGCTTTTTTTTAATGGTGACCATACACTATAAAAGATTGTGTGGTCACCCATACCCAGACAAGCCTGTGTATGACTCTCGAGGTTACTCTGGCAACCAGTAGACCTCTTGAGCTGTGCTCTCGAGGTCTCTGGTTGCAACGTCAACCTCTCGAGTCATACACAATCCTCTATGTGTTAATCCATTGACGTGGAACTTTTGTAAAAGAGCCTTTGGCTTAAAGGTACTTTCCTAGGTAATAAATAAAATCAATTCCTTGTAAAAGAGTGTATATTTTATACCTGGACTGATCATATTTTGCTTGTTATTTGCTTGTAATTAATCCTGGGTTGCCCCTGAAAAAGGGACCCCTGGTCTCAGTGGGCCTACCTGGTTATCAAAATTCAATAAATAAAAAAATACAAAAATAAATAAGCAGAACTATAAACTGTTTCTAAAGGTGTGCCAATGTTATAGTCAGAAGTCTCTTTGGGCATGGTCGCCTAAGCTTGTTTTTAGGGTAACCTCCTAAGCCTGAAGATATGAAAGTATGGATGAGCCGAATGAGGTAGAGAAATGTCTTATGTGCGAACCAAAATTCTTTGGTGGCAGCACTTTATGTGAGACCAAATAATTTTTGCGTCACAAACCAGAATCAGATCCCTCACTAAGCTGAGCAACCAGGATTTTTGGTGTGCCCAGAAAAGGTATTTATGGGCCATTTTTTCAAAAAGCGAACAACAGAGTCTAGCCAAATAGATCCTGCTTACCTAGAGTCAGGTGTTTGTTTTTTAAAAATTCATAATTTTTATGTCTTTTGCATTTTTTCAAAAAAACATAAAAAAGAAACAGATGGCAACCCTCAAAACCTAAAAGATGTTTCTCACAGCCTCCCCTGAGCTGAAAGGTGCTTGGCTCCCCCACACCTGAAATCAGGTACGAAAAACAGAATGCTCGACATCTGGACTGTGACACAAGTCATGACTGAAACAGTGGAATCCCCACCAACGCTTTGCGTTGGCTGCCCCACTACTCCCACCCCCACCCTTGGTGAGCATTACTATATAATGTAGCACATCACGTGTGGTCTAATAACCAATCAGCCTACTTTTCCACTTACAGCTTATCTGCTCCAGCCACTAGTGGCTGCTACCACAATCATTTAACTAATATTTCAATTCCCAACTGTGTAACTATGCTGCCTTTTTTAGCAATATTGTCCCTTCTTGCTCCATTTACATCACTCCCTCCATCCTCATACCCCAAATTGCAAGTATGCCTGCAGGCATCCCTTACTGTGTCAGCAGCATCACCTCCCTACGCCACTTCCCATGCAGGACCCCCTTTCCTTTTTTTAATCATCTCCCTCATAGCACAAACCACTGCTCCTCCACCTCCCTGCCAATCTGATCCTCTGATCTTTCCACTTGACATGTATACTGCTACCACTTCTGTCTTATCCCAACCCCACCCCTCCTCTGTCCACACCCCCTCCCTCCAACCTCTTCTGCTGACTCCCACCTGCCCCCTCTTTATTACTCCCTCCCCTATGTGGTCTGCTCATCTCCACCTGCATCATAGAATCCTCTGGCTCCCACCTCCCCCCTGCCCATCACCATTGACTGCAGCACTTCACTTGCTCAGAATACTCTCTCTTCTCCTCCTGTTGTCTGGTAATATACATCCTAATCCCAGTCCCACCACGGTACCTCTGCACCCCCACTCCCTCCACTGTGCTGTGTATTGCCACCTTAAATGTTTGTGGCCTATTGAAGGAGTTTGATGTTCCCCAGTGCTGGATAGCTCAGCACCAGCCAGATATCCTGTCACTAGTTGAAACCTGGCTCTCAAAGTCTACCCCTGACTCTGCCATCTCTATTTCTGGATACACTCTGTTCCACGAGGATAGGCTTGGCCAAACGTGGTGGTGGGTGCACTATATACCTTCGTGACCCCCTCCAGGGCCTTGCTCTCCCATCCCCCCCAGCTTCAGACTGGTACCCAGGCCCTATCCTTGAAAGTCTGTCCTGATAACTCCAGGCCCCCCCTCTGATTATCACATCTGTCAACATCCCTCCAAGTAACCAGAAACTTGCCTTCCAGTCTACTGTGGACCACCTCCCCACCCTTTCCACTAAAAACTAAACAAATAACATTTGGAGACTTTAATATTAATTGGCTCTCAAACTCGGCATGCAACAATGGCCCTAGATCTCACCCAGCTTGTCACCTCCCCTACCTGTATCAATCACAATAACACCTCCACCCTCCTGGATCTTGTCTTCTCAAACCGCCCTTAGAAGATCCTGTCCACCACGGTGCTCCCTGATGTAATAAGTGACCATTCCCCTGTGCTCTGCACCTGGACTTACAAACATAAGAAACTGGTCCCCATCATAACAGTTTTGTGCCGGCTCAAACCAGGCAAACTAGGTGCCCTAAAGGATTACCTCACCCACTGGGACTGGGCCCCCATCTACCGTGCCTCCAATATTGACTCCACTCTTGACTATTTCATTACATCTTTCAACTTGGCCTGCAATAGATTTTCCCCTCTTGCCAAGTGTACAATCAAACACCCCGGCGCCCTCTGGATCACACAAACACTACTGGACCAGATGCATCTCCGGGCCAGCTTTGGCAAAAGGCACTAGACTCTGGCTTACCCTCTGACAGGCAACACTACCAGCGGCATGCAACACATGCACTTGGGCTATCTGCAAATCCAAAGCCGAGAACTATAGGGCGTCCCTTACATCTACCTGGGGAACTGGGCAAACATTCTGGGACAACCTAAAGGAATTAAATGGCAAGCCTGTGTCACCCCCTCCAACCCAGATCACCATCTATGGCTCCATTGCTACTGATCCACAACTTATAGCCGATACCCTAAATACCTAATTCTCTGACCTTAGCCCAGTCCTGCCACTAAATTTCTTTGACCCCCCCTCACCCCCCCTCCTCCCTCACTCATCCACCCTTCTACTTCCATGCCATCTCTGCCCAGGAAGCAAAGCCATACCTTCTCAAAGCCCTTGGCGGCACTCGTCACAGTAGTGACACACTGGACCGCCGTCTACTCCGCCTAGTCCTTGATGTGGTTATGTGCCCTCTCACCTGCATTCTAAACCACTCCCTCAGCCTCAGCAAGTTCCCCTCAGTCTGGAAAATGGCTACTATCACACCTATTCATAAAAGTGGAGACCGACTCTCCAGTGGGAACTACTGCCCCATCTCTATCCTCCCCCCAGTCTCTAAAGCATTGGAAAGAATAGTCTTAGATCAGCTCACGGACTACTTCAATAAGCACAACCTTCCATGTGATGAACAACGTGGTTTCAGGAGGGGTCTTAGTACTACCACTGCCCTGTTAGAGTTCACTAACTTTATTCACTCTGCCCGGACATAGGACACCTGGCCGGCGCAGTTTTTATCGACCTGTCGAAAGCGTTCAACACTGTTAATCACCCCCTGCTACTATCTGCTCTCTCCCAACTCGGCCTCTCCACTGAAGCCACAGCCTAGTTTGAGGACTACCTATCTGCTAGATCTCAATGGGTAAAAATAAACAGGACCCTCTCCAACTGCCTGCTGGTCCATTCTGGGGTTCCACAGGGCTCTATATTAGGGCCCACCCTATTTAGCCTTTTTGTTAATAAACTACCCAAAATCTGCCCTGGGAATATCCTTATGTACTCAGATGATGCAGTCCTTTTCTCTGCTCACCGCAACCCAACTTCCCTTCAACTATCCCTAAAAGACTCTTTCACTAAAGTGGAGGCCTGGTTCTCTGATCACAGGTTAGTACTAAACAGCAAAAAAAAACAAAAAAACAAGGCCATGCTGTTTTCCAACTACCAGAACAAAGCCAGAAATTCCCCCCTCATAATATTTACCAAACATTTTCACACTCTTGAACAAGTCCAGAACTTTAAATACCTTGGGATCACTCTTGACCCAGCCCTCACCTTCCAAGCACACATTCACCTCCTTGGCTCAGCTATCAGTACTCAACTCAGCCAGCTGTACTGTCATTGTCACTGTCTTCCCCCTGAGGCCCTGCAACTAGCTGTATCCTCCTCTGTATTGTCCCTCATAGACAATGGTATCCTGGTCTATGGGTCTGCCGATGACACCTCCCTGCACAGAATAAGGGTCTCCCTGAACAAAGCATGCTGTCTTATCACCAGCTGTAACAGGCTCACCCATACCTGCACTCTCTACAATATAGCAAATCTGATCAACTTTGCTGAAAGACTAAAGTACCAGACTTGCTTGTTCACCAGGAAAATTCTCAGTGGCCTCGCTCCCCAGGTGTCTCCTCCCTCCTACACCCTTCACCAGCAATGGTAGCTACCCATAGCTCCACCAAACCCTCCTTCCAAGTATCATGTTTCAGAACAGTATTAGGGCAACGATCCTTCCACTATTGTGCCCCTACCTGGCTAAACTCTCTTCCCCAACATATCGCTGCTACAAATAAACTGGGGAGTTTCAAGATCCTCCTTCGGGATTATATCCTCAATGCTCACACCTGCAAATGCCACTAACCAATTACAACACCCACTTGCACAGTCCCTCCCCTTATACCTGACAAGGGATCCTGTCCTACCTCTCCATCCCTCCCCTGTTTTCTCCCCCCCACTGACAAGGGACCATCGTCCTGCCCAATCTCCTGTTTCCCTGTTTCTCTTCTTTGTACCTTATAAGGAGCACTGTATGCTGTCCGTCCCTTGTTGTATAATGAGTACTGTGTGCTGTTGTTAACTATACTTTACTGCCTATTGTATGAATTTGTAACCTTTGTTTTTATTGACGTGGAGCCTTTGTAAATGAGTCTCTGACTCAAAGGATTGTAATTCCGATACTGTGAAATAAATAAATAAATATTAAGGCACGACCTAAGAACAGCTCCTGAAAGAAAAATTCTTTGGTCACATCCGAGGGTTAACACAAAAACCCTGAGTATGCTCAGAAGCCAAATTTCAAAACATTAAATAACTCTAGAAACGATTAAAATTGTTTCATGAAACATTTGCAAAGCATACCCTTGGACCAAGCCCCCTGTACCCTAAAAGTTTCAGAACAAAATTCCAAACTGTCTTTGATGCAGGTGCAAGAAAAAAATGTCCATAAAGTGCATTTTTCAAGACTTTTAAAAATTCTAGATCTCAGAATCTGGAGGAGCTTCTATCACGAAACGTCCCTCTTTCAAAGAACATGTCAACTGGATCGTACATGCAAAATGTTGTGCAAGTTCCTTGAACAGAGCCAAAGTTATTAAGGTGCAAGAATTTTGGATTAAACATTAAACAGCCTGCTCATCCATAACTATACTTGTGCTACTGCACAAACATAATATATAGAGAATATTGGATGGGCAACTATGCACAAGTATAATATATATTTGCAAAACACTTTGTTAATGCACTACTTAGGGTTCAGCTTAATGCCACAAAAGTAAGGAAATGTGACATTAAGCCTTCCAACCCTAACTTCCTACCCTACCCCCCAAGGAGCAAAAGGAACAAACATTAGGGTTTTATAGACTCGGCCAGTAAGATAATAACCTTCATTTTTCTTTTTTATTGTTTCGTAACCGGGTAAGCCCACTAGGCACAAGTGCCTTTTTTCAGGGGTGACCTGGGAGCACTGGGGAGGATAAGTGACTTGCTCAGGGCCATTCAGTATGCAAGTGGAGGGTGTGGTAATTAAACCTAGGTCTGCTGGATGTGCCAAGCTCATTCACATTTTCCTAATGCTGATGGCACATTAGCCAGTTTTACTCAGCAATATCCCAGCGCGACATTGTATAGTCTGGTCTGTTTTGGATTAATATGTTGTACAAATGAGTACAGGCAGGACACAGTACAACGGCAAAGCAAGCAGCAAACATCTGGCATTGAAAAACGCTTATTTAAATATATGTATGTATCTGACTTGCCAGTTAATCAATGTGTTTGTTCTTTTTATTTGGGGGGGGGGGGATTGAGTAGTTTTATTTTTAGGGTTTGGATTTTTTTTTAGTGAGTAAAGGTGGCATCCTTGTTTATAATGGCAATGAAGAATTTTTTAAAATGGCATTAAACATAGAAACAAACATAAGGGTTTTAGAGACTCTGCCAGCTGGATAATATCCTTCATTTTCCTTTTTTATTGTTTGGTAAGCAGATAAGCCCACTAGTGCCTTTTTTCAGGGGTGATCTGGGAGGCTGTGGATTCTATCCCCACACCAGGCACTTGGGTTAAATCCAAATACTGACACTGAAGTGCAACATGAGGGGGTGCTGCACTCCTAAGGTGCTGTCTTTCAGATGAGACGTTAAACCAAGGTCCCATCT
The DNA here is from genome assembly GCA_016271365.2 of Neoceratodus forsteri. Taxonomy (NCBI): domain Eukaryota; kingdom Metazoa; phylum Chordata; order Ceratodontiformes; family Ceratodontidae; genus Neoceratodus; species Neoceratodus forsteri. The sequence goes on along the minus strand of CM057452.1, from coordinate 1,591,483,438 downwards.
GCCAGTTCTGGTGGTAGTTCAGGTGGATGGTAAAGATCCCATGGCAGTTCTCGAAAAGAGTAGGTGAATTTCCCTGGTGCCCTGGTCAAATTTCCCCCCATTCACTAAAAATACCACCAACAGCTTAATCTGATTCAAGGTCAGCTGGCATTCATCTGTATCCCCCTCCTCTGGGTCGTGCCTGAAAAAAGGCAGAATTTTTCTAGTGCACTTACCCGGTCAACAAAAACTAAATAAATAAATTATTAATCTGCTGTGTCCTCATTGTCAGCACTTTTTTACCTGTTTATTAGGCAAATCTAAAACATGGGTGCCAACCAATCAGGATGCAGGATTTTCTGTGCCAATTTTATAATAATAATCATTTAGTAGTGTAATTTTTCGGGTATGGGGCAGACATTTATATAAATGTTCTTGTAATGGTGTGCAAAACCGGATGTTTTCAGTTATACTCCAGACTTGCTGTTTGTGAGTAAAATTGAATGTGACAGATGCCTAAGTAATATCCACTAGAGGAAACAACATATCGATTGATGTAATCAGTACAGTGGTCTTTGCCAAATGCAGTTCAGTATGGAGAATGTTATAGGTAGAACTGATATGACCACGGGGAGTCTGGCAGGAAGACAGAAACAGGAAAAAAAGAGAGGAATTGTAATGCAGGGAAATGTCCCTCATACTGTATAAGTAATTAATTTGCCAAAGTGCATTATTACATCCCCTGACGGGGAGTGTTCTATGGGGCCATATACAGTATTACAGTTAAAGTACCTGTAAGGATCTCAATAGTAACTTTTTAAAGTGTATCCTTAAAACAGATTATTCGACATTATCTGCACAACGTATTCACTCAGGATAGCCCAGATGCAACATCTCCCTTTCAGTGGGGCCTGGTATTGTCTCTACTGACTTGCTCAAAGCTCACACAATGAACTTGCAGCTAAGGTGGGATTCAAATCTGTGACCTCTTGAGTCTCAGTGCACTGCTGTAGTCACTGTAGCACACTGTCTTCTGGCAATACTCTTGTGATCCAGTATTTATGAACTAGGGCAGATTTAATAGATGTCTTCAATGAGCACAACTGGCTCTAGCACAGCATGACTTATGAAGCTGCTTAGGGTCCCTGGAGCAGAGAGGCACCCAAGAAGCTTTGTTATGGGGCTGCCTGTCAGGTGTGCACATGACCTCTGACCTGATAGGGCTGGCACTGTCATTAATATATTATATCAGTATTTTAGATTTTTTCATCCTTTATTTGACTGCCACTTCCTCTCCAACTGCCCCCTTCTTGCTGTGACGCCCAGCCCCATCACCCATCTTACTCAAAATTCACCTCCGTCTGCTTGTGCCACCACAGGTGAGCAGGAGTTTTGATAGGTTGTATGGAGCCTGCGGGGTTGCTGCCGTCATCCTGCTGCTGCTGGAGGTGCTTTTCCCCTGCTTCTCCGCACCCAGACTGGCATACATGCCGTGGTGCCCATGCACTGTGTAATGATGCTGTACACTTCAGAGCCTGCATCCAGCCAGCCTGGTGGGTGACCACTGCCGCACCACCCAGCCTCTGCTACGTTGTGGCCAAGCAGCAGTATACTCTGTCCCCCCCTCCAAAGGAGGGAGAGCAGTCAGTGGATGCTCAATCCTCCTTCCTCCGGCTGACCCCCAAGGGAGCACAGTCCATTTCCAAACCCAGGTTGCTGGTGTGGCAGATGGTGAGGGGCCCACGCTCAGGCTGCCATGCCAATGGGTCGGCTTGGATTCTTTTTTATCCCTATTCACCAGTTGCCTTCAACTCCACACCCCCATGTGGTTTCTGAAAGCCCCATTATGGCAAGCCCAAGATAGATCTTGGGATTCACACAAGTTTGCAATGGATACAGGGAGGTGCCTGGCCAGTCATTGAGGCAGGAGGTGTAGTAAAGATTGACAGATTCGTGCTCCAACCAGGAGCCACTGTCTCCTCCTAAAAGCCCTTTCCCTCACACACAAAGGCCAGTTGGGCAGCATTTGACCTAGTGATTTGGGCATGATATTGTATAGTCACCCAGAATATCAATGCCCCGTTCTATTGCCCATTTTCCACCTAGCCAGAATGTTTCAGATATGAGCCTCCTGCTTCTGTTCTGCATTGTGAATCCTTATCCTCTGCAGCTTTACCTCTGCATCTTCATGGAGCCATTCTTACTGATGTGCCTCCACAGTGTATCATAACCAGACAGAGTAATACAGAAGTCAAATACCCACCTGTCTGACACATTCAGGGCATTCTTACAGTTCACCTGATATAATCTGATTCAGTAAACCTCTTCCTGGCTGCAGTCATATTTGCATGTCACTGGATGTTTTAGGTGGCTCAGCCAAAGGTTGTGGGCTGTCAATGAATCTACTCTTGTGACTCCCATGAACTGATCATGAATAATAGGAATCTGGTGATGGACTTTGCCATGGGATGGGCACAGGATTAGGGCAATCCCCACAGTTCATTTCAGACCCAGACACCGTCAATCTGGACTCAGAGCTGACCTCTTTGGCTGGTTTTCTGGTGTGTTTTGGCAGGGGCTGCACATGTTCTGACTGGGGTTTCTATCAGGGGATTAAGCACTAGTGGCTCACATAGGTGGTCAGTTGAAGGGACACTGTTGCAGTCAGGGTTGTCTCTACCATACCAGCAAACTGGAATCTCCTGACCCTCTTCCAGTTCCACTTGAGCTGTGCAGATAGCTGTTTAGCTGACATCTCAAGGATAGTGTTGTAGGCAGGTTTGGCTGGGAGTCCTATGAAAGACCAACAGTCACTCGCCAGACTTACAATAGTCCGATACTGTTTGCCCAACAATCACTTGCTCAACAGTACAAATTTGCCCAACAGCAGAGGTGATTATATTTAAGTATGAGGGTGTGTGGCAGGCGTTAATGAGCAGCTAAACGAAGTAGCCGTACCACTCTGGAGCTCCGTACAGCAACGAAAATTAAAGTGTTTTTTTCGGCACAGAAACCTTTATTGGAAGTGCGATTTTGCCTTTCGGGTACTGAACAATGGATTAGTTTCTGACCCCTAGCAAATCAGCCCAGCAGTTGGGCAAAAATGCGAAAAAGTCAGCTGGGATGGAGGCTAGTGGAGCGGGCAGCCTAGGCCTGATCTCTCTTTCTGTGGCAGAGATCGCTATTATTAGCAAGGCCATGTCGGAACAAGTCCTGGAGAACCTTAAGCCTAAATGGGACCACCTGGAACAAGCTCTGCAAGGAATTTCAAGGGAGATTAAACAGCATATTCACCAGATTAATGAGGTGGAACAATGAGTTTCGGACCTCGAGGACACCACGAGTGGAGCACCAGAAGAGCTTGCTAAATTGACAAAGGAGCTGGAAGACCTCAAAGAAGCCTTAGATTACCAAGAGAATTATAGCTGCAGAAATAATCTGCAGATCAGAGGTCTTCAGGAGGGTGCAGAATGAGGAAATCTTAAGGCTTTCTGTGTGGAGATTATTCCGAAGCTCTTGGGACTTGATTTAAAGAAGGGAAAGCTTAAGGTGGAGTGGGTGCATCGGGCTCTTGTACTGCACCCGCCAAACAATCAGCCACTGCGTCAAGTAATTTTCAGACTACACCACCACCCAGACAGGTAGGCTATCTTGGAGGCCTATCACAATGTGAAGGAGTTGAGGTTTGAGGGGCACAAGCTAACTTTACACCAGCATATGTCCCTAAGAGTGCAGAGAAAATGACAGCAATTTGATGTCCAAATGGATGGCATGAGGAAACGAGGCATTGATTTTTTTATGATTTACTCTGCAACAGTAAAGGTGCGTGTTGAAGGAGTGACATATTAATTCTAGGAAGCAGACAAACTTCAGACCTTTATTGATGAATGGGATAAGAAGAACAAGAAGACCTGAATGTGCAGCCTGTAAGCTGAGAGGAGCTTTTTGCTGGTGACCTGAGCACCCAGTGGGTACGAGGACTTCGTATGGATGTGCACATATTTGGATTTAGGGTGGGGGAGGCAGAACAAAGTGAAAAAGATTGTGGGAGGGCCATTCCATGGCTCTCTCACCTCTGAACTAGAGACAAAACTGCTGTTCGAGCAGGGTTCAAGCTGGCTCATTGTGTTTCATGTGTCTATTTTGCTGACTGTAGTCTACAAATGAGAAATGGGAGTGTATGGACACTAGAGAGGAGGAAACTCACAAGGGTGGGAAGGGGTGGGTAGGGCAAGGGGGCCCAGTGCATGTGTGTGTGGGCACGAACCTGTCGCCTCTCCCATTGCTGACCCACAGGATGAATGATACAGCTTTGTGGTAACAACTGAAGTGGAAGGGAGGGGGACTATGGGCTGTACTGAGTGATGTGCCAAATAAGGCAGGGCTGGAAATGAGGGAAAGGGGGGGGGTACCTCTGTTATCCAGCAATATGAAGGGCCCATAAACACACTGGGAGAGTAGGGGATAGTCGGGGTATGTTATACTAATGTGGGGGTCAGACACTCTGAAACAAGTTCTTTATAGTTAAGGGGATGAATGCATTATATAAAGGTGTGGAAAGACGTAGTAAATATGCCAAAACATATGAAATAAAGAAAGGTGCGGAGGGAGGGGAGGCATATGGGGGTCTTGACTGATATCGATATGCAACAATTAATTCTGATAAGGAGTATTATGAGAGAAAAATGTTTTTTCATAGAACACCAAATGGCTCAGGGTGGTGGTGGGGAGTGGGGGCTGTTTGTAAAGTTTTTACAATGTTTGATTATATACTTGAAGTTCTTACTGTTTGGTTAGTCACAGAGTACCACATGGACCAGATTGGTAGAAGATATAGCGGTTTAGGCTATTTGGGGTTTGAATATGGCTAATGCAAGTGCTTCTTGTCCACAGGTGGCCAAAATAATTACCTGGAATGTTAAAGGGTTCTCTTCACCTACCAAGAGGGCGAAAATTCTTGTGGCACTGCGAAGGAAGTGAGCAGATGTGACACTTATCCAAGAGACACATCTGTCACCTAAAGAACATGATAAATTGGTAGGGGGATGGGTTGGGGCCTGCCATGCAGTATCATATAACCCCTACAAAAGAGGGGTTGCCATTTTCTTAAATAAAAAGTTCCCCTTTACAGTTCAGTGGGTTGTTAAAGACACATTAGAGGGTCAATATATTTTTGTGGTGGGGGAGACAGAGGGGAGGCCTCTGACGCTGGGAAGTATGCATGCTCCCACGGTGATGGACCCCCTTTTTTACCAGAAAATTCTGGACATTTTGATACAGGAACAATTCCAGAACTTGTTCCTAGGGGGCGACTTTAATTGCGTGGCAGACCCCAAATTGGACTACTCCGGGGTCAGGTCGATGGAAGTTGCAGCAGTGTGCCAGTGGCAATTAGGATTGGCTGACCTCAGTATGGTTGACGTCTGTAGGACAGCTAACCCAGGAGCTCATGAGTATACATTTTACTCAAGTCCACATTGCTCCTGGTCTAGATTAGACTATATATATATATATATATATATATATATATATATACACCCCCAGAGATATGTACCCAAGGGTTCGGAAGGTTGAACATAGCCCGATCTTTCTCTCGGATCATGCTATGGTCTAGTTAGAATTCCAGATAATGACAGGCTGTGAGTGAAGAGGAGACTGGAGACTTCTGAATTATTTACTCACTAGTCAGAGATTCAGGGACTTCCTTAAAGAACAATGGAAATTTTATGAAGAAACGAACAAGGGGTCAGAAAAATCAGAAGGGGTTTTCTGGGAAGCGGGCAAAGTTTTTATGAGGGGCATGATTATAAGTTATACAACTAAACTGAAAAGGGAGAAGCAAAGGGAATTATAACAAAGGATATGGGAGCTGGAGAGTGATGTTTTATTTAGGAGGTAAGGATGAAAAACTAGGAGAACTACAGATAGCTAGGGAAGCCCTGAATGCTAATCTGACTGAGGAGGTTAGAAAAAGACTACTTTTTGTAAGACAAAGGATAACCACTACTAGTACACCTCATGAAGGGAGGGCAAAGTTAGTAAAATGATTGTACACATTAGGGGTAGAGGGGGTAGACTATTAAAAGAGCAGGCTGCCATTCGGGAATGGGTCAAGGAATTTTTTAAGGCTCTATACAAGGCTGAATGCCAGGGTTCAGATTCCATCCTGGACAGATTCTTCGAGGAGAGACTAAAGGAGCTTAATATGTATACCCTTGAGGAAAGGAGGGAGAGAGGGGCCATGATAGAAACATTTAAGTACCTCAGTGTAGTCAACAAAGTCCAATAGGGTAGCATCTTTCAGAAGAAGAGATATGCAAGAACAAGGGGACACAATTTGAAGATGGGGGGGGATGGCTCAGGGGCAGTGTGAGGAAGTATTTTTTCACAGAGAGGGTGGTGGATGCATGGAACAGCCTTTCTTAGAAGGTTGTGGAGTCTAAAACTGTGGGAGCATTCAAGAATGCATGGGACAGACATAAGGCAATTCTTGTGGGGGTAGGAAGAAATAGACTGTTGTTTAACTAGGATCTGCAGCTTATCCTGTAGGTAGGGAAATGGGCAGACTAGGTGGGACAATTGGTCCTTATCTGCTGTCAAAGTCTATGTTTCTATGTTTCTAGGGCCTCTCTGTTCCTAAACTAAATGAGGCACAAAGAAAAGTGTTGAGAGTGAAGATTTTTAAGGAAGAGATTGTTGTGGCAATATGCAAATTAAAGAAGGGGAAGGTAGCAGGCCCTGATGGTTTTGGGGTGGATTATTATAAATTACTGTGGCATGAACTAGCTGAACTCCTTAGAAATGTCATGGAAGAGGCTAGAGGGGAAAAGGGGTTACCGAAGACATGCTGTAAAGGCCCTTATTTCGTTAATCCCAAAACCTGGTAAAACTTTTGAGGAATATGAGTTGTTCAGACCTATCTCCCTCCTGAATTATGATTACAAAATAATGACTAAAGTATTAATCCTAAGACTGGAGGGAATGCTTCCATGTTTGATCCACTCGGACCAGACTGGCTTTATACGAGACAGACCATCATACCACAACATGAGACGCCTGTTAAATGTGGTGTGGTGGGGCTCTCGGCATCCTGGTCGGGCATGTGTCCTGTCTATGGATACTGAGAAGGCCTTTGACAGAATAGAGTGGAGTTACTTGTTAACAACCCTTGAAAGATTTGGCCTGGGGGAGGGATTTATAAAATTGTTAATATGTTCTATAAAGCCCCCACAGCAAAGATTATTGTAAATAGCATCCCTTCTGAGAGCTTTCAATTAAAATGGGGTATCAGGCAGGTATGCCCTTTGTCACCCCTTCTTTTTGCAGTAGCAATTGAGCCTTTGGCTGTTAAGTTGAGGGAGGATAGCTGAATATCTGGAGTCCCAGGTCAAGGGGGACAGAGGCATACCATATCTCTATACATAGATGACATTTTTTTGTTCCTAACAGAGCCGACACAATCAGTCTTGGCGATGTTGGAGATAGTGGGACAGTTTGCTCAGTTTTCAGGTTACAAAGTAAATGTTAATAAATCTGAAATAATGTTTCTGGGAGAAAGGGATTGGATGGGAGGGGACACCTGGGGGTTGGAGTTAGCACATAAAGCATTTACCTACCTAGGGATTAAAGTTGCTCAGGTTTTGGCAAGTCTTTATGATTTGAATTATACACCCCTCTCTAAAACTATAATGGGGGACCTAAGCAGATGGCAGCCCATCCCATGGATGAGCAGGATTAATTTGATTAAAATGAATATATTACCCAGAATCCTGTATGTTACACAAATACTACCTTTCTGCCCTAGAAAAGAAGATATTAGAAAGATTGAAAGAGGTTTTAGTGTATTTATCTGGAGGGGTAGGAAATCGAGGGTGAGCTTTCAGCATTTAATGGCATCTGGGGAGCGGGGGGGGGGCTACATTTTCCTGACATCAAGGGATACTGCCTAGCTACCCAGTATAGATTTTTGCAGAGCTGGGTTAAGAAGGGTAAAGCAGCCTGCTGGCTGAGTCTGGAGGAGGAGGAGGAGGAGGGGGGGCACTGGGCAGACTCTCTGCATACCTTGGCCGAGATGGCTTGAGAGCCTTTAGAAGGCTTAAGGATCTAAATCCTGTGGTAGTGGCAACCCTTGAGGCATGGGGAGATATCAAGAAGAGGAAAAAGTAGATAAGGTGAATACTATTCTGGTTCTGGTGGCTGAAAACTCTGGCTTTTTGCCCGGTCTTTCGGAGGAGGGCCAAAAAATGTGGCAGGTGAGGGGAATACGTTGTGTGGGGGACCTACTTGGTAAAATGGGATTATACTCTTTTCAAGACTTGCAGAGAGAGATAGACATCCCTGCCTCACATTTTTACAAATATTTGCAAGTTAGGAATTACTGTGGTCAGCTGAGGAGACTTCTCTCAGATGAATCCCCACTCCACGAGGTTGACAGAGAGATAAGTGGGGCAGACAAGTTGGAGAAGGGGTTGATTGCTAGGGCAGTAAAGCCGGATAGGGGATTTTTCCAAGGGGAATCTCAGAAGACTAAAAGATGTTGGGAGCAGGATCTAGGGATGGCAATCAGAGATAATGACTGGGAGACCCTGATTCGCTCACATGTGGGTCTCCTGACCTGCAATAAATACAAAGAGGCCCAGTACAAATTTCTTCATAGATTATATTACCCCCCCAGCATGGTTCATAAATTTTTTCCTAAGGTTTCCCCTATTTGCAGTAAATGTGGGAAGGAACAGGGCACCTGTATACATTACTGTTGGAGGTGCTCAAAACTGGGTAATTACTGGAAGGACACAAGACAGTAGCTATCAAGGATGATGGGATCGGAAGTTGAAATGTCCCCTAGAGCACTACTTCTGGGAGTAAATGGGGAGGAGAATGGGGAAGGGATCTTATACCCCAGGTGGGTGAGGGTACTGCTGGTAGTAGCTAGGCAGGGTATACAAACCGTGTGGACGACTACTACGGTACCAACAAGGGAACATTGGAAGGACCTGGCTATTAGGGTTCAGCAATGTAGTAGTAGTAAAAACCTTTATTTTTATATAGGATAGTAGGTGGAAAAAACACATCATTAGGACTTTACGTCCTACTTACAAGATGGTCCTGTTATTGAAAAGTTTCAAAAGCTAAAAGTTTACAAATAGTGACAAAATTTAACAAAGACAACATAGAGGCTTATTATAAACGTACAGTATAATATAAATACAATCATTCAGAGTCATACAACATTAAGTTATACACCAAGAAACGTATAACAAATTTAAATTTTGTATCCTTCGGACAGGTACAATAAAACTCACATTTTAATAAACAGAGGATTCTGACCATAAGCAGTGGACAGACTTACATACATTTTGAAAGGACAGGAAGACTGGTTACTGGAGATGTGGGGCTGCTTCTTGAATTCCTTGTCTCCGAGTGAAGCGTTACTACTCATGCAAGGGATGTAGTTTTGAAATAGGTGACTGGGGTAGAGCAACAAGAAGGAGGATGAACTCTTGTTCAACATCAGGAGTGCTACAGTAAGGTAGAATAAAAGATCAGATCTTACTTGGGGCTCTGAACCCAATACACTGGAATAGGTATTAGGTGTTAAATATGAGGATTGATGGTTCAATTCTTGGACATGTGGTGCTCAGCTGGTTCTGTGACTTTTGTAGATGTAACTAAGTATCTTTTTAAAGCTGACATTGCTGAATCAATTTGATTTCTTTTTATCTTTCTATCTGTTATTTTATTAATCTGTAGTGTTTGTTATATGCAGTTTTCTCTTTTTATGTTATTCATAAAAATGGCAGCTCCAAAGAAATTAGTATCTTTAAAATATATACTAATGGGGAAAATTAGGTGAGCGTGGGAATATGGATAAATTTAGAAACCCTACAAAGTAATGCTGAGATAGGTGAATGTTGTTAATTAACTCTGTTTTTGGATGCTATATACAATGTTTTATGTGGTCACCCAGCAAGTCAGGTGTTTTGTATGTAATATATGAACTGCCAATAAAAAAGATTATACAAAAAAAAAAGAATAGGGGGTGTGGGGCGCAAAGCCCCCTGAAACATAAAATCATCTCCACGGAGGGCACATTTCTGTTTTTGGGCAAGTGATTGTCGGGCTCTTGTAAGTTGGCCGACTGACTGTCAGTATTTTGTAGTAGAACTGGTTTGGCTGCCCCTTCCCCTTTCAGGAGATTTGGGTCCCATACCTCTTCTACTTCAACATTCAGCACCTCCTCCTTCAAGGGCTGCTTGACAAGAGAACTGGGCTTGATCAGTACTGTCTTGTCACTGGCCAGGAAGTATGAGGTCTCCTTGTCTTGTTGGGTCTCAAGTACTGTTTCAATGATTGAGGTGTGAGCTTTTGTCATCTTCTCCATCAAGAAGCAAAGGGCAGCATTCAGTGACCTGGAATGCAGGTACCCTTGCTTACGCCCTAACACCTCCACATGGCACGGTACACTCAGCAGCATATTTTTCAACAATTTGGGGCCTACACACATGCTACATTGTTGTCTGATCTCAACAGCATCAACATACTATGGATTGATGATGACTGCAGTAACAGCCTATTTAAGGGCACGGCAATACTTACTACTGTGTTCCTGACATTTCAGCCACAGAACAAGTTGCAGAACTGGCACAGCACAGTGGAAGCCAGTCACCACAATGCAGATGCTGGTCCTCCCTTGCAAGGCACCTGAAGGGACATATCTCTCTGCTAGCGACCTGCACCAGACAGTCATTGAAATGGCTTCCTACTATGTGGGAACCTAGTTAACACTTTGTGGCATGAATGTCCACCAGCTTCAGACACAGGCCTTATACCTCCAGCTTTTTACACTTGCACCCAAATGTGAGAAACAACTTACAAAACAACCATCACATGCCTTCACCAGCAGAGGACCACTCCATTCAGCCAGTTTCACTCCTTAGTTTGCTGCTAGTGTAGTCTCTGAGTCTTGTGCAGCTCCTTTCATCAAGCAGAACTCGTGCCTTTCTCATGCACTGTTTGGGGTTCTGGCACTATTGAACAGTCACTGACATAAACATGTCCTTCAGGCCTAAGTGTACTGCCTTATCTCCTTCTGTACAGTCCTTGATCAGTTTCCATCCATGCAACAAGCATCCTGGCACCTTGAAGTGTCCTGTTCATGTTGCAAAGCAGGCATCTGTTTCTTAACTTGATGGTCCATATTCACACTACCAGTTAACTCCAGTTGCTTTCTGTTTTTCTGCATTTTTCTCATACTCAAATCCCAGATGGGCCTCCCACTCTGCAACCCCCTTTTTACCTATTGGTTTAGCTGAACCCATCCTACGACATGTCCTTTGATGGGGATGGTCATAACACAGGGTGCTGCTGTGTCTACGGGTATTTGTTGTAATACTCACTAGTAGCCCCTTGCAAAAACTGCAGAAAACTATGTGCCCTTCTCACTCTTCTTTTTGGGATACAGGAACGGGCATCTTGCTGAGATGGAACAAATGACTCAAACTACAGGGTCCAGGCACTTGAATCTCCACTTAGTAGGAATGGATCGAATTCACGTGGTGCATAACAAGTCATCCTGGAGTCCCTAGACCCAGATGAACTTATCATCTAGACAGGAACATATGGTAATCTCTTACTCCATCACTGGATCCTAGGGTCTGTAGTCACCACTGCAAAGCAGATCAACCAGGACCCTTCTCCCCAGACGCTGTCTCTGCTCCAGGTATCTTCAGGCTCATTAGTTTATGGAATTTTTCAAACTCCAGCAATCTGAGTTCTAATTGGAAGGCAATGCCTAAAGTGTAATGGTGTGCAGCAACTAACCACTCCCCCCGCTCGAGCCATTAAAGGCTGCACCTCCTAACTGCTTCCTCGAGCATTTTCTCATTGCCCCACCATCCTCCCCTCCTCCTCCAGTGGCTCATGTATCTCTCCCGTGGGCTTCTTCCTAAGGTACCTTTAGCCAAGGCAATCATTCCCACAGCACCTCTTGGGGTGGATCCCTCCTCTAGGGTTCCTTTCCGTCATTCCCCTACAGGGTGGTATATCCCATGGATAGAGAGGCGAACAGCCAAAGATCTTCTAAGTTGCACAAGCATAGCACCATACTCAGTTGCATAGGTCCATTGAACTGGCTCTATGGTCCCACTTCCGTGTGCACACACAAGAAGCACAGTATGGTATGCCAGCAAGGCAACCCAGATTGAGGGTGGCAATATTTAATATTGGGCCACCATAATTTGTTCTACCTAACTTTGTACCTTGGTGCCCTGAAATGCTCGATGCACCCAACTCCAACTAGGATCATGTCAGCTAGAGCTCTACATTATTTGTGCAGTATTACATAGCCTATCCCCTTGGGGACCTCCTAGATGAAGATGGCTACAGGTGCATGAAATCTGATAGATTTCTTTGACTCGGTGAGCAAGGAGTTGGATCGGAGAAGGGCAGTGGATGTGGCCTACCTGGACTTCAGCAAGGCTTTCAACACCGTTCCTCACAGAAGATTGGTAAACAAGTTGGGGAACCTGGGGTTGCATATTAAGGTGGTAATCTGGGTAAAAAACTGGTTAGGGGACAGGACACAGAGGGTAGTGGTAAATGGAGTTTGCTCCGAGGATAGGAGGGTGACCAACAGGATACCTCAGGGATCAGTGCTGGGATCAGTCCTCTTCAGTGTCTTTATAAGTCAATCAATCAATCAATCAAATCTTTATTTATCCAGGCGATCACCATTGAGCAAGCTCATTTACAAGGTGGACCTGCTGCTGGCAGGGAAAATTGTACAGTTACATATAAATATACATAATACAAAAGGAACAACATGTTTACAATACTGATAGGAGCAGAGTATTTACATTCCAAGCCACATGTACAAGAAAGATATACATAACACAACCTGAACGTAATATATATATATAGTTCCCACAGGAGCAGGATGTGTATGGATGTCATATACAAACCATAGAAGAAAAAAAGAAAGATTATTTATATTCCTGTCCAGCAGAAACATGTTACAGGCCTGGATGGAAATTCCTAAGCTATGGAGGTGCACATAACAGTGTGTAAGCCTTAGGTAAATGTGGCAGAAGGGGGGTGGTGAATAAGAGGGATGCAGAGAGTGCTAAGGGCAAGTGGGGCAGAGGAGGGGAGTGTAGTAGTGGCAAGGGCTGATTTGGATAAACAGCTGAGACTAGTGTTGAAGAAGAGAGGAACAATAGTCAAGCTGCTAGGAGCGATAGAAGCAATTACAGATTTCAGTAAATGTTTTGTCATAGAGGGTCTTAAAGAAGGCAGGACTGACAGGTGAGCTAAGTCTCAACGATTTTTGTATCCTATTCCAGAGAGTAGGCAGGGCATAGCTTATCCAAAGCAAGTGTTGGCCCTTGGGACATTCAAAGAAATCTGCGATTGACTTCTTAAGGCGTAGTTCCTAATAGGACTAAGGGGGAGACAGTCAACAACGTATTGTGGGAGTTTGTTAGTAAGGGCTCGGAGCGTCCATAGGGCTGCATTTCTGTATCGCCTGTATTGAAGGGAGGGGCACCCTACAGCTGCATATAAAGAGCAGTGATGTGTGGAGTATGGGAGGCCAGTTATAAATCTCAGTGCTCTGTGATATAATACATCCAGTTTTGCAAGATATGAGGCAGGGCAATGGCCATAAATGAAGTCAGTGTAGTCAATTAATGAAAGGAACGTAGATTGGACAAGCTGTCTTTTTGCATCTGTGGTCAAGAGGCGTTTAATTCTGATAAAAAGACCAAGTCTCTGCCTCAGTTTTTTCAGCAGTTCTTCTGTGTGTTCCACAAAAGAGAGTTTGTTGTCTAGCCAAATACCAAGGTATTTGAATTTAGTCACAAATTCAAGAGTTTCTCCTAATAAAGTAGAGATTGATGGTAATGGACTAGCAACAGCAGAGTAAGCCCCTGGGCCTGATGGTGAGAAAAGAATGGCCTTGGTTTTTTTTTTGCATTTAGTAGTAACTTTTTGCTAAGGAGCTAGCACTGCAGAGTATTAAAGTCAGCTTGTAACATAGCTCAGGCAGCTTCAGGAGATTCCCGGCTTAAGTAGAGCACTGTGTTGTCAGCAAAAAGTGAATACTGGCATCTTTGATGCCTATGTCCAAGCTGTTGATATAAATGGCAAACAGTAATAGGCCCAGTATGGAGTCCTGGGGGACACCTCTTTTTATCGGTTTAAGTGGAGAAATCTCTCTGTCAGCCTTAATTTGTTGCTATCTATCAGAAAGGTAGTCTTGAAACTATCCCAGTGCGGTTGAGCCAATGCCTGTAGTTTTTAAGGTGGAGAGGAGCAGGCAGTGGTCGACAGTGTCGAAAACCTTCTTGAGGTCCAGAAACAAGGCACAAATGAATTTTTTGTTATCTAGGTCCCGTTGCCAATCATTAGTAACTTTTGCCAGTGCCGTAGTTGTACTATGCTTAGCTCTAAAGCCAGACTACATTGGGTTGAGTAGTCTAGCATTATCTAAGAAAGATCTCAGCTGCGTATCCACAATTTTTTCCAGAAGTTTTGAAAGTATGGGAAGAAGGGAGATTGGTCTATAGTTATTTAGGTCACAGGGGTCCCCTGCTTTAAACAGGGGAATGATGTGAGCAGTTTTACATACCTTGGGGATGGAGCCTTGTGCTAGGGACAGATTGAATAGGTGTGTTATAGGTGTAGCAAGTATATGGTATGCTATTTTCAAGAAATATGGGTCGAAGGAGTCGACCCCAGCACTTTTTTTAGTATCTAGTCATAGAAGAAGATCTTCAACTTCTTTTATGGTGGTAGGTGAAAAGGAGAAGTCCATGTTATTGCTACTTGGTTCTGAAGGCTGGGTGTTGGTATGAGGAAGAAGGCTACTTACAGGTGCGTTATCAAATGCCAGGCCAGCAGTGGCAAAGTGATTGTTGAAAGCCTGCAGTATCTCTAATTTATTGTTAATGATAATATTATCAGTGGTAATTTTGGAAGGAAGTGCACTTCCTGGAGAGTGGCCAGATAGCTCTTTTATGGTGGACCAGAACTTGGTAGGGCAGTTTGATGCAAAGAGTAGCTTGGTTTGATAAAATTTGGCTTTGGCCTCTCTGACCAACTTAATACAGATGTTTCTAGATGCCCTGAAGAGACATCAGTCTGCGTCGGCAGGAGATTTACGAGCCTTTTTCCTGAGGTAATCTCTTTTGAGTAAGGCAGCCTTCAGATCCAGTGAGAACCAATGACAGGTTCTGGCTTTTATTCGTGCTTTAACCAGGGGAGCATGGCTGTTTAGGGCGCTGGATATGATTTCATGGAGAACGTCATAGGCATCGCTCACTGACTTAGCCAGGTAGAAACTCTGCCATAGCAAAGAGTTTTTTAGATCATCGAAGTATGCAATAGGATCAAAGTTCTGTCTGGATCTTTTAGTGGAAAACTTTGATGTAGATAGAGGTTTGGTAACAGTTCTTATGCCACCAATAAAGCAGTGGTCACTAACGTCCGCTAAGAGGATATCAGCATGGGAAAGGGAATGAGGTCTGTTAAGAAGGAGAACATCCAAGAGGGTGCTTCTCATTGGATTTTTTTTGTTGATGTGAGTAGGCTGAGTAATAAGTTGAGTGAGTCCATGAGAGTTGCAGAATTGTTTCAGTGGTAACGAGACCTTAGTCAGCCAATCATAGTTAAGGTCACCTAGTATGATTGTTTCCATTGGGGTAGTATCCAGGTGGGATGACAGGTGTGTCAGAAGTTGTGGTCCTGCTGCTGGAGGTCTATAGCAGCCTATGATGTGGAACACCACTGATGGGGAAAGCTCGACTTTAAGCGACAGGCATTCAAATCCACAGGCAAAGGAGGTAGCATCTAATATAGATACTGAGAATTTGTTTTTAACATAAATGGCTACTCCTCCACCCCCGGTCTGCCTGTCGGTTCTGAAGAGGAGGTAGTTAGGGATGTTTACCTCTCTGTCTGGGGTGGACACCTGGAACCATGTTTCCGAAAGCACGAGTATGTCTAGTGCAGTATGAATAATCCAAGCCTGGACTGAATTGAGCTTCTTTAAAAGACTACACATGTTAGTATGCAAGAAGTGAATTCCTTTCAAAGTTGTGAATTCAGAAGGAGATGAAAGCACTTTTGTAGGGCTAGGGTTAAGTTCGACGTCACCTGAGCATAGGAGTAGAAGGAGCACAATTTTCCTCAGGGGAGCAAGGAGAAGTTTAAAGGCATGAGTCTTTCTATGTCTGGTATAGGTTTGAGTACATTGGTCCAAAGACTGACTCATCTTATTGTGCTGCCCTACAGATACATATCCTAGGATCCATGCAGAATAGCACCAAGCCATGCCTAGTTTGAATGGATAGGGTATAGGACCATGTAGAGGATATTGGTTAGCAGTTCCACTTCAAGGAGATTCCACAAACTGTGAGGTGATCAAAGCTGTACAGTGGCAGCATAATTTGTTCATAGTGTTGGTATATGGGGAGACTAGTATGGTAGAGCATGCACCTTTGTTGGAATCAATTCTGTGAGATTGCCTAACCACATAGGATATTATACAAAGGCTGGCGAATAAGCGTAGCCAAACAAGGCATGTCATGGTTGTCTTTTATGTAAGTAAGAAGCGTACTGCAATAGCTTCTGCTATCTAAGTTATATAGGTCCCAGGGGTCGTTGTTCCTTATGCGACTGTTTGGGGAAGTTTAAAAATGGAGTTACACAAGATAAATGTATACAGCCCTCGGCTAGAGAAAGGAGAGAGTAGCTCGAATTAATAGTGGGGCAACACAAAGGCTAGCAGTCTGAGCAAAAACAGCTCAATTGGCAACTGAAAAGCCTGCGATTTCCTTGGTGCCTTGCAGTCTGGAGAGAGCTACAAAGTCACAAAGGGACTGTAACACTTGGCTGTTGGGAACATTTTTAGACAATAATCACAGTTTTTTGTCAAATCAGTGACATAGCTAAGGAACTGGAGGGAAAGGTTTGCCTCTTTGTGGATGACATCAACATCTACAACAGAGTAGACACTCTGTGGGAGTGGAAAGTATGGGTAAGGATCTGAAAACACTGGAGGAGTTGCCAGGGGTATGGCAGCTGGGTTTTAATGCACAGAAGTCCAAATAATGCACTAGGGTCATAGTGTATACCAACGTAGCAGCGGAGCATTTACGGCACATAGTCAGTACAGCACCAGATTATGGCAAAGAACATATTTGGTGAACACTCTGTGTCCCCCTCCCTGAGATCTGCCCCCCCCCAGAGTTAGTATATTTAGTAAGGGGGTTGTGGGGGTGAACAGAGAGTTTGCTGAATATGTTGTGTGCCATAATCTGGCAATATACTGACTCCGCACAATAAACGCGGTGCTGTGATGTCATGAAACTGGGACATAGAAACTCAGGAGTGGAGTACAAAATGGTTGGAGTGATACTGAAAAAGACCAAGCAGGAAACTGACCTAGGAGTAATAATTTCAGATGACCTAAAGGTGACCAGACAGTGTGACAAGGCAGTCGGTAGGGCTAGTGGGATGCTGGGGTGCATAGGACGGGGCATCGCCAGCAGGAAGCATGAGGTGGTGCTGCCTCTATACAGATCACTTGTAACACCTCACCTTTCTGGGGGCCACATCTCAGGAAGGACATAGACAGAGGGGAGGTGGTCCAGAGGAGGGCTACCAGAATGGTGCAGGGTCTGCATCAAAAGCCCTAAGAAGAGAGGCTAAAGAAGCTAAATATGTACACATTGGAGGAGAGGAGGGAGAGGGGAGATATAATAGAGACCTTTAAATACCTAATGGGGGGTTAATAAGGTACAGGAGGGGGCTACTTTGTGGAGAAAAATGTGCTCTAGAACAAAGGTGCATGCAATGAAGCTGCAGGGGTGTAAATTCAGGAGAGATGTATGGAAGTACTTCTTCACTGAAAGGATGGTGGATGCCTGGAACAGCCTTCCAGTGGAGGTAGTGGGGGCAAAAACAGTGGTGGCATTCAAAACTACCTGGTATAGGCACAATGGAATCATAGGGAAGGGAAGTGAGGGGAAAATATGATGCCACAGATGAAGTTAAGGTCTGCAGCAGAAAAAGATAAAAAAAAATATGGGCAGACTAGATGGGCCCAGTGGCCATTATTTGCTGTCACGTTCTTTGTTTCTGTGTTTCTATGTTAACAGTCATTTTATTTTCCCAGAGACTTCCGACCTTACTAGACCAAAGCTATGAATCTCCTGATGCATCCTCTTGTCCCACTCCTTTGTTGTTTGGAGGGGTAGCTGCATCAATTCTATAGAACGCTTTTCTACTTGGTGTTCAGTTAGCTTGTGGATGCTTCTAACAGAGCCTTAAAAACATACTATTCTGAACTCACCTACTTTCTTAGCTCTTTCATGGATTTATTTATTAACTTATGATTTGTATATTCTCCCTGTAAGGCACTCTGAGCCATTTGGACAGGGTAATGAAGAAATAAAGGTTGCCTTGCCTTGCCATTACTAACTTGCTCCACCATTTCATAACATCACACAAACCTCTTCAGGGAGGTCAAATGAGGGCTTGAGGTCATTAGAAAGTACTCCTTGAGGGAGCAATCCCTAGGACTTCATTACCCTCCCAGCAAACCTCCTTACTTTCCCCTACTTCTGGTGATTCTCACATTCAGAGCACTGAGTTCTGGCAATGCTAGAAACCTGGACTCCCTCATGTGCAAAGTATCTGACCTTGGGCCATCCAGTGACATGGGGAGGCACTGCACCCATGTCCTCAGGCAGGGGTCTGCAGTGAGAAACTGATGCCCTGACCAGAGTCCTGATCCAGCTTCTGGGGGGCACCTTTCTTGCTCATCACCACAGCATCCTCTTGAACCCTGGTACCATGCTTGCAGTGCCTGCAGATCCACACTTGACCTTTGCCCAGATTGAAGCACAAGGCTGACTCCCCATGGTGCCTATGGGCACATGTAAGAAAGCACCAGGGAGACAAGACTCCTAACCCTAAAGGGACTTGCACTGTTCTATACCAACTGCAGGGCCCTCTCATTCCAATGATCCCAGCCTCCCAGGCTCTCCAGTTTCCCATCTAATGGCACCTCATTTATCCAGTACCTAAGATCTACCCTCAAACTAAAGCACCAGAGGGAGGAACTAACACACCATTCTGAGACATAAGATCCAGTTGGAGAGGCAGTGGAAATGTGGCCTCTACTGCTCACTCCCACAGTAGTGGAAACTAGATCTGCCTGGGCCACTTGACTGCTGCCAGCTTCATTCTGGCTAGTTCCTGTCTGTGTATAGTCATGACCCTCTTATTTAGAGGCAGAGGAGGAAAGGCAAAGAGAAATCTTTCTTTCCGAGACAGGGATAATGCATTTTGCCAAAAAATGCTATTTCCTGGATCAAGTGATCAGAAAAGCGCAGTTTTGCATTGTGTGGGGGTGCAAAAATGACCAACTCTGGCCTTCCTCACATGTTGAACAACTGTTTAGGTATGGCCAGATTTGGTTCCCACTTGTGGGGCTGAGACACAGTCTGGCTTAGGCTTAGGTTATCTGCTAGAAGATTAGTGAGCCAGTAACATGGACAGCAATGAGTGAGTACCTTCTGGACTACCGCTCATTTCGCCATCATCATTCCTTCTTGGCACAGTGTTGGAGTGTGCCTCTTTGTTTGTTCAGGTAATATATCATACTTTGATTGTCCAACTGTAATAGTAGAGATGTCTCCAGAACCCGAGTGGCCAGGGCATGGAGGTCATAAAGAACCACCATCATTTCCAGTATGTTCATGTGAAGGCCTTGTTTCAGTTGAAACCTGAATCTCTGGGTCTAGTGAGGGTTAAAATGGATGCCCCACCCCAGGTTGAAGGCACCTGTGGTGAGGACCACCTGTGGCTGAAGTTGTAGAAAGGGAGAACTGACAGGCAAGTGACCCTGTCCTACCACCACAGCATGGTGTTCCTTAGGGGATGGCAGACAGCAGATAGACAGTCTATCAGATGACATGATTGGGCTTGTAGTAACCACTGAAGAATCTTTATGTACAGGTGAACCATAGAAACCATAAATATGGGAGCTGCCGTAAAACCCAGGAGGTGGAGTATAATGCAGGCCAAAACCTGGTGGCTGTGATACACCAAGGCCACTTCTGACTGACAAGAAAATATATAGACAATACAGTAAAATCAGCACATTAAGTTAATAGATGATCCATTGCTTGCTACATGTGGACTATATGGCACAGTAGGGTAGATTATGCAGTAATAAACTGCTTGTTTCACAGATTATTCCGTGGCTAGAAAGACCCTGAATTAAACCTTAAAGTAAGAACATCTTTGTCTACTTTCGTTTTATAGACATTCCAACAATGCCAGGTCTCCTCAAAGACCTGAGGACTATTATTTAGTTTACATGTGAAAAATTCCAATTTATAAATATCTGTTACAAGTGTTCTCTGTAGCCCTGCTGTGGGTAGGGTCTGGGTCAGCCATATTCTTATAATGACCTTTTTTGCTGCAGTAAGCAGAATTAAAAAATGTTTGAAAGACCAAAGTAGTAGCTTGGCAGAAGTAGTAGCTTGGCAGAAGACACCAGGAGGAAGGAGTGCTGTGTGACTGGTCTTCTCTACTGGGACTAAAGAAGCAGAACTCTTGTACTTGGACCTTCAATTTAGGGTAAAAAACACAAACTAACAAACAAAACAAAAAAAAATAGTGTGTTTGTCTGAGTTAACTGAACTGAATGGTTATCTGAACAGTTATCTAGGTGTAAATATCAGGTGATTGAAAGAGCGTGATAGCTGCGCATTTTAAATTACTTGTAGAAGGATCTAGTAAGTAGGGTGAGTGGCTTAGCTAGAAGGAAGCTACATTTAAAGACTGCCTTAGAAAGATTCTGTTAGTGTCTTGGCAGAAGACACAAGGAGGAAGGAGTGCTGTGTGACTGGACTTCTCTACTGGGACTATATCATTGTCCACCCAGGGGCAAATGACCTGGCTAAGAAAGGGATTAGAGCAGTGTAGGAAGAGTTTATGGAATTGGGGAGGGGACTTAGACAAGTAGCACGCATGGTAACCTTCTCGGAGGTGCCGCCCATCTATGGCGTAGGAGAGGCTAGGTGTTCCACCATGGGATTCAATCAGTGGTTGAAAACTGGTGGAGCTCAGGGATTTGACTTCATTGGGACTGGGGGTCACCTGGAGTGATGCAAGCCTATACTGGCATGATGGGCTGCATCTGTCCAGGAGGGAACCAGGATCTTAGGTGATAGGTTTAAATGCTTCATTGGCAAGCATTTAAACTAGCCAAGGGGGGAGGCACTGGAAAGGAGCAGGAAAATCCTAGCCCTCCCAAAAAATCACGGTAGTAAGTACAGAAAACAACAACACAGAGGTGGCGATAGGGAGAAGGGCAGGGGTAAATGGGGAAAGTCACAAAGGCAAGAAGGACAGGGATGGGTGAAAATGGAGTAAGGCCATCAGGAAATGGAGAGTAATGAGTACCAATGCCCGTAGTCTGGGCAACAAGCTCCCTGAGCTGGTGGCCTTGATGGAAGAGGGATGCCTGGATATCGTAGCAGTCACAGAAACATGGTACACAGAGAACCATGATCGGGATGTTAACATACCAGGGTACATAACCTACAGGAGAGACAGGCAGGAGAGAAGAGGGGGGAGTAGCTCTATGTAAAGGAAGGGATAAAAGCAACTGAACAAAAGAGTAAACAGGAGGAGAGGAGGCACTGTGGGTCACCTTGGAGACTGGAAAGGGCACCACAATCTGCACAGGGGTTGTGTACAGACCCCCATGTCAGGGGGAGGGAATGGACAAGGATATGATAGAAGGCATTCTTAGAATGGCAGAGAAAGGGGAGATACTGTTGATGGGAGACCTGAATATGCCAGATGTTAACTGGAGCACATTTGCTGCAGCCACATCCAAGAGCAGGGCCATTCTCGATGTCCTACAGATGGCAGGCCTCAGACAGCTAGTTTCGGAACCCACTCATGAGGGAGCAATCTTAGACCTTGTAAGTCAAATGGGGGCAGTGAGAGGATCTCAGATCTAGAAGTGGGTTGCCATCTGGGAACAAGTGACCATCAAACAGTGTGGTTCACGTTAAACTCAACTACAGAGTCAAGTCATACAAAAGTGAGGGTACTGGACTTCAGGAGGACTGGCTTTGGCAAGATGGGAGAGTGCCTCAGAAAAGCTCTAGCAAACAGGCTAGAAGGAGGGGTGGAGCAACAATGGGGAATCATCAAAACTGCTATCTCAGAGGCAAAAAGCCTTTGTGTGAAGCAAATAAACAAATCAAAATGAAAGAAAAAGCCACTATGGTTCTCAAAAGAGGTGGCTGGAAAAGTCAGGGAGAAAAAGATAGCATTCAGAAATATAAGGAAACACAGAAGGAGCAGGACAGAGAGCTGTACCAGTTAAGGCAGAAGGAAGCAGGGAGGGAAGTCAGAATAGCAAAGGCCCAAACTGAGGAAAAGATAGCCAACTCAGTTAAGAAGGGGATAAAACCTTTTATAGGTACATCAGTGAGTAGAAAGACAAAGGGAGGGATAGTGAGGCTGAATAGAATGAATGGTGGGTGGGCAGAGGGACAGTGAAAAAGCAGGGATACTGAATGAATATTTCTGCTCAGTATTCACAAAGAGGAGGGGAAGTGCCTAATCCAATTAACAGAAGCACTTTTGATAGGGGGTCGATCCCAGTCCTTTCACAGAAGAAAGGGTTCTGCAAGAACCCTAAAACTGAAGTTGGACAAAGCAATGGGGCCTGATGGAATTCACCCCAGAATTCTAAAAGAATTAAGGAGGAACTAGTGAAACCACTGGCTACTCTTTTTAATAAATCATGGAGGATGTGTGGTACCGAGGACTGGAGGAAGGCGGATGTGATTCTCTCACAAAGTGGGACAGAGGCAGGAAACTACAGACCTGTCAGTTTGACCTCTGTGGTAGGGAAAGTGATGGAGTCACTTCTGAAGGAAAAGAATTGTGGAGCATCCCAGCAGCAGCATCAACTAGGAGCAGATTTATCCTGGACTCCCTTCAGGGTGCCTTCCTCAAGCAACTGGTCATGGAACCAACTCGGCAGAAGGCAATACTGGACCTTGTCCTCACAAACAGGGACAGTGTGATGGGGGTAACAGTGGGGGAGCACCTGGGGAACAGTGACCACCAGTCATTGTGGTTTGAAATCACAGAAAGAGCAGAACCAAACCACATAAAAACACGTATCCTGAATTTTAGGGGGGCAGACTTTGGGAAAATGGGGAGATACTTGAAAGAGGCATTAAGGGGAATGGAGCAGGAATCGGGGGTTGAGGAACAGTGGGCAGTATTTAAAATGGGGATTACAAGAGCAACAGAATTATGCATTGAGCAGGTTAGCAAGAGGAAAAGGAAGAGGAGACATTATGGTTTTCCAAAGAAGTAGCAAAGAAAGTGAAAGCTAAAAGATTGCATTCAGGCAATACAAAAGACACAGGCAGAAGGGGATAGAGAGAAGTACCAGGAGAAGCAAAGGAGGCAGGAGGTAAGTAAGGGAAGCCAAAGCTCAGACAGAAGAACACATTGCAAAAACTGTGGGTAGAGGGGACAAAACCTTTACAGGTACATAAGGAAAAAGAAAGGCAAAGGAGGGATAGTGAGACTGAAGGGGAGGATGGGGGCCACGTGGAGGATGATAACAGTAAAGCTGACATATTGAACAGGTATTTCTGCTCAGTCTTTACTGAGGAAGAGGAGGTAATGGGTCTGAAGGAGTACAAATGGTGAGAATGGTGCAGAAATGGACACAAGTCCCTTTACACGCAGAAAGGGTCCTGAAGGAACTGGAAGTAATAAGAGTTGATAAAGTAATGGGACCAGATGGGGTGTACTCCAGGGTCCTTAAAGAACTAAAAGAGGTGGTGGCTGAACCTCTGGCTATCCTGTTTAGCCAATCACTGGAAACAGGGGAGGTACCCAAAGACTGGAGGACAGCAGATGTAGTCCCCTTATACAAAAGTGGGAACAAAGAGGAAGCGGGGAACTACAGACCAGTCAGCCTCATCTCGGTAGTGGGGAAGATCATGGAAGCACTACTGAAGGAGAGACTGGTGGAACATCTGGTTGCCAACGGACTACAGGAACCAAGACAGCATGGTTTCACCAGGGGGAGGTCATGTCAGACCAACCTCGTTGAATTTTTTGATTGGCTGACTAGGGAGGTGGATCAGGGGAGGGCAGTGGACATGGCCTATCTGGACTTCAGCAAGGCTTTTGACACTGTGCCACATAGAAGACTATTACACAAACTGGGGAATATGGGTGTGGGCAGGACAGTAGTGTGGTGGGTAGGTAACTGGCTGGGCAGCAGGACACAGGGTGGTGGTAAATGGCTGTCACTCCACAGAGGGAAGAGTGACCAGTAGGGTACCACAGGGATCAGTGGTGGGACCGGTCCTATTCAACATCTTCATCAGTGACATTGTGCAGGGCCTAGAGAGCAGAATTTCACTGTTCACTGATGACACAAAGCTCTGTAACAGAGTAGACACACCAGAGGGTGTAGACAGAATGAGAAGGACCTGCAGAAACTTGAAGAATGGTCAGGGTTTGGCAGTTGAAATTCAATGCAAAGAAGTGCAAGATAATGCATATGGGCACAAAACCCTGGCACAATATATCAGTTGGGGGTGAGGATATAGCATGCACCAAGCAGGAAAAGGATCTTGGGGTTATCATCTCTGATTACCTCCAAGGTAGGAAACAGTGTGACAAGGCAGCAGGTAAAACAAATAGGATGCTGGGATGCATAGGCAGGGGCATCACCAGCAGGAAAAGGGAGGTCATAATTCCACTATACAAGACACTAGTGTGGCCCCACCTGGAGTACAGTGTACAGTTCTGGAGACCTTACTTACGTAAGGACATAGACAGGGTAGAGAAGGTTCAGGAGGGCAACAAAGATGGTACATGGATTGCATCACAAGTCCTATGAGGACAGGTTGAAGGAACTGAATATGCACTCCCTGTAGGAGAGGAGGGAGAGAGGGGATATGATAGAGACATACAAGTATCTTACAGGGAGGAACAGGGTGCAGGAATACACTATTTTTAAGCGAAAAAGATGTTCAAGGACTAGAGGGCATGGGATGAAGTTGGAGGGAGGACGATTAAGAGGAAACGTGAGGAAGAATTTCTTCACAGAATGGGTGGCGGACAAGTGGAACACCCTGCCAGAGGAAGTGGTGGGGGCTGAAACAATCACGGGATTTAAGAATGCATGGGATAGACATAAAGGAATTCTGGTGGTCAGGGATAAGGGGCAACAGACTTCTAGGAAAACATAAACTGAACTTACAAGCTCAAATGGCCAGACTGGGTGGGCCATAGGCCCTTATCTGCCGACACTGTCTATGTATCTGTGTATCTATGTACCTTGAGGCCAGTGGGGCACAGGACCCAAGGCAGCATGGGTTCACAGCGGGAAGGTCATGTCAGACGAACCTAATAGATTTATTTGACTGGGTGACCAAAGTAGTAGACCAGGGAGGGGCTGTGGACATGGCCTACCTAGACTTTAGCAAGGCATTTGACACAGTCCCACACAAAAGATTAATAGTCAAATTAACCAGCCTGGGAGTGGGTCCCAGGGTGGTAGCCTGGGTAAAACATTGGCTGGACAACAGGACACAGAAGGTAATTGTAAATGGAGTCCATCCTGAAGAAAGAGGGGTTACTAGTGGGGTACCGCAGGGTTCAGTACTGGGTCTAGTCCTTTTTAATGTCTTTATAAGTGACACTGCAGAGGGACTGGAAGGAAAAGTATGCCTCTTTGCAGATGACACAAAGATCTGCAACAGGGTTGATACACAAGGAGGCGTGGAAAGGATGAAAAGGGACTTGGCAAGGTTGGAGGAATGGTCAGAAGCATGGCAACTTGGATTCAATGCAAAGAAGTGCAAATAATGCACCTGGGAAACAAGAACCCAGGAAGATTACACAATGGGGAGGTAGTAACAACAACAAAAACGGAAAGGGACCTGGGGGTAATCATATCAGATACATAGAAACATAGAAGCTGACGGCAGATAAGGACCGCAAGGCCCATCCAGTCTGCCCATTTCTTTTTCTACCTTATAAATGTGCCATCGGCCTTTGCTCTGTCAGTGGCCTATCTATTCATAGTCATTTGTATTGCTCCCTTATGCCTATCCTATGCCTGTTTGAAGCCCTGCACTGTATTCATAGCCACCACTTCTTGTAGTAAGCCATTCCATGCATCCACCCTTTCTGTGAAAAAGAATTTCCTCACATTCCCCTTAATCGGCCTCCCTCTAATCTCATGCTGTGTCCTCTTGTCCTGCTATTTTTCTTATATTTAAACATGTTAGACTCTTTCACCTTGTAATGCCTCTTAAGGTGTTTGAATGCCCTCGATCATATCACCTCTCTCCTCCTTTGCTCAAGGGTATACATATTGAGCTCTGTTAATCTGTCCTCATATGTCTTCTGATGCAGTCCCTGCACCATTTGGTTGCCCTTCTCTGGACTGCCTCAGTTTGGTTAATGTCCTTGTGAAGGTGTGGCCTCCAATACTGCACGCAGTACTCCAGATGGGGCCTAACCAGTGTCTTGTAAAGAGGGATTATTACCTCCCTCTTACGACTTGTGATACCCCTACTAATACACCCTAACACCCACCTAGCCTTACCTACTGCTTTAGAGGTCTGCTTGGATGATTTCAGATCATCAGTGATGATGATGCCCAAGTCTCTTACTTCCTTTGTGACTGCTAGCAACTCCCCTCCCAGCCTATAGGTGGCTTCAGGGTTTCTCTTCCCTATGTGCATGATTTTGCACTTCTTTGCATTAAATCCCAGTTGCCACTCTTCTGACCATTTTGCTAGTTTATCCAGATCTCTTCTCATTCTGCCCACCCCATCTGGATCATCTACTCTGTTGCAGATCTTGGTGTCATCTGCAAACAGACAAGCCTTACCCTCTAGTCCATCTGCAAGGTCACTAATGAAGATGTTGAAGAGACTGGCCCCAGGACTGATCCCTGAGGTACCCACTTGTGACTTGCATCTCTTCTGACTGTATACCATTTACCACCACTCTCTGTTTTCTGCCTGTCAACCAGTTTGCCACCCAGTTGACCAACTTCTGACCCACCCGAGCCTACCCAGCTTATTTATCAATCTTCTATGTGGAACAGTGTCAAAAGCTTTGCTGAAGTCAAGGTAGGCGACATCAACTGCTCCCCTTGGTCCACCGCTCTGGTTACCCAGTCAAAGAAATCTAAGAGATTAGTTTGACAGGACCTTCTTTGTAAACCCATGCTGTCTTGGATCCTGTGCCCTATGGATTCCAGGTGTTGCACTATTCTTTCCTTAAGGAGTGCCTCATAATCTTGCCCACTACTGAGGTAAGACTGACTGGTCTGTAGTTCCCCGCTCCTCCTGCTACCACTCTTGTGGAGCGGGATCACATAAACCCTTCTCCAGTCTTCTGGGACCTCTCCTGTGCTCAGAGACTCACTAAACAGTTCTGCTAATGGCTCTCTAGTTCCACCTTTAGCTCCTTAAGTACCCTGGGATGTATGCCATCAGGTCCCATTGCCTTATCCACCTGAGCTTAGCAAGCTCTTGTAGGACCCTTTCTTTTGTGAAGGAGTAGTGCTCACCTCTTCCCCCTGTGTCCATGATGCTGAGCTGTGGGCCCTGCCCTACCTTCTCTTCAGTAAATACTGAGCAAAGTATCTATTTAGGATAGATGCCTTTACAGGGTCCTCTCACATGTCCCTTTTCTCCATTAAGCTTAGCAATACCCCTCTGGACTTTCTCCTTTCACTAATGTATCTATAGAAAGTCTTGTCACCTTCTTTACTGTTCGTGCTAGTGTTTCCTCAGTTTGGGACTTTGCCTTACTGCCTTCCTGCTTCTCTTAGGGCAGTTTGGTATGCTTCCCTATCTTCATCCGCTGTGTTCCTTATATTTCCTGAAGGCTAGCCTTTTGGCTCTGACCTTTTCTGCTACTGTATTTGAGAACCAAAGTGGTTTCCTTCTTCTTTTGCACTTCCTTTTCTGTCTAACACAATGGGATGTTGCTTCAGTATTGCATCCTTAATGCTTGCCCACTTTGCCTGTACCCCTCACCTCTGTTTCTTTTGCCAGGGCTAGCTTAACTCTGTTGGCCATCTTATCAAAGTCAGCTCTCTGAAGTCCCATATTTTTGCCTTGGAATGGGATGATTTAGATGTAGTAGCCAAATTGAACCATACCATGTGATGGTCACTGGCCCCAGGTGACCTTCTACCTGGAGATCTGTGATCCCTTCCTGTTAGTCAGTACTAGATCTAGGATAGCCCTGTCTCTTGTGGGTTGCTGTACCAGTTGTTTGAGGCCCTCCTGCAGGGAATCCACTATGTGTCTTGTTCTGGCAGATGTTCCTGCTGGTATTGACCAATCTGTATCCGGCATGTTGAAGTCTCCATTATCAGAACCTCCCTTTAGCTGTTGTGTTTTGTATATCTTCTAACAGTAATGTGTCTATGTCCTCCCCTGGTCTGGAGGCCTGTAGACACCCCAGTTCTTATAGCTGTCCCATTTCCTGTTTCAGGGTGACCCACAGTTCTTCTGGCTCCTTATGTGTATTCTGAATTTCTGTAGCTTTGATATTTTCATTGACATACAGGGCTACTCCTCCCCCTTTTTGCACCTCGGTCTCTTCTGAACAATACATAGCCAGGTACTGAAGTCTCCCAAGTGTGGTTACTGGTAAACCACGTCTCACTAATTGCTACTATGTCCAGTTTAGCCTCTGACATTGTGCCTGCAGGTCAGGATCTTATTTCCCAGGCTGTGAGCATTTTATACATGATTTTCCATTGGCAGATTTTGGTGTGTTAGTTGTTGGGTGAGGTTTGGCATTACCCTGTGCGTCGTATGAAGACAAATAACTTTTTCTTACATGGTGATGCAAATGAACTGCAAACATGCTGAATCCCTGTTTGACCACTAGCTGAGGGAGGAGGGTGTTCTTCCCATTCGACGTATGGGGTGCTGCACCCTCTCCCCATTTGCTAGTTTAAATATTCTGCAAAGACATCAAACTTCTGCCCCAATGCACTGACTCCTCCTTAGTCAGATGCAGTCCATCAAATTTAAAGAACTTTCGCTCCCAGAACTGTTGCCAGTTCCTACAAATCTGTGTCCTTTCCTGGCACCAGCCCTTGAGCCATGTGTTTAGCTCCCCTATCTCCCCTTCTCTGACCTTCCGTCCATCTGCTCCCCTCTCCCAGACTGGCAGGATCTCAGAGAAGGAGATGCTGGACGAAATGGATGATAGTTTGTCACCCAGCCTGGTCAGGTGTTCCTTGGTCTCCACAACGGATCGGCTGGCGAGACCATTAGTCCCTATGTGTACTAGGACATCAATGTTTTCTCCAGCTTTGTGAACAATTTTACCAATGCGGTCAGTGTCTCTCCATGCTGATGTACCTGGGAGACATCTGACCATTACCCCTGGCTGGAGATGGGTATCAACTCCCCGAATCATGGAGTCTCCTATGATCAGAAGTTTTTTGGATTTCCTTTTTGCTTTTTTTGTTTTGGTTCCTGTTTTGGGTGAGTTTTTGTTGTGCTAGCTCCTGTGCTGCAGTGTCCTGCTCTGCAGTGTCCTCTGCCTCTTTGTTTGATTTCAGAGATAGAGGCAGATACCTGTTGTAGTGTTTATATGGTTTTTGGAGGTAATATGTTGGAGAGCAGAGAGTGATGGGGTGCCCGATTTGCCCCTCCTAACCACCTGCCAACCTCCTGGACCAACTACCCTCTGCGGTCGAGGTTTTTCTGTTGGATGCTGGGGAAATGGCGGGTGGTTCTTATAATCTATTTCCTCTTCAATATGAAAATTGAGGCGTGCAATCTCTGCCCATGCTGCCCGGAGCTGAGCCCTAAGATCTCCAAAGGCCCAGCATGTAGGACAGTGTCCTACATCCTGTAAGACTGTCCTTCTGAAAATTGTTTCACAGTACCTACAGTTAATGATATCCATTCCAGATAAGTTGCTGGGTTTATAACCTAGTCAGGGTAATTAGAAGGAAACAAAAGGAATAAAAATGCAAGTAATGGTTTGATTGTGTTTTGTTTTTGTTTAACTTGTTATAACAAGTTAAATTACTAGTGTCCCTGTAAATGAGCTCACCTTGTGGAGGTCCTTAAGGTTAGCAAGCAATGTGAGAAGGCAGTAGGGAGGGCTGGGGGTATACTGGGATGCATAGGGAGAGGCATCACCAGCAGAAAACAGGAAGTTATTATCCCTCTGTACAGACAGTTGGTGAGACCCCATCTGGAGTACTGCGTCCAGTTCTGGAAACCCCATCTCCGCAAGGACCTAGACAGGATAGAGGCAGTCCAGAGGAGGGCAATTAAAATGTTGCAGGGTCTGCAAGAGAGCCGTCTGAGGAGAGACTAAAGGAGCTTAATATGTATACCCTTGAGGAAAGAAGGAGAGGGGGAGATAGAAAACTTTTAAGAACCTCAGTGGAATCAACAAAGCCCAAGAGGGTAGCATCTTTCAGAAAAAGAGACTTGCAAGAACAAGGGGACACAATTTAAAGATGGGGATAAGCGGTTCTGGGGCAATGTGAGGAAGTATTTTTTCACAGAGAGGGTAGTGGATGCATGGAACAGCCTTCCTGAGGAGGTTGTGGGGTCTAAAACAGTGGGAGAATTCAAGAATGCATGGGACAGACATAAGGCAGTTCTTGTAGGGGGGTAGGAAGAAATCGGCTGTTGGTTAACTAGGATCTGTGGCCTATCCTGTAGGTAGGGAAATGGGCAGACTAGGTGGGCCAAGCGGTCCTTATCTGTCGTCAAAGTCTATGTTTCTATGACCAGACAGCAGCCTCTGATGTTACTGTCAAGTGGTGGAATACATAGCACAACCAGTGAAGGGTTCAGAAGGTGTGGGATATAAATTATGGCTTCAGAATGCTACTGTACTTCATTTCAGTAGGGTTGAAGAAGTGGGCCCCCCAGAACACATGGGTGTTGTTTGCCAGTTCAGTACTGCAACCCCTCCATCATTTGTAAGCATGTTGACCTATATATTTAGCCTGCACAGCGGGAGTGCAACAGATACGAGTGCAGCATTTCCATGAAAATTCCTGATGGTAAGGTGCCAAGGTAGCTGTTTACTTTGGCAAGATAAATTTAAGTCACATCTCCTGGGTGTGCCCAGTTCTCAGTTTATTATTCCAGCTATGCAGTACATGGTAAGTGGATGCACTAGCAATGGTGAGAAGACCCCAGTAGATATTGCCAATCATGCATTGCCAGACTTTCCATTCTACACCACTAGATTGGAGCAGGCCCAGTGCCTTCAGTAGCTAGAAACACAGAAACATAGAATTTGATGGTAGATAAGGACCTCCAGGCCTACCCAGTCTGCCCTTTTTTCCCCCCTACCTGTGAAAAAATACTGCAGATCCTGCTTGATCTCTGGCTTCACTTCCTTATTTGAACTGCTAGGGTTCCCTTGTGCCTATTCTTTGCAGCTTTAAATTCCCCTACTGACTTTACCCTCACCACCTCTTCTGGGAGGCTGTCCCTTGACGCCACACCTTTTCTGTGAAGAAATGCTTCCTCATGTTGCCCCTTAGTCTACCCCCTTCCAGTTTCATATCATGCCTTCTTGTCCTGGAGCATCTTTTCTTCTGAAAGATGCTGCCCTCCTGTACCTTATTTATTCCCTTTAGGTATTAGAAGGTCTCTATCATGTCACCCCTCTCCCTTCTCTCCTGCAAGGTATACACACTGAGTTCCTCCAATCTCTTCTCATATGACCTTTGGTGCAGGCCCTGCACCATTTTGGTTGCCCTTCTTTGAACTGCCTCTACCTTGTCCATGTCCTTCTGGAGATGTGGCCTCCAGAACTGGACACAGTACTCCAAGTGAGGTCCCACCAATGACCTGTACAGTGGCATCACCACCTCTTTTCTTCTGCTGGTGATACCTCTCCTTATGCACCCCCAGCATCCCACTGGCTCTGCTCACTGCCTTGGCACATTGTTTGGCCACCTTTAGGTCATTAGATATGATCAACCCTCTTTCCTGTTTGGTGACCTTTTATAACATTTCACCCATAATGCAATCCTCCCTTGGGTTCCTGCTTCCCAAGTGCATGATTTTGCACTTTTTTGCATTGAACCTTAGCTGCCACACTCTTGACCATTCCTCCAGCTTAGCTAGGTTGCTTTCCATTTTCTCCACCCCTTCCAGACTGTCTACCCTATTGCAGATCCTGGTGTCATCTGCAAAGAGGCATATCTTCCCCTCCAGCCCTTCTGCAATGTCGCTGATGAAGATATTAAACAGTACTGGCCCAATAACTGATCCCCATCATACCCCGCTGGTCACCCTCTTTACCTCAGTTTTAGATCCATTTACCACCACGCTCTGCGTTCTATCTCTCAACCAATTTCCAAGCCAGTTCACCACCTTGTGACCCAGCCCTAGGCTACCCAGTTTGTTCACAAGCCTCCTATGTGGAATGATCTGGACAGCCTTGCTGAAGTCAAGGTAGGCCACATCCACCACTCTTCTCTGATCCACCTCCCTGGTCACCCAGTCAAAGAAATCTACCAGATTTGTTTGACATGACTTCCCTGACATGAATCCATGCTGCCTCAGATCTTGAGCTCCACTGGCTTCGAGGTGCTCCACTATGCTTTCTTTTAGCAGCGATTCCATGATTTTCCTCACCACCGAGGTCAGACTGACAGGTCTATAGTTACCAGCCTCCTTCCTGCTCCCACTTTCATGGAAAGGGACCTCATCGACCCCCCTCCAGTTCCCTGGAGCCACTGCTGTATCCAGTGACCTATTGAACAGGGATGTCAGTGGTGCCACCAGTACCTCCCTTAATTCCTTTAGTATTCTAGGATGTATCCCATCTGGTCTAATTGACTTGTCCACCTTCAGTTTTGTGAGTTCTTTTAGGACTCTTTCCTCTGTAAATGGACTGTTGGTCATCTCTCTTCCATCTCTGATTTTTACCTGTGGTCCCTTCCCTTCATCCTCCTCAGTTAAAACTGAACAGAAATATTTGTCTTTCTCCTTTCAGTAATGTGTCTATAAAAAGTCTTGTCCCCTGTTTCACTTCTTTTGCTATTTTCTCCTCTGTCTTCACCTTGACACTCCTGACCACTTTTCCTGCCTCCCTTTCCTTTCTAGATACACTGCCTGTCCTCTTCTTTCTGTGACTCATATTTCCTGAAAGTCCTCTTTTTCTCCCTTACTTTCCTCTTTACTTCCTGTGAGAACCATAAGGGTTTCCTTTTTCTTTTGCCCTTGTCTATTTCCCGAATGAAAGGTTTGTTGTCTCCACTATGGCTTTTTTTATTTGGGCCCTTTGTTCCTCTACCCCCCTACCCTTTCTCTCCCACTGCTAGGGCATCCCTGAGGCACGACCCCATCTTTGCAACGTCTGCCCTCCTGAAATCCAGGACCCTCTCTTTTGTGTGGCAACACCCTGTTGAAACACTCATATTGAACCACACTGTGCGATGGTCACTGGACCCCAAATGATCACCAACCCTGATATCTGAAATTCTGCCCCTGTTGGTTAGAGCTAGGTCCAAAATTGATCCCTCCCGGGTTGGCTCAAGCATTAGCTGCTTGAGGCATGCCCCCAGCAGGGAGTCCAGTATGTCTATGCCCCTGGCTGTTGCAGCTGCTGGGATGCTCCAATCTACTTCTGGCAGATTGAAGTCACTTACCAGCAACACCTCCCCTTTAGATGCCATCTTATGGATGGCTTCCAGTAGCTTCTTGTCCAGTTCCTCGCATTGTGCTGGGGGTCTCTATATTATGCCTGTTTGAATGGCTGCACCATTACCTGTTTCCAAGGTGACCCACAGTGCTTCTGCCTCTTCTGCATTCCTTGCGCCTCTGTCGCCTTTATACCCTCCTTGATGCAAAGAGACACACAAAGCACATTTTCTTGACCTGGAAGGACACTACTTCTTTATTCAGCTGTGAGCTGTGTGGGAAATTCTATATTGCAGTTGATATCTGCAACAACGTGCACTTTTGCTCAATTCTGCGGGAGATGAAACTAACTACCCTTGGTAATTGCTTTTTATTTACATATTTATTTAGTGTTTAACCAAGAAGGGGCTTGCAAACTCTGTTTATCTTGTGAGTAACTTCCGAAGGATTTAAATACTGCATTTGGATTGACCCTTGGAGGTAGCTATATTGTCTACTAGGATTTTCTGACAGTTAAACTATTTTTAAATCAATTACAGGTGGCTGTGGAGTTGAATGAGGAGCTTGTAGACTCTGCTTATCTTGGAAGTAACTTCATAAGGGTTTAAATACTGCATTTTAGTTGTACATTGGGGGTAGCTGGATTGACTACTAGGATTTTGGGACAGAAACTATTTTTAAATAATTTACTGGTGCGTAGGATTTTGTGATAGTTAAATTATTTTTAAATAAGTTACTGGAGGTTAAGGAGTTGTTATAGCAAAAGCTGCAGTGTGAAGTGAAACACAGACAGCCTCAGGTGCAGGAAATTGCTCACCTCATTGTTTTCAGACCACAACGTGTTGTATTGGATCAGGAAATGTTGCATCATAACCACTGTCAACCAATTGCCCTGGGTGGAGCCTTCCAGACTAGATCAGATTACAATAAACTACTGCAACATTTGGAGACACAAAGCACATTTTCCTGACCTGGAAGGAGACTACTTCTTTATTCAACTGTGAGCTGTGTGGGAAATTCTATATTGCACTTGATATCTACAACAACGTGTACTTTTGATCAATTCTGTCGGAGGTGAAACTAACTACCCTTGGTAATTGCTTTTTATTTACATATTTATTTAGTGTTTAACCAAGAAGGAGCTTGCAAACTCTGTTTATCTTGTGAGTAACTTCAGAAGGATTTAAATACTGCATTTGGGTTGACCCTGGGAGGTAGCTAGATTGTCTACTAGGATTAGTGATACCGGATGACTAAGGACCCCCCTTGTGCACAAGGATAATTACGATAGTTGCGCTGTACCTGCGGGCTGTTGCTCCACCCACACACATGCCCTCGTAAAGAATAAAAGAATGAAACAGTACATTCAATGGGGGGTGGGGTGAACAGAACAGTACAGTACAAAATGGTACTGGGCTTGTAAAGTAAGTGGTACAAAATTACAGAGACACACTGCTGAAACCGAAATGCATAATGGGGGGGGGGTGTGGGAGGGGCGGAGCCCCCCAAATACAGATATACAGAAATGGTGCACAAAATGCATCACTATGAAAGCAAACAAAATAAAATACTGAAACTGCAATGCAAACAGGGTGTGTGGGGGGGTGGAGCCCCCCAAATACAGATATACAGAAAGATATAACAAAAAAACAGTGCACAAAATGTGGATTTCTCTTGTCAGGGAACTTTAGTACTGAATGTACTGCTTTGCAAGCCTTTTAAACAACACGATCACTACATTCACTTTTTTGGAGTGTGTGCAATACTAATTCTGGACAATTTGCAAGGGATTGTGCAATCTAGTGACTATAATGCATTTTGAGAATATTATCTCAGTTTAACTGTATTTTATATTTTTCTTTATCCTGTGCAATAAATAGACTCTTGCATGTCTTGGTGGGCGTGTCATTGTATGTTAGTTTTTGGTTAGAGGGGGCGTGTGCATGGTGTGGAAAAATACATCAACGCCGTAATGCTGCAAGTTTTTGCTTTAGCGCACGAGGGGTCCTTAATCATCCGCCATCGCCCTAGGATTTTCTGACAGTTAAACTATTTTAAAATCAATTACAGGTGGCTGAGGAGTTGAATAAGGAGCTTGCAAACTCTACTTATCTTGGAAGTAACTTCATAAGGGTTTAAATACTGCATTTTAGATGTCTCTTGGGGTAAATGGATTGACTACTAGGATTTTGGAACAGAAACTATTTTTAAATAATTTACTGGCGCATAGGATTTTGTGATAGTTAAACTATTTTTAAATCAGTTACTGGAGGTTAAGGAGTTGTTATAGCAAAAGTTGCAGTGTGAATTGAAACACAGCCTCAGGTGAAGGAGACTGTGTTCCCCTGATTGTTTTGCAGGTTGTCCTGCTGAAAGGAAGGGTAACACTCATCCTAGTGGTGGGTCAGAGCTTGTAGCTGATTGTTCCTGAGGGCACATCTTGGGCCCAAACCTACCCTTCCCCACATCCCACACCCCCAGGTGTCACTTCCTTTATAGCAGGGGTTGTGACATCATTTCCTCAAGGGGGAAGGTGCATACAGCACGTTTCCATACCAGCACAGCACACTGCATTGAATGTAATAGCACTCTCAACATGGCCGTTGCCAGGATTTTCACAAGGGGGGTTCTTTTTATGCAGTCTGAGACTTTTAAAAAAAAGCTGTGGGTCTTAGGGCCACCAGTACCCCAGAAGCCATGGGATCCTACAGTTGCTCTGTGGTGCATTTTGTGGCTTATTTTGAAGCTAAAGAAGTCATATCTGAGATCTCCTACACCCATTGCTCTAAATAAAATTATTATCTGACTGGCTGCAGGGTGAATACATATGTATTCACTACCGGAGGGCAGCAAGATGCTGTTAATGTAATATACCTAAGACATTGCCTCAGATATATTATGTTATGAGTTTTAATATCTGCAGCTGTAGCTACTGGTGTGTAGGGAAGGGGTCTGGGGGCCAGCTGGCCCCAGAAGCTTTGGGGTACTTGATGTCCTATGGCTAATTTTGTGGATTATTTTAAACCAGAATGACTCCTCTATGAGCTCCCCTCCTGCTCTAAGGACAATTATTACTATCTGGGTGGCTCAGAGTGTGTGTGTGTGTGTGTGTGCGTGTGCGTGTGTGTATTTATAAAATGGGAAGCAAAGTAAATAAATTCAGCATTCTGATTGTATAAAACACATCACATGACCATGTGTATATCAGAGCGTGACCTCACACCTGCACTTTTACCCCTCTCCAAAACAATTTTGCCATTTTATAAAATAGATAACCCACTCTAGGATCACCTCTGATATACACACACCTTGGGTGGTTGACGATAGGTTGGAGACAGTGCAGCAGAGAGTAACTAAATGATTCAGGGACAGCAGGGCAAATCCCATAAGGAGCGCCTCAAGACACAAAATATGTACTCACTGGAGACCAGAAGGGAGAGAGGAGATATGACAGAGATCTTCAGGTTCCTGAATCGAATTAAAGTGAACTGCAGGGTACTATTTAGCCTGAGTACCAATTCACGGTCACATGGACACGAATGGAAATTAACCGGAGGTAGGTTCAGGAGAGATGTGAGGAAGTACTACTTTATGGAAAAGGTGGTGAAACTTTGGAACAGTCTGTCAGCTGAAATGGTGGGTGTAAAAACAGTCTGAGGATTCAGGCAGGGCTGGGACATAGTGAAGGAAATAGTGGTTACCGGAGGCAACAGGACAAGGAGGAGAATAGTGAGAGGACGGGGAGGGTTAGTACCCTGGAGAAATTGTAGGTTCCAGGGATTATAGGGAACTTGGGCAAACTGGATGGACCTCTGGTCTTTTTCTGTCGTCATTGTCTATATTTCTATGTTTCTATTCCAGGCACCCTGCTTGGAAAAAATCTGTAACGTAATTCTTAGTTCAATATTGAGTACTACAATTGTTGCCCTCACTGCATTCTCCAATGTGGTAGGTATGACAAAGGGAGTGAGGGGAAAGGTAATTTGATAGTGGTGGGGATTCTGAGTGCAAAGTTACCATCTCCTAAATGCCCACCCCCAACCCACCCACTATGCTTCCAATCATACGGTGGGTATGTTCAAAACACTGAACTGTAGCAACAAATGTCATTCTATAGGCACATGTGGTCATTTGGAGAAAACACATCACAACTTATTTGATTTAACGGCATCTGGCACAGATGACACAGATGAAAGTGGAACTGAATGTCAATGAAAATGAGATCAGAGTGAAGACCTCTCTGAACAGCACAATTAGTGAGGTGGCAGTGTAGATCCCAGCCAGACCCTTCCAAACACTTGCAATACCTTTCCACTATGGTACCTCTTTTGCTTTACTTATGAAAAGTTAAAACAGGCATATGAAACAAGACAACTTTGCTTTTTGTATAGAGGGGGATTTAAATAATTGATTTCTAAATTTTCATCCCGCCCAGCCGAAAAGCTCCCTTGCTCAACTGCTTTTGCCTTGATATACAGTTATTAAGGGACACATCTTTGGCAATAGTAACCAGCAAAATTTACATGCCGGTGACTCATATTATTATAAGTCGAGGTTCTCTACTTCTTTTTTGCTCTCCTGGTGACGTCATCTCTGAGCCTGCCACCATGCTCTATCTTCCTCCAGTGCTAGCTGTCAGCGTGAATTCTAGGCAGCAGCTGTGCTGTATTGAGGTCACATTCACGATGCTGATGTGAGCTCCAATTGGCCAGCCAGTCATAGGGGGAGGGTGCAGAGAAAGACTCACAAAGAAGCTCCAGTCATCTTACTAGTACTGAGAGAGCTGATTGGCAGCAGATGGGGGGAAGGAGCGCATGCAGAGAGAAAGTGCTGGGGTTCATCATGTGTGCATTAGCACTCTGTAACAGTAAAAAAAAATAAACAGAAATCATGAAAATTTTTTTTTAAATAATGAAAAATAAAGAGGGAGTTTCAAAAGGGGGGTTCTTTCGAACCAGACGAACCCCCCTGGCAATGGCTATGCTCTCAATAACTGTATATAACCAAATAAAAAAAAAGACAATGCAAGAGAATCAGGAAAGAAGACAGACATGTGGGGAGTAGTGCAATGCACTTGCTGTGGGGCAGCAGTCTTCTGGGACACTTTCTGTAGGCTGCAATGCTGCCGTATTTGTAGGCACCTCTCTGGTCTGAGGGAGGAGGTTGCTCATCTCTGGGCTGACTTGGCTAGAATTCGTGAAACTTCCTCCCCTATCCAGGGACCACCAGGGCCACTGCCACTACCTCAGAGGTTGCCAAGAAACACAGAAACATAGAATTTGACGGCAGATAAGGACCGCTTGGCCCATCCAGTCTGCCCATTTCCCTGGCTACTGGATAAGCTGCAGATCCTAGTTAACCAGCAGCCTACTTCTTCCTACCCCAACCCCCTAGAATTACCTTATGACTGTCTCATGCATGCTTGAATTCCACCACTGTTTTTGACTCCACAACCTCCTCCGGAAGGCCGTTCCATGCATCCACAACCCTGTCTGTGAAAAAATACTTCCTTAAATTACCTCTGAGCTGCCCCCCCCATCTTCAAATTGTGCCCCCTTGTTCTTGCACACCTCTTTTGAAAGATGCTACCCTCTTGGACTTTGTTGATTCCTTGAGGTACTTGAAAGTTTCTATCATGTCCCCTTCTCCCTCCTTTCCTCGAGGCTATACATATTAAGCTCCTTAAGTCTCTCTTCATATGTCTTCCAGTGCAGACCCTGCACCATTTTATTGCCCTCCTCTGGACAGCTTCCATCCTGTCTATGTCTTTGCGAAGACTGGGTCTACAGAACTGCCACAGTACTCCAGATGGGGTCTGACCAGCTGTCTGTACAGAGGATAATAACTTCCTGTTTTCTACTGGTGATGCCTCTCCTATGCATCCCAGTATCCCTCCAGCCCTCCTGCTGCCCTCTCACATTGCTTGCCCACCTTTAGGTCATCTGATGATGCTATCCCAGGTCTCTTTCTATTTTTGTTGTTGTTAGTATCTCACCCCCCATTGTGTACCCTTCCCCAGGATTTTGTTTCCCAGGTGCATTACCTTGCACTTCTTAGCATTGAATCTAAGCTGCCATACATTTGACCATTCCTCTAACCTTGCCAAGTACCTTTTCATCCTTTCCACCCCACCTTGTGCATCAACTCTGTTGCAGA
This sequence comes from Neoceratodus forsteri, assembly GCA_016271365.2. Lineage (NCBI taxonomy): Eukaryota > Metazoa > Chordata > Ceratodontiformes > Ceratodontidae > Neoceratodus > Neoceratodus forsteri. The sequence goes on along the minus strand of CM057452.1, from coordinate 1,591,443,554 downwards.
TCTTTGTGTCATCTGCAAAGAGACATACTTTTCCTTCCAGTCCCTCTGCAATGTAAGCTTATAAAGACATTGAAGAGGACTGATCCTAATCTGAACCTCCTGCGTACCCCACTAGTAACCCCTCTTTTCCAGAGTGGACTCCATTTACTATTACTCTCTGTGTCCTATTCTCCAGCCAATTTTACCCAGGCTGTCATCTTGGGACCCACTCCCAGGCTAGCTAACTTGTATATTAATCTTTTGTGTGGGACTGTGTCAAATGCCTTGCTAAAGTCTAGGTAGGTCATGTCCACAGCCCCTCCCTGATCTACTACTTTGGTCACCCAGTCAAAGAAATCTATCAGATTTGTCTGGCATGACCTTCCTGCCGTGAATCCATGCTGCCTTGGGTCCTGTGCCCCTCTGGCCTCTTGACACTCGACAATTTCTTTCCTTCAGAAGTGATTCCATCATTTTCCCTACCACTGAGGTTAAACTAACAGGTCTGTAGTTTCCTGTCTTGCTCCCACTTTTGTGAAGAGGAATCACGTCTGCCATCCTCCAATCCTCCGGTACTACATCACCCTCCCATGATTTGTTAAAAAGGGTAGTCAGTGGTGCCATTAATTCTACCCTTAGTTCTTTTAGAATTCTTGGGTAAATTCCATTAGGCCCCATTGCTTTGTCCACCTTCAGTTTTAAGAGTTCTTTCAGGACCTTTTCTTCTGTGAATGGACTGGTATGGACCTCCCTATCCAGAGTGCTTCTATTCTTTGATTTAGGTACCTCCCCTTCCTCTTCTTTTATGAATACTGAGCAGAAGTATTCATTCAGTATCCCTGCTTTTTCACTGTCATCCTCTGCCCACCCTCCCTTCCCTTTAGTAAGCCTCACTATCCCTTCCTTCATCTTTCTTCGCTCCCTAATATACCTTGCTCTTCGCTCCAGCGCTCCAACCAAGCATTGTAGTCCTAGATGCAGTGATCTTGCTCAAAGTTACACAATATGCAAGTGGAGGTTGCAGGAATCAAACCCATGTCTGCTGGATGTACCAAGCTCATTCATAGCTCATTACTCTAATCTTTAGGCTATACTGCCAGCCAAATGAGGTCCCACTTATCCTCCCTGGGTGCAACTTCGGGTGACCCTGTGGGGCCTTCCTGTTCCTCTAACACAGCGTAGGAGTTTCTCAGGTGCACCAGCTGGGGGATGTGCTTCTGACCCACCTCCCTAACCCTGCCCAAGCCCACTGTAGTCCAACCACTCCTCCTGCTTGGCAAACTTTGTGATAGTGGATGCAGACATGGTGGCCTCTGGGTAGGGGAGGAGGCCTCTTGAATCCTAGCCAACTCAGCCCAGAGGCTGGCAACCTCCGCCCTCAGCCCAGAGAGGTGTCTGAAGATGGGGCAGCACTGCAGCATCCAGAAGGTCTTTCTGAAGCTTGCCACCCCCCAGCCACTGCACTGCACCACTCCCAGCATCTTCCTTTTCAGGCCTGCCTGCCTGTCTCTGACTAGCTGTGCCTTGCCTTAATCTTTTGTCCCACTGTTTACTTCCTTGTGATCTGGCTGTCCTACCTTGACACTTTTATCCACCAGTGGGCTTTACAGGTTGCTGTGTCTTACCCTTGACTTGGTTACCTAATTTGTGACTGTATGCCTATTTGTTCTCCTTCTCCTTCTCTTTTGACAGTAACTCAACAGTTGGTTTTGTCACCTAGTCCCTACAAGAAAGCATGAGAGAAAATGTGAGAAAATGAAAATAATCAAAGAGAATATATATATGTATATATGCATTTTTTTTTCTAACTAATTATTGGCACCTTCCTTTCTACCTGTTCCTGTCCGAAAGCAAGAAGTCTCAGAGTGCTACCAGGATATGCACCTGTAAGAGACCAGTGAGCCGGGGTGGGTGGGTTGCAGTTATGCACTTATACTTCACTCCCTGCTCCACAAAACACAATCTGTTTCAAAGACTGAGCCACCTTCCTCTCCTTCCCTTCCCTTCCCTGGTACCAGCCTTTCTACTCTGCTGTTCTACCCTCCACTCCACAGCCCCTTCAGCAGATGCTGCAACCTGAAAAGAAAAGAGAACTAGAGGGGGAACACAGCTCTAATATATAAGAGCGAAGCTGTAGATATCTGAAGTGATCAGTACGTGGAAGGGAATATTTAGCCTGTAGGTCCCCAAAAGATATCGCCCCCAAGGTGTCAAGCATTTGATGAGTCCCAGTCTACTCCAGCATCATATAGGGTTGTACAATTTATTCAGAAGACATTCCAAGTCAAATGCTAGGGTCCTTGTCCAAACACTAAGGGTTTGTGGTATCCTTTTCATTGCCAGTTGATGCCAGACCTTAAAGGTGGAAAAATATTTGAGGGAAAGATACCCAAAAGGGTTGCAAATAAACACTTCTGTAGTGGATACCAATCTTTTAATGCAAATTTGAAATTCTTCCAATGTGCCTCGTATCCTTTCTGTGTCCAGAGGCACAGCATCTGAGTTTGAGCTGCCTAGACACACAACTTAAGACTAGGGAGGTTAACTCCACCTCGGTCTCTATGTAATTGTAGCAGCGAGTAAGATAAAATCGTCGGACGTGCCCCCCCCACAACCAAAGTGAGAAATGTGCTTATGCGAGGCTTGGAAGTAGAGCCTTTGTGAGTTAATGGGAAGAGTCTGTAGGTAGTAAAGGATCATTGAAGGAATATTTTGTCCGACTACTTTCAAATAATTTTTGTTATAAAAGTGGTTATGCTCCTGGGCTGACTGTGTGGTGGTTTAGCCCTGTCCCTGGGTGCCACTGGCTAGACTGCTGTATCTCTCTCCTGTTGGTGGATGATATTCCCCTATGGATTTCCCCTCACAGTGGGAGCATGGGGAAGGGTCATACCCCCATGACTCTAATTCAGAAGTCCCCTCCTTACCCAGCAGAGTGTCAGGGCAGGCCATGGCACCTTGGGCAGTGCTTCATGGAGACCAGGCCCCTTCCAATTCTCCTTCTTGTTTTTCTCTCACTGTCCCAGAGCTATGGCACTGCACAGGAGCACATGTGTGTGGAGATGCAGATGCACTCTGTAACCACAACCTCTATTCATCCTTCCAGAGGCCTGTCTAGCCCCCTGTAGCATTGGCGCTACCACAGGGTCGGGCTGAGCTACAGAGGGCCCACCTGGAAAGAGGATACAAGGGCCCACCTGGAAAATCAGTAGAGGAGGGCCCTGGTTGACACACTCATGTCAATATTCCATTTCAATCTGATACACTACAGTAGCTCTGAGTTTACATCTTACATTTAGCAACAGTGTCCTAGATACCCCATTTAATAAGAAAAAAGATGCTAAATGCAAGTTTTCAGAGTTCAGAAGATAACCACTTACCCAACTGGGGAGGCCCACCTGGAAATTTCCAGGTATCCAGGTGGGCCAGTCCGACCTTGTGCTACAACCAGGCTTCCACTTGGTGGCAGGCAAGAGCGGGGAAGGTGAGTCACCCTGCCCAGTAGAGAACAGCTGCCTGTGAGCTGCTCAATCCATCTCCCAACCCCACTGCCAGCCCACGGCAACCCCAGCTTGTTCCCGTACATGAGATGTTGGTGTAACGTGAAGTAAAGTGCTTTACAACACATTTGGGCCAGCTAATATTTCCACTCTATTGACAAAATCTAGTGCACATCCAGTCCCCGTCTGACAGGGAAGGGAGGAGACAGCTTAAGCACAGTATGTGGAATTGGAATGCAGTGGCCCATGGCTTCATAGTGCAGTCCATGAGAGGCTCCTCCCAAAGATACGTGGTTACATAATTTCTGTGTGGATGGTTGTTGTGCTGCTTGCTGGTTTTGTGGGGGCTATCTGTCTGAGTCAACTTGCTGGTTCAGAATGGTGTTTCCATTCTGGCTTGTTTGTCCTAGCTCATGTTTCTTGCCCTGGCACCATCCCTTCTGCTTGCTTATCTATTCACTTCTGGTGCAGCTCCATGCTGGCTTCCAACATTGCTCCCTCAGACCATCCCCTCTTGGACCCCAAACTGTGACTTGTATTGACAGAGCCCTCCTAGGCCAGACGGCACTCACTCCCAATCGAGCTTATGCTAGTAACGTGCTGATCTACATTCTCCTGAGTGATCTCTCACTCAATGCAGTGCCCAGCTCCTAGCACCACTCTACCCTACAATGCCTCCACCATCATTTATGGCACCAGCTCAGCCCTGCCACTTTGCATTTATTTCTCAAGCAGCAACAGCTCCCCCTGGTATAGCTTGTACTTGTTTTCCAGCAGAGTAATCATCGCTTTATGCACTGGCTCCTCCATTCGACTGCTGTGCTGGCAGCTACCAGTGCTTCTAGGAGCCATACTCCTGGTTTCCTAAAGGCTGTACAAGATATTGGAAATGTTCTCTCTCAGCTGCTCAAGGAGGCCTGTTTTACTTACTTAAGTTTGTACACTGACAGACACCCAAAGGTTGTCCAGCATCTCCGCTCTGAAGGAGCATAGCACATTCAGCTGCATCCCAGTATGTGCAATAAGTGTTTAATTGTAAACTGATTCCTGGATGTGGTTCTAGCAACCACAGTCGCAGTTGTCCTACCAACGGACCTAGATCTGTGGCCATCCAGTCCCAGCTCAATACATACAGTACTTGCTGTGTGCAACTCCTGCCTTTATCTGTCCCATGGCAACAAGCCCTGCAGCTTACCATGCAATGCTGCAGCTAGTGGCCATGGTTCTCCTGCCACATGGCAAATTGACCACTCCTCTGCCCATAGCTGCCACCTGAAAACCCTACTGCTAGTCACATTCCTATCACACATTCATCACCTATGCCTCAAATGTTCATTATCTTGCCTATTACTCCTGCATATGCCCCCCAATTCAAGATATCAGCCCATTCAATACAAAGCAGTGCCACTGAGCATGCACCCTTCGATTCCAGGGGTCACACCCATCAATCAGAAGTTTACCGTCCATTCATCAACCTATACTTCAAAGAAAGGGGCGGATCTAGAATGTTTCAAGGGGGGTCTCAGTTTTGCCAAGGAGGTTGCACTTCCCTACAAAATGTTAAATGTTACCTAATAAATCTCAAGTTAGGTAAAAACAGCTATTTTTTACTGGTTCAAGAGGGTAGCAGGTGCTACTTTGCTACATAACTGGATCCTCTAGTATTCAGACATCCAGTACCAACCCAGTTCTCCTTCCTTCACATCAAGCATATGCCCTACTATTTTGATGGTTGAACCCTGCTGCAGCTGTTGAATGCAGTTGCTAGGCAAGTTGACTGCTTCATGTCTTATGGTTGCCACCTGAACAAACCATACTACTATGCCAAGCATCGTGCACGTCCTCTGATTCAACATTTCAACCTAACAATTTTTTTTCTCAGTATGAGTTTAACCTGTTACCTGTTACCACTTCTACTTCACACTTAATCTCTCTTGCTTGAGTGGCAACCATGCAGGTATAGTTCTCCTACCCACTGGCTGGTTGACTGCTCTGTGTCCATGGTTTCCTTGATGCTTGCTCTGAGCTGGCTCCCTTCATTTTCTTCTTCCATCCATAGTATCCTGCCAGCCTGCCCGAGAGGTTGCTGGCTGTTCTCCTTGAGTTCACAATAATTTGTCCTCCAATACAGGGCCACACCCTGTTCCCTCATCACTCATGTCCCTTCTTCTGAATCTGAATGACATGAGTTCTGTCCAATATAGGACCATGCCCTGCTGGTTCATCACATTATGTTCGTGTTTCTGAAATCATATCACCTATATTATATCCATTCGTGCCCTACTGTGGGCTTCTATGTAAACAGTAATACCCAAGAGGTTGGTGTGACAGGGTTGAATAAGGCCCCGTCATATTTGTTATGCAGAAAGAGTTTAAAGCTAGGATATGTTCTGTCCTCTCCTCGTCTGTCTCTTATCTGTCTGGTTGCGCAACCAAATGTTCTCATGAGACCTAGGAACTGATCACTCTGATGGTCTTGCCATTCTCTACCTCTCGCTATCTCTCTGTCTTCATTTGCTGTTTCTTCCATTTCTTCCCCTTTGCATATCTGCAGTTATAAAATACATGTGAATCTTTGTGTGAAACTGTGATACTGGGACCCCTTTGTTTGAAATGTATATAGCTATACTGTTGAAATGGTTGCAAAAAAGCTATTTTCGAATTTAGGGGGTTAACCTGAGATGCTCCTCTCAGTTTTTAATGATGTGAGTTCTAATATGGGGATGTCCCTTGAACTTGTACAACCTATGAACCTGTTTGCAAACTCTTTTGCAGAGCTATTAGCAGGGGGCCAGCTTGGGACATTGTTCTATTTGCAAGTCTGCTCTGCAAAGAAACTGACAAGAACATTTTGTGAAAAAACAGGATGTCTCCTTAAGGAGTTCCCAGGCAAAGACTTATGAAAAGAACAGCAACACTTTTGCTAGAGTGAGAGAATGAGAGACTGAAACTTGGAATTAGAGATACACTTAGATGAAGGACTTTGTTTTCTCTATTTGTACTGCCTTTGTAAATAGTTATACTAAACAATTTTTTATTTTTATGTAAACCCCCTCCTCTGGTCCTCATACCTCCTGCTCCATGATGTAATTACTTGTAAAATACTTGCTCAGTCTTGTCTAGCTTCTGCCCTGGAGTTTTAGTTTAAAGTCATGTTACACAGTTCACTGAACAGGCAGGCAGCGAGACTTCCGGTGACGTCATCCTGCTAATGGCCACCTGATCTTCTAGCTCTGCACCCAGCAAGGCTATTTGCCTTGGGATTTAGCACTCTTAAATTGCTATAACCGGCTTCAATCATATACCAAGGCATCAATCATACACCAAGGCATGGCAAGAAACAGAGATAAAGGAGGTAGCAATAGATTTCAAATACTTCAAAAAGAAGGGGAGTTACCAGACATAGACGGCTCCAACTCGGAGGCCTCAGAAGCCTCCTGCACCTCCATGCGCTCCAAGGGACCAGGGCTCAGGATAGTCATGCTCTAGAAAACCCAATTCAGCAGTGGCAAAACTAAATAAAAAACTAGCAGAGCTGACCGACATAAAAGCTGAATTCCAATCCTTTCAAGGAACTCTCTCGACCTTCCGCGCGGACTTTGAAACACTGAAGGGCAGGGTTGATATCTTGATACAACCCGAACTGAACACAAAAGCAAACTAGAAAAATTACAAACCTCAGTGGATTTCCTTTCGAAGGTCTGTCAATTAACCATTGATCAGCAGGATGACGCAGAGAATTGCTGGTGCTGGCAAAACATAAGAATCTATTCCATAACAGAAAATAGTGAGGGCTTGAACATAATGGACTTTGTAAGCACTTTGCTGTGTACCTCCCTGACACTAGAGGAGTATTTCCCACTGGAACTCAAGTGGGTACACCACGCACTGGGCCCAAAACCTTCCGAACCAAATGCCAGACCATATTCTATTATTGTTCATTTCCTTTGATATCAAGCTAAAGAAAAGATCCTAAGAAAAGCTTGGTCCCAGGGAAAAGTATTCTATGGCTCAGACTGAATTTACCTTGACAATGACTATGCTGCTTTTACAATGAAACGTCGTATGGAATACATTCTTCTTTTCCCTATACAGAGGCAGAACAAATTAAAATTCAGGACACCCTACCCATCAAAGTTGATCGTCCAGTTCCCCATGGGCCAACAAAGCTACGAAGATGCAGCAACAGCGTATACGAACTTTAAAAAATGAAGACTATCCTTACCCTCCAGACTGACCCCATCACGGATCTCTACCACACGCAGACCACAGGAAAGTTCCTTTTCGATGGCTCAGAGGGCACAACACCAGGCCAAGTCATCAGTGAAAAACCTATTAGCTCAATTAACAGCTCTGGACTCATAAATTACTAATGAAGTCTGTTCTCAAACACTCCAAGCAGAATGCAGTAAGTTCCTGTGGGGAATGTGGGGGTTTTATTTCTCTCGTTTTGGCTCTGGGGCATGGGGCTGTTAGGTGGGCCTGGTGGGGGAGAGAGAATAAGCTCGGCTCTCCTTCCGGTGGGGGGCGTGGCTCTATCCTGGACGAGTGGGCCTAATGACCTGCCGGGAGACACATACTAATTCGAGATTCTTTCCTTGATGAGAGGTGGTGGGGGGGGCATGCAAGGGCCCAGCCTGAGTCTAGATTGCGTGTCTTGAAATAAAGCACATGCCCTATGGATAGAAGCTCTGTAGTCCAGTCATTGGGGGGGTGAGAAGATGATAGGCGCAGAAAGTACACGCTGATACCTGGGCAGAGGTAGATGGCATCACTGAGGAATCAGTGGGCTCTCAATGAGACCTAGGGTAAATGAAAGACCTCCACTAAATAGGAACAATCTCAATTCTGGTCTTTAATTTTTCTGCTCGTTGCGTTCCTCTCCCCACACACCCTAGCTGCTCCAAGCTCCATATCATGGGTACAGTCATAGTAAAAGGGAATGGAGGTGGGCTCGGTGGGCCATATGGCACACCGATCTTGCAACTTTCCCAGGCTGAAGGCAACATGGGCACCCCAATAGATAGGGCTCTGCCCAACACATTTCTGTGGAATCACCACGAGGTAGTGGGAATATAATTTCAACGGAGCTTCACAGTTATGGCTTGGGCTTCTGTGCGCTATCCTGGGCACTGCCGGGGAGATTCCTGAAATTCCCTAAAGAGAGAGCCTGTCTCCTAGCTAGGTCAGAAGGACCTATGGGACACCAGGACTGGGGGGCTGGGGGCTGGGGCACTGCTCTTCTTGGGGGAGTGGGATGTCTAGCTTCCATGTGGGCCCTGGGTTTAGCCTCGCATCCCCGGACACACCAGGTGGGACTGTATCCCCCCACCACAGGGGTTGACAGAACACAGTCTGGAAAAAGAGAGAAAGTAGGTTCCTTTTGGATGAGGGAGGCCCAGATATATCAGCGGGATAGATCACCTTGGCATATGGAGATAGAGGATATTTTAGAGCAAATCATATTACAACTTAACAGTAACCCACCCCCAGACTAGCTATTATACTGGAGTGTTACATGTAGCCAGTATATAGAAAATCAATATTTACCTGCTCATCTACACTGTCTTTAAAGGAAAGGTGCTAACAGAGTATGACACACTTTGTATATGGGTTCACCATCATACCCTTTCCATCTTTTCCCTACCTATGTATTATTTTGTTCTATACCTTACAATTCCCCCCATCTTCTCTTTTTCAGGGTCAATGGAACCCTGAGGGAAAAATTTCCTATTACGGAGATACCCTTCTCACTGGGTGGAATTTTCCACCCAAAACAGGCCTCCCAGCTGGGTCAGGCCTGACCATGGAAGTCATTATTTATTTTAACAGACTGTTACATTGTTTTCCTTTCAGAGACCAGTTCACTGTGGCCAGACCCTGTTGGTCAGGCACAGACTTAGTTCTAATAGGCCAGTTCTTAAGCCTACACTTTACCTCAGTGAGGTTGTTAAAACTCCCACCCCCTATTAAAGCACAGGATTCATGTTCTAATTATCTAGGTTGTACAAATCAAAGCACACAACTTACTCCATGGTAATGTTGGCAATACCATAGAAGGAATATATGTTGGTTGGTGGGGCAAAGGTGGAGAGCATGGCCCGACTCAGGTCGATTGATTGGGATGGGAGGTGGTGGCAGCCGGGGGTCCTGGTCCTGATTTACCAATTACCTTATGGCTGGTAGATTTCAGATAAAATCCCACAATGTGAATGGCCTGTCTGGGCCAATCAAGAGATACAGAACCATAACTACATTTAAGAAGCTGGGCACTGACCTATTGCTCCTACAAGAAAAGCACCTACCCACAACTGAACATATGAAACTCAAGAAATTTGGCTTCTCCCAAATTATTGAATCTTCCTATCAGAATGGTAGGCATAGGGGTGTGGTGGTGCTGGTTCCCATATCCTCCTCATTCATTCTAACAGGCTCCTACGTGGACAAAGAGGGTAGGCTCACATTGGCCATAGGCAGTATTAAAAACCAAAAATGTATGATTGGCAGCATCTGTATTCCACCAGGTAGTGATGCCTCATCGATCTAACACCTAGTAGACACAATCCTTGTACATACACAAGGAATTTTAATATTAGGAGGTGACCTAAACTGCCAGCTAAACCCCACCCTAGACACTTCGGCTTTTCATCCCTCCCCCATGACGGTGGGACAGAAGCACTTACAGAAATTGTTAAAAGAAATAGTTCTCACAATCTATATGGAGACACTGGAACCCCTCCTTCAGAAAATTCACATTTTACTCCCACACACATCGCCATTATTCCAGCCTAAACTATTTTTGCATAGACAAAGAACATCTAGAACAAATTCAACACTCGGAAATTAAAAATATCTATCTTTCGGACCATGCTCTAATAACCTTAAAGCTAACAGCGAACAGAGAACCTAAAAATATCTACTGGCATCTTAATAACTCTCTATTAAAAGACCCCACTTTTGAAGACTTACTGAAAGAAAAGATACCAGAAATCTTGTGAGACAACATCTCCCCACAAACCACACCCCAAACTTTGTGGGACACAGTAAAAGTGGTACTCCAGGTACATATTGTTGCCTATGCAGCCCAAATGAAACAACAAAGAGAGACAAAATTATTAACCCTACAGGATAAATTGCAATTTTTGCAAATAGCACATATGCAAGCAGATGACACGTTGGAAACTCAGGTTAAGCAGACCCAACAAGAAATCCAAAAAATATTAACACAAAAGACAGAACAGGCCTTATTATGGCTCAGGCAAAAATATTTCGAAGGAGGGGCCCATGCAGCTCGAATCCTGGCATCTCGTTTTAGGAATCAAACCCAGCAAGCTCATATCCCTAAAATTAAAGACCCACAGACTGTGAAAATGGCATTTATGACCTCACAGATTCAGAAGGTCTTTCATCAGTACTACACAGAAGTATACACAGACCCCAACCCACCCACACCCCCCAAATTGAAGCCTTTTTCTTTAAACTGAACCTACCTTTTTTAAACGAGTCCCAGATCACTATTCTTTCCCACCCCATTATGGCCTCTGAAGTTTTCTCAACAATTCAGAATCTTAAAAACGGTAAGGCCCCAGGCTCTGATGGATACAGAGCCAAGTTTTACAAAGCCACATGGCTTCATATCAAAGACCCCTTCCTCTCAGTGCTCAAGGAAGGACACTCTACAGGCGAATACCCCATATCGTGGTTGCAGGCTGCAATCCCAGCGATCTTAAAACCCGGTAAACCCCCACACCTTTGCGAATCATACTGCCCTGTCTCCATCTTAAATCAAGATTATAAGATATAAACAAGTATTCTGGCTCATCGTCTAGACGATATCATCCCTTCCTTAGTACACCCAAATCAATCAGGCTTTATTAAGACCCAGCAAACTACTGATAATATTAAAAGGACTCTATACTTAATTTCTCAGGCCACAATTGCTAAAACCCCTTTAACGATATTAAGTCTTGATGCACAAAAAGCATTTGATAGAGTATCATGACTATTCCTAGATTATACCCTCCAGAGATTCGGCTTCCCAGAAGATTTTCTACAAAACATCGAAGGACTCTACTCCCACCCGGTAGCTACAATTAAAATTAACGGTTCCCAATCCGCCAGATTTCTCCATCACAGGGGCATGAGACAGGGTTGTCAATTATTCCCATATCTCTTTGCTCTCTATGCGGAGCCGATCACCCAATACCTCCAACAGGAGGCCTACATTAAAGGATTCCAAATAGGAGAAGAAGAACACAAGGTCACGTACTATGCAGACAATCTCCTCCTATATCTTAGAGATCTGGATTCCTCACTCCCAGCCCTAACAAGTAGCTTAACTGATATAGAAAAGGCATTGGGTTATAAATTAAATACAAACAAAATAGAAGTCCTTTTTATACAGGACACTCCATCACAACACCTCCAACAGAAATACCCATATAAGTGGGGCAGATCTTACCTCCATTATTTAGGGATACATCTGGCTGCAGACCCTCACCGGGTCTTCTCCCTAAACTACGAATCCTTATTCTTAAAAGTGAGGGAGGACTTCAGACAATGGACACATCTCCCACTGTCCCTAATAAATTGTATTCTAACTGTCCAAATGAATATCCTACCTAGGATACTATATCTCATGCAAAATATTCCATATGTTCTACCTAGGACAGAGCTACTGTAGCCAGATGGAACAAAATGATACCTTCCTTTATCTGTCAAGGGAAACAGCCCAGAATAGCACTGGATAAACTGACACAGGCCAAGGAGAAGGGAGGCCTGGCCTTCCCTAACATCCAGAACTATGCCTGGGCAGCCATGTTAATGTATCTCACTCATTGGTCCCGTCATCTGAAATACACACCCCTATGGGTCTTGGCTGATAGATTTTCTTCCTCCTTATCACTGGATCACACAACAATTTATCAACCCTTTTGGCAGCTTCCCACACAAAAACATTCCTTCTATACCAGCAATATCCTACAAGCCTGGAGGGCGTATCTTAAAAAACCTGCCATTGCCCAAGGGGCCAAATGGCTGAGCATATCCTCCCTAGACCCCACATTTCTTCCTGCCTGCATGGACCATGGGTTCCATCTCTGGTGCCTACAGGGCTTAATTTACACCCATTAATTTTATGAAGGGGGCTTCCTGAAACCATTTCAACAACTACAACATGAATATGGCCTCAGACAACTGGATTTCTACAGGTATCTCCAGATAACTCACTTGTTATTTAAAACTCTTGGTCTGAATGTCACGGCCTTACAACCCCCCTCAGCTATGACTCTACTTACTCAAGTTCAAAAGGAAGCCCAACCAAGACACTTAATATTCTGATTTTATAAATCATTGAGGGACTTCCCTGACCTAAACTGGAATAGAGTCTGTGAGACCTGAGAGGCTGACTTAGTGACGGCAATCCCACAGGAAGATTGGGTGGGGATCTGGCGCCACCAGCACTGCATCACGGGCTCCTATACATGGAGGGGGTTTGGATGGAAAATAGTGGTAAGGTTCTTTAGGATACCCCAAATTACAGCCAAATTTCATCCCACAGTAGAAGTCACCTGCTGGAGAAGATGCGGAGTGATGGTTGCCACACACGCACACATTTTCTGGTTTTGTCCAGTATTGGCCCAATTTTGGAGGGGAGAGACGCAGGCTATCTGAGATCTGTTTCCAGCTCTGGGACACCTTATGCCAGAATTGGCTTTACTTCTATATTGTCCAAAACACTTTAAAGCTAAACAACATACTTATTTAATTAATATCCTCCTGACTGCAGCCAAGAAGGCCATAGCCAGGAAGTGGCTACAACCCGACCCTCCTACCACGGCTCAATGGAAGGATATATTGTATGATATTTACAGAATGGAAAGCATGATTGCAAAACTAAAAGATCAAACCCACTCTCTCCTTAATAGATAGACAGCCTGGCTACTCTACATAGGGGAGCACAGAACAGAATTTGTCCCATTGGACAGCAGCAGGGAGAACTTAAAGGTATGAAATCAGGTGTAATCCCGGACAAAGTGGAGGGCTATATATCGCACAGTGAAGCCTTTTGCCAGTGCTGGATGGTGGGATGGACCCCCTAAGCGGCCGCGACACACACACACACACACACACACACACTATGTATATAGTATATATATTCACCCCCTTCACCCTAGGGAATGTTGACATCCTTAGGATGTCCTAAGATCTATGAATAAGATATTATGCTGTAAGGGGTGGGCCGACTCTGCTGCTGTAGCTTCACCACTTAGGTTAAAGGACCTTATTATATAAGTACCGATATTTTTTCCTTTAATTTAATCAAATGAGGATATATGACATATGACTGATATTAAATCAATATATTTAAAGATGTGCAATAGAAGTATGTATTTTACCTGTACTTGTACCCTATGAGAAATACTACTTTTCTTTAATAAAAATCTAAGTTACAAAAAAAAAAAAAAAAAGAACAGGCAGGCAGCTACTCACTCCCAGTCCCTGAGGTGACACATCTTATTTATTTATTTATTTATTTATTTGTACATCAGTTTACAACCTTTGAGCCAGAGGCTCATTTCCAAAGGTACCTCGTCACAAAGAGGACAAATACATTACATTTTGTTACATCATTGCGGTTACAGCATTGGCAGTCACATGCTGTTATTTCTTTGTTACATCATTGAAGTTACAGGTTTGGCAATCACAAACTGTTACAGTTATTCAGATATGGAGTAGACAGATTAAACATACATTAGTATAAACATACATGCGGTAGAGTGCAGAGACTGCAGGAGGTAAAAATTCAGAGGGCTATGGGACGTGGCTGGTGATTGGTTGGGTGATGAGCCACTCAGTGAGCTTTGTCAGTGCATAGTGAGCTAGATCACCTTAGAGACGAGCGCAGTTTCATGTGTTAAATAGCTGACTCCGAAGTGAAGTTTTGAAGCAGGAGAACGTGAGGGTATCAGAGATGGAGGTAGGGAGTGTGTTATACCAGGAGGGAGCTCTGTAACAGAAGGACCTTTGTCCATGTGTGGTCCTGGACCTAGGGACTAGTAGAATGGCCTTGCAGGAGGTTCGTGTTTGAACTAAGGGTTTCACTAGGTGGATGGAGGCTGTCAGCCCTGGCGGGGATAGCCCGAGGAGAGTTTTTTCATTATGAGGCAGGTTTGGTATCTGAGTTGTTCGTCCAGGTTAAGCAGCATTGCCATGTCATATAGCTGGCAGGTATGTGTTAGCCTAGGGACCCCTGTAATTAGCCTACAGGCCTTATTCATGGTGAGGTGGATTTTATTGAGGGTGGTCGAGTCCGCAGCACCATAAACTGGCCTGCCATAGTCCACAAGAGACATTATTGAGGATGTGACCGCTAGTCGGAGGGCATCGGTGGGGAGGCAGTTTTTGTAGCAGTATAGGATACCTAGCCTAACATTGGTAGCTGAGGCAAGAGCATCAATGTGGTCGTGGTATGTGAGTGCTGAGTCAAAGGAGACCTCAAGGTACTTGTACGAGCGGACTTGTTCAACAGGATGCTTGGAACTAGGGAGGATGTGGAGTGGGAAGTTGCTGGTTTTGTTTTGGGGATGGACAAAGAGCATAGTTTTGGTTTTTTTGAGATTGATTACAAGTCTATGCTCTTTGAACCAGGTTTCAGCATCATTAAAGGATAGTTGCAAGATGTCCTGTAGGGAGATGGGGTTTTGGTGAGTGGCAAAGATGACGGCATCATCAGCATACAGCAGAATTTTACCAGTGCATGCATTGGGCAGGGTGTTGAGGTAGAGCGAGAAGAGTAGGGGTCCTAGGATGGAGCCCTGTGGAACACCTGAGCGGATAGGACATGTGTTGGAAAGGGTCCCATGATTTTAACTTGCTGAGAGTGGGTAGATAGGTAGCTGGAGCACCTGGAGACCGGCCCAGTGGTGAAGCCGGTGTGGCTGAGGGCATCCAGCAGGAGGGGGTGGGAGACAGTGTCGAATGATTTGAGAGGTCAATGAACACTACCCCTGCTAGGGAGCCAGAGTCCAGGGAGGAGTGTAGAAAATTTGAAAACTCTATGAGGGCAGTGCTGGTACTGTGACCTGCATGGAAACAGTGCTGTTCCGGGCAGATGATGTGTTTGGTCAGGTAATCCGTAATTTGAGTGGCCACCAGTTTTTCTAGGGCTTTGGAGAGGGGTGGGAGAATGGAGATAGGCCAGTAATTCCCGACTGTGGACCTGTCACCTCCTTTGTGTATGAGCGTAACTGTGGCAGTTTTCCAGGCTGAGGGGAATTGCCCCACGCAGAGGGATTTATTGAGAAGGCTAGTGAGTGGAGCAAGGACCTGATCCAGAACCCGGCGAAGGATACTGGGGTCCAGGGAGTCGCTGCCAGTACTATTGCTCTTTAGTGCTTTAATCAGGTGTGGTCTGACTTCCTGGGCAGTTACCTTGTGTAAGTGGAAGCTAGGGCGTCAGATGACTGAGGCAGGTAGGGAGGGGGGAGGGTCAAAGAAATCGCAAGGGAGGACCAAGCTAAGGTCCGTGAAGGATGAGTTGAGGAAGTTGGCTATACAGGCTGGGTCAGTAGAGATAGAGCCGTCAATGGTGATCTGGGAGGGGGGGAGTGCGTGCTCCCATTTAGTTGTTTAATGTTGTCCTAGAAAGTTCTTGCACTCCCCCAGGAGGAGGTGGGCGCGGCCTGATAGTGATCGGCCTTTGCTTTTCTGATGGTCCAGGTGCATTTGTTTCTTGCGGTATTATATGCCTGTCTGTCCACCAACCGGCCTGTTTCTGTGGCCAGGTGCCATAGGTTATCCCTGTGCTAGAGCAGTTGAAACAGGGCAGGGGTAACCCAGGGTGCATTACGTACTTTGGTTCGGACTTCTGCTAGGGGTGCGAAAATGTCACAGGCTTTGTTGAAGGGTTGGGAAAAGAAGGTTAGGGCAGTATCTATATCAGGGGCGTAGTGTATGGGTGACCAGTTAATTTGGGCAAGAAGTTGCTTAAGGCTTTTTAGTCCACCTGGTCTGAGGCACCGACATAGAGTGGGATGGGCTGTGGGTTTGGGTGTGGAGGTTGCCCAATGGAAAAGGATAGGGGAGTGGTCACTAAGTGAGTCAGGAAGGACCTGGATATCATGGATTTGTTTAGGGCGGTTGGTGATGACCACAGCTAGAAGGGTGCTGGTACCTCTCTTAGTGTTTACTCTGGTGGGTTGGGAAATGAGTTGAGTCAGATCTATAGCTGCGAAAGAGTCATGGGTGGGGGAGGAGGATGTACTGAGCCAGTTAACATTCAGGTCACCCACAAGGATTTGGTCAGCTGTGTGATTTAGGGTTGTAAGTTACTCTGTTAACGAAACCAGTGCCAGGGTTTGTTTTTTTGGGGGAATGTAGGCAGTGGTGAGATAGAGGGGGCCCCTGGAGGTGTCCAGGATCAGTTTAAGAGTTAGGGCCTGCGCCCCTTATATGAGAGCTGGTGCAAGGAGTGCTTGTCCAGTGAGAGAGTCCCTGGTATAGATTGCACAGCCCCCCCCCATCTACCTACACGATCCTCCCGGTAAAGGGAGTAACCTGGGAGGGAGACAAAGGAGTCTGGAGTGGATTTTGATAGCCAGGTTTCCACCAGTGTTATGACATCTGGTTTATGCAACGTGACCCAGCATTAGAGGGAATCAAATTTTTTCAGAAAGCTGCATATATTCATAGATGCTATACAGAGCCCAGGTGACCCCGCTGGTGGGCTAGTGTGAGCTGGACCTGGGTTGGGATGTATATTGCCTGTCAGGAGTAGTAGAATGACCACTGCCCTGGCCAGAGGGTGGTGGAGGGCGAGCTTTCGATAGGTATGTGGAGAAGAGGAAGGGAGCTTCTGGGCACAGGGGGTGGGCAGGGTTAACCAGACTGGAAAAGCGAGAATGATAAGCCTCCAGTGGGAGCCTGGGGAAGCAGCTGGGAGGTGACTAGGGGGAGGGTGTCGTGGGCTGGGGCACATGGTGAGTGTAGGGTGGGATAGTACTAACTCCGGAACAAATGAGGTAGCTAGTGCCAGTGAGCCTGGGGGGTGTCAGGTAGGTGGGACAGTGGTATCACTGTGTCAGGTAGGTGGGACAGTGGTATCAGAGTAAGGATGAGAGGGAGGCATTTTAGTAAGAGGTGGGCTAGCATATCGCTAATGGTAGCAGCAAGGGAGGAAGGTAGAAATAGTTTAGTTGCCCTCCAGCAAGTGTAAATGCCACTTTGGATCAGTGGTAGTGACATGGACTCTGGTGGACAGGGTACCAGGTTCAAGACTCTCACAGGGCAGTTGGAAAAGGGACCTGGGTGAGAGCCATGCTCCACATTCTGGGGGCCAGAGACAGGCTAGGTTTGGGCCCGAAATGGGGTGCAAATAGCGACTCCTAGTGGTCACTAGGTGTGAGCTTGGAGGTGATGGCAGGGGTCCGAGAGTGGGCTAGCTATAGGGCTGGGTGTGGGAGGAGGTGTGGTCAGGGTAGCTGTAGGCTGAAGAGAAGTGGAGTAGGTAGTTAGAAGGGATCCAGGAAGAAGGGAAGGAGGCTATCTGAATAGAGGTACTTGTGGTAGGATCTCAGGGTCCCTCTAGTGGCTGGCAGGTATAACCTGCAAATGGAAAAATGGGGACTTAGTATTTCAGCCAGCAGGAAGTGATATCATGGGGGAGGGCTAATAAATTAAGGGACGCCCCTGGGTGAGTGGCTGGGGCGGGCGATGCAGATGATTCGCAGCGTCGTTGGGCTAACACCCCACACAAGAATCTGGCAGCTTTAGGAGGTATCCTTTACCTCTGTAGCCTCTGTCGCATGTTACTGCTACTCCAGCTCCTGGAGGGAGCGTTTGGTCTGCACGCCAACTGCCGCAGTTAGCAGAGTGGCATCTTCAGATGGCTACCCTCCTCCCCTCCCTGCCTAGGGGTTTTGGATGTTACACAATTCATGAGGGGGGGGGAAGGGGAACACCAGTAGCCTGACTATGCAGTGAACAAAGGAAGCAGGGCAATAAAACTCACAGTACCTTTGAAGTGTAGATTGGGATTCTTTCCATGACGGCTTGGACGCCATTGAGATGTAGGCTGGTGTTGACTCTTCCTCTTCATCAAAACTGGGGCACAGGCTTCGGTTCAGTTGTCTAGGAAGATATTTTGTTAGGAAATGCACAGTAACAGTCTTTCAGCAGGACATCAATGATTTGGCCCAGGCAGGACTTCGGATGCAATCAGGCACCATTTTATTTTAAAGTCAAAAGGCTCAAGCCACACAATGGTTCTGTGGAGAAGGAGGGGGGTATTTACAGTTCCTTTTCACATTCCACACAACACTATGGCAATCGGCCATGGCACAAGCACTTGGGGGACCTGGGTTCTGCACCTGGATCCTCTCACACAAAGCACTTCCCTTTGTGTGCCGTAAGGGGCTCCTTTTCATGTAAGCACTTGGCAGTGCTCAAACAGGCAGTCTCTTTTATTTTAAACGTTCCCCACCAGTGGGAGCAGGGCAAAAACCATACCTCAGACCTTATTTTCTTTTTTCTCTCAGGACACAAAAGTTACCTTGGACACAGTCCTTCCTCCAGGTGCTGACCCGCCCTGCCAATCCACGGGCAGGGTTCGCACAGGGAGGCAGCCACCTTACTCTCGGCACAGCTTCCCTTCTAAACACCTCCGCAGCAGGTCTCTCTTCTCTGAGGTGGACATGGACAGGTGGGGATTTGTTCCACCACAGCAGATGCTCTGGGCACTTCATTGCCATTTCGGTAGCCCGGGCCCCCCATGGCAGCCACCCCTCTCCAGTTTCTCTTCATGGAGTCAGTCAGGCTCCAAACAGTCTTCTCTCCACACAATACTGCCGCAGATCACGTCCGCTCTCCACGCCGATGGGCTGTGGGACTCTGTTGCTGTTGATGTGGGGCTGAGGGGCAATCTCCCCATCCCAGCGCAGAACCTACCTGACCCCGACTGGAGGCCCTCCCCTCAGGCCTAGGAGCTGGCTCCAACTGCTCCTCATGCTTGGATTGCTCCAACCGCCTTCAACCCTCGCTCTTCTTGGCACTTCAAAACCCTCTTGCACTGCCCAAACCCTGCCCTCTGCCCAGCCTGGCAGTGCACACAGATGACTCCTGATGCCTACTGGGCACCGCAGTAACCCCCCAAAATTGGCACGGGGGTTACATTTATTTTATTGTTATTGGTAACAAGAAAAGGTTACCTGTGGATTTTACAACTGCTCCTGGTCTTCCTGTGCTTCCTGACCTATGCCTCATTGACAGGTGGGCTGTATTGGGTTATACTGGACTGCCCAGGGGCATAATGAGGCCCAACACTGCAGGCAGAGGGCCATATAGCCCCTGGAAGGTCCAGTATAGCCCAATGCTACACACCCTTGAGGGTATTATTGCACTTAGAAAATGTGTTATATGTGACTTTTTTTAAAGTAAAATATTAAAAAATGTTAAAAATCTGTTAAAAGTTAATAAAACTGAATAGAAATCAATTTTATTGCAAAGTAGTCCCAGTACTGGTACACTTGCCAGTAGAGGGTGCTGCAGTTTTTTTAATTCACTTTTGAAGTAGGTTTATGTTAGTGCTTTCATTTATATTGTTTCGTTTATATTCCTAGGGCTGCGCATTTGAGAAAACTGTGTGTTACCTTAAGATACTACTGAGCTGGACAGGGAAGGGGGGGAGAGGTTGCAGATACTGCTTAGATGCCTCGGAAGCTGTAACCCCAAGCTGTGTGTGAGTATCAAGGAGTATGGTTAGTTAGAACGATGAACTAACAGAAGTTTTTCATTAAATAAATATATACATATGTATATAAAACTGTGGTTTTACAACTGCTGCTGATTCTGTGCAGGCATCTCTGGCCATCTCTCACTTGCTCACGGGAGTGTTTCAAGAAAAAGTGTGTGAAGGAAACATTTTTTCTTAAGCGAATGCACAGATTGGGGGGCTTTGATTTCTTTGCTTTTTTTTTTAGGCAGGAAACGCAAGGGCGAACAGTGGATGCCGTTTGTACTTGAGATGCAGCACGACCAAGTTCCGCTCTGTCAGGGGAAACAGTTAACCATCAGGCACATTTTTGTACTTTCCCATTGTTTTGATGGCCCATTTACAGCTGGGGAACTGAGCAGTGCATCGGGGAATTGGACCGAGGAATGGTAGTGGTGGGCGGACACACTATGGAGCTGACCAGTACAGACGGAAGGTCCATAGATTTTACTGTGAAGGAGGTTGACTGAGCTAGGAGCATAAAGAAAACTAAGCCTTCAAAAAAGCAAGTAGATTTCTGTGCTTTTGCTGTTTGGGTTTCAGCTAGGGAACTGAGCAGGGCTATGATTTAAAAACTGAACAACTCGGGAGAATCGGCTAGAGGATTGGTGATGGGATGGGGGAGCAGATACACTACAGGTAGCTTGTACTGCAGAGTTTGTTTTAAAAACAGGGGCTGTTCAATGGCACATAAAATGAAGTACTATGGTTTATGTTTTTTTTTATTGTTAAATTGTTTATTGACTTTTTCAATTTACAATAATCAGGATCCACGTAGGAAGGAAGGAAGAAGAAGACCAGAGTGAAGGGGAGTGAATTAAGAGAGCTAGATAACCCTAACAGGGAGGTATGTTAATCGACATTTTAGCCGTAGGTTTTATGTAAGGAGCATGATGTAGGTTGTTCAGTGTCTACGAAAACAGTTGCAGGCTTCCTTCAACAGTATGGTTAGTGAATCTTTAAATGTGAATATGCCTAGGAGTGAGTCAAGTTTTTAGGAGTTTTGCATGGTATTCCATAGCGATGGGAGTGGAGAAATTGATGGCAGCCACGCCATATGTCGTGTTCACTCTAGGAATCTGGGAGCAGAGTAAGGAGAAACGTCTCAAGCCATACAATCCCTTGGCCCGTGTGAAGAGGCTCGAAATGTAAGTAGGCAGCTTATTGGATAGTGCTCTATAAAGCTGAAGTAGAGCATTTCTTTTCCTGACACAAGAGTCAGAAATGTGCTCCTGTATGGAAAATGAATGCGTAGGATAACAAAACCTTATCAATATCTTTTATGGCTTCACCACCAGTAAAAATGCAGACATAAGTAAAATGCAAACAGCAAAAAGGGTACCCAATAATTAGCTACCTGGCTAAACTCTGGCACACAATGTACAAAAGAATAGGACTAGAACAAAATTTAAAATATTGATGCCCCTATGGGATAATTGTCTTAGCCCTCAGTTTCTGAAAGATAATGTAGTCTATATAAGGAGGGATAAGGGAATTGTTCAGGGTAATTCTTTGACCATTCACCAACCTGTCACAAAATGTAACCTTCCATAAGATCAAGCCTTTAAGTACCTGCAAAGGAGATATTTTGAGACTCCTAAAGTAGGGACAACACTACAACTACTGTACAAGAACCAACCCTTATAGAAAATCTTCTAGAGTTTGCAAGGACAAGTAAGAGACTAGTCCTTCGTATTGACAAATACTTACTGGTTCATGAAAAGATGCCTGCTTGAGTGGCTGGAATGTGAGATCACAGAGGGGGAGGAGGATTGGGCGGAAATGCTAGAAGATGTTGCTAGGGTCCCTTATAGAGTAAGTTTAAGTTTATTCAAGATATAACTCTGCAGCCTACTACATCCCAGGTGAATTACATGCCTCACTGTCCTGCATGAAAACAGATGCCGAAGAAATATGGTAGAAAATGCCCAGCTGCAGCAATACAGTCCCCTAAACTCACTTCCTTTTGGCAGACTATAAACAAATTCATGAATAACATCCTAGACAGTGTTATTAATCTCTTCCCCAAAAGGCATATTATTACTGGGAGACCTAAACGAATCCCAGGCTCTAAATGCATGTCAGCACAAACTGCTTCTCTCTCTGCTGCCCCTACTGCGGAACTGCAGAAAGCAGGAGATTTCTTTAGAAATATCACAGAAATTTCAGGAAATATCTGACCATGT
This sequence comes from Neoceratodus forsteri, assembly GCA_016271365.2. Classification (NCBI taxonomy): domain Eukaryota; kingdom Metazoa; phylum Chordata; order Ceratodontiformes; family Ceratodontidae; genus Neoceratodus; species Neoceratodus forsteri. The sequence goes on along the minus strand of CM057452.1, from coordinate 1,591,421,121 downwards.
TTTGTGCTGTGACTGTATGCAGTATAGTCATATGCTGTGCAAAACTGGGTACTCTCCAACTATGGAGAAGCCCTACAGTACCAACTGAAAAGGTTTAGATGAACACTATGTGCTATCTTGGAAAAACATATATACAAAGCTAGAAAAGATGTGGCTCCCCTTTACCACATACTTAGATACAGTCCCCAATTACCCAGAAGTGCATAATTAAAGACTCCTCATCTCCATGGGGCATATGGGCTAGCACTGGTTTTATCTATGTGTGCACTTCTATGTCTGAATTCAGCTTTAAACATAGATGTGTTAAGAACTATGAATATTAATACTGGTGTATAGACAGAAGAAGGCGATTTGCCCATCTAGTCTGTCTACTAGTATAGACAGGTAAAGGGTTCCCATTACAGAGCAAGTGTTCATCAAGTTTAGTTTTAAAGATCTGCATATTTGTACTAGCAACTATCTCAGTTGGTAGTGCGTTCCAATACCTACCTACTCTCTGTGTATATGTATTTAATCTCTTATTAGTTTTACATTGATCAAGTTTAATCTGATATTTATGACATCTTAATTCCATTGATTTACTTTTTAGTTCTAAACCCATTTGTGAAAGTAGTTCTGTATCATTTACCATTCTGTACATCATTAGTAGATCACCTCTCTTGTGTCTGTCTTCCAGACTGTACAGTCCCAAATCAGTTAATCTATCATTGTGTGGTTTATTTTTTACTTCCTGTACTAGCTTGGTTGCCCCGCATTGTACCTTCTCTAACCCTGCCACATCCTTTCTCAGATACAGGCTCCACAACTAGGTATTGTTGTTGAATCGAAACAGACACGTTTTTTGTTGTAATTTTTGATTATTTTTGTTATACACATGAAAGGTAAGACTGTTTTTTTTAAATTCCATTAATCCCTGTGCTACTCCACACTATGAAAGGTTTGAGAAATGTAAGACAGCTGCAGTGGACAGAGTATTTTATTATTGAGCAGCATAAAGCACTGTACAGTTTTTATGTAAAAACAAACCAACTCAACCCAACCCAACCCAACTCAACCCAACCCATACTTATCAGTTATAAACAGAACACCTCCTCCTCCCTTGTGATGTAATCCCAACTATTACACAGCTAAAACATTCACGTAAGCATTTAACCATTGTTAAAGAGTGATGTTTTGTTCACTTGTACTTACTATTAAACTGGTAAAAATACAGACTGGGCTGTTACAGTATGATTACATTTTAAGAGAACAAATTAAAAAGTATATATAATTTTTGACACAGATGCTATGGGCTGTTATAGTATGATTACATTTAACAGAACACGTAAAATGTATATACCTGTTTTTCACCGACACTAGCCTAATTCTAACATATAGGTGGTACAGGTACTGTGCCTGTATAATATATATATGTCTATATATATATATATATATATATATATATATATATATATACATTGATATATATGTATACACATTGTGTGTGTGTTACTGGCTTGACTCAAAATATGGAAAACATTTTTTGAAATGTGAGGTGACTGGAATGTTACAAGTGGCATCAGAAGCCGTTGTAAGAGCGGTGCAGCAAACCTCTCCCTTCCCCCAGGAGGAGAACATCCATAGAATGCTCTGAGCCCTTGCTTCTGGCCTCTGTTCCAGAAGACCGGGGCTCAGGGCACAAATGCAGGTCAACAGCAGCCCCACTGCTCCACACCACAGAGCTGGCATGCATACATTTTTATGGTTGGTCTTTTATCATAAACTAACTTGGAAATCTACCATTATTGAAATAGTAAAGAGATGAAATAAAGGTTTACATAATAACATAGTAGATAAAGGTTAGATGGGACTAGTCTAGGCCCATCATGTCCATCTTCCCTGCTTCATAAACAGGATGAACAAAAGTATTTCTACTCAAACATGTACTAATTCAAAGGGATTCACAGCCCACTGCACTTTACAGGGTACCTGTGGTTTTGGGGCTTAATGTACTAAGACATATTTCAGAGGCTGATACTAAATCTTTTATTTTGCAATATAAAAGTTTGACCAAGTCTGTGATTGATTATGGGAGTCATATATTATTTGGCATCCTTTTCTGAGAAGAAAGGATTGGATGGAGAATGACCAAGGCACTGAATTTTGTGACATTTGTGCTTACGGTGTTTGCTATGCAGGAAGTGCTGAGATAGTTTCCACTGGATATTCAGAGGTAGTTTACTATTTTGAATGATGGATAACTGTTACCTTAGAACCTGTGTCATCCAGCCAAGGAAGTTGGAAGGATTGTCGGGAATATCCTTTCTGCGGTGGTAAGGGTATACAGATAAATAAACCCTTTGAGTTAGAGTTTAATGGAATGTAGTATCCAAAGAGATGAATGTAATTTATTGGACTATAATGTTATACTTATTCATCCCAGCTTATAAAGTGGGGAGTGGGTGGGGGGGTGGACCTGATGGACATAAGAGTCCCTTCAGGCATTAAATTACTATGCTATGATCACATAATGCTTTCAGGCTTTTTTTGTCTAGTTGATACCTGGTGTTCTGTTTCTCTGCAGTGATCTAATAAAATGTTATGGAGCTCATTTCCTTGGAGGGTGAGGAATATTAAGGAACTAGTGTTCAGTCATGCTGTTGAGTTTGTTATAGTAAGTGGGTGCACGTCCTCAGTGTAGTTTCTGATGGGCCTGGGTGTTCTTTATCTGGCAGGACAGCAGCTGTTGTGGTGTCCTCAAATTTAGGGTAATGATAAAGTTTAGGTTGTTACATAAGTTGGTAGTGTATTTTCTGAAAATGTATGGCTGGATTCACAAAACTCTCAAAAATCCTGCAGCATCGGGAAAAACGCAGCACAAGTGGGTTGCCACTTGCGGATCCGCAGTTTTCCCACAGCTGCAGGTATTCACAAAGGTGGAGCCAGATTATAATCGGCTCCACGATTTACAACAGCTTATGGGTGGTGTTGCCACGGAAATCCCTGCAGCTGTGGAAAACTGCTACAGCTGGTACAACCAGTTGTAAGATCTTCTGCAACTGCTGTGGCGGTGAATAGTGATCTCCACAGCTGGGGGAGATATTGGTCTGCATCTGGAGTTGTGACGTGGGACATAGTCCCAAAAACGTTTGCAAATCCAGCCTGTAATCACTACAGTTCCTTCAGGGGTACTGTTGGAGGCTAAGCTGAGACATCATGTTACCTTTCTTTTATTCATTGGTGGCGCAGTAATCTGTTGAAGGCGGATCTTCCAAAAGTGGGGTGGATTTCTTGTTTGAGGTTTCCAGGCTGCTGTCATAGCTGGAATGGATGTGATGCACTGTACGGTTGGCTTGGATATTGGCTCATGTGGAAGTGAGGCCTCACTCCATACTACTGCTCACCATAGTAAGTTTGCTTTACACAGGACCTTTTACTAGTTAACTCTTACTGGTCATCTTTTGAAGTGCAAGGTCTAATGATAAAGGAATATGGTGACTTAATGGGGAGTTGAACCATGGCCTGCAGAAGACAATCTCAGCCGCAGAGCTATTGGGTCAGCTGACTAGCCTGAGATTCCTGAAGTCTCTTTCTTTCTCAAACTGCAAATCCTGAAGCTGAGAATAATCTGATTTTGGAAAAATGAGTTAAGTATAATGAGAAAGAAATAAGGTGACCTAACTGGGAATTGAACCCAGGCCCCAATGTATCATCCTGTTGCTCTACCAGCTGAACTACAGTATCAGTTTACCCATCTAACCCACATTATATGCAATCACTTTCTTTTGCAAACTGCAAATCCTGCAGCTGAGAATAATTTCAGTAGTAAGATAGTGTACCCCCAGCATGTGGGGGCTTACCTGGCTCTACAGAGCTATGCCAGGCTGTTGCTGGTCTCTAAGGTCACCTGGGACTGGCATAGGGGGCTGGGAGAGTGAAGAGAAGTGAAGCCTTCTTCAACACAGGAGGTGCACTTTGAACTTTTTTTTGTTGCAATTTTTAGCCAAGAAAGATACATTAAGCTGAGGCTTGTTCCAGGTGCATCCTGATCCACATGGAAGTTAATTGGCTTGCTCATGGTCACACAGCTTGCAAGTGGTGGCTGTAGGATTCAAACCCAGTTCCCCAGATTTGCAGCAAAGTGCTCTTAACCACTACATTATGCTGCCTTCCATGTCTGGCTGTCACGTAATGATTGATTGGTTGCCTCACTCCTGGGTGAATAATAAAGTCGTTCTGTGTCCCAGGAGCACCCTTTGGAGGCTCTGGAGCCTGATTTGCTGTGCTGCTACCCTCTGACCTCATTGCCATGCTTCCAGTGATCTTTGTGGCTCTGCACTGTACAGTCACTCCACTGCCACCGATGTAGGAGTGATTGCGCTCCATCAGGTATTTCCTTGACGACGGCCGCAAACAAAATGGTCAGTTAAGCATGACTATCCATGACATCAAGGGGGTACAGAGTAATGTTTTAAGTACAGAAGTCCTACAGACTTAAATATTTGGGGTGTGTAACAGAAAAGTCATGCAAGACTGTGCTAAGGTGCTCCACAGGGGATAAAATAAACAGGCTTGGTTCTCTGTTGATAAATATTTATTAAAACCTTTTTAAAACACTCCACACTATTCAGCAGAATGTTTTAGAGCCTTACACTCTTTGTCAAGGCATTTGGGGTGTGTACCCCTTGGACTACAGTTGTAACAGCCATTTAAGGCACCTCTGACCCCTGGAAGCAGGCAATGGGAGAGGATGGCAGCACAGCAAATCAGGCTCCAGAGCTTCCAGAGGGTGCAACTGGGACACAGGAGGATTTTATTATTCACCCAGGAGTGAGGCAACCAAGCAACCATTGAGTGACGGTGCAGAGAAGCCCTCCCTAGTGACTGACAAAGGTCTCAATAAACTGGAGTTCTTTATCCTCACATGAATAGCAGTAGCTGTTCCAGAACTTTTCAGTTTGCTTAATTTCTCAGTCAGAGGCAGCTTGGAGGCAGAGCTGCTGTCTGGGCTGGTAGAGTGGAAGGCCTGACTGGGGCTTCTACAACCAGAACCAGGAGGCATCCATTGAATTTGAACAGTAACACACCATGAGAAGAGTGCTACACCCAGAGAGGGAGAGAAAAAAAAAGGACAAAGAGAGACACTAAAATCTGCAGTTGAAAGCATCAGACTGTAAAAGTAAGCCACGCTGCAGCTGAGCCTTAGTGCGCAGCTAGAGAGACATTATTCCAGAGACAGACTTGAGTGGTCCTGAACAGAGACATACCAGCAAGGCCAAAAGCCAGTATGTGGATCACCACAGCCAGGTATGCTGCAGAAGCCTGGAATCATCAAGATACTCTGAGAGGGGGGCGCTCATGAGCCTTGAGGAGTGAAGACATGGTTCTCTACTGCTCCTGCCCCAAAGATCTTAAATTTGATTTAAATCTATATAATCCGACTACAAAAATAGATTTAATCTGCAGCATTCAGAACTTTATACAGCATGGATGAGTTCTTGGTGTCAGATCCTGGGAAAAGACAGTGTTCAGCGGCAAAACATGGCAAGAAACAAGTGACCGCCACGCAGCCTGAAACGCTGGGCCTGATATCCCTCTTGGCGGCGGAGGTGTCCTCACTAGGCTGCGAGGTCTCGGCACAAATAATGGAGGCCTTGGATATGTGGCTGGAGAAGCTGGAGAAAAAATTGGACTCTTGCCTGCAAGAAGTTATTGCTCAAGTTTCAATGCAGGCTAGCAGACTTACAGAAGTATAGGAATGAGCCCTCCGACTAGAAGATGCAGTGGACCCATTGCCGGGGAGGGTCACAATGCTAGAAAAGGAACTTGCTGAACTAAAGGATATGCACGACTACCTGGAAAATTACCACAGACAACTTAATCTTTGCCTTAGGGGACTACCAGAGGGGAAGGAAGGAGCGGATATTCTAGACGTTTGTGCTGGGTGACTCCCGACCCTGCTAGGCCTGACACCCAAGAATGGACAATACAAGCTGAAACATGTACCCAGAGTGGTAGCCCCAAAACCCCCAGTGGATCAGCCTCCCAGACAGATAGTTTTCAGGTCTCATCATTATCAAGATAGGGAGGCTGTTCTGAACGTTTACCGTAGCACCAAGGAGCTTCAGGATGAAGGCACATGTCTGTTCATCTTTCAAGATTATTCCAGTTGCCTGCTGAAGCGGTGCCGGGTTTTCAATCCACTCCTGACCCAACTCCGTGAAATGAAAATCAATTGCTTTTTGACCTACCCGGCGACACTCAGAATCAAATTTGAGGGAGCTACTTACCCCTTTTGGGAGTATGAGAAGGCAGCAGGGTGAGCTACTTGGAGGCAATGCAGCATTTTCAGTGTGTGGGCGGAAGTGCATGGTTGGTCGGCCTACTGACTTTTGTTTGATCGGGACTTCATTGTGAGTGGCACTGGGACTTGGACACCCGATATCAATTAATAAGATTTTCCCCTCCAGTGCTTTTTGGTTTCTCTCCCACCTGACGAACATATGAACACTTCGAGGATGGGGACTAATGTTTATAAGATGGGCCCTCTCGGAACTCATGACCAAGGGTGCTACAGTCAACAACAGGGGTGGGCAGGGAAGAGGCTGCTGAGGACATTATAAAGCAAACCATCTCCCTGCTTTAAGATGTGAGGAGAAGCGCATGACGGAATATACCTGTAGAGCTGTATTCAGCAAGATAGGCCCGGGGGTGGAGTTAGTAAGTCTGGTGGGACGTAATGTTTGAGTTGTGCAGCCCACCGCGATTCCCGTCTACTTGATAGCACTTGTAATGGGAAAGCCCCGATGGTATCAGGAGAGCACAAGCTTAATTTAAGCGCTAAAGCAGATGAACTGGAGAACTGAACTGTGCTGGGGGTGTGGGGTGGTTGAATGTAAACTGCGAGATGTACAGTAAGGGGTTATCTCTTTTTTGGTTGGGAGGGGAAATGAGTGTATGTGGTCCGGGGAAGGGGTGCACTTACTCACCCATATAGAGCTATGAAGTCCTATTATATATCTTTACGTTATGATGGGTTTTAGAGCAGCACTGGCTCCTTGATGTCATGCTCATTATAGAATGAAGATTTAACACTAAATTAATTAAGGGGTAATGGAAGAGATAATATTGCTGTGAGCATTTCTGATTTCAAATGGATGGTACTAGAAAAGAGGGGTGGGGGGACAAGTCTACTCTTTGGATGGGAACGCTATTCTTGTTGAATGGCTAGACTGATAAGTTCTGTGGATTTCTTAGGAGGAAAATGAAGGAAGGGAAGAGGGGTACTCGTATGTTTTGGATGAATGTTTTCAAGTTTGTTGGTTTTGTTCAATGAGCATCACTATAGGAGCTGAGAAATCTTACTTAGAACCAGATAGAACACTGTTATTTAATGGGCAACTACAGCATGTCAGTTTTTTACAAACTATGATTGGAATGTGAAGGAGGAGAAAGGGAAATGCACACTTTTCGAGTATCATCATGGCTAATAATCAGGATGTCACAATAGTGTTCTGAAATGTGAGGGGCTTTTCCTCTCCAATAAAACAGACCAGTTTACTCTCGGCTCTGCGTAGACAGAAGACGCAGATAGCATTACTGCAGGAAAGGTGGGGGCCTGCTATGCATCGTCTTACAACTCCCATGGACATGGGGTAGCAGTTTTGGTAGCTAAGCATCTCCCCTTTGCTGTTAGATATACAGTTGCGGACCCAGTGGAGGGGAAATATATCTTTGTGGAAGTGACCCTGTTCGGAGAGACTATTACGTTGGGGAGCGTGTGTGCACCAGTGGTTTTTGACCCTGCCTTCTATCAAAAGATCCTGGATGTTATAATACGGGAACAGTTTCAGGGACTGGTACTGGGTGGGGGGGAACTTCAGCGCAATGATGAACCCGATACTAGATCACTCGGAGAGTAGAGGGAGAATATGAAGGGACTTAGATGCTGGGCAGAGGGAGCAGTAGAGCTTGATCTAATTGATAGTCTGAGATCAGCAAACCCTGGTGCCAAAGAGTTTACTTTCTACTCCAATCCCTACAAGACATGGTCAATGCTGGACTATATTTATGTCCCCAGAGAATGGTCTCGTAGCATACGCAAGGTACAACGTAGCCCGATCATTATATCGGACCATTCCATGATAATATTGGTGTGCAGGGTGAAGGCTGAAAGAGAGGACCCACCCCCCTGGAAATTCCCTAAATACTTATTAGGAAATAGGGCTTTCCTGGAATATATTAAATCACAATGGAAGCAGTATCAGGAGACTAATAGGGGTATGGGGGTCTGCTGGGGTATATTGGAATGCGGACAAAGCATACCTCAGGGGGGCCATAATTAATTTTGTAGCAAAAGATAAAAAAGAGAAGAGAGCTAGAGGGGAGGTGTAGGGGGATGAGTTAAATCACTGGAGCAGTCCCTGGCCTGGAATTTTTCAGAGGGAACCCTGCGGGAGCTAACGGCCGTAAGGGAGGCTCTTAACGTCCTCTTTCTGGGGGAAGCAAGAACTGCATGGTTCTTTGCCAGAAACAAATTCTTTGAATGGGAGAATAGACCAGGGCTGCTTCTGGTGCACCTGGTGAAGGCAGAAAGGGTTACTCCCAAATAACGGAGATTACGAATGCCCAGGGGGATGTGGTTAGAGAGAGGCAGGCGATAAAAGAGGTATTCTGGAGTTTCTGTCAGCAGTTGTATAGAGTGGAATGTCAGGGTACAGGGGATCTCACGGGGAGATTCTTAGAGAGGATTGCCTTGCCGTGCCTCATGGATATGCAGAAAGAGTGCCTGGGTAAAGAAATCTCCAAAGATGAGATTAGGAAAGCCATACAAAGCCTGAAAAAGGTAAAGACGAGCAGACCAGGCGGATACCCTGCAGAGTTTTATAAGGCTATGTAGGCAGAGATAGTGGACATGCTGTGGGAAGTTTTTAAGGAGGTGAGGGGAGAGGGGGTCCTGCCTGCCACCTTTGGAGAGGCAGTCATTTGTGTTGTACCTAAGGCAGGGAAGGACTTGATGACTTGTTCATCATACAGACCGATATCTCTCTCAAACTGTGATGCCAACATTCTGGTGAAAGTATTGGTGGCACACCTGGAGGTCGTCCTGCTGGAGCTTGTCCACCTGGACCAGACCGGATTCATTCAAGGTTGTTACTCATATCACAGTATGTGTAAGCTGCTAAACATTGTGTGGACGGCATCTGTGTCCGGACAGTACTGCAGTGCTGTCCACAGATGCCGAGAAAGCTTTTGACTGCAATGAGTGGGAATATCTCATGCAGATCTTGGCATGGTTTGGTCTGGGGGATGACTTCATAGGGATGGTATGAACAACGTATAAATATCTTACAGCCAGGGTCTTGGTTAATGGGTCACTTACAGAGATGTTTTCTTTGTTCAGGGGTACACGACAGAGGTGCCATCTCTTCCCCTTGCTGTTCGCCCTGGCTATTGAACCATTGGCGATCAGCATTCGGGAACACCCAGACGTTAAGGAGGTTTTGGGGAAGTCGGGTCATTCCCACAAGATAACATTGTAAGTGAATGACCTACTCTTATATGTTACAGACCCACACGTCTATCCCACCACTACTTAATGTAATAGAAAAATGTTCAGCTTTTTCAGGGTACAAAATTAATCTTGGTAAATCTGAAATTATGGTTTGGGGAAAAGCAGGGGATTGCCAGGGTTTCTGTTGTCTGAAGCATGCGATAACATCTTTTAGATACTTAGGAATACAGATAGGTAAGGACCTGGGTTCCCTATACCATCTAAACTATACTCTGTTTCTAAAAAAAAAATTGAGGAGAAGATGTGCCACTGGACAGACCTGCCGGTGTCCTGGCTCAGCTGAATTAATCTGATAAAGATGAATATCCTACCAAGAATATTATACCTCATACAAATGATGCATAGGGTCACCAAAGAGGACCATAGGAGGGTTGAGGGAGCCTTCTTGGGGTTCTTATGGAGACAAAAGTGCCCGCGTGCTAGCCTGCGATGCCTTCAGGTGGCTGATTCTAGGGGTGGGTTAAACTTCCCCGATCTTCAGAATTATTAACTTGCTATACAGCATAGATACATTAGTGATTGGGTAAATAGACCAGAGGTGGCAGGATGGGTGGACTTGGAGGAGCAGTCCTGCCCAGGAAGAGACTCGGCCTACCTGGCAAAGGGAGGGAGGAAGGAAGACTTATAGCAGGTTGAGAGATGCTAACCCACTAGTGGAAGGAGTTCTGGGGAGTTGGGCGCGTATATGTAATAAAGCAGGTGTTGGGCAGGAGGAGACGCTGCTCCTCCCAGTGGTGGGTAACCCTTCTTTCTTAGCTGGGTTAGAGGATAGAGCATTCCAGATGCTTTTTTTTTTTTTTTTAACTTTTTATCTAAGTATTATCAAAATACAGGCAACATGTACCAAAAATATAAGACACATGCATACATTGGAGTAAAGACATTACATTGTCTGTTTAACATGCTTTTTAAGAAAAGAAAACCACATTAATACTCTTAGCCCTCAGACAAAGGTCTTCCACCCCCCCCGATGAGGTATAAAGGATTAATTAGACTGAGAAGATAAGCACGTAGGGTTTCACACTCTCACCACAGCACTATTAACAACAGATCAATACCCCAAGCTTTCTTCTCTCTAGCAAGCTTAGTATATATTTATGAAGGGGGAGTACAGTTACAAAGAGGATGCTAAACAGATTTACAGATTGCCTAAGCTCAGTTAAGTAAATATCATGTCGTACACATATAGGCCTCATCATGGAGACCGTGTAGGGAGAAGGATGTCCCAGCAGGATATTTCTAAGTCCACAAACTGAGCGGTGCACCGAAGTACACCTAAAATGAAAACTGTCCCTTTGCAGTTAAAATATAGACAAGCAGGCAGGAAGAATTATTTGAAGAACAAACAGGAGAAAAACATTTATTAAGATCTAGTCCTGCCTGCTCCTAACAATAACGTTGAAGCATTCACATGGTAATCTCGATGATAAGCTTAGGTGCCTATCTGACCATCCACACAAGGAGGTAGAGGAAACAGCTGTAGTCCTGCTGCAATCATTCTGGTTCCTCCTCAGATTCATTGTCCGGGGTTTTAGAATCCAGGTGAGACAACAGTTTATCAGTAAAACTGGCCACAGCATCGGGATCGGTAAAGATATGTACTGTAGTTTCTACTGATGTTAGACTTGTAGACGCGCTGGAAAGAGCATCTGGGCTTTCACCCCTTTGGCAAGTAAAGATTTTTTGATGATCTGTAATTTTTTCTTACGGTCCTAGGTTTGTAAGGACAAGTCTGGGAAGAATCCCAGATGACTGCCCTCCTACACAATGTTCCCTTTGCTCCTTGCAGCTTGCAGCAGCGGTATTCTAGCCTTCGGGGTGGACAGAGTCACTATCGCGGTTAAAGGTCGTGAAGACGAACCCTCCTCGGACCTAGGGCGTAAAGGAATAGTAAAAGCTTGTACAATTCTAACGCCCATGTCCTGAGGCAGAAGACCCAAATCTTCAAAGATTAGACTGTCCAAGGCCACCATCAGTTCAGTTCAGGCTGCAGATCGTGGAGGGAACCAACTCACGACCCACTAGCAACACACAGCACATTTACATGTAAGAGAATTCTAATGCAGCTTCCAGCAAGCAGAATATAATTCAAATCATAGTGGGGAACCAAATCACAACCCACTATAAGCACACAACACATTCACATGTAAGGAATTTCCACTGTACCAGGCAAAAGGCTCTCTGATTGCAATTACAGCGTCTCTGCACAATCGGGAGTTCAGAGGTGGCTGGAAGTCCAGACAGGCTGATCGCATTCAGCAAATTTTCGGTCTTCTTCAGGTAGGAGCCTGGTCACAATTCAATGGCTTACTTCGCTCTCCAAAGTTTGGATTCAGTCTGAAAAAGGCACAAGTTCCCTCTCAGGGACAGCAGGCAGGCATGCAGGCCAAAACTCAGGCCTTTCCACAGTCTCTCACGTGAATCTACACCAGGGCTGCTGCTTGAATCATTCAAGCTGTTATCTCTTCACTTCCCAACTCAGAACTGAAACTAGCTACAAGCAGCTTGGGAATTTCCCCAAGATCCAAAAGGTTTGGTTGGCTGATCTGTCTGTCAGTCACAAGAAGGGCTCCCCTCCAGGTTATTTTAGGCACCAAAATGCAAAAACTACAATTCCTATAAGTTTTGACCCCACCAAGCCCCTATAGGCGGGGCTCCATTTTAGAGTCTCAAATGTACTGATTGGCCCATTTCAGCAGTCCAGGACCAAGATGATGGAAACAAACAGAACTGTCTATGCTGCAAAGAAGGCAGGTCAGAACAAACTGCAATATTATTATTACTCTAACAAATGATCAGCAAACAAGCACATCTTCTAACAGAGATCCCTTTTAGATTAATTATGACTGCAATCCAGGCAGCTCTTACATATATTTTGATCAACTGGGTGATCAATCCAGAATGTTTCCACCACAAAGTAAAATGCAAAAAAAGTAACATCACCATACCTGAATAACCTGTCCTTAATAGATGTGCTTCATTCCATAGATGTTTGTTTTATCCAAAACAATATAGTTATTGTATAATGGCGCCATATTGATTATGTAACAAATATTCATGTTGCTATAGTTTGCTGCCACTAACTGCTTCGGTAACAGCACTAGCCAATTGTGCCCCGCACATGTATTTCAATATATTTCCTGATTTCACACCCAGTAAAAATCTGTACAATCTAACACCCCAATTTAATTGTTATTCTTTTAGTGACAGCATTTCACATTTAGCAACACACATGCTGTTCGTATCTGTAGTGTGCATGTGATGAGGCGAGGGGGGGGCTGAAGTAGGGTAACTGACATAGTAATCTCCTTTAATTTCGATTTAGTTTTTGTTTAACCGATTTTAATTTTTTATTCTAACTTTGGGTGAGCATACACTCCCTGCCTTGTTACTCTACCACTCCTCTGATTTAGAGGTATGCCCAATGCTATCTGAGCATGTGTTTAACAGCACTGCTTCAATATGAGTGCCGGACAACTACAGAGCAGGATATGTCGAAATTCCAAAGCAAATTTATAGAGCTCTGAAATGTATTCAGCTGGATGTTTTTACAAGTGCTGAGCTCTGTAATCGTAGGAAACTCCTGTGTCAGCCTCCCAGATTTAAATGCATGTCCATTGCCCTGTTAATATGAATTAGGAATCAGCGTTTAAATGAGCTTACATTTTTTTTTAATTTAAATATGATTGTAAAAATATTTAGATTTATTATGCAAGTGCCTGTAAATTCACAGAGATATGAAATCAAATTATCTGTACAATCACTATGTGTTATATTCACCTGAGGGTTCTATGTGATAATGGCGATCGAGGGATAGCGATCGCCATTACGGCGAGTGTACATTACCAAAAATTAATTTCAGCGATGAACACTCGCAGTAAATGGCAAGAGGGTGCCTGAGATCTATGGGTTTCCTTTCACCCCCCCCACTAAAGGATTCTCAACTTCAGAGGGCTGCATGTTGGGGGGAGGGGAGTGAAATACTTAAAAAAAAAACAAGCTGCCTGCTGGCAAAAAAAGAACCGTGTCACACCGGACCCAAACCTTGCACCCTGCATCTCCCAACTGACCACCCTTCTCACCACACTAGTGGACCAGATCGGCAGCTGCGGGCCACATCCCCTCCCACATACCTTCCCTCCCCTTCCTTCCCCCGCGCTTGTGTGCATGCCCTTATACATGCGTACGCTTCCCATTGCCCTACCTCACCCACCCAGGTATCCGGTCGCCACCCTGCCAGATAGCCCTGAACACAGGTGCCATAACTGAGCTGCTGTTTTTGTAAAGCTCAATTACAGTCACCGTGTTCACTGGATACCTCACCGGTTTTCCTTTCTCAGTCTCTAGAAATGTTCCTCTGTCATTAGTGTGTATACTTCTCAGTCGTGTCACTTTCTTAGCAAAACATAATTTTTACCTAACCCATAGCTATTTCATTTAATTTTTAACTGTAGCTTGAATCAGAGGAAATCTTTGGCCTAACTTATGTTATTTTACTTTGAAAATAAGTGTGCTATGGTTTTGTCTATTCACTGTTTGTATTCTTGTTATATGTTTCAGACTGGAATAAAATTGACAAATAAAGAGTTTAAAAAACAAATTAACTGTAGCTCACCTTTAGAGTAAGTCTCTGCCCTCACCCCCATATGTTATCGTTCAGTCACTCTGCCAACTGAACCACAAAGACAGCTGACTCATGGGTCTCCCCTGTTACCCACATTCCTGGAGTCTTATTTGATACCACTACTTGTGTGTTTTTCAGCTGGGTTCGAGATGGGTGTGCAAAAACAAAGAAACCAGTAAAAGAGCTGACTAAAACCTTTCGTATAATACTTTTTTTTTTGGTTTAAAATCTTTTATTGAGGTAAGACATACAGAGGTCCGCAGACACATTACATTCATTTCGCAGTTTCCTTTTCCAACATTACGGAATCTGCCATAAGGTACCTGTCATTTTATCTGTCTTGTAACGAGCAACCTTTATCTTTCCTCAGCCTACTGCAGTGCCTGCCTCCTTTTTTGAACTATGTAATTCCCCATAACTATTTACACCCTAAGTATTTGAAAGTGACATGAAAAAACATCCATAATAAAAAAAAAAAAACATATCCAGAATTCAGTGCGTCCCTCTTCCTCCTGTTGTGATATTGCATGTGTTCCGTAAGTTCTGTGGGCTTCTACCCCTCCCAAATCTCACTGCACTCCTTGTCCTGGATCTTCTCACCTCTCTGGCCATAAAGATATATGTATGTATCTCACCTGTGAGCTGAAGTCCGTATTCCGTCCCCGCTTCTTAATTGACACCTCTGCTCACAGACGTTCTCACCTCTGGTTTCTGAAGAACTGGGTCAGGCTCCGTTCATGTGCTCACCACGAGGAAACAGCCATAAATCCCATAACTCAGGTTATACCCTGTCTTAACGCTATGGCTTCCCCCAGTGGTAGAGAATTTGTGAACACACCCCACTTGTTCAGAAAAAGTTCCTGTTTTCCATATCTTCGATATGTTAAACTCTCTAGGGCCAGGTTGTTTATGACCAGTGTTTTCCATTGCTCGAGGGTCGGCTTAACATGTGAGACCCACGTGTTCTGAATGCACTGCTGTGCCAGTGTAAGTAAACCCCTTACTGTTCTTGGGTATGCTTCCCATTCTTCCCTCTCCACCCCAAACAGGAGGGAGACCGCCGTATCCCTCACCCCTACCTTTATGACCCCCAACACGTCCCCTGCTATTGCCGTCCAGAAGGGCCGCAACTCTCCACACTCCCAGAAATAGTGCAGGTATGTACCCCTGGCCACGTGACATCTCCCACATATTGGTGAGATCGTTTGGTGGAATTTGTTCACCACCACCGGTGGACGATACAATCTGTGCAGAAATTTGAACTGTGATTCCTTTAACTTGTTACACATCAGTAGTCCCATATGAGACTGGAGGACCAGCCTTTAGTTCTCCTCTGAGATTTGTATACCCAAGTCCTTTTCCCACAGCCTCTTAACCTTGAAAGATCTGTCTGGAAATACATCCTGTCTTGATGCACTGCTCTGGCTATCAGGCCCTTGGGATTCACCCGTACCGTCCCTATCAGGTCCTCCAAGTGTTCCAGTTGCCTTACACCAGACTCCTGTCCCTTCCTGGTTGTACTGAAGGCCTGGACCTGGAAGTATTGATACATATGTGTGGTCAGGATACCATACCTCCATGGTCTTGAATCTCCTGCTGCCCCATAGATCCCTAATGCAATGTATTCCATTGTGGTCCCACATCTCAAATCCCCCTCCCTCTAATCCTGGCAAGAAGGCAGGGTTGCCCACCACCAGGACCAGCCCTGTCACCTCTTTCTCCATTTTCCTCCTTTCACTAGCCTGTTCCCAAGGCTCCAGAGTCCAGTCAACCAACGGGTTCCTATTGTGTACCCTATAATACCTTCTCCGCCCCTCTGGGTCAAAATACGCCATCAGGCGCACCTGCATTTCTTCCCCTTCCAGATCCACCCAACTTGCCTCCTTCCCTTGATGTACCCAGTCCTGAATATATCTGGACTGCAAGGCCATCTCGTACCCCTTCAAGTCTGGGAAATTCCCCCCCCTCATCCTTCAACCTCTGCAGGCTCATCCTGTGTCGTTTGTTCTGCCAAATAAACCTACTAAATTCTCTATCCATACCTTTATAATCCCCATTAGTCAAGCCCATTGGAAGCATTTGCATCAGGTATAGAACTCTGGGTAATACATTCATTTTCAGGAGGTTGATGCACCCAAGCCAGGAAATGGGGAGTGCCCTCCATCTCTCCATGTCTGCCTTAAAGGTCTGCAGCAGCAGAACATAATTGATTCCATAGAAACCTGCCAGGTTTCTACCCACCTTGATGCCTAAATACGTGAAGTGGGTCCTAATCACCTTAAAGCCCCATATATCACCATCTCTCCCACCCCTAGATCCTCCCACCCAGAACATCTCTGATTTGGCTAGGTTGAGCTTATAACCCGAGAAGCCTGTGTACTCCTGTATTACTTCCAAAAGAGACAGAATAGTGGTCTCCTGGTGTGTGGTGAAAAGCAGCAAATCGTCCGCATACAAAGTCAGTTTATGGTGGATGCCCGACCTCCCCCTCACTCTCTGTATTCTCTCATCCTCCCTAATCAGGATAGCTAATGGTTCCATAGCCAGGGCAAAGAGGAGAGGGGACAGCGGGCATTCCTGTCTTGTCCGTCTACGTAATTCAAATATGTCAGAGTGTCCCCCATTGATCAGGACCTGTACCTTCGGGTTATTATTTATTTATTTTTATTTATTTTATTTAGTTTTTGTTGAGTGGGTAAGTGCACTAGACAAATTCTGCCTATTTTCAGGCACGACCAAGGGGAGAGGGATACAGATGAATGCCAACTGACCTTGAACCAGATTAAGCTGTTGGTGGTATTTTTAGTGAAATGAGGAAAATTTGGCCAGGACACCAGGGAAATTCCCCCTACTCTTTTCGATAAGTGCCATGGGATCTTTAACATCCACCTGAACTACCACCAATCCAGGCAGATGGGACCGCGGTTTAACGTCTCATCCGAAAGACGGCACCTCAGAAGTGCAGCACCCCTCTCATGCTGCACTACAGGTCAGTATTGGGATATTAACCCAAGTGCCAGATGTGGGAACTGAACCCACAGCCCTCTGATCTCCCGGCCTCAGAGGTGAGTGTGCTACCTACTGAGCCACTGACACTGTACAGCATGTTCACGTACAGTAACTTGACCATATTAATATAGTCCACCCCCAACCCATACTTGTTCAATACCTCAAAGAGGTATGGCCATTCTATTCGATCGAAGGCTTTTTCAGCATCCATGGACAGCACCACCACTTGTCCTGGGCACTGATTCCCCCAATGAATGACATTTAGGAGCCATCTCATATTATGATACGACTGACGCCCCTGAACAAACCCTGTCTGGTCAGCGTGGACCAGAAAAGGTAGGAGCGATTCCAGTCTCCTAGCTAAGACCTTTGCATAAATTTTAAGGTCACAGTTCAAGAGTGATATTGGGTGGTATAATCCACATTCCTCTGTACACTTTCCAGGCTTAGGAAGCGCACAAATCATGGCCTGCAGGCATGAGGGAGGCAACCGCCCCCCTCCCCAGCCTGTTCTAATATCCTGGCCATGGCCCCTACCAAGTCCCCCTTAAGTTCCTTATAGTATTCCATAACAAAACCGTCAGGGCCTCCCGTCTTCCCCTTCTTCATGAAGGCTATAGCCCTACCTAGCTCTGCTCCTGTAATTTTGCCCCCCAGTTATTCCCATTGGGCCTCTGAAAGTTCCGGGAGTTTCACCTTACCTAGGAACTGTTCCATTTGAAATGCTGAGTTACCACATTCTGTTTTATACAACTTTTCATAGAAAGTAAGACCCCTTGTATTTTATCACTCTGGGTGGTTAAATATCCCCTCCCATCCCTTATAGCAGTAATCACCACTGTACTCCATCTCCCCCATGCCAGGTGTGCTAAAATTTCCCCCAGTTTATTACCCCATTTGTACAACCGCTGTCTGGCATAGAACAGGGATGTGCTAGCCTCCCCTGTGAGCAGTAGGTTGAGTGCCCCCCCTCAATAGTGCAAGCATTTCTCCCTTAAGTTGGTCTGTGGGCGTATAAATAATTTTAACTCAGCATCTTTTAGTTGCTGTTCCAGAGTCTGTCTCCGAATCTTTCTTTTTTTTTTTTTTTTTACTTTCTATTTATCCACCTTTCTCACCCCGAAGCTTCACTTCTTCGGGAGACACCAGATACCACCCTGCAACCTGCCTTACCTGATGCTCCAGGAGTTCCCCTGTAGAGCCGTGGCAATAGCCCCCAGGTGGGTACGGGATAGGACCCCTATGTCCCGATGTTTCATTGTCTCGTCGGGTCCCCCGGTGGTCAGGCAGGCAGTCGCCATTAGGGTTGGTACTTTGGTGCTCCATCTACCCGTGCTCCTGTGGTGTTTTTTTCCCTCTTTCTGAGGAAGTTGCCAGTGCCCTGATGTCAAGGCGTTACGCCGATGATTGCCACTCCCAGCCCTCTTGTACGTGTTCCCGCTAAGCGTTCCTCTGGCCTAAGCCAGAGGTCAGCCAAGCACCGGCGACGCCCCTTCCTCCCGGGAGAGGAGAACTGTCCCTTGGATGCTCAATCCTCTCCTCCTGCTAACTCTGATCACCCACCTGTGCCTCGCCTCAACCCGCCCACCACGTGACGCCGAGGTGTGGCGCCCAGCGCCCAACCTCAGCGCCACCGGCTGGCCTTACTTTCTTTCTTTCTTGTATCTATTGACATAACCTATAATCACTCCCCGCATGTAGGCCTTCCCTGCCTCCCAGTACACTACTTGCATTGGGGCTGTGGCCTCATTGGTTTCCTTGCAAAATCCCCATTGCTGTTTTAGGAATTCCCTGAACTTCTCTGAGGCCATTAAGTAAGTAGGGAAACGCCATCCTGGGCAGGGTCCCTCCCCCCCTCCACAAACCTATTCAGCACCACCATCGCATGATTGGATACGTGGATGGGGCCATGAGCTACATCCCGAACCACAGCATATCTCTCTCTAGTGTCATATATGTAGTCCAGCCTGGACCAGGTGCCATGAGGGTTCGAGTAAAATGTATATTCCCTGGCCCCAGGATTAGCCTCCCTCCATACATCTATCAGGTCCACATCCACCACCCCTTGTTTTCATTGATTAATAGCCCTCTCATTTCAACCTACACCCTCAGAATGGTCCAGGTTGGGCTCCATTACACAATTCAGATCTCCTCCCAATCAGAGGTCGGGGAACTGTTCCCGTCCTACAACATCCAATAGTTTTGTATAAAATTCCACATCAAACACTGAAGGGGCATACACACTCTCCCATATATAATGTGCTCTTGTCCCACTTTGCCTTGTACGAAGATATGCCTGCCCTCCTTCGGGTCTGCTGCTACTCTTTCCACCTCTATCCTATAGTTTTTGTGGAATAACACCACCCCACCCCCCCCGTTTATGTGATGTATAGGGTGCAGCATAGCAGGCTCCGACCCATCCTCCCACCAGTTTCTTATGTTCATCCTGGCTCATGTGAGTCTCCTGGAGCAGTGCCACCTGGGTGTGTCTATTCTTTAAGGCCTGAAGCACTTTCTTGCACTTGATGGGGTTATGGAAACCTTGGATGTTCCAGGAGATAATCACCTCAGTTTTAGCTATTTTTAATCCCATGGGTTACCCTACCCTTCCAACCATGCAGGAGACTATGCCCCCCCTCTAAATACAAAATAGTACACATGCCATTTAAACAGTACATTTCTGGAAGTAATCATACACAGTACCCCCCTCCCCCAACACCAGTACCTGCAATTAGCAAGGTACAAACTTTTACCAATAAACAGACAGAAAATAGAACATAACTGTAATTTTCATATATCGTACATGTCATTTGTCCATAACGACCTACCCTCCTTCCCTTCTGTAACATCATCCTCCTACAGGCAACTGGGTTGTGAAACATAGCGAAGATATACTGTATGATTATATTGTTTATTCTGGGACAGTGATATTGCAGGCAGCTGGTTGTAAAAAACAGAGCTAACATGTACTATATGATTATACTGTTTATTCTGTTTCTTCAATTAGAGTTTGAGTCTATTTAGAGCCTGTTTACCCTATCCCATCAGTTAGAGTTTAAGTGTCTATACAGAGCAGGGCTGTTTGTTGGAAGAGAACGTGACTGATTTAGCCTGTATCTTCAGTTAGTGATTAAGTGTTTCATTTAAAAGTCTGTTTATCTTGTATCATCAGACAGAGTTTAAGTGACAATCTTGAGCTGGCTTGTATGTCGAAACGAATATGGCTGACCTAGGATACCCTGGTATGGCCACTTGGAGGGGAAGGAGGGGTAGTAATCCAGGGGGAAGGGAATGGGAAAAGGAGGAAGTGCCTATAAGGAATAGAGAAGGACAAAAGGGGTGGCTGATTTCCACGATGGCAGGCATCTTCGGAAGGGTTGTAGGATGCAGAGGCTGTGGGGCAGCAATAATTCTAAAGTAGGCCTGGAGAGAGGGAGGGAGGCTGCCCAGTCTGTAGGCAGCTATCTAAGATTAGGAGTGAAGTTTGTTGGTTAAGGAGTAAGCTGGGAGACTTGGGGGGTTGACCAGAGATAAGGAGTGGGGGTATGGGTGGCAGGGGGGTGGAGATGAGGGGAGGTGGGGGCAAGGCCCAGAATCAAGAATAGGACACATTAAAACTAGTAAGGGGGGATATTAGGGCTAGAGGACCCCTGGATAGGGATGTTGAGGCAAAGGGGAAAACTCATGAGGCGAACACTCAGAAAATAAAGAGAGTGGAGGGGGAAGAGTCAGGAGAGGCTGATGGGGGAAAGACTAGAAGAGCAGACAATGGGAAGGGAGCTCTGAAGGTGGATAGGGCAAGAGAGAAGAAACAGGGCTGGCTTAAAGGGCCAGTCAGGGGACACTCAGGACAGGTAATGGAGGCTGGCATAGAGTGTCATTAATAAATTTGAGCTGCTTAGTAATCTAGTGGGGGAGGAAGGGGTTAGCAGAAATGAGGAAACTGGGACAATGGCCATGGGGAGGGAGTTGGATTTCCATAGTGCATCACAGGTCAGAAAAGGAAAAGATAGAAATAGTCCCAAGGGGAGAAGGGGAACCTCAATGAGAAGCAGAGAGGGGAGATGCAATATATAGCAGAAACAAGGGAGGAAAGCTGGACTGGAGAGAACCTAGAAGACAAGGGGTTGGGGGAGGGATCCCCCTCAGGAGGGGACCTGTCCCAAGGATGGGAACCTAAGTGAACGGGTCCCACAGGGGGCCTCTGGAGATAGGGGTACCATTATAAGGGTTGAGGATGATGGTGTGGGGGAAGGGGATATGTTCAAGGCCAGGATAAATGGCCCGTAAATGAGTGTGTTTAAGGGGGCACCCATACGGGGGGGGAGGGGTTTGAGCCAAGTGGACAAAATGTTAAGGGAAACAAAAAGGGGTGGGTAGCAAGGGGGTCTCTCATAATAGGGCAGGAAGACTCCCACAACATTGGGAGTTTGGATAAAGGGGCGGAGGAGAGGTTGAGAGCACAGAGAGGTAGTGGAAGTAACCATAAGGATGATGGAGGCATTAAGGTTCTGTTACTGGGTGACTCGATGAAAAAGAGTATCCAATGGGGGGTAGGGGTTGGGATGCCAGAACTGGTTGAAGGTAGTGGGTATCTAAAGGCGTGATTGCACAGGCTAAGTTCATGGTTATGCAGCAGCTGGTAGGGATTGTGGAGGAAAATCAGATTTCCTGGTGCACTTGGGGACTACCGATATAGAGTGGCACAGTGTCTTGGAAATCCAAGCAAGATTCCGAGAATTTGCTAGGGTCTGTTGGGACAATGGATGCAACACTTCCTTTTTGGAAATATTGCTGGTACCTAGGGCCTCAGTGGAAAACAAAAGGAAGATCACAGAGGTAAATGACTGGTTCTGGAAGTGGGGGAAAGAAAGGGGAGGGTGTTAGGTAACTGGGAGGGGTTTGGGAGGATAAGGGACTGTATGCCAAGGACAGAAGCTTCACCTTACCCTATTAGGGAAGGAAATCCTTAAATTAGGGTGGCGGATTACATTCAAGAAATGTGGGGTTTAAACTTGTGAGGGGGGAGGGACAGGGAGGGCTGGCCTGAAGCCCCCTCCTGCAGATGAGGGGAGTAGCCATCAAACCCAAGGGGAGGAGGGGGAAAATAGACAGGGGGAGGAGGTTTCAGGAGGAGCAGATGGTGGCAGGAGGCACAAGGAAGCCGAGTGTGATTCGAAAAAAGAGACCAGGGACAAGGGGTGGGTGGTGGTGTTAGTGAATGCCAGGAGCTTGGGTAACAAGCTTGGGTAACAAGTTACCAGAGTTCCAGGCCATGCTGTTCAGGGAGGGGGGGTGGATGTGGCAGCGGTCACGGAAACATGGGCAACAACAACCATGACTGGGACCTAAACGTGAGGGGATATGTTTTGCTTAGGAAGGACAGAAATGAGGGCAGAGGGGGAGGAGTGGCTATGTATATTAGAGAAGGCATAGAAATTGCTATGGTAGAAGAGGCAGAGGGAAACGTGGAGGCCTTATGGGCCACCTTTTGAAGCCCAACAGGAGGTAAGGTCAAGCTGGGTGTAGTATATAGGCCCCTCGGGATGGGTGATGTTCTGGAGGATGGTTTGCCAGACAACATCATTGCCCAGTGCATACCAAAAGGGGAGAGAGTGTAGTTGATGGGGGATCTTAATATGCCAGAGACAAACTGGGGAACCATGTCCTATAAGGTGGTCAAGAAGCAGAGGCTGCTAGATGGTTTCAGGATGTGTTCTTAACACAGCATGTGAGGAGCCCGAGAGGTCTTGTTCTGGGCGTGGTTTATGTGGGGGGATCTAGGACACTGGCAGTGGATTTCAGGGGAGCTGACTTTATGGGCATGGGAAATATTCTAAAGGACCACATGAAAGGAATTACAACAATGATGGATGTGGAAAAGAGATGGGATGTTATAAAACGGGGACTTCATGAGGCTGTCAGGTCCTATGCTAAGGTGAAGCGCAAGGGTGCAAGGTCACATAAACCGTGCTGGTGGACCAGTGAAGTTCAGGGAGAAGAAGGCTGCCTACAAAAAATACAAAACATCGAGAGGGGAAAGAGAAAGGGAAACGTACCACCTTGCATCTAGAAAAGTCACCCAGGTGGTGAGGCGGGCTAAGTCTAGTAAAGAGCAGCATCTGGCACAGGGGATTCAGGGAGAAGAAAAGTTTTTTTTCCGGTACATCGGGGAGCAGAGAAAAACTAAGGCCAAGCTTGGCAGACTGAGAACGGATGGTGGGTGGGTGGAAGAGGTCAGGGAGCAGGCAGTGGTATTAAATGAGCACTTTGCCTCGGGGTTCACTAGGGAGGGGGATGGGATATTTGCTAAGCAAGGCATGAAGGGAATAGAAGCAAAATTGAGTGGGACTGGGGGGATTAACAGAAAGGGAGCATAAGGGAGGGAGTGGCACCCCTAGGGTTTCACAACAGGACAAGGATCAAAAGACCAGCAAGGGGGGAGGATGGATGAAGCTATCTCCACCGAATGGGTGTGGCAAGCCTTGAAGGCCCTGAAGAAAGTTAAATCTCCTGGGCTGGATGGCATTCATCTGAGGGTACTATGAGAGTTGGTGGACGTACTGGCCGCACCCCTGGTGAAGCTCTTCAATAGGTCGCTTGAGACAGGGACGGTACCTAGGGACTGGCGTGAGGTGCATTTGGTGCCAATCCATAAAGGGGGGTCGAGGGAAGTACTAGGTAACTATAGACCCATCAGTTTACCCTTGGTAGTGGGAAAAGTAATGGAGAGTATACTGAAGGAATGACTGGGGGTGTTCCTGGAGGAGGGGGGAGAGCTGTACAGTAGGCAACATGGATTTGTGCCAGGTAGATCATGTCAAACCAACCTTGTGGAGTTCTACGAATGGATAACATCGGAACTGGACAGGGAAGCCTGTGGATGTAATATTCTTGGACTTCAGCAAGGCGTTTGACTCTGTTCCCCACAATGGGCTGGTGGAGAAACTAACAGGGTTGGGAGTGTGCCCTTTGATGGTCAGATGGATAGGAAACTGGCTAGCTGGTCGCGTACAGAGTGGTGATCGGTGGGGAGTTCTCGAACCTTAGAGAGGTCGTAGTGGAGTTCCGCAGGGCTCGGTCCTGGGGCCGATCCTGTTTAATGCATACATATCTGACATCAGTTGTGGGCATAGGGTGTGAGATGAGTCTCTTCATTGATGATTCCAAGGTGGGAGCAGTAGTTGAGGGGGAGGAGGGGAGGTTGGCCCTGCAAGGGGCCCTGGACACCCTGGAAAGTTGGGCTGTCACATGGAAGTTAAATTTCAATATAACCAAGTGCAAGGTGTTACATCTTGGGAGAGGAAACCCCAAACACAGGTACACCCTGGGAGGGATGGTACTGGAGGCCTCGTCTGGGGAAAAAGACCTAGGGGTTATGGTGGATGCACGTAAGAATAACTCTGAGCAGTGCAGGAGAGCGGCTAGCAAAGCAAACAGGATGTTAGGATGCATTGTAAGGGGGATCACCTCTAGGAGCAGGGAAGTGATTCTGCCACTGTACAATGGGCTGGTGAGGCCTCAACTTGAGTGCTGTGTACAGTACTGAAGACCACACTTAAAGAGGGACATACAGCTCCTGGAGAGGGTACAGAGGAGGGCTACCAGGATGATTCGAGGACTGGGGGAGTTGACGTATGAGGATAGACTTGAGGAGCTCGGACTGTTTACTTTGGAGGAGAGGAGAGACAGGGGAGACATGATTGAGGTCTTCAAGTAGCTCAAGGGAATAAATAGAGTAAACTGGGAGGGGATCTTTAAACTAAAGGAAGGAAGTATCACCAGAGGGCATGGTTTGAATTTGGAAGGAGGAAGGTTGAGGGGGGAAAAGAGGAGGAAGTTTTTCACAGAGAGGGTGGTGGATCCTTGGAACGCACTGCCTGGTGAGCTGGTCCAAATTTCCAGAGTGGAGGGCTTCAAGAGAGGGTGGGACAGATACAGAAAGTGGTATCAGAACACTGGGGGGGGGCCTCGATTCCCAACAGGGGATCTGAGGTTCGAGCAGACTCGATAGACCATAAGACCTATTCTGCTGGCATTTAGTATGTTAGTATGTCCCAGACTTCCCTCTGGGACCTGAAGAATATGGTAATATCCAACCCTCCCTTCCCCCTTCCCACATTGTCTCAAGCAGTATTAAGTACAGGCACATCCCCCCCACAGACCCCCCCACCACTATTAGAGACTAAGACTGTCTGAATGGTTCCATTCAATTGCTCGTGTGGCCAACTCCAGCTCCCTCCCTCCCTCTCCTCTCTCCCAACTGACCTCTGTCACTGCCTCCCCATAGCTGTTCCTCCCCCTGCTCTAGGTCCAGGCCCCACCACCGGGGGCTCTTACTTACCTGTGCCCTAGTGTAACCAGGTGACCAGTGTCCATCCCCACAACTGTCGAGCATCCTGGGCTGCAGGGTATCCTTGCTCATTCCTCTGATGGACACTGCCTGTGGTCAAAAAAGGTGAGAGTACATTACAGCTTTACATCCCTATACTGCCAGCCCTCTACGTTCCCCTGAGATTCCAACCCCCATACCCCCTCCATGCTACAGGGCTAATTGTCCTTGAGCCTCGTCTTTCCCATATGCTGTCTCAAAGCAGGACATATCCCACCTGCTCATCCATATATATGCAGCCCCCCCAAGCCCTGCATTATTCCTTTGACATCATCAGCCAGTGACTCAGGCAACCATCTACCCTCCACCCAGTAAAAACAAAACAGGGGTCATAAGGCCACTCCAAGACAAAACAAACAATAATCATTGCATAGAAAAGACAGGACTGTTCATGTATGTAAGGCTCATGTCCCTGTTTGGGCTGCGACAACATGTGACATTCTACGCTCAGGCCTTCTGCCTCATGGCATGCCTCAGCCATGCAACTGTTCCACAGATCAATCACTGTTATGACATGAGCGAACTGTTCCCTTGCTCTCCAAATTTCAAGTTAGGCCAGGACACAAGGACTGAGTTACCCCCCAGAGAATCTCAACTGACTGCTTCCTCCTTCCCTCTGTTCATTCGAGATGGTCAAGGAGAAAAGCAAACAATTAAAATGGGTTTCCCAACAAAGCAGGCCCCAGTCATGGAGCATTCCAGAGAGAGGCATCCCATCACACAATGATCATTGACTTGAAAAAATGCTCCTCAAATAATAGGCTGTGCCTCCCTAGTGCCCCAAGAACAACCTGCCTCATGAAGCAAAGATCTTAGAAAAACATGCAGATTGTAAGTTTACTTGGCCCCCTTGTCCGTCACAATAGTCACTAGTCATATTATGCTGGTCACTCATCTGAATTTCTTGATGGGCCCAGTGTGGCTTCCTGTCTTCGATTAGGCTCTAGATTGTTCAAGAAGTGCTGTACCCGGTCCACCTCGTGGAAGGTATACATTGCACCTTCCCTGTAAATCTTCATGGTGGCTGGGTACAGAAATTAGAAGTCTAATTTGGCGGCACGCGCAGTACATCCAGAACCAGATTGAAGAGCTGTCTTCTCCGCTGCAGCAGCTGGGAAAAATCCTGGTGAAGGTACAGCCTCGCTCCCTGACATAGTACTTCCTTATGTTTTTTGAAGGCAAACCAGATGGCTTGCTGATCCCCAAAGAGGTGCAGGTGCTGGTTTTGGTGCCAGGGCCGAGTACGCCCTTTCAATTTTGAAACGTCCTCCTTTCGCCTCCAGACCCAGTAAACCGGGGAGCACTGTGCTGCAGAAGTCCTCTGATGAATTCCCTTCCTTTTCTTCAGGGAGCCCACGAATATGAAGGTTATTGCAGCACTGGTAGTTTTTCTGGTAGTCCAGTTGTTCCCAGAGCTCCTCCTGCTCCCTCCGAAGGTCACAGACTGCTTCTGGGAGGTGCTCCATCCGGTCTTCAAGCTGTGAGATACGAGTTTCAACCTCTGAGATTCTGGCCGCTTGTCCCGTGAGCTGTTCAGATAGCTCCAAAATTTTTGTAGTGATAATGTCCAGCTTTGGAGATACCGCCGCCAGCACTTGGGCCGTTAAAGTTCTGCCTACCACCTCCATTTCGGTCGCACAGAGCGTGATGACATTTGGGCCTTCCGATGTGCTTTGAGGTATGGCTATTTTTCCAGATTTGACCGCACTACGTGACGATTTCCCCATATTGGAGACCAGATATTCGTCCATTGCACGCTCCGATTGCTGCTGGTAGTTTTAATTTAGTTCAAATGCCACCTTTGGAACCACTTTTAATCAGTTTAGAGACCTGTGGTGATACTTTTTAAGCACTGCTGTATCTCCTTGTGAAGTAAATGTTAACTCATTTGAGGGGGTAGTTTCCAGTTACATATTGATTCCCAGATACAGTGTATTGTACATATCAATCTTTAATTCAGCTCAGTAAACAACATTGAATGTAATCAGCATACAGTAGTTCTAGGCCTATACCAGCACAATATACAAGCACAATCTTTTTTAATAAAGTGTATGAGAGTGTTTATGTGATGTCAGTCAGTCAGTACATGTCAAAATACCTTTCTTATCTTTTTTATTAGTGGGTTCCCTTAAAATAGAAAACAACCAGTGAGTACAGAAAAGCAGAATGTTGTAAACGCAGAATATGAAACTTTGAAAGAATTGTGACATTATTTTCCTCTATGATTTATTTTAGAAAATGAAGACACTTCTTATTTTTCTTGGACTGATCCTGATTGAGCAAGGCAAGTATCTCACGCTTGTACAAATGATGCACCACATGGTACTGAACTGCAATTACCATCTCAACCCATCATTGTAATATTTCTGGTTTAAAAGGGGAAGCACTTTAACTCTTTTCACCAACAATGTGATGTTCAGCATGTAACAAAACAAGATTCTTAGAAACTGGTTCCCAAGCCCACAGCTTTGAACCAACAAGTTTGTCAATCGACCAAGCAAGTATAGTAATAAAAAAATATATATGGTACTTCTGCTTGCATATTGCTGATAAGGGACCTCTTCTAAAAAATTCTGACTTGTTTGGCTACAAAAAACCCATGCACACAAGAACTCCAGCTGCTGGAGTTGCCATGACAGATCACTGGGCTTGATTAGTTGATGTTGTTCGAATCCATGAGACCCAAGACTCATGTAAAGATTTTTGAATTTGGTGCCATAAAAAGTGAAATTTATAATAAAAGTGTACCAAGTGAGGGTCTGCTCATGTTAAAGATCTGGGCCCACTCATCAGGTGAATAACTCACTTCACCAATGCCTTGACATTGGGGTGTCTAGTCCAGATTCGCAAAGTCACCCATTAAATATATGATTATTATTCCAAGAGAGCTGATATATGTGGCCTTTATGGCTGTTGGCTCACTATGGAGCTCATCACCATGTTAATCAGAAAAGGCAGGAGGCAATTAATGCAGATGAAGTTGCTCTTGTCAATGATTTAAGAAGCTGTTTCATAACTCAAAAGCTCTGTGCCACATAAGCTGGCTCTCATACAGCAAGAGAGTGGCTAAAATAGGCTGCAACAAGAATTGAATGACAAGAATGTGAGTAATGATATCATCATAATTGGCTCTGCTTAGCCCGAATAAAATGGTATTTTCTTGATATGACAATTTAATAGCCAGACATAGTGTGAGAGAACCAAGGCAAGGCATGACTGGGCAGTACACATGGTGCTGTCATCACCTTTGGTAAACTGGTGTGGTCTGGTAAATTGTGGTTCAGGGGTGAGTGCTGGAGACACTACAATTGACTGAGTCACAAGGGCATTGGCTTTTGGGCTTGGTAAGGAAGCCACTGATTTCTCTACCATATGGGGAGTTGATAAACAGACCAAGTTTAATGGAATAACACAACTTTAACAAATGACCACCTGCAAGAAGAAGGATTAGTGCAAATGTCAACTTTAAATACCTTCCTTTTAGGTGGCCTTCTCGGCAGGCCAGATCTACCTCTTCCCACATGGTACCAGATTTTAAACATACCCAAATGGACGCTTCCTTAACTGAGTCCCTGGGTACCACAGGTGTAGAATTGCTGCAGACCGGTAGATGCTGCCATGGGCTGGCTGGCATTGGCAGTGATGGAATTACACTTTATGAGTTTTGGGAGCTAGGGAGGCCCATAAGGGCCCTATCTTTAAATTGAGCCTTGTGACAGGGTTGAGTAAGATCCTGTCCCATTTGTTATTCAAAGAGCGTTAAAAAGCAAGGATCTATTGTGTCCTCTCCTTTTCTGCCACTTGTCTATCTCTTACCTGTCTAACTGCACAATCAAATTTTCCTTGTGGTACTTAGGAAGTGGACACTCTGATGCTCCCACAATTTCCCCCATTATCTCCCTTTATTCACTTTCTGTTTCTATTCTTTCTTTCTCCCCTTGCTTCTCTGTGGTTAAAAAAATATATGTGAATCTTTATATGAAACTGGGATCCCTTGGTTTGCAAATGTATATACACTACCGGTCAAAAGTTTTAGAACACCCCCATTTTTCCAGTTTTTATTGAAATTTAAGCAATATAAGTCCAGTGAATAACCTGAAATGGTACAAAGGTAAGCGGTAAACTGCTAGAGGTTAAAAAAAAAGTTTAGGTTAGCAAAAACTGCTGTAGAGAAATTGCAAAGAAAGCCAAGGTGTCAGTGGTACAGTTTCCTACACCATCAAAAGGCACTTGGAAACTGGAGGAAACTCTGACAGGAAGGGTCTGGCAGACCCAAAGCCACAACAGAATCAGAAGACAAGTTTCTGAGAGTCAACAGCTTGCGTGATAGAGCGGCTCACAGGACAACAGCACAGAGTGACTGGCACCCTGAACCAAAGGGCTACCACAGCATTTTGCAGTGCCATGCAATACCCTCTGGTCTACGCCTAGTTGGTCAGGTTCATCCTACAACAAGATAATGACCCAAAACATACCTCCAGGCTAGGTCAGAACTACCTTCGAGGAAAAGAACAAGATGGTAGGCTTCAAATCATGGAATGGCCAGCACAGTCTCCAGACTTAAACCCCATCGAGCTGGTTTGGGATGAACTGGACAGAAGGGTGAAAGCAAGCAACCTACAAGTGCAACACATTTGTGGGAACTTCTGCAACAGTGTTGGGAAGAACTTCCGAACAATATTTGATGTCCATTGTAGGAAGAATGCCACGAGTGTGTTCGGCGGTTACAGTATATCTGCAAAAGGTGGCTACTTTGATGAGTCAAAAATTTAGATTAAATTTTGTTAAACAAAATGATTCTATGATTTCTTTTTTTATCTCCAATTGTTTATTTGTTCTGTGCTTTAATTTCAGAGTACATTGAGACATTAACCTGCGTAAATTTCAATAAAAACTG
Source organism: Neoceratodus forsteri (assembly GCA_016271365.2). Classification (NCBI taxonomy): domain Eukaryota; kingdom Metazoa; phylum Chordata; order Ceratodontiformes; family Ceratodontidae; genus Neoceratodus; species Neoceratodus forsteri. The sequence goes on along the minus strand of CM057452.1, from coordinate 1,591,390,646 downwards.
GAAAAATGGGGGTGTTCTAAAACTTTTGACCAGTAGTGTACTTATATTGTTGAAATGATTGCAGAATGCTATTTGGGTTTATTAGAAAAGGTAAAATTCTATAACACGGGTTGATCTCAAGATGTATTTTGATCTCCTCAAGCTTGTTAACAGAATTGTCAACAGGAAACCATCTCTGGGATACAGTGTTCCATTTTGTTGCACCTGTAAGACTAGATGCACTCTTCAGGCTGCCTCAGGAAATAAATAGACACAGTTTTAATACATCATGTGGAGCAAATAAGGTATAATTTATAAGAGAAAGAATTCATGAGACAGACATAAGGCAATTCTGGTGGGGGGTAGGAGGAAGTAGGCTGTTGGTTAACTAGGATCTGCAGCTTATCCAATAGGTAGGGAAATGGGCAGACTTGGTGGGCCAAGCAGTCCTTATTTGTCATCAAAGTCTATGTTTCTATGTAACAAGATGCAGAACTTAAACTGCCAGGAAAAGACGTCTTATAAAAAGACAACAATGTTTTGTCTAGAGATAAAGAGATTCAGATTTTAAAGAGAGACTCTCAGATGTAGTACTTTCTTTGTTTGTACTGCCTGCATGAGGAGCTATCCTGTACATATTTTGTTTTATTTTATTGTTATTGATAATGATAAAACACTACTTGTGGATGTTATAACTTCTCCTGGTTTGCCTGTGTTTCCTGAACTATGCCCTTATGACAGCTGATGTCAGACAAAGTGAAATTTACACCGTGCATACTCTATGCCAGGAGCTTTGTGTGTATGTATTAGATGGATCTATGACACCCGCAGTGACAACTTTACTGTGGTGTGACCTTACAGCAAGAGATTTATGTCGACCACAATTGTGGTCGGCATAAACCCCTCCAATGAAACTTTGTTTTTTTGGGGGAGGCTTTGCCCCCAAACCCCCATAATAAATATAATCAACTCTGAGTCTGGGTTGGTTTGGGGAGGGGGTGCAAGACCCTGAGAAAGCAGTGCCAGGGTCCTGTGGGTAGCACACCACCACAACAACATTTTGACAGTGAACACCACCATAGCGACAAATCTCGCCAGTTTGAGATTTGTCACTGTGGTGGTCCACTGTCTGCTGATGCAGCAATTCTTGGTGTTGTGCCCCCACCACAAACCAACTCTGACTTGGAGTTGGTTATTTAGAGATGGGGGGGTGCAAAAAAAAACACTTCTTCCTGACGGGAACACTGCTGACACTTGGCATTGTTCCCATCGATTTTGGGGGTTTCAACAATGACATTTATCATTGTATTGATGTGGAACCATCCCAGGATGACAATTCAGTGGCAACAGCAAATCGCTGTAATGTCATTCGCTGTTGACTTTTCACTGCAGAGACAGTATACATATTAGACCTTGAACCAGGGAAGCATAGACGAAAGGTATGGATCCTGCAACAGCAAGCCCAGGAGTGATTACCAGAAGAATGGCAGCCAAACTGGAAGCAGGACAAAAGTCCAAACTGAGACTGTACAGCCGGCAGCAGTGATGAAAGAACAGCAACAGGCAGGGATAGAACTGAAAGCATGTTTGTCTTTTTCAAATAGTGGGCTGTACAACAAAGAGAAACTGAGAAACAGAGAAGGGAAGAGATGTAGTGACAGGAGCAGTGATGGCTGAATGCCTTGCAAGCTGTCAAAGCCAAAGGATCTGGTACAGGTCCAGCAGATCAACAAAATGCAAACAACTTAAAAGACATTAAACTTACAAAGCCGCGTCCCTTGGATGATATCGATGCACACCTGACAACTTTTTAAATGGTCGCTGGAGCCTGCAAACAGTCAAAACAGCAATGGGCAGTCAGACTGGTACCTTATCTGACAGGTAAAGCCCAACTTGCCTACAGTAGTGTGGGCACTGCTCAGTCAGAAAACTGTGACCTTGTGAAAAGAGAATTCCTTAAAAGATATGACATCTCAGGAGAGACCTATAGGCAGAGATTCCAGTCTCCAAAGTACAATTCAGTCAACAATCTTCGAGAAGCCTTCACCCAACTCAGAGAACTCCTCACTAAATAGCTCCAGCCAGAGGGCAAAACAGTTTCATAGATCATTGACATATTTGCAATGGAGCAATTCATCAACATCTTTCTTACAGACATGTAGCTTTGGGTAAAAAGAATACTGACCAGAAAGTGGGGAAAAGGCCCTTTCCTCAGCTGACGACTATCAGATGGTCAGACAGACACTGCAGCAGTGAAGTAACTGCTAAGGAATGGGAAGGCCCTCTTTTTTTCCAATTTAACTCCAGATCACATAAGAACTCTTAATACAGGTAACAAATGTGGACCCAGAGACTTTATTTACTATAACCGTAATAAGCCAGGCCATATTGCAGGAAACTGCCATAAAAATAAGGACGGTAACACTGGAGTAAATTTGGCTTTAGCAAATTGGAACAAGTATTTAACAGATGTCAAGTTGGGAGCTAAGACTGTGAAGGGACTTATAGATTCAGGAAGCAGATGGATCCTAGTGCATGTTGAAATTCTGGGAAAAGACAGTGCAAAAGGACCAAGTCATGGGGTCATCTGCATCCACAAGGACACTCGATACAATGCACCACCCAAGTGATTCTGAATATTAATGGGTGTTGCACCAAATGAAAGTGGGGGTAGTACCAAAGTTACATGTACATGTGATTATTGGAAATGACTTTCCAGGATTTGCTAAGTTAATCACTGAGGGAGTAAACCCTGCTGTTTCAGCAGCTGTGATAACAAGAGCACAGGCAAAGAAAATCTCAGATGTTGGGGACTCTTTTCCTTTTGGTGTCTTTGATTCAGACTTGCTTGAGCCCAGCTATGAGATCCAGAAGCCCAGTAAAGCAAGAAGATGCCTCAAAAAGCAGAGTCAAAAAAAAAACTGATGGATATAAGGGGCTGATGAAAATGCTGAAACTGAACTGATAACCGATTGTGATTTTATTTCTGAGAAAACTAACAGTGTTTCTCTCCAAGGTTATATTAAGCAGCTGGGGGTAAAATAAAAACAGGATGAAGCAATGTTTAAAAAATGCAATGGGCTACTGTACAGTTTGGGCTAATCCTCAGATGCAGGAACAGATAGAACAATTGGTCATACCAAAGAAGTATAGAACTGAGTTGTTACAGATATCACTTGATAGATTTTTGTACAAATTTGTCCAGGATTCATGAGGGTATTGGTACCCACTGCATTTCTTGTGTTGAATGTCAGGAAGTAACCCCAGTGACTAAAAAAGGCATAGTGTCCCTGGTGCCCCTACCCTTGATAGATGTGCTTTTTGAGAGAATTGCAATGGATGTTGTTGGACAAAAGTATAAAGGGGAATCGATTCATTTTGATAGTATGTGACTATGCTACTCGATACTCAGATGCAATTCCCATGCGTACTGTCACAGCCCTAAAAGTGGCAGAAGAGCTTGCCAACATTTCCAGCAGGATGGACATATCTTTAAGAGATTATTACTGATCAGGGTAGTAATTTTGGTGCTGCATTGCTAAAGGGATTGTACCGACTAGTAGGTATCGCTGCCATAGAACCCTCCCCTTTATCATCTGCAGACAGGCAGCCTTGTTGAGTGTTTTAATAAAACCCTAAACTGTATGTTAAAATAGCTTGGAAAGGTAAAATGAAAAACTGGGACCAATACTTTCCTTAAACCTGCTTTTTGCTTATAGAGAAGTGCCACAAGCATCACCAGGTTTTTCACCATTTGAAATGTTGTATGGTAGACAGCCTAGGGGCTACTAGATGTAATAAAAGAAACAAGGGACGAAAACGCCACTCAGAAAGACTCTATTACATCTTATTTGTGTGCACTGAGAAAGAAACTGGCAAAATATGTTATACATTGTTCACAGCGGTATATCAACACCGGAGCGACTCCGACACTACGAAGACCATCACAGTGACAGGAAAACCACACATCGCTGTGATGATCTGTGCAGTGCCTGAGACTGCCCTGCTGGGTGTTTCACCCCCCCCGGTCTAACTCTGACGGGTTAAGTCCTAGAACCGGGGTGTGTGAACCTGGAGCCCCACAAGTGGGGGTTCGGGGAAAATGGAGGCATCCCCGACACTGCAATGGTAACAGTCGGTACTGCAGCTGTCGCTGTCGGGGATGTCTCCATGATAGCTGTTGAGGCGGCATGTTAAAACTGTTCACAGCAATCAGGAAGAAGCCCAAAAGCACCAGAAGGTGTATTCTGACCATGGGGAGAAAGAAAAGGTTTTTGAGGCAGGTGAAAAGTCTTGTTACTGTTACCCACTACAGAAAACAAACTGTTAATGAAGTGGCAAGGGCCGTATGAAGTGGTTAGATGTACTGGTAAGAGGTACTGGTACAGTTAACTATGATACTGAAACTGAGACCCCTGATAGGAAAAATCCTACCAAGATATACCACGTGGGCCTCGTGAAAAAATGGGTTGAAAAAACACCAAAGGTTGCTTTGTTAGTATTACCAGAAACTGCTAAAGAAGATAGTAATATAGCTTATGACAGACTGGAACAAACTGCGACTGCTGATACTGTAAAGGTGAATGTTTCCTTATCCACAGCACAAACTGCAGAAATCTGTAACTTGGTAAAGACATTTCAGAGTACTTTTACCACCAACCAACCAAACTTTATTTATAGAACGCTATTCCAAACATGATCATAGCATTTTACATAATCATAATCAGAAGTTAGGACAATATAAAACAAAACTATATTTCTAGAATCATCATCATGGCAGGAGCTTAAATGTCAGTGTAAGCTAATTCAAATAAAAAATTTTTCAAGGCAGATTTAAATGTCTTGGCAGACGGGCATTCTCTTATCCGATGAGGTAGAGAATTCCACAGGGTCAGAGCAGCAAATGATCTCACTCCTGTGGTTGTCAAACAGACCCTGGTAATCTTTAGCAATCCTTCATTGGTGGAATGGCGATGGCGAAGAGGGCAATAGGGACAGAGGAGCTCTTGCAGGTACTGCAGTCCCTGACCGTGTATGGGCTTATAGGTCAGTAATCCAACCTTGAAGGTGATCCTCCACCATACTGGCAGCCAGTGCAGGGCACGGAGCACAGGTGTGACATGGTCAGATCTATGTAAACCAGTCAACAATCTGGCAGCCACATTCTGCACCAACTGCAGGTGATAGAGGTCCACCCCCGGTAGCCCTAGGTATAGGGCATTACAGTAATTAAGGCATGAGGTCACCAAGGTGTGGACCAAGATCATTAGGTGGTACCAGGTGCTTTATCTGGGTGACATTCCTCAGATGGTAAAATGAGGACTTGACGATGGCCGACATCTGAGTTTTAAGTGTTACCCCGCTAGCAAGCATGACTCCCAGATTTCACACCTGGTCAGAGGTCAGCAGCTGGTTGCTCCCAGGGCCAAAGTCCGGATGGCTATTCAGCCGATAATCCCTCCACCCAGCGTTCTGGGTCCACAACCAACATCTCAGTCTTATTGGGATTCAATGTAAGCCAGCTGGCACTCATCCAATCCTGGATCTCAGAGACAGTTGCTAAATACTGAAACAGCATTGCTTTGCCTGGGCACAAAGGACAGGTACAGTTGAGTGTCATCTGCATAACAGTGAAAACTCAACCTGTACCGCCTAATAATGTCTCCTGACGGCAGCATATACACCGCGAACAACAGGGAGAAAGCACAGAGCCCTGCGACACCCCACATGACAGGGGAAGAGGGGCTGAGGAAAACACTCCAGACTCCACTCTCTGTGTTCTGCCAGTGAGGAATGGATGGAACCACCTGAGGACTGTACCAGTCAGCCCACAGAGAAGCCACAGATGCTCTAGCAACAAACTATGATCCATGGTGTCAAATGCTGCAGAGAGATCAAGAAGGACCAAGATGGAACAGCTACTCCGATCCCTCGCTATCAGGAGATCATTAAATACCCAGACCAGCGCAGTTTCAGTACTATGTCTCTTTGTGAAACTGGACTGGAGAGGATCGTATATATTGTGGGTGGGCAGGTGGTTCTTGACCTGTGATGCGACTGCCTTCTCAATAAATTTGCCTACAAAAGGCAGGTTAGAGACAGGCCTGTAGTTTGCGAGACAGTCAGAGTCCAGAGAAAGTTTTTCAGGAGGGATTGAACCACTGCCTTCTTCATGGTGTCCAGAAACACCCCGGTCTTTAAACTATGTCAGCCAGGGCCGGTCCAGTTGCCTCCACGCAACCCACTAGGAGGTACGTTGGACCTGGGTCCAAACTAGTAAGTCGTCACAAGCCCCAGACCATCTTCATGACATCATTGATCACCAACTGGGCAAGGTCCAACCAGACCAACTGGGTGCTAGTGATCCCACATCGATCTCAACTCTGCCTATTTGAGTGAGCTGCATGGATCTCCGACCTGATGGTCACAACCTAATCCGTGAAAAATTTAGCAAACTCCTCACATTTCTCCTGTGAAAAGATTCTCCAATTCTGGAGACAGGCTGGATTGCATAGCCTGTCCACAGTATGGAAGAGCTGAGCTGGTCGATTTCGAGCAGTCGCAATCTCCCTGGACAGGAATTCTGCCTTTTTATGGGAGACTGCAGATTGATATTCCTTATAATGGGATATCAATCTAAGTTTGTCATCATTCAGGCCAGATTTCCACCAGCAACACTCCAACCTTCTTCCCACTCTCCTCAATTCCCTCGAAGTCCCATTAAATCATGGGGGCCGAGGGTGAAGAGTGAGTGGGCGAACATGGATAAGAGCAATGGCATCCAGAGCATCTCCTACTGCCTTATTATAGGCTTGCAACAGACTTTCTGGATCCTTGCTAACACTAGCACTACCCGATAGGTCCAGAACTGCCAAAAGACCATCTGGGTTAACTCCCTGTAAAGGGCGGTACCAGACCATTTCTGTAGCAGCAGGTCTATTGGGGGGGCCCAAAGCTGAACCCAATAGTGTGGTGGTCAGACCATCTGATGGGTTCCACAACCACATCTGAGGTCTCCTTCCACAGCAGGAACACCAGATCCATTGAATGACCATGTGTGGGTCGCAAAGATAATCATCTGTGTGAATCCAATGTAACCATCAGTTGGAGGAAGTCTTGCCAAATTGCAAGAGTTCATCGTCAACCAAGGCATTAAGTTCCCCAGCACCAGCCACCTGAGGGGCCTCCAATACCATCTAATGATAAATCCCATGCCTCCTGTAAGAGCATGCTACAACAATGCCAGGCTGAGCAAAAAGGCAGTGTACATAATAGTGACAGAAAATGCTGCTCTATCAGAAAAAAGACATGGATTACCAGAGTAGTTGAGAGCAGATGTGGCTCAGAATGTACAAAAAATGAAAAAGTTGGTTATCCTTGAAGAATTGAGAAGTGCTTGGTCATCACCAGTGGTGGTTGTACATAAAAAGAAGTGAGTGTAAGAATCTTCCTTGATTTTAGCAAGCTTAATCAAGTGCCTGTATTTTAACAGCTATCCTATGCCCAGGACAGATGATTTGTTGAACAGATTGGGAAGTGTTAAATATAATAGTACCCTTGATTTCATCAAGAGTCACTGTCAAATTCCCCTAGCTAAAGAATCCAGATACAAAACTGCATTTTCTACTCCAGCTGTATTCTATTAATTCACCACTATGCCATTTGGTTTACATGAAGCAGCCTGTTACATTCCAGAGGTACATGAATGTAATTCTAGCCCCTCACACTGGTTATTGTGCTGCTTGCCTGGATGATGTTGTGGTGTATAGTCCAGACTGGAAAAGCCACCCATAACACCTATGAACAGTAATCTAGTTTATCAAAAATGCAGGTCTGACCATTAGTCTTACAAAGTGCACATTAAGCATGCAGGAAACCAGATACTTGCGTTATATTTTGGGAAATGGAGAAGCAAAGCAGGAGATTTCCAAGACAGAAGCAGTAGCCAACAGTACTGTCTCTAAAACAAAGAAATATGTCAGGTAATTTTTAGGTCTGGCTGGTTACTATAGGAGATTTGATCCCAAATTTGCCCATTTTGCTACTTCTGTCACTGAACTCATGAAAAAATAGTACCCAAATAACGTGAAATGGTCTCCAGAGTGTGATGAAGCTTTTTGGCCCAGCAAGGTTGCATTATGTTCAGCCCCTGCTTTAAGAAGTCCAGGATTTGAGAAACAATTTTTGTTACAGACAGATGCATTAGGGGTAGGTCGAGGTGCAGTCCTGAGTCAGAATACCGATCAATGTAGCAAATGACTTCCCTAATTACTATTGTGATTATGCTGTAGCTATGTATCCATCTCTGATGTGTTCCTCTGTTCTTGATTGTTGTAAACTGTTGTATCGTATATACTGTATGCAACTAATTCCGGGTTGCCCCTGAAAACTGGACCTTTGGTCTCAGTGGGTTTATCCAGTTACCAAAATGCTATAAATAAATAAAAAAATAAGAATATTGAAGAGAAGCAACATCCCATTCTGTATATCAGTAGGAAGTTATACAACAGAGAGAAAAAGTACTCCATTACTGAAAAAGAATGCCTTGCTGCAAAATGGACAATGGAGTCCTTTAAGTTTTATTTGCTAGAAGCTGACGTTGTACTTATAACGGATCACTATCCTCTGTGTTGGCTAAATCAAATGAAGGATACAAATCCCCAAATCATAAGGTGGTATCTTGTACTACAGCCATTTAAATCAGGGCCAGATTAAGGTAACCTGGGGCCCTACGCTCAAGAGAAATCTGGGCCCCCCTCTCACTGTGACCATGTCCCTTTACCACAAAGGGACCCTGTCACAGACTGTAAGGCATCTTGGGAATCCACTTGCATACAAACAGTATCCCTAGGATACAATTTGTATGTAAAGAGATATGAGCAACAGAATACAAATCAAAATGCCTACCCTTCAGTTCCCCTCTCTCAATTCTTAAAATCGTACTAGTGATAGTGCACACCATTCCCTGCTCTCCCTTTTCCTCAAGTGTCACATACTGTTTGATTTTGGTCTGAAAATCTACAGTGCACCCTTGACTAGCCACCATTTTTCATACAAGCAAAATTGGGTGGATAGTCACGGGTGCAAGATAATAAGGGGCAATGGATTAGCTATTATTTTGTGCAAATATTTGGTGGGTAATCAGTGAATCCCTGTATGTGCAAGACCACTCTCTGCATACATGATTGCCACCTTTATTGCGCTACTTAACTTACTGCAAGTACAATCTTACTTCCTGATACAGCCTCACCCACAAAACCACATAAATTAGGGGTTGTAGTGAAGTTCTATGTGAAAACAGTACTGAAAAAATGGCGCCAACAAAAAACAGTAACCCAAAAACAGCACCAAGGAAAACAGCACAGAGCACTACAGCATGCTCCCAAATCAGCACTGCTACACTTACTTTTTCTGCAAGGGTAAGCCCTCCGCACCCCCTTCATTAATATAACAATCACTGAGGCAATGACTATGAGGTACAGGGGTAAACTTGGAAGGGGCTGCGCCACAGATGGACACAAGTTGAGGGGAACCTGTGGTGGGGGGGACAAAATCAGGATGGCTTGCAGAACAGGAGTTAAAGAAGGGAAAAAAAAAACCTTGACCAAAAAAACAAATCTCCTCAAAGATAGTCCTGAACCCAAGTCCATCAGCCACACAGGCAGTGACTGTAACCACTACACCAGACAGCCAGCTTAGAACTGGCCTGTCAAGGAAATGGCTATCTACTTCAAGCAATAACTACTCCCTACTGACACACTACCAAAATGAAAGCACTTAACTTACTATGTGCTTGTTACCTTGCCCAAATTGACTCGCTGTAATGGAGTCGCTGTATTCACGGGATACCTTGTAGTGCTATAGCTAGACTAATGGTCAGGGTTAGTGGTGGCCTTCAAATGCTATCTGTTTACTTTGCAGGCAATTGTACAAAATGGAGAGGTAGTTCTATATGTATATACCTCCACACCATATAAAGTTGTCTGCAATTAAACAAATATGATGTAAAGACCACTGCCGCCCTGACGGCACTGTAAGCCTATTTATAGCACTGTAGCCTCTTTGCTACTTTGTGTTAATAAAATGTGGTTTTGTAGGTGGTGTTAAAGATCAGTCTTAGCCATACTGTTAGTGAATTGCAATATAGTATTGCTAAAGGACTTAGAAAATCCAGCCACATTTTTTTCTAATTTGTCATAACTTTGATGATCATATTCATGACACTTATTGCTCCAACCCAAACTCCACCATGAACCCACCTACTAATTTTCCCTGAGAGGAGAACTGAACTTACAATGATAATCCAATTCCAGTCAAGGAGTGTAAAAGCTAACCAATACATTAGCCAGTATACCCTAGTGGCTACAGCCCCAAGCCAAAAACCTGGAAAACATGTACTGTAATTAAACAAATACGATATAAAGGTCACTGCTTAGATTTGTGATTGAACCACAGCCTCCATCTGCATACTGCATGACCCAGGGCCAGGGCATGTCACAGAACATCCATGTGCTAATGAGAGGCACCTAGAACTTGGAACAGATTTTCCAGTAAGCAGGATCTGCTGGCTCTCCAGTCCTTCCTGTATGAATGATAGGGACCTCCACAAATGCACAAGATGAGGCAAGTAGTGGACATACTAGTGCAAGGGGCCCCCATTTAAGATTTGCACCAGTCACTCTCCCTATCAGGAACATCAACTGTGGGGCAGGGATATTTCTAGCCACTTCTTTCACTGGGGATACCAGGGTTTGGGAGATGAAGCAAAGCAAAAGGTCATGTTTTCATCTTAAAGGTTATTCTGGCTGGAGCCCCTGAAGCTATCAGCTGTACTTAACACCCAATTAGGGAGGTGAGATTCACATTCAGGCAGTAAAAAAACAAAGCAAAAGGCCTGTTTACATCTTAAAGGTTAGTATGACTGGAGACCCCAGAAGCTATTAGCTGTACTTAACACCTAATCAGGGAAGTGAGATCCTCATCACAGTCCATCTCTTACCTTGCTGCTCAGGTTAGTCAGCAACCAAGTCATTACAAACAAGCATTTGTCAATGCCAAATGTTTGCTTGCTGGCATTGGCATTGGTAGTGTAGAAGTTACAGAGCTGCATAATAGGAATGGCAGTGAAGTATTGAACTGAAGCCAACCCCACCACCACCCTGCAGAGAGTGACAGGCATTGGGGTGTGCCTTTGGGTCGTCAGGCATAACAGCCACGCCATTTCACCACACCCTACCCTGCAGACACTGGAGCAAGTGTCATGGTTGTGCCTTGGGGTCTTTGGCCCTTATGCGCACCCCATTCCATCAGGAAATACGGTGAGATGGGTGCGGTATAGGAGAATGGGGTGAACTTTGGGGCCGAAGAGTCCAAGGCATACCTCGATGCCTGTCAGTGGCTGCAGGGTCTGGAATGGTATAAGCATTACAGGCAAGAATCCCAAGTCACACCCCTGATGCCTGTCATTCTCTACAGGGTGGGGCGTTATGGTTGGAAACCCTAACACCTCAGGCATTCATTGGTATTTTCACTCCAAATTTTCAACATGTTTTTTTTTGTGACCCCCCACCTCATAAACAGTGCCAATATCAGTTTGTTAGCTGAAAGCTGCTTATGCACAGCGACTACGGCATTTAGCACCACAGGTGCAAAAACACATTCTGAACAGGATGTGAGAAATGACAGCTGTACTGTTCATGGGGAGGTGTAAAAAATGGCAGTGTTGTAAATCTGCAGTAAAAATATTTAAAAAGCTGGTGAAGTCAGAAGCGTGCATAGAAACTGTGCAATGCACACCCGTAATGTAATTAGTTTGGGGATTTTTACAGCAGATTGTCAACACAGGCATTTTGGGACCTCGATCATGAACAGTGTCACTGTGATTTTCTTTATCTGTCCGAACAATGATTTCCCAAAGCGACCACGCGATCTCTGCTGAAAGTGTGAAAACACATTTCAGCCATGTTGTGAAAAATGACAGCTGTACCGTTCATAAGGAAGTGTGGAAAAATGCCACTGGTGAAAATCTAGACTGAAAATATTACAAAGTCATGAACTTACGAGGGTGTGTGGAAATTACGCAATGCTCACTCGTAACACAGTCATTTTATGGACTTTTGTCACCAAATTTTCGACATAGCCATTTTAAGACCTCTGCCCATGAACAGTATAACTGTGATTTTCTTAATCTGTCCCAAACATTGCTTTCGCACACCGACTGCACCATTGTGTGCTACATGTACGGAAACACATTTTGGGCGACATGTGAAAAATGGCAGCTGTACTGTTCATAAGGAAGTGTAATAAAATGGCAATGTTGAAAATTTGGAGTGAAAATATTGAAAATTCGCAAACTTACAAGCATGCGTAGGAACCGCGCAACGCACGCTTGTAAAAGTAATTTTTAGGAATTTTTTCACCAAATTTTCAACATAGCAATTTTAAGACCTCTACTCATGAACAGTATCACTGTGATTTTCTTAATGTGTCCCATACATTGATTTCGCACACCGACTACGCCATTGTGCGCTACATGGGTGGAAAGACGTTTTGGGCAAGATGTGAAAAATGACAGCTGTACTGCTCATAAGGAGGTGTGGTAAAATGACAATGTTGAAATCTGGAGTGAAAATATTGAAAGTCCCTTGAACTTCACAGATAGCGTGCAGGAACTGTGCAAAAGCAAGCTCATAAAGCTCAGTCATTTTAGGAATTTTTCCACCAAATTTTCAACGTAGGCTTTTTGAGGCCCACCTTATGAACAGTGGCAGTGTCATTTTGTTACTCGGTCCCAAAAGATGATTTCACACAGTGACTGCGAAATCACCCGCCGGACCCCGATTAACGGCATAGCAGTGACAGCATTCATGAAGGGTCCCAAACCCCATGTTGAAAATTTGGTAGGCATCAAAAATACCACAGATATACAGCAAAGTTGAAAAACCCTATCTATCCCATTATACAGCTTACGGCATTTCCTCAGTTCGCGGTCGGCTTTGAAAAGTGCAGGCGTGTTCCGGTCCACGAAGATCATCGTGCGGTCCGGGAAGTAAGTATGGGGTGGGGGTGTGGGGGCAGGGTGCACAGTGGGTGGTGTGGGTGGGCTGGGTGAGCACAGAGCGTTTTCCTGTTTAAATGTTTTTTTAACAGGAAGGCGACTGAGTGTTTGCCACGCTGGGGTGGGCTCCCAGTGTGGCAGCTAGAAAACTGTTTGGGGGCTGGAGCTGATGGGGATTGGGCACCCCATTGGCCCTCTGGGACTGGTGCCACGCTGGGGTGGGCTCCCAGCGTGGCAGCTGTAAAACTGTTTGGGGGTCTGGAGTAGCGGGGATTGCAGGCACCCCGTGCGCTCACAGATGTGTTGCCACGCTGGAGTGGGCACCCAGCGCATGCCTGGAACTCTGTTTGGGAAGCACAGCACAGCCAACGGGGATTTGGGCACCCCATCGCTATGCAGTGTGTGTGTGTGTGTGGGGAGGGCGAGCACACAGTATGCGTGCGCATGTGTGTAAGGGGGAGCACGCATGAGCAGGCAATATCTTATTGCTGCTCACTGAAGCGTAGCTCCCTCTTTCAACTGTATGCCACTGCATTTTCAACTGCTGTCATAGAAAGCTCCAGCAGTGATTGGAGAACTGTGACCACGCCTGTAAACACACTGACTGAATTGGAAGACGCTGACACACCTCTGAAAAACTCGGATGATAGCACTATGTTTCTTGTACATGTGTGCAAGCAAACATAAAAAATGCAGCTCAGGCAAAAATGAACTGGTATATAGTGAATATATTTTGGGGATTGTTGAGTGGCCCCCTGGCAGGTGGGAGCCCTAGGCTAGTGTCTATGTTGTCTATGCCTTAATGCCTTGATTCAAATTCAAACTGATGCAGAAACCTGGAAAAGAGAATGGTAATGCTGATTTTCTGTCAAGATGTGGATCAGGAATTGAGAATTCAGAAGTCTGAAAAAATGCGTGTGAGTAAATGAAATGTTTGCTGTAAAAGGTGTTATGAAAAAAGGTTACTTTTTTGTTTGTTTTTGTTAAAAAAAAAGAAATAGGTTCCCTCTTAAAGAGGGGTGTGTGTGACAGGGTTGAGTAAGACCCTGTCCTGTTTGTTATGCAGAGATAATTAAAAAGCAAGGATGTTTCCTGTCCCTTCCTTTTCTGCCACTTGTCTGCCGGTTGTACAATCAAATTTTCCTTGTGGCACCTAGGAATTGGCCACTCCGGTGGTCTCACAATTTCCTCCTATTATCTCCCTTTCTTCACTTGCAGCTGCTTCTTCTCTGTGGTTAAAAAATATATGTGAATCTGTATGTGAAACTGGGATCCTTTGGTTTGCAAATGTTTATAATTACATTGTTGAAAGCTATTTGGGTATATTGTGTTTACTGTATGTTATTTATACCAATGTGAAATGCTACCAATGTTACTAATGTAAATACTCGCTATTGTAACCTCTTTATGCCTCTGTGTAATGATAACAATGTATCCCCACTACCTTTCTCCCCAGGATGCATCTGGAAATGAACAATTTCCTCAGCATGCCTTCCTGTTGAAACTTTTAAATAAATAAAAATAAATTAGAAAAGTTAAAATCTGTAACACAGTACACTTTTTCTGCCTAGCCGCCCACTCTACAGTCTATGCTACCCGGTTGCTTTCGCTCCCAGCGGGTGCAGAAAGCAAAGGCTGTACATCACGGTGCGATCAATTTACTTTTTGTTGCAGTGTTTAAACGAGCAGCTTAAAGGTCTTCAAGGGAACTTTAGTATAGCAGCAATGCTTTTCTAACCCATTATTTTAGTGTTAGATCTTATACATTACCTCACTAAACAGGCTGTCTGTATCTAGCCTTTTACCCTCCAGTTTAGCAGTGCATCAGGTTTTAAGTCTTTTGGCTGTTCAGCTGCATATCTTCAATCGGTATGCATCCTGATTATTGCCTTTTCTTTTTTCATATGTGAATTATTATATATTACAAGGCAACTTACCCCTTCCCTCTCCTGATGACAGGTTCTTAAGTATTATTGGCAACTACATTTAATCTATCTCCTTCCCTAAGCTCCATTATTCTTACTACCTCCTGTTTACAATATGGAACTATCATTAGCACTCAAAGAGGTGGGCTATGTTTGGTGTACTGTTGCAAAGGATTGTCAATCTACATCTTCCTTATGCTCCTTATTTTACTCGAAGCTTACAGGTATTATAGAAATCCACTGCTGTGTGGTCCCTCCTGTTTTGAGGCTCACTGGGCCTAGTCTTCTAGACCTAGTCACACACCATATAACACCTATTTAGGCGATTTTTGAGTAATCGGAGCTGATCTTTACTATGACTATCTCTTCTGTCTACAGTTATTACTGAAGCTTATACCTCTCCACATAATCCCGATTTGCATTTGGCTCAGGGCGTAAGGGCTTAAATTGACCTCCCCTTTCTTCTTTCCCCCCTCAATATTGTATTTATTATGTACTTATTCTGTTGCACTGCAAAGTATACTCAGAGTCACTCTAATGTGGTAATGATCTACTTTTCCTTTTATATTTGTTCATTTGCATTCCACCTGGCTTCCTGAATTCCTTGCTCTATGTCTAGGCTGTACTGGCATCTCGTATATGGTTCTTTAATTTACTGTTATTTCGAGTTGGTATATCTTGTACTATTACTACTAATGTTTATAAATAAGTTCTGGTGTTTAGTTTCATCCTTATAACTTGTCCTGTTAGCTTAGAATTAAGCTGAAGTTATTACAGTCCCCTGCCTTTCTTGGTATTATTCCCTTTCAGTTTAACTTATCAGGAATACTTACTTTATTATATTACTGAGATCAGACTTAGGTTTGGGCAGATATTTATAACCGGTCATCCCCAGTCTCCTCCCTACATCGATGCCCCAGAATGTGGTGAGAGAGTCTCTTAGCCAGTTGGCTGACTCATATCTCCTCACACCCATAAAACGTGTTCTTTGTTATTTAGCTTACTAGTACTGTCGTTGTTGTTAATGGCTTTTCTCCTTCCCCATCTCTGTTCTAACTTTAATAAGATATCTGTGCTACTCATGTATCATACATCTCACTTTTTTTGGCTTGAATGTTCCTGCCACTCTCTGCATATACGTCAGCTCTCTATATTGTATTCTAATCATCCTCTGACTCATTTTGTTGTCCCTTCACACTCCAGTGACTATTCCCTTTCTTTAACACTACCAATATGAGTGACATACTATTATATATATGGAATGTGAAGGGACTTAATTCTACTCCTTGTAAGCGGAAGCAAATTCTTTCACATCTCAAAAAACATAATACACAAATTGCTTTCCTTCAGGAAACAAAATTATTAGCAGAGGATGTGCATAGACTTAAAAAAGATTGGGTTGGTCAGATCTACGGATCATCCTATAGCTTAAAAAAAAGAGGAGTTGCTATTCTTATTCATAAGAGTCTCAAATGGTTCCTTGTAAACTCAGTTTCCGATACTGACGGCAGATGGGTGATGGTCAAACTGAATACCAACTCTGGCCCTCTTCTGCTTATTAATGTCTATGCACCCAACTCCGATTTCCCGGAGTTTTTTCATAATTTAGCTCAACAGGTTCTATCCTTTAACACTGATAATACACCAGTTATTTTTGGAGGGGATCTTAATTTAGCTTTAGAAGCCAGCATTGACAGAAGTAGCCCCACTACAGAGGCCCACCCTAGAAGTATTAAAGCCCTCTTATTACTAATGCAAGATGTTGGATTAGCTGATGTATGGTGCCTCCTTCACCCCCGTGATCGAGAATTTACTTTTTACTCCTCTCTACATAAGACATATAGTAGAATTGACTACTGGTTAGCCTCTCCTGTTATAATGGAAAAAACTATTGATTCATCCATCCCTCCCATCATAATCTCGGACCATTCCCCTGTCAAATTGCAACTTTTGTGGGGCCCATTAGCACCTAAATCTTCTTACTGGCGGCTGGACCCTCTCCTTCTCAAGGATCCCAATTTCTTACCCATGATCAAAGCACAAATTCAGGACTTCCTCTTTCACAATACCCCAACCGAATCTTCTATGTCCTCTGTTTGGGAAGCACTTAAAGCTACGATTCGAGGGAAAATTATCAGTTATGCTGCACATAGGAAAAGAGTAAGGGAACAACAGCTGGCTGACTTGAAAAAATCTCTTAAGGCTAAAGAGGATTTATACTTTTCTTCTAATAAGCACTATCCTGATTCTGAACTTCATCTTGAAATTCTTCAACTTTGAGTTGAAATTAATGAATTAATTTCTCGTAAAACCGAACTGGCCTTGTTTAAATTTAAATATAAGTTTTGGGAACACGGCGATAAAATTGGGAAACTCATCTCTTACCAGCTCAAAGCGCAACAAATGGAACGACACATCCTAAACCTAAAAGAAGAACAGGGTACGATTCACTCCGACGACCCCTCTATAAATCGCATCACGAAAACCTTTTATCAAAAACTATACTCTAACACAAATCCTCCATCTACTTTAAAAATTCAACAGTTCCTTAAATTGTTACATCTTCCTCATCTTTCTACTCTTGAAACAAATTCTTTAGATGAACCCTTCTCTCTTCAGGAAATCCAGAAAGCTTTGTCTTCCTTGAAATCCGGCAAATCCCTTGGGTGGCGGATTCCCTGTCGATTTCTATAAAATGTTTTCCAACACCTTATGTCCCCTTCTTCTTAATGTTTCTCAAGAAGCTTCCAATACTGGCAAGCTTCCCCCATCTTGCACTGAAGCAATCATAACCCTAATCCCTAAGAAAGAAAAAGACCCTACTCACCCCGCAAGTTACAGGCCCATCTCTTTATTAAACATGGATGGGAAGATATTTGCTAAACTACTAACTTCTCGACTTGAATCCTTGATTCTCTAGCTAACTCATTGTTCGCAAGCTGGTTTTATTAAACATAGATCTGGTTCTGATCACCTACATTCCTTATTTAATTTAATTCACAAAGCCAAATCCCTCAAGACACCAGCTGCAGCCATAGCTATTGATTTTGAGAAGGCCTTTGATTCCTTAAACTGGGACCACCTTCATCAGGTTTTATCTTATTTCAGTCTTTCTCATACCTTTAACTCCTGGATCAAGCTATTATATAACTCCCCTGTTGCTAAAGTACTTACTAATTCCATCCTTTCCTCTTACTTTCATCTAGCAAGGGGAACTAGACAAGGCTATCCCCTGTCACCTTCCCTGTTTATTTTAGCCATGGAACCCCTGACTGCTTGTTTACGTCAATTTTCTGGCGTTATGGGCATACCTGTGAGCAATTTAAGATATGTTTCTCTCTCCTATGCGGATGACCTCTTAATCTTACTTGAAAACTTGAATGAGGCTGTGCCCCTGTTGGTTGATTTGCTTAATAATTTTACAAAAATTTCTGGCCTTGCTTTGAATTATGGCAAATCACAAACTAAGCACCTTAACGACCACTGTAAAGTCTTTATGAACATACCTCTTGGATTCCGCTGGTCACCACAGAGTATAACATACCTAGGAATCAAAATTATTAGTAACTTAGGGAAGATATGGGACATTAACTTTAACCCCTTATTTGATAACATCAAAACAATTCTGGACAGATGGAAGCTTCTTAGAAACATAGAAACATAGAATTTGACGGCAGATAAGGATCGCTTGGCCCATCCAGTCTGCCCATTTCCTACCTTACTGGATAAGCTGCAGATCCTAGTTAACCAGCAGCCTGTTTCTTCCTACCCCAACCCCCTAGAATGGCCTTATGACTGTCCCATGCATGCTTGAATTCCACCACTGTTTTTGACTCCACAACCTCCTCCGGAAGGCTGTTCCATGCATCCACAGCCCTCTCTGTGAAAAAATACTTCCTTAAATTACCTCTGAGCCGCCCCCCATCTTCAAATTGTGCCCCTTGTTCTTGCACACCTCTTTTTGAAAGATGCTACCTTCTTGGACTTTGTTGATTCCTTGAGGTACTTGAAAGTTTCTATCATGTCCCCCCTCTCCCTCCTTTCCTCGAGGCTATACCTATTAAGCTCCTTAAGTCTCTCTTCATATGTCTTCCGGTGCAGACCCTGCACCATTTTAGTTGCCCTCCTCTGGACAGCTTCCATCCTGTCTATGTCTTTGAGATCGGGCCTCCAGAACTGCACGCAGTACTCCAGATGGGGTCTGACCAGCTGTCTGTACAGAGGATAATAACTTCCTGTTTTCTACTGGTGATGCCTCTCCTATGCATCCCAGTATCCCCCAACCCTTCTTGCTGCCCCTCACATTGCTTGCCCACCTTTAGGTCATCTGATATGACTACCCCAGGTCCCTTTCCATTTTGCTGTTGTTAGTATCTCACCCCCACTGTGTACTCTTCCCTGGGTTTTGTTTCCCAGGTGCATTACCTTGCACTTCTTAGCATTGAATCTAAGCTGCCATACATTTGACCATTCCTCTAACCTTGCCAAGTCCCTTCTCATCTTTCCACCCACCTTGTGCATCAACTCTGTTGCAGATCTTTGTGTCATTTGCAAAGAGACATACTTTTCTTCCAGGCCCTCTGCAATGTCGCTTATAAAGACATTGAAGAGACCAGTCCCAATACTGAACCTCATGTACCCACTAGTAACACCCCTTTCTTCAGAGTGGACTCCATTTACTGTTACTCTCTGTGTCCTATTCTCCAGCCAATTCTTTACCCAGGCTGTCATCTTGGGACCCACTCCCAGGCTGGTTAACTTGTATATTAATCTTTTGTGTGGGACTGTGTCAAATGCCTTGCTAAAGTCTAGGTAGGCCATATCCACAGCCCCTCCCTGATCTACTACTTTGGTCACCCAGTCAAAGAAATCTATCAGATTCATCTGGCATGACCTTCCCACTGTGAATCCATGCTGCCTTGGGTCCTGTGCCCCCCTGGCCTCTAGATACTCAACAATTCTTTCCTTCAGAAGTGATTCCATCATTTTCCCTATCACTGAGGTTAGACTAACAGGTCTGTAGTTTCCTGCTTCTGCCTTGCTTCCACTCTTGTGAAAGGGGAATCACATCTGCCCTCCTCCAGTCCTCGGGTACCACCCCATCCTCCCATGATTTGTTAAAGAGGGTAGTCAGTGGTGTCACTAGTTCTACCCTTAGTTCTTTTAGAATTCTGGGATGAATCCTATCAGGCCCCATTGTTTTGTCCACCTTCAGTTTTAAGAGTTCTTTTATAACCCTTTCTTCTGCAAATGGCCTGGTATCAACTTCTGTATCCAGAGTGTTTCTACTGTTTGTTTTAGGTACCCCCCCCTTCATTTGTAAATACTGAGCAAAAATATTTGTTTAGTATCTCTGCCTTTTCATAGTCTCCCTCTGCCCACCATCCCTCTCCTTTATTAAGCCTCACTATCCCTCCCTTGGTCTTCCTTCGCTCCCTAATGTACCTATAAAAGGTTTTATCCCCCTTCTTAACTGAGTTGGCTATCTTTTCCTCGGTTTGGGCCTTTGCTGTTCTGACTGCCTTCCCAGCTTCCTTTTGCTTTAACTGATACAGTTCTCTGTCCTGCTCCTTCTGTGATTCCTTGTACTTCCTGAATGCTTTCTTTTTTCTCTTGAACCTTCACTGCCACTTCCTTTGAGAACCATAGTGGTTTCTTACATCGTTTTGTTTTGTTTATTTGCTTCACACAAAGGCTCATTACCTCTGTGATGGCAGTTTTATTATTCCCATTGTTCTTCCACCCTCCTTCCTGACCATTTGCTAGTGCATTCCTTAGGCACTCTCCCATTTTGCAAAGTCAGCCCTCCTAAAGTCCAGTACTTTTGCCTTTGTATGGCTTGACTCTATTGCTGTGTATATTGTGAACCATACTGTTCGATGGTCGCTAGTTCCCAGATGGCTACCCACTTCTACATCTGTGATCCTCTCTCCATCTCCATTTGAGAGAACCAGGTCTAAGATTGCTCCCTCTCGAGTGGGCTCCAATACTAGTTGTCTAAGGCATGCCCCCTGTAGGGCATTTAGAATAACCCCACTCTTCGAAGTGGCTGCTGCAACTGCACTCCAGTTAACATCTGGCATATTCAGATCACTCATCAGCAATATCTCCCCTTTTTCTGCCATTCTAAATATACTTTCTATCATTTCCTTGTCCATTTCCTCCCCCTGAGAAGGGGGTCTGTATACAACCCCTGTGCGGATTGTGGTGCCATTGCCTGTCTTCAAATTTACCCACAGTGCTTCTTCTCCTCCCTGTTTACCCTTTTGTTCTGTTGCTTTGATTCCTTCCCTTATGTAAGGAGCTACTCCTCCTCCTCTTTTACCCTCCACGTCCCTCCTGTAGATAGTGTATCCTGGTATGTTTACGTCCCAGTCATGGTTTTGTGTGTACCATGTTTCTGTGACTGCCATGATATCCAGATGTTCCTTCTCCATCAAGGCCACTAATTCAGGAAGCTTGTTACCCAGACTATGGGCATTGGTACTCATTGCTCTCCATTTTTTGATGGCTTTACCTTCTGTTGCAGCATCCCCCACTGACCTTTCTACCTTGGTCTTTTTCTCATTTAGTACCCTGTTTTGTAGGGAGAGGCTGATTTTCCTGCTGCTTATCAGTCCTCCCCTTGACTAGTTTAAAAGCATGCCAATGAAGCATTTAAACTGATTTCTCAAAGACTTGTTCCTTCCTGGACAGATGCAGACCATCCTGCCAGTATAGGCTGGTGTCCCTCCAGGTGGAACCCCAGTCGTCAATGAAGCCAAACCCCTGTGCTCCTCACCATTTTTTCAACCATTCATTAAACTGCATGGTGCAAAGTACCCTCGCCTCCCCCATTCTTAATCTCTCTTTCATGGGGAAAATTGCAGCCATTAAGATGTCCATTTCTCCCAAGATTCTTTACCTCTTTGCCAATATTCTTTTAGTCTTACCATCCTCCTTTTTTGCTAAAATTGATAAATTAATAGGTAACTTTATCTGTGATGGGAAACCACTGAGATTTAATCGCAACAAACTTCGATCACATTGGAAAAAGGGGGATTTGGACTCCCCTGGTTCAAAGGCTACCTCTGGGCTTTCTGAATGGCCCAAACCATTAAATGGTTTCAGAAACCCTCCCCTCACTCACCACTATGGGTTGCAGTGGAATCCGCATTGTGCCTGGGAGGAGTTCCCACTTCCTTCATTTTTAATCCCATTTCCTCTAAACTAAAATCTCACCCAACTATATCATCCTCTGTTCTTTATTGGAAACTAACCCACAAATTCCTGAAATCCAATCCAACACCCTGGTTGTATGCCCTCTTATGGGGCAATCCACTGCTCACTCTAGAAGATCACCCAGTTTTCTGTCGTACATGGAGGAACAAAGTCATTTTCTTTCTCGGAGATATCTTGGACCAGAATTCACTCACTCTTAGATCATTCTCAGACTTGCAGTTCACATGGAAACTTCCTAAACAGGACTTCTGGAAGTTTTTACAAATTCGGGCAGCTTATAACTCTCTCTCCAGTTTAGTGTATAGGCATACTCTTCCAAACCCATACATCTCACACTGGACTAATTTATCAGTAAAATTAAATAGCTCTATTTACAAAGACATTATTGATAATCTACCTGATCAGTCTATACAGGCCAAAAATAAATGGAGTACTCGTCTTAACTACAATATTTCAGATGCACAATGGAATAATTGTTGGCGTATTGCACATAATACCTTTAAAGATGCCCATAGTTCTTTAATACAAACTAAAATCCTACATCTTTGGTATAGAACCCCCTCTGTGCTTCAACGAATGGGCCTATTAAATAATAATAATTGCTGGCACTGCAATTTGGCCAAGGGGGATCTACTTCATATCTTGTGGTCTTGCGCTCCCATTAATAAGCTCTGGCGTAAAGTCTGTTTACTTGCCTCCAGAGTAACAGGACAAAAACTACCTTTTGACCCCAAGCTATTCCTTCTAGGCATCCTTATCCCCAGTAGCTCTCTCCTCTCACATGCACATTTTAGATGGCTAAACATACTTTCTTTTCTGGTCAAACGTCTGATTCTTATGAAATGGAAATCAACTCTGGTGCCTTCTCTTTCAGATGTTCTTCAAAGCCTCTCTCAGTATGCCTCCCTAGACTGATTATCTCATGTTACTCATAACCGACTCACTGTATATGACAGATGTTGGCAGGATTACTTCAAGTACATCGAACCTAGTTCTTCTAGACCCTAATTCTTAGGGATATTTAGCCCTCCTTCTTATTTTGCTCTCAGATTAGGTTTTCTCAAACTTTTGTGCACAGATTTCTTCTTTTTCCCTTCTTCCCTGTTTTCTCCCTCTCTCCTTCCCTTCTTCCTTGCTTTTTTCTCTCTTCTTTCTTTCCTTGCACACTTTTCTCTTATCTTCACCTCTCCATTACTGAACATTGTTCATATTACCACATTTATCACTTTTTGCAATTTACTGAATGCCTTGCCATAGCCTGCCCTAGCATGTATTTCGTACATGGTTGCTATTTCTGATCCTATAATACCTATTGATTGCAACCCTTCTGCTCTGCACTTACATCCTGTCTAGGTTTGTGTTTTATTATCAATACATGTATATAAGGCTTCTCCAATATGTTTACCCTAAATACTGTGTTTTGTTAAGTGATATTTTATACCTTACATGGAGGATAGTCTTCTATTGTATTAGATGTGTGCTTTCTTATATACTCGAATTTCAATAAAAAGATAAAGTGACAAAAAAAAAAACCTGTAACACAGGGGATTGACCTTGAGATGCATTTTGACCTCCTCAAGCTTATTAACAGAATTGTCAACAGGAAATCATCTCTGGGACCGAGTGTTCTGTTTTGTTGTGCCTGTAAGACTAGATATACTCTTTAGGCTACCTCAGGAAAGAAATTGACAAAGTCTTAAAACATCTTGTGGAACACAGGAGGTGTAATTTACAAGAGTAGGACTGCGGTGTCCACATCTGGACCCCTCTTCCCCCATGGAGGCACTAGGGGCTGGAGATTTGCTGTTGCTGTTTTTGGGTGGAAAAAGGTTATTAAATACCCTTCTTGACCCTGCCTAAACCTAGTGACTAGATGAAACTAGGGCAGAGGAGGAGCTGGCAGGAGGAGGAGGGTCACACTGGAGAGGGAGGTCCTCTTGGGGCTTTGAGGCAAGACTATTGGACAAAAGCTCAAGGGACTGGTTGAACTGCAAAACTACAAACTGTACATTGCTGAAACGGGGGCTGTGGGAGCTGAGGAGACAAAGGTAGGGGGTTGTTGAGTCCAGGTTTGGACCACCTCTTTTCTCGCATTGGAGGGAGTTCAGCTGCAGCATTGGCAAAGGGGGAGTGGCCTGATGAGCTGTTTTGTGGGCCGAAACAGAGACCGGGAGTAGAAGCGTGGGAGAGCGCCAGTGGGGGAGGCACCAGAGTTTAAAACTGATGACAGAGCCTTGTTGGCTCATTGCAGAAAGAGCTGTTTTTACTATTTAGACTGTCAGAGCTGTTTTTACTGTTTAGACTGTCAGAGCTGTTTTACTGTTTAGACTGTCAAATCTGTTAGTAAATAGCTAAATACCTTGATTAGGAGCTTAGGCGATCTGTTATCATATAGCTGAATACCTTGATTTGTCAGAGCTGTTTTTACTGTTTAGACTGTCAGATCCGTTAGTAAATAGCTAAATACCTTGATTAGGAGCTTAGGAGATCTGTTAGCAAATAGCTGAATACCTTGATTTGGGCTTTTAGTGGTTGTAACTGCTTAGATTGTCACATCTGTTAGCAAATAGCTAAATACTTTGACTAGGAGCTGGTTTGAAACAACCTTGATCAGGATCTGTGTAGACTGCTAGATCTGCTAGCCCACTACAAATCGGGGAGGCGTGTTTAATTTGTTCAAAGTAAATATGACTGTTTGAATTCACTCCAGTATTGCTACTAGGATGGGGGGAGGGACAGTAACCCAGGAGGTAGAGATTGGGGAAAGGTGAACAGTCCTAATATGTCTGCATGGGGAAAAACAGGGTGGCCTCAATCTACCACGGCAGGCATACTCGAAAGGGTTGTAGGTTGCACAGGATGCGGCAATAATTCTCAACTGGGCCTGGAAAGAGGGAGGCTGTCCACTCTGCAGGCAACGATCTCTGATCAGGAGTGAAGTATACTGGCTAAGGAGTAAGCTGCGGGAGTTGGAGGGTGCATCAAAGGATCAGGGGTATGGTTATGCACGACAGATGGGTGGGGTATAGGAGAGGCTGGGGCAAAGCTCAGAAAATAGAGGAAGCTACTCTTCAGCAAGTAGAAAGAGGGATATTAGGGAAAGAGGGCCTACAGGCAGGGGTGTTGATGCCACGGGGAGAACTTATGGGGTAGATGTACCAAATAAAAAAAGAGAAGAGGGGGTTGAGTCAGGAAGGGCAGTTGTGGTGAAGCCTAAAAGTGCAGACAGAGGGAAGGGTGCACTAAAAGAGGTCATGGATAGGAGAGAGGAAGAGGTGCAGCCTAAAGGGGCAGATGGGGGAAACTCAGGTCATTTGATGATGCCTGGCTTAGAGTGTTACAACAAATTTGAGCTGCTAAGCAACCTAGAAGGAAAGGAGATTCTTCCTGTGCGCCAAGGATGTCAGAATTGGCCCGGATGTTTTCGCCACCCCACGTTATGATGCGAGTTGCCCGTTCAGCGCTTCGCCATTATCACATAGAACCAGAGAAAAGGAGGCCCCCCGGCAAGATGGGAGAGAAAAGAGGGGCAGCTTAGAGGGTCAGTCGGGGAAACTCAGGTAACTTGATGGAGGGTGGGTGACAAGGGGGTCTCTCATAATAAGGCAGGAAGACTCCCAAGAAATAGGGATCACGGATAAAGGGGAGAAGGGGGTTTAGAGCACATGGTGGAAGTAACCATGAGGATGATAGCGGTGTTAAGGATCTGTTATTAGGTAACTCAATGATAAGGGGTATCCAGTGGGAGAGACAGGGGGTGGGATGCCAAAGTCAGGTGAAGGTAGTGAGTATGTCTGGGCTGATGGTGCACAGAGCAAAGTTCATGGTGTATGAGCTGGTAAGGGATTGTGGAGGGAAACCAGACTTCCTGGTGCACTTGGGGACAAACAATTTAGAGGGACACAGTGTTTTGGAAATCCAAGCAAGGTTCAGAGAACTTGCTAGAGTCTGTCGGGATAATGGATGCAACATTTCCATTTTGGAAATATTGCTGGTACCTAGGGCATCAGGGGAGAACAAAAGGAAGATCTCAGAGGTAAATGTCTGGCTCGGGAAGTGGGGGGAAGAAAGTGGGTCAGGGGTGTTAGGGAACTGGAAGGAGTTTGGGAGGATAAGGGACTGTATGCCAAGGACAGGCTTCATCTTGCCCTGTAGGGAAGAAAATCCTTAAGCGGTGTAGGACAGCATTCAAGAAAGATGGGGTTTAAACTTGTGAGGAGGGGTGGGACAAAGGAGGGCTGGCCTGAAGCCCTCTCCTCCAGATGAGAGGAGTAGCCTTCAAACCCAAGGGAGGCGGAAACAGACTGTGGGAGAAGGTTAGGAGGAGCAGAATGGGGCTGGAGGTGCAATGAACCCAGGTGGGTTTCGACAAAGGGATCAGGGATAAGGGGTGGGGTGGTGTTAGTAAATGCCAGGAGCTTGGAAACAAGTTCCCAGAGTTCCAGGCCTTGCTATTTGGGGGGGGGGTGGATGTGGCAGTGGTCACGGAAATGTGGGCCAACAAAAACCATGACTGGGACCTAAACGTAAGTGGGTACCATTATGTTTAGGAAGGATAGAAAGGAGGGCAGAGGGGGAGGAGTAGCTATGTACATCAGAGAGGGCATAAAAATTGTTGGGTAGAAGAGGCAGAGGGAAATGTGGAGGCCTTATGAACCCCAGCAGGAGGTAAGGTCAAGCTGGGTGTAATATATAGGCCCCCCAGGATGGGCGATGTCTTGGATGATGGTTTACTGGACAACATTATTGCCTAGTGTGGACCAAAAGGGGAGAGAGTGGTGTTGATGGGGGACCTTAATATGCCAGGTACAAACTGGGGAACCATGTCCTCTAAGGTGGCCAAGGAGCAGAGGCTGCTGGACGGCTTCCAGGATGTGTTCTTAGCACAGCATGTGATGGAGCCCACGAGGAAGGGACATGTCCTGGATGTGGTTCTGCTGGATGGGGATCTGGTATTGGACTTGGTTGTAGAGGATTCCCTGACTGGGAGTGACCACGATACAGTCTGGTTTCAAATTAGCATGGGAGGGAGAGATCTAGAACACTGACCATGGACTTCAGGGGAGCAGACGTTATGGGCATGGGAAATATTCTCAAGGTTCACTTGAAGGGGATTACAACTATGACAGACATGGAAAAGAGTTGGGAGGTTATAAAACGGGAACTTCATGAGGCAGTCAGGACCTGCGTTAAGGTGAAGTGTAAGGGAGCAAGGTCACATAAACCATGTTGGTGGATCAGTGAAGTCCAGGTAGTGGTCAGGGAGAAGAAGTCCACCTACAAAGAATACAAAACATCAAGAGGGAAATGGAAATGGAAACGTACCATCTTGCATCTAGAAAAGTCACCCGGATGGTCCGGGGGGCAAATTCCAGTAAAGAGCAGTGGCTGGCACAGGGGATACTGGAAGGGGAAAAGGGTTTTTTCCCAGTACATCGGAGAGAGGAGAAAAACTAAGGGCCATCTTGGCAGATTGAGATCAGATGGAGGGTGGGTGGAAGAGGCAAGGGAGCAGGCGGAGGTATTAAATGAGTACTTCGCCTTGGTGTTCACTAGGGACGGGGATGGAATATTTAAAAAGCAAGGCATGAGGGGGATAGCAGCGGTAGTGTGTGGGATCGAGGGAGCAACAGATAAGGTGCATAAGGAAGGGAGAGACATCCCTGGGGTTTTGCACAAGGACAAGTATAGAAAGGCCAGCAAGGTGGGAAGGGGAGGATGATGCTATCTCCACCGAATGGATGTGGCAAGCCCTTAAGGCACTGAAGAAAGATAAATCTCTTGGGCCAGATAGCATTCATCCGAGATCACTATTTGAGTTGGCGGACATACTGGCCGTACCCCTGGCAGAGCTGTTCAACATGTCGCTTGAGACAGGTAGGGTTCCTAGGGATTGGCGTGAGGTGCTTGTGGTGCCAATCCATATAAAGGGGTCGAGGGAGGTACCAGGTAACTATAGACCCATCTGTTTGACGTTGGTGGTGGGAAAATTAATGGAAAGTATACTGAAGGAATGATTGGGGGTGTTCTTGGAGGAGGAGGAGGAGGGAGGGCTGGATAGCTGACAACATGGGTTTGTACCAGGTAGATCATGCCAAACCAACCTTGTTGAGTTCTACGAATGGTAACATCGGAACTGGACAGGGGGAAGCCTGTGGATGTACTGTTCTTGGACTTCAGCAAGGCGTTTGACTCTGTCCCCCACAATGGACTGGTAGAAAAATTGACGGGGATGGAAGTGGGCCCTTTGATGATCAGATGGATAGGAAACTGGCTAGCTGGATGCACACAGAGTGTAGTGTTTGGTGGGGACCTCTCAAACCCTAGAGTAGTTGGTAGTGGGGTACCGCAGGACTCGGGCCTGGGTCCAATCCTGTTTAATGCTTACATATCTGACATCAGGGTGGGTATAGGGTGTGAGATGAGTCTCTTTGCTGATGACTCCAAGATGGGAGCAGTAGTTGAGGGGGAAGAGGGGAGGTTGGCCCTGCAAGGGGACCTGGACACCCTGGAAAGGTGGGCTCACACATGGAAATTAAATTTCAATACGACCAAGTGCAAGGTGTTACGTCTTGGACGGGGAAACCCTAAACATAGGTACACCCTGGGAGGGGAAGGGAGGCACTGGAGGCCTCAGCTGGGGAAAAAGACCTAGGGGTCATGGTGGATGCATGTATGAATAACTCTGAGCAGTGCAGGAGAGCGGCTAGCAAAGCAAACAGGATGTTGAGATGCATTGTAAGGGGGATCACCTCTAGGAGCAGGGAAGTGATTCTGCCGCTGTACAATGGACTGGTTAGACCACACCTTGAGTACCGTGTACAGTACTGGAGACCGCACCTGAAGAGGGACATACAGCTCCTGGAGAGGGTACAGAGGAGGGCTACCAGGATGATTCGAGGACTGGGGGAGTTAGCTTATGAGGACAGACTTGAGGAGCTTGACCTGTTCTCACTGGAGGAGAGGAGAGACAGGGGGGACATGATTGAGGTCTTCAAGTACCTCAAGGGAATCAATAGGGTAAACATGGAGGGGATCTTTAGACTAAAGGAGGGAGATATCACCAGAGGACATGGGTTGAAGTTGGAAGGTGGAAGGACAAGGGGGGAAAGAGGAGAAGGTTTTTCACTGAGAGGGTGGTGGAACCTTGGAATGCACTGCCTGGCGAGCTGGTCCAGATTGCCACAGTTGAGGGCTTCAAGAGAGGGTGGGACAGATACAGAAAGGGGAAGTATGGGAACATAAGGGGGGGTCTCTGTTCCCAACAAGGGACCTGAGGTTCAGGCAGACTCGATAGACCGTAAGGCCTAATCTGCTGGCAATTGGTATGTTAGTATGCAGAATTTAAACTGCCAGGAAAAGACATCTCATAAAAAGAGAGGAATGTTTTATCTAGAGATAGACAGAGATTCAGATTTTAAAGAGAGTCTTTCAGATGTAGGACTTTCTTCCTTTGTACTGCCCATATGAAGGGCTATCTTGTACAAATGTTATTGTTATTTATAATACTAAAATGCTACTTGTGGATTTTATAACTTCTCCTGGTTTCCAATGCTTCCTAATCTATGACCTTATGACAAGCCCCACTTCCCATAATAAGTCAATGGCAGTGATGCGTGAGCTACCAGGGCTTGCTTCAGAGCTAGGGGGGCCGAGCCCTGCCAAGCCCCCCTGTAATTCCAACACTGCATGGATCCCTTATAAATAGAGCAACATGCTCAATACTCCAAACATAGATACACAGAAACATAGACAATGATGGCAGAAAAAGACCAAAGGTCCGTCCAGTCTGCCTGAGTTCCCTATTTTGCCCTTGGACCTACAGCTCTTCCAGGGTCCTAGCCCTCCCCACCCCCACCCCCATTCTCCTACCCAGTTCTGACACCCCGAGCAACCACTATACCCTTCATTCTGTCCCAGCCATGCTTAAAACTACTAATGGTTTTGACACCCACCACCTTGGCTGGCAACCTGTTTCACGGCCCCACTACCCTTTCTGTAAAATAGTACTTCCTCATGTCCCTCCTGGGACTCCCTCCTGTTATCTTTCATTCGTGACCACAAGCTGGTATTCAAGTTGAATAGTTCTCCACAGTTCACCCCGTTAATTCCTTTTAGGAATTTAAGGGTCTCTATCATATCCCCCCTCTCCCTTCTGGTCTCCAGCAAGTACATGTTCAGTACCTTGAGACACTCCTCATGACATGCCCTGCTAGCCCTGAATAATTTTTATTACCCTGTGCTGCACCATCTCAAGCCTATCCCTACCCTTCCTGAGGTGAGGACTCCAGAACTGAGCACTGTGCTCCAGGTGTGGCCTCAGCAAGGAGCTATACAGAGGAAGTATTACCTCCCTTTTCTGCTATCAATGCCCCTCCCGATACATCCGGGCATCCTATTTGCCTTGCTATAAACCTTGTTTCTCTGACTTAATTGCCCTAGGGAGTCACAGATGATAACTCTAAGGTCTTGTTTCTCATCAGTGGTACTAAGTCTCACCCCTTCCATCCAGTGCTCCATCCTGGGGTTCTTGCTCCCTAGATGCATAATCTTGTACTTTTAGGCGTTGAATTGCAACTACCAAACCAATGACCACCCCTCCAGCTTTTCCAAGTCTCTTTGCATTTCCTTTATTCCCTCATCACTATCCACCCTGCCACAGAGCTTAGTATCATCTACAAAGTGACACAGCGTGTCCTGGATCCCTTCACCAATGTCACTAATGAATATGTTGAAGAGGACCGGACCCAGGACAGATCTCTGTGGAACCCCACTCATGACCCCCTCTCTTCTGATTTAACCCTGTTGACCACTGCCCTCTGCTGCCTCCCTTTATCCCGTTATCTACCCAGTTTATTATGACCTTAACTGCACCCATATCCTCCATCTTCTTCAGCAGGCGTCTGTGGGGTACTGAGTTGAAAGCCTCGCTGAAGTCAGTGTAGAGCAAATTCACAGCATGTCCCTTATCCAATTCTCTCCTTACTCAATCAAAGCAAACTATCAGGTTAGTCTGACAAGACCTCCCTGCCACAAATCCATGCTGTTTACTATCCTGGAGACATTTGCTCTCCAGGTAGTCCACAAGATCCTCCTTGACCAGTGTCTCTATCAGTTTTCCTGTAACAGAGGTAAGACTGACAGGTCTGTAGTTCCCAGCTTGTTCCTTGCCCCCCACCCCAGAGTGGAACTACGTCCACTACCCTCCAATCCTTTGGAACCTCTCCTGTCCACAGGGAGCTATTGAATAGACCTACCAGGGGATCAGCCCCTTCTGCTGCCAATTCCCTGAGTATCCTTGGATGTTACCCATCTAGATCTGGGGTCTTATCAGTCTTTAGGGCTGCCAGCCCTTTCAGGGCCATATCGCTGTAAATGTTGGCTGACTCATCTCTGGAACCTCCTTAATGGCCACTTTGATGCCACTGTCTGGCAAGGGCCCACTATGCTCCTTAGTGAAAACTGAGCAAAGGTAATCGTTAATGATAGCAGCCTTTTGCCCATCTGCCTCAATCACCATATTTCCCTCTTTCAGTCTCACAGTTTCCCCTCTTTTCTTCCTTTTTTTCACAAAGATACCTGAAGAACTGTTTTCTCTGCTGTTGACCCTCTCTGCAATACGTAGCTCTGTGTCTGCTTTTGCTTCCCTAATTGCCCTTTTAGCCGTCAATGCTTTTCAGCAAATATTCTCCATATTTTTCCTCCCCTGCTTTTCTTTATGTTTGTAGAAGGCCTTTTTCTTGGCCCTTACTGCTTCCCTGACGCTTTTCGAGAACCTGTTCTTTTTGGTTACCGTTCTTGTGCATACTTTAGATGTCCTGAGAAGTGCCCCATCTCTCTTCCAGTCCATCTATGTTTTCCACCCCTAACTTATCCCTGACCAGCTCCTTCAGCCTATTGAAGTCCACTGTTCTAAAATTAAAGACTTCAGCTCTCGATTGTGGTTTATCAGACATAAGGGCAAGTTTGAACCAAATGGAGTTATGATCACTATTCCCTCCTGACTCCTCTACTCCCACAGCTCCTACCCCCTCTGAGTTGGTGAGCACCGCATCAAGAATTGCAGTCTGCCTGGTGGGCTCATTAACTAACTGTACCAGAAGACAGTCCTGGGATATATCCAGCAGTACCTGGCTTCTAGTGCTCCTGATCACTGGAACATCCCAGTCAAAGTCCAGTGGGTTCAGATCACCCACCACCACTACTTTTCCCCTTAGCTAACCCTCTTTCCAGTTCTTTCCTAAGTTGTCTGTACCTCTTCTTGTCCTGGTGGTCTATAGATCACCCTCAGGTGCAAATTCTTGCCTGAGGCTGCTGAGAGTTGCACCCTCAGTGACTCTGTTTCCCCATTGCTACCCATGATGCACCCATCTTCTGCCACCTTGATGCCCTCCTTGATAAAAAGGTCTACTCCTCCCCCTCTACCTGTTCCTGTATCCCTCTTGCACATCGAGCACCGAGAGACCATCAGTTTCCAGTTGTTGTTTTCCGAAGCCCATGTTTCTGTTCTGAAGAGGCTGACCTGCAAATCCAGACCAGGCCATGCAGTGCTTAAATGGCAGAAATCCCCTTCACACAAGGTATTTGTAATCCAGATTTTGAACATGGTGGAACAACAGGCGTTGTCCCATAAAGCAATGCAGCACTGTGGTATACGCATGGTTCTCGGACCTGTATGACTTCTCCTGATGCTACTGGCCACTGGATCTCTGCTCTCCCATAGTGTCTACTATGCAGGTAGGCTTCCTCCCTCTGCCCTGTGCTGAAATGGATACCTTGGGCACTGGTTGCAGGTTCTTCTGATCTCCTTTCACTTGTTCTGGACTGGTGAGGTCTTGATCTGACCTTCACATGTTCTGGCTTCCAAACCTCTAGGTCAAAGGCAGTCCAGCACCATGCTGCAGTGCCTTCTACAGGACCTGGATCAGATGCCCTTGGTCTTTTTCACCACGCTATATCTTTAGTGTTGCCCACATGCTGGCTTGCACACAATTGCCACTGTCTTCCTCTCTGAAACTCAGCAGCTGTCTTCACAGTTTCCTCTCCACTTTTGGGGCCTCGGATGGTACAGCTTGCACCAACTCCCAGCACAGCAGACCTTTCCACCTCAATATATCCACCAGATTTTCTCTCCTCCAGCACAGTCCTGCCTTCACTGACCCTTCTCACAGTCTCGGTTTGTGTATTGGGCTGTCACTCCAGAAACTCGACAGCCCACAGGACACAGAAAAGGCACCAGAACCTGATGCCCCTCCTTTCCCTATAAGTCTCCTAGAGTTCCTTCCCCTGTGAGGTTTCTGAGTGCGGGGGCAGGCCCACCTGAGTGGGTCCACTACACTACCCCCTCCCATATGAGGATGCATCTCCGTACTCAGCTGGCACAACTTGGGGTCCGAGGCATTGTCCATAACATAGTCCTTGTGCCTACTAGGAGCCCTGCGCCTTCTTTGTGGTCTGGTACTGCTTCTGTCCATTGGTAATGCAGGGCTATCTGTTGCCATCTTGCCACTGGGCCCTTCACCAGGATTGGCAGGGTCAGCTTTTTCATGTTCTGGGGGCCCAATCACTGCACCACAGTATGCTAGGGGAGCCATCCTTCTGGGTTGACCAGTTTCTCTGTGCACCTGTCTTAATTCCCCCTGTATGCCATGAGTGGGAGCTCTCAGTAGTTGCAGTAGGTACTACACTGGGGACACTGCTGATGCTGCTAGCAGTGTGGCGCTTAATGGCGCAGTTTGAATTAGTTACATACTTTTTTTTTTATTGCTCTTTATTCCCCTGGATCCAGCTGGGCTTCCCCTACCTGTCTCTCCCCGCGATCCACCAGTCAGGCACCTCCATGTAGCCTTGGCTATCCCCCTAGGCGGGGATGGGGTGGAGGAAACCTCCATATCCTTCTTGTCTCATCGGGCCCCTATTGTAGCCTCACAGGTTGAGGGGTAAAGGGCACCTCTTCTGACGGTGGAGTTCAGCCAACTCCGATTTTT
This sequence comes from Neoceratodus forsteri, assembly GCA_016271365.2. Classification (NCBI taxonomy): domain Eukaryota; kingdom Metazoa; phylum Chordata; order Ceratodontiformes; family Ceratodontidae; genus Neoceratodus; species Neoceratodus forsteri. The sequence continues at coordinate 1,591,356,477 of CM057452.1, read as the reverse complement.
CCCCTTATGGCTCCGGGATGTGGTTGCGCCGTGACATCAAGGCACGTACACTGACGTCCTACCACGCTGCCCCCCTACGTACGGCTCTGAGCTGCTGTACCTCCGGCCTCCACCAGAGATCAGAATGGCATTGGGCCTCGACCCGGCCCCCCAGGAGAAGTGAGCTGCCCATCGGGCGCACAAACATCCCCTCCCTGGCCGACTCTCCAGCTCCCCGGCTCGTTCCTGAACCCGAATTGCCGGCGCCACAAGCGGTAGTGCTACCGCAGCGCTGGCAGGCTGGTTCAGTTAAGTACTTTTTAATTACAACTTTAGCAGAACACAACTTTGAACTGGTCAAACAAGTGAAAAAGAGGCCCCTATTTGTAATCCAGATGGGACTTGTTGGCCAGCTGGCCTCCACATGTCTTCTGCTTGAGGTTTCACACTGACTCAGCCCTGCCCAGGACTTATCCCTCAGTTGATGGCACACTAAATAGTCTCCCCAGTTGTAGGTTCGAACCCTGGATTTCACTCATAGTTCTGATGCCTCAAATGCTACCTTTGGTACAGGTTGCATGAACAGGCTGACTGGACGTGGTGCTCCCAGCTGGGGATGCTGGCTTTCCCAGGCTTGCTGGTGGCTTTTATCTGCTTCACTTTTCTCTCTGCATGTCTCACTATGGCTCAGGACCTGGATGAAGGCAGGTGCCTTCTTGGACTGGAGACACTGTAGGAGCTGACCCCCCAGAGGGAAGAAGTCTGTGGAGGGTCAGGGTAGTTCTCCCCTCAACTTGCCCACTAAACATTAGTTGCGTTGAAAACTTCTTCTTTTCTTCTCTTTTCTGTTTTTACTGTTTTCTCTGGGTTCCCAACACTTCCAGTCTACCAGACCTGCAGGTCCTGGACAGACAGAGGCACACTGGCCCACACCTTGGCACACAGTCACTCTCTCTCAGGTCTGATTGAACTGCCGTGGACCTTGGAAAACAGTCCCTTTCATGCTGTGTAAAACTTGATGCCTGGCTGTCTTGTTCCCAGGCAGACTGTCTCTGGCTTGGCTGCTTTCCTATTTGCCAAACTTTGCAGGCAAACTGGATATGACCTTTGACCCCTTCCCATGGTGCTCAGCAGTCTCAACATTCTTGGGAGCCACATCTTTGTTTATATTCTGAGAGTTCAGAAAAACAAGAAAAAGCACCCAAAGCCCCAAACTCATGCTTAAATCTCTTCTATAAATGCACAGTATGTAACACAGTAGTAGCAAGCCGACCCACCTGTGAGCATGTCAATGTTTAATACAGGTGCGTTTTGACAAGAAGCATGGACTCTCCCTGTACACCATTCTTAAATAAAGTGCCATTTAAAGGGACAGGTGGAGGACACAGGATAAAAACAACATTTTTTTTTAATTTTTTTTAATTTAGTTGTTTAACCAGGTATAGCACACTAAGCTGAAAGCTTTTTTACAGGAGCGACCTGGGAGCACAAGGAGGTTAAGTGACTTGCTCAGGGTCACACAGTATTCAAGCGGAAGCTGTGGGATTCAAACCCAGGTCTGGTGTGCTGGATGTCACCAAATTTGCAGCTCAGAGCCTTAGACCACTGCACTATACTGCCTCCATTAAAATGTATTAGTTTCCAGTTCATGCTTGACAGGCACAGTACAGCTGTACATTAATCGTAGAGTGCTAGTTGTGCTGGTAGATACTAGGTGATTACTTCCTTATGCATCATGACACCTGTAAAAGAGACAAACACACAATCAGGTACACATCAACAACATAAATACAGTTAAACACAATTACGGCATCACCAAAAAGGCACCCATTCAATCTTATCATTTAGACCCATACCCAAGGTAGCTCCCAGTTTAAGGATCCAGACGCCTTCTGTCCTAGATAGGAGCTTAACCAGATCCACTCACCCACCCCCCCGGACCCAAAGAGACGTTCTCAATACTGATGTAGGACTGTTTATGTGTTATTGGGTCAAAGGTCCAGTGTGTGTGTGTGTGTGTGTGTGTGTGTGTGTGTGCTTATGTGGCATACTCTTTATTTGTGCTAGTGCCCGTACATGGCTCCCCCACCCTCTCCTTAAATTTCCATTTTATCCTCCCCACATAGAAAGCTGAGCAAGCACATGTGGCAAGATACACAACATGTGTTGTGCCACAACTAATGAATCTAGATATGTAGTAAAACTAATTTGTTTGGGGATTCTGAAAAGTCTTTGTGGGTATAACAGCATCACAAAACTTGCATCTACCACATCGTTGACACCTCGGTGGCATCGAAGGGGACCACATGATGGCAGGGGATTGGATGCAAGCTATGGCTGAGTTTGTCAGCAATATTTGGTGGCCTTCTAAAAACCATTTGAGGTGGTTGTTCCATCCATCCAACCAACTTGGATTAAGTACCTAGTATGTGCCAGTTCCTTCTAAGGATGTTTTCAACCACTCTCGCTTATGTGCTATAGGTGGTTATGCAATTACACCTTCTATTACCCTCATCATGAGTTGGTATTCTTGGAGTCAGAAGGCTTTGCCTATCAGTCTCCCTGGCCCGTATGTGTGTTTTTTCTGTAGAATCCACAGAGTACTCCCTGTCCAAAAACCTCCTACTCAAATGCTGGGCATTCTGTTAGTTCACTTTGGCAGCTCGGTAGCACTTTCATTAAAGTTCCACAATGTTACCCTCATCATGTCCTGGCCCTGCTTGCTGTTGTGGGGACAGGGGTATACTGGGCACTTAGCCTGTTGCTGCATCAGGCAGTCTGTTCTGAGAGGTGGCCGTCCGCATCACTCTCCCTCTTGGTGCAAATGCACACTGTCTTTTTCTCAGTTCCTGACCTGCTGCCTGCCCTAGGCCAGGAAACCCTTTTAATTTTTGTGATAATGATAAACTGATGGCATGATTTTACTGTTTACTGGCTCTGCTTCTCCTTTGGAGGTGAGACCTGCACTGTGGAGTGGGCGCATGGCCTGATTCATCTCTTGGACATCTGGCTCCAAAAATGTGCTACCGTGCATTTGTGGCAGCATGTCCAAAGCTGCCATGCTTCTCTGGCTCCTGCCCTCTTTGGCTCTTGGGCACGGGAAAACACACACAACTCAGCTGCTTCTTGTTCCTGCCCCTCTGCCTCAACCCAGGGACACTGTAGGGGCCAGAGGACAGAAAGAGATGTGCAACAATGGCCACGGACATTTCCCATGCAGCCCTGGTTTAAGTGCCATCAGCACGTCTGGCTAGTGAAGTGAACACCCTGCCGGTCCCTGCATCTGCATTCCTGGGGGATTGTAGGGTGAAGACAGGATCAGAGCACTAACAGGAGGCAGTAAGGTAAGCCCAAGACTTGGGGGGGGTCTTAAAAAGATACACCTGTTTTTCTTAGTGGTCAGTGATGAGGGGTCCAGGATATCCACTGCTACCATCTCTAAGGGCTGACTAGTTTGAAACAAGACCATGGGGCTGTAGGGGTGGCGCCCGCAGCTTTTTGGGACCCACAAATCAGGCAAGCTTTAGACCACTCCTTAATGGACTTTCTCCACCCTGGCCTGTAGTACTTGACCTGCACTTTCTGTGTGAGCTTCTCTACCCCCAAGTTCTTCCCAGTGGCAGTATCATGTAATACTTTAAGGACCTCAACACCCACTCCCTTGGGGACTACTACACCTTTCTGTAGCATGATGCCAGTCCCAAAAAGCTCCTTACCCGTATCATAGAACAATGTATGGGCCATGACCACACTGCCTCCACGTTGCCTGGTTTGTTACCACTTCATCTGCTGAGATTAGGTGTCCCAGGTACTTCTCTTCACTGCAGAAGAGGTTACACTTAGACAGCTGCACTTTCAGGTTTGCATTCCCTAGTTTCCTCAGAACTGCCTTCAAGTTGTGAAGATGCTCTTGAAAAGTCCTGCCAATGACTATTATGTCATTGAGGTATACCAGGCATGATGTCCCTTGTAGATCTGCCAGCATGACATCCATCAGGCATTGAAATGCCCCGGAGCACTACAAAGTCCAAATGGTGTGACGTTAAACAGTCCTTGTTTGGTTGTAAATGTGATCTTCAGTCAGTCCTTGGGGCAATCCCCCACTTACCAGTACCCACTAGCCAAGTCCAGGGTGGAAAACTAGCTAGCCATTGCCAGCAGATTGAGGGTGTTGTCGATACGAGGTGGTGGGTACGCATACTTTGCTGTAATCTCATTCAGGTGGCGATAGTCCACACACACTGGTATGCTCACATCCATCTTCCATACCATGACTACTGGGGCAGCCCATGGCTTTGGAGGGACAAATAACTCCATGATCACTCATCTGTTGCAACTGTTCTTCAGACTCCCCTGATGATGGAGCAGGATCCTCCGAGGTCCTTGCATGATCAGATGGGTGTTTCCAGTGTCAGTCCAGTGCTTGGTTAGCCTAGTACATCTGAGGACATGATCCTCTGGACTGAATACATAGGTGCACTCCCACATTGCAACCTAGGCTGCTCGCATCTGCTGTGTTGTCAGTTCTCATTCCCCAAGCTGAAGTTTTTGAAATAATTCTTGGTCTCCTTTTTGGGTTTTGGGGGGTCTGATTTGCAAGCCTTGAACTGTGGTTGTGTCTTTAGGCAATATCGTCACCCCAGAGTAGAAGGTACTGATCACATCCCTTGGTAGATTTTCTGCAGCTCTGTTGTCAGATTGGCAACCCACACTAACACTTGTCCTTGTTTTACTCTACTCATTGACTGAGCTATGAGGAAGTCATGACTTCCTTTTTGTTGGGGTTCCGCAAGCCCTTCTTGATCTTCGACCTCACCTCCTCCGACCTGGCCAGAGGTGAGGACTTCACTTCTTGGTTGGACAATCACATAGCTGCTGGCCACAATCTTGCAGACCTCTTTCCCTTCACTGTTAGATGTAAGGGGAACCTTCCTCCCCAATGCAGTACAGACACCTTCGGCAAAGTTCAGTGCTGCTCTGTAATGCTGCAACCAGTCAGTCCCAAGTAGTGCAGTTTGGACTATGTCTTTAATCAATCAATCAATCAATCAATCAAACTTTATTTAACCAGGCAAAATCATCCTTGAGCAAGCTCATTTGCAAGATGGTCCTGGACAAGTAGGACATATACAACTACAGCAAAATTACCAGATAAGCAGTGTACACACAATGAGCAAATGAAAGACAGTTACAGAGAAACAAGATCAGGGCTGGGGAGCACGTATAGTGAACACTATCCGGGTTGATAATTGACTGTATATATAAAGGATTCCCTCAAGACGTGGGATTATTCAGACAAAGGTCACAATGTTATAATAAGACGAGGGATACCAGGTAGGGTAAGTGAGGGAACAACAACCGAAGGTTTATGGGCGGAGAAAAACAAAAGAAAGGGTCGGTGAGGGGTGGAAATAGATGTAGTTAAACAAAAAGGTAGGAGTTGGCAGAATAATCCCAAGGTGGAAAGAAGAAGAGAAGTGGTAAGGAAATACATGTAAGTGCCAAGAGTTTGGGGAGCCACAGGAGATGGAGGAGGTGGTTATTTGTGGCAGACACACAGGGCTCTCAGTTTGAGAGTGAGCAGCCTCCTGAAAGAGTGAGGCCCCGGAAGGGAGGACAGCCTGAGAGTTTTTTGCATGACATTCCAAAGGGTGGACAGAGAAAAGGTGATAGCCGCTGAGCCATGTTGTGTCCTTATTTTGGGTACTTTAAGAGAGACAAGAGACAAACTCCTTAGGCCATACGTTCCCTAAGTACATTGAAACCGTGTAGAAATATAGGTCGGTAGTTTATCGGTTAGGGCTCAGTATGTCCACTTGAGCGAGAGTGAGGAAGGGCCAGTCTAGCACCTGATAGAGCAGGCAGTGGTGGGTGCATAATGGCATGTTTAGGATAAATCTCAGCGCGCGATGGTAGAGGGTGTCAAGTTTACATTGCGCCTGAATAGGACAGTGACTATAGAGAAAGTCAGCATAATCACGCAGCAGTAGAAAAGTTGTTTGGACAAGTCGTTTCCTTTCTTCAAGAGTAAGGAGGTGTCTTATCCGATAAAATATACCTAGAGATTGTCTTAGCTTTTTAGATAGTTCATTAAGGTGAGCCAAGAAGTTGAGCCTGTTAACCAGCCAAACACCCAGGTACTTGAATTTTTCTACTAGTTCCAAGGCTTCGCCAGGCAAGGTATAAATCTGGAGGCTCGAAGATGGTCCTGTGTAGTGGGCAGTACAAGGCGAGGTAATCATAGCTTTGGTCTTCTTGGCATTAAGCAGAAGATTGAGCCTTATTAAGTTGCGTTAAAGGATATCAAAGTCTAACTGAAGCTCCTTGTGGACTACTATAGGGAGGTGTTAGTAGTATAGAGCACGGTATCATCAGCGAATAGATGAATGTTACTTGTGTATATATAAGAGTCTATATGGTTTATATAGATAGCAAAGAGAATAGGGCCCAAGATGGAGCCTTGTGGCACACCACGCGGCAGGGACTTTACCTGAGACAGTTCCCCTTGATCTTTTATTTGTTGCATTCGGTTGGTGAGGTAACAATCAAACCACTTTAAGGTAGTGTTGTTTACCCCGATGCTGCTCAAGACATTCAGTAGAATATGATGATCCACTGTATCGAAGGCCTTGCTAAGATCTAGAAAGAGAGCATAGATGTATTGCTTAGTATCCAGGGTGGTTTGCCATTCGTTGGACACTTTGGCAAGGGCTGATACAGTACTGTGCTTGGGCCTAAATCCTGATTGGGTGGGGTTTATGATATTTTCGGTATCAAGGAACTCTCTGAGTTGAGAGTTAACAATTTTTTACAGGGTCTTTGCTAGGATTGGGAGAAGAGAAATTGGGCGGTAGTTGTTCAGGTCAGTTGGGTCACCACATTTAAAAAGAGGAATAATGTGCGCTATTTTCCAAAGTGGTGGCAACTCACCATAAGCCAAGGAACTATTAAAAAGGTGAACGATTAGAGCTGTCAGGTGATAGCAGCCAAGTTTCAAGAAGAAAGGTTCTAAGAGGTCAGCATCAGCACACTTTTTAGTGTCCAAGGCTAGCAGGAGGTCCTCCACCTGTTTAAAGGTTACTGGATGAAAGCTAAAGGAGGAGCGCCTCGGGATAGCTGTGGTGACAGGGCTAGGGCCGTTGTTGTCATCACTGCAGACATTCACTTTACTGGTGGGTGAGGCATCAAACACAAGACCTGCGGTGGCAAAGTAGCTATTTAGCTTTTCTAGGATGTCCACCCTGTCCGTGTAGGAAACGTCTCCTACCACAATCTTGGCAGGCAAAGGTGAGGCTGACAAGTGACCTACTATCTCTCTAAGAAATTTCCAGAATTTAGTGGAACAATTTTTATTTTCTTTGAGAGCAGACTGGAAATAACGTGATTTTTTAGTTCTAACAAGTTTGGTGCAGGCATTCCTGGCAACCCGAAAGGCCAGCCAGTCAGAACCCAATTTTGTTTTATGTGCCCTTTTCCACAGTAAATCCCTGTCTCTCAGAGCTTTCTTTAGGACGGGTGTAAACCAGTCGTGTGACCTTTTCCTAGATTTGATTTTTCTAAGCGGTGCATGTTTATCAATCACCTTCAGTACCAGGTTTCTGAAGATATTATGGGCTTCTGAAACAGAAGGTGCCAGGTAAAAAATCCTGCCAGTTAACATTCCCTAGGTCTGCTAGGAAGGCAGGTTGGCAGAAGTGTTTTAGACTTAGTTTTAGTTTAAAAGTGGAGGTAGGAGGCCGGTAAGGGGAGCTTCTAATACAGGCAGTAGCACAGTGGTCACTCAGGTCGCTGTGGAAAACCCCTGTGTGAGAGATATTGTGTGGCTTATTAACCAGCATAAGATCCAGTAATGAGCTGCGGTCAGGGGATTTCTTGTTAGGACAGGTATTCTCTGGGGTAATCTGGGTTAGACCACGCTCATCGTAGAACTCCTTAATTTTGTTGCAGCAGGCATCATTCCAATTGAGATTAAAGTCATCCATTATTATGCATTCTGAATTTGTTTTTTCCAACAGGAAGAGTGAAGGTGACCCAGTATGCCAAACCCCGCAGAAGGGGGCCTATAACAAGCAGATATTAAGAGGGCCACTCCAGAAGATAAGGTCAATTTCACAGCTAGGCAGTTAAATTCCTTCGGTATAGAGGTGCAAACAATATCAGAGACAGAGAGATTGGTTTTGGTATAGATGGCAACTCCACCGCCCCTTGTTGGCCTGTCACACCTGAATAAATTATAACTGTGAATATTAACAGTTTTGTCGGGAATGTTGTTTGTGAGCCATGCTTCTGAAAACATAGCGATATCTGGAGCCATATATAGTACCCAGGCTTGGACCGTGTCGAATTTTTTAGGCAAGCTACGGATATTCATATGTAGAAAGCTGAGACCTTTTAGCAGAGGGAGGTCCGAGGGTGCATCTATAAAAAGGGGTGGACCAGGGTTTAATTCCACACTCCCTGAGCAGAGTAGAAGAAGAACTAATAGTTTCCTAAGGCAGTGTATAATCGTTTTTAATGTGAGCTTATTTCAATACTTATTGTGCAAGGTTTTGCAGTTTGCATTGCTGGGGGTAGCAAAACAATGAGAGAGGGGCAGGACATAGATTGCCACTCTAACTGGGAGGAGGAATGATAAGTGGGTACAGATGGAAGATCTGGGCTGGAGGAGAGATACAGTGAGTATGTGGAGGTCAGTACCTCTGTAGTAGTACAGATCACTGAGAATTCACAGGCTAATTGCAGTTCCTTTAGGCTGAGTAGTTTGCCACACTCTCAACACCAGAAGAGCAGTTCCAGTCACTGTGTGAACTGTTCCTTCATAAGGCTGCAAGCTTTGCCAGGATCTTTTAGTTACTCCTTTCCACACCGGGGCATTCACAGTGGACAGCTGTGCACCAGACTCGATTAAAAACATGCAGGGGATCCCGTCTCTTTCCCCAAAAAGATAGTAGCCCAATCCCACAGTAGGCCAGTTAATAATTTGCTGAGGGACATCTCTTCATCCTTTGTCATTAATTTGGTCCTCAACTGCTGTCCACACAGCTCCAGATCATGACGAACCTCTCCACTTGCCTGATTATCCAGCCTTCTATTCTGAAAATTCCCTGACTTAGGATGTGGGTTTCCCAAAGATCTCTTTTGCCCAGTCAGTATCTCTGATTGTGGAGTCCCAAGGGTCTCGAGCTTCACTTTCAATTTTTTAAGTTAGGTGTGCAGAGTTGCAAGAGCCCCCATTATTTCCTCTTGTACCTCTACAATGGCTCCAGTCAGTTCTTTAAGAATTACAGTCTCTGAGGACACTTCATAGGACCAAACCTGGGGACTCACAGTCTGAGGAAAACCCATATTTCACACAGCCTTTAATCTGGTGTCATACTGGATTGCTTGCTCCAGTCCTGTGGGTTTCTGTAGGCTTGGTTGGAAATGGAAATCCCCACTCTCCACGTGATCAGTGAAATGATCTTGGGCCAGGAGGGCTTTGGTTGCCGAACCAGCTTCTGGAAAGGTCTTGATTAGCAGGCACCACAGGGCTCTTCCAAAGTTTCAAGCAGATTTCCCCTTTTGTTTCCCCTTGAAAAAGACAGTTCTTTCTTGATCAGCCTATTCGGCAGGCTCAAGAGACTGTTTCATGGCCACTAGCAGAGCAGTACAATTTTATTTCATGTCAGACTCCAGTCCCCAATACACTTCATGGGTGTTTCCTCGAAACAAAAGTCCCATACATGTTTTTTAAACTTAGTTTACTTCCCCCTCTGTCTGACTGGCCCCCACTGCTCCTGACCCAACTCACCCAGCCCCATCACCCACCTTCTCTGGTGCTTACCTCATCTCCATTCCATCCTGGCTTGCCCCCCAGGGTGGGGCCATCGGGGCTTGACCCTACCTCCTGACACAGATATGGTTGCTGCAGTGGAAAAAGAGCCATGGTCGGTGGAGTGGGGCATATGGAGAGGGGTGAAAATCCTCTTGTAGCAGTTGGGATTTTTCCATGTTTTTGAGGTTCCCAGCCCCTAGGACACCGAGCTCCTGATGCATGCATATGCAGAGTGTGCATTGTGCATCGGAGCACATCGGCATCCTCCCACATAGATCCTTGACTACAAATGCACCGCCATCTGTGGTCACCCAGATGGCAGTAGTACAGTGGCGTTCTGAATTTCCTCCCTCCCCGAGATGGAGAGCATTCTCTGGAACACTCACCTCACCTCCCCCGGCTGGCCATCTGATGACTTGCGCTCGTTTCCAAACAATGTCGGACCGACTCACCTGGATACCTGGAAATTTTCAGGTGGACCCCTCTTACTTGTGCTCTTACTCAACTTCCAAACTCAGAAAATCTGTACAATTATCAACAATTTTATATTTAAATGGGGGTGTTCTAGTAACTGCTGGAAAATGATAAGTGCAAAAATAGGGTCTTTGTACTAAATTGAAGAGTAAAGCTGATATGAATATGACACCCCCAGGCCCCTTCTTTCATTTCCCTGGTGGATCTCTGGTTAACATTTCCAGGTGGGTCCCCTGCATCACAGTCCAGACCTGTTCCTGAACCTGGGTTGTCGGTGTCATGAGCAGTAGCATTACTGCTATGCTGGTGGGCTGGCTCAGTCCCATGCATTTTTGCTTAGCTGTTGCATCCTTTTCATTCAATTTGGCTGCAAGCTCAAAGAGCTCCAACCAGTCTACTCCCAATTCTCTCTGTTGAAGGAATTGGGCATGAAGACACCTCCAACTATCTTGGGTACCTATAGGCTAACGGCTGCCCCTGGTTGGGACATGTAGAGGGGGGACGGCTCAGAGGTAATGTGAGGAAGTGTTTTTTCATGGAGGGGGTTATGGATGCATGGAACAGCCTTCCTGAGGAGGTTGTGGAGTCAAAAATAGTGAGGGAATTCAAGAATGCATGGGACAGACATAAGGCAATTCTAGTGGGGGGTAGGAGGAAGTGAGCTGTTGATTAGCTAGGATCTGCAGCCTATCCATTAGGTAGAGAAGTGGGCAGACTAGGTGGGCCAAGTGATACTTATCTGCCATAAAATTCTATGTTATGTTTCATGTTTCATTTTAGTTGCAACACACAGTAACAGAATTTCACACAGTAACAGTTTATCTTTTACCCAGCAAACTTGTTCCCACTATTGCCACCAGTTTGTGGCAGACCTCATGGCAAGGCGTGTCCAGGCAGTACACATGGTGCTGCCACCACCTTTGGTAAATCAGAATAGTCCAGTAAATTGCAGTTCATGGGCAAGTGCTGGAAACACTCCAATCAACTGTGCCACAAAGGCTTCGGCTATTGGTGGGCTCAGTAAGAAAACCACTAATTTCTCTACAACTAGGAGAATCAATAATAACCAGCCTAAGTTTAACAGAATAACACAGCTTTATTAACAGCTGACCACATGCAAGAAGGAGGGTTAGTGCAAATGTAAACTTTAAACATGGCCCTCTTAGGTGTCCTCCTAGGCAGATGAGATCAATCCCTTTCCCCCTGGTACTACCTTTTAAACAGACCTAAGTGGGAGCTCCCTTAAATCAGTCCCTGGGTACCACAGGTGTAGAATTTCTGCAGGCCCATAGATGTTGCTGTGGGTTGGCCAGCACTGGTCCCTTTTAAATAGAGCAACATGCTCAATTCCCCAAACTCCACAGGCTATACAATTGCTTAAATGGCAGAAAACCCCATCACATGGAGTATTTGCAGTCCTAATTGTGAAACACGGTGAGAAAACAAACACTGTCCCCTTGAAACAGTGCTACGCTGTGGCATGCTCTCAGTTTCCAGACCTGTTTGGCTCCTCTTGATGCAGCAGGCCACTGGATCTCTGCTCTCGCAGGGCATCTATGATGCAAGTAGGCTTCCTCCCTCTGCCCCGTGCTGAACTGGCTACCTTGGGCACTGGCTGTGGGCTCTTTCACTCATTCTGGACTGGTGAGGCCCTAATCTGACCCTCGTATATCCTTGCTTCCAAATCCCTTGGTCAAAGGCAGCCTGGCACCATGCTGTAGTGCCTGCTACAGGACCTGGATCAGCAGCTCTTGGTGTTTTTCTCCACGCTGTATCTTCAATGTCACTCATGTGCTGGCTTGCACATGATTGCCACTCTCTTCCTCTCTGGAACTCAGTAGCTCTGGTCACAGTTTTCTCTCTGCTTTTTTTGCCATATAGCTTTTACTCCTGTGTGCTCAGCACCAGCAATCTATTCAGCCCTGTCCCTGCCACCCCCGCCTGGCATCCACCATCTTGACACACCTGGCCCTGTAGATTCCCCACAGATTACCCCTGTGGTGGGACCAGGATGGGGAGGTCTGTCCTCCCCCCACCTGGTGACTCTCATCCAGAATCAGGGGTCGGTGGTCAGGCAGTGATACAGACATGGGGGTAGGCAGGCAGGGCTCTATTAAGCTAGCGCTAGCCTTTTTTCCATTTTCTGTTTGTCCCCAGCCATGGTGGAATGTAAGCGTGTGCGCATGGTGGAACACACATGCTATGGAACCACAGCCTCTCCCTTCAATGTCATTCATACTCTGGCACTGCCACCTGGCCTCCACCAGGTCGCAGCCAAGGAGTGAGATTGCGTACCTCCCCACACTGAGTGAGGAGGGCTGTCCATTGGATGCTAAATCCTCCCCCACCCCGCCAACTCTCAGCAAACCAAGCTTTTTTCCAAACCTGGGTCACCAGCATGGGAAAAGATAAGATGCACTAGGCACTACAGCCTTCTTCACCCCTGGGCCAAGCTTGCTCTCTGCTTTTGAGGCCTATGACGGCACAGCTTGGGCCAACACCCAGCACAGCAGTCCTTTCCACATGAGATCTCCACCAGATTTGTCTTCCTCCTCCAGCACATTCCTGCCTATTTAGACCCTGCTCACAGTCTTTCTTGGTTTTTGCCTGGAGCAGTTTGAAGTTTGATTGTACTTTTCATGGTTATCTCAGATAAAGTTTGTCTCACTATGGTAATGCAATAAAGCACTAACATAGACAGGTTTCGTGCATAGCAGTAATCCACAAAGGGTTCACACTGTTAAGTGTCCATAATAAAGCATGCCATGTTTGTTTCCTTTCACTTGGAGGCAAGGGCTATGAAAGAGTTGTGCTGGACTGATGTTATACAGTCATGTAGCTCATTGACTCAATTACACAGCTATCAAATCTATAATGGACTCTGGTATAATACTTGTCCCCCTTCCCCCACTGAGATAGCTTAAATATGTAGCTCGTAGCATCCGATGTATTAAGAAGAGTGGGGCCCTCAATGATATGTGATTATTTTCTAATGCCCTAGTCTGACAGTTATGCTGTATGTCTATTTTCAAAACAATAAACTCGTAGCTTAAAAGAAAAGGAATGACATTGCACCTTCACCCAGAGAAAGATGTAAGTGGGCCTGGTGTATATGTAAGCAATAATACTCAAGAGGGTGGGCGGTATTGGGCTGTATCCGACCATCCAGGGGTGTAATGAGGCCTGATACCTCAGGCAGAGGGCCTTATAGCTCCTGGAAGGTCCAGTACAGCCCTATACTGCGCACACTCAAGGGTAGTATTGCGCTTAGAAAATGGGTTACATGTGACTTTTCTTTTTAAATAAAATATTTAAAAACTTTAAAAATCAGTTAAAGTTAGTAAAACTGAATAGAAATCAATTTTATTGCAAAGTAGTCCCAGTACTGGTACACTTGCCAGTAGAGGGTGCTGCAGGTGGTACACTTGCCAGCACAGGGTGCTGCAGGTTTTTTAATCCTCATTTGAATTAGGTTTATGTTGGTGCTTTCATTTACATTGTTTCATTTATATTCCTAGGGCTGCGCATTGAGGAAAGTGTGTGTTACCTTAAGATACTATGGAGCCAGACTGGGAAGAGGGGGGGGAGAGGTTACAATTGCTGTTCAGATGCTATGAAAGCTGTAACCCCAAGCTGTGTGTGTGTATTGGAGAGTATGGTTAGTTGAAACAATGAACTACCAGAAGCTTTTATTAAAAAAAAACAAAAAAACACACACATATATATATACAGTGTGTATCTATATATATATATATATATATATGTAGTGAAGCCCACCAGGATAAAGCACAGCACTGCAGAATTCTGCAGTAGAGTTACTGCAGCAAATAATGCAATTTCAATTAAGCAATAATGCACGACAGGGTGTGTGTTATGCTGGGATAACGTCATGCCTGGGGTGATTAGGCACGAGGCCGCAGGCCGAGTGTGACTAATCATCCCAGAAGTGACGTTATCCCAGCACAACACACACCCTGGAGTGCATTATTGCTATTATACAATGGCTCGTTTGTAAAAAGTAACAAAAAAATGATGAAAAACTACATTTAAAGTAGATTTTTCTGTCATTTTTGGAATGGGTAGGGTTACTTCAAGGAAAAGTAATGCCGATTTAGCCAGCAGGTGGAGCTAATGTGTTTTTTGAGCAGTTGTGAAGTCCCTATAGGAAGGTTTCAACCTTTGAGCTACTCTTTGTTAATATGACCTATTGCCTCATTATGTATGTTGTCTTTGTGTTTTTTTCATCGTTTTTCTCAGTTTTTCAGTGACCTTTTCTTTTTTTTATTTAGTTCTTGTGCTCAATTATCGGGATGCCCCCCACCACGTAGCGTGGTGGTGTGTTGATGTCGGTGGGTGGTGTGTGGATCTCTGAAATCGAAGGAAAGGAGGTAGGGAGATCATTCATTTAGCAAGTTTATGATTCATTTGAAAATATTTAGAAACGGGAAAAAAGGTGAGCGAGTGAGGCTAACTGCAACGCGTCTGTGTGAAGACTTGCTTCTGCTGTCATGTTGTGGAAGTGAGCGAGTTGCTCCAGCTGCTTGTTCCGGCAGAGGTTTCAGCGGGACAGCTGTGGGAAGTTGGAAATGCAGCGGATATGTGAAGGAGTGAAAAAATTATTTGTTTTGCACTGCCACACTGTTGTGTCTGTTTTACCGAAGCGCTGTGTCAAGCGCTTACTGTGTTTGGGTCGGGAAACGAGTGAGGAGTGTCGAGGGCGATCGCAGTAATGGCAGGTTACTTTGTTTAAAAGGTGTCTGAAAATGCGAAGCTACATAGGAAGGGTATAGTGTGGTACTGTTAATGTGGACAGTTTTAATTTATGGTGGATGTGTTGGGCTTTCTAGTGGCTGTTGGAAGGAGTGATTTATTTAAAAAAAAAACGAGCACGTACTGGCAAAAGCCACAGCAGCCATGCCAAGTGTGGGCAACTTGGACATGGGCTGTGGCATGATTCTTATTACATTTGATGTGGTCTCTTGTGTGCTGGGACTAGACCCGTGATGTTGTACTGGGATAACATCACGGGTCCAGTCTCAGACTGACCAATCAGAGCCCAAGATTTTTTTTGCCATTGTATAATGGGAGTTAATCCATTTTGAAACCTGTGACACTGCACTTCATCCTGGCGGCCTTGACTGTAGATCTCTCTCTCTCTCTCTATATATATATATATATATGTAAAACTGGTTTTACAACTGCTGCTGATTCTGGGCAGGCATCTTTGGCCATCTCTCACTTGTTTGCAAGAGTGTTTAGAGGAAAAATGTATGAGGGAAATATTTTTTTGTTAAGCAGACTGAACATAATGGGGGGCTTTGATTTTTTTTTTAAGCAGGGAAAGCGAGGGTGAATGATAGTTGCCGTTTCTATTTGAGATACAGTTTGACCAAGTCCTGCTCTGTCAGGGGAAGTTAACCATCAGGCACATTTCTGTGCTTTTCCATTGCTTTGATGGTCCATTTACAGCTGGAGAACTGAGCAGTGCCTCAGAGAATCGGACAGAAGAGCGGTAGTGGTGGGTGGGCATACTGTGGAGCTGACCAGTACGGACGGAAGGTCCGTAGATTTTACAGTGAGGGAGGCTGACAGAGCTGGGAGTGTAAAGAAATCTAAGCCTGCATGTAGATTTCTGTGCTTTTGCTATTTGGGTTTCAGCTAAGGTACTGAGCAGGGCTATGATTTAAAATCTGAACAAATTGGGAGAATCAGCAAGAGGATTGGTGACGGGATGGTGGGGCAAACACACTACGGGTGGCTTTTAGTGCAGAGTGTGTTTTAAGAACAGGGGCTGTTCAATGGCGCTTAAAATTAAGTACTATGGTTTATGTTTTTTTTAACAAGCATGTCAGTTGAGTTGTGCCCAGGGTTGTGAGTGCGAGTCTATGTGTGGGGGACATGGGGAAATCGGCCACTAGTTTATGGCTTGCTTAGCGGGTGGAAAAAAATGGTGGCAGACTGACTTTGAAAATTCGGGGTGCCCAATGATACCCTAAGTAATGGGGCACCCCGAATTGGTTCTTGTTTGTTACCGGGCTCTGTTGAAATATAAATGCATGCCTGAACATGGCTTCCAGCCAATCAGCATGCTTTATTTTTCAAGCCTATTTTCTAAATAGTACCAACCTCTGGTACACAGTACCGCCTCATCTTCCCACAGGATCATCCCCCTGTGAACCAACTAAATGCAGTAACAGTCCCCACAAAGCATGCGAATTATCACTTTAAAATAGTAGGTGCTCAGAGTGTGATTAGAAACAGTACAACAGGAGTTTTGGTTAGGGTCCTGTCTTAGGCCCTCAAAAAGAAAAAGTGTGGTTAGTCAATAAGAGATAGTATTTTGCAATCACAGCTTGTCCAGGACCAGCCTTAATATACAGAGCTGCTCTTCAGTTGCCCTTCCAGGTGCAGCCAAACATTGGTGCTTTGCCTATAGTGGCACTGGATATGTACGAGAGGGGTGTACCCAGTCCATGCAGCTCCGCACCTGTGGACAGGAGCATGATGCACAGTAAGCACTACAGTGCACCTCTGCAGGATGCCTTTCTGCAGCTCCACCTAGCTGGCACACTGCTGTGTTGGGAGTAGATCAAGGGACAGAGGTGGCTATCCAATTGGATGCCCATCCTGGGCCATAGAGTTGGTCCCCTGCTCCATGCGGGCAGGGGATTCTGGGAAGGCATGGGAGACAGAAATGTAAAATGTTAGTTGCATGCTTGAATGGCTGCCTCCAGCCCTCCCTTTCCAACTAGACAGCTGGGGCAGCACCATAGGAGGGTGTTGTGTTCTCCTGCAGTTTGCGGGGTTTCTCTAGGGTGTACAATGAAAACAGCAGGGTCCCTACTGCCATATCCTTCACCCCCCTTGCCCAGCACTTCACACCTCCAGAATGGTGCTTGAGTGCAAGCATGCCCCTAGACAACACCTGGACTGGCCGCGCATTTAGCTGCGTGACCGGCCAGAGGATCCTGTGTGGAAGGGACATATGTCACTTCCATGAATGTGTGCAGGGATCCAGAGGACCGCTGCTTAATGGCTTTTAGACATAGGGTTGCCTACGAGCCACAGATCCATGGCAGATAGGCAACCCCCTTAATACATGGGGCAATTAAGCATGACCGGGGGTTGTGTTTCAAGTGCCCTTTCAGGCTCAGCCAAAACGTGGCAGCCTGCCCCCATAACCACATATGCACAGCCATTTCACTTTTGCCCAACTGTACTGGAGGGCACTACCCTCTCCCCTCTGGTACCAGTGTATAACTTTATAGTTATTCCTGGGGAATTCCTAGTGCATCACTGGGTAACAACCGTGGAAACAATGTAGGTCTAATGACTTTGCATGTGGTTGGCCAGCAGTGGTGCACTTAAACAAATAAGCAAACAATGCTTTCTTGCAACGTAAACTCCAAAACCTAAGGCTCTCAACACAAAAGAGGTATATGTAAATCACGGCTGGATGGTCTAGTCCTTTAACTTATTTTCTAGACACCATAGAAACATAGACTTTGACGGCAGATAAGGACCAATTGGCCCATCTAGTCTGCCCATTTTCCTACCTACAGGATAAACTGCAGATCCTAGTTAATCAACAGCCAATTTCTTCCTACCCCCACAAGAATTGCCTTATGTCTGTCCCATGCATTCTTGAATTCTCCCACAGTTTTAGACCCCACAACTGCAGGAAGG
The DNA here is from genome assembly GCA_016271365.2 of Neoceratodus forsteri. Taxonomy (NCBI): domain Eukaryota; kingdom Metazoa; phylum Chordata; order Ceratodontiformes; family Ceratodontidae; genus Neoceratodus; species Neoceratodus forsteri. Next base: position 1,591,338,524 of record CM057452.1, on the reverse strand, counting down.
CTGTTCCATGCATCCACCACTCTCTCTGTGAAAACATTGCCCCTGAGCCGTCCCCCCTCTATCTTCAAGTTGTGTCCACTTGTTCTTGCACATCTCTTTTTCTGAAAGATGCTACCCTCTTTGACTTTGTTGATTCCACTGAGGTACTTAAAAAGTTTCTGTCATGTCCCCCCTCTCTAAGCTCTTTTAGTCTCTCCTCGCATGGCTTCTCTTGCAGACCCTGCACCATTTTAGTTAATCTCCTCTGGACTGCCTCCACCCTGTCTATGTCCTTGCGGAGATGGGGTCTCCAGAACTGGATGCAGTACTCCAGATGGGGTCTCACCAAATGTCTGTACAGAGGGATAACAACTTCCTGTTTTCTGCTAGTGATCTCTCCCTATACATCCCAGTATCCCCCAGCCCTCCCTACTGCCTTCTCATATTGCTTGCCAACCTTAAGGTCATCTGATATGATTATCCCCAGGTCCCTTTCCATTTTTGTTGTTGCTACTACCTCACCCACATTGTGTACTCTTCCCCAGGGTTTTTGTTTCCCAGGTGCATTATTTTGCACTTCTTTGCATTGAATCCAAGCTGCCATACTTCTCACCATTCCTCCAACCTTGCCAAGTCCCTTCTCATCCTTTCCATGCCTCCTTGTGTGTCATCCCTGTTGCAGATCTTTGTGTCATCTGCAAAGAGGCATATTTTTCCTTCCAGTCCCTCTGCAATGTCACTTATAAAGACATTAAAAAGGACTGGATCCAGTACTGAACCCCACTAGTTACCCTCTTTCTTCAGAGTGGACTCCATTTACAATTACCTTCTGTGTCCTGTTGTCCAGCCAGTATTATACCCAGGCTGCCACCCTGGGACCCACTCCCAGGCTAGTTAATTTGTTTATTAATCTTTTGTGCGGGACTGTGTCAAATGCCTTGCTAAATTCTAGGTAGGCTATGTCCACAGCCCCTCCCTGGTCTACTACTTTGGTCACCCAGTCAAAGAAATCGATTAGATTCGTCTGACATGACCTTCCCACTGTGAACCCATATTTCCTTGGGTCCTGTGCCCCACTGACCTCTAGGCACTCAACAATTCTTTCCTTCAGAAGCGATTCCATCACTTTCCCTACTACAGAGGTCAAACTGACAGGTCTGTAGTTTCCTGCCTCTGTCTTGCTCCCACTTTTGTGAAGGGGAATCACATCCGCCTCCCTCCAGTCCTCAGGTACCACACCATCCTCCCATGATTTGTTAAAAAGGGTAGTCAGTGGTATCACTAGTTCTCCCTTAATTCTTTTAGAATTCTGGGGTGAATCCCATCAGGCCCCATTGCTTTGTCCACCTTCAGTTTTAGGAGTTCTTTCAGAACCCTTTCTTCTATGAAAGGACTGGGATCGACCCCCATCCAGAGTGCTTCTGTTAATTGGATTAGGTACCTCCCCCTCCTCCTCTTTTGTGATTACTGAGCAGAAGTATTCGTTCTGTATCCCTGCTTTTTCACTGTTCCTCTCTGCCCACCCACTGTCCATTCTATTCAGCCTCACTATCCCTCCCTTTGTCTTTCTATGCTCCTTGATGTACCTATAAAAGATTTTATCCACCTTTTTAACCAAGTTGGCTATCTTTTCCTCAGTTTGGGCCTTTGCTATTCTGACTTTTCTCCCAGCTTCCTTCTGCCTTAACTGGTACAGTTCTCTGTCCTGCTACTTCTGTGTTTCCTTATACTTCCTAAATGCTATCTCTTTCTTCCTAACCTTCCCCACCACCTCTTTTGAGAACCATAGTGGTGTTTTTCTTTTGTTTTGATTTATTTGCTTCACACAAAGGCTTGTTACCTCTGTGATGGCAGTTTTGATGTTTCCCGATTGTTGCTTCACCCCTCCTTCTTGCATCTTTGCTAGTGCTTTTCTAAGGCACTCTTGCCAAAGTCAGCCCTCCTGAAGTCCAGTACCCTCACTTTTGTATGGCTTGACTCTATAGCTCAAGTTTATCATGAACCACACTGTTTGGTGGTCACTTGTTCCCAGATGGCTACCCACTTCTAGATCTGAGATCCTCTCACTGTCCCCATTTGAGAGTATGAGGTCTAAGATTGCTCCCTCATGAGTGGGTTCCAAAACTAGCTGTCTGAGGCATGCCCCCTGTAGGGCATCGAGAATGGCCCTGCTCTTGGATGTGGCTGCAGCAAAGGTGCTCCAATTAACATCTGGCATATTCTGGTCCCCCATAAATAGTATCTCCCCTTTCTCTGCCATCCTAAGGATGCCTTCTATCATATCCTTATCCATTCCCTCCCCCTGAGGGGGGCGTCTGTATACAACCCCTGTGCAGATTGTGATGCCATTTCCAGTCTCTAAGGTGACCCACAGTGCCTCCTCTCCTCACTGTTTACTGTTTTGTTCCACTGCTTTTATCCCTTCCCTTACATAGAGAGCTACTCCTCCCCTTCTTCTCCCCTCCCTGTCTCTCCTGTTGGTTGTGTACCCTTGTATGTTAACATCCCAGTTATGGTTCTCTGTGTACCATGTTTCTGTGACTGCCACGACATCCAGGCATCCCTCTTCCATCAAGACCACCAGTTCAGGGAGCTTTTTGCCCTGACTACAGGGGCATTGGTACTCATTACCCTCCATTTCTTGATGGCCTTACCCAATTTTACCCCATCCCTGTCCTTATTGCCTTTGTTGTTTTCTCCATTTACCCCTGTCCTTCTCTCTATCAATGTCGCTATCTTGGTGTTTACCTCACTTACTACCCTGATTTTTTTGGGGGGGCTATGATTTCTCTGCTTCTTTCCAATGCCTCCCCCCTTGGCTAGTTTAAATGCTTGCCAATGAAGCATTTAAACCTATCACCTAGGATCCTGGTTCCCCTTCTGGACAGATGCAGACACTCGCACCAGTATAGGCCTGCATCACTCCAGGTGGACCCCCCAGTCCCCAATGAAGCCAAACCCCTGAGCTCTGCACCAGTTTTTCAACCACTGATTGAATCCCATGGTTTGGAGCACCCTAGCCTCACCCATGCTATAGACAGGCAGCACCTCCGAGAAGGTTACCGTGCATGCTACTTGTCTAAGGTCCCTCCCCAGCTCCACAAATTCTTCCTGTACTGCTCTGATCCCTTTCTCAGGCAGGTAATTTGTCCCTAGGTGGACAATGACATCCAGCTCCCTCCCCAGTGCAGTTGCTCCAGTGATCCTGAGGATTCGCTCCCTGTCCCTCCAAGCCATGGTGCCATACCTCCCTCTCCCCTTTCTCCCCCAGTTCTACACTTCTAACAATGGAGTTCTCCCAACCAGGAGTTGTTTCCTTCCCCTGTGGGGTCCCATGCCACCCTCCTGTGGGTCTCCTTGTGGAGGTTCCCAGCATCCTCCTTGGTCTTCACTGTGGGTGCCTCCATAAAGGAATCACACTTTGCCAAAACAGTATATGAATTGTGGAGAGGTATAACTGGGGGGATGTGCCACTGTTCCACCACCGTCACCCTCCCTGAACCCACTGTGGTCCAACTGCTCCTCTTTCTTGGGAACCTCTGAGGCAACGGCAGTGGCCCTGGTGGTCCCCCTGTGGGAGAGAAGGTCCCCCAAATCCTGGCCAACTCAGTCCAGAGATGAGCAGCCTCCTCCCTCAGCCCAGAGAGGTGCCTGCAGATGGGATAACACCGCATCCTCCAGAACGTCTCCCAGAAGACTGCTGCTCCACAGCCACTGCACTGCACCACTCCCATTATGTCTTATTTCTGGCCCCTTAACTGTTGTTTTGGATACTTACTCTTTCCTCTGTTTATTTATTTATTTTTATTTTTAATTTTTTCTTCCTACCTACTTACTGCCTCTGTGCCCTTTAAACTCCTGATCTTCCTGTTCTGAGACAAGAAGTTCCTATATTTCTCAGTAGTCTCCTCACTTGCTCAGAGTCAGACCTCCAGCAGCTAGAAGGGGTGGAGAGCTACTCTTTTCCTTCTAGGATGGTGAGTCTTTTGTGGCTCTGTGATTGCTGACTTCCTGCTGCCAAACAGAAAGTTCCGTTGTCAGTCAAATCCTGTGCCTATAAAAGTAGAACTAGCTTGGGGGGAGGGGTGAAGGGGAGGGAAGGAGGGCAATATAGTCCCAGTAGAGAAGTGTAGTTATAACAGCAGCTCCTTCCTCTTGCTGTTCTCTGCCTGTTCTCTGACACTCTGATACAATGTGATGCAGGACAATCTCTGATTTGCTCATTGTTCTCCCCATACCTCTCAACTGTACCACATTACGAGGAACGTTCCTCATTTTACTTCAGAAAAGGTCCCTGTTCCACATTGTGAGGACTTGTTCCACATTCAGAGTCAACATTTTAAAGCAAAAATCCATAGCAAATGATGGAAAAAATAACTTGTTCAATTAATAACAGACATTCTCAACATAAATGCAACATTTTAATAGTGTTTTGAGCTTCTTAGGTAAAGATTTGATTAAGTGTTCCACATTTTGCCCATTTGTTCCACATTGTGACAGGCAATGTTCCACATTTGGGGCACAAAAGATTGAGAGGTATGGTTCTCCCAGACCAGTGGATCTACCATGATGCTCAGGGCGATGGTACAGCTGCAGAGAGTACCTCTCTGGCTGGTTTCACTCTGTGGCTCTCTGTCCTCTTCTCTAAAGGTCTTTGGTGTCAGTTGGCAAATTGCTTATTTCTCCAGTCCCAGTCAGTTCTCTCATGACCTCCACAGTCAGCAGAACAGTAGCAACGGCTGGGTGACTTCCATACTATCTGCAGTCAAAGTTAGGCTGTTCAGAACTGCAGCCCAGCAAAGTCAAATGGCAGCTGCAGGCTTCAGCTTCAGTTTGCACTGACTTAAATGTGATTACCTCTTTCTGTACGGTAGCAGGAACTCTGATTCTCTCCTCTTTCACTCTGTCTCTGGCAGACTTCTGATATATCTTTGCAGCAGCACAGCAGTCCTAGGCTGTCTGTCTTAGCAGCACACATCACTTCTCTGTTTCACGCTCAGTTGCAGACTGAATGAGTTCTGTAACAGCCTCAGCAGGTCACTATGGAATTGCAGCTCTCGACTGGCTGTTAGAGTTGTCTGTCACTATTAGCAGGTTGGGAGGCCTGTCCCTTGAAAGGTGATTGGATGCCTCAAACGTGTTTGAATTAATGAAATCCACTATCCATAATCCCTTGGGACTCTCTCCTCTGACTTCTGGCCTGATTGGTTGACCAGTCACCCTATTACCCATCACCATGCAACTGCATGTCAGAGATGATGAAGACAGCTGCCAATTTTGTAGTCCTGAAGCAGTCATTCCAGAATGTCTTTATTTATACAAAGTTTGGATTGCAAAAATTGTTCACACCCAAAACAAGTCCTGCATGGGTGTGCTTACTTGCCCAGTTTGGTCGTGGCAACAATCAGGAGATTTCTAATTCAAGTCAGGAGTGCTGGTGGATTGGATCCATTGGCAGCGAAGGCCCAATATTGGGAGTTACACTCTCCCCTAGCTAAGTAACTGACATCCTCATCAGTTCAAACAAGAAAGTCCATAGTTGAGCATATATACAAGAACACCTAGGCTGTCTAGAAAAATATTCCTACCTAGGCATAGGTCAGCAGATATCCAACATGCTATCTAGACACATACTTTCCTGTCTAAGACCATCTTAGTACCATTTTTTCATACTGTTGGTACCCATTAGCTTTTGTGTCATGGTGGGGCATCTGCAAACATTAATAAGAGCAATAATGTGGGTGTTACATATATACCATTATGTACTATATCCAAGGTTAGGATAATGGAGGCATCATGAATATCACATGTCAGTGTAATACCTCTTTCACCCCTGTTTTGTGTCTAGGGGTTCTGATGGTAAGCAACGGGGACAGGCTGAAAACTTTCCAGGGAGGTAAAGCCAGAAGATAATAAAAACGATGCCTTATCTTGAACTTGGTACTGTCAGTACAGTGCAGAGTACAGCTCCTCCAGCAACCCACCTCTTACCACTTGCTGCAACATCAGGACAAGCTGGGGGGAAAGAATACAGATCTAACCAGCATGCTTCATCCAAGGAAGAAATCAATCGGTTCATTCAATAAATTCAGCAGTCATGAAGTAGAAACAAGAAAAGAAATTTAATTCTGATCTTCATTTTAAAATTAATAGATAAATAAATGCTCGGCTCCATGGAGCTGGCAGACCAAGGCATACATAGGGCACACCTTGAGAGGCATTAGCAGTATTGGATGATAACAGTGCTTACATAGGCCTAAGACAATTAGACCAAGTGCAGACTTCACGCAGATACCTACAGCCATTTCAAAGCTTTGGACCTTACAGGGTGTGAGATACAAACCAACCAGTTTCCAAGACAGTACCTTACCCTCCACCCCCGATTCACTAACACCGGAGTTGCAGCCTATATACCTTACCACGGCTGCTATGCAGACAATCCTATAACCACCAGCTCCCACCCTCTTTCCTGCCAGGTAAATGATGCCAGAATTATATTTGGAATGGACGAATATGGCTCCCTCCTTCCCAGTGACACTCAAATGTGCATTTCATTAATGGGTCTAACACGGGTCCTGCCCTAGACATGGGCACGGCAGGCCTGATACAAGCGAATCCCTGAAATGCACCCTCCAAAAATCCTGAAGTAGCATGCCACACTTGGTACTGGCCCCGTGAAGCTGCCACCTCTAGGAAAATCCTGCCATTGCCCTGCCACAATGGCAGCCCCACTGCCAAGCCTTGTTTGCTGGAGTACCAGGCCTCCAAAAACCCAACCACATCCTGACCTGCCTCCGACTGCTGTCCTTCCCTTCACTGAGCTACCAGGTCCCAGTCCCCATGGTCGCCACACTCCTGCCACCCTTCCCTTCAGAAATCAATTGCAAACACGTAGCTTAGACTCTCACACAGGCCAGTACCTCTGGGGCTGGGGGGGGATGTTAGCCCCCAACCCTACTTACCCTCCGTAATACTCACCGACTCCCTGCCAAAAGAACTCCTGCTCCTTTTATACCTGAACCCTGAGCAACCCCCCCCGAAGGGTTGAGGCACACGGATGCCCCCAGCCAGGACACTAGCCTATCAGGGAGAGCACGGGTTAGTAAGCCAGCCCTGAGAGGGGTGGCTTACAACAGTCTTATTAAGGATTTGACAGGTGTTTCAGAGTTGTATCGTGGAACTGATAATTCTTTCTCCCAGATTGGGGACTTGACTCCCATGACCTTGACCAGCATAGAAGTACCTTCATTCGAAGCCAGCTCCACTGTGTCTTCTGGTTCTGGGTGGTCTCTCTCCTCTTCTGTGATGTTTTTCTGCCAGGTACAATCCTTGCATCCTAGGGTATTAAATATTCTGCATTGGAGTCTTGTGGGTATTGGACTCTTCCTTCGGTATACTCTCCAGATTTTAACTAGGGATATCCATAAAGGAGTACTTCTGCACCAGTTCAGTTTCTTCATCTGATGAATCACTGCCAATTGCTTCTCGGTTGTCATGGCGTACTTCTTTAACTGTGAGCTTCAGTGTGCAACAGACCTAGTTTTAGGCCACTGAGGCAACACAAAGAACGTCAGCACAAACGTATTGAGACAAGTTTTACTCAAGAAGGGCACTGAAAACAAAGCCAGGTTTTTAAAGAAATGCAAAATCATACATACCCCATAATGCAGTGCATCATTGGCTGTATAGGCAAATCACCCATCAGTGGGTTCTGCTTAAAGCAGGAGTGTATGGTGGCAAAGGGTTTTTTGCATAATGTACAAAGGCTGAGGACAGAAAACGAAGAGACATGTTCCATCCTTCTCTGGAATCATCAGTGTGCATCATCTATATCTTAACTCAAGAGAAAACTAATCAGGGCCCGTATGTGGTCTTACAGGTGTGGGTTATGGTGGGCCCAAAAAAAAAAAAAAAAAAAAAAAACAAGCTAAGAAAACAAAGAACCTCAGCAGAGAAGTGCTGAGGCAAGAGTTACCCAAGAAGGGCACTGGCAACAAAGACATAAATAGCAAAGAAATACAAAATCACATGTACCCCATTATGCAAAGCATTATGTGATGTGTATGCAAATCACTATGAACAGTTAGACTGATTCTGCTTAAAACTGGAGAGCATGGTGCCATTGGGCCTCTCACACAATCTGCAAAACTTGAGAACAGAATACTCATCAGTGTTCCTCATCTGTATCTCAACTGGGGAACAAACCAGCCCTTACATGGTCCTACAGGCTTGGGTCATGGTGGGCCCTAAATAAGAAAGCCAGTTAAAAATGATAAAGAATCTTAGCATAAAAGTACTGAGGCAAGGGTTACTCAAAGGGGCAACAAAGTCACTTTTTTTTATTCAGGTTGATCAAACAGAAATGGGTATATTACAATCTGGTACATTTATCAAGCTGTACTGCAGATATAAAATCACATTATATATCACATTATATAGACATACAATTTATGATAATAAGTGCAGTAAAAATAGTGCATAGTTACACATTCAGTGGCATAAATTAGTAATACTTACAACCAGTGATGGTCTTAAAGCCAGGTCATGCTACCCTATGGTGGGTGTCTAGGCAGCTATTGCCCTTCATATATTCAAAGTCTATGGGGAAAAGTTTGGGTCTCTTTCACTCGAAAACATGTGCCATCTTAACCATGTAGATGTATTAAGAGAAAAAGAAAAATATGAAGAGAGGCTTATTCATAACATCTTAGATGCCATATTTATAGTTTTAGTGATGTTAAAGATCCGTTCTCGCATAGTAAGTTATTGTTATTGTATTCTTAATTGTGTTTTAACAGTTACTCATGTTTATTTTTCTGTAATGTATTTGATATGATTATCAATAAAAATATACTGGCAAAAAACAAACAAAAGCAAAAAAACATTTAGATGTAACACCTGGTTTCCTGAGTGACCTGCACTGTCGGTTGTTCCATTTTGTGTATTTTCTTTGCTACATCTATCCAATCCCAAAAAACCAGAGGCTCTGAAGCCAGCCAGTGACAGCTTAAAACATTTTGTGCCACCACCAGCAGCACACGCCATAAGTATATTATGTCATTTCCTTGTAGGCCAGCAGGGAGGATCCCTAGGATGGCCTGTGCCATGGTCAGCGGGGCATCCAACAGGAACACATCAGTGACAGCCTCTTCCATTTGCCCCCAGAAATGCCTCAGCTTTGGGCACGACCAAAAAATATGTGAGTGGTGTGCTCTAGTTTCTATGCAGAGACGCCAGCACCCCGGCCCAATGCCACTACCCCACTTTCTTTGGATAACTGGAGTATTAAGCAAGCATTTGATAATGCCGAATGTTGTCTTGCTGGCATTGGCATTAGTAGTGCAGGAGTTAGAAAGATGCATAATAGGAATGGCTGTGAAGTATTGAACTGACACCAACCCCACCCTGCAGAGACTGACAGGCATTGCAGTGTGCCTTTGGGTCGTCGGCCATAACGCTCACACCATTTCACCTCACCTCGCCCTACCCTGCAGACAGTGACAAGTGTCGTGGTGTGCCTTGGGGTCTTCGGGCCTTACGCCCGGCTCACCCCATTCCATAAGGAAATACGCTGAGATGGGTGCAGTATAGGAAATGGGGTGAACTTTGGGGCCAAAGAGTCCAAGGCACACCTCGATGCCTGTCAGTGGCTTCAGGGTGGGGGTGGGGGTGGAATGGCATGAGCATTATAGCCGACAATCCCAAGTCACACCCCTGATGCCTGTCAGTCTCTACAGGGTGGGGCGTTATGGTTGGAAACCTTAACGCCCCAGGCATTTGTTGGTATTTTCACTCCAAATTTTCAACATGGGCTTTTTGTGACCCCATCTCATGAAGAGTGGCACTATCAGTTCATTAGCTGAAAGGTGATTTTGCTCAACAACTGCGCGATTTGATGCCACAGGTGCGAAAACACATTTCTGACAGGATGTGAAAAATGACAGCTATACTGTTCATGAGGAGGTGTAAAAAAATGGCAATGTTGAAAATCTAGAGTGAAAATATAAAACATTGGTGAAGCCATGAGCATGTGTAGAAACTGCAACGCACGCCTATAGTGCAATTATTTGGGGAATTTTTTTAATCAGATTATCAACATAGGCATTTTGGGACCTCCGTTCATGAACAGTGGCACTGTAATTTTGTTAATCTGTCCCAAAAGTTGATTTCCTACAACGACCACACCATTGTGCGCCAGGTGTGCAAAAACACATTTTGGGAAGGATGTGAAAATGACAGCTGTACTGTTCATAAGGAGGTGTAAAAAATGGTAGTGTTGAAAATCTGGAATGAAAATATTAAAGGTTGTCGAAGTTATGAGTGCGTGGAAACTGTACAATGCACGCTCATAACACAGAAATTTTTTGGAATTTGTTCACCAAATTTGCAACATAGGCTTTTTCGGACCCTACCTCATGAACAGTGGCACTGTTTTGTTAATTGATCCGGAAGGGTGATTCTGTGCAGTGACCATGAAATCACCTTTTGGCACAGAATAACTAGGTGACAGTGCATGTGTTCATGAGATGGGGTCCCAAGAACCCCATGGGGGTGTGTGTGGGGAGGTAGGGTGCGCAGAGGGTGGCTGTGGGGGGAGGGGTTGCCGGGGACAATGAGGGACCGTTTTCTTTTTTTCAGGTACAAAAAACCCTTGGACATTGTGGGATGGTTTTCTTTCATTATAGGTGAAATAAAACAAATGTTGGGCACACTGAGGTGGGCTCCCAGTGTGCCCCATGACTTTTGGGTGGGGATGTTGGGCACACTGGGGTGGGCTCCCAGTGTGCCACACAATGTGGGGGTGGGGACTGGGGTCATACCGACATGGGGATTGCACTCCGATGTCAGCTTTGTTTAGAGATTCCTGCCACCACCATGTTTATTGAAATGTTTCACCAGGAAAGGCATGTGCAAGAGGCATGTCATCTCTGCTGCTGCATGACAAGCTTTTATCTGATTGTAGCAGCAGATTTCTTTCAAGTTGGTGTCACTTTACATAATTTTTGCATCAGCAAGCACGCTGGCTAATTGGGGAATGAGGGACACACCTACTAAAGCGTGCCTTGCATTCGCCAACACTGACACACCTTTCACTGTGCTACTTCCGCAAGATGTTGCTTGCACACATGCAAGACAACATAAACAAGCATTATACAATGGTGTGTGAAAATCCTGTAACTTCATTGGTCAAAACATGTCACATGACTGTAGGTAAATCCTGCATAACCCACGACTGAGGAATGGCATTTATAAAAAACATAGTTAAACATATTTTAAATTTATTTTACACATGGGTCCATTGTATAATCACAATAAGGCACTCCAGGGTGTGAGTTATTGGGTGATTTACCCACTTCTTGTTTGGTTAAGTCACTCAGCTGTATCTTGTGACACACCACACAAGGCGTGGGTAAATTCCCAATAACCCACACCCTGTTGTGCCTTACTGCTTAATTTGTCAATGCCAAATGTGTGCTTGCTGACATTGGGATTGGTAGTGTAGGAGTTAGAGAGATGCATAATAGGAATGGCAGTGAAGTATTGAACTGAAGCCAACCCCACCACCACCCTGCAGAGACTGACAGGCATTGGAGTGTGCCTTTGGGTCATCAGGCATAACAGCCATGCCATTTCTCCACACCCTACCCTGCAGACACTGACAAGTGTCACAGTGTGCCTTGGAGTCTTTAGGCCTTATGCTCACCCCATTCCTAAGGAAATATGGTGAGATGGGTGCAGTATAGGAGAATGGGGTGAACTTTGGGGCAGAAGAGTCCAAGGCACACCTCGATTCCTGTCACTGGCTGCAGGGTGGGGGTGGGGGTGGGGGTGGAATGGCAGGAGTATTACAGGCGACAATCCCAAGTCACACCCCTGATGCCTGTCAGTCTCTACAGGGTGAGGCATTATGGTTGGAAACCCTAACATCCCAGGCGTTCGTTGGTATTTTGACTCCAAATTTTAAACATGTTTTTTTTGTGACCCCCACCTCATGAACAGTGGCAATATAAGTTCATTAGTGGAAAGCTGATTTTGCATAGCGACTATGCCATTTGGCACCACTGATGCGAAAACACATTTCAAACAGGATTAGAAAAATGACAGCTGTACTGTTCATGGGGAGGTGTAAAAAATGTCAATTTTGAAAATCTGGATTAAAAATATAAAAAAACTGGTGAAGTCATGAGCGTGCATAGAAAATGTGCAATGCACACCCGTAATGTAATTAGTCTGGGGATTTTTTACAGCAGATTGTCAACACCATACCTCTCAACCTCCCTCATCACAAATCAGGGACAAGGCTTAAAATGATCAGGGACAAATGACCAAAATCAGGGACACATCTAAAAAAATAGTAATATTAGTTCCAGAAGCTGTGTACAACATGCTTCTTAGTATGAATTGCATTTTCTTAATGAGAACTAGACTGTACCACCAATGGCTAGCATTATTTTGTGATTCAGATCCCCATTCTTTAGTGACAGAAATGCCAAATTTAGGAGGGACAGAAGAAATTTCAGAGGCTAAATCAGGGACATCCCTGAAAATCAGGGACTCTTGAGAGGTATGGTCAACACAGGCATTTTGAGACCTCTGATCATGAACAGTGTCACTGTGATTTTCTTAATCTGTCCCAAACAGTGATTTTCCACAGTGACCACGCATTTCTGCACCGGAAGTGCGAAAACACATTTCGGCCAGGGTGTGAAAAATGACAGCTGTACTGTTCATAAGGAGGTGTGGAAAAATGCCAGTGTTGAACATATTACAAATTCATGAACTTACGAGGGTGCGTGGAAACTGCGCAATGCTCACTCGTAACACAGTCATTTTATGGACTTTTGTCACCAAAGTTTTAACATAGCCATTTTAAGACTTCTGCTCATGAATAGTGTCACTGTGACTTTCTTAATCTGTCCTGAACATTGATTTCGGACACCAACTGCGCCATTGTGCGCTACATGTGCGAAAACACATTTTGGGTGACGTGAAAAATGACAGCTGTTCTGCTCATAAGGAGGTGTGGTAAAATGGCAATGTTGAAAATCTGGAGTGAAAATATTAAAAATTCGCTAACTTACGAGCGTGCGTAGGAACTGCGTGAAGCACGCTCTTAACACAGTCATTTTGGGGAATTTTTTCACCAGATTTTCAGCTTAGGGTTTTGGGGGGCCTACCTCATGAAATGTGCCACTGTTATTTCATTACTCAGTCCCGAAAGGTGGTTCTGCGCAGTGACTGTGAAATCACCTTTCGGGACCGAATAACAAAATGACAGCGACTGAGTTCATGAGGTGGGGCCCCAAAAACCCCATGTTGAAAATTTGGTTTAAAAATTCCCCCAAATGGCCGAGATATGCACCAAAGCTGAAAAAAAAAAAACATTTATGCCATTATACAGCTTACTGGCATTTCTTCAGTTCGTGGTTGGCTTTGAAGAGTGCAGACGTGTTACCGGTCCACTGAAGATTGTCGCTCTGGGCTCCAGACGTAGGGTTGCCACCTGTCAGGTTTTTTACCTGGTGATCAGGTTTTCAGGGTTCCTATCAGGTAATCCGGTTTTGCTCTGTGTTGGTCAGGTTTTTGAGCCATTTTGAGTGCTCACATAGTTTTGAAACAAATGTTGCCATAGTATTCATTGTTTCAGCTACATGTCCAGCTTACAAACAAGTTCTGTTGTCAGTATAGCCCTTTGTTTGTGAAAGCAGTCAAGCCTGTGAGGTGTAAAGTATGGCCATTAACACCATTAGCACTTACTTAACCTTATCTTTTCCACTGCATCTTAAAGTGGCATACCAACGCAGCTGCCCCCACCTTTTGTAACAGTAACAGAGCCAGTTGTCTGCCACTTTCATTTGCTGGTAAACAGTTTAATCTCCAACAGAATTTAGGCATTTTAAAATGTTTTAAATTATTTTCTTTCCTCAAGAAAAAAGTATGGTTACTTCTTTGGCTTCGAAATAGTACTGTGGACATGAAAAGGAAATGGAGCCAGAAAAAGATATAAAGTACACATTACAGGAAACAGTTTCTTATGTATTATTACATACCATGTATAATGTTGTATGCTATTTACAGTATTTCCTTTGTCTCCCCACAGATCATATCTGTAAATGATATTTCTTTTATCTCTGTATGTTTATTTGGTAAACCAATGTCAATAAAATACATAAGTAAATACATAACTAGGAAAAACCTAGGAATGTAACTTTAACAGGTACAGTACAGTATCTTAACATTTTTGTTGAACTGCTGCTTTAAGTGTTGTCTTTTATTGATATAACAAATGGTCTTCTAGGAGGAACAATGCATGATGAGTCATGAAAAGGGGTGGGGCTAGGGGTGGAGCTTAGGATCCGGTTTTTGCCCCATCCAAAGGTGGCAACCCTACGTCCAGAGGTAAGTATGGGGTGTGTGGGGAGGTGGGTGCGCAGAGGGTGGGCGCAGATTGGGGGTGTAAGACAGTCATCGAGGGACCATTTTTTTTTTTTCACAGTTTATTTTTTTTTCCTCTTCCAGGAAGACGTCACAGGACTTTTGCCATGCTGGGGTGGGCTCCTAGCGTGGCAGCTGAAATGTTATTTTTGGGGGGTGGCAGTGGAGCTGACTGGGTATTGGGCACCCCTGTCGGCCATACCAACTTTTGCCATGCTGGGTTGGGCTCCCAGTGCGGCAACTGGAAGTTGTGTTTTTTTTTTTGGGGGCGGGGGACAGTGGAGCCGACGGGGGATTGGGCACCCCTGTTGCCATACGGACATTTGTCATGCTGGGGTGGGCTCCCAGCGTGGCACCTGGAAGTGTCTTGGTGGGGCACTGGAGCTGACAGAGGATTGGGCACCCCTGTCAGCCATACGGTGTCTGGGGGGAGCACATGAGCACACTGGGGTGGGCTCCCAGTGTGCACGTATGTGTTTGTATCTTTTAGGCATTGGCCATATTGAAGGTATGGCTCTGGGTGGACTCCTTCAGCAGGGACTCTAAAGCAAAAATCTACTACTGTAGCAGTGCTTTCCTGCTGAGCACTAAATAGTAGTGTGTCTTTGCAATGGCGCTGCTTTTGGTGCAATTATGCACATTTTCTGCACTGCCAGCATCCAGATGAGCTGCCTGTTTACTTTCCATAACTCATCATCTATTCAACACTCTCTTCATCGATGCTCTTCCTTTCCACATAACCCTGTCCCTCCTTCCTTGGGATCTGGGTTTCATTAATGCCAGAGCTGGACTTTCACATCCCTGTCGGGTGAAGTTTGCATGAGTCTGTGAGGTTACTGCATTTAGAGGTTTGTTTATGATCCATGTGCATCCATCTGTCTATGGTTCCAAGATCACACTGATATCATTCTCAAAATAATTCATAGTTACACAGAGACCTTCGGAAAAACAAGTGAAGAATATATAATCTGGTAATGGTTGATATGAAATTAAAATTGATCTGATTTATAGATTTCATGCTTCTGCAATATTGTTGTTGTAATACAGGGAGCTACAATTCTGAGAAGTGTTGTCGGAAGGGTGAGTCATCGGTGCAATGGCAACGTGACTGCTCACAATGCTGATGACTCAGGTTTGTCCCCCAAGACCAAGGTATGCTGGCACCCAGCAGGAGGAGGATCATGTGTCCCATAGAACACACTGTCACTGCTCTTCTGCCACCTGGGTGATCACTGGCAGTGCAGTGTGGCTCTGCAGTTGCATTCATGAGGGGAGAACTCATAGATGCTGTACATCACGCATGCTGGTAGAAGGAGGATCACGTGTCCCATAGAACACACTGCCACTGCTCTTCTGCCACCTGGGTGATCACTGGCAGTGCAGTGTGGCTCTGCAGTTGCATTCATGAGGGGAGAGTTCATGGATGCTGTACATCAGGCATGCTGGCACCCAGCAGGAGGAGGATCACATGTCCCATAGAACACATTGCCGCTGCTCTTCTGCCACCCGGGTGATCACTGGCAGTGCAGTGTGGCTCTGCAGTTGCAATCATGAGGGGAGAGTTCATGGATGCTGTATAACAGGCATACTGGGAGCTGGCAGGAGCAGAATCACGTGCCTTATAGAACACACTACCTCTTCTCGCCTGTCACCTGGGTGATCACTGGCAGTGCAGTGTGGATCTGCAGAAGCATCATGAGGGGAGAGTTCATGGATGCTGTACATCAGGCATGCTGGCAGCTGGTAGGAGGATGATCACGTGCCCCAAAAAACACACTGCCTCTGCTCTCCTGCCACCTGGGTGATCACTGGCAGTGCAGCATGGATCTGCAGTAGCATCATGAGAGGAGAGTTCATGGATGCTGTACATCAAGCTTGCTGGCATCCTGCAGGAAGAGGATCGTGTGCCCCATAGAACACACTGCTGCTGCTCTGCTGCCACCTGGATGATTACTGGCAGTGCAGTGTGGATCTGCAGTTGCATTCATGAGGGGAGAGTTCATGGATGCTGTACATCAGGCATGCTGGCAGCTGGTAGGAGGATGATCATGTGCCCCATAAAACACACTGCCTCTGCTCTCCTGCCACCTGGGTGATCAACGGCAGTGCAGCATGGATCTGCAGTAGCATTCATGAGGGGAGAGTTCATGGATGCTGTACATCAGGCATGCTGGCAGCTGGTAGGAGGATGATCACGTGTCCCATAGAACACACTGCCACTGCTCTGCTGCCACCTGGGTAATTACTGGCAGTGCATTGTGGATCTGTAGTTGCATTCCAGAGGGGAGAGTTCATGGATGCTGTACATCAGGCATGCTAGCTGGCACCAAGCAGGAGGAGGATTACATGTCCCATAGGACACTCTTCCACTGTTCTGTTGCTACCTGCATTAAGCATGCTGGCATCTAGCAACATCATGATGCGCATTCTGAGGAAAGGAAAAGAAAACCAAAGAAAACAACTACTGATATGACAGACGGAAGTCCAGCCCACCCCCATTGCCCATTTGAGCTTTATTTCGCCCACCCATGGAATGTTTTTGGGTACCTCCATCCCCTCAACCGCAATACAATCAGATTCTCACCCCAGGAATCCCTCAGTATGTTTGACTAGTGCAGTTATGCCAGCTGAGTTCAGCTGCCCTGGAGATTGGCTAATTCCTTGACATCATTAGCATAATGCAATCAGGATGTAGTAAGGGATTGCTGCCAGTAGGTGCTGCTGTACTGCCAGTCAGATTCATTTCTCTGCTGACTGGACAAGTCTGTCCCGGAGCTCTCTCTTCAAACCTTCCCTTGAAGTAGTTAATTTTCATTTCATCAGTGTTTTCTTTTTTTTTTTCTAAACTGCTTTTGGAGTGTTTTAATAAATGTTTTGTGCTTTTTGTGTGTTTTTCGCAGTTCTTTAGTCCCCAGGAACCACGGAAAGTCTCCTCCTTTTTCCACATTCCTGCGCTTTTTTCTGACTAAAAAATATCACGTCTGAGGTAACATTTCCGCTAATATTATGTTTTAACATTATTTTTCCTGCAGATACCTATTTTTAAACCAGTTCCATGATTTTAAATTGTATTTCTTTATTTTACCTCAGTTAGGAACTGTTTTTCCGCAGTTCCATGGTGCTGGGAGTGTTTTTGAATTTTCTATTTTGGAACACACTCTCCTTGGTCTTCTGACTAATTGGCAGGTCAGATAGACCCAGTATCAAGACTGGTCCCTTTTGTAACTCCCCTACAAATTGGGGTTTACTAAGATGTCTTCCTGGGCTTGCTAATGCCCACTGTCAGGATGGTGTCCTGTGTCTGCAGTACCTGTATGTGTCTGCATGGGAGTGCTATAGAAAGCCTCCGTGCCTGTCTCTTTAAGAGAGTCATTATGCTGTGTTAGAAATTAGTCTGGGCTGAGTCCGAGTAGTTTAGGGGTTGTGACCGGCCAGGCAAGTGGTATTTCTGCTCCATTCTGCAGTTGTTATATGCACAGAAGGAGCTCTGTTAGGAACTGTGTTAATTTACTGTTTATCTGCCTTAATAATAATATATAGAAGTTTGTTTAACCTGCCTTCTCTTGCAGCTTGGACTTTTTGCATAAGAGTCACCATTTTGGTTCTGGACTGCCAGAGTTGGACCAATCAAACCTTAGGGGACCTAAAATGGAGACTGTCCCCAGAGGTCTTGTGGGATTGAAATCTGTAGGAATTGTAGTTTTTAAGGTTTGGCGCCTAAATGGACCTGGAGGGGGAGCCCTTGCTGTGACAGACAGTTCCCTCAGCCAACCAAACCTTTTGGATCTCAGAGGAAATTCCCAGAACTACCTGCAGCAGAGTCAGTTGTGAGCTGGAGGTTTGAGAGTGAACAGCTCGAGCCATCGAGCAGCTGCTCCTATGTAGGAGCATGGCAGAATCGGCGAGAAGGCTGCTCTGGCCTACCTGTCACATCATCCAGTGAGAAATCCGGTGAAAGTGAAAGTTGGGCTTAAATCTAATTCCTTTGTTTGAGATCTGAAGCCTGAAGAGAAAGAGAGTGATCACTGGCTGAATTTGGGACCGAAGACTTGCTCCAGATGATTGGCCTGCCAGGTACTGAAATGAATCACGGATTGAGAGGTTTGCACAGAACTTCTGCTAAATTGCAACTGGACTTTACCCGAACTGTGACTAAGAGTTGTGTTGCTTATAACTGTGCTGAATGTGCTGTGTGGGTTGTGATTTGGTTCCCCACCTTCAAGTGTGTTATGCTAATTGGAAGCTGCTCCAGCACTTGCATGGACTAAATCCAAACTGCTTGCTGTGGTCTGAGCCCTGCCATCTCGGCCTAGACTGTCACTCCCATCGCAGAGACATTTCCAATGAAAGACTCATTCAGGGATTCGGCTCCCTTGCTCAGCACCATCGAACAGGTAGTGACCACCTTGGTGAGTCGTATGGGCCATGCTTCCCCTGGCAAACCAGAACACCATCCAGAAGTCTTCATCTCATCAGTCCTGCCTCCTAGTCTGGGTAGTGTGAGTACCAAACAGGGTTGCTCCCTGCAACAAAGCTGTAATCATTGTGTGTCATCTGATTTGTTTGTTTGGGTTTATTATAGCAAACTGAGCCATCCGGCTCCACATTACAAATTCTGGGTTGATGTGCACGCAAATTGTTTTTTTTCCTAAGGGCCCCAACAACAGCTGCAACTCCGGCCTACCCTGGGCATCCCTTCAGGCTAGCTTGCTTAATAACTGGGTACCCAGGGTTGTGTGACTGTATACAAGGGACTCACTGTGTATGCATGTTCAGCCTGAATTGATCAGATCTGTCAATCATCCACTAGATTCACGCCCAACCCCTGTTCACTTTCCCCTGAATAAATCAGATTTTGTTATTTTTGCATTTAACCTGGCTAGTGTGTATCTTTTTGGTGGGGGTATTGTACTGTCATTGAACTGTTGCATTACAGGTCTTACTTTACAAGGGGTCTCCAGGGCAGCTGCAGAGGATCCAGCCCTGTTGGCAAGGGGTGTGAGCAAGTCATTATTGCCATATGGTACATGTGAATGTTTTGCTGCTATACTGTTTAGGCCACTAGAGGGGTTGGTGGGGGGGGTTATAGCATCCTGGAGGGCTATACCGACAGCAGTTACGCTACCCTAAAACCATTCCTCCGGGTGGAGACACCCGTTGAACAAGCTCAGGCCCCCTCATCCTGCGCCTAGTCACAAAGGCAGGGGTAGTAGCCCTTCGGATAGTGCCACCTAGAGGCTACACTTTGTTTTTCCATTTGCTAAAGCATTTTAAATTGTGACCAGGGCAGACTGCCACAGTCATCACTTAACTTTTTTGGGCCAGTCACTGTTTTTTCTGTCTGTGACCTTACATTTTTAATTGCTCAAAAACAGCACAAAATCAACCATAAGGCTGGAAATTATGGCTTCTCAATCTGCCACCACCTCTTTTAAAAATTCAGAAGAGGGATCCTCCTCTGATCAAGAATCTAAAGACAGGTCCTCCAAGGACCCCATATAAAATAAGTCTGATAAAAATAATAATGACCAAGCCAAACAAAAAATATATTCACAGGAGGTTCCTGATTCCAGACCTGCTAAAAAGAAACAAAAAGAAAAACATATCAATGCTCCTCCCGCTCAAAAGCAAAGGGAGACGCCAGTGTTACAACAAAATATTCCCTCTGCGGAGGAAATGGCAAAAGCTTGGCAAGTATATCAAACTCTTCAGGCTGTGGACTCTCTTCTGGTTTCCACTGCTGATCCTGTTGCACCTATCCCCTCTGACCCTGGCTTCGGCCAGGGCATTTTCTTTTAGGGGGGTGATGATGAAGAGGAGGGTGAGCCTTTAGAACCTGATGAAACTCCTGACCAAGAATTTGGCTCTCATTTTTCCTTTGTCCAGCACATGGTGGACACTCTTGCCCTTTCTATACAAGAGTCCATTGAGGAAGATGAAAAAGAAGATTTTTTTAGATATAATGGGTCTCCCACCTAAAAAGTTACTCCTTCTAGTTCATAGGTCCCTTCGCAGGGCTACTTTCAAGTTACTCCAGAATCCCACCTCCATACCAGGGGTGGATAAGAAATTAGAGGAAAAGTACCAGCTAGAGAAATGTAATGCTGAGTACCTTTACATAGATCCAGACCATGAAGGAGTAGTGCAAGCTGCGACTTGTGATAAAGCAAAGATGCCACTTTCTTCCCAGCCTCCAGAAAAAGAATCCAGGAAACTGGATGCTATGGGTAAGAAATCTTACACCACAGCCTCACTGCTGCTTCACCTCCTTACTTGCATTGCGTACAGAGCTCAGTACCAAAAGGTTCTCTGAAGCTCTGTCCTGGTATTAGCCAGCAAGCCCCAGATAAAGTAGCAACTGTATTCCCAGTAGAGGGTTGTTCATGGGCCAGCAAGAGGTAATTCTAGCCACTGTCTCCTGCACTTTGGGACTTACTCAAGAGTGTTTCCCTGTCAATGCGTTTCTACCAGCCCATTTTCCCATCTGGGAGTTATAGTAACTGGCCACTAGGAGTCACTGTTATCCCTTCCCATTCTCACTGCCCACAAGCCTCTTCTGTACTTGAATTTCCTCTACTGTCTGTGCTTTCTAAAGGCATTTCAGATATTTCCATAGCTGGATTTGAACTTTGGACCTTTGGCATCAAAGGCAAGCACCTTTCCCCTGTGCCATAGTGTTTGCCCTATCCAACTACCTTGCAAACTAAACCATAATGACTTTTGTGTTCCATCTTACCTGGGCTGCCTATTGAGGCTCCTGTTCCTACAACACTACTACCACCCCGCACGTCAATGCCATCTTCTATCCATCAACCTAGCCTGCCTCCAAATGTCATAACTGTGGACCTGCCCATTATTGTCCTTGGTACTTCCAGTCGTCATCTGGAGGAATCATTGCTGACACTCGCTTTCCCCTCATCTCCATCCCCATCCCCCCTCCTCCTTATTGCTTCCTCAACTCTCTCCCTCCCCAGCTCTACAAACATTCCTGCACATTCCTGTGCATCGGCCCGTAGTTCCACCAAATTTATCTGTCTAACTCTTTTGCGGCATACCCTGTTACTGCTTCTAATCTCGGGTAACGTGCACCCCAGCCCCCGCCCCTTGTCTCCCCATGCACCCCATAGCAAAAAATTGAATGGACTAGTTATTGCCTCCATGAATTTCTAGAGCCTATTAAATAAAATGACCCCACTGCGGGCCTGGATAACCCATCACTCTCCTGACATTCTAACCCTGACAGAAACCTAGTTTTCCTCTAGCACCCCAGATGCTGCGTTATCCATTGACGGATACTCAATTTTCAGGTCTGACAGGCTAGGTAACAAGCATTTGTCAATGCCAAATGTTGCTTGTTTATATGTGCTGTTTAGGTATTTTGGACTGAGAGTACTGTGCCTAAGACTACAGAGGACCCTGGGCGGGAGGGTGGGCAACTCTAAAGTCCTGGCAGAGCTCCATTGAGCTCACTCACTCCCCCTCTCTCACTCACTCATTCTATTTCTCCCAACGCTGCAGACTGCCCTTTTGTACTGGGCTTCTGCTTGCAGTGGTGCCTTTGTCTGCCCACAAAGAAATCCGCAGCAGTCCTGACAGAGCTCCATTGAGTTTGCTCACTCCCCCTCTCTCACTTGTTCATTCTGTTTCTCCCGGAGCTGCAGGCTGCCCTTTTGTACTGGGCTTCTGCCTGCATTGGCACCTTTTTCTGCCCACAAAGAAGTTCACAGCTGACCCGACAGAGCTCCGTTGAGCTTGCTCGCTCCCCCTCTCTCACTCACTTGTTCTGTTTCTCCTGGTGCTACAGGCTGCCCTTTTGTACCAGGCTCCTGCCTGTGTTTGCACCTTTATCTGCCTACAAAGAAATCTGCAGCAGTCCCAACAGAGCTCCGCTGTGACTCACTCCTCCTCTCTCACTTGCTTGTTACGTTTCTCCCAGCGCTGCAGGCTGCCCTTTTGTACTGGACTCCTGCCGGCGTTGGCACCTTTTTCTGCCCACAAAGAAATCCACAGTAGTCCTGACAGAGCTCTGTTGAGCTTGCTCAGTCCCCCTCCCTCACTTGCTCGTCCTGTTTCTCCCAGTGCTGCAGGCTGCCCTTTTGTACTGGGCTCCTGCCCGCATTGGTGCCTTTTTCTGCCCACAAAGAAATCCGCAACAGTCCTGACAGAGCTCCATTGAGCTCACTCACTCCCCCTCTCTCACTTGCTCATTCTGTTTCTCCCGGCACTGCAGGCTGCCCTTTTGTACTGGGCTCCTGCCTGTGTTGGCACCTTTTTCTGCCCACAAAGAAATCCGCAGCAGTCCCGACAGAGCTCAGATGAGCTCGTTCACTCCCCCTCTCTCACTTGCTCGATCTTAATCTGTCCCAGAAGCGCAAAAACATATTTTGGCCAGGATGTGAAAAATGACAGCTGTACTGTACATAAGGAGGTGTGAAAAAATGGCAGTGTTGAAAATCTGGCGTGAAAATATTACAAATTTGCGAAGTTACAAGGGTGCATGGAAACAAGTACATGCGTTTTATAATGATCATTTATGGACTTTCATCTGTAAACTTTCAACATAGGCATTTTAGGACCTCTGCTCATGAACAGTGTCACTGTCTTTTTCTTAATCTGTCCCAAATGCTGATTTCCCACAGTGACTGCACTGTTCTGCACCAGAAGTGCGAAAATACATTTCGGCCAGGATGTGAAAAATGACAGCTGTACTGTTCATAAGGAGGTGTGAAAATGCCAGTGTTGAAAATCTGGCATGAAAATATTACAAATCTGCGAAGTTACAAGGGAGCGTGGAAACTGCACAATGTGCACTTGTAACACAGTCATTTGATGGACTATCGTCCCCAAATTTTCAACATAGGCACTTTAGGATCTCTGCTCATGAACAGTGTCACTATCATTGTCTTAATCTGTCCCGAACACTGATTTCCCACAGTGACCGTGCTATTCTGCGCCGAAAGTGCGAAAACACATTTCGGCCAGGATGTGAAAAATGATAGCTGTACTGTTCATAAGGAGGTGTGAAAAAATGGCAATGTTGAATATCTGGCATGAAAATCTGGCAAATTTGCAAAGTTACGAGCGTGTGTAGCAACTGCGCAATGCACGCTCATAAAACAGTCATTTTTTGGATTTTTTCCACCAAATGTGCAACATAGGCTTTTTGAGAGCCCACCTCATAAACACTGGCACTTGTTAATCAGTCCCAAAAGGTGATTCTGTGCAGTGACCGCGAAATCACCTTTCGGGACCGAATAATGCTATGACAGTGGCTGAATTCATGAGGAGGGGTCCCAATAACCCCATGTTGACAATTTGGTGCCAAAATTCCCCAAACTGCCTGAGATATGCCCCAAAGCTGAAAAAACCCTATTTATGCCATAATACAGCTTACCGGCATTTTTTCAGTTCGCACAAGCAACATAAAAAGGGAGGAGGGTATGCCATTTACATTAAGAACCCTATTCAGGCCTTCCCTTTCCCACTCCCTCCCATCACATTTGGTGCTCAGTTCCTGGTGGTCAAACTGGTGCTTGGTAACCAGAACAAAAGCATTATCCTTGTAGTCTCCTATATCCCACCTAAGGTCAGAGGGCAGCATTTGAACTGAATATGTCTGCCATTGCAATGCTACCAAACAATTTAGAAACCATTCTAACTGGGGATTTCAATATAAACTGGCATTCATCTTCTGCAAAGTCCTTTATGGACTCGGCTGCTGCACTAGACCATGTCCAGATGGTCCAATCGTCCACCTGTCTAAACCATAAAACAGGCTCTTCTACTCTACTTGACCTTATTTTCACCCACCGGCCTAAACACATCTCACAGGTCACTGTCCACCCTGACTCCCTTAGTGATCACTCCCCAGTTACCTGTCTGTGGTCAAATGAATCATCTGCTCCCCCCCCCCCCGCACCTACCTTAGAAGGCTCAAAAGACTCACTCCCCAAACTTAAAGCCTTTCTCAGGTCAAGTGACTGGTCTCCTATCTTCCATGCTACTGATGTTGATTTCGCCCTTACCCATTTCATCACATTGTTCAACCGCACTTGTGACATCTTTGTGCCACTTAAAAAGCAATATATCAAAACCAGAAACAACCCTTGGGTCTCCACTGAACTGCTGGCACTGTTCCGGCATCGAGACAACCTATGGCTGAGAGCCCTTGACTCTAGGCACCCTTGGGATAGGCAACTGTATAGGGAAGCCAGGAACAAATGCACCTGGGCTATCCGCCAAGCCAAAGCTAACCACTACCGTCAGGCTCTATCGGCCTTCTGGGGATCGGGTCATGATGTCTGGTGGAATATCAAAGAAATTACAAGAAAAGTAGTCCACCTTCCCCCAGCCCAGCTCAGTCTTAAGGGAAAACTTCTCCAGGACCCACTTGACATAGTGGATACCTTTAATCATGCTTTCATGGACCTTAGCAAAGTGCTACCTGACAATTTTCTCAACACATCCCCAGACATCTCCCCCGCCACCTCCCCAGTAGACCTCCCTCTTTCTGTTTCAAAACAATATCCCCTAACACAGCCAGAAAATATATCTTTAGCTTCATCTCTAAATCCAGGCATGGTGGGGACACCCTGGATCTGAAGCTGCTAAGACTAACTTTGGAAGAAGTTCTCACCCCTATTAAAAACATTTTCAACCTATACCTGTGTCTGGGCAGTTCCCTTCCTCTTGGAAGCATGCTATAATTACCCCCGGCACAAAGGGGGAGACTGCACAGTCCCTAAAAACTATCATCCCATCTCTGTTTTGCCACCTCTCTCCAAGGCGTTGGAGAAAGTTATCACTGACCAACTTACTGACTACCTCAGCACTCACAAGAGGCTCTCCCCAGTTCAGTATGGTTTCCGTAGGGGACATAGCACCACTATGGCCCTACTCGAGTACACATCATTCATTCACCAGGCCCTAGATAGTGGACAGTTGGTAGGCTCTGTTTATATAGATCTTACCAAAGCGTTCAAGAGTCAATCCAGTTGTAAGCAGGCTAGCCTGAAGCGATGCCCGGGGTAGGCTGGAATTGCAGCTGTTGTTGAGGCCCTTAGGAAAGAAAACAATTAGCATGCACATCAACCCAGAATTTGTAATCTGAAGCCGGATGGCTCAGTTCGTTGTAATAAACCCAAACAAATAAATCAGATGACACACAGTGATTGCAGCTTTGTTGTAGGGAACTACCCTGTTTAGTACTCACGCTAGCCAGACAAGAAGGCAGGACTGATGAGATAAAGACCTCTGTGTGGTGTTCTGGTTTGCCAGGGGAAGCATGGCCCACATGACTCACCAAGGTGGTCGCTACCTGTTCGATGGTGTTAAGCAGAAAGCTAAATCCCCGAGTGGGTCTTTTGTCAGAAAATGTCTCTGCAATGGGAGCGGCAATCTAGGCCGAGATGGCAGGGCCTAGACCAGAGTAGGCAGTTTGGATTTAGTCTGTGCGAGTGCTGGAGCAGCTTCCAGCTAGCATAACACACTAGAAGGTGGGGAACCAAATCGCGACCCACATAACACATTCAGCACACTTATAAGCAACACAATTCTTAGTCACAGTTCGGGTAAAGTCTGGTTGTAATTTAACAGAAGTTCTGCGCAAAGCTCTCAATCCGTGACTCACTTTGGTACCTGGCAGGCCGATTGCTTCTGGAGCAAGTCTTTAGTCCCAAATTCAGGCAATGATCACTCTCTTTCTCTTCAGGCTTCAGATCTCAGACAAAGGAATTAAATTTAAGTCCAGCTTTAACATTCACCGTATTTCTCACTGGAAGATGTGACAGGCAGCCTAGTGCAGCCTTCCCACTGATTCTCCAGTGTTCCTAACCGGAGCAGCTGCCCGATGGCTTGGGCTGTTCACTTTCCAAACTCCAGCTCACAACTGGCTCTGCTGCAGGCAGTTCTGGGGATTTCCTCTAAGATCCAAAAGATTTGGTTGGCTGAGGGAACTGTGTCACAGCAAGGGCTCCCTGTTCAAGTCCATTTAGGTGCCAAACCTTAAAAACTACAATTTCTACAGAGCATCAATCCCACAAGACCTCTGGGGACAGTCTCCATTTTCGGTCCCCTGAGGTTTGATTGGTCCAACTCTGGCAGTCCAGAACCAAAAAGTTGGCTTTTATGCAAAAAGTCCAAGCTGCAAGAGAAGGCAGGTTAAACAAACTTCTATATTATTATTAATAAGGCAGATAAACAGTAAATGAACACAGTTCCTAACAGAGCTCCCTCTTCGCATATAGCGACTGCAGAATGGAGCAGAAATACCACTCGCCTGGCCGGTCATGAGCCCTAAACTACTCGGACCCAGCCCAGACTAATATCTAACACAGCATAATGACTCTCTTAAAGAGACAGGTAGAGAGGCTTTCTATAGCACTCCCATGCAGACACATACAGCTACTGCAGACAGAGGACACCATCCTGACAGTGGGCATTAGCAAGCCCAGGAAGACATCTTAGTAAACCCCAATTTGTAGTGGGGGTTACACCTCTATTACAGATACTTTCTAACCTGAAACGGGTACCAGTGACCCATTCTATATCTCGGGTTTCTAAAAAAGCACCTGTTCAACGCCAAATTCAAGATGGTCACCCTATTAGTGGTGATTCCTTCTTTACAACAGGAAGACTGGCTAGCCTCCCTAGACCTAAGAGATGCCTGTTTTCACATTCCAGTCAGGCCCTCTCACAGAAAGTATCTCAGATTCAGGCTGCCCTCTGGCCACTACCAGTTTGAAATTCTGCCCTTCGGCGCTTATTCAGCTCCCAGAATTTTCACAAAGTGCCTGGCAGTGGTGGCAGCCCATCTCAGAAGACAGGAGGTTTCTGTTTTCCCCTGCATGGACGACTGACTGATAGTGAGCAGGTCTCCTCAAAAGATCAGAGACTCTCTCAGCCTCACACAGCACACCCTGGAGTCCCTAGTTTCCTGATCAACACAGAAAAGTCCCAGTTCAAGCCAGTTTAATTTCTGGAGTTTATTGGAACAGAGCTGCACACACAGCAAGACAAAGCCCTGCTCCCTTTGGACAGGGTGGAAAACCTTTGGACCTTGGCACACTTGTTTGTCCTGTGCCAACTCAGACCAGCCTGGCACTTCCTTAGACTTCTAGGCCACATGACATCTACTACAGCTGTAGTGCTAGGGGCCAAGTTCCAGATGAGAGATATTCAGTACCAACTCAGAGCCCATTGGTCTCAAAAGAGGGACTCTCTATTAAAACTGGTTCCAGTCAGAAGAACACTCTTACAAGCCCTGGACTGGTGGAAGGACAGGGACAACCTCAGGGAAGGAATTCCTTTCCAGCAGAGGGAACCCTCCAGAGTGACCACTACAGATGCTTCCCTCCTAGGATGGGGTGTACACCTGGCAGACCAGTCCATAAGCAGAGTGTGGTCTCCCAGAGAGTCCAGGTGTCACATAAATCTCCTCGAACTCAGAGCCATGTACCTGGCTATCAAAGCCTTTGCTCCCCAGCTCAAAGATCAATCTGCTCAAATCAGGACAGAGAATGCCACTGCTATGTACTACATCAACAAACAGGGGGCACAAGATCCACAAAGCTCTGCCCAGAGGCCATGAAGGTCTGGCCTACTCCTTGGACATGCAGCTCATGGCCAGTCAACTGCCAGACAAGGACAATGTGCTGGCAGACTCCCTGAGCCACATCAGTTAGAGCTACCATGAGTGGACCTAAACAAACAGGTGCTGGTCACAGTCTTCAGGAGGTGGGGCACTCCAGAGATGGAGCTCTTCACCTCCAAACACAACTGTCAGATTCCCTTGTACTGTTGCAGGCCTCCAGCTCTGGGCTTAGTACCAGTGGATGCCCTGTCTCTGGATTGGACATGGAGGTTCCTGTACACTTTCTCTTCATTTCCTCTGAGTCTCAGGGTCTTGCTAAAGCTCAGAAGCCAGCCAGCCAGCAACCATGATTCTGGTGGCTCCAGACTGGGCAAGGCAGTCTTGGTACACCCTGCTCCTCACCTTCTCAGTCAAATGGCCCATTTGCCTGCCCCCCCGCTCACAGTCTCCTAACCCTGCCTCAGATGGGGATAGCAAAGCTTGGTACTTGAAGAGCTAGAATTCCCTGACTTTCAGTATTCAGAGCAAGTCCTGAAAATCATTTGACTGGCCAAGAAACCAAGTACCAAAATGACTTATGCTTTCAAATGGAAGTGATTTTCTTTCTGATCTAAAGACATGCAGATTCCCCCTCTGTAGGCTAGCCTGTCAACCATACTAGACTATTTGGTACACTTGCAAGCATCAGGCCTTAGAGCCTCATCTCTGAAGGTTCACTTGGCAGCAATTTTGGCCTACATGTCTCTTCATAAGGAGAAGTCTATAATTTCTCATTCCATCTTTAAAAAATTCTTTAAAGACCTGCTGTACCTTCAACCCCCACTTAGGGAACCTGTTCTCCTCTGGGATTTGAATCTATGTATAGCTAAGTTGATGGTGTCTCCATTTGAGCCCATGGCTACTGCAGACTTAAAATATGTCACTTGGAAAAAATGTTTTCCTAGTGGCAATCACTTCAGCCAGAATTTCATTTTTTGTTTATCAGGACATTGTTTCTCCACGCGGCTCAGTCTGCCATCATCTGTCCGCCGTCCTCTGCACCCCATGTGATCCCCGGCAGCTCATTTGCACAGGGCTAGCACACATAGTACCTATGGCAGGACCCCAATCCAGCCACTGGGTCTGGATATAATACCCAGGCATGATTCCACATGGGTCCGAGGGTGTGCAGAGGCATGGCCATCAAGCCATCACAACCGACTGCCATTTTCTACTGTGTTTTTCTCCCATTAGGAATATGGATGTGCAACGATGTCTGTGCACAACATGCTGACATCTGCCGTACTCCTCCCTCTTGATGTACCACAACTGTGCAACCCCCGATCTCCATAGGGGGCCGGTGCAGCACGGTGCGAACCCGGAACCCACCATAGGGAGAGGAGAGCAGTCTAGAGACACTCAATTCACTCCCTCCCCGGCTAACCCCCGACAGCCTTGGCTTGTTCCTGAACCTGGGTTGCCAGCGTAGCGTGAGGTGTGTTGTCCAGCACCTCAATCCTCAGTGCTACAAGGCCGGCCAAGCCAAAAGAATTTCAGAGCTGCAAGCTCTTTGTGCTGAACCTAACTACATTATTTCCCATAGGGATAAAGTAGTTCTCAGAACTAACAGGAAATCTCTTCCCAAGGTAGTGTCTAAATTGCACTGGAACCAGTCTATAATGCTCCTTGTCATTTTCACAGACAAATCCACTCCTGGTGAGTGCAGGCGTCACAGCCTGGATGACAAAAGGGCACTGACCTTCTACTTGTAGCACACTAAGCTGCTCAGGTCCTCGCACACACAACTTTTCCTCACCTATGGTGAGTTGGGTAAAGGCAGGCTAGCTTCTAAGAGGACTATCTCATGTTGGACAGTCTCCTTCATCCATTTGTGTTTCAGTAAAGCTGTCAGACAGCCACCTCAAGACCTCAGGGCCCATTCCACCGGGGGCACTGCAGCCTCGGTGGCAGTAGCAAGAGACATACCTTTGCTCGACATCTGCAAAGCAGCTACCTGGAAGACTGTACACACCTCTGCAAAGCGCTACTGCTTGGATGTACACTCCAGATCAGATGCCGCATTTGGCACTACAGTCCTGCAGAACCTGTTTCCAAAGCAGGTTCTGTTCCCTCCTCCAAACTACACTGCTCTGTAGTCTGTACTAGTCAAGCATACTGAGAGATTCCTGGGGTGAGAAGAAAAAATTACTTACCTTAGTAATATTGTTTCTTCCAGGGATCCCTCAGTATGCTTGACCTCCCACCCAGCTTCCCTTCACATAACCTGGCTGAGAACAGTTCTGCAGTCCTTGCCTTAGGCAACATTTCTTACTGTAGAGCAATTCAATGTGTAATGTTTCCACAGTGAAGCATTACAAAATCACATATACCCCCATAATGCAAAGCATCATGGGCTGATGCAAATCACCACAAAATATTATTGTAACCCCCCTACAAATGGGGGTTCCCAAAAAGTCTTCCTTGAGCTTGCCTAAATGCTCACTGCCAGGCTGGTGTCCTGTGTTTTAGCAGTTTAAATGTGATTACCAGAGCTTGTATAGCCTCTGTGTACTGTCTCTTTAAGAGCTGGCTAATTGCAGTTTAAGTAATCTGAGAGGGAGCTCTGTTGAAAGATGTAACTATTTACTGAAAATCATTTAGAGTGATAATGATAATGTAGTTTGTCTAACCTGCTTTCTTTGTAGAAAGGACTGTTTTGTTTGTCTCCACTATCTTTGTCCTGGACTACAAATTGGACCAAACAGTACTGGCGGGACCTAAAATGTAGCCGGACTACAGGAGCCGTCTGAATTCAAATTCTGTAGGAACTTTAGTTTGGGGTTTTTTTTTGCACCTTTTTTACAACTGAAGGGGGAGCTCTTGCTTTGACTGACAGCCAAATCAGCCAACCAAATCCTTTGGATCTTGGGGAAGTCCCAGGCTGCTTGCAGTTTTTAGTTAGAACTAAGCTGGAAGCTGACAAGAAGGAGCTGTACTGTATCAAGACCATGAGGATGGTTTAAGTCCAGTAGCATTCGCCAGTAGGAGCTTGACCCCGTCAGAGCAAAACTACCCTGTGCACAAGTTGGAGTTTCTTGCATTAAAATGGGCCATTGTCGACCAGTTTCATGATTACTTCTATGGGGAAAAAATATTGGTGAGGACTGACAATAACCCGTTGACCTATGTACAGACTTCAGCTAAGTTAGACGCCATGGGGCACCGGTGGCTTTCTGCATTGTCAACATATGATTATGCTGTCGAATACAGACCAGGCCTGAATCATATTGATGCTAACGCCCTATCTCGGAGGCCCATTTCCAAGAGTGACTGGGTCAGGATGTCTGAATCTGACATCCAAGCCTTGTGCCAAAAGTTCGATACAAATGAACAGATGTCTACGGACACAGCGGACTGCTTAGTAGATTGCTTGGGCCCCTCTGACACCTGCATACCAGCTGCGTATTGCCACTTCTCTGCTCTAGATATTAGTGCACTACCTCCGTTTGACAATGACAGCATTCAATGGGCTCAATCCCGAGATCCTATGATTCAGCCAGCACTTGATGCCCTTCGTGCAGGAAAAGATGTGTACAAGTTGCGTTCCTCTGATCCGAGAACCGCTTTATTGTTTAAAGAAGGCCCCAGGTTGAAGCTGCTTAATCAGTTGTTGTATAGAGAGACTGTAGATGGGGTGGCCAAATAGATAAGCAACAATTGGTCCTGCCCACAGCCTTCAAAGATTTGGTACTGAGGTCCCTCCACAATCATATGGGCCACCTCGGTATCGACCGAACCCTTGACCTAGTGCGATCTTGATTCTACTGGCCCAAGATGGGGGCCGATGTTGAGCACCATGTAAGGACTTGTAGTCGCTGTCTGCAGAGAAAATCCCTGCCTCAGAGAGCTGCCCCCTTGTCAATATTACTACCAGCACCCCAATGGAACTAGTCTGCATAGACTTCTTGAGTTTAGAGCCTGATCAGCGAAATATTGGCAATGTGTTAGTGGTTTGGACCATTTCACACGGTATGCACAAGCTTTTCCCGCCAAAGATCAAAAAGCATCTACCATGGCCAAGGTGCTAGTGGAAAATTTCTTCGTCCACTGTGGTGCACCCCAGCGAATTCACTCTGATCAGGTCCGGGACTTTGAGAGTCAGCTAATCAAAGAAATGCTCTCTCTATGGGGGCTGCGAAAGTCAAGAACCACCCCTTATCATCCACAGGGGGATCCTCAACCTGAACACTTTAACCGCACCATACTAGACATGCTAGGCACCCTCCACCCAAAAGATAAGCATAAATGGAGCCAGCAGATTAGCACCTTGGTACACACATACAATAACACAAAGAATGATGCTACCGGGTTCTCTCCCTACCTCCTCATGTTCAGGAGAGAGGCCCGGCTGCCTGTTGATGTCTGTTTTGGGGTTTCTCCTGATGGGATCCGAGCCGAAGATTACCTGCAATATATACAAATACTGAAAGCTCAATTGAACCATACCTATGAACTGGCCCAGACAATGGCCACCAAAAGAAATCTAGCCAACAAAGAGAGACATGATAGAAAAGTAAAGACTCAAGAGCTTAGGCCTGGAGACCATGTGTTGTTGCGAAATTTAGGATTGCATAGTAAACACAAAATTGTTGATCGATGGCACCATCTTTCCCATATCATAGCTGGAAAGCTGGATGATTTGCCAGTGTACAAAGTGCACCCAGAGAATAACTCCAAAGCTGTAAAGACCATGCACCGTAACCACTTGCTACCTATTGGTCAAGTTATAATTGAGGCTGAACCCACTGAGATTGATTCCCCTGGACCAGTGACTTGTGCTGCTGCAAGAAAGAAACAGAGTCAGCCTGCTCCCATGGTTGCCAATTTAAGACTTTCCCTGCAGCAGGCCCAGAATGATAGTGACTGCCAGTCTAACTCGGATGACAGTGAGTGTGATAATGCCTATTACTCCCCCATATGAACTGAGTCAGTTGTTTCATGCAAATCCTGTGTTGAATTATGGGGATGAAGCTGGGCCTTCTGGACTGCCTAATGCCCCGGCAACATTCTTGGAGCCAATACTCCCTGAAGGTGAAGTGCAAAGTATCACGTCTGAGGATGCTGAGTCTTTGTGTATCATGGAACTGTATGATTTGCCTGAAGGAGAGGCTGATGGTATGAGTCTTTCTGGTGATATGCCAGAACTTGAGGAAAACTATGAGAGTGCTGAAAACCCTCCTTCAGTGCCAGAGTGTCTTCAAAAAGAGCCAAGTGTTGTAGAAACAGAGGTTACAGAGCAAGGGGCTGACAGTGCTCCCAGCTTGGACATTCCCCTTCATGCAGAGGCACCCCTCACAAGTGATGAAAGCTCCAAGACCATTGCTGAAAGTACAGAGACTATAGTTGTTCACCCCAGAAAGACTGGCCGAGCTGTCAAGCCAGTGGTGTGCTTCAGTTATGATTCCCCCGGGAGGCCAGTGGATTTGCCTCTCAATGTAGTCCACAAAGGTGTTTATGTCTC
Organism: Neoceratodus forsteri; assembly: GCA_016271365.2. NCBI lineage: Eukaryota > Metazoa > Chordata > Ceratodontiformes > Ceratodontidae > Neoceratodus > Neoceratodus forsteri. Next base: position 1,591,305,018 of record CM057452.1, on the reverse strand, counting down.
TCAGAGTTCACTGCCCAAATTGAGCTTGACGGCCCATTCCAGGTTACTTGTCCTGCCCTCTCACCATGGTGCCCCTGCCCCATCCAGCCCCAAGTTAGATGATAAGGAAGGGCCCCCTCTTGCATTGTTTAGAGTACAAGAAGTTATTACATGATTCTGTATAGTAATATTCAATTTACGTGTGTGAAATATGCATAATGTATTGTCAGAATGGAAATTATATAGTGGAGTACATTGAAATGTATTGTAAAGTGACAAGTTATGCCAATTGATGAATCAGATAGTACTTGTATAGCATGCTAATGGTATAAATATCTTGTATATGTTGCATTTTCAATGTTATGATGGTACAGACTTGATTCAGACACCAAGTTTTCCCAGGCAGGGAAGGGTGTAACCCCCCTACAAATCGGGGTTCCCAAAAAGTCTTCCTTGAGCTTGCCTAAATGCTCACTGCCAGGCTGGTACTCTGCGTTTTAGCAGTTTAAATGTGATTATCAGAGCTTGTATAGCCTCTGTGTACTGTCTCTTTAAGAGCTGCCTAATTACAGCTTAAGTAATCTGAGAGGGAGCTCTGTTGAAAGATGTAACTATTTACTGAAAATCATTTAAAGTGATAATGATAATGTAGTTTGTCTAACCTGCTTTCTTTGTAGAAAGGACTGTTTTGTTTGTCTCCACTATCTTTGTCCTGGACTGCAAATTGGACCAAACGGTACTGGTGGGACCTAAAATGTAGCCGGACTACAGGAGCTGTCTGAATTCAAAATCTGTAGGAACTTTAGTTTGGAGATTTTTTTTTGTGCCTTTTTAACAACTGAAGGGGGAGCTCTTGCTTTCACTGACAGCCAAATCAGCCAACCAAATCTTTTGGATCTTGGGGAAGTCCGGGGCTGCTTGCAGTTTTCAGTTAAAACTAAGCTGGAAGCTGAGCAAGAAGTAGCTGAAGTGTTTCTGAGCAGCTATCCTGAGTGGATTTGCATGAGACAACTATGAAAAGGCTAAGATTTTGGCCTGCTTGCTGGTGTGCTGCTCCTGAGAGGGAGAGAAGAGAATTATTTTGGACTAAATCCATGTTTGCATGACTAAAGTAAGCTACTGAAGTGGGTCAGGCTCAACTTGAAGAAGACCGAATATTTTTGCTGAATGCGATTGGCCTGTCAGGAGTTCCAGCTATCCCTAAGCTCCCGGTGTGTGCAGAGACTTTGTGATTGTGACCGGGGAGCGCTTTGCCTGGTACAGTAGAATTCCTGTACATGTAAATGTGCTATGAGCTGCTAGTAGGTTGTGAGGTAGTTCCCCACTGTGTAAACTGTGTTCTGCTTGCTGGAAGCTGTATCCAGCCCAAAACGGACTGCTTCCAAACTTGTCTCCATGCGGTCTGGGCTTTTCCAGACTGGCCTAGCCAGACTACCCACAGCACAGAAAAGCCATCAATAAGAGACCTGACTGGGGATCAGCTCCATGCTTGAACAGGAACGACACCTCTGCAACTTGTGTGGGCCCTGCTTCTCCTGGCATTCCAGATCAACCACCTGCAGTCTCGATTTTTGTCCAGCCTGTGTCCAGTCTTGGGTATCATGAGTAAATACCAGGGTAGCTCCCTACAACAACAGCTTAATCTGACTGTGTCATCTGATTGTCTTGTTGTTTCGTTTCCTTTTCGAACTGAGCCCTCTGGCTCCAGATTACAAATATTGTGTACTGTGCATGTTGTGTTTTCCATCACAGGGCCCCAACCAGCTGCATCTCCAGGCAACTGTCCTGGCTAGCCCATCTCTTCTCTACCTGGGTACCCAGAGGTGGACTGTGTCGGGGGACTCAAAGCACATGCATAACTGCTTGATTGATATAACCTTTAAGCTAATTAACCTGATTTTGCCCCTCCCTTGTTCAAGTCCCCTGAGTAAATCAGATCTAACTTTTTCTGCATGTAATCCGACTGTGGTTCCAGTTTGTGCTCAAAGTACTGTACTGTTGCTATTTGCTGTGCTTAACCTTGTTTTACAGAGGGTCCCCAGGGTTGAGCCAGAGGAAACAGCCCTGGTGGTAAGTGCAAACAGAGTGGGTACTTGTGTGGTGTATCAGGGGTATTGTGAAAGTGATTATTGTACAGTGTTCAGGCCACTAGAGGGGAAAATGGGGGGGTTACAGTGTCCTGGAGGGCTGTACCCAGGTTAGCTTGACCACTACCAACCCTGACCTCCGGGTGGAGGCACCCATTTCAGAACTCAGGCCCCTTAACCTGCTACTAGTCAAGCAGGCAGGGGTGGTAGCCCTTGGGATAGCGCCACCTAGGGGTTACATTATGCTGGTTCAACTTTAAGCCGAAATGCATGGTGCTGAAAGGCCTCTCATACAGTCTGCAAAGGGTGTCAACAGAAGACACAGACACATGTTTCATCCTACCAAGACTCATCAGAGTACCTTGTCTGTATGAGGTCCCAGTTGAATGAACCAGCTACCCTAAGTTGATTTATCTGGGGTGGGTTGTGGTGAGCCCAATAAAACCAAAAAACAAGCTAAAAGACAAAGAACTTTAGTGTGCAAGCACTGAGGCAAGGATTACCGTAAAGGGCATTGGCCGGGAAGCCAAGTTTCAAAGAAATAAAAAAATCACACATACCCCTGTAATGCAAAGCATCATGGGCTGTGTATGCAAATCACCACAAAATATTATGCTGGTTCAACTTTAAGCAGAACTGCATGGTGCCGAAAGGCCTCTCACACAGTCTGCAAAGGGTGCCAACAGAAGACATGATGTATATAGTTTGCCTAGCGGCGAGTTCCATTTTTCTTTATTTTTCCCATTTTCTTCTATAGTGCTAGTGTAGCCCAGGTGCTGTTTGCCAGTGGGCTACTACCCCTGCCTGTTGACCCTGGTACAGGTTAAGGGGCCTGGGTCCTGCTATGGTGACAGATGGGGGTTCTTTCCCAAAGTTATGAATAATAGCACAGTGCCTCCACCCAGAGTAAGTTGTGAGTGGGTCAGGTGACTGAATGGAACAACCCCTTGGGATACTGCACCTACCCATCTCCCCAACCAGCCCCATACCTTTCAACCTTTTGTCACTGAAATAAGGGACATGGACATTTTTGGACACTCAAAATGAGGGACAATGAGGGACACAGACCCTCAGAATGAGGGACGCATCCTCAAACATGGAGATACAAGCTCAGAACACTGTGAAAACAATAGTGTTTACCTGTACAAAGTTTATTTTGGATTTAATATTTTAGAGTATTAAGAGTTTCTGCTTTAAAATCTGAATTTACAGCACATTCTCTGTGTGTGCAGCACCTTTTCCATGAGGGATGGATGAGGGACAGAGCAATTTTAAGGGACAAAATGAGGGATGTCCCTCGTAATGAGGGACACTTGAGAGGTACACAAGATCCCAAATAACTCTCTCCCACCAAATACCATAAATCAGTTGGAAGGTAAAATGCAAAGAACCTCTCTCGACAAAGCAGCTTAACAATCAAACTCACAGCTTTATTGGGGTAATGACTAGGAAAGCGGTACCTGGATAAGGAGTGGCTGTGGAAGTAAAAGAAAAGTTAGTGGCAAATAGCAAAACATTAATCATAGAGGCACGCAGGCCAGTCCACGTCAGCTGCCCACCCCCACTGGTACCAGTGTATACATCCTGAGAAGTCCCTGGGGTACCCACTAGTTGCAGGCCAGGATGTTTCTGCAGTTTGGCTGGCTATTGGGGCCCTGAAAGCTTGGAAAATGTTTAGATTAAAATTACACTCCCATGTTATCACTCCAGGAACCAAGTCCTGGGTACTCATGGTTTGCAGAACTTATCAGTAGCCAGAAACTGGATTTTCCAGATGCCCTGGTGGATCAACAAAAACAGCAGTGGGCAGAAGGGAGGATGGTCTCTGGCCCCCTTGCAGAATGGATCTTGCTTGCAGGTCTTGCAGCTTGTCCCCTTGATTGGAGTTCTGGCCACTTGTCACCTTCAGCTGCTTCTGGCCTGTTGCAGAGCTCGATGGCAGGTCCACACCATCCCCAGAAGGCCGGGACCCAGGAATGGCTCCACAGCCCTACCATGGTTGTAGGTGCCCTAGCACTCCAGCATGCACCAGTGATCTTCTGAGACAGTGGGTCCCACTTGGAAGGGGTTAACTAGTTCCCTCCCTGGCTCTGGGTGAGGACTCCCAAGCGGTTGGAGTCCTCTGCAGTCCCTGCACTGAGGTAGTAACTAGGCAGTGCTTTCAAGTAAAGTAGCAATACCGGTGTGCCAAAAGGGCGCAAGCCTTCCAATTTTCATTCAGACTACAGAACTCTACAGGGAAGGCCCATGACTAGTCAAACCCCTGTTCTCTTCAGTGTTTACAGCTCTAGCTGTCCACAAAAAGTTCCTTTCAGCTTCAGCTGGAACACAGCTCTCAGCCACTTAGTTCAGTCCACACAGCAAAATCCCAGAACCTGGCTAGCACCCTGACGGGAGACAATTTGCCAATCCAGAATCACTTTCTGAGTCCCAGTCTGCAAGCCAAGTCCTCTGCAGCAACTGATTAACTTTCAAGAACAGGACAACGCAGGTCCAGCAGCACAGTCAGATTGCCAGTGCAGGGTCTCTGCAACAGCTATCTTCTCCAGTTAAAGCAGCACAATTCACAATACCTAGAGAATTTTAGAATCCAGTCCAGTCTCTCACTCTCCTTCTTCGACTCACTTTCCATAGCTCAATCCACAACTGAGACCTGAGCAAGGCCTCTGCCAGTCCATTTCCTATCACACAGAATCCTCCTAGCTAGAGAAGACCCCGGAAACAGACTGATGAAACCCCAGAACGTCCTTGAAGTTTCTCTCGGGAATCCAGCCTTCTGATTGGCTGTTGAAGCAAATCAATCATGAATAACCATAGTGATCAATATTTGCTAATCGTTCATTGGAGCATGATCTAGGCACCTGACTTAGTGAAACTGCCCTGCCCAGAAGTCCTTTGGTTTAGTTTTGGGCACCTAGAAAGAGGATTGGCTGCTGTATGGGGTTAAAGTATCACCAATATGTTAGCTACCATTCAGTTTTATGCAGTCCGTATAGTTCAACGTTCAGGTGCAGCCAGCAAATATACTCTCAACTTGTAATTCCCTCGTAGCATTGTAGCCCCAACCATTCCCTTTCAAACAAACCCACACTTATATATTTATCCCAGACACGTTCATTGTCACTGCCACCGATATACTGACTCCCTAAGCAGCAGCAACTTCCTCATCAATATTAATGCGGGGCTCATTAATATGCATGAACCCCGCTCTGAGCCCCGATTTTAAAATTAAACTTTTATTCCCCAAGCGGCTTCTCTGCCACATCACTTTGGTCATCAGTCGCTATTTGACTCAGGAGGAGCACTGGGACCGCTGTGCTCCTTCCCAATCGACCGCAAAACTGGAGGTCGGCAAGATCAAGCGCTGCATGTGCATGTGCGGTCGCTGGCTCTCCAAGAACATGCCAGTGACTCGCAGTCCACATTTTAAGCCCAAAACTGTGCTGGAACGAGACACTGGTCTGCGCTGGGAACTTGGGAAGCACTGAGGAGCACAAAGAGACAACGGAAAGTGAGGAAATGGAAATGAAGGGGCAGGCTTGTGTATGCCCCCGGGGGGGGTGGTTTACACTAACATATATTTAGAGGTTTGGGGCCTTTTGCCCTTCAGGCTCCAAAATGAATCTGACTGGGAGTACAGCAGAACCTACAGGCAGTTTCTCTTACTACAACCTGATTGGCTAATTCCCTGGTTTCATTAGCAGAACTCTACCTCTGGGGCAGCTGAACCCAGATGACATAACTGCACTAGTCCAGCATTCTGAGGGATCCCCTGGAAGAAACAATATTAATATGGTAAGTAATTTTTTCTTCAGGGGTGATACCTCCTAAAGCACTGAAAGGGAGGACCCAGCCTCGGGGAGAATCTGAGGAAGCACCTAGGAGTGTCTTAGTGTGGTGTTCTGTGATCCTATAGGTATGCCAGGATGAAGATCCAAGGCTAAGCAGAAAGCATAATTCCTGTACTGAAAGGAGGTTCCAGGTCACTTGGGGACAGGAGCAAACACTAAGTAAAAAAAAAAATGTTGAAAAATTATTGTGTAACACCTCCACCTTGCTGCCTCCTGTCCACTTGCCCTGTCAGTTCTGGGTCCTGTTGTGGCTCCTTTGTGCTCCTGCTGGTCCACAGCAGTTTTGAAATTGACTGGTGGACTGGTGGAGCGAAGTGAAAGTGAAACCGTCAGCTCAGCAGTAAAATTAATCGAGCTGCTTCTATTGGCTTGCATCTTTTGCAGCACTGCGGCTGCTCCTACAGCTCTGTCTGTGTGTGCCCCAGCCCCTGTGAGTACAGAAATGATAAAGGGGGTCCAGAGGTACTTGGGAGAACAAAATTAAATGTTAAATAAAAGCACCATTAAATGCGGTGTTTGAAAAGGGGCACCTGTGTCTTTAAGAGCAGCTAAGGCTGCTTCATGAATATTAATGAACTCTGCTTTGCTGCCTGGGGGACAGTGCTATGGAGGTAGCGACCAAAAGGGAAAGCCCTTATTTTGCCCCACTGTGCCACCGGACACTGGGGCAGGGGGCAGTTGTTATTGGGCAATGGAACTTTTTTTTTACTTGCCCAGTTCCTCGGCTTCAGATGGGGTCTCATACCCCCTCCTACTCCATCTGCCAGATCTTTTCAAGGCTTCCTCCCCTGGTTTCATGTTGCATGTTGGGCCGGGGTGTATGTATTTTTTCCCCCCTTTTTCACCCGGTACCCCTAAGGACACCGGTGCAGAGGACAATATCCAGATGAACGACATGCTGATGCATGTCATCATCAAGCATCTGACAGTGTCCTCCCCTCCCCAACTCCGGAGAGCCATGTGACCCTACTGCCCATGCTTCCACAGGCAGAGGAACTATGGGTGCTTTATGCAGCCCAGCAATCCACCCCAGGAGGAGGAGAGCACCCATAGGGACACTCAATCCTCCTCCCCCCATTCAAGTCCCTGGCAGCCCAAGTCCATTCCTGAACCCGGGTCACCAGCATAGTGTGAGGTGTGGCATCCAGTGCCTCTACCCTCAGTGCCACTGGGCGGGCCCAGGCAATGGAACTTTTATTTATTAAAACAATTCTGTTTGGCTGCAAGACAAACTGAAAGTTGAGACTGTATTTAAAAAGGACTGTAGCAGCCATATTAGCCACATTTGACCCTGTATTAGCCGATGAGGGATCCAGGGGCCCTACAGGACTTCACCAAGGGACTTATGGGCAGTGGTAAGGACAATGTTTTGGCGCCAGAACAGAGGACCAATTGGGCATCAAGTGAGCACAATGAATATTCATTTTTCAAGTGGACAACTGTTTCAATCAATCAGAGACTGTCATGATTGCCTGAAATCCAGAGGTCAGTCTAAGCTGAGTTGAGTTTGGCTGGAGCCCCTCCTGGGGGGGTGGTGGCTCCAGTCTATTGCTCTGTGATGTTGCTGCAAAGTGTTAAGAAGATCTGCCTGGGGCTTGCACAGCCACCAGCCAAGAGGCCCTGCGTTGCCTCCCTATGTCTGGAAGGAGCTGTTCCAGAATTAAAGTGTTGATTTGTTGTACCAAAGCAAGAAAGTGCCTGAGAGGTTCCCAAGGGAGAGAAAGCCTCTCTGTAATCACCAAGTACAGTAGGAGACCTGCTGGTGGGGCTTGGACAGCCACCAGTCCAGGACGGGCTCTACATTGCCCTGTGTTGCCTTCCAAGGGTTTGAAGGAGAGTGTCGATAGAATGAAAGTGTCATTTGCTGAGCAGTGTCAAGGTCATCAGCTGGGAGTTTCTAGAGGGAAGAGAAAATGCCTGAGATGCCTGTGAAAGTATGAAAGCCTACTTGGTGGCTTGCAAAGCCAAATAACCAAGGGAACCCGGCCTGATGTTTTCTGTACATCAAAAGTGAAGTGGGAAGATCTGCTCTTCTGTTTAAATTTGAACCTGCAAGGTGAGAAGATTCATTTTTCTGTCGTGTCTGAGTTTCTGAAGTGAGAAGATTCACTCTGCTGTGCAAGTCTGAGTTTTCAAAGTGGGAAGATTCATTCTTCAGTACAAGTTTGAATTTTGGAGGTGAGAAGATGTGCCCCTGTCTTCTACATCATGTTTGAACTTGAAATGTCTGATTCGTAGAGACCATTTCCTGCTAAAATCCTGTGTGAAACCCAGAGACAATGTCCCATTTGAGGGAGAGCCACTGCTGCGAGCTGGCAGAGTGGCTGAAGTGATTTACAGTCAGTTGTTCCTGAGTATCAGAAAGAGAGTGACTGCCTTTTGAGGTCAGTATAGGGAATCATCTGGTAGTATCACTGCTAGGCATTACCAGTGCTTCTCCCCTTGAGGGTTCATGCCTAGATGTGGGGGTTGAGGCATGCGTGCTGGTCTCTCAAGCAGTTGTGATGCCACTAATAAGAAGATGACAAACTGCTAGAGAAGCTGTGATGTATCCAGCCTGTTTAAAGACAAAGAACCTCAGTGCACTGAGGCAAGGGTTACCCCAAAGGGCATGGCCATAAAGCCAAGTTTCAAAGAAATACAAACTCACACATATCCCCATAATGCAAAGCATCATGGACTGTATATGCAAATCACCATGACATTTTAGGCTGGTTCAGCTTTAAGCAGAAATGCATGGTGCCAAAGGGCCTCTCACACAATCTGCAAAGGGTGCAAACAGAAGACAGAGACACATGTTTCATCCTGCTCAGGACTCATCACTGTGCCTCATCTGTGTGACACCCCTGGGGAAATGAACCAGCTGCCCTAAGTTGGTCTGACAGGTTTGGGTCATTGAACTCTAGATATCCCACTCATAACTTCGCCACTTGTGGGCAGCTTGTGGAGATATCACTACTATCTCACTCTCACCCATGTCATATCCCATATATGGTTTTGATTAATGGTAATCCATTTGTCGGGTGACTGAAAAGGGAGGGTGATAGGCACAGCATCCCATGGGGTTGTACTGTTCAAATATCTGGCCACTACATACTTTAACTCTGGGTTTATTTATTTATTTATTTATTGAAAAACCAGGAAAGGCGCTCTGAACAACAAGTTGCTCATCTCCTGGGGGAGAGGGAACAGGGAAGACATACACAGCTAAACATTGTACAAGTACAAAAAATGGTGTACCAGTTTTGGGTTACAGAAATTATGTGCAATATAAGTGCATCATAAGAACAACAATAACAATAATAATATAATCACAACAATAGCTGAAAAGAAGAAAAATAATAATTCTAATATAAAAGTTGATAATAATACTAGCATAGAACTTAACGATAGGCAGGTAATGGGAGGGGGTGGGGAGTAGGAAAGGGGGTAATATAGGGGAGGAGGGTAGGAAGAGAATTAACAGAGGATAAAAGGGTAACAATTGAGGGGTGGGAGGTGGAGCACTGAGGAGGAGGATTAAGAAGGGGGTAGTATTGGGGAGAGGGGTAGGAAAATGAATTTAGAACAGAGGGTAAAAGTGAGGGTAATATGGGGTTAAGAGAGGTGTTGGAAAAGGAGTAGGGAGCATAGGAAGTTGGTAGGGGTGGAATACACACCAGTAGGGAATATAGTACCAATGTGGGTATTACGTTGAAGGTGAGGAGATGCAGAGATGGAGGCACCACTCTATTATCTTTTGGAAAGAACCCCCAATCATGATCAGAACAGAGCTCTGGCCCCTCAACCTGGTTTGTGGCCACCCAGGCAGGGGTAGTAGCCCACTGGTACATGGCACCCCGGATTACAATTATGTGCTACAAATGTAAATATAGGAAGCATATCCAACAATCTTGTAGCACAGGTTCAGGAAAGACACCCTAAAATGAACTAACCAAATGCTTGTTCATAAAGTTATCTCTTGAGTACATTGACTATAAAAATGATAAAACTGGTTAATTAACAGCTTCAAAGAACACAAAGCCAGTAGGTGAGGCTCCATAACCCTAGAACATAAATGAGTACTGTTATTAAATTGGGTTGATGAAGTACGACAAGATTATTTCATGTTTAGCAACATTATCTGCACTACTGAATGAGTTCAAGGTTGAGGACAGTTACCAAGAGAAACAGGTACAAGAGACTAATATATTTTTCTGAATAGGTCAGGGAGCCACTGAGGACCAAAAAAGATCATCAGCTACAAGGAGATGCGGGGGGACAAAGAATGGAGGGAGTACCAAGTACATATTTGTGGGGCTAACAGGGCAGAAAGGAGCACAAAAGCAGACCATGAACTGTGTATTGTGGAGGGTGTCGAGGGTGAGGAAAAACAGTTTCTCAGATATATTATGGAGAAAAAAAAAGAAAGATGGGAGGGGGAATTGTTAGGCTAGCAGAGGATGGCAGGGTAATAAAAGAGGATGAGCAGAAAGCAGCTGTTCTTAATGACAACTTCTGCTTGCTCAGCACTCACAAGGGAAGACAGCGGGCCTTTGGCAGATAGTGGCATAAAGGCTGCTGAAATGGGGATCCCGGAAATGAGGCAGAAGATAGTTACAAGTTAAAGGGTCAGAAAAGGGCTTGCAGCCCAGAATATAGGTGTATCCGAGGGTGCTCAGGTAACTGGCATTAGACCTAACTGCTCCCAGTTACAGTTGTATATTGTGTAGCCTGGAACTGCCAGGTCTCAGTCATTGAGACCTAAGTTTCTGTAGTGACTACTTTGTCCAGCCCCACATCTGCCACCATCACATGGAGGAGCTTAGCTGGCATGAATGTTAGGGCTGTCACGAGGGGAGAGTTGGTAGGAGGTTGGTGCATGGGGAGCACTGAAGACCCCATGTGCTTCTTCTGATATGAAGGAAAATAACTTTTCAGTTCTAATATCTATTGTTTCAACTAATTTTAATAGAAAATGTATCTCTGATTTTGTCTATTTTAAATATTTATTTACAATTGATTTTATTGTTTTAAATTGCTATCATTGTGTATGGTGCCTTGAGCTTAATGGCTTTTGTAGCAAGGTATCTACAAAGGGATTAAGGGCAAAAGGGATCTACATGGAAATACAGATCTTTATGATCGCCAGTAAGTGTAAAATCTGACAGACAGTCCTTGTCCCTGAGGGAGGCTATGTAATGTGCCTGTTAGGGATGAGCAATGCTGAATGCGTGAGTGTGAGAGTAAGAGTGAGCATGCACTCTGGTAGGTAAGCATAGGGTTTTGCCAGTCAGCAGTGCAGACACCTGCTGTAGCTGGGAGCTGATGCTAAAACATGTCAAGTCCCACATGTACCAGTAGGGATAGTGGCAGGAAGAAATAATAATAATAAAAAAAAAAACACAAAAGGTTGCTCTCTTTTTTCACTGCTTTTACTGCCAGGGGCTTGAACACCCAAAGACAATGGATACCAATATTGTGGAACTAGCCGATGGGACACTGGGTATAAGGTGCACCATATGTAGATAAATAAGTACTGGACTAATTAACAACATTTTAATCTACACACGTGAGGCATGCTCCTTAATTAAAGATCTGAAGATCAAAATGGCTGCACTTGAAAGGAACCTATCCTACATACAACAGCAAAGTGTACTTAAGGGAATGGATCGAAATCCAACCTCAGTAACAGATCATAATGAGGGAGAAGCGAGAAGGGACCAAAGAAAAAGAACTAGAGATGGTGACAATGAAGGGCTGTGGGATACAGAAACAAGGAAGTCTAAGAAAGGCAGAAGAGCGATGAGATTTAACATTACACTGAGTAACACTTTTGAACCTTTAGTGGCTATAAATGACACTGTAACATATAATGATGAATAAGAAATTTCCAGAGACAGGGAGGGGAATCTTGTCAGAAATGAAATGAATGTTCAAAATCTGGTTAGTAATACAAATAGAGAATAACCCCACATGCAAACCACACAAATACATTTAGTGAATGTAAATAAACATTTACCAGATAGTTGTGTAACCAACCCTACAATGAACATCCCCGTAGATACACAGGGAGAAATCAGGCAGGAGTTACCTCTGGCCCAAGGTATTGATGGAAACAATCTGATGATTAATAACTCTGAGCAAAGAGAAGATTAGGGGTCAGAAGAAACACAAATGCTAAGAGAATAAAATGGAAGTTACCCAAAATATCAAACAAGTTTATGTTCAAGGGGACTCGATACTGAAGCACGCAGATAGATATATATCTAGGGGCAACAAAGAGAATGTAACTACGAGTTATTTCTCAGCAGCTAAGATTAAAGATGTACACGAAATGTTACCAAACATCATCCAAAAGAAAGACTGCTGATCAGCCATAATGTTACATTTAGGATCCAATAACATCAACGGTCAAAGCACATCCGAAATAAAAAAAAGAGTTCAAGAACATTCAGCAGAAAATACAGAGATTAAATTGTAAATTGTACTTCTCTGAAATTCTCCCCGTACCACATGAAAGCACCTTTAATAAAGCCAAGATAAAGGAGTTAAATAATTGGTTAAGACTATGGACCTTACAAGAAGGTATAGGATGTATCACACATTGGGAGGAATTCGGAACTAACCCCGGATACTACAGTAGGGATAGGTTCCATCGGAACAAACTGGGAAGTAGAAAACTAGAAGCACTTCTAGAGAGCATAGTGGATAAATGTTTCAACAAGTAAGGAGGGGCAGAGGGGGAAGTTATATGAAGGAAATAATCCACAAGGAATGAAACATGAGACAAAGCATAAAAAAAAATAAGGCCTTTAAAACTGTGGTCACTGAACGTACGGAGTCTAAATATCGAAAAAAATCAGAGCTGGAGAGCTTAGTCAACGAAGAAGAAATTGATATTTGTATGATGACAGAGACAGGGTGGGAAGATAACGTAACTTGGAACAAGCAAATGGATGGATATACATTATACAAAGAAAATAGAGTGGAATGCAGGTGGGGGGTGGAGGGTCTATATATATAAAGAAAACTCCCTGCAAAGTAGAGCATGCACAGTACCTGAAACTGAACAAAATCTAGAGTCACTATGGGTAGCTGTCGATACAAAACTTACAAAAAAAAATCCATATAGGGATATTTTATCGTCCCCCAAATTCCTGCATATCGATAGATAGGAATATTGATATACAGTTGGAACAAATGTCAACAGTGGGCAATGTGGTTATCACAGGAGACTTTAATTATCCTAATATAGACTGGACAACATTGATGTCTAGTGGGAACACTGAGAATAAGTTCATGGATTCGCTAACAATGGCAGGTTTACAACAAATGGTTTATAAACCTACAAGGGGGAATAATGTGTTAGATGTATTGATCACAAACATTGGGGAGTCAATAAAAATATTAGTATAAGAGAACATTTGTCCAACTGCGACCACAGGGCTATTGAATGCATTATACAAACCTATGTAGTAACACAAAGGGGTGTAACACAAATTAAAAATGATAAAATGGCTAATTTTAACAAAATTAGAAATGAACTTGCTAACTGGAACTGGGCACAATTATTGCAGAATAAAAACATGAATCAAATATGAGTAATAATAAAAAATCTATTACAGGTGGAAACATAGCACGTACCATGCAAAAAGATATATAATAAAAAGGGTGAACTACCAATGTGGTGCACCAACAAGATATTAAAGCAATGCGCAAGAAAAAGGAAAGCATTCAGCAGCATGAAAAAAAACAGGAACAGAAGACAGCATCAAGCAATACAAGAAGGAATTAAAGGCACTCAAAAAAATGATAAGAGCTGAAAGCAATATATTAGAGTTTAAGATCACGCATAGAAAAGATAATAATAAAAGTTTCTTTGCATACATAAACAACCAAAATAAGAATAATTCCCAAATAGGTTCGATTAAACATGAAGAAGAAGACCTGGAAAGCCTGACTGAAATGGCAGAAGCTTTTAATTCCTATTTTAGTGCAGCGTTCAGTAAAACTGGGAAAGAAAGTATAAATGTAGACGGCAAAATATAGTCAGATCTAGACCTAGATATAAATGATCGGGAAATTGAAAAACTACTGGAAAAACTTTAAATAAATCAGCAGGCTCAGACAATTTGCACCCTAGATTCTTGAGGGAAGTGCGCCATGAGATTGCTAAACCACTGGCAGTATTGTTTAACACCTCGTTTGTAACTGGTGAGGTACCGAACAATTGGAAACTGGCTACAGTAATCCCCTTGTATAAAAAAGGTGACAGTGCCATTCTCTCCAATTGTAGACCTGTTAGTATGACTCAGGTCCTATGTAAAGTTGCTGGAAGTTTTCTGAAAACTAAACTCGAGGAACACCTATACAATACTAAATTGAAGGTCATAAAACAACATGGATTCAAACAGAACAGGGCATGTGTGACCAACCAGTTAAGCTTTTACGAAACTGTGAACAAAAGTATTACCAACAACATTCCAGTAGACATTCTATACTTGGACTTCCAAAAAGCATTGGACAAAGTCCTGCATGATCTTCTCATAAAAAAAATGTATAATATTGGAATAGATGAGAGGATTACTATGTGTATTAATAACTGGTTGACCTCAAGAAAACAGAGGGTTAGAATCAGGGGGTGTTATTCAAATTACGATGAGGTACTGAGTGGAGTCCCTCAGGGGTGTGTCCTGGGTCCAGCACTTTTTGCAGTATACATCAGCGACCTTCACCATGGGACTACCAACTGGGTGGTGAAGTTTGCAGATGATGTTAAGTGGGGTGGGACCTGTGGACACATCAGAAGGTGCAAAGGGATGATTTAAAAATCATAGAAGATTGGTCTATAGAGAACAGAATGCCATTTAGTATATGCAAATATACTGTGATGCACACAGGGAAATATAATATACATCAAGATTACTGTATTAACAAAGTCTCTAACAAAAGTTGAAAAAGAGAAAGATTTCAGAATAATAGTGGATAATAATTTACAATTCAGGGCACACCTCACTGATACAAAAGGCTAACTACATGATCAGAAATATTAAGAGAAGATTTATAAATAGAACAGAAAATTGTATTATGCCATTATACAAGTCCTATATCAGACCACATTTGGACTATGGTTCTCTGTTATGGAGCCCTCATTTGAGAGGAGAAGTGGATAGAATTGAAAGGGTTCAGCGGAAAGTAACAAAAATGATCAGGCTTCTAAGAAACCAGAATTATAAAAGTAGGTTGAAACATTTGGGGCTATATAGTTTAGAGCAGAGGAGACTCGGAGGAGATCTGATGACACAGTATAAAATCATGCAGGAAATAGGGATTAAAATTCAGCCTAAACCTGGATATCTCGCGGTTCATAAAATGCAAATAAAATTAGATATGGCAAAAAATAATGGAAGACATTATTTCTTTCTCCAACGAACAGGTAGGCTGTGGAATAGCCTTCCAAGCGATGTGATAAACAGTAAGAGTATAGAGATCTTAAAAAAAATAGACAACATACTACTGAATGAAGGGAATGCTTGAACCCACTAATGCGGGTGAATGTAACTTATGGGCCAATCGCCTTCTATCCATTCAACTCCCAGTATGAATATCCAGTATGAATGTAACATGTAGTCACTGATGAGTGAGACAGCAAAATGAATTGTCTGTGATTTCCTAAATAAAACAGAATCTCTGGACCAAGTGCTGTAAAATGAACTGTACAATAGCAGTTTATCTGAAGTAAATCTCCATGTGTACTCTATCTGCTTTCTGTCGATCTTGCCAACTAGGCCACAGTTCCAAACTGGGTGCGACCACTCAGGAGCCAGTAACTAGAAGTAGATAACTATTTCATTGTATGGGACGTTTCCCGTCGAGCAGTGTCACTCCTAGACAGGGAAGCATCCCGATTATTGGCCAGGACAAATGGGCTTCACCATTATAAACACAGGCTACATATGAATGCATTTTAAAATTGTTTAACTGCAGAACTAATACTCTTAATTCCAAACACAAAAGTCGTGCACCAGCAGAAGTATGTAAATTTTAATTTGTTATATTTTTTGAATGTGTAGTTTAAAATGGAGCTTTGATAAAATAGAAAGTCTGGTCCCTTTTTCTATCGTAAAGCTTTCTAAGCATCTTCCAAGTAGTTATAATGGAAGTTTGAACCAAAGAATAAGAATAATGTTAACAATTTAAATTGATATTGTTTCCCTCAAAAGGCGGTCCCCAATCTTTTTGTAATCATATCTTTATTGTAGTTTACAACATATACAGCTGACAATTATCTGGTGTGTTAGGTAGATGTCAATTAACACACATCAAATGAAGGCAGATGTTGAAGACATAGGGCTCGATTTTCAAAACTCTGATTGTGATGCTAGTTGCCAGGCAATAGGGAACAGAAGGTGCCCCTTGCACCACAACTTGTGGAGTTTACAATCTTCGAAGGCCTGCTGTAGCAGAACTGGGATCCTCTCCATCAGATTGGCCAAGTGCCAGTCTTGCACCATGGTCGGTGGTGTGCCAGGGCACTAGGAGGCTTGAAGCAGATGCTGGCTACAACAGCCCCTTAAATGGGATTCTGACAGTTAGCGGGACCTGTCAGGACTTAGACCACCCAACAGGTAGTCTAACGGCTCTTGCATCACCACTGGAGACTCCATGGAGTGGGAGTGAACCTGTGCTGCTGCCTGCCTGCAGTATCCCACACCCCATAGCAATTCCAGAGCACTCACAGCATAATGACAGCCACACAGGTTCCCCCCCATGGTGCCAGGCATGTGGCAGACAGTACCAGGGAGGGCACAGGCATGGCAGTACTCTGCAATGTCCATGTCGTGGACCTGTTGCCATCCACTGGCACCCATTTGTGCCCTGCCTGTCCTCCTCAACCCCGTCCTGTCATGCCTGACACTGCCAGCCTCCAGGCTGGTCCCCATTACTGGACGCCGACGCCACCTGACTGTTCTGCAGCTTGCGAATTACCTCTCCTGTGCACCTTGCCTTTGGCGCATGGTAACATGTTTCACAAGCTGCATGACTTTGGCGCCAGGACCCCACTCATTTGGAATCAGGTGCAAGGTCCCTGGTGCACCAGTGATTGGCACAAGCTGCGTTGGTGCAGCTTGTGTCGATGTTTGAGCATCAAGCCCATAATTTCCAGTATATCTAGATCGGTTCCAGAAAACAGCTTTTGTCTTTTCCACTTAGGTTGTTCATAGGTGTAGTTCCTCTTTGGTGCTGTCTTAGAGAGGGACACTACCCCAGCCTTGCCGACCAATAGAATATTAAGGGGCCTGGGTTCTCACAAGCTGTTACATGGGGGTCCTTTCCCAACAGCTAAAATAAAATGGCAGTGCCTCCACCCAGAGTACATATTAGTGTGTCTGATTACCTGCAGTACAAACCCCTGGGATGTCATACCAACCCTCCTCCCCAACAGTTACCTCAGGCATGACTTACCAAAATTCGAACCTCCCCACATTCAGTTAAACCACTTATATTTCACATTTCAGATAGCATGCTCACTAAAATTAGGTTCAGGAGTCAGTTCTTCTGCAAAACAGTAACCTCAAAATGTATTTACAAGGGAAGGGTTGGGATGGGGTATATGGAATAGAGTTTAAGCATACATTTAGTAATAAGCATTTTGATTTGCATTTTTCTACAACCACATTTCCCTTTTTGATTCAAGACCCATTAACCCTATCATCCTCTTGGCTAGTCCTAGCTAAGTGGTTGGTTGGATGGTGTCACATGGCTGCTAAACATAGTGGCTGGAGTAAACAGTCCCACTGAAATTTATACAGTGTCCCAAGTATTAAACCTTATGCAGCCAAACCTTTCACTTTTATCATGTATTTGCCCCAGCATTTAGTAGCCACCCCTGTGCCCTATAAAGTGACTGCATATGTTCATATTTTTATTAAGCCCTCTATCAGTTGCTCTGGCCATTTCACATTGCCCCTAGACTGCCCATTCATTATCCCAATGCAGTCCATTTTAGTCCCACTGCTGGTGCTCCCTGCAGCCAGTGCCAACACTCTTAATTATTAAATGCCCCACTGTTAGGTGGATACACCTTCCCTCTGTTTGCCCATTGCATTGTTTAACCTTTTTATTCTATTTATCAGCCTGTTGCTAGCACTGAAACACTTCTGCTAGCACTAGACAGGTACTGGCTCATGAATTATGCATGACCTCCTCATTAATATGCATGAGGTGGCTCCACTCCCCGAGCGTGATTGACACTCACCAGACCTTCTCCTGCTGCTTCCCTGCTGTCTCTCCGGTTCAGTTAATGGTCTCGGTCCCTACCTTGATCTGTCCTGAGACTGGGACCACCAGAGAGATGGCCCAAAACAGCCGCTGAAACGAAATTGCTCTTTCGAACATCGCGGAGCGTCACCCGGCACTGGAGTGCCATTAGCAGGCAGTGATTCCACACTCCAGCTCCCTTGACCCTGCTTCCTTAGCAAACAATGTGGGAGACTGAGGGAGAATCCAGAAAATGCCAGGGGGCACAGAGGAAAACAGGATCTGGGAAAAAAAAAAGAATAGGGTGGACCAAAACCCTGGGAAAAAACGGGAGCCTTTTCGGGGCTCACAGGTAAGCCCCCAACAGGGGGGGTTACATATGTATATAAAACCAGCAGTATCTTGGTCATGGCTTACCTAAACCTTGCCAGTTCAAGCAGATTGTTTGTTATATGTAATGTCAAACCAGAAAAATGGAGATCAAGAACAACTGAAGTTGCAGAGTAAGAATATTTAACTACCATATTTGATCTATATTGTGTCTCTTTATTGCAGGACAAAGCTGCCCCCAAATTATAAGCCGTTCACGGTGGGGAGCACGCAGTTCCAAGTGTTCTCCTCACCTTTCCACCCCTGTGCAGTATGCAGTGATTCACCATACAGAAGGAAGTGCATGCAGCAGCCAAGCTTCCTGTATTGCACAGGTGAAAAGTATCCAGAATTATCACATGAATAACCGAAAGTGGTGTGACATCGGATACAGGTGAGTTTCAATTATCAGTTTATTTCCCAAGTGTGGTGTGACAATGGGCACAGGTTGGGTTCAAGTATCACATTATTTCCTAAGGCTGGTCTGACACCAGTTATAGGTGAAGTTCAGGGGGCCTGAATCCAGAAGCAGCTAGAGCGACACAAGGTGCTTGCGGCAAACATCAATGATGCAATTTGCACCCTGTGTCCTACCTTGCGGCATTCCCTATTCCAAAACGTGGTCTGTTCCGGAATGGGAAGCCACTGCACTAAATGGGTACTGTGCCACCATTGTGACCTATATCAGGGTACACCAGGTCACAAGGGGGTTTACACCCCAGCGGGGCTGCAACATCCCCTTCCATGGGATTCCGAATGCCCCGCCATGGCCATAGCAAGGAGGTCACTAAAGACCATCCAGGAGGTGATCTACACCCCTTGTGGCATTGCCCCACAAGGTGGGGAACTGGTGTGAGGGCTCTGCATGTGGGATCTGGGGACAGATTGGGACAGGGGAGTACCATATGGGGTGTTGGGGAGCAAGTGGGTATGCTGGGGGGTGATCGGGCACCCAGCGGGGTTGACATTATTATGGCACTGCGTACACCATTAAGTGACTGATGCTTCCAAGGGCACCCCTGCCGGGTGCCCGATCATCCCCACCGGCATACCCACTTGCTCTTCAACACCCCTATGGTACTCCATGGTGCCACTTCTGCCCCAGGAGCACTCCTGGCATTTAATTATGTCTTGCACCTGGTGGGGAGGGGGGTGGATCCATGTGGCAGGTTCTGCAGGTGCACATAGCATTTGGTGCTAGCCTGCCTTTGTGGCAATTCAGTTTTTTTTGGCACAGGGACCCCCAATTTTACAGACTCGGACGCATGGTCCCTGATGCACCAGAAAGTGTGCTGCGGCCCTAGATTGCCAGAAAATTGTGGCGATCTAAGGGCTCTTTCAGAATCAGACCCCAGGTATCACATTATTTCCTATGGCTGGTCTGACATTGGGCACATGTTGGTTTCAATTATTACAATATTTACTGATGTTGATGTGACATAGAGTACAGGTGAAGTTCAAGTATCACATTATTTGCTAAGGCTGGTCTGACATTGGATACAGGTGAAGTTGAAGTATCACATTATTTCCTAAGGCTGGTCTGCAGTTGGATACTGGTAAAGTTGAAGTATCACTTTATTTCCTAAGGCTGGTGTGACACTGGGTATAGGTGATGTTCAAGAATCACATTATTTCCTAAGGCTGGTCTGACATTGGGCACAGGTGAGGTTCAATTATCACATTATTTCCTAAGGCTGGTCTGCAATTGGATACAGGTAAAATTCAAGCATCACATTATTTCCTAAGATTGGTCTGACATTGGCTACAGGTGAAGTTCAAGTATCACATTATTTCCTAAGGCTGATGTGACATTGGGTACAGGTGAAATTCAAGAATCACATTATTTCCTAAGGTTGGTCTGACATTGGATACATGTGAAATTCAAGTATCACATTATTTGCTAAGGCTGGTGTGACACTTGGTACATGTGAATTTCAAGTATCACATTATTTCCTAAGGCTGGTCTCACATTGTGTACAGGTGAGGTTCAATTATCACATTATGTCCTAAGGCTGGTGTGACATTGGGTAGAGGTGAAATTCAAGTATCACATTATTTCCTAAGGCTGGTCTCACATTGGTACAGGCGAGGTTCAATTATCACATTATTTCCTAAGGCTGGTGTGACATTGGGTACAGGTGAAATTCAAGTATCACATTATTTCCTAAGGCTGGTCTCACATTGGTACAGGTGAGGTTCAATTATCACATTATTTCCTAAGGCTAGTGTGACATTGGGTACAGGTGAAATTCAAGTATCACATTATGCCTGAACTCATCACCAGCAGAGTCGTCCCCCATTGTCAGCTGAGCCACCTTAAATCCTGCCTCAGTCTGCATGACTGGTCTCCCATTTACCAATCTATGGATGTTGACTCAGCCCTCAACTACTTTATCTCCTCCTTCAATGTGGCTCATGACTCCTACGCCCCACTCAAAAAGCGAAAAGTCAAGGCACTCTGCAACCCAAGGCTAACTGGTGAGCTTCTAGCACAGCTGATATCTAGGGACCACCTTTGGGCTCTGACTAGGGCCTCTGGTGCTCAATACGACATACAGAATTACAAACGTGCCCACAAGAACTGCACAAAATCCATTCTACTACTGAAAAGCACATACTACAGAGAAGCTCTTTCCAACACCTGGGGAAATGGGACTCAGTTTTGGAAGAACATCAAAGAAGTCACAGGGAAGCAGCCCAAATCCTCCCCAACAATGCTAAAGGTTGACAGGTCCATAACTCTTGATCCCCTGGACATTGCCAACACCTTCAGTGATGCTTTCACTGACCTAAGTAGTGTTTTCCCCTGGATTTTTTCATGGATGCTGACTCCACTACTCCCTGTAGCTATCCTACCCTTTCCAAACATCTGCCCTTCTATTTCAAAACTGTTAAGATGCACAAAGCCCAGAAATACATCACCAAAGCAATCTCCAAGTCAAGAACCAGTGAGGACCTGCTGGACCTCAAACTGTTATCCCTCACCCTTGATGAGGTCCTAGGCCCATTAACACAAATTCTCAACCTCTTCCTTAGCCTCAGCCAGTTCCCTGACATATGGAAAGCTGCTACAGTTACACCAGTCCACAAAAGTGGGGATAAGACCATCCACGGGGACTATCGAACAATCTCTATACTACCTCTTCTCTCCAAGGCTCTCAAACGCATAGTGGCTGACCAACTTACGGACTACCTGGATAGATACAATCTTTTATGTACACAACAACATGGTTTCAGAAAACAGCATAGCACCTCCTCTGCCTTACTGGAATTCACTGGAGCACTACACAGCACCTTGGATAAAGGTCATCTAGCCGGGGCTGTATTTGTTGATTTGACTAAGGCATTTGACACTATCCATCATCGTCTGTTGATTGAACAACTCCAGTTTACTGGGCTGTCTCCTGACACTGTAGCTTAGTTTAATAGCTACCTGGAAAATCAGTCACAAAGAGTAAAAATTGTGGGTGTTCACTCGGATACTAGACCAGTCCATTCTGGAGTCCCTCAGGGGTCTATTCTGGGCCCTCTACCATTCAATCTTTTCCTGAACACCCTTTCGAAATCCTGCCCTGAACAACTCATCCTCTATGCTGATGACGCTGTAATCTTCACCTCCTACAAGGACCCCGAACTCCTACATCTCAATCTTCAACAAGGCTTTGCCTCAGTGGAAAACCGATTTAGTAAGCATAAGCTAGTCCTAAACCATAAAAAAACCAAGACAATGCTTTTTAACAGCCCTCACAAGTATAGACTTCACCCCCTCACTATTTCAACTAGCTTTGGAAACACCCTCAAGCAGGTGCAGTCATTTAAATACCTTGAGATATCTCTGGACTCAAATCTATCCTATGGGGCCCACATTGACGATGTTGCCAAAGCTGCTAACATGTGGCTAGACCTACTATACCGGCACAGACAACATCTTACATCGGAAGCCTTGAAGATCACCGTCCAGAGCTCTGTGGTCTCCATCACTGACTACGGACTAAGCATCTATGGCTTCTGCTACTGCCCTCAGACGAATATCAACATCCATCAATAAGGCCTGTCAGCTCATCTCTGGTGCTCACTGTCTCACACATACGTGTGACTTGTATGCTCAATCTGGATGGCTTCAACTCTCCAACCGCATTAAGTATCTAACTTGCACCATGGCAAAGAAAGTTACCATGGGCCTCGCCCCTCCTGGAGTCCAAGGCTTACTGCATCCAAGCCATAATCTTCAAAACATCAGAGGTTCTGAATCCCAGCTCCTCCAGTTCCCCCGCTGTCGCACCTCCCAGGGCCAAAGATCTTTTGCCCATAGCTGGCTAAATGGTCTCAGCCCTGACATCTCCTCCACTCCCACACTTGTCTCATTCAAATCCAAGCTCCACCTTCATCTCACTGCCTCTAGCTCATGTGACTGTTACTTATAATCAGCCCTGCCCACTCAATATGCTCCTCCTCCCTAGCACTTATTATCCCCTTGCTCCCTTTTTTTCCCACTTCCTTCCCCTTTCCCTGCCTTCCCCCCTCTTCTTCCCTCCACAAGGACTTCCCCCTGTTATGTCTGACTATGACACTTTCTGCTCTGTGTTGTTGACAATGTCTCTGGCTGCTCCCACCTCCCCTTGTGTACCCCTCCTCCCCTTATTGTCCCCTCTTCCCACCTCTCCTCCCCAAGCCTGTATTTTACCCTGTCTTCTCCTATGTTATCTCACACTAGTACAGCTTATCCCGTCTGCTGCATTGTTCTTCTCCCATTATTAACCTGTTATGCTGTCTTATTTTCTGTATTGTACTGTTTCAGATGTGGAACCTTTGTAAAAGAACCTAGGCTCACAAGTATGTTGTAATCCTCAATATAAATAAATAAATAAGGCTGGTCTCACATTGAGTGCAGGTGAGGTTCAATTATCACATTATTTCCTAAGGCTGGCTTGATATTGGGTACAGATGAAATTCAAGTATCATATTATTTCCTAAAGCTGGTCTGACATTGGGTACAGGTGAGGTTTAATTATCACATTATTTCCTAAGGCTGGTCTCCCATTGGGTACAGGTGAGGTTTAATTATCACATTATTTCCTAAGGCTGGTGTGACATTGGGTACAGGTGAAATTCAAGTATCATAATTTTTTAAGGCTGGAGTGACACTGGGTACAATTGGAGTTCACTTATTAAGTATCTCCCTCAGGGGGTACAGTAGTACAGGGTGGATACAATGATCCAATGGTTTTGTGATGATGGTACAGTGCTGGTTGCAGCTGGGGTTGAAGCATCCGTTGACTTCCTGAGGGTAGTGAAACATATACTTTTACATATTGAGCAGGACTAATACTGATGGTTAGCTCTGTATGCTACCAAAAATGGAGTTATTAATACAAACCATTATAATCAATCTGCTATCATCACTATCAGGTCAGAATATTCTCCACCCTCCCCAATTACTGTATTTGACTTTTTTTAATCCCTGATTTTTAGCTTAATTTTTTCTTGTCCATGATAGTCTAACATTTGCAGAAGGTGTAGACATGCATGCTGTAAGGTGATTCTCCCCTTGCAGCCCTCAATAAAATGCTTGCTTAACACTAGAGAAGCCAGAGGGGGCAAAGGGACAGCCCCTCTTTCTCACAATGCACTGTGATGACAAAAAAGTATTATTTTCTGTATGTGGCAGTAAAAGTAATATCCTAATCCCCTCTGATGACCCATCAGCAGAACCTCTCCTTTTCTCCAAATTGTACTTGTGTCTTCAAAAGCTTCCAAAATCTTCAGGCCAGTAGCACATTTTAATCATTGCTACTGCTAATGATGGTGATTCCGTCCTTTGCACCAGTAGCACTAGAGATTCCATGTGTGTCACCTGCCCATTAGTGCTGGGACAGACAGCAGGGGAGAGTGGAACTGGTAGTAGCATAATCAGTGATGCGTCAAACAGAACTAATGTCCTGATGATTTTGGAAGTCCGAATGAAGAACAGCTTTGAAAAGTGAATAGGCCCTGTGATGACCTGCCCAACTGCTAGTCCTTATTTGTAAATATAATTATGTGTATTTATGTTTTTTTTATTGTAATTCTGTGTATATGCACAGGCCAAAAGACATGCCAGTTTATGCGTCTTATGTTAGCACCCTTTGCAGACTGTGTGAGAGACATTTTGGTACCATGCATTTCTGCTTAAAGTTGAACCAGCATAATATACTGTGGTGATTTGCATATACAGCCCATGGTGCTTTGAATTATGGGGGTATGTGTGATTTTGTATTTCTTTGAAACTTGGCTTCCCAGCCAGTGCCCTTTGGGGTAACCATTACCTCAGTGCTTGCACGCTGAGGTTCTTTGTCTTTTATGCCAGTGTCAGCAAAAAGGCACTTAGGGAAAAGTCTAGATATTTTTTTAAAAGGCTTGACCTTCTTTTGACCTGAAGGAAGCTGTTTACCAGGAACTGAAATTGCAGTCCCAGTTTTTTAACAGAAAGATACCAAAATCCATTTGTATGTCATAAAACCATGCACACAGGAGCAGAATGCTTTGATCTAAGGAAGTTGTTATAAAATGCTACATTTTATGAGGTAACAGGAGAGGAACTTTCTTCCTAGAGAACCTGTATGAATTTTATCTTACGGGTGCCAGTGGTCTACTGGGAACTTCAAAAGGCTTAACTCTGAAATGTCATATCCATGCTAATTATAGATCTCAGAATTTGATTCTTAATGTTTGGAAATTTTGGAAACAGCGCAACAGTGCCATCTTCTGGCCTAAAAGAGACATCTCCTGGCCAAACAGAGTAGTTGCTCTGAACAAGGAATTGATGACACTGCAAGATTACAGAAGGGTATTTAAATCCCCAGCACAGGGCATTTGGACACACATTTTCATCTGGACACTCTGCTTGACACGCACCAGAAGCCAAACTGCTGAGACCCAGTGTGGCTGCCAACCAAAGACTAAAAGAAGGACTGCAATATTTTGCAAACCAGGAGTTCACTGGACTTTGAAATCTTGATACCCAAGGTAGACTTAGCTAACGTGTTTTAATGCATTTGTCTGTTATTTTTCTCATTCTGTTTCTTATACTGTAACCTAATTTAGTATATGTTTTCTTTTACTTGTAATTGCATTTAAGTATTTTAGTAAAAACTTTTGTTTGTCTAAAGATGTTCTGCCTGAGTGAGACTTTATTTGTATGTGAATTGTGAAAACAGTACGGGTGGAGAGTTGCAACATTAGGCACGGTCCATACTTGAATTAGCAAGCGACTGCATGGTTCTCTCCTCAGGGATGTCTTACTACTGCAGCCTGCTAGTCACTAAAGGATTGGAGTGCCACTCTGTGGCAGACATAAGTTGAGCGGCAGTAGAATAGTATTTAGACCCAGAGGTGTTGTCGTCTGCTTTTGATCATCAGTGATGCTAAATTCTGAGTGTTTGTTCTCTCTTGCTGCTGAATTCAAAGCATTGCTGCCCATGAAGTACAGAATTGATGAACGGATGCACAGTAATGGGCAACAAGATCACAGTTCGGATAAGAGGGAGTTCAGGTTAGCCGGGGTACAGTTAAACAGGACTGTACTGTAATGCCTTTTGGAATGAAGAACACCCCTGCCACCTTCAAAAGGTTGGTCAACCAGGCATTACATGGTACTGAAGAGTACGCAGTGGCTTATCTGGATGATATTGCCATCTTCAGTGCCAGCTGGAAGGAACACCTGTCCCACCTGAAGGAAGTGTTGGGTAGGATACAGAAGGCCAGGCTCACTGTTAAAGCTGAGAAGTGCCAGGTTGCCATGGCGGAGGTGCATACCTAGGACATGTAGTAGGGCATGGGCAACTACATCCCAATCAAGCCAAGATTGAGGTGATAGAGGCATGGCCCAGGCCTGAAACCCAGAAGAGGTTTGGAGTTTCCTAGAGACTGTCTGATACTATTGAAAGTTTGTACCAAATTACAATACTCTGGCAGCTCCCCTCTTTGGCCTGCTAAAGAAAAGAATGCCCAAGAAGGTATAATGGGAGCCAGGCTGTGAATGAGCCTTCGCATGGTTAAAGGAGGCACCATGCAGTGCCCCTGTGTTGGCCAGTCCAGACTACAGTAAGGCATTTGTAGTCCAGACAGATGCTTCAGATGTGGGGATTGGAACAGTCCTCGGTCAGACCTCTAACCAAGGGAAAGATCACTCAATAGCGTATCTTAGCAAAATGTTGGTTCCCCAGGAGCAGGCATATTCTACAGTCAAAAAGGAATGCCTTGCACTGGTATGGGCCCTGAAGAAATTACATCAGTACCTCAACAGAAGGCACTTTGAGGTATAGACTGATCATACCCCCCTCGTGTGGCTGAAACAGATGGGTAAAATGAATGGTCATCTTTTAAGGTGGAGTATTGCCTTACAGGGCTGCAATATGACCATTACCCACTGAGCCAGATCGGCGAATGCCAATGCAGACAGGCTATCTTGCCAGTTAGAGCAGTGAACAGAATTTGTAAAAATCATACCATGCCTAGGGATGGAGTCCCACCATTTCAGTCTAGGAGGGAGGGGAGTGGCGAGCTGCCCGACCGCTAGTCTTTATTTGTAGATATAATTCTGTGTATGTATATATATATTTATATATAATGTATGTGTATGTGTGTGTTATTGTAATCCTGTGTATATGTACAGGCCAAAAGACATGCCAGTGTTAGCAGAAAGGACCTAGGGAAAAGACTAGATTAAAAAAAAAAGGTTTGACTTTCTTTTGACCTAAAGGCAGCTGTTTGCCAGGAACTGAAATTGCATTCCCTGTTTTTTTAACATAGATATGTCAAAAAACCATGCACTCAGGGGTGGAATGCTTTGATCTAAGAAAGCTGTTATAATATACTACATTTTGTGAGGGAACAGGAGAGGAACCTGCTTCCTTGAGAACCTGTGTGAATTTTATCTTACGGGTGCCAGTGGTCTACAAAGGACTTCAAAGGGCTTAACTCTGAAATGTCATATCCATGCTAATTACAGGTCTCAGAATCTGATTCTTAATATGTTTGGAAATGTTGGAAACAACGCAACAGTGCCATCTTCTGGCCTAAAAGAAACATGTCCTGGCCAAACAAAGTAGTTGCTCTGAACAGGGAATTGATGACACTGCGAGATTACAGAAGGGTATTTAAACCCTCAGCTCAGGGCATTTGGACACACATTATAGCGCAGTGGTTTAAGGCTCTGCGCTGCAAATCTGGAGGCTCTGAGCTGCAAATCTGGAGACCTGGGTTTGAATCCCGCAGCCTCCACTTGCATACTGTGTGACCTTGAGCAAGTCATTTAACTTCCCTGTGCTCCCAGATCGCACCTGTAAACAAACTTTCAGCTTAGTGTGCCACTCCTGGTTAAACAATTGAAAAAAAAAAAACATTTTCATCTGGACACCGTACTTGACACACACCAGAAGCCAAACTGCTGAGACCCAGTGTGGCTGCCAAGGACTAAAAGAAAGACTGCAATATTTTGCAAACTAGCGATTCTCTGGACTTTGAAATCTTCATACCAAAGGTAGACTTAGCTAACATGTTTTAATGCTTTTTCTGTATATTTTCCCATTCTGTTTCTTATACTGTAACCTAATTTAGTATATGTTCTTTTACTTTTAACTGCATGTAAGCATTTTAATAAAAACTTTTCTTTGTCTTAAATAAGTTCTGCCTGAGTGAGACTTTCTCTATTTGTGTATGAATTGTGAAAACAGTATTAATAATCTGTTCTACCATAGATCATAAGTTTGCAATTTGGAGAAGATTGGGTCTTCAATTCTTTAGACAATTCCTATGTCACACGGGCATTGTCCCTTTTGAAACTTTAAAGGCAACCTATAGCTTAATGGAAACAGACATTTACAGGTATATCCAGGTTAAAAATTATATTTTAAGACAGAGAGAAGTGGAAACAAAATTACCTGAACCTATCCCCTTGGCATGGACATACATAGAAGACCATATAAATGGTCATATATTGGGATAGCAAGTGGGTAACATCTATAAAATTCTCAGAGAAGGGATGGGTGATTCATCACTCACTATTCTTAATAGCTGGTGTAAGGATTTATCTGAAGATATATCAGACCAGGATTGGTTACGGGCACCTCCCTTAGCTTGTAAAGTAACACATTCCACAAAATGGTGAGAATTTGCCTGGAAGTGCCGTAGTTGCTTTTTTTGTTCCCCAGCTATCCTAGCGAAATATCTTCCATCCAGCTTTGGCAAATGTTGGAGGAATTGTGCATGTACACATGCTGACCAGAGTCATATATTCTGGACATATCCTCAATTAACTCCCTTTTGGTGCATGCTCCAACAGGAGGTATCAGACTGTTTGGGTGAGCCAGTCGAGTTTTCAGCTGAATCGATACTTTTGGCTATATTTCCTCCACACAGACCCCCATGGCAGTGTACTGTGTTACCCATATATATTTTAGCTGCAAAGAAGGCGATCACTAGGTGATGGAGAACCTCAGTTATTCCCACTTTAAAAGACTGGAGGGGTGGTCCTGGATAGTTATAATGTGGAATCTCTTACAGCCAGACTCCATGATAAATACCAGGCATTTGAAATCTCCTGGAGACCTTGGGTATTGTACTTGTCTACTAGCGACCCAGATTTTGTCCCCTGAGCCTCTCCACACTATTACTATATGTGTTCTGTCGGGAGAGATGAAGACCCTCATAAGGTTTCTAGAATGTTGTCATCACATCTGGGTGATTTATAAATTTTTAAACTTTCCTAGAAGGAATCATAAAAAAATATATAATTATATAACAAGGTGAATACACCATTATGCTAATAACCTCAGTCTATATAAAATGAAAATGCAAAGACACTGGTAAAATTATAATGATTTTTATTATTCTGGATATATTGTATCAGCTCATACCACTAATAATTGTATACCCCAAGATAATGACTGTATATGTCACATCCTTGAATAAAAATAAAATATTAAAAAAAAAAGTATTAATAATCTGTGAAAACTGTTATGGCCAAAGCGGTCACACTATAAGCAACCAAATTGAAAAGGGATCTGGAAGCGACATCTGGAAGGATAGGGAGAATACCATAGTCTACAAAGATTTTGAACCAGGCTGTTCCAGATCCTGTAGAGAGAAGGTCAAATCAGGTGTTACACTGCTACCCCAAAGAGAATGTGACACCCGGGTCTTCCTCCTTTGTGTAATAGCCAAGGAAAAGTTCATATTTGGCCACAAGACTCGAGACTGGTATTGTGCCCTTACCCAGAGCTAGAGGGATGCACTGGATCCTTGTGGCAGCGGTGCAGTCGTGACCTCAGCGAGCATTCAGAAAGCACAAGGAGGGTATCACTGTGAGTACAGTGGACCTGATCCCAGGAGTGGATTCATGACAGGCCCTCTGATAGTGGGGTTATATATTTTCAGTTTTAGTGTTTTTTTTTTCTACTAATGTGCATGTAAAAACTGTATCACCCAGTTTTTTTTTTTACTAGTTTTTTTTATAAAATATTTTTTCTACATGTAATTTTGTAGGCCTTTCTCCCTTTTCTCCCTGACCAGGGACTCCAGCAGACATGTATGTACATGTGCGTGGAGGCACACATGCACACTAGGTACCAGCTTGGCCCCTTTTAGCCCCACCCCTGGCTATTGCTTTCGCATCCTTCACGCCTACACTTCCCACAGGACCTCCACTCGGTGGGAGCAGAAATAAGGAGGGTGCAGGCATCCACCATGGGAGGGGAGAGCTGCCTTGTGGCTGCTCATTCCTGCTCCTCCCCATGCTAGCTCCCCAATGACCCGAGGTCATTCCTGAACCCGGGTCACCGGCGTAATGCAAGGTGAGGCATCCAGTGCCCGAACCCTCAGCACCACCGGGCTGGCTTTTATAAAATATTTTTAAAGCATGTGAGAAATTAGATTATAGTTCCTTTTAAATCTGCTGTCTCTGGGAGTACAAGTGGGTGTGGATGGCAGGAGTCATTTGATTTAAAAGCTTTTGTTTTGGTTAAACTTCAATGGCTGAGTCACTTTCATGAAACAAAAACAAAACAAAACAAAAAATACATGCTTTGTATGTTAATAGTGGCCAGACATTTCCAGCTGGGCAGATGGCAATGATAGCAAATGGGCCTTGCTCTAATAAACAAATTCAATTTGGACCAGCTGGGGAAAAAATGAGGTTCCCAGATATAGGAATGTCCAGGATTTGATGTCAGAGAGACATGTATGATGATGCAGGTGTAATGGGCCAGCCAGCCGAAGGTATTTCTGTTGCATGTTTAAAAATTAGAATTCATTTATGCTTTGGGACATCACAGGTTCGAGTCTGCCATAACTCTCCAGTTCCCAGTTGGGAATATATTTCTTCTACACCACTTAGAGATTTAGATAGTGTTGAGTTAGGCTTTTCTGTGTGACTTCTATCTTTTCAAAATGTGTTTATTTTTCTCTCTGTAGAAATACTGTAATCTCATAGTTTTTAGTGTGCATTATCTTGTAACATATGTCAATATAGTGGCATATTCATTATTATGTTTGCTTGTGCACATGCACAAGAAACATATTGCATCAGCTTGCTGTAGTAGCGAGTTGTGGAGGTGCGGCAGTGTTGTGGCGAATGCCAGCTGTCCATTTTGGAGCTGGTCTCTGTGGCACCAATAGAGGAGCAAGCTGTCCATGACAGCAGTATTGTAGCATGCCACCAACTTGAAAGAAACTCGCCGCTGCAATCAGGGAGTGCTCCGTCATTAACAACCAGCTGTTTTTGCTGCTGGGGCAGTCCTTGATTTCAGCGGTGAATCACAGTTAGCTTTGTCTGGTGTCCCATTTCAATAAACATGGCAGTGACTATCGCCGTCCACCTCTCGCAGTCCCCAGCAAGCTGACTTCGGGGATGGCCAATCCTCCTGTTGGCATATCCCCTCCCCAGTTTGTTTGCCAATGGGGGAGCCCAATCCCTGTTGGCATATGTGCCCCATTCCTGTGTTTATGTGATGAGGGGAGTGCTCAATTCTCCTCGGCATCATCCACCCCCCGACACGCTTGCCGATGGGGTATTCAATCCCCTGTCAGCATGTTTAACACCCCCCATCTCATCGGCATTTTCCTGCTGCCATTGTGTGCCACAGTGGGAGCCCACCCCAGTGTGGCTAACATGACCCCCAAAATGATAGGACACACTGGGAGCCCACCAGTCTGTGTGTAAAAGGAAAAATGGTCCCTGTTTTTCAAACCTGAAACAAGAAAATGATCCATTGCTGTCTGTGGCACCCCTCCCAACACGCACCTACCTCATCTTTACTTTACACCCCCACCCCATACTTACCTTTGGAGCCCGACGCTTCGATCTTTGGTGGACTGGAAACACGTCTGCACTCTTCAAAGCCAACCACGAACTGAAGAAATGCCGGTAAGCTGTATAGTGGCATAAATGTGGATATCTTGGCCATTTTTGTGAATTGTGGCACCACATTTTCAACATGGAGATTTTGGGACCCTATCTCCTGAGTTCAGTGACTGTCATCTGGTTATTCAGTCCCGGAAGGTGATTTCGCCGTCACTGTGCGGAATCACCTTTTGGGACCAATTAACAAAACAACAGTGTCACTGTTCATGAGGTGGGCTCCCAAAAAGCTTATGTTGGCAAATTTGGTGAAAGAATTCCAAAAAATTACTGTGTTACAAGCGTGTATTGCGCAGTTTCCAAGCACGCTCATAATTTTGTGAATTTTTAATATTTTCACTCCAGATTTTCAACATTGACATTTTTTTACACCTCCTTATGAACAGTATAGCTGCCATTTTTCTCATCCTGGCTGAAATGTGTTTTCGCATTTCCGGCGCAGAATAGTGCGGTTGCTGTGGGAAATCAGTGTTCAGACAGATTACAAAAATCACAGTGACAGTGTTCATAAGCAGAGGTCGCAAAATGCCTATGTTGAAAATTTGGTGACAAAAGTCCATAAAATGTCTATGTTACAAGTGTGCATTGCGCAGTTTCCATGCACACTTGTAACTTCAAGAATTTGTAATATTTACACTCAAGATTTTCAACATTGTCAATTTTTTTACACCTCCTTATGAAGAGTACAGCTGCCATTTTTCACATCCTGCCTGAAATGTGTTTTTGCACATCTGGCGCGCACAATGGCACAGTCGCTGTGGGAAATCAACATTCGGGACAGATTAAGAAAATCATAGTGACAGTGTTCATGAGCAAATATCACAAAATGCCTATGTTGAAAATTTGGTGAAATAATTCCACTAAATGACTGTGTTATGAGAATTCATTGTGCAGTTTCCACATACGCTTGTAACTTTGAGTATTTTTAATATTTTCACTCCAGATTTTCAACACTGTTATCTCTTCACACCTCCCTATGAATGGAACAGCTGTCATTTTTCACATCCTGCCCGAACTGTGTTTTCACACATCTGGTGCAGAATGGCACGGTCGCTGGGAGAAATCAATGTTCGCGGGACAGATTAACAAAATCACAGTGCCACTGTTCATGAGCAGATGTCTCAAATGCTTTCATAAGGTGGGGGTCACACAAAGGCCATGTTAAAAATTTGTAGTGCAAATACCAACAAATGCCCAAAGCATTAGGGTTTCTAACCTTAACGTCCCACTCTGTACAGACTGACAGGTGTCAGGGGTGTGCCTTTGGATTGCAAGCTGTAATGCTCATGCCATTCCACCCTACCCCCACCCTGAAGCCAGTGACAGGCATCAAGGTGTGCCTTTGACTCTTTGGCCCCAGAGTTCACCCCATTCTCCTATGCTGCATCCATTTCAGCATATGTCCTTTTGAAATGGGGTGACTGTAAAGCCAAAACACCCCAAGGCACACCTCAACACTTGTTGGTGTCTGCAGGATAGGGTGAGGTGAAATGCCATGAGCGTTATGGGCAATGACCCAAAGGCACACCCTAATGCCTGTCCATCTCTGCAGGGTGGAGGTGGGGTTGGTGTGAGTTCAGTACTTTACTGCGATTCCTAGTCTGCATCTGTCTGACTCCTGCATGTCCAATGCTAATATCAGCAAGCAAACATTTGGCATTGACTAACGCTTGTTTTTATGTACCTCATGCTTTCTGTGACTAACTCACTTCAGATATAGATAACAAGGGGTAAATTGACAAGTTTGTGATCCATTTCTGAAGAGACAGGCTACAAAGTTACATATCATTGCTATTTTCTTTGTAATATATTTTTAAGTCATATAGGAAATAAGATTACAATTTCTTTCAAATCTGCTGTCTCTGTGAGAACAAGTGGAAGTGAGTAGCAGAAGCCATTTGATTTAAAAAGCTTTTATTTTCTTTAAACTTCAATGGCTGAGTCCCTTTCATAAAAAAATATGTATGTAAACAGTGGCTAGACATTTCTAGCTGTGCAGACAGTGATGATAACAATAGGGCCAAGCTCTAATAGACAGATCCAGTTTGGACCAGTCTGGGAAGATGGTGGTCCCCATATATCAAAGGAAAGTCCAGGATTTGATGTCAGATAGACATGTATGAGGCTGATGCAGGTGTAGTGGGCTGGGCAGCGAGCCATAAGTATTTCTGTTGTATGTTGAAAAATGAGAACTTGGTTATGCTTTGAGGCATTGAACTAGTAACAGCAGAGGTTCGAGTCTGCCATAACTCATCAGTTCCCAGTAGGGATAATCTACTTCTGCTCAGCATTGAGTTAGGTTTTTCTTTGTGACTTCTGTCTTTTCAAAATTTGTCTATTTTTTTATCTCTGTAGAAATACTGTATTTTCATACCCTTTAGTGCATGCTATCCTGTAACATACGTACATATTGTGGAGTATTAAATGGTATTTTTATATACTTCATGCTTTCTGTGACTAAGTCATTTCAGGTATAGATAACCAGGGCTAAACTGGCAGTTTGTGATCCATTTCTGAAGAGGGAGGCCATGATGTTACATTTCTAAAGTGAAGTGTTCTTAGCTCTGACAAAAGGGGTTAGTCAGTTGGCCTTTGGAAATGAGTACTGTACTATGTGAGCAGTGGCTCATAGAACAAAGAAACATAGACTTTGATGGCAGATAAGGACCGCTTGGCCCACCTAGTCTGCCCATTTCCCTACCTATTGGATAAGCTACAGATCCTAGTTAACCAACAGCCTACTTCTTCCTACCCCCACACCAGAATTGCCTTATGTCTATCCCATGCATTCTTGAATTCCTCCACTGTTTTTTGACCCACAGCCTCCTCAGGAAGGCAGTTCCATGCATCCACCACCCTCTCTGTGAAAAAATACTTCCTCATGTTGCCCTCTATCTTCAGATTGTGTCCCCTTGTTCTTGCCCATCTCTTTTTCTGAAAGATGCTACCCTCCTGGACTTTGTTGATTCCCTTAAGGTATTTGAAAGTTTCTATCATGTCCCCCTCTCCCTCCTTTCCTCAGAGGTATACATATTAAGCTCCTTTCATCTCTCTTCATATGGCTTCTGTTGCAGACCCTGCACCATTTTAGTTGCCCTCCTCTGGACTGCCTCCATCCTGTCTATGTCCAGAACTGCACGCAGTAGTACTCCAGATGGGGTCTCACCATCTGTACAGAGGGATAACAACTTCTTGTTTTCTACTGGTGATGCTTCTTCCTATACATCCCAGTATCCTCCAGCCATCCCTACTGCCTTCTCACATTGCTTGCTTACCTTTAGGTCACATGCTATGACTACCCCCAGGTTCCTTTCCATTTTTATTGCTCCATTGTGTACTCTTCCCCTGGGTTTTTGTTTCCCAGGTTCATTACTTTGCACTTCTTTGCATTGAATCTAAGCTGCCATACATTTGACCATTCCTCCACTCTTGCCAAGTCCCTTCTCATCCTTTCCACCCCGCCTTGTGTATCAACCCGTTGCAGATCTTTGTGTCATCTGCAAAGATGCATACTTTTCCTTCCAGTCCTTCTGCAATGTCACTTATAAAGACATTAAAAAGGACTGGACCCAGTACCGAACCCTTTGGTACCCCACTAGTACCCCCCCTTTCTTTGGAGTGGACTCCATTTACTATTATCCTCTGTGCCGTGTTGTCCAGCCAATTTATTTACCCAGGCTACCACCCTGAGACCCACTCCCAGGCTTGCTAATTTGTTTATTAATCTTTTGTGTGGGACTATGTTAAATGCCTTGCTAAAGTCTAGGTAGGCCATATCCACAGCCCCTCCCTGGTCTACTACTTTGGTCACCCAGTCAAAGAAATCTATTACATTCATCTGACATGTCCTTCCCGCTGTGAATCCATGCTGCCTTGGGCCCTGTGCCCTGCTGGCCTCTAGGTGCTCAACAATTCTTTTTTTCATGCTTTCTGTGACTAAATCATTTCAGGTATAGGCTCTGGTGGGATTCAGTTGGATTTGGAACTAGAGATGCCCCAAGTGTAGAGTCATGCTGAATGGTGGTGGCATAGTTTTATTTATTTATTGAATTTTGTTGACTGGGTAAACCCACTGGGCCTCAGAGAGTCTTTTTTTCCTGGGGCAACCTGGGATTAATTACATGAATTAATCTATTATTAATGGGGCAACTATTGCCCCATTTCCCTCCTTCCTACCCTCGCCAAACTTTAAGAGCATTTAGTTCTCTCTCAGCTATCACCCTTCCTTTCTGATTCCTCCTTCTTCACCCCCTTCCAATCTGGTTTTTGGAAGAACCATTCAACAACCACCTCCCTCCTTAGGCTTACTGACTCCATCCTTTCAGGGATGGACAATGGCCTGATCACCTTGGCCATCTTTGTTGACCTAGCCAAAGCTTTCAACACTGTTTCCCATTCCCTGCTTCTTGATTCACTCTCCTCAGCTGGCCTTGTTCCGTCAGTCACCAACTGGTTTAAATCCTACTTCATTGGCAGGACCCAATCAGTGAGAATCCTTGATTCCATCTCCCCTCCACTCCCATCAATGCTGGTGTCCCTCAGGCCTCAGTGCTTGGTTCCCTACTCTTCTCCATTTTCCTTAATGATCTTCACACAGCTTGCTCATCATCTTCTATCCACGTGTACGCTGTCGATACTATTTTGCACAGTTCCGGCAAAAACCCTGCTGCTGTGCAAACCAGCTTACAGCATGACTTCAACCAAGTTCAACTCTTGTTTGCTTCTCATCAGCTTTTTCTAAATACCAAGAAGACAGTCTCAATGATCTTTGGCACCAGGCAGAGACTCTCTAGGCTCACGGCCCTACCCATCTTCCACACCCTTGGTGAGACCATCTTGGAGGACACCTCCTCATTTAGATATCTGGGGGGTTGGTTGACTGAACTAGCACCTCAACTTCTCTATGCATATCGATGCTTTCCTGAAGAAACTTCACCCCAAAAGTGGTGCTCTGTACAGGAATCGCAGTTGCATCCCACTGACTGCGAAGTGAAATTGTCCAGAAGATGATACTCCCCATCTTTGACTACTGTGACATAGTCTATGGAACTGCTCCAAAATCTTCCCTGACCAAGTTGGACAATCTCTTTAACTCCTTCTGCCACTTTGCTATCGACTCCCCTTCCTGCTCCCACCACTGTGAACTCTACCGCTCTCTAACCTTCCTTCTACTATCTCACAGATGCATCTCTCACTGTGCCAAACTAACCTCCAAACTCTGGTTTGGGGGGGCTCCCCTCCTATTTCTCATCCTCTCTCTCTCCACTCCACCTCTCCAACCCACTCTGTCAGATCAAATGATGCCTGCATCTTGATGGTTCCTCGCTGCTCCACCCTCATCGGTCAGACTGGTTTCACCCATCGTTTCCCTAAAATCTGGAATTCCCTCCCCCTGAAATACAACACTCCTCCTCCAACTACTCCCTTACTTCTGCCCTATACAATTACCTTTCCCTCAGCTGTTCCTGCTTTAACCCACTTTAATACCTATCCCCAATTTCTGCCTTCCTACTGTGAACCCCCCGGCAAGGTTCTGAACATCCTGAAGGGAGAAAATCAGAAAATGGCTACTCCTTCTCCTCATATTCAGTTCTTGCCTCTCCCCCTCTTCTCCACCTGCCCTTCTGGGTCACCAGTGTGCACAACCTAACCCCATCCTTTTTACTCCAATAGCACTTGCGTACTACTGTGAGCCTGCTCCCGGTACATTC
This sequence comes from Neoceratodus forsteri, assembly GCA_016271365.2. Classification (NCBI taxonomy): domain Eukaryota; kingdom Metazoa; phylum Chordata; order Ceratodontiformes; family Ceratodontidae; genus Neoceratodus; species Neoceratodus forsteri. The sequence goes on along the minus strand of CM057452.1, from coordinate 1,591,267,382 downwards.
ATGCACTATAAATGATTCTATCACATTATTACTGTTTTGTACATTTGTATATTCTTTGTATGATTTTGGACATGTATTGTAATTGACTCAATGTTCCACTACTGTTTATTGTACAATACCTTGTGTTACAACTGTTGCACAATCTTACAATGTTTTATGGTTTGTACTACCCACATACTATTGTAACTGATCATCCTTCACAACCCTATGTAACCCCTCCCCCCAGGTCGCACCGTGAGACAAGCAACTTGTTGTTCAGTGTGCCCTCCCGGTGAAACATTTCAATAAATAAATAAATAAATAAAATTACAAAACAGGAATACAGTATAATGAAACACAAACAGTTGGAGGTACAATTTAGAGCAGATTACTTGACAAAGATAACTTAATGGTTAGCAATAAACATACATTTAGACTATAGTATGAATTTACATCAGTTTCCATATGAGTATAGTAAAGTCAAAGCAGACAAGGAAAAACTGCAGTACAGTAGTAAGTTAACCCTTTCAGGCATATAAAGAGTTGTGAAAACTGGTAGCATTGTGGACTGAGGTCTGGGAGCATATCAGTCTGTGGCAGTGTGTGACAAGAAGCTCCTGCCACTCTTGAGGATCAACCTTTTCTTAAATCTGTTGCAACAGTTCTTCTATTTCTTAGCCTAATCTGTCCTTTACAATTTCTAGTCCATAAGGTTGGCCACTTATGGGCACCCCCTTCCCTTTCTTGACTATACTATAGTGTCCTCTTTAATTTTCCTTTTCCCTCTCAGGTCTTCGTACAGGGAGGTTATTGTGGTGACCTCCAAACATATGTAAAATAGGTTGTGTTTATTATTGTTGGATTTAGAATGTGATAGCACAATGTCATAAAATACCTTGATGTATATACCTTATGTTTATGAAACCTGCAAATGTTGAAAATACCATGGCACTAGGTGTTTTTGATAATGCTAAAACGTACTAGATGACTACTATAAAAATGAAGTTAGTTGTGCTATTTAAAATGCATGTAAATTGCTATAAACTGAACAAGTCTAACATGTCATGGTAATTTGCATATATCCCATGATGCTTTGCATTATGGAAGTATGTATGATGTTGTATTTCTTTGAAATTTGATTTGTTGCCAATGCCCTTTGGGGTAACCCTTTTTTCAGTCATTCTGCATTGAGGTTCTTAGTCTATAGCTTGTTTTTTTTTTTTTATTTTATTTTTGGGACCCCACTACCCAAGCAAACGGGGCCTGCATAGGGGTGGAGGTTGCATCTCAACTGGTAAGTTCGATCAGAGATCAGTATCAGTAGGTGCTGGCTAAGTGCAGAGAAAGGACATACGTAGTCTGTTGGCCGCAAACTGATGTACTGAAGAAGGAATATGCTATTGCTGAAGCTTATTTCCTGTATTTTGAATAAACATCCACAGAGATTGTGTGTTAAACCTGAGGTTCGGTGTCTGGTTCATCTGTTATCCCACAGCTCCTCCACACAGTGCATAACCTATGTTTCTTTGCATTAAATTTACTTTACCACACCTTAGATCACTTTTCCAGGCTTTCAATATCCTTTTATTGTGCATTGTTTATTCTTTAATTTGTGTCCACCCTCCCACAGATCTTGATGCCGTCAGCAAAGAAACAGACCTTGCTCTGTATACTGTCTGTTATATCACCTATGAAGTTGTTGAACAATACTGGCCTCAGGACAGATCCCTGTGGCACCTCACTTGTAATGCCTGGCCCTCCTACATACAACAATCCCCTGCTGAGTTCTACCATACCGTTCTTTTTCCATCTGCCTATATAACCCATTTAGAAAAGTTAATTTGCTTTGTCTGGCATGGCCTTCCTGTTATGACACATGCAGCCTGTTGTCCTGTAGTCCATTAGCTTCCAGGAACATAAACATTTACTCTTTTACTCTAGATGTTTGCTGGTTCTACTGTTCTTCTTGGGCTACATACAGTCCTCTGTGACTGTACATAGACCCAGGAGGACAGCAGCGCCAGCAAACAAAAGATCAGCGCTTATAAAAACTGTAACATGAACTGCAGGATACTGAATCTCTCACTGCTGCAACCCAGCTCTAACAACTGCAGGGGAATCTGGGATTTCCAGTTACAGCAAACATCAGCTTTGGAGCCAGCAGGATCAGCCAGATACAGTTTAATATACTGCAGTAAACCGTAAGTAAAAAAATTGCTTTTTTTTGCAGACAAACTGCAAATTGGTGCCAGCACCACACTGGAGTGTGGGATTCTTAGTGCTGACTGTTCCCCTTTAAAAATACAGAAACCAGAAGAAATTCTGAGCTCATACAAAAAAGAAAACGAAATCTGTGATTGTCCCTACCTGCAAATCTCAAAATGGGCAAAGGGCACTTGCCTATATTATACCATTATAGGGGCAATGTCTTTTGGTTGCCGGCATTTGAATGCCTGCATTAGAGTGCCTGTCATGTTAGCGAGTGGAATGGAGGAGCACTGGATTATAGGCCTACATGTGATGGTTCAGAGTGCTTGTTCCACAGCTGGATGCAGTTGTATGTAGGCAGATGATGACATGGTTTTACACTGGGCAGGTGGTTTGAATTTGCAGCCAGGATATGTGCTTTCAAAGTGTCTGGGTGTGTATCAGAAGTATACCATGCACTGTGGAGTCTACTGTATTACGGGTGTGTTTCCCAGTATGTGGCGGAGTACATCAAAGACTACCTGTTAGGCATTGCAATGCACTTTCACCTCCATATGTGACACTATGAGCTGCAGTTTGTTTGTTTGGAGACTGATACAGACATTGTAGAGTATGGAGCTATTGCACTGCATGGGAACCGAACTGAAATCCTGAAAAACACAGTAGCACATGTGGTGTTCTGTTAAGGGGTACAGGATGCGCACAATAAAGTCACAGCATACAAATATAATGCCTCATGTCCCTTTCTTGCACTGGTCCCCAGTGCAAGTGCACCTCAGAGTTTGTTATAATAATAGCTGGGGGTGTGGGCGGAGATAGTGTAAATGTTAATTTTTCTGGTGCATGTTGCCAGTACTTGGTTCAGTTTCCTCTGTGTGGGAGTGTCCTGGCTGGTTCTCACACTGCAGGCTTTCATTCCCATCATGGTTGATCTGTTGGTACAGTGCTCTGTGAAGTTGCGGTATTTTTGAGGCACTCTAATTGCCGTCTCTCTCATGGCACATCAAACTTGACGAACCCTTGCCTATTCGGCATCACAGATGTGGACTCATGTTCTTTGCAAATGAGGCAAACTGATAGTTATAATACTTTTAAAACTCATTTGATTTTTTTAGTTGATTATAAATGTTTTTAACTTGTATTTTTATATAAACATTTACTAATTTGTACATTATAGTTACCCACCTCGTAATGAAACACTAAAATAAATACAAGAAATAACAAACATTACATTTTCATCCATGTGATGAACCACATCTTTTGGGATTGACTCAAACATTTTGCTAAGCTCTGATGTAAGGCTTACAAGTATGTAGTTACTTGGGACAAACAAAAGAGCAAATTGTTCTTTAATTTACAATTTGGATCATTCTTTAAGCAACAGCTGGACATCAACATTATTTGGCAGGCTTTGATTATTACCCCCAGAGGGCAATCACAGAGTCTCTGAGACCAGGGCCTCATCCTTGCTTTCTCTGCAGATCAAACTGGGTTAGATGAGATGATGATGTCCTGTGCAGAGGTGAAAAATTGCAGTACACTGGCAGTGAACAGTCACTTGAGGTTCCAAGGCATTCCACAAGGCTATGTGCATGGCAGGTGATGACTGTACATCCTTTTCAGATTTCTTGCAAAAAGCTTCTACTGTAGTCTCTGGGATCCTGACTCAGTTAGTCATCTTCTCCAGAGGCAGTCTGAGGCTGAGGCAAAGCATCCTCATACTTCAAACATGGATGGTATTCCATGCAGTAACTGCATGTCGACAGAGCTGATAGTCATTGGTGTCCCACAGCAGCCAGTTTGGCTATGGTCTATATGTAAGTTAACTGGTTGTTGTCCATTTTGAGCATTATCTGTGTCCCATACAGGAGGTATTTGTGGATCTGGTCCATGACAGCCCACGTGAGTACCAGGAACTCCAACTTATTGATGGGATAGTTAGGCACAACTGGGGCCAGGCTTTGGTTGGTAAAGATGACAGGTCCCAAGCCTTCAGGATAGTCTTGATAGAGTTAGGCTCCCAATCAACTAAGGCTGGCATTATTATGCTGGGCATGTGGTTTCGCTGGGTTTATATATATCAGGATGAGTGAGTGGGTAAGCAGGGAGATGATTTCAGGGAATGCTCCTTCATAGGACATGTCTCACTGGGACACAAATGGCTCGTAGACCTTGAAGTAGACCTGAGGCTCCTTTCATTCTCTGCAACTGATTTTTCTATGCTTTGTTCATGGGGAGATACCCTTGGGTCAAATTCAGGAAGGGCCTTGCCATACAAATGTAATCTTTGATGAACCACCTATAGTACTCGCAGAAGCCAAACCAAGCAATTGTTGCATGTCTTTCATACTCTGGGGTTGAGGCCAAGTAAAACAAAATGGTTATATTAAATGCACGCTGAAAATAGAAAATAGAGTTAAAAATCTACGTTTCGACCTTAGGTCTTTTTCAGGAAATATCTAAAAGAGAAAAAAAACAAGTTAGTGTAGAGGAGAGGTAAAATGAGAGAGATATGTATGTGGAGAAAGAAGAAGGGGGAGGCAAAGGGAGAAGAAGTGATAAATGATAAGATTAAGAGAGAATCTGTGAAACAAAAAGGTGATGATGGGAAAGATAAAACATAATGGGAGAGAAAGAGCTGGGGAAGATCCCAGGTAGAGACTGATTAGTCGGAGGCCAAGTAGTCAACACCTACACTTGGCTGGAATCAATCTAAATCCTCTGGGCAATGTGCTCCACATACTTTACAGAGCTCTGAAAGAATTGACATTTGTTTATAGGTAGCTTAAAGGGAATATAAACAAGCATTTTTTGCAATAACTTACTTACTGTGCAGCCACCCTGGTCCCCAATGTACCATTTCACAACAAAGGTGAAAAACAAAGTGTTAAAATAACAGTTATTTTTGTTTTAAAAACTGCAATTCCAGGAAGTGAGCTGTATGCATATTTGAACCCCAGTGCCTGTGTTCACACAAGAGAACAAAAGCTGATGATGTCACTCTAGCAAGCTGTCTCTGTATCATCTTGGAGCTTTACGTTGTGTTCCATTGCATTCCTGTAAATAGTTTGGTAATAAAATGTGTTGTAAAAGAAAATTCAGTGAGTATTTTTGTCTTTCTGGTCTACAACAGGCAAAAATTCAGTGAATGTCTGTTCAAAGTTAATAACAGAGGAGCTCTATGTTACTATATTACTTATTTTGTATGCTTGTGGAATTAGAAATGGGGGAGCCTCTTCTGTAAAATGAGAGACTGGCATGCCTTAACGAGCAATGGCAACTATCATGTTGTAAATCTTAACTTTCCCAGTAGTTTTCTACAGCAGTGTAATACATGGATTATTTTAATAATAAGCAATGTGTCTAGTCTTGTTTTTTGTTCTGTCAGATAGCAAATTGGACCTCACTGTGACAGTCAGTACGGAGTGCTTGAATTACTTTTTTTGTAAATAAAAACTGTTAAAATTAATATCATGTCAGAATGGCTACTGTCAAAAACAGCTGTTCATACATAAAGCTGTCTTCCACTTATTGTTTGGGCGTTCAAAGTATTTTGTTTTTTGTTTGGGGGGAGTGTTTGTCCTTCTAAACTACTGTATACATGTGTGAGTTATAGGTGACAACTCATTTTAAATCAGTCATTTTATCTAATGCCATACAAACAAGCATTTCTCAATGCCGAATGTTATCTTGCTGGCATTAGCATTGGTAGTGCAGGAGTTAGAGAGATGCATAATAGGAATGTCAGTGAAGTATGGAACTGATGACAACCTCACCCCACCCTGCAGAGACTGACAGGCATTGAGGTGGGCCGTTTGGTCGTTGGCCATAACATTCATGCCATTTCACCTTACCCTACCCTGCAGACACTGACAAGTGCCTTGTGGTCATCGGGCCTTACACTCATCCCATTCCATAAGGTAATACATTGAGAAGGTTGCAGCACAGGAAAATGGGGTGAACTTTGGGGCCAAAGAGTCCAAGGCACATCTTGATGCCTGTCACTGGCTGCAGGGTGGGGTTGGGGGTGGAATGGCATGAGCATTACAGCCAACAATCCAAAGTCACACCCCTGACACCTGTCAGTCTCTACAGGGTAGGACGTTATGGTTAGAAACCCTTATGCCCAGGGCATTTATTGGTGTTTGCACTCCAAATTTTCAACATGGGCTTTTTGTGACCCCACCTCATGAAAGCATTTGGGACCTCCACTCATGAACAATGTCACTGTGATTTTCTTAATCTATCCTGAACATTGATTTCCCACAGTGGCAGATGTGCAAAAACCCATTTTGGGCAGGATGTGAAAAATGACAGCTGTACCATTCATGAGGAGGTGTGAAAAAATGGCAATGTTGAAAATCTGGAGTGACAATACTAAAAATTCTTGAAGTTACGAGTGTGTGTGGAAACTGCTCAATGCATGCTCGTGACACTGTCATTTTGTGGAATTTTTTCCACCATATTTGCCAATTGCTTACATGTCATGATGATAACCATGCCTGTAACCATTCCTGCATCCACTGCTTTTCTTTTACCGTGCCTGTAAGCCATGTCTGTATCCACTGCTTTTCTTTTACCATGCCTGTAACCATGCCTGTATCCACTATTTTTCTTTACTGTAACCACCTCATGATGTAACTCATAATGCCTCAAATGTTCCTTATGTCCTTGTTCATTCTTATAACTTGTATTGTTATCCCAGGTCGCCCCTGAAAAAGGGACCTTCGGGGCTCAGTGGGCCTACCCGGTCACCAAAACTTAATAAAATAAATAAAATAAAATAAAAATAGATTTGCAACATAGGCTTTTTGGGAGCCCACCTCATGAATAGTGACACTGTCGTTTCGTTAATTAGTCCCAAAAGGTGATTCCACACAGTGACCGCAAAATCACCTTTTGGGACTGAATAATGAAATGACAGTGACTGAGTTCATGAGGGGGGTCCTAAGAACCCCATGTTGAAAATCTGGAGCCAAAGGTTGCAAAATGGCCGAGATATCCACCTAAGTTGAAACCCCCTATTAATGCCATTATACAGCTTATCGTGAATTTTCTTCAGTTTGGCGGTCGGCTTTTGAAAAGTTCGACATCTCCCACTCCACCGAAGATCATTGTGCTGGGCTCTGGAGGTAAGTATCGGGTGGGGAGGTGGGGTGCGTAGAGGGTGGGTGTGGGTTGGGGAGGGGGCATCGTGACCATGAGGGATCATTTTTGTTTTACAGGGAACAAAAAGGACATCGTGGGGTTTTTTTTTTTACAAGTTTGCTTTCAGCACACTGGGGTGGGCTCCCAGTGTGCCACCAGTGTTTTTTGGGGAGGGGGGCTGAAGCCGATGGGGATTGGGCCCCCCATTGGCAAAGAAAGCAGGTCTGTGTTTGGGGGGCATGATGCCGAGGGGGATTGGGCACCTCTCTTGGCAGACCAAACAAGGGGGACATTATGCCAATGGTGATTGGGCTCCCTCCATTGGCAAACAAACTGAGAAGGGAGTATGCTGACAGGTGGATTGGGCACCCTCAATGTCAGCTTTGTAGGGACTGTTAGAGGTGGACAGAAAGAGTCGCCACCATGGTTATTGAAATGTTTCACATGGGGCACGTAATGTAGGTGTGTGAGATCTGCCACTGCAATGACATGCCTGTCTCTCATTACAGCAGCAGATTTCTTTCAACTTGGTGGCACACTTCTGAAGTGCTGTCATAGACAGCATGCACATTCATTGATGCCACACAGACCAGACCAAGAAAGCAGTGGCGCCATTGGCCTCAACACAGCCACACCTCCACAACCTGCTACTCCAGCAAGCTGTCACAAAATGTTGCTTGGACTGCACATGCAAGATGACATAAAAATGGTGCTTCTGCATCACTGTAGTAAACCTAATTAAATGACAGTAGCCTTGTAAGCTTCATATTAAAACCACTGTGCTGCTCGTCAGTGTGCACTTAGTTGCAATAAACAGGGCGGTATGATGACATGCATTCCTAGTTGGAAAAAAATGGAATGTATCTGGGGACGGTTTGAGCTCATGCCCTCTTTTACATACAGTTTATGTGATTTGATTCCTGGTACTGGCATGCCCATCAGTGACATCTTAAAAAAATCCAAGAAATAGAGACTTTATTACAATATTTGGAAGTAAAAAAACAACAATTAAAAACACAATAACCTGTGTAATATATAGACTGTGTGTGAGTTTGTTTCCCCCCACATAAATATAATACATGTCTAAAACTGAGAATATGCGTAAGTATGCCCCAGTTGCAGAACTGCATAATCTTGTAACCAATCATTTAATGATATCTAAGTTTATTTTCTCTGCACTTAAAATACTTTTTCTAATGCATTGTCAACTTATTTACTACTTGCCAGCAGATACAGATCACATGGTCTATCAAGTCTGCTCGAGTGTGCGGCTAGCATCCCACTCTGCAGCTGCCCCTCTCCCCTCACAATTACCCTCACACAGATGCATGCCAAGAGAGATTGAACCAGATTAAGCTGTACTGTGAAATATCTTTATGTATTTATCCTATACTTAGGGGTTTTCAAATGTCTTGCATTTTTTTTAACTGAATAAAATATATTTAAACAAAAACAGGACATTTTTCCCTTGGATTTCATCTTCTAACATAGCCAAAAAGTCATAATCCTCTAATTTTAGGTTAATACTTTGGTTTGAGACATCTAAGATGGCGAGGTCTATTAGGAATGTCTCCCTGCCTTTCAGCAGGTTCTACCATTGTGATTTGCATCTATGTATTTATCTAACTTGTATTACAATTTATCCAAAAGTCTGTGCTTCCTCAACCTCAGATGGAAAACTATTCAATGTTTTCACTGCTCTAAAGTATAACACTTGTAAATGTGTTAAAGCTTTTTGTTTTAACCTGCCATATATGCCTCTCAGTATTCACTGACTCACTGGTTGAATGTGGAGCACTTCTCTTGTTGCTAGTCCGATATCATCTGATCATGTGACCGTCTCAGCTCACTACTGGTAAACTAACTATAAACTGCAGTGCTATCAAGGGAAGAAAGTCATTTTTTTAGGTAAAAATGCAGTTTTGTACATTTGCAAGTTCACAGCACTGTACAAAACATGTATGGGGTATAAAGGATTGTTTTTCTTAATAAAGAAATACAGAGCCTGTTTATGTTCCCTTTAAGCCCAAAGCTCTCAAGGTTGTCAAGTACCTCAATCAGATGGGTTTCATGATCCTCATGGTATTTTCTGAATACAATTACATTGTCCAAATAGATTAAACAAACTAACAGATGCATATCTCCCACTACTCACTCCATAAGACATTGGAAGTTGGTAGTGTATCTGAAATGTATTGCGACATGCGCAGGAACTTATAAAATCCTAGCCGGTAAATGAATACAGTCTTTTCGTGGGCATCAGGGACCATATGTATTTGATAATACCTGCTCCCATATGCCCAGTGCAGAAAAAACAACAGCTTACACTGAGACAGTCCAATGCATCTTTGATTCTGGGTATTGTGTATTTGTTTTGTTATGGTCTGTTTGTTTAACACCCCATAATCTAACCATATGGGGGCATCCCTTTCCATACTTGTTCAGAATTCCTTTTTGAAGCACTGTTGGGAGTCTTGGTTCACACTTCTCATTTCATAGGCAGCTCTGACCAGCTGCATTTCTAATCTGTCCCTTCAGGTAGGTGCCCATTGGAGATCTGACACCTTTAGTCTAATGGGACCAATGGAAGAACCAGCCCCATCCTAGAAGCTACTCAGACTGACTCTGGTCCCTCTGGAGACCAGCACACAGCAGGAGGGCCACTCCACTTATCCTCCCAGCCATACAGTTGTAGCCTAAAGGTCCTATACCAAACAAAAATCTATTTTCCATATAAGCCAAATCTGATTTTTCTATGTATATAACAAAAAAAATTACTGTTTCTTTTGCTCTGATTTAAATATATGGAATCATAGGAAAAATATATGATGTAAGTGGGCAATTCATGAACACTGTATATAATGTGTAGCTCCCTTTTCCCAGAGCATCTATCTGTTATGTAGGAGAAAAACTGAGGGTGGGATTCAAGTCTAGAAAGTCTCCAAACTCAGCAGTTGATGTGACAGCACAATGCGAGGCTTACACTTAAACATATCTCAGTGTTCAGCTTTGAAGTAATAAAATCATTGTTCAAACAAGTAGATCATGATAAAAGCAGTGCAGATGTTATTTACCATTCCTTCACACTTCACTTCACTTCATTGAGAACTTATAGACATCTCTGTGAATCAGGACCCTTTGATTTATGGTGAATGGCATGTTCAGAAGTACCTGTGCTGTACCAGCAACCATTCCTCCACATGTTACATATGGATGACCTACATTCCTTAAACTCCCTAATGCAGTCTCTCTCTTTGGTGAAAACACTTCTGGACTTGGATGTTACATTTCACGCTTTTTACTTTTAGGGGTAAAGGTGATCTTTGATTCCCATTAATTATTGGAAGTCATCAAGCTGGTTCATGTGATCCCATAGAGTATCTTATTCTTACTCTTCTCATGTCAGGTACTGTCCTCTGATGGGTCCCTCATAACAGGATGGGGCAACTGGGCCCCAGGCTTCCAGGCAGGGAACCAAACAGTCAGCACACCATGTTGTAAGCCTAGACTTTGACCACAGGAGGAGGAGTATTTGGTGCCTAATGTCTGACATTCAATTTCTTCCTGCAGCAGGCAACTTATTGTGAGCCTAGGCCTTGATCAGTGGAGAAGCAGTTAGTGTCTGGCTCCTACTCTGGTCTTCTCCCCATAGCAGGCACCTTATTGTGTGCTCAGGCCTTGACCACTAGAGTAACAGAAGGCACATAGCTCCTGACTCACTATTTTTCCCTGCACTGGGGACCCTACTTTGAGCCCAGAAATTGACCAACACTGGAGTGGTTGGCACCTGACTCCTGACACTTGATTTTTCCGTAAAACAGGCACCTTATTGTGAGATCAGGCCATGACCATGAGGGGAGAGGTTGGGGACTGGTTACTGACTCTCAATTCCTTCTTGCAGCAGGTACCAGTAGGGCACCACTCAATGCAACACCTAGATGGACCAGTCTATACTGGGCTAATAATGTGTCACATTCATCACCTTTTATTGGTGTAGTGTCCTAATCCCAGCCAAAGCTGGAGCCCCTGGGGTGTTGATGAAATAAAGCCCTTCCATCCCTATGTGCATCACCTTGCACCTTTTGGCTTTGAATTCTTTTTTTTTAATTTAGTATGCTTTTTTTCAGACCGCAACCCCCATTTATAGCTCAGCCCCTGCAGACTACCACCCCCTCATCACCTCTGGGGACTTACCTTCCCTGCAGATGATACCTCTTGCATTGCCCTTCAGAGCTGGGCCACCTCACCAGCGTGACCCTGCGATGATGGGAGAAGGATGCTGGCAGGGGGCACCTACCAGCATTGCCTCCCTGGCTTGCCCCCCAGGGCAGGGTGCAGAGTCAGATGGATGCAGTGGATGATGGAATAGGCCATCTCCAGAAGTGCCACTGCAGATGATCAGGGCTGGCAGAGCATGGCATCATAGACAATGGCCGCTAGGATTTTTTTCTGAATTGGCCCTGAAAGAGGTGTGGCATGCATTGATGCCAGCATCTGACATGCCTCCTAAGGAGTCTTGGCACCAGTCACAGAGAGACCCCTGGCCTCTACTAGGGGTCTGACTTGCACTGGACACACAGCCCTCCCTTCCCCCAGAGAAGGAGAGCCATCCATGGGATGCTCAATCCTTCACCCTCCGGCTGGCCCTACGACTTCCCGGCTCCAGTCCATAACCCAGGATGTCAGCGTTGCAGATGGACGCCATGCTGCTGCATCAGTGGGCCAGCCTTTTGGCTTTGAATTTCAACAGCCAGACCTTGGACCTGTTGGAACAAAGACTTGTAATATCACTTTTTATAAGAATGCACTTGGATCCGTCTCGGGCCTTACAAAAAATAATTTCATAAATTACCAAAAATAATAAATATTCACATGTGATATTATCCTATGCTCTCCTGATTCAAGTATAATGGTAAATGACACTGCTTACCCCACATACAGTTATATGAAAAATGTATTTTATTTACACCTATACAGTGGTTTTTAATATTCCTCGTTAGCATAAATATCAAGCCTAATCTTGTAAACATCAACACAATTGTTTCAGAAAATCCAGCAACTAATAAAACAAATTCTAGCAGACAAACAATGCAAAGGAATAAGCAATACTTAGCATACTAAATGGTAACAGTTATACTACTGTTATCATACTTATTATTTAACATAACCTTCATGCATAAGAACATATACTTATCAGTTCAGTATCTGAGATTATTTCTGTATAAAACTTGTTTAAAAACTTCATTGCATGTAAAATGTATTTTCTATGAGAACTGGCAATAACTCATTACATCAGTGATTTGTACTACTTTTGTAAAACTTAGTTTAACTTTTCAAATCTTGCAAAATTCTTTTTCAAATTTAAAGTTTTTAAGCTATATGGCCAGATTCTATAGTTAAAAGTAGATTCCCTCTTACTTTCCCAGATAAGCCAATTTAAATTACCAAGACTATTAATTGAAATTAGTGAAAGTAATTAAAAAGGAATACTTATATTTCTGGTTGTATAAGTTGGTCTTCTTTTCTTCACTTAGAACTCTGGCTGAGTCTGGTCTTTGATGAAAAGGTTTCTTTGTCAGCTAACTTTGATCCTGGAACTTCTTTTAGCGTGGATACACTCTGCAAGTTAAACCTTTGCTGAACATCACTTTACCAAAAGTCAGTTCTTAGAGTTGTAGAACAGAGCTTCAATTTGCACAGTTCATAGCAATACTGGATTCAAAGAACATTCTTGTGAATGGCAAGCTGTTTTAATAACTGAAGCTTATTGACCCTTTCATGTTGTGCATCTGCTTTTAAAACCTTGGGACAAAAGACCTCTTTTTGCTCAGCATGCTGTGTAGCTTGTGTGAATCTTAAAAGTAAGTCTGTCTGGTTTTCAGCAGGCAACATTGCTTGTCAAAATGCTCAGCAACTAACACAAATCTTGCTTCTTTCACAATAACAATGTTCTTATACTTCTTTCTTGCCTCTGGATGTCTTCAGCAGCACTGAGCTCTGGCTCTTCCTTGGCTAACCCCTGCATTTCAAACAGGTGTGGCCCAAAGTTCTTTGGCCTAGCATCAGTATAAAGCCATAAAATTATTAGTTAACTGAACGTAGGTCTTCCTACATCGATGGTTAGCTCGGATCTGGGCAGTGGCCAGCAGAGTTTACTAATATGAAATCTGCTCTGGTGATGTCATCACCGGTTTTGGAATGGTTTGAGTCACTAAGAGGGTAGAGTATCTTATAAGATGAATGGTGACATATGGACATGCCTCTTTAAGACAGCCCCCTTTCCTCAAACCTATTTTTGGGTTAAAATAATTTTTTTAAATAAAAGTCTTATTTGACAGAATTTGAACATCAAACTTGCATATTTAAGTGTTTTACATTAAGCCAAACATTTGAAAAAGTCTGATATCTGTAGTATGGATATTTTTTAAACTACACTATTAAGGTTATAACTTCACAATTTCAATAAAACTTTTCAAAACAAAACAATAATTTTACTCTTAATTGTCTAAATTACAGAATGATATAAGATTTGTAAGAAAAATCCATTCCTAAAGTCTTTAAGACATTACTTTTTGTAAGACACACAATATTCTTTTGTTCTTGTCTTAAAGACATCAATCATTGTCAGAAAAGTTAATTCACTATAAACATTTAGATGGTATTTGTCTTAATAACAACAAACTACACATTTAATATTTATCTTGTTAGACTTCCTAAGATGTAAACTATCACAGGATACTAGATTTGTCTAGTTTTCTAATAAGAAAATTATATTAAATAAATTATATTCATAATGTTTGAATGCTTCATTCTGCAACTATAAAACTTGGTAAGCTTATTTATCATACTAATGTCCTATAACTGTCCAATTGTTATAGTGGCAGTACATTGCATCTTTAAACTATGAATACAACTTCTTATTCCTATATACAGGGTAATGGAACTTTCAAAGTCTAAGGCTTTTTTTTTCTTCTTGCTGCTACCAGACACATGATCTCTTATCTTGATCATAGTCATGGATACCTAGCTCTATCTAAGACTTTCCCTGTACAAACACATACATCCTCTAATAAAAGTGTCTTCCCAGGAATGTGGAACGTATGTTAGGCCCCATCTTATCTCTGTTCTACAGCTAGGACACAGAGCCCTGAAATTTAAAACAGTCTCTTTAAAACCATTTTTTCCCCCCTGAACTCTGAAGCTGACTCCATTTTAAATGGCATTATTTCCATTTTACTGTTTTTAAGACTTAATCAACATTAATCCTGACCAGAAATAAAAGTAAACATTTCCCATCTTACTACCATATAAAATCAGATAAAATATTAATGATAATTAAAAAAAATCAATTCTTGAAGATAAAAATAAAATAATTTTTCCCATCAAGGGTTTTGTCCCTACAGACCCCCTTTGTGTCCTTTGTAGGTTTCTCTGCAACTCTATAACCCCTTCCCCACTGTGTACCCTGCCACAGAGCTTAGTGCTTTGTGTTCTCTGCAAAGAGACATGTGTTGCTTTGTATTCCTTCTCCTATGACCCTGACGAATATATTGAAAAGGACTAGTTCCAGGACTGACCCCTGCATTACTCCATTTGTGACTTTCTTTTCCCCCAATTTGATCCTGTTTACCATGGTACTGAGTTATTATAGCACAGATGAAACCATGCATGGAATAGCACAAATGGGTATACAGCAACAGGGGTTTTGATAGTGTGTGGTAAGATTCACTACCCCTGTCACTGTACAGTGCCATGCAGTAATAAGAAGGATGCTGCTGGGGTGGTGCCTGGTCAAGCTGCTCCCATGGTGGAGTGGCTAGAGCACATGCCTCCGGTGGCGTTGGGGACCTGGGGCTGTGGTTCAGTTCCCCCTGGATCCCCCTGTATTGCGGCATATTATTAAAAAAAAAGTTTTCCCCACTCTGGGGATTCCTTTTACCCCAAAGTCCATGACCCCTCAGAATTGATTATAATAAGTCCTAGAGGTGTAAGGCAGTGAAGCCCCCCAGGTCGGGGGTGTGTGGGGGCAGAGTTCCCCTGCAAAAATGAAGATATTGTTCTGGTGTGAGCATTGCTGTACTGGTTGGTGTCTTGTGCTGATCTTATTTTGTCACACACTTCTTTGTTTGCAGCATTGTTGATGTGTGCATTTTTTTCCACAGCATTATGATCTGTGCCATTTATCACCATGCTCTGCTGTCTATGCCCATAACAACTTCCAACCCATTTAACTAGGCCCTTACTGCCCCCAAATCCCCTTATTTCTTCAACAGCCTTCTATGTGGCACCAAGTAAAATGCCTTGCTGAAGTTAAAATAGAGTAAATCTACTGCTTATTCCTTATCCACCACCCTTGAAACCAGTCAAAGAATACTATCTGGTTGGTCAAACAAGAACTCCCTGCCATGACCCCATGCTGCTTACTGTCCTGGAGCACATTTCTCTCCAGGCAGGCCACTACGTCTTTGGTGTTTCCATCAGTTTACCTACAGTGGAGGTAAGGGTGATGGATCTGTAATTTCCAGGTTCCTCCTAGTCCCCTCCCTTGTGGAGCAGCACCACTAGCCTCCAATCTTTCAGAACCACCCCAGCTGTAGTCAGCTATTGAATAGTTCTGTCAGGGATTCATCCAGTTCTAATGTTCAATTCCATGATCACTATCAGTGCATGCCATCTGGCTCCTGGCAGCTCCTGTCAGTGTCAGTGGCTCAGTAGGTAGCACACTCACCTCTGAGGCTGGGAAATCAGAGGGCCATGGGTTCAGTTCCCACATCTGACACTTGGGTTAATATCCCAGTACTGACACTGTAGTGCAACATGAGAAGGGTGCTGCACTTCTGAGGTGCTGTCTTTCGGATGAGACATTAAGCCAAGGTCTCATCTGCCTGGATTGGTGGTAGTTCAAGTGGATGTTAAAGATCCCATGGCACTTATCGAAAAGAGTAGGAAATTTCCCCAGTGTCCTGGCCAAATTTCCCTCATTCACTAAAAATACCACCAACAGCTTAATCTGGTTCAAGGTCAGTTGACATTCATCTGTATCCACCTCCCATGGTTCGTGCCTGAAAATAGGCAGGATTTGTCTACTGCACTTACCCAGTCAACAAAAAATAAATAAAATAAAATAAATAATGATACAGTTGAGGGATGAGAATCTTAGAGGTAATGTACAGCCGTAATTAGAAGTTCTGTTCTTAATTAAGTGGTATCATACCTTAAACACTCTTGCATCTCCAAGTGATGCTATGTAAGGGGTTAGAATATTGTAGGAGATGAAAATGTCACAACTGAGATGTGTGCAAAACTGCTCACTATCTATTGTTTCATTACTCCAATGTTAAACCAGTAGAAATAAACAGTAATAATATAACATTCAGATAGGTGAATAAAAGTAGTACAATTTAAATCCCGTATCTGTAAAATATACAGCTATCAGTACAGTTTAAAAGATTCTATACTCATTAAGCTGAAATCATACATGCAGTTAAGGCAACACACTACTGACTTTGACCCAGTAGTCATGAAAATGAGATCAAAATTATTGAATGCAGTGCCTAATAGCCAGCATGCCCACCTTACAGTGATTCAGTCATCGTCCCTAACTATCTGATTCAGAATCATTGTTTCGAGGCAAACCTTAAGGCAACCTTGGGGTCTGTGTAAGTATGTCATTTATTGTAGATCTGGACTTGCAAGTGAGCAGGGAAAAGGAGCTGCACCATAATACCCTTCTCTACAAGGATCTACTTTACTGCTTGCATTTGGTGCTTCTAATCCTGCATCTGTGATGAGGGGTCCGGGAAAAGGGAAATTCTGCTCCCCTCACAAATTGTATCCCCTTAGGTGCCAGCTGCTTAGAGAAGTGGAATCCTGGCTGCTTAGAGAAGTGGAATCCATGTTTCTGAGCTGAAGAGCATTGTGATTGCTGTTAAAAGTTGTAGCTTCACTCCATTCTTAGGATGTACTTATATTGGGATTGCAAAGACCTTCAAACTTTAACTCTAGAGTCTCGTGGCAAGAGGGTCAGATCAATAAAAAATAAGGCACTGCAAAGCAGAGTTCAATTCCAAGAGGCAAAGTGCAACTGAAATCCAACAATGTGAACGTTACTTTGTTAAAGGTAATTTTCTTGTAGTTAATCTGTTTATTAGAACATTTTCAAGTACTACATAAATACAGTGCAGAAAATAAAGAAATTAATGAAAACTAGTATGCTGTGATTTACAGTCAGTGCCAATGGTTAAAAGAAAGGGGTGAAGAGATAAAACTTGCACATACAACATACGGTACTTGATACATCATAGTACAAAGGGTATAAACCAGTACTTTCCTGCACTGTATATAAAAAACAAACTAATAAAGTAACACTATTAAACAAAATTACATGTGAATGAGAGAGACAATAATAAAATCAAACAACGATACTATGTAAAGAGAATAAAAGCTTAAAGAGCCCAAAAGTTTGTTTACAGATCAAATAGACTGTAAAAAATCAAAGTAGTCCTGCCAACAAAGCCTGTATTCCTTCATCTGGTCTACGGCCAAATAGGAAAGTTGCTCTAAAGATGCAGTTTGAGTTAAGTTGTTGAGAATGTCCATAAAAGTAGGCACAATAAAGGATTTCCAGTGTGCTAAAATTAAATGTTTTACCTACATAAAGAGTATATTTAACCATCTATGTTGATATTTTGAGAGTTTATCATCTGGATGTATAACCCCAAGGATAATGTACTTGGGGTCAAAAGGAATAGTACCACTAATAATATTGGAACGAAGTTTGGTGCATACTCCACCACAAGGCCAAGACTAGTTTGCAAGACCATATAATATGCAGAAAGTCTCTGCCTGGGGAGTTGCAGTGCCAACAATGGTCATTAGGGTCGAAACCTAATCAGAAAAGAGTTGATGGTGTTCTGTACCAAAGGTGAAGAATTTTATACTGAATAAGCATACTACGGACATCCTTAAAGGTATTATGGCAAAGGGTCCAGCATTTTTTCCATTGAGCGTCAGTTATAATATGTTGTAGGGCTATATTCCATTTGGCCCTAGCCAAGAGAGGTTGGTCAGATAGCGTACCTCTGATAAGCTTGTAGATAGCGTACCTCTGATAAGCTTGTAGATTTTACTAACTAAGCCTGATATAATCTCAGTCCATGAGGTAGTTTGAGTAGCAGAGGGGGGCTGCACATTCATTTCCTGCAACATACGTAATAATGTGGAACATACTTGTAAGAATTTCTAGAATTCTTGTCTAGGTATGCCCCATTTAGCTTGTAAGCAAGTAAAGGAGCGTAATGTACTTGAATCACTAACAAGGATGTCACCTAGAAAAAATATATTTTTCCACATCCATGAGTTACAAAACAATGGTTGGCCATCAATCGTTATGTCACAGTTACCCCAAATAGGAGCATAAGGGGTCAGGATTAGTTTTTAGTCACTATAGTCCTTTGGGGCACAAGTCTTAGCTCTGGTTGTACCAGTGTTATCAGTGTTGGGCTGTAGCGATGGACCAGAAGTAGGAAGTTCATGGAACTTCTGTTTGCTCACTACTTAAACTCAGTGCAGTTCCAGGATTCAACAACTCTATAGTCCTTTGGGGCACAAGTCTTGGCTCTGGTTGTACCAGTGTTATCACTGGGAGGTAATTCTGTGGCTTTGGGAGAAGCACTACTATTTACAGCTGTTCGAGTGGAGCAGTGTGTAAGGTTGCTAGGCAACACCACACTTCACTTGAGTAGCACCTTCAAACTGCTTGTTTTTCTCTGAGCACTGACATTTTGGCTATTTTAAAGCATGGGGCTCTTACCTGACCTTTTATGGGCAGACAAAACCCCTATTAAAGCATTTTAAATTGGGCTGTAGTGAGGGTCTGGAAGTAGGAAGTTCAGAGAACTTCCATTTGTTTCCCTTTAAATCTGAGCTATGACAAGAACCTATGAGCCCAGCACCAGTGAACACAGCAAAGGCAACACAACTAAAGCTTTAGCTGTGTCTGCTGTGACAGCCAGGGAGGTGGGGAAGGAGACAGGAGAGGTTGGATGTCAGGTAGGCAAAGTCCAAGGGCTTGTATATTCAACTGAGCTAGTATTAATAGACTGGCAAATACATACAATGTGTGGTATGAAGGGATCGTGGCACCAGATGGGAGGCCAGTTTTATAACAAATGTAAATAAGTAAACGAACTTGGAGAAAAAGTTAAGGAATTGCAAGAAAATATTGTGGTACAAACTAATATTAATGAAATTGCAAGATTTGTACAAACAACTAGAACCTTAATAGAGGATACAGAAAGAGAACTTGTGAATAGACAGATTAATAAAGGCCCCTGTGATAAAAGAAAAGCAAGTTCAGATGATTTGATTCCTGAAGATGATGATTGGTGCACTATTCAAAGGGGTCCTAGAAAATGTAGAAGAGATAGGATAGCTCCATTAGAATTAACCAATCAATTTGAATCCCTAGAAGATGAAGGAAGTATACAGCCCCAGACAGGTGAAAAAATGTGTCATGAAAATAATGCAGTAATGGGTGAGGATATGTCTTGTGCTCTTATTAGTGCAATTAATGAAGTAGAAGTAGTGTCCAATCAAGAGAAGAGGGAAGAGCTGGGTGATACCAGTATAGTCTCCCTGCAGAATAATCCACCACTGAATTCTCCAATAAACGCAGGCAAAAAACAATGGGATATAGTCATTATAAGTGATTCCATGTTAAAGACAGCTGATAAGATTATTTGTAACAGAAAAGAACAGGTGGCGCTGTCCTGTTTACCAGGGGCTGGGATAGCAGATGTAAAAAAAACTTCTCACTGGATTTTAGAGAATGCAATTGATCCTGTGGTTTTCTTACACATAGGCACTAACAACATTAGAAAAAGAAACTTTGCCAACATTCAGAGGGACTTTGAAGCAGTTGGTAGGGCATTACAAAATAAAAATATACCATTAATTATCTTTGAGGTTCTCCCTGTCCCGTGGACAGGTACGAAGAAAACTAAAGATATAATGAGATTTAATGCATGGATAAAAAGGTGGTGTGTAAGGGATAATTTGCATTTTTTGGGACACTGGCAAAGATTTATAAATGCTCCCTATTTATTTGCACTGGATGGACTCCACCTTAACAAACATGGAATTAGAGTGTTGACAGACAGACTTAATGCAAAAAAACGTAATACTTTAAACTAGAAAGTGTGTGTGAGGGGGAGGTGATATTGCATTAAATGCAATGAAGGGAAAGAAACAAAATTGTGGAACCTGCTGACTGGACTATTTTATTGGTAAATGCACGCCGATGAGCTAATAAGAAAGACGAGTTGGAGGTATTATTAAAAAAGGACAACGTCAAGCTGTGTGCAGTAACAGAAACTTGGTGGAAAATGGACACTTGGGGAATGAATATCGATGGTTATCTGTTTTTTGGATGTGATAGGGAGGGCAGATGTGGGGGGGGGGTAGCTCTATATGTCCATAATGACATTGCAGCTTATGAGATAAAATCCCCAAGGGACCCTGATTATGAACAACTATTAGTTCAGATAGTCCCCCTCTCTGGGAAAAACAGATAGTAGTAGGAGAATACTATAGACCCCTTCACTGAAAACTGAAAAAAACACTTAAATTTATTCCTTGCATTAGGGAGCTAGACTCCTCCAAAAAATTACTTCTTCTTGGTGACTTTAATTTCAATGGAATTAACTGGACTTCCTGGGCCCCTTCTTCTTTAAGTGAAGCAGCCTTCTTGGAGGCATTAGATACACTGCATTGCAAAACTATGTGGAAGGAAGTACAAGAAGTTCAAATACACTTGACATAGTTATTAGCAATATGATGGATCAAATTAAAGGGTGTCGAGTTAGGGATCCTTTGGGAGTGACTGCAACATGGTAGAACTAGAGATTGAAATCAAAGGTAGAATTCAACAAGGGATAACTAAAATCAAAAACTATAATTATGTAAATTATGATAAACTTAGGAAAATGGTTGGTGATTGGGAATGGAAGGTAAAGTTCTCAGGTCTAGGAACCACAGCAAGGTGGAGGGAATTTAAAACATTCCTTCATGGTCTGATAGAAACCGAAATTCCTACAAAAGGAAAATATAATATAAAGGGTAAGATTCTGACTTGGTATAATAATAAAATTCACAAGTTAATCAACAGGAAAAATAAGGCCTATAAGCAGTTTAAAAAGGGATAATAATAGGGCATATAAAATTAAATATAAAATGAAATTAAGAGGGCTTAAGAGGAAAATATCCAAAGCGAAGACAAAATGTGAACTAAATCTAGTAAATAAAATAGCTGATAATCGGAAGGCCTTCTATGGATATTTAGGATCCTTAAAACAAAGTGATAACAAAGTGGGACCACTTCTCGCAGGAGAAAACATGATAACTGACTGTAAGGAAATGGCCAAAGGATTTAATAAATATTTTAATAGTGTTTATTCAACTGGACCAACACTACATCAGGTACTAATGACAAAAACAGCTAGTTTAATGAAAATATCAACAGGCACTATAAAAGAAAAATTAGTAAACCTGAAAGTAAATACTTTCCCGGACCAGATGAGTTGCATCCTAGACTACTTAAAGAATAAGCACCAGTATTATGCGACCCTATCCAAGCTATTTTCCAGTCCTCTATAGGTGAGAGTGAAGTACCAGAGGACTGGAGATTGGCTAATGTGGCTCCAGTACACAAAAAGGGGCCTAAATCAGAACGTTCAAACTATCAACCCATCAGTTTGACAAGCATACTTAGTAAAGTTTTGGAGTCTATTGTTAAAGAACACATCGAAAGGCATATACAGAGAAACAGGCAAGGGGACATAAGTCAGCATGGATTTACAAAAGGTAGGTCATGTGTGACAAATTTACTGTCTTTTTTTGACTTAGTGAGTGCTGCCCTTGATAATAATTTATCAGTGGATGTTCTGTACATTGATTCTGAAAAAGCTTTCGATACTGTATCACAGCAGGAATTTTTTTTAATATTATTTTCTTTTCTATATATATATATATATATATATACACACACATATACATGCAGCAGAACTTCATAATAGAATGCCTTATTCATTACTATGGCTCTACAATTTACTAGACAGAATACAGTGAAATTATGGTAAACAGTAATCATATATATCCTATGAGAATATACACCCTCACAACCATTATTTAATTTAACATGTTGTTTCTTCAACAGGTCATGGGACAAATGATAAGTCTAGAGGGGGATTATATATAAAAAAAAACATGGTCTCCATTTGATCTCAAATAAAGATGTTCATGCTAGATTTTTTGCGACTGACCATTCCATCAAATAAACTTCTGTCATAGTTCTGTGCCAGTGGAAAAGTGTGGGTACTGTAGTTGTATGCCACAATCGCATTATGGCTTTTTTGGTGACTGCTGTATATAGATACAGCATACTCTTTTGGGATGGTAGCTGTCCCTCCATACCAATATAAAGCATTATCATTTGAGGTGTTAATTCTGATTCCAAATCTAGTAATTGCCTTAGGCTTTTGGTTATATCCTGCCAATAAGGTATTATACTAGGGCAGGAGCAGATAATGTGTGTAAAAGATGCCTCTATTTCCCCACATTCCCTCCAACATATGCCATAGCTATCTATCTGGTAGGTATTTAATTAACTTATCTGGAGTAATAAAAAATCTAACACAACATTTCCATATGTATTCTGACCAAAATGGTGCCTGACGTGCAGTCATTGAATATTGAATAGGTTCCAGCTATTTCTCATATGTGATTTGGGCATTTAATTCCCTATTCCAATGGGCTAAAATACTTTTAGTGGACTCCTGCCACAGATCTCTAAGAGATTTATAAATCAGGCCAGTCAAATGGGCTTGCCCCTTTCCCTCCTTGGCCTCTAGTAATAGGTTAATCAATGATGGGATTGGGTTTGGGATGCCCATTCTACTTACTTCTCTTTCTCCTGTAAATATTCTCTAACCTGCAAATATTTGTAGTGGTGAGTGGAGGGGATGGAACCTAGCCTGTAAAACAGCAAAAGGCAGAACTCCATGCAAGTCCAAAAATTGGTAGGTCAGTGCCAGTCCCCACCTCCTCCACTCCCTAAATATATGATCAAGTTTGGCTGCCTTAACTTCCTGTTCTAATGCTAAGAGCTTAAAATTAGTTAATATGCCCTCCATTCCTGGGAGTGTCTGAATTTCATACCATACTTTTAAAGTGTTACTGGTCCCATAATTATAGTCCCTAAGATATGGTAAAGAGTGTAATGGGGCAAAGATAATGGGAAGAGAATCATGTAGATCATTTAGTACAAATTCTATAAATTTCCATATACTGTAGTACCTACCTGTTTGTTAAGCCAGGTCAGTACAATCTTACAGTTCACTACTCTATGGTATTCTCTTAAATGTTGAAGGTTTAACCCTCATTTGGCTACTGGCAACTGAAGTACTTACCATCTAATTCTTGGCCTTTTTCCCAGCCGAAACAAACCTAGATAACACTCTATCCCAGGAACAAAAATAAAATTTAGATAGGGTGAACGGTAAAGTCTGAAAAAAATATGTTTTCAGAAAAGTGGTCATTCGTATTGTTTGTATTCATAAAGAAAAAGAAAGGATGAGATGCATCCATGACCCTAATATTCTTTCAATGTCTAATGTAAGGTGATCTATCTTTTGGGGAATAATGACCCCTAAGTATTTTATTTTATTATTTCTCCACTTTAATGGGAGCTGGTCCCTTAAAGATAGAGTGGGGAGGTAATTTAGCGGGAGGGTTTCTGTTTTTTGTGTATTTATTTTATATCCTGCTATTGCAGTGAAATCTGCTATTATTTTTAATACTATAGGGAGCGTTGTTTCTGGGTCTAATAACGTTAATAAAATATCATCTGCATATAATGAGGTGATAAATTCCTCCTCCCAAGTGGAATTCCCTGAACATCTGGATGCTGTCTTATAGCTTCCGCTAGTGGCTCTATATGAAGGGCAAATTATCGTGGGGATAAGGGGCATCCCTGTCTAGTTCCCCGTTCAGTGAACTCACTGATGAGAGCTGGCCATTCACTTTTATATATGCCTTAGGTGTAGCATAAAGTCTCTGAAAGACTTCAATCAATTCCTGAGGAAATCCCAATGTGGCTAGTGTGGCCTACAAGAATGACCAATCGACACGGTCAAAAGCTTTTTCAGCATCAAGGCTGACAAAGACTACTGGTATTTGTCTCCGGTTAACATGGTCCAGTAAGTGAATGGTTCTTCAAATGTTGTCAGTAGTCTGCCTAGCTGTAATGAACCAAGATTGATCAGGGTCCACTATCTGAAGCATCGTATCCTCCATCCTGTGAGCCCAGATGGACGTAAAAAATGTATAATCCATATTTAAAATGGATGTTGGTCTATATGAAGTAGTTAAATCTGTGGATTATCCGGGCTTTAGTATGGGGGAAATATTAGTATGTACCTAAGAGGGTAGAGGGGTCCCTCCCTCCTGTATCTCTAAATACTTTTGACAGTATAGGGGTCAGTTGTTTATGAAAGGCTTTGTACTACTCTGAGGGCAGCCCATCAGGACCTGTAGTTTTTAATGTTTTGATTCTCTTCACCACCCCAGCAACCTCCTCCATTCTAATCGGTACACGTAATCTCTCTATCATATCCTGAGAGAGTCTTGGCAATGACAAAGGAAGCAGAAACTCTTCAAGATCAACCAATTTAGGAGGGAGGGGTGCACTGTATAGATGAGAATAATAATTCTTGAATGCCTCCATCACTTGCATGGTGTTAGTGGCTCTAAAATTCTGTGTGGTGTCTAGAAGGTGGGTGACATATGTAGCTGTCCTGTGCCCTATGAGTCTCCGAGCCAAATTCCTTGCTCCCTTCAACCCCCCCGTATCTATAGATCTTAAGATAGAATAGGGCCTGTTGTGTCATCTAGTATTTTTTGCAACTTAGCTTGTTTTATGATTAATCTGGGTTTTAATTGCTGTATCAGATTGGGCAATATTCTGCTGCAATTCCTTTAGTTCATCGTGTATTTGTTTATATTGCCTGTCCCATAATTTTGTCTTGCGCGCAGCATAGGCAATTATTTGGCCCTGTAACACTGCTTTCAAGGTGTCCCATATTATAGCTTCCGAGACCTCTGGGGTAGAAATTTCTTTCAAAACCTGGGAGATTTTATTCTTAAAAGTCTCTATAAAGGACTTATCTTTCAGAAAAGAGGTGTTCAGGTGCCACCCTGAGGACTTCCTAGGAATTTTGAAGTCCAGCTTTAAAAATAATGGTGAGTGGTCTGAAAGAAATCTAGGGCCTACTGATAGGTCCTGTAAATAATCTATGTGTTCTTTTGAGATGAAAAAGTAACCTAATCTCGAATATGAATCATGCCTGGGTGAGTAGTACATATATCCTCTGGAAGAGGGAAAAAATGTCTCCAAATATCAATCAATCCCAATGAGGCCAGTTGAGAGCTAAATTCTTTCTGGGCTGGGGAATTATGGTGTCACATAGGGGCTGATGAATCTAAATGAGGGGTCAGCATTAAATTAATATCCCTGCCCATAATCAAGCACCCATGCATATTGTCAAGTAGTTTTGCAAAAAAATCTGTTGCTGTACAGGGCTGTAGATGGATGGGAAGTAGACATTCGTTAAAGTAACTGGTTTTCACAGCAATGTTTCTTTTATTATAATAAAGCAACCCTGATGGTCTACAAACTGTGAGTCTAATTGAGAAAGTGAAGTTCTGGGGATTAATATTGCTACCCCTCTATGTTTCTCCTTCGGGTAGGATGAGATAAAAACCTGATAATGCCCCCCCAAACTAATTTTGCATGCTCTTTGTCATTTAGGTGCATTTCTTAGAGATATATAATATCACTAGGATGTTTTTTAATATATTGAAATAAGCGGGATCTCTTAATAGGATTATTTAATCCATTAATATTAAGAGAAAGAGCCCTCACAGTTTGTATCACCATCATAAATTAGTCATCTCCCAAACTTTTCGATCTATATTCTCCCTTCCTCATACTGTGTCTCTCCACCTTTCAACCCCCCCACCCTCTTCAACTTTTTTTATTTCTTTTCTGTTTAACATTGTGAGTCAACTGTAAACTTATTCTATAAATCAATCTCTTCTGGTTCTCTAAAATATCCTGCTGATCAAACACTGCATCTCTAGGTTGTAATGTAGAGCTCTGTTGCTGCTGTAACTGATACTGGAAAATTATTAAAACAATTACATTTTTTAAACTAATAAACTTTAACCAGATCAACTTTTCTACCCAAGACAGTTCCAGGTTAAATGCACACTGGTTCCCTTCTCTAGAACTACGTACACTATTAGACACTTCCAAGGCAGAGGAGATCAGAAATGTTCTCCCTCGTTGTGTTTCCATACTCTGTAGAAGTACAGGGGGAAATCCAGTCATACTACACTTCTGGTCCCCCGGCAGTGATAATACCCCATAATAAACAAATAAATTCTGGGCAGATGGCATATTAACCAAACTGAAAGAAATAAAAAACATAAAAGCTGCTCCTTTTTTTGTAAACATAAGCTTCCTATAACAATAGCAGAAGGGAGCCCCCCCCATCATTTATTTTTTATCTGTTATTGTAGTTTCTTCACTGCAAAACAGTACAAACCTCCTATAAAAATAATGCCTCACTGACATGAATAGCATAAATCAACTGATTCTTAGTTATTTAACAAGTAATGTACTTTTTGTAACATAAATTCTTGGAGCGAAGCCCCAGATCTCTACCACAGCTAAGCATTCTGCTTTCACTTAGCTAGTCCAGCGGATCCAGGAATCAACCTCGCGGTCATATAAGGCCCAAACACAGACATGTGCAGATGCTCCTCCTAATCTATATCCCTGAATTAGAAGTGGCCTACCAGTCAGGTCCTGCCCTGAGCAGGACGAAGAAATGCTGCCAGCTGATTAGAAACATTTTGGTGGTTTTGAAGGGGAGTCCCTCTGCTGATTTCCTGATCCTGGTACTGTTTGCCATCAGGGGGATCTGGTTGCACTGTAGACTGCTGTGGCCTCTTCTGAAACTGGACGCTCTCCTTAATCAGTTCTTCTCTAGCCTCATCTCGACTTAAACTCCTTGGTACCTGAAGAAAGTTGAACCATAAGGCGTGCTGGGTAGGGAGTGGTAAATTTAATCCTTGCCTCCTTTAGTGCTGGGAGTATGTCGGCGTATACCCTTCAGTTCTGTAGGGTTTGTGGGGCATAATCGTTATCAAATGTAAATCCGAGTTTGGCCATAAAAGATCTTCCCTTTGCGCCATGCTGTAGACAGGACCTTTTCTTTCACTGCATACCTGAGGAAGCTCAACACTAATATTAGGGTCTGTTGGTCGTGGGTCCAAGTCCCTGTGGACCCTCTCCAAATCAATTTGTAAATCTGGAGGAAGTTCTAAAGTAGTCTTTAGAAGGGTAGTTATAAATCAGTGATATCTTGTCCCTCCAAGCCCTCTGGGATACAATATAACCATAGATTTTTATGACGGGCCCGATTCTCTGAGTCCTCCTGTTTAGCCTGTAGTTGAACACATTGCTTCTGTAGGTCCTGTACTACCACCTCTAGGTCATCTACCCAATTCTCTACTATGGTAATCTGCCGCTCTGATGCATCCGTACACTGTTCCAGATTAATTACATCTTTCCGAAGTTCCCCGTATAGATCCTTGATCTCCGCTCAAAAGGAGAGCAGCTCTTTGTATATTGTATTCAGTTTAATGTGTTTATTTTTATTCTGTGCACCACTCGGTTGTTCTGTATTGTCTGTAAGAGCCATGGAGTGCTCAGAATTGGAGGCCTCTTGTACGGACATTACCATGTTGCTGTATTTCTCTGACGGAGGTACATTTAACTTATCTCCCAGTATCAGCCGTTGAATTCCCCGCTATTTTATTATTTTTGCTCTTGTTAGTTATCATTTCTTTATGTTCAGTGAGGATTTAGGAGAGGGGTTATCTCAGAGCTGTTCTAGTGAGCCGTTCATGTTAGAGGAGCACTCAACTGGAAGTCCTATCACATCAGGAATTAATTAACACACTGAGTGGAATGGGGGTAGACTCCTATGTCACTAGATAGATCACTGCCTGGGTGGCTGGAAGAAAACATGGGGTATGTATAAAGGGATATATGTCCAATTGGTCTCAGGTGCCCAGTGGAGCTCCACAGGGTTCTGTTTTGGGCCCAGTTCTGTTTAATGTATTGGCCTCATCCTTAAATTGCAATGCAAATGCATGGCTAGCTAAGTTTGCAGATGACATGAAACTGGGAGCAGTAGTCACAAATACACAGGATGCAAAACTATTTCAACATAATATTGACCAATTATATAGTATGGCTATGGGGAAAAGACTAAAATTAAATCTAGTAAAGTGTAAGGTCATGCATTTAGGAAGGAAAAAAACTAAATTTAATTACAATATAAATGGAGTCATTGTATTATCCACAGATGTAGAAAAAAGCTTGGGAATATGGATCAGTAAAGATCCTGAGTTCACTCATCATTCCTCTGTTACCACTATAAAAGCCTATGGCATTTTGGCCTCTATTATGAGGAATATAAAAAGCAGGGAAAGGGATATAATTGTGCCTCTCTATGTGTCCTTGGTTCAACGCCACTTAGAGTATGCTGGTAGTGTATGGCAACCAAGATGGAAAGTTGATGTAAGACAAATGGAGGGGGTCCAGAGACGTGCAACAAAGAAGGTTAGGGGGATAAAGGTTCTGCCCTATGAGGAAAGACTGAGGGAACTAGGTCTGTACTCTTTGCAATATAGGAGATACCAAGGGGATATGTGTCTGATATACAGGGCATGTAGAGCACCAGACATTTGGGAATGTTTAGGTTTAAAAAAAGACCTAATATTGTTACCAGTCAGGGCCATCAGTATCAACTTATAGGTGAGAGGTATAATAAAAATCAGAGAGGGGCCTGGTTTTCCCAACATGTAGTAGCACAGTGGAATGCACTGCCTAAATCAGTGGTTTCTTGTGAGACCATGAACCAGTTTAAATCAGCCCTTGATAAATATAACATTGAACATCTCCACCAGTTCAGCTAATTGTGCAGGACAATAATGGCCTAACGGCTAAAGTACCTGATACTTTCTTATGATTCCTATGATTCCTATGTAGATTAAGCCAGTAATGAACTGATGGAGCAATAGTGGGATTGTTTTAATTTTTTAGACAGTGCATTGAATATAAAGTTAGTAGAGATTTTACTAGGGGTTAGAGATGATTCCATGACCACCCATATAGGAGTTTCAGAATTAGGTTTGATGAACCATTTAATGGTTTGTGAAGCTCAGAAGGCCCATAGATAATCCATAAATCAAGGAAGTCCAATGCCACCCTGGACCAATGAGCATATTATTTAATACTGCTGAATCCTGGGATATGTCCCTCCCAAATAAAATTCCCTAGTAATTTATCTCTTTTTAAACAAAGAGGGTAGAGTGAGTGAAATATTAGAGAATAGGTATAATATTTTAGGTGTAACTGTCATTTTTATAGCAGCAATTTTGCCAACTAGAGATAAGTTGAGGGTTTTCTATTTATCAAGAATCGTTTTGATGTCGGTAAGTAGTCGGGGGAGATTCAGTTCCCAGATTTTATCCATGTTAGGCATTATCGTAATCCCTAAATATGAAATACCTTGGGGGGCCACCGAAACCCAAGGGGATTAATCATATAGGATTTACAGGTGGCATTTAAAGGCAAGACCTGTTTTTTTTTATAATTTACAGCCAGATCAGAAATCGCAGTAAACATATTCAACAGCAGTATAAGAGGTTGAGTGGTGGAGTTTAAATTTTCTAATAAAATTAGCAAATCATCAGCATATGATAGTGAGGTATACTGTAGTTACCGATAGAAAAGCCCTTGATTTCAGCGGATTGGTGAAAGGCAGCAGGCAGGGGTTCGAGGGCTAAAACAAAAAGAAGCGGGAACAGGGGACATTCTTGCCAGATCCAACTAGCAAGTTTAAAAGGCTGAGATAACATAGAATTAGTAAAAACTCTAGCTACGGGAGAGGTATAAAGTAATTTAATCCAGGAACAAAACTGGTCAGCAATACCCAGGTGTGATAGCACATGTTGAAGATAGTTCCAATTTAAAGAAGCAAAAGCTTTTTTTAAATCAACAGCTATAGCTGCTGCAGGAGATATAAGGGATTTAGCTTTTGTGCATGAGGTTAAACAAAGAACAAAGATGATCAGAACCTAATCTTTCCTTAACAAAACCCACCTGGGATCAGTGAACTAAATGAGGAATAAAGGGTTCTAAATGCACAGCTAAAAGTTTAGCAAATATTTTACCGTCAGTATTGAGTAAAGATATAGGGTGCTAATTAGATGGGAAAGTGGTATCTTTATCTTTTGGGGGGAGTACAGTAATAATCACATCTGCCATAGTTTGGGGTAGCTTGCCTAAATGTATAGCTTCATGAAAAAACTGATATAATAAAGGACACAATAAATCAGTTAATGATTTATAAAATTGCTCAGAGAAACCATCTCCCCAGGGCCTTTTCCAGATTTGAGGGATGAAAGAGCTTGATGAATCTCTTCAACTGAAATGGGGTCTGTCCAAGATGTCCACAATGTCAGAGGAGAGATGAGGGAGGATTAATTTCTCTAAGAAATTTTTGATAGAAAAGGTTTGTGGGGGGGGGGGAGAAAATGAATACAGTTTTTTATAGAATGCAGTCATAATTTTATTAATAGAGGGATTGTCAGTGCATATATGATCAGAAGTATCCTTCAAGCCAGCAATATAGCATCCATTTGTTGGGATCTACATCGATACGCTAATACTTTACCACCTTTTTCACCTCCCTCCTGATATTTATGTTTAATTCTGAGAAGTACTATTTCAGTTTTACAGGACATGAGCTCATTAATTTGGATGTAAAGCTGAAGTATTTCATAATGCCGGGGGAGTTAGGAGCAGGGTGTGGAACAGCTAGATACTGCAACTCATTGGTTTTGAGTAGATTTTCAAGATTATTGAGTTGTTGTTCCCTCATTCTTTGTCTGTGGGCTGCATAACTAGTAATTTTGCTAGGAAGTGTGGCTTTAAGCACTTCCCAGGTTGTACCCATGGAGGTTTCTACTGGGTCATTATAGGAAGTAGAGTCTTGTATTTGTGTTCTGATCCAGGACAAAAATTCAGGTGGGTCTTTAAGTAAGAGAGGGTCTAGATGCCACGAGGGAGATTTTAAAGGAGGAGAACCCCAAGTTAAAGGCCATTTTCCAGAATTCCCACCTTGTTTTCAAATATTGTATGTCCTTAATGAGAGTTACTGTATGTTGACTGTAGTTTGCCGATCTGTACCTTCTACCAGTTCTGTGAGTAGTTTTATTCCCTTTAATCTTCCCATCCATGTCACCCATTTTCTGTTACACTACTGCTAAGCAGTTGTTTCTTGTCTTGTTGTTTGAATTATTTTGAGCATAACCATGATTCGAGTTGTAGGTAAGTCTTTGACATTACCACTGTGTTGTGAAGTCCAGCAGATTATGATGTTGAGCCTACAATCTAGGCTAAAAAGTAAGTTTCTACTCCCTGCATGCTGTGTTGCTGTCCCTTTTTGGTTCCATTATGATGCTGAGTACCTCCACTACTGCTATATTACACCAGAAGTCCAAGTTTCCTTTTTAAAAGCTAAAACATTAAGTAAATTAGAGGAAGAAATTCAGAACTCAGGAATCATATGACACTTCTGATATCTGCTTCTTGGTCTCTCTTTTTTTCATAATTTATTTATCCTCATTCCACTGAACCCATTCTGACCAGGTCCTCTCAGTCCTGTCACCCACCTTCTCTAGGACATACCTCTCCATGTCAGTCTTTCATGGATTACCCTCACAGTGGGGCATGTGGGACTGCAATAACTCCTCTAGAGCACAATCCAGATCCTGAAAGAAGCACTTAGGTGGTGGTGTGAGACCTGTGGAGGACCAGTCTTCCTTTGGCCATAGCTGAGGGTTTTTCCCTCCTGGTTTTTCTCCTCAAGTACAGCCAGTTGTGTAATGATACATGTGCATGTGCTTAGAGATATAGAGGATAATGGCTGGGGATTGGGTGATAACCACACTGTAATCACCTAGAGTAGTTGCTAGGGCAATATGGTAAACCTTGAGAGCGCAGCTTGAGAGGTTTATTGTAGCCCTAGCAACCATGAGAGGTGATTTCAGCGTGGTTGTCACCCGATCCCCAGCCATCGTCTTTTATAGTGTATGGTCAAAAAAACATTGTTTGCATTCTATGTGTGAGAATTATGGAACTCTGGTGCATTCTTTTTTGTTATGCCACTGTTTGGAAGTTCCAAAGTATGGTTAACAACTTTTAAAATTCTAAACAGTGCATAACAAAGCTGTGTGACTGCTGATTATGGTGGTTAATAGGCACTTACCATACATTATATGCATATACTTATCAGCACTGGAGGACAGACTCTCCTCTGAGTGTTTACTCCCACTGTGCTGC
This sequence comes from Neoceratodus forsteri, assembly GCA_016271365.2. NCBI lineage: Eukaryota > Metazoa > Chordata > Ceratodontiformes > Ceratodontidae > Neoceratodus > Neoceratodus forsteri. The sequence continues at coordinate 1,591,234,507 of CM057452.1, read as the reverse complement.
TACTTGGCTTCTGCTGGGTGGCAAGCAAGAAGAAGGATACAGTGTTGCATCTTCCTGGTGAGATGAGAAGCATTCTTGGGATGCTCAATCCTCCTTCCCTTGCCAGCCCCCAAGTGATCTTATTCTGTTCCAAAACACAGGCAATTGGCATAGCAAGCTGTAGTAGTATCACTACCCTACCTGGACAGCTTTTCTGCAGGTTATTGATAAGGGCATCAAGAATTTCAGGAGGAGGATAGTGTAGACCCCACATCTAATGCAGCTAACATTTTGCTCCTCACATGGAAGGCAACAGAAACTATAGCCCACATGGCAGGAACATTGTTCTCATTTCCATGGACTGGAACAGCAGCCCTGCGTGGCTCTCAAACTCTGCAGCTATGTCTGGCAGTTATATGTTGCAGTGTAATGGAGTAGGGGCTGCCATGCTGCTGCTAGGACATCAACAAATAAGCTCTTTCACTGTGCATGTCAGTGTGGGGTCAAAGGTAATGGAGAAAGTCTGCAAATGTATGGACCAACAAAAGAGGCATGATGGCCTCTTATGCTGTTCCAGTGACAACCAGAGATCTGCTGCAAGCAGCTGCTGGGAGCAGTGTGGGGAGAGAAATGCCAGAGTTCACAGAGAAGAGAGCATCTCTTACCCAGGGGCACCAAGAGTTGAGAGTCTGCAAGCTGCAGCAGGTCAAGGAAGAGTGTGTGTGTAAAGAAGCTCCTTGTCCCACAAGCAAGAAACGAGCCCAGTGATAGTCTACAGGTTATACAGGGTGAGTGCTGTCTGCAGCTAAGTTTGCCATACATCTACCTGTTCAGCCTTGCAACAGGCCTAGTTCCATCACCCTAACAACAGACATAGAAAAATAGAAACACAGAAGTTGACAGCAGATAAGGACCACAAGGCCCATCCAGTCTGCCCATTTTTTCTATCTTTTGAATGTACCACAGGCTTTACTCTGTCAACGGCCTATCTATCCATACCCATCTATATTGATCTCTTATGCCTATCCTATGCCTGTTTGGAGCCCTGCATTGTATTCATATCCACCACTTACTGAGGTAGGTAGTTCCATGCATCCACCACCCTTTCTGTGACAAAGAACTTCCTTCATTGCCCCTTAATCAGCCTCCCTCTAATCTCATACTGTGTCCTCATGTTCTGCTATTTTTCTTATATTGAAACGTTAGACTCTTTCACCTTGTTAACACCCTTAAAATGCTTGAATTTTTTTGATCATATCACCTCTCTCCCGTCTTTGCTCAAGGATACTCTTATCAACTCTTATTACTGGAAATAATAAGAGTTGATAAAGCAATAGGGCCAGATGGCATGCACCCCAGGGTCCTTAAAGAAGTAAGGGTGGTGGTGGCTGAACCTCTGGCTATCCTGTTTAGCCAATCACTGGAAACGGGGGGGGGTACCCAAAGACTGGGAGATAGCAGATGTAGTCCCCTTATACAAAAGTGGGAACAAAGAGGAAGCAGGGAACAACAGACCAGTCAGCCTAACCTCGGTAGTGGGGAAGATCATGGAAGCACTACTGAAGGAAAGATTGATGGAACATCTGGTTGTCAATGGACTACAGGACCCAAGGCAGCATGGTTTCACCAGGAGGAAGTCATGTCAGACCAACCTCATTGAATTTTTTGACTGGGTGACTAGGGAGGTGGATCAGGGGAGGGCAGTGGACATGGCCTATTTGGACTTCAGCAAATACTGTGCGACACTGTGCCACATAGAAGACTATTACACAAACTGGGGAATATGGGTGCGGGCAGGACAGTAGTGTGGTGGGTGGGTAACTGGCTGGGTGGCAGGACACAGAGAGTGGTGGTAAATGGCTGTCACTCCACAGAGGGAAGAGTGACCAGTGGGGTACCACAGGAATCAGTGCTGGGACCAGTTCTATTCAACATCTTCATCAGTGACATTACACAGGACCTAAAAAGGCAGAATTTCACTGTTTGCTGATGACACAAAGCTGTGTAACAGAGTAGACACACCAGAGGGTGTAAACAGAATGAGAAGGGACCTGCAGAAACTTGAAGAATTGTCAGGGGTTTGGCAGTTGAAATTCAATGCAAAAGAAGTGCAAGATAATGCATATGGGGCACAAAAACATTGGCACAATATATCAGTTGGGGTTGAGGATATAGCATGCACCAAGCAGGAAAGGGATCTTGGTGTTATCATCTCTGATGACCTCAAGGTAGGGAAACAGTGTGACAAGGCAGCAGGTAAAGCAAATAGGATTCTGGGATTCATAGGCAGGGGCATCACCAGCAGGAAAAGGGAGGTCATAATTCCACTATACAAGACACTAGTGAGGCCCCACCTGGAGTACAGTGTACAGTTCTGGAAACCTTACCTATGTAAGGACATAGACAGGGTAGAGAAGGTTCAGAGGAGGGCAACAAAGATGGTGCATGGATTGCATCACAAGTCCTATGAGGACAGGTTGAAGGAACTGAACATGTACTCCCTGGAAGAGAGGAGGGAGGGAGAGAGGGGATATGATAGAGACATGCAAGTATCTTACAGGGAGGAACAGGGTGCAGGAATACACTATTTTTAAGCGAAAAAGATGTTCCAGGACTAGAGGGCATGGGATAAAGTTGAAGGGAGGACGATTCAGAGGAAACATGAGAAAGAATTTCTTCAAAGAATGGGTGGTGGGCAAGTGGAACACCCTGCCAGAGGAAGTGGTGGGGGGCTGAAACAATCACAGGATTTAAGAATGCATGGGCTAGACATAAAGGAATTCTGGAGGTTGGGGTATGGGGCAACAGACTTCTAGGAAAACATAAACTGAACTTACAAGCTCATGTGGTCAGACTGGGTGGGCCCTTATCGGCCGACACTGTCTATGTATCTATGTATACATATTGAGCTCCTTTAATCTGTCCTCATATGTTTTCTGATGCAGTCCCTGCACCATTTTGGTTGTCTTTCTCTGGACTGCCTCCATTTTGTTAATGCCCTTGTGCAGGTGTGGCCTGCAGTACTGCACACAGTACTCCAGATGGGGCCTAACCAGTGTCTTGTAAAGAGGGATTATTACCTCCCTTTTATGACTTGTGATACCCCTACTAATACACCCTGACATCCCTCTAGCCTTACTTACTGCTTTAGTGGTGTTCTGATTTCGGATCATCTGTGATGATGATGCCCAAGTCTCTTTCTTCCATTCTGATTGCCAGCTACTCCCCTCCCAACCTATAGGTGGCTTCAGGGTTTCTTATCCCTATGCGCATGATTTTGCACTTATTTGCGTTAAACCCCAATTGCCACTCTTCCAACCATTTTGCCAGTTTATCCAGCACTCTTCTCATTCTGCCCACTCCATCTGGATCATCTACTCTGTTATAGATCTTGGTGTCTTCTGTAAACAGACAAACCTTACCCTCCAGTCCATCTGCAATGTCACTGATGAAGATATTGAAGAGGACTGGCTCCAGGACTGATCCATGGGGTACCCCACTTGTGACTTGCATCTCTTCTGACTGTATACCATTTACACCACTCTCTGTTTTCTGCCTGCCAACCAGTTTACCACCCAGTTGACCAACTTCTGACCCACCCCGAGCCTACCCAGCATATTAATCAATCTTCTATGTGGAACAGTATCAAAAGCTTTGCTGAAGTCAAGGTAGGAGACATCAACTGCACCCCCTTGGTCCACCACTCTGGTTACCCAGTCAAAGAAATATATGAGATTAGTTTGACAGAACCTTCCTGTTGTAAACCCATGCTGTCTTGGATCCTGTGCTCCTATGGATTCCAGGTGTTGCACTGTCCTTTCCTTAAGGAGTGGCTCCATAATCTTGCCCACCACTGAGGTAAGACTGACTGGTCTGTAGTTCTCTGCCTCATCCCTGCTACCACTCTTGTGGAGTGGGATCACATGAGTCTTTCTCCAGTCTTCTGGGACTTCTTCTGTGCTCAGAGACTCACTAAACAGTTCTACTAATGGCTCTGCTAGTTCCACCCTTAGCTCCTTTAGTACCCTGGGATGTATGCCATCAGGTCCTATTGCCTTGTCCACCCTGAGCTTAGTGGGTTCTTGTAGAACCTTTTCTTTTGTGAAGAGACTTGTGCACACCTCTCCCCACCGTGTCCATGGTGCTGAGCTTTGGGCCCTACCCTACCTTCTCCTCAGTAAATACTGAGCAGAAGTATCTATTTAGGATAGATGCTTTTCCTTGGTCCTTCTCCATACACTCCCCCTTATCCCCTTTGGTCTTAACAATACCCCCTCTGGACTTTCTCCTTTCACTAATGTATCTATAGAAAGTCTTGTCCTCTTTTTTCACCATTTATGCTAGTGTTGCCTCAGTTTGAGCCTTTGCCTGCCTTACTGCCTTCCCTGCTTCCCTTAGGGAAATTTGGTATGTCCCCCTATCTTCGTCCCACTGCATTCTGTTATATTTCCTGAAGGCCAACCTTTTGGCTCTGACCTTTTCTGCTACTGTTTTTGAGAACCAAAGGGGTTTCCTCCTTCTTTTGCTCTTGCTTTTCTCCCTAACACAATGGGATATTGCTTCAAGTATTACATCCGTAATGCTTGCCCACTTTGCCTGTACATACTCACCTGTATTTCTTCTTGCCAGGGCTAGCTTAACTCTGTTGGCCATCTTATCAAAGTCAGCTCCTCTGATGTCCCATATTTTTGCCTTGGAATGGAATGATTTAGTTCTAGTGGCCAAATTGAACCATACCATGTTATAGTCGCTGGCCTCCAGGTGACCTTCTACCTGGAGATCTGTGACCCTTTCCCCATTAGTCTGTATAGATCTATGATAGCCCTGTCTCTTGTGGGTTGTTGTACCAGTTGTTTGAGGCCCTCCCCCAGCAGGGAATCCACTGTTTGTCTAGTTCTGGCAGATGTTCCTGCTGGTATTGACCAATCTGTATCTGGCATGTTGAAGTCTTACATTATCAGAACCTCCCCTCTAGCTGTCATGTTTTATATATCTTCTAACAGTAATGTGTCTGTGTCCTCTCACTGGCCTGGAGGCCTGTAGACAACCCCAGTTTGTATGGCTGTCCTATTTCCTGTTTCCAGGGTGACCCACAGTTCTTCTGGCTCCTTATGTGAATTCTGAATTTCTGTAGCTTTGATATTTTCATTGACATAAAGGGCCACTCCCCTCCCCCTTTTTTGCACCTTAGTCCCTTCTGAACAGTACATAGCGGTACAGAAGTCTCCTAAATGTGGTTACTGGTGAACCATGTCTCGCTAATGGCTACTATGTCCAGTTTAGCCTCTGTCATTGTTGCCTGCAGGTCTCGTATCTTGTTTCTGAGACTGCAGGCATTTGTGTACATGATTTTCTATTGGCCAGATTTCAGTGCATTAGTTGTTGGGTGAGGTCTGGCATTTCCCCTGCGCATCGTATGGGGAGCCAGACCTTTTTCCCTACCTGGTGATGCAAATGAACTACAAACATGCTGAACTTCTTTTTGATCACTAGCTGAGGGGGAGACAAGTGAAAGTCCCCATCAATGGCTGAAAAGTTGTTTGACCTTCACTCCAGACAGGCAACCACCTCTCCTGAGGTACCATCTTGGGCCATCAATGCCCCTTCTATCTCACCAACAGCTGTAACTATGGAGTCAGTGTGTTGAGAGTAAGGGAGCCACTAGGGAACAGTGACCTAAATCCATTTGTTTTGAACTGGCCCTTGAAAGCCCCAATCAAGAACTGAAATCCTTGATTGTAGGAGGGCAGACTTCAGCAGGCTTAGGAAACTGATCAGGGAAAGGTTAGTCAGGGTAGAGAATTTAGATGGGATGGAAGAGAGATGGGTTAATAAAGGTGGCCATTCTCAAGGCATCTAAGTTATGCATGAGAACAGTCACCAAAAGTAACAAGTTCAAGAGGCCATTATGGTTCTCAGCAAAAGTCTGCAAAGCAGTGGGGGCTATGAAAAAGGCCTTCTACAAGTACAAAGAAAAGGGGGTTAAGGAAGAATGGGGAAAATATTTACTGAGAAACATGGAGGCAAAGAGTGCGGTTAGGGAAACAAAAGCAAACAGAGAGCTGCATATTACAGCAGGAATCAAAGGTGGAGAAAAACATTTAATTTGATATATTAGGGGAAAAAGAAAGGAAGGGGACTTGTTAGGCTATCAGAGGGGGGTACGGTGATAGAAGAGGATGAGCAAAAGGCTATTATCCTTAATGATTATTTGTGCTCAGTTTTCACAAGGGAAGAAGGCATACCCCTTGCCTTAGAGTGGCATCAAATTGGCTAATAAGGGGGTCATGGAGACAAGGCAGCCAGTATTTACAAGCAACAGGGTCAAGAAAGGGATAGTGGTCCTTAAGCTAGATAAGGCCCTGGGACCAGATAAGTTGCATCCAAGGATATTCAGGGAACTGGCAGTAGAATGGGCTGAACCCCGGGTAGGGCTGTTGAATTGCTCACTATGGACAGGGGTAGTTTGAAAGGACTGGAGGGTGGTGTACACCATTCTGCTCCATAAGGGAGGTGATAAGGTACAAGTATGGAACTACAGACCTTTCAGTCTGATCTCAGTTGTAGGGAAGCTGATGGAGACACTGATCAAAGAAGACCTTGTGGACTACCTGGAGAGCAACAGTCTCCAGGATGGTAAACAGCATGGGTTTGTGGCGAGAAGGTCCTGTCAGACAAACTTGATAGTTTTCTTTGGTTGGGTAACAAGGGAATTGGATAGGGCCATGCCATTGATTTTCTCTGTTTTGACTTCAGCAAGACTTTTGACTCTGTGCCCCACTGATGCTTGTTAAAGAAGCTGGAGGAATTGGGTGTGGCTAAGGACATAGTTAACTGGGTAGGAAATTGGTTAAAGGGTAGGCAGCAGAGGGTTGTGGTCAGTGGTACCAGGTCAATACCGTGCATATAAGACAGTGCGGTATTAACTGCACTGTATAGTGAATGCCTGGGAATACAGTGACAGGAGCAGAACAGTGGTAAGGGAATACCACTATTCCTGTCACTGCATACAGATTGAAAGGCTGGGCAAGTTGCTATGTGCTGGGTGCCTGGTTGAGAAGCTCCAGTGGAGGAGTGGCAAGGGCACCAGCACACAGCGTAGTCGGGAGACCTGAGATCGTGGTTCAGGCCCCCCCAATCTCCCCTGCTACATCTTTTTGCCACATTTAAAAAAAAACTACCCCCTCCCGAGTTTCTCCCCATCCCCGAGGTTACCCCCTGAGTTAGTTATTTATGTTCCAGGGGTGTGGTGGGTGAAGCAAAGCCCCCTACAAAAACATATGAAGACCCATTGTCATCAATGGGCACAGTGCGTGAAACAGGTCGGTGTTTTGCCTGACTCTGTTTTTGTCCAGCACTATTCCGCTGCAGCATTTTTAGCCATGCTGTTTTGCCTTGTGCAATAATGACCCCATGCCCTGGTCAGTGGGGTCCAATCAGAAGAGAGGGAGGTTACGAGTGGGGTGCAACAGGGATTTGCCCTGGGCTCGGCCCTCTTCAGTATGTTCATCAGCGGCATTGGAGAAGATATCCGGGGCAGGTTGTGTCTCTTTCCAGATGGCATTAAGCTTTGTGGTATGGTGGACAGCAACAAGGGAGTCCAAGAAATTCAGAGTGACTTATAAAAGCTAAAGGAGTGGTCCAAGGTTTTGCAGTTGAAATTCAATGCCAGAAAGTACAAAGTGATTGCACCCAGGGAATAAGAACCCCAGGACAGAGTACTGGATGGGTGGGGTAAGAGCACTATGGCTGAGGAACATGACCTAGGAGTTATGCTCCAAGACACCCTCAAGCAATCAAGGCAGTGCAACAAGGCCTATGGGAAGGAAGTAGAATACAAGGGTGTAGAGGGAGAGGTATTGATAGCATAGCAAGAGGAAAGAGGTATTACTACCCCATTAAAGTTCAAGTTTACTTGCAGGAAAACTCCATTGAGCATGCTCATTTTCAAGGAGGTCCTGTCAAGGACAACATGAAACAACAAGATACAATGCAATGCAAACACAAAGTTCGATAGTAACAGAATGCAGTATAAAAAATAGATATGATACAAATGCTCTTATAAAGCAAAAGGGAGCATACAGGGGTATTTAGGTTACAGACTCAGCATATAGAGGATAATGTATGGGCAGTGATGAACAACCACACTATGCTAGCATCAAGTGGTTCCCTAGGCAACTCATGTAAACCTCAAGAGCGCAGCTTGAGAGGTTTATAAAAGTTGCCTAAGGAAACATGAGATGTTAGCATAGTGTGGTTGTTCATCACTGCCCATATATTGTTTTTATAGTGTATGGGCATCGGTGTTAACTCCAATTTGAACAAACAGTGTCTGCAATGATTTTTTTTTTGTTTTCAAAGTACCCCACGGTCACAGTGAATAACTGAAAAACTTGCCTTACATTACACTGCAGTTCACTGTCCGTCGTTCATATTGCCAAGAGTAAACATAAAAAAATAAAGCTAACCAAACTCAAACTGAAGAATGTACGGTTTAGTTGAAAACTGTGAAACAACATCTAAGGGTAACATAACGGAACTCAATCGCGGAAACAAACCACGTGACTCTAAAAGTCAAATGGCAATTGCTGTAAAGAGGAGACAGGGTAGGGACGTGAAGCATTAAACTTTAGAGCTATTTGGATGTCAGACCTGCAAAAGAGACACACTAGTGACAAATATAGATTTAGTCTTCAGCCTGTGGAAAAAAAATCAGCCTTCTGTATAGCGTTTAAGTGGGTGAGTGAGAGCGGGCGCGGAGATTAAAAAAAAAAACAGCAGACTTCAAACCAAATTATTGGCATTTGAGTGGCTTTGCTGTCTAGGGAACTGCCATATGTGTCAAGTCCATTTTGTTATGCCATCGATGTGATGTACCATCGATGGGTTAACAACAAAGCTGCGTCACATCGATGGTATAACAACATTGGGAAAAGATGAATTTACCCTAATAACAACGTTCTACCATACACAATAGAGACTTAGTATATAGGTAACAGCATTTACACATACTGTATATATGAGATAGAGTAGACTTTCAAGTATTAGGGAGGGGGAACAAAATAAGGGACATGAAGATTTGTACAGGAGAGGAGTTATTCTGACATTAAGCTGTGTCTCTGAATGTTTGTTCATAAAGTAAGGCAATGTTTTTGTACAAGCAGTATAAGTTGGTGGATGGTGAAGGGTGATATAATTGCTATGGAAAATGAGTGTTCACAGTAACTGTTTAAAAAATTTCTTTTAAAAACTTTTTAAGCTACTTTGTTGTAGAGAGAGTATACTGAAATTATTTAGACTATAAGCAATATAAATTGACAATGGCTGAGCATTAAGAAATTAAATGTTTGATCTACGAACTTAAATACTAAAAATGGTTAAATGTCAGGAATTGAGATTAATATAATGTTTATGTATATTTATTATAGTTCCCCAGAATATGCCTGATTGCCAGGCGAAACGTTGGGACTGGTGAATAAAGAAATTTAATAACTTGAGAAATTAAGGTGTTGGCAATATTTTGTTGCTAGAGCTAGCTGAACCTATAAACTAGATCTATGTTAAAAACAGTAAAAACCTTTAGCCATCTCAGTTCCAGCATCCAGCTGCCTTTGGGTCAAAAGGTCAGGCCTGTTTCTTTAAAAAAAAAAAAACTCAGTCTTTTCCTATGGCCTTGTTGACACTGCCATGTTTCATAAGCAGAAATTCCATAAAAACACACACACATATATATATATATATATATATATATATATATATATATATATATATATATGTATATGTATATAACAAGATTATATACAAATAAGGACTGGCAATGGGATAGCTTCCCACAGTTGTTAACTACTTTTCCAGGAATTTAGACAAAACAGGTATAATAGATATGGGCCTATAGCTGTTCAGGTCACTTGGATCACCTGATTTGAACAAGGGCAGTAAATGGCTGTTTTCCAGGGAGAGGGAACCGTACCCGACATGACAGACAAGTTGAATAGATGTGTTATAGGGGCTGTTAAAAAGTAATACTTTAACTTTAAAAATGTGGGGTCAATGCTGTCGGCACTGGCGCTCTTTTTTGTGTCCAGTTTTGCAAATAGATCCTCTGCTTGCTTAAAGTTACTGGAGAAAGACTAAAGAACTCTAGATCCTGCTGGTCAGAGTTGTCATCTTTTGGGGTGGGGCAATCCACTAGTCCAGCAGCTGGGGAGGAGTTGAATGCTAGGCCCGCTGTCATGAAGTGAGAATTTATAGATCTTTAGTGAGGCCACACCTGGAATACTGCACCCAGTTCTGGAGCTCTTACCTCAAGAAGGATAGGGACAGGCTGGAGGCAGTACAGTGTAGGGTAACAAAACTGATTCATGTCAGATCTTATGAGGAGCGGCTAAAGGCACTGAACATGTACTCACTGGAGATGAGAAGGCAGAGGGGAGATATGATCTAGATCTACAAGTTCCTAAAAGGATTAAACAAGTTGAACTATGAGGAACTATTTAGCTTGAATGCTAGTCTGATGTCACAAGGGTATGAGTGGACACTGACAGGATGGAGGTTCAGGAGGGACATGAGGAAGTATTATTTTACAGAAATGGTGGTGGAGCCATGGAACAGTCTATCAGCCAAAGTGCTGGGTGCTAAAACAGTTGATGGTTTCAAGCATGGTTGGGACAGAGGGAAGGAAAACAGAGTGGAGGAGGGGAAGGGGGAGAGCTAGGACACTGGATGTATAGTAGGTCCCAGAGTTACATGGGGAACTCAGGAAAACTGGATGGATCACTGGTCTTTTCTGTCATTATTGTCTATGTTTCTGAGTTTCTGTAAGTCAACAATTACTGCTACCTTCTTGTCACTCCACTCAGCCTTTTTCTTCCTCTTCCTCTTCCTTAGCAGGTTTGATATCTTGATGCATGGATCGCCCCCCCCCAGCTGTGGTCACCTGTTGATCCCCTCAAGCTGGCCAGCCAGATGCTCATACCTGCTGCTGGTGTCCACTGCTCATGGTATTCCCTTACACCTTACAGGTCACACCAGTGTAACCTCCCGCACCCACAAAGTGTGAGACTGCCTGTCCAATAATAACTAAGCACAGTCTATAAGGCCTTTGGGTGAATGGTGCCTGGGCTCGATTGGTACTGGAGATAATAAAAAAGTGGTGCTGTGCCTCCACCTATTGGGATCTTTTTGACAGATGGCTGCTAGGGTACTGCCCCACAGGAAATGAATGCAACCCCCATGCTTATGACTGGGAACCTTTATGATTGTAGACCACTCCCACCTTATACTCCATGCATGCAAACACAACAATATGCAAAACACAATACATTGCAATTTAAGCACAAGGGATATTTATTAGGTGGATAGGAGCAGGCTCTGGATGGGGAAAGGAATAGATTAAATGCAGTAAAATAGTTCTGAGATCACTCCCCAAATACCACTACCCTCTGGTGAGTACCCTCACTGTATTTCCCCCCACTGATGTACCAGTATCACAAAGTCCTTTAGGTGCTTCCAGTGCAGTCCATTAAATGTGTGCATACAGTGGGCAGGTGCAGGTCTGATGTTGGACCACGGTGCGGTACCAATTGAAGGCTGGTGGTTGGAGATCCCAAACAAATTATTCTACGCAAATGCTAGTTGCTCCTAGCTGTTGCAGTTCTGTTAATGGGCTTTGAATAATAATCACATAGAATTACACAACAATTGCTCTGATCTGTTCCTGACCAGCAGAAGAATTGGAGGGGTATCGACTCATGACCTTAACAAACTTTTCAGGCTGGCTCTCTTGTGATGTCTCCTTCAGGGTTGCAGATGCAGACGATGGTACAGGTGCGGCAGACCCAATGCACTTCCGGGTGGTAAGGGGCGCAAGCAGTGCTGCTCTCTGATGTCCTTTTCACCTCAAAAGGGACTTGCCTTCACCCACTCCCAAGGAGTAGGCAATCACTCAGGGCCTCAGGCGACTTGATCCTCTGTCAGGACAAGTCCTGATACAGTAAGTCACAAAGTCCAGGGCAGGAGCTTTGGTGTTGTTCCTGGAGGAAACAAATCTTTCTGCAAAGATTTGTTGAACAGCTTTCTTCAAACCTTGTGACTGACTGCTGACTTTACTCACAGTCTTTCTCCTAATGTCTCCCAGACAAATCTGCTTTATTCCTTCCCTCCCCTCTTACCTCTCCTCTCTCTTCTCCCAATTACCCTCTGCCTCATGCTCCCTCTGTTCCAGGGATCATCACATTTTCACCACTCCTCACCCCCAGGGCTTACAGTAGACCAGGTCTCACTGGGTCTCAGACCTGGCAAAAATATTTTGATGAATTTGAGGTGTGTGTGGGGTCTCACAGGGTCTCAAAATATGGCTCTTACACTATGTTTGTTTCCCTTATTATGACTCTAAGAGTGTAATATGACCCTTAGTTCCTTTGTTCTTGAAGAAGCAAAGTTAAGGGTGCAAATGGGCAGACTATGTGGGCCGTAAGCGCTTATCTGCCATCAACATTTATGTATCTACCTATCCATGTAATTCTCTATAGCATGTTCATATAATTCATAGGAATGTGATCAAGTCAGTAGCATTAGCCATTATCGACTTGCCATTACATGATGGATCATCCCAATTATTTGTTAAGTATCTAATTATTCAAGGATTGCTTTAAGGATTCTATATTAGAGGTTTTAACTATTCCCTCAGGTAGACTGTTCTGTACAGTCACCCCCCTCTGATTATACCATAATCCTCATTTTGTTGTTTTATATAATTCACCTTTTAGTTGAAGGCTGTGATTTCTTGTTTCCTTTGTTGTTGTTTTCCTTGTTAGACCTAAACATTCCCACAAATTTCATTTTTGAACACATTATAGGTCAAACACAGATCTCTGTGGAGTCTTCTGTATTCTAGGGGGTAAAGCCATAGTTCATCTAGTCTTTCATTAAAGTGAAATTCAACATCCCCATAATCCTTTTCATAGCTCATCTCTGTACACCCTTCAGCAAGGCGATATCACCTGCCTTGTAGGATGCCCAGAACTGGGCACAATCTTCCAGATAGGGACGCAGAAGCGATCCATATAGGGACAAGATGACCTCCTTATCCCTGCTTCTAATGTGCCTTAATATGCATGAAAGCATTTGGCTACTTCTTCTTACCACTTCATTTGTATGTTCACTAAACGATAAATCATTCGTAATAAATATCCCCTGATCTTTTTCTTATGTTGTGGATTGAAGTTCTATACCATTTAGATGTTACTTAGCTAGTTTGTTTTTGTGACCAAAGTACATCACCCTACACTTTCCAATATTAAAGCTTAACTTGTGGTTTTCTGCCCGTGTTTCTATACTCTTCAGATCCTTTTGCAGGCTAGAAATTGCAGACTCACTTTTGACAACTGTCCCTAGTTTAGTGTCATCTGTAAATTTATTCATCCAGAAACTGGGTGATGTTTGCATGTTGGAAATAAATAAGTTGAACAGGGTAGGCCCCAACACTGACCCCTGGGGCCCATCACTACCAACCTCTCCCCAACCTGAACAGAAACCCTTTATCACCACTCTTTGTTGTCTCATATGTAACCAATTCCCAAGCTACCTTACAATGGCAGGGCTGACTCGTAGCTGGATTAGGGTCTTGATTAACACCCTATGTGATACCATGTCAAATACTTTTGCATAATCCAAGTAGATGATATCGGCTGGTAATCTCTGATCAAGTGCCCTACTAATAGACTCAAAAAAATGGCAGAGATTTGTCTGGCATGACCTATTAATCTTGAATCCGTGTTGTGATATGTCATCAAACCCATTTTTTTGAATTTCTGTTTCTGTTAGTTCTTTAATAAATTTCTCCATCATTTTCCCCATTATTGATATGTCTAATAGGTCTGTAGTTGTTTACTTCTTGTCTTGACCCCTTTTTACAGCTGCATGGACAGAGCCATGCAGTCATTTTAGGATCACATCACTGTGGGAGAGAAGCGGAAACGATTGCTGTCTTCTCCTACAGTGATGTGATCTGTCGTCCACAGCGCTGCAGTCCCTGTTGTCTTTCCTCTGCAGATGCAGCTCCCCTCTGTGGCAGTGGCCCCCTCCATGCGCACTACATTCTGCAAGTGCAGAAGTGACGTGGCGGTTCTGATTCAGATTGTGCATGCGAGAGTGTCGAGCATGCGCAGATCCGTCAGAGCCATCATTTTGTGGATGGCAGAACAAACTCCGATATGGTGAGAGCTCGGAACTTTTAATATCTCTCGCTACACAGTTGCTCTGAGCAGCTGTATGGGCTCTGAACAGAATTTGTTATGTATGGGTGTTATGTTTGTGAGTTTCCAGTCTTCGATTACTTTCCCCTCTTGCAAGGATTTTTTCAATAACAGAGTTATTGGGCCTGCAAGTTCATCAGATAATTCCATAAGTAATCTACAGTGGACACTACCAGGACCCTATGCTTTGTCAGCCTTGAATTTCTTTAACTTTTCTTTAACATCTGCTTCCTTGAATTTAAAATTGTTGTCCATACCTATATTCAAACTTTGCAACAATGGTGTATATTCAGATTATTTGTTGTATACACTTAAAAATACTTGTTGAAAGCCTCTGCCATCAAGGTTTCATCAGATACTTGTTCTACTCTATCACAAAGTGGTCCCACCACTGGCTGTCCTCCCTTCTTACTGTTGATATAGGAAAAACATTTATTTTATTTTATTATCCTTGGTCATCGTGGCTATAGTTTTAATTCTTCTCATTTTGCTTTCTTTATCAAGTTATTTGTTGTTTTTGTCTTGTTCTTATGAGTTATTAAATTTCCATCAGTTGAGTTTTTCCTGTATTTTATTGCCTTTTTTTCCTTTTTGATCCATTTTTGGATGTTATAATTAAACCAAGTCAGTAATCGTCCTGTATTGTTATTTTTGAATTTTTCAGGAATATAATGTGTTACACAAAAATCCAAATAAGTTTTTATTTTTGCCCAGATTTCTTCCAGGGGTTCATTATCTAGACCATCCCTCCAATTCCACTTCTTATAATAACCTCTTATTTTTCTGATGTCCGCTTTGTTGTAACATTTTATTTTTGTTGTCCCTCTGTTTGTGTAGCATTTTCCATCTTGTTCGGTCTGAATCATATTATGATCACTCAGTCCCAGAAGTTCCCTAACTTTGCATGACATTGTTTCATTTTTTAGATTACTAACTAAATCAAGAAGGTTAGACCCCCTAGTACTGTCCTTGATATATTGGGATACGTTGTGTCTGGTTATAAAATGTATTAGTGTTTTATCTTGCGTATTATTTCCTTCTGTAGTCTCCCAATTACTATGGGGGAGGTTTAAGTCACCTAAAATGAGGGAACATGGGTCAGAACCTATTTCCTGCAGTATTTTCATGAAAGTCTCAAATTGCTCAGGACTTTGGTTTAACGGTCTATAACATACTGTACACCTACTAAAATCTTTTGTTTTTTTTGGCATGCAGATTTTGACCCATACTCATTCTATTTCCTCATTGTTTTGATGGTCAATCTCAATTTCAGTTGCTTGAATACTGTTGCTAAAATATACTGCTACTCCCTCATAATGCTTTCCAATTTGATCTTTATGGAATAGTTGGTAACCTATAATATGTTTGTCTCAGTCATTTGATGCCCACCACATCACTGTTACAAATGTGAATTTCTTTCCAGATTTAGTAGGATCTGTAGCTCCTCCATTTTCTTTACTAAGCTTTTCGCATTGAGTAATAGTACCTCAATATTGTCATTATTTTTGATAGGTCTTATTATCTAGTTTCACATTGCCTATATTCTCCCCGGAGTCCCCCAGACCCCCTGTGTGTCAATTTAAAGGGAAGCCTTCTATTGATGATTTAAATATATTCCCCAATAATCGACTGCCTTTCTTGTTGTTGTGGAAGGCCATCCCTATTATATAAGTCATGTCTGTCAGTAAACTTTTCCCATGTTTCAATGCATGGTATTCCATTTATTAAACATCATTTTTGTAAGTAATTATTTATATCTTTGATTTTCTTATTCCATCTATACTGCGCCCTTGGGGCTGGCAACATTTCAGACATAATCACATCACAATTTTTATTTTTTGGGAGACTGTATAGATTCTAGTAGTATTCCATAATATCATATTCTGACTGTTTTTTAATGTCATTCATTCCTACGTGTATAAGTGTTAAAGGTCTATTAGTTGTATCAGTCAGGATTTGTGTAACCATCTGGACTAAGTCCTCAATCCTTGCCCTGGGAAGCTGTTACTAACTATATTTTCCTTGATTCCGCAAGTTGTGATTTTATCAGTAAATTTAGTGATTGAATCACCTAAAATGAATGTACTCTTTGCACATGAGTTGTTTTCAACCTCCATTTCATGGAGGTTGATTATTTCTTTCAATGAAATTTAACAAGAACCAGTGTCAAAGATTATTAGGTTGTGATTCTGGTTAGTCAGTACTTGATTGACAGTTCATTTCTCCAGCTGTGTTGCACCAGCTTCTGTACATACCCAAGTCTTGGCTTGCACAGTTCTATTTGTTAAAGTGTTCTCTCCATAATTTATAGTGGCTGTGTTAATGCTTTCATTTCTAGATTCTGTACTGTGGTTTGTGTGTCTGTATTATTTCTCTCTTCTTTCCCCAACTCTACATTCTCTACCTTTTCTCTTTCGATATCGATCACTTCCTGAGCCTGATTGCCCAGTTTCTCGATCGTATTTAGTAGTAGGGTATAACTGTTTTGAAGGGGAAGTTCAAAGGTCATTGCTCTCCTACTTTTGTTACTTATTCTGTCTGAATCTAGTATCTGCCACTCATCCATAGTATCCTGTTCCCTCTGTCTTTTTGGTGGAATTTCCTTATTTATGTCAGCAGGCTGCTCTGCATGTTCCTGAGAGGTTCCAGGTAACTGGTACTTTTTAGTTGTAACTCTAACCCAGTCACTCTACTTTTAAGGCCTTAGCTCATTACATTGGTCACATAATAAATTCTCAGCCCTTGGTGAAGAGTGTATCTTTAATTTTTCACATATTTCACATTTAATACCCACTTCCCTCTGACCAATTTTACAATGTGTGCATCCATTTGTAAGATAAGATTTATCCTCTTTAAGTCAATCTCGTGACTAATTGCCAGTTTTTTACCTTTGGTGTTAGAGTTTCCTGGTGACCTGGCAGAGCTGGCAGACATGTGGCTCACCTATGCCAGTATCACTGTTGCCCAGCACTTGCCTCCACTCACTAAAGCAGTAGCTTTGTACAGTCAGGACCAGAAGTCTTGTTGATCCCCACTTCTGGTTTCCTGATTAGTTTTAAAACTTTAAAATCTTTCACTGTGCCCTTAAATTGCCATTAAAACATCAGTCTAAGATTACCAGATTGCACAAATGAGCCCTCAAACCACAGAAACTCTGCGGCAGTGTTTAGAATCACTCCAGTAGTTTGTTAGGGTCAAGGGTCACCTACTGACACTGTGTGTGTCCTCCTAGGTATATATGGCTCCCAGAGCACCTGCTACCCAACAAATGCCCAGCACACAATTACATATCAATCAATCAATCACTTTATTTAACCAGGCATAAACACCATTGAGCAAGCTAATTTTCAAGGTGGTCCTGGGCATTAATACAATACAGTACACTTCATAAGATTACAATTATGATGGACAGCGGTGCAAAAAAAAAAAAAACACTGTGAAGGTGCCAGTCGATATGGGCCTATACATACCAGTCAACATAATTAACATGCAAAGGTACATAATGATAAACTTTACTGGAATGAGAAGAGACAACAATCCCATATAGTCTCAGCAGGATCCGTACTACTGCCTGACATGATGCTTACCGACTAACAACTTCCCATCACCGAGATTCCGACTAGGTTGCATTACAGACAAATTATTTCCCATAACAGTTACTTCCCGACTAACTTCAGGGTTACTTGCGCTTAGTGCAACATGACATTGGGGCAGTTTCTTGTATTTATTTCTCGACATCCCATGATGTTTGCATTAATTAAGCAATGTTACTTGTATTTATTTCTCCCACCCTCATCCATAGAGCAGTGCACATGTATTTGTTTATTTAAACATTTTGCATATATAGTGCAACATGACTTCAGGGGCAGTGAACATGAAAGCAAGTTTATTAAACATGTTACTTGTATTTATTTCTCCCACCCTCACCCATAGAGCAGTGCACATTTATTTGTTTATTAAACATTTTGCGTGGATAGTACAACATGACTTCAGGGGCAGTGAACTTGAAATCAAGTTTGTTAAACATTTTGAACCAAGTGTGGATAATGCAACATGACTTCAGGGGCAGTGGTGGTAAATGATCTGCAGAAAGCAATGTTTCTTTATTTATTTAAAAAAGGGTTTAAAACATTTGCATTACTTATGGGGGATTGCACATGACTTCAGGGGCAGTGCACATGAAATTAATTCTTCTTTATTTATTAAAACTTTAAAAATTTCACAATCTCAGGTTGTGTGCAATTCTACAAATGTATTGAAGCACAAAACGAGCTGCTCTATCTTTTGTGATGTCCTGCATTTTCTCTTCTCTCTTTGCTTACTGTTTTTTCAGAGGCGACTTTGGGAGGCCACAATTAATTTTCTCAATCAAAGTGTCTGTGTTGCACTGTTCTTTATATAGTTCTGACACAAATCTAAAGATGCCCACATGTGAGCTTCCAATTAGTGCACCTAATCTCCGGGTGCCAAATACGGGAAGTTGAAGTTGGGAGGTTAAATGTTGGCAAGTTGAAAGACGGGCAGTCATACCACACCCGTCTCAGCTAAGTAAGAGCTCATACCTAAATGATAAAAAATAAGGAGGTATTAAGGAATAGGGTAGAATTTGGGGTGAAAGAGTAGGCAGCCATGAGGGAGGCCAGCATAGGTAAAAGGTAGAGAATAGGCAGGGCCATCTTGGATTAAGGGAACTAGGCGTGTAGGTCCTAGGTTTCTGTTAGGAATGTGGGGGTGGATGAGATACTTAGGCGTAGGATTTGAGAGTGGCACCCTGGGCTTAGGGGTCATTGGTGTCTGAAACAGTTGCATGATTCCTTCAGATAATCTGTTAATAGAGCTTTGAATGAGAAAATGCTTGGCAGTGAGGATAATTTTAATGAGTCTTGCATAGTGTTCCAAGGTGATGGAAGTGAGAAATTAATTGCTGCTGAGCCAAGGGTAGTTTTCACTCTAGGAATCAGATTATGGAGAAGCGTCTCAGGCCATAGGAACCTTTAGCCCATTTGAAGAGGTTTGAGATGTATGCAGGAAGGTTATCAGATAATGCTCTGAAAAAACCAGAGGAGAGCATTCCTTTTTCTCCTAGTTAAGAGTGAGGTCCATCCTGAAACCTGCTATAGACGACAGTGATGTGTACCATGGGGTAGATTTAGGATAAAATCGTAAAGCCCGGTGGTAAAGGGTGTCCAGTTTGTTTAGCATCATTGATGGGCAATGACTGTAAAGGAAGTCAGCGTAGTCCAGTATAGGTAGGAATGTAGTTTGCACTAGTCTCATTCTGGCTTCTAACATAAGTAGGTGTTTAATGTGATAGGATAACCCTAATCGCTGTCTTAGTTTCTGCTGCTCCTTCCTTGTTACTTGCAGCTTGGTACTGCCTAAAATGTTTTGTTTTGTGCCATGTTTCGTGCCTGTATTTTAACTTATTCTTGAAAAACTGGATAATAACGAAAAGGCAAATTCCACACTATAAAGGAAAAAAAGGACTTCCACAGTAGTAGTCCATGTTTCCTTTTATAGTAATGATCCTTAGAGACTTAGCAGTTTTTCCAGTGCACTTTATACACTGCTCACCACTGCTCCTCGGCTTGGTTTCTCTTATCGACTTCCCACACTCTGGAACCTACTCCCGTCTCCCTCCACCTCTCCTCCTCCCCGGGTCCCACAGATGCCAACTGAAACTCCCCCCACTTGCTCCTGTTACCTATCTTCCTGATGCTTCCCCGGCCTGGAGCCCCTGCTGACCATGATCCAGCCTCCAGCTGGGTCTACACTACCTGCGTGCTAGTTTCATTTCCTCACCAGCTCTGCACTTCCCCCCACTTTGTGGTTAGGCATTCATGCACCTAACCGGTCTCTCCCTCGTTTTAGAACTGTTCACTTGCATGCAGTGTCATGATGCTGTTTTATTTACAGTTGTAAAACTGTTCCATATTGTACTGTGTCTGCACTTTACTTTTGTATCACTTTTTGCAACACTTTTTTTTTTACTAAATTATTGTATAAATGTTTTGTTTACTGTGTATTATACTTCTTCTATATCTGTTCCATTTCCTTGGGTTACACCTGGAAATGAGCATTGGCTCAGTGTGTCTTTCACAGTTACCAGTTTTCAAAGAAATAAATACATAACCTCCAAACTTCAACCTCCAAATTCTGGTTCAGGGGGCTCCCCTCCTATCTCTCATCCCCTCTGTCCACTCCACCTCCCTTCACCCACTCTCTCAGATCAAATGACGCCCGCACCTTGATGGTCCCTCGCTGCTCCACCCTCATCAGTCAGACTAGTTTCGCCCATCATTTCCCTAAAATCTGGAATTCCCTCTCCCCTGAAATATGACACTCATCATCCAACTACTCCCTTACCTCAGCCCTACACAATTACCTTTCCCTCAGCTGTTTCTGCTTTAACCCACCTTAATACCTGTCCCCAGTTTCTGCCTTCCTATCATGACCCCCCGGCAGGGTTCTCAACATCCTGAAGGGAGAAATCGGGAAATGATTTCTCCTCATATTCAGTTCTTGCCTCTCCCCCCACCTCCACCTGCCCTTCTGGGTCACCAGTGTGCACAACCTAACCCCATCTTTTTTACTCCAACAGCACTTGCGTACTACCTCAAGCTTGCTCCTGGTACACTCATGCACTATAAATGGTTCTGTAGGTTTTGTACTTTCATATGTACTTTTGTATGATTTTGGACATGTATTGTAATTTACCCAATGTTCCTGTACTGTTTATTGTACAATACATTGTGTTCCAACTGTTGCATAATCTTACAATGTTGCATTGTTTATACTACCCACATGCTATTGTAACTGATCATCCTTTACAACCCTATGTAACCTCTCCCCCAGGTCACACTGTGAGACGAGCAATTTGTTGCTCAGTGTGCCCTCCTGGTGAAACATTTCAATAAATAAAAAATAAAAACATAAATAAATAAATAGATAATTATTGCACATGTCTCTACTTTGTGCAGAAATCCAGGGATCAAATATGGTTAGCATCTGATGCATTATTCATTATGCAAAACCTCTGTCTCTCAGTGGCTGTCAGTTCCTGAGGAAAAACATGCATACAAGTCCTGAGCCAGTTTGCAAGTTAGCTGTTTTTGGAGAGCTGAGCTAGCCTCCAAATTGATGTCAGTTTTACAGAGACAGGATGTACTAATTCAGCTGTTTTGCAGAACTGAGCTAGCCTACAGATTGGTGGAAACACAAGACACCGAGTGCTATCTCCTATGGCAGTGTTGTCTGCAGAAAAAAAACTCTTGATGTGGGCACACAGATTGCTGCACATGGCCAGGCAGAAAACAAGAGACTAGTGAGACTGTCAATGCAAACAAATCATTTAATGGCCGAGAAAGTGCACAGCTAAATCGAACCTCGGTACTTTGCCTCTGTAACTCGGGGCTTCATCAGGTGGTGTGACCTGCAAACCAAGATTGCCTTTTATCCAAAAAATGACAGCAAGAATGTGCGTCAAGAGGAGAGGCCCAAAAAGTAAGAGTAAAGGTATAGTACCTAAAAGAGAATTAATCTGTGGAGGAACAAGAAAATGCCAGCTCACATGCTTCAAAAGAAAAAATCAGCTTACTGGTTTACACTGACAACAACAGTGTGTATTGGGAGGGGGGGCAGTCCCATGTAAAACCACTAGACAAAACATGATAATGCCAGAAAAAAGTGGAAGTCAGTTTTTGCACAAGTTCACTCCAAGAGGGTAGGGAAAGGAGAAAAAGGTGATAGAAAACTTGAACATGCTACATAAAAGGCAAATAAATAGTCAGCAGATCCTGATTCAAAGTAGTCCACAAGACTAGGAAATTGATGTCAGTTTCACAGGGAATGGATGGATTGAAACCAGAGCTAGTCTACTGCTAGCTGGATCTGCAGAACTAAACACAGGAACACCCAACATTAATAGGCACGTTGTGTGTCCTCTAACCTCTTTTCAGTAGTCCTGACACCATATGGCTACTACTGTAGACTTTCACTTTATCTTCTATTTTAATGTGTTTATGTCCCTTGGTGTGCATTCTGGCCATCAAGATCAATACCTCCCCTTCCCTGCTGCCCTTTGATGAGACTGGGGTTGAATTGGTGGCAGGGGAGCACTGTTAAGTGTCCCGAAAATGTGTGCTCCCAGGGGAGGAGTGGTGCAGTTTTTCACTTTGTGCAGTTTTGAGAGTTGCTTGAAACTGAAGAAGGGCAGTCCAGGGGACAGCTGAGTGAAGAGAGGTGATAGCATGTCAGCCATGGTGAGAAGGATGTTGTAAAAGCCCACAGAACAAATTACAGTGTCCAGTCCAGACCTGGGTTCCGCAGCTGCTAGCTGGACTGGGACCAGAGTGAAGGAGTGGTGCAGAGGAAGATGGCAGCAGTGCTGTGGAGAGAGCCAAAGGTAAACCCCCTGTTAGTGGAAAGGGGGGAGTTACACTTTTTTATGTGATGAGCCTCTGTTCATTTGAATTTGAACTTTTGGTGAGCAGATAATCCCTTTTGGGTGTATATGGGTTAAACTTCCACAACTGAAGTCATAGGTTTAAATCTTGGTTCTGTTCACTGAAGTGAGTTTGTACCCTAAGCCCTCTCTTTCTCAGTTCATATAGCATAAACAGGGCTTCCATGCCTACAGGGCTTCCTGCATTATACAGGAAAATGGAGCTGTTTAGATGGAAATTCTGATTATAGATTTAACTGCTTATATGGGAAATAAGAGAAACTCAGATTCCTTAGGAAATAATGTGATGCATGAGAAAATCGCTTTGGCGTTACAGGAAAACTGACTGATCTGGGAGCAGAGCGTACCTCTCAGCTCTCCCACGTTATGAACGCAGTGCCGTATTTTGCCCCTCAGACTTGTTCTGTCCTACATCGTCCCGCATGAAAAAGGTGTTGTCCACAAATAGATGAGGCTGGAAACTCAGGCTTTTAAGTTGACATTTATAACACTCTGTGAGGCTAAAGCAAAATTAAACTTGCAGAAGTAAAGGTATTAGTTTCCAGTGCGTTCAGAGCTTGTATCTCCATATTTGATACTGTGTCCCGCATTCTGAGGGCCACGTGCCCCCACATTTCAAGTGTCAGTGTCCCACAATTCAGTGACAGTAGATTATGTCTGGGAACCCTTCATAATTTGGCACATTTGGCAGTCTCTTCACATAAGGCCCAGGACTGAATGGGTATAGAGATGGTGATCATGTCCCTTTAGGCCTGTATGAAAATGTACTGTATTGGCAGAACAGTGTGGAAAGGCCTGCACTTTGTCAGCTTGTGTTGTATCTGACCTAAAAATAAACTATTGTTTGTTCCTAGTCTTATCAGTCCCTCACTTCTCCCAGGGAAAAAGACTGTCATTTGAATAGCTACATAGGGACTAGGGCCCCATGCTTAAGAGATACCTGAAGTATTGTTGACTTTTTTTCTGTCTTTCCTTTTCAGTATTCAGACAGTAGTCTTGTACTGTACCAATGGAGTCCACAAGTGATAATGCTCTGTTTTGCTTTTAATTATTTAGTTTCCTCATCGGAGGGGATGGGAATGTCTACGAGGGTGTTGGATGGAATACTGAAGGCGTCCACGTCAAAGGATACAACCGTGCCAGTATTGGCATCAGCTTTATTGGAAGCTTCACGAGTAAGTAGATGTGATTAGCCTTGCTGACTTTGTAACACTTGTTCAAGCTGAGAAATGTGAGAGGGAAAATATGCACATTAGGGATGCGTATGATAACATTTAGGCTTATGTGGCAGTAGAACATTTGTGTTTGTTGATATAAAGTGAGTACAGTAATACCTGACTGGTATCCATTTACCAAGAACCTGTCTACAGTTTTCTTCCTTGCTCCAGTGCTCTGGTGGCCATACCCATGCAGTGCTGTAGTACAAGGGAATTGGTTTCCCTCTACACAACAGATAGGCTGCAACTTAAAGGGAGACTGTAAGCTATTTGGGGCCAGTTGAGGACAGTTCCACTAGTGCAGCCCATTGAATTAAAAAAAGTAGCTAGGTACTTCCCTTCGCCTGAGGTTTAAAATGAAAGTAGTAACTTTCTTTTAATATTCTTTTTACTGTTTTTTGCAGAAAAACTACACAAAAAAAGAACCCCATGCAAGGGGAATTCACATCTATCTTGCACAATACATTAAAACAGTACATTAAACCAGACTTGCTCACCCTAGGTCAGTTGATACACATTTGCGGGTTTCCGAGCCAGATTAATAGAGATGTTCCGTATTTCGAAGCATTTTGCAGCCACAGAAAACCACTAAACCAGACTATGTTAAACAACGGAATACAACATGATGCTTCTTAATGAGTCTTACTGGGTCAACTGGACCTCGTCCATACAATGATCCCCAACTGTAGAACTTATAAGTCAAACATAAATTAAAACTTTCTACTGTTTTTTCTCCCTCCTCCTGGTTGGCCCTCCTTCAGAGGAGCACCCCAGCCCTGTCACGCTGTCATCCGCCAGGACTTAACCGCCAGTAATCTCCATCCACGGCTTGCGCCCCTGGCAAGGTTGGTGGGGTTCCCCAAACTCACTGGAGAATGGATCCAGTTCTGGCCGGTGTGCCCAGCTGGTCAGGTGTGGGGCCTATGGGCTCTCCTCCTTATCCTGCTGCCAGACTTTCCCCACTTTTTTCTGTTCTGAAGGAGGTGCAGTATGCAGTGATGTCGTGGTGCATGCTGTACCCTCCTGCGTGAAGTGCACCAACGTCTGACATGCCTCTAACTTTCTGGCCTGAGCTGCCCTTCCCCCAGCTTCCACCAGGGGCCAGGCAAGCATTTGGCTCTGCCCACCCTCTCCCCCTCCCCATGGAGGAGGACAGCAGTCCTATGGACACTTGATGCTCCCCCCCCCCAAGCTGGCCCTCTGACACCTCAGATTTGCTTCCGATCCCGGGTCATCAGCATTGCAAGTGGTAGCACTACCCCTGTGTCAGCGAGTCAGCCAAAATGTTCCTCTGTTCAACAAAAAGACAGTGATCACTAAGTAGAAAGATGCATGTTTTTTTAAAAACACTAATTTTGCACAGTAGCCTATCCCCCTGTTAGACCGAGTACTGCACCAGTCGACATACAAACAATGACAGGTAGCAATGTAATGGAAGTCTTTAAGCCTAGGAATAGTTTGTGGGCTTTGTCTGAGCTTCTTCCCTTATCTGCTCCGGGGTAACTTACAAGTTAAAAAGAAATCCCTACAATTCCCAGTGATATCAAATGTAACATAAAGTTTTCAATTATTTCCCAGCCCCCGAGATCTCTAAGTGGTTAGCAAAGAGTTAACAAATGTCTTAATGTCATGCATGTTTAGCCCACAGTAGTTGAAACTGTTCGATGTCTGTGTATCTAAAGCACACATAATACTCACGGTCACCTACACTATAAAAAAGTATAACATGTAAATTGTCACAGTTCAGTCAGATTTATCTACATTTAATTTAATTTTGGAATTATCAATCTCTTTTGTTCAGTTTTGGGGTAATCAATCTTTATTTTAATGGTCCATTTTTAATACAGATTAAGCATGCTTCCTACCGGGTCCTGCCACAAGGACATATTAGTCAGAGTTACCTGAGCGACTGCTGCACTGATGTCATCATTGGGCAGGATGTGACTGACAGCCTGCTTCGTCCACATTTCTAAGTGTTTTAGACTACAGCAAAATAGATGTATTACCAAAAAAAACTGAAGGAATAATACAAATTACATTTTTAAGCTTCTATAGGAGTTAAGTATCCACTCATTTTTTCTTAATTTAAGTGAAGGGCACTGTGGGAAATAACCCTCCCTGTCCTGTTTGCGGGCATGCCACCTGTAGCATGGCCACTTCTGTGGCTTTTTGTTTAGTCTTGGCAGATGACATACGCTCTGCCATCGCATGGAGTTCTGCGCACACTTTTGCTAAACATGAAAGTCTGGACCTGGAGTACTATAGAAGGTCTGAGTTTGGCCTTGCTGTCCTCTAAACAGTGGTTCTCTGCCAACCAGATCACAGGATTTTGGGGAACCGTTTTATTTGGTTCTTTATTAAGTAACTTAGAACACAGCCCAAGCAAATTTCCTCTGGGTTGAGTTGCTTGTAACTACTGTACGTGCTTTCTCTGACCTAGGACACCATATGACCTTTAGAGGAAAGTATACAACATTACTTAGGCTACAGACTCATTAATGTAATCCTTAATGAAGCAGGCATGTTCTGAACACAGATCTTTTTAGAATATTATGATATATGAGTCCTGATTATTATGCTGATTGCATTTTTGTTTCAGGAAACTGGAAAATTACTTAAAGTTGCAGTGCAATACAGTGAGGCACATGTGTATAGGTCAGCGTGGTTAACTTTTATGAATACAGCAGTTAGGGAGCAGATTCATGATTACCTTGAAAGGAAGGAAGTGCAAGAATGGAACAGGGACCCACTATCAAGCTGGGTGGTAAAGGTGAATATCAGTATTCACAGAAGGGGTGAACAAGAGACGTGTCCAGTATTGAAAGAACAGTGAAATATGGGCTCGGTCTTGGATTCCATATTTGAAACAGGAAAATTTGCCACCCACTGTTAGAGTAACATGGGTTGCTCACATCAGAAGAAGGTGTGGTGTTGATGGCAGACATTTACCACCCCACCTCTACAACAACTAGACCGTGAGCAAACATGGAAATGAAGGCAAGAATCCAGGGGTATCAGGTAACAAAACACAACAGTATGTTGGAGGGCGACAAAGGGGGTGGGTTGAGAAAGATTTGGGCATGATATTAAAGAGCACCTATTATGCTCTATTTGAAATCCCACCCCCATCCCACAAAGCCCTGTGGCCAACTTAGCACTGCTGAAGTATTCTGTACAAAAGAATACATTTTTTATTGCAGCCTGTTAGTAAGGGAAGGGATCATAGTTCTGTATGGTGGGGCCTGCCAACCAAACCCTTCCACATTTTGGTATCAGTGTTACTTCCCTGTGCTACAGTGCATTGTGATGTCAGCATTTGGAGAACATGGGGGTGCACTCCATAGGAAACAATAGGGGTGTCTTATGAACACCCAGTTTTATAATCTGTACAGTCCATTTTGGGTCCAATCAAAGTCAATACTCAATTAACAAGGACGTTAGATATAGAGATTATGTCAGCAGAAAAGGACTGCTTGGCCCACCCATTCTGCCCAGATGGCTCCTGCCTAGTCTGTCCCTACAGACCCTAACTGGTCTCCAGTGACCCTCCCTCCTTCCTGCCTATTTCGTAATATTCACCTATGTCTATGCAACTCATGCTTGATGCTCACTGTTTTTGCCTCCACCACTTCCGCTAGCAGTCTGTTCCACCTTTCAGGCATCTGAAACTCTTTCGGTGAAGTAGTATTTGCTCACATCCTTCTTAAACATCCCTCCATCTTCATCGCATGCTGTCTGGTCCTGGTGTTCTTTCTCATTTGAAAGAGACTCCCCTCCTACATCCTATTTACCCCCGTGAGGTACTTGTAGGTCTCTATCATGTTCCCTCTCACTTTTCTCTCTTCCAGGTTGTATGTGTTGAGATCCCTCAGTCTCTCCTTGTAGGTCTTGTGGTGCAACCCCTGCACCATTTTAGTTGCCCTCCTCTGGAATGCCTCCACTCTATTTATGCCCTTTCTGAGGTATGGCCTTCAGAACTGGGCACAATACAAGGTACTCCAGGTGGGAGTCGCACCAGCAAGCCATATAGTGGCAATACCACTACCCTCCTCATGCTGGAGATATCCCTCCCTATGCATCTTAGCATCCCACTGGCCCTATCCACTGCTTTACCACACTACCCAACCACATTAAGGTCATTACATGTGATAACCCCAAGGTCCCTTTCCTGCTTAGTGACTGTCAGTACCTCCCCTGTGCTATACTCAGCTCCTGCATTCTTGTGCCCTAGGTGCATGATTTTGCACTTTTTGGCATTGAACCCCAACAGCCAAGCTCTTGACCAGTCCTCAAGTTTTCCAGGGTGACTACACATTCTCTCCACCCCCTCCTGAGTGTTCACCCTATTACAGATTTGTTGTCATAGGCAAAAAGACATGCCTTCCCTTCCCGTTCTTTTGCAGTATCGCTTATGAAGTAATTGAAGAGGACCAGTCCCAGTACTGAGCCCCGTGGCACCCCACTGGTCACTTTCCCATCATTAGAGTAAGTGCCATTAACTGCAACTTTCTGTCTCATATCGGTTAACGAGTTTCTAATCCAGTTCTCCATTTTGGATCCCAGCTCTAGGCTGCCCAATTTCTTTATAACTATCCTGTGCGGAGCACCTTGTTCATCAAGCAATGGCTTTGATTTGACCTGAAAGGACCACCTACCATGCACAGATTTCTTTCCCTATTAACAGGCTGCAAAAAAAGATATATCTTTTACGTAGACCAACTTCAGCAGAGGTAAGCTGGCAACAGGGTCATGGGGTGGGGAGCACCAAGAAAGGTGCTCTTTAAACTTTATTTTGGGTTACATACAAGCCTATACAGGGATTATACTAACCCTGATCCATAGTTCTGTATCGATCGGGACATGTATGAACTCTGAATGCTTGTGAAGCCCTGCCCCCAAAACAAACTGTGTGACTTTGAACTGATTTCATCCAAGGTATCGGTGTGAATGAGGGGGTGGGCTGTTTATATTCTTGACCCTTAACTCCTGCAGAAATGGGGTGGGAGTGGGAGCATAGTTGGTTGGGGCTCATTCCTCTGTGCCTGCTTCTTTTGGAAATGGGATACTCCTACCTACGCCTTATGTGAGCATGGCTTAACTACAGCAAAGGTAACACATGAGGTAGTGTAATAATGCTTTCCTTGGGCCATATGTTAAGTCCTGGGCTCCATGCTTGTAGTTCATCTATATGACCCTTCTCCCCAAAAAAATCTATTACTTGACCCCTGCTACAGGGAAGAAACCAAAGAAATTTATTGACATTCATGGTACTACCATCCCTACTCAGTCTAGACTGGTCTGGACTCTACACAGATTCTGCAATGCTATGAAACAGCAGTCCCAATCAGGTGATGTAGTGGTAGTGCATTGTGCCAACACTCAGGAGACAAGGGTTCGTGTGCGAGCTTTGGAATCCCATGTTGAGGTGGGCTGGGGGCCAAGGGTATCATGGTGGCGAGGTGCTTGGCCTGTGCAGAAGGAGGGCATAGGCTGAGCAGCACTGACACACAGCTGCCAATGAGACAAGGAGTGCCATTGTGAGTTAACTATGAAGGCTGCCTCTCGCCTGCCCTCTCAGCTGGAGGAAGAGTGCAGCAGTATCAGTTGCAGTGGTGAGGCAGGAGATAGAGGACATATGCGAGAAAAATAGTGGGGGAGGCTTCTGTGACCTCTTTGAAAGTGTTTCACGTGAAAGTCATTATTCTATAACACTTACCAGGCTCATTCCCCTCTATGGAAGAAATTACAGGTTTACAAAGGTTTGATAGCTGGGCCTATGACTTTTTTCTCAGTGTTTTTTAACCCCTTTTTTACCTACTGTAGAAATGTTATTGTTCCCCTTCTCCCCCCCAGGATAATAGGGTTATAGTACTGCTGGCCAGAGGCTGATTTTTCCATGGGTAATTTATTTTTCAATTTTCTGTGATTTTGTAACAGATTCCTCACCAACCACCAGTGCCCTGAACGCTGCCAAGCGCCTTATTGCCTGTGCAAGATCCAAGAATAAACTGAAGTCCAATTATGTTCTGAAGGGCCACAGACAACTGGGATCAACTGCCTGCCCCGGAAATAAGCTGTACAGTATCATCAAAGGCTGGCCCCACTATAAAGCTTGAAATGGGAGAACAGTTCAGCTTTTCATCCCTTTTTTTGCTTTCATATTTCATAAATGGCCTTTAAGTAAGCGCTACACATAGCATTGTTTTTCTGCAGTGCAGGTTGATTCATTGATGATTTTTTTTTAAAACTCAGCATTATTAAAAGTAAAGTATGCAATGCAAGATGCTGAAA
The DNA here is from genome assembly GCA_016271365.2 of Neoceratodus forsteri. NCBI lineage: Eukaryota > Metazoa > Chordata > Ceratodontiformes > Ceratodontidae > Neoceratodus > Neoceratodus forsteri. The sequence goes on along the minus strand of CM057452.1, from coordinate 1,591,204,301 downwards.
TGCCACAGATGCATATATAAGGTAACGTGTAGTACACGAGAATAACGTGTGTCATTATACTATACCTCTATAATACTAGTATCTGTTATACCCTTATAATCCAAAACTAGCAAATAGTCCATGTTGTGGTGTCTTCTTACTGTAAGAATAGCCTGACCGCAGTTTAAACCCAGAAAAGAGCAAATTATAAATAACCAAGCCAACATTGGCAAAGATAAAACATAACATGACACTATGCTGGAATCTTAAAAGATCTTAAAACTTTGTTAACCTGAGGCCAAGCTTGTCCAGTGAGATATTCTGGAGGGGTCTGTTCCTCTTTAACCCTTACTGAGATTGAGATCTGGGCCTCTGTTACCTCCAGATTGCCTCTTAGGCTGACTGCTCCCTGTCTGACCTTAACGAGGACCTTCCCTGACGGTCCAAAATGCTGCAGCTTGCAGTCATTATATGCAGTACTAGACCTGAAAAGGTGCATGCATTCGTTATTTCTGGCCAAGGTTTACTCTGCCTTTCATAATTTGGATTTGTTGTTGAGCCCTGCTGCACTTGCCCTTGCTGTTCAGCTTGCTGGCCTGCTAGCTCCTGATGACATCACTGTAGGATAGAGGAGTGACTCACACTGTTCAGTACCATGCAGTTGCAACAATGTTGCAAGGGAAACTACCAGTACTCAGTGTACATACTGTGTTCCCCCATCCCCAAGACGCTGTGTTAGCAATGCGTTATGCCAAAATCTAAATGCCTTGTCTGTATGTTTTTTTTGTGTGAAATTGACTCTGCCCTACAATGATGTCAGTATTTCAACCCTGGGCCCACAGCAACACCAGGCTTGCTATAGAAGCTCTGGTACACCCTGTAGGTTTTAGCAGCTCAGAATGCAAAAACTAACTGCAGCAGACATTAATGAAATACAATTCCAGAATCAATGCAAGAAGGGGTAATTAATGCATGAAAGTCAAAGTGACTGGGGAAGGTCCTCTTTAAAGATCAAATGCACATGTTTAAGAAAAGCTTCAATTCACTTGAATTCAAGTCCCTGTGTCATGATTAGTGTTTACTGAAAGTATCACGTTGTTTGGTTTTGTGGTTTTCTCTAAATCAGCAGTTGTTAATGTGCTCTGCAGTAACTGAAAACAGTGAAGATTTTCTGTCCCTATCAGTGAGTGTTGACATCATTCTTGTCCAGTCTCCTGCTTCAGCAATTAAGTCCCTGACTGACTGAAGAAGCTGTTGAAGTTCCCAGTCAGAGCAGTCTGTAGAGCTAATTGTTGTCACTCAAAGTTTGTTACTAACACATCTGTTTTGTGTTTAGATAGATTAGCTTAAAATCTAGCATTCTGTTATCATAACAAGTTGATCATTTGAGATTCAGTGCTGAATTGAAATAGTATGAATGAATGTCTGTGAAAAATTACCTTGTCTGTATTACAGCTGTAAGCTCTTTCTCATCAAAACTCTCCATTGTTTTCTGGCTATATAACACAGGGTTGTTTAATGGATATAAAATAAATCAACATTTGTTAATTCATAGAACCTGTGTGTCTTTGATATTTCCTCCACAAATAGGTTCACATGAAAACAATGTAGTTTTTATGTCAGATTGACAAGCAGGTGTCTGTCACACTCAGCTATTTCAGGAACATGTACTGTATGGACTCACAAAATTCAGTTCTTTGAGGGTTTCTGTGTGAAAATACATCATGTGTGGTCACACCAGCCAGATTTGTTACTTGCACATTATGTCCTGCACATCTCAGCCAGGTATTTATTGTGGCTATTAAATCTTTTTTACACTGCAATCTGGTGCCATGTGGTTTGTTTTTGATTACAGATAGCTTCAAGTTTATTTCAGACCTATCTCCAATTATGGGGTCCCATGGGTACTATGCCCACATGATGGGTGCGTGGTGGCACTCTCCCTAGGTAGGAGGAGGCACTACCCTGGGGGGCTACTCATGGCTGTGTTTAGCTGTGTGCCAGTTGTTGACAGAAAGGTAAATTCTGGAACCAGCTTATCATTCACTGACATTTTGCACCAGCTGGTTCAGCTTACTAGATCCTAGTGACCTTTCATCATAATCGGCTTACTTGCCCAGCCCAACCTTAGTGAGACTTTAAGGTGATCCTAACTCTTGCCTGACACCTCTGTCCTGATGTACCCTAATACATAACAAGCATGCATTGCACAGCAGTAGGGATGGGTGAACTGGCTCTGGTGCAGTTCCTCAGCCTCCAGACCAGGCCGACTTATCTGTGCCCTGGAAGACCAAGCCTTTCATGTCTTGACCTGAATTGTTGAGTTGACCTGGTTCAGAAGTGTGACTGAGTCCAGAATAACACTCTTAACACCAGTGCTGCATGGAAAGGGCAAGGCAAGGTGCAGGAAAAAAAGTGTTTTTTTCCTCCTGCTCTCTGGCAAACACTCATGATCCAAGGGCACTGAAGTGAGCCAACCAATGAGGATCTCTGGTCTGTGATTGACCCATGTTCTAGCCAATCCTCTGTGTTAGCCACCACAGGACATCCCTAGAAAACAGTGTATAGAGTACATTTGGGACTTTGCATTCAATGGAGACAGTTTTGTGTGTGTGTGTGTGTGTGTGTGTGTGTGTGTGTGTGTGTGTATGTGCAGAGAGATTGCCCCCCCAAAAAAAAAAAGCAGTGAAAACGTTTTTCATTTTGTTAGAGGGAAAGAGAGAGAGTAGAGACTGAGAGACCAATGAATTCAACAACAAACAGCAGAGTGCAGACATTGTGGCAGGCTGCAGAGTACCCTGTAAAAAAACACAAAATAATATGTTGTTTTGATTAGAAAGAGAGAGACCAACAAATAATGTAGCATTGTGCAAAGTAGACAGCAGTAGAATGCAGATGTTGCCCAGTTTTCAGGAAAGAGAGAGAGACACCAAGGAATTCAGCAGCAGATAACGGAGTGCAGAAAATACCAAAAATAAAAACAAATATTAAGGGGACCAGAGTCAGATAGGACAGGAAGCCTTTGTCTGAAGGTCATAGTGCCTCACTAATTTTGAGGGGGAGGGCTTATAGTGTTGTACAGATTTTGAAGGGTGTCTCCCATGTCTCAGACTCTGTATTGCCCATCTCTGTGCTGCCCTGAAAGGCCATATGGCTGTAGACTCTGTGTTACTCATCTCTGTGCCTGAACTACTGCTAGGTCATACTTCCATAGCATAGACTCTGTGTTGCCCAACTCTGTGCCTGAACTACTACTAGATCATAGTGCCATACAAATTGTGAAGGGGGGGTGTCACCTCTCAGACTCTTTGTTGCCCATCTCTGTGCCTGAACTAATACTAGGTCATATAGTGCCTCATGGATTTTGAAAGAGGAGTGTCACATCTCAGACTCTGTGTTGTCCATTTCTGCATCTGAACTAATACTGCTAAGCAAGAAATTAAGCTGGACCCCAAAAAATAGACTCAGAATCAGTCTATTATGGAAATGGACATCCAGTAAACTCACTGCACTCCAAGTCAAAGAAGGACAAACTCCATTTGCCAAGTTCAAATCCAAACTTTAATTTGGTAAAATTTCTTAACAGGTTCTCCTTTCAAGTTCAGACATGAAGTAACTCTGCAAACCAGTAAACCCAGCGCTTCGACCAAGGTGTGGTCTTCCTCAGGGGTGTGGTTTGAATGAATTATTCCTCCCTTAAATAGCAAAATTTACCTCAGTAGAGTTTCCCCTACTGGATCAGTGATTCAATCATTTTTATAAAATAAGTGACTGGAGGGAGTAGAACATCTGACCATTATTTAACTAAAAAATGTTTCTAATTTAGTTAAATAATGGTCAGAGGTTCTAATCCCTCCAGAACCACATATTTTATAAAAGTGATTAAATCTCTGATCCAGTAGGGGGAACTCTACTGAGGTAAATTTTGCTATTTAAGGGAGGAATAATTAATTCAAACCCCACCCCTGAGGAAGACCACTCCTTGGTCGAAGCACTGGGTATACTGGTTTGGAGAGTTACTTCATGTTTATGCTTGTAAGGTGAACCTGTTAAGAAATTTTACCAAATTAAAGTTTAAATTTGAACGTGGTAAACGGAGTTTGTCCTTCTTCGACTTGGAGTGCAGTGAGTTTACTGGATGTTTGTTATAGTAATTGGAGACTAGCAGTCTCTTCACTGCACCCGACTCCATAGGTGTGGACATGGTATCTCTGTGGTGTTATTATGGAAATGGTACATGTGACCAACACCAGCAATATGGCTGAAATCGGTTCACATAACAATAAAAATATTTCCCAAAAACAAATTCAGGAAAAAAAGGGAAATTCACTGCTGAAGATATCATTAATACAACTGATAAAAATGAAGCAACACAACCAGAAAAATAAAAGAATGTTGGTGAATCCCCTGCTCAAAGTAGTGCAGGACTGTCGGCATTGCCAGAAAAATCAGATACAAGTAAAACGCAAAAACAGGTAGCCAGAACACTTAGATCTAGAAAGTAAGTGATTAAGGAAAAAGCTCTATCTAGTACCACTAGATGTGGCACTCCAGGATATGCCACTCATGCATATCAGTCTCCTTCATCAGAAAGCAGTGTCTCTGATGAAGAAGAGGTTGTAAATGTACAAGAGCAAGATCACAAGCATGATGCAACGCAGTTACGCTCTTCCACAGGTGATGAATCAGAATGTGATACTGATGAGGTAGAGGATGCCGCCTGGGTTCCCCCACCCAAAAGGAAAAATCACGTACAGCAAGCACCACCAGTAGCCACACCCAATAGTGGAAAAACAATCAATGATCATGGTAGTTCTTCTGGGGACAGCCACAGTGTGCATGAACCAAGGCCAGAAACAATTGCCACCAAAATTGCTGAAGTTCCTGGGACAACGACAAAATGTTGTACTTCAGTTGTGTGGAGCTATTTTCATATAAGTCCCAAACATGAATGTGTTGTTATCTGCAACTTTTGTCATTGGGAAGTTATGAAATGGGGAAGAGATTTCAGCTATTCTCATTGCTCAATAGCCATGTGTGAGAAGTGTCTAACACATGGCTAAAACTAGAAACCCCATGTAGGATACACATTCCCTTATTATAAGCCAAATAAGTCACTCTGGGGTGTGCTTAGACAGTTCTAATGCATGGCTAGAAGGCTGGATGCACTTGACCTGTGGCTCATGTCTCACTACAACCCCCCCCCCCAGACGTGCATTAGAACTGTCTAACACACATCCCATTGTGTCTTATTGCTTACTTAGCAGGGAGAAAGTGAGGGGCCAGTTTGGGACAAAATCACTAAAAAGGCATTTGTAAAGAGCAGATCCAACCATTTGGCTGGACAGCAGTCCTGAGCAAGGGACAAATATCTGTGATGAAAATAATAATTCCATAGACAACAGCGATGGTGAAGAGACTGAGAGACAGGGCAGAAAAAAACATATTCGACTTCATAGACAAAAGTATTTGGGCAAGTTACAGCTTCACCACTGCCATCCCGTGTTTCTTGTCCCCCTGCAAGAACTAAACAGCAGATCACTACTGCAATGCTTGAACAAAAAGCTGGCTACAGTAAATCACATCAAGTCACGTTAAAAATGAATCAGTTAATAGCTGAATTTATTGCCAAGGATCTGCAGCCATTTTCTGTGGTGGATAATTATGGTTTGAGAGCCCTTTTAAAATATTTTGCTCCACGTCACAATGTACCAAGCCGTAAATATTTTGCGACTGTGGCTGTTCCCAAAATGTATGAATATGTAAAATAAAATTGGCTGTTAAAGATAGTGAATGTGGTTGTGAGTACCTGACCACAGACATGTGGACGAGTTCTCAAGCCACTGATTATATGTGCATCACAACACATTGATGTGACAATAGTCTTCAAACACCACCACATGCAGTAGTGTACAGGAAGGAAGACAAAGAAGGGCAGCTCTTTGCATTACCATGTTTGGTAAGCATCACACTGCTGACAATATTTTGGAAGAGTTGTGTGACAAAATTTCTGAGTAGTTAGATCCTCTGGGACTCACTACTGAATTTGTGGTTTCAGACAGAGGTGCCAGTATTGTTAGTGCATATAAATGGAGTGGTTTTACTCACATTCTGTGATTTGTATGTAACCCCTAGGTGGCTCTATCCCTAGGGCTGCTACCCCTGCCTGCTTGGCTAGTAGCAGGTTAAAGTGCCTGAGTTCTGAAATGGGTGCCTCCACCTGGTGGTCAGGGTTGGTAGTGGTCAAGCTAACCTGGGCACAGCCCTCTGGGATACTGTAACCCCCCTTTTTCTCTACTAGTGGCCGGAACAATACACAATGATCACTTTCACAATACCCCTTGTACACCAGACAATTCCCCACACTGTTTGCATTTACCACAAGGGCAGGTTCCTCTAGCTCAACCCTGGGGACCCCCTGTAAAACAAGGTTATGCAAATCAAATAGTAACAGTACAGTACTCTTGGCACAAACTGGAACCACAGTCAGGTTAAATGCAAAAAGAGTTAGATCTGATTTATTGAGGGGACTTGAACAAGGGAGGGGCATAATCAGGTTGATTTGCTTAAAGGCTCTATCAATCAAATGGTTATGCATGCACTTCAGAGTCCCTAAACAGTCACACACTCTGGGTACCTAGGTGGAGAAGAGGTGGGCTAGCCAGGATCGTTGCCCAGGGTAGGCCGGCATTGCAGCTGGTTAGGGCCCTGTGATGGAATTAAGCAACATGCACCACACATACTAATTGTAATCCGGAGCCAGAGGGCTCAGTTCATGAAAGAAAAGAAACAACAAGACAATCAGATGACACACTTAGATTAAGCTGTTGTTGCAGGGAGCTACCCTGATTGTTACTCACGATACCCAAGACTGGACACAGGCTGGACAAAAATTGAGACTGCAGTTGGTTGATCTGGAGTGCCAGGAGACGCAGGGCCCACACAATTTACCGAGGTATCATTCCTGTTTGAGTGTGGAGCAGGGAGCTGATCCCCAGGCAGGTCTCTCATTGATGGCTTTTTCTGTGCAGTGGGGTAGTCTGGCTGGGCCAGTGTGGCAACACCCAGGCCTTATGAAGATGAATGCAGATTCAATTTGTTTGAGCTGCATACAGCTTCCAGCAAGCAGAACCCAATTCACACAGTGGGGAACCAAATCACAACCCACTATAAACACACAGCACATTTACGTGTAAGGGATTCTACTATACCAGGCAAACCACTCTCCAGTCACAATCGCAAAGTCTCTGCACACACTGGGAGTTTAGAGGTAGCTGGAAATCCTGACAGGCCGATGCACTGAGCAAATCTCTGGTCTTCTTCAGGTTGATCCTGGTCACAACTCAGTGGCTTACTTCGTTCTCACAAACTGTGATTCAGCATGAACTGATTCTCTTCTCCCTCTCAGGGGCAGCAGGCAGACATGCAGGCCAAAACGCAGGCCTTCTCACAGTTCTCCCGCACAAAACTACTCAGATGGCTGCTTGACTGTCTTGAGCTGTTGCTTTTTTCAGCTCCCAGCTTAGATCTGACTCAACTGCTAGCAAGCCTGGGACTTTCCCCAGAATCCAAAAGGTTTGGTTGGCTGATCTGTCTGTCAGTCACAACAAAGGCTCCCCCTTCAGGTGCAAAAAAGTGCCAAAAGCCCAAAACTACAATTCCTACAGATTTTGTCTCCAGACAGCTCCTGTAGTCAGGCTCCATTTTAGGTCCCACCAGTGCTGATTGATCCAATTTGGCAGTCCAGGACCAAGATAGTGGAGATAAACAAAACAGTCCTTGCTGCAAAGGAGGCAGGTTCAACAAACTACATTATCATTATCACTCTAAATGATTTTCAGCAAATAGTTACATCTTTCAACAGAGCTCCCTCTCAGATTACTTATGAGTGTATTCCAAGCAGCTCTTGAAGGGACAGTACACAGAGACTATACAGGCAGTCTCTGGCAATCACATTTAAACTGCTAAAATGCAGGACACCAGCCTGGCAGTGAGCATTTAGGCAAGCTCAAGGAAGACTTTTTGGGAACCCCCATTTGTAGGGGGGGTTACATGTACACTCGTTAAATCTGTTAGTACGAGCTTTTCTTTCCAGTGACAATGATAGAGTAACACAAGTGAAGCTGCAAAGAAAATCTGTGGCCATTTTAGTCAGTCTGTAAAATCACGTGGTATCTTGCTGACTTCCAGAAAAAAATAGCTTGCCAATACAGCAACTAAAATAAGATGTCCCGACAAGATGGAACTCAATGTTTTACATGTGAAAGACAAAGAACCTCTGTGCGCAAACACTGAGGCAAGGGTTACCCCAACGGGCATTTGGCTGGAAAGCCAAGTTTCAAGAAAATATAACACATTATGCTCATGTAAAGAATATGGTTGCATATGTAACACAGATAGCAGCTGAGGATTCATCTTGCTAGATAGAGGAAATAGGGTTTTCACACAGTTTGCAAAAGAGTGCCAACCCTTTGCAAACTGTGTGAGAGGCCTTCCGGCACCATACAATTCTGCTTAAAGTTGAACCAGCATAACATTCTGTGGTGATTTGCATATGCAGCCCATGATGCTTTGCATTGTTTGGGCATGTGTGGTTTTACATGTGAGAGACTTCACTCACAAAAGAAGGCAGTTCATGAATATACCATGGAGCACAATGTACTGTAGCAGATGGTGTTGTGCTCAGTTTATTCCAGTGGGTCTTCATGGAGCTTCTTACTTTGCTTTTAACTCCTTTTGAGGAAGCAACTTGACAGATTGGCATAGAGGATGCTACTTTAAGCCAGGTTATTCCCCTCATAAATTTATTGGACAAGGAACTCAGGAGACTGCGGAGGGGTTTTGACCAAGGGGAACAATCTGGTGTATCCCTTATGGACCAACTGATACAGCAGTTCCAAAATTGCGAAGTTTCACAATACCACGACAGACAAAAATGTTCCTCTTTCCACTCTTCTTGACCCTCTGTTTAAGTTAAGTTGCAACAGCTGCCTCCTTCAGATTTTGGGGACTCAACTTTAACACCAAAACATGCTGATTTGAGCAACTGCACAAGAAAAGGAAGGAACTGCATTTGACAATAGAAGTGAATCATGTGATGTGGATGCTGCATCTGATGATGCAACATCTATTGGTAGAAGCATGAAGTTTGCTGACAGAAAGCACTTACTTTATCTGAGCTTTTTATCTTCTAGGTTTGCTTGAAAGGACAGATCAAGGAGAAACATTAAGGCTTCTTTTGGCTAAGCAGAGTTAACTGTTTTGATGTTATTTTGTTTTGTGTTTACAGGTTGTGCAGGATGATCTCTCTTTCTCATATTGAAGGGGCTGATGATTTTTCTTCCACAGCTCTTCCAGGCAATTAGGCCCACCCTAATCTAATTTATTTTTCTTTCAGCAGTGTTACAAGAGAAGAACGAAGGGCAGGAGGACTTAACACTAATCTGTGCATTTCTCCTTGTAATTGGTGTCAGTCTTGTGATTGTTGCAGGAACTGGGAGCTGGGGAACCTGGATGGTATCTCAGACTGAAGTGGGCTGCTTGTTTTCTGAGAGACAACACCTCCAGTTACAACCACCCACCCTCCCCTCGCCCCACCCACTTCAGGTGTGTGCATACATTTATAGGGTTGACCCATAGACACTTCCTCCAATTCCTGTTCTATTTCAGGAGGGGTGTGTTTGTATACAGTACATCTACACAGGTATACCAAAGGTAACTATTTGTCTACCAAGTCGGTATGGAGTACTGAGTGACTGACTAGTGGCTTACTATTGTACTGGGTGAAAAAAGTTCTTTAATTATGAGCATTTCCTAACACAGCTGCTTGATCTTATAGATATAAGATATATATATATATATATATTCAGTTTACTTGGGTGCCTAAAGCTCAGAAAGGAGAAGGCAAACAACAGACATGATGCGAGTGGTGCAATGCAGTGGCTGTGGGGCAGCAGTCTTCTGGAAGACATTCTGGAAGCTGCGGTGCTGCCCTACCTGTATGCACCTCTCTGGGTTGAGGGCAGAGGTTGCTCGTCTCCAGGCAGAGTTAACTAGGATTCGGGTAACCTCCTCCCCCACCCAGGGACCACCGAAGCCACCCCCGCTGTCTCAGAGGATGCCAGTAAGGAGAGGCGGTTGGACAACGGTGGACTCAGGGAGGGTGAGGGAGGTTGGGCAGAGGTGCATACCATCTGTGGTTCCACTCCACAACTCTTACACCATTCTTGCAGAGCAAGACTATCCCATGGTGGAACCAGCAGTGGTGGACAAGGCGAATGTGGGGAACCTCCATAGTGGAGACCCTGGGGGGGAGGCAAGGGCTCCCAGAGGAGAAGGAAGCAACTCCTAGTTGGGGACTCTATTATTAGGGGGGATAGAATGAGGGGTAGGGAAGGGAGGGAGGAGGGAGAGAGGTAAGGTGCCTACCCAGTGCCTCAGCTTGGAGGGATAGGAGGTGAATCCTAAGGATTGTAGGGGCAACAGCACAGGAAGGGGAGCTAGATTTCATTGTCCACCTGGGAACAAATGACCTCGCTAACAGTGAGACTGGGGCAGTGCAGAGGGAGTTCACAGAATTGGGGAGGGGCATTAGGTAGGTGGCATGCTTGGTAATCTTCTCAGAAGTGCTACCTGTCTACGGCATGGGAGAGGCTAGGATGCTGTGCACCATGGGAGTCAATGAATGGCTGAAGAACTGGTGCAGAGTTGAGGGTTTGGGCTTCATTAGGGAATGGGGGCCCACCTGGAGAAATACAGGCTTGCACGCAAGGTATGGTCTGCATCTGTCTTGGGGGGGGGACCAGGATCCTGAGTGAAAGGTTTGAATGTTTCATTGGCAAGCATTTAAACTAGCCAAGGGGGAGGTGGAAATATGGAGGAAGAACTCAAGTGCCCCCCCAACAGGTTAAGGTAGTCAGACAAGAGGATACTAAGGATGGGGAATCACAATGGACTGAAACAGGAGGTAATCTCAGGGGAGGCACAGGGGGAAGGGATAGGAATGGAACAAGTAGGGGCGAAGCCATCAAAACATGGAGGGCCATGTGTACAAATGCTCACAGCCTGAGTAACAAGATTCCAGTCCTGGAGGCTTTGATGGCAGAGGGAGACTTGGATATTGTGTCAGTCACTGAAACATGGTGTATGGAAAGCCATGACTGGGATGTTAATATACCTGGGTGCACAGTATACAGGAAAGGCAGGGAGGGCAGAAAGGGAGGAGGGGTAGTGATCTACATCAAACAGGGGATCAAAGCAACTGAAATAAAGGGAAATCAGGTAGGAGCGGAGGCACTGTGGGTCACCCTGGAGTCAGAAAATGGCAACACTATCCGTACGGGTATTATCAACAGACCCCCAGCACAAGGGGAGGAAACAGATAGGCAAATGGTAGATAAAATCCATAAAATGTCAGAAAAGGGGAAAGTGTTGTTGGTAGGGGACCTAACTATGCCTGATGTTAACTGGAACACCTATGCTGTGGCCACATCCAGGAGCAGGGTCATCCCGGATGTCCTGCAGGGGGCATGCCTCACACAGCTAGTAGTGGAATCAATACAGGAGAGGGCCATATTGGACCTGGTGCTCACAAATGGAGACAGAATAACAGATGTATCAGTGGGCAGCCATCTGGGGTCCAGTGACCACCATACTGTATGGTTCAAAGCAAAGACAGTAGAAGATTCAAGCCACACGAAAGCAAGAGTCCTAGACTTCAAAAGGGCCGACTTTGCTAAAATGGGAGACTGCCTCAAGAAAACACTGCCAAAGGGTGAAAGGGGGTAAAGCTACCAATCATCCTGATTTTCCCAGGACAGACCCTATTTTAGGCAACATGTCCCATCCCAGTGTCCCCACAAGTTTTCCAAAATGTCACTTTTGTCCTGGTTTTTGCTTGCTTGTCCTGTTCTTGTCCCTTTTTTTTTTTACTGGCTGCTGATCTGCGAGTGACATTTATTTCAGCACCACCGTGGTGCTGCTTGAGCTGGAAAGCAATTTGCAATCTTCCGCCCCTGCTCCTACATTGTGCAGTGAATGTGAAAATGTTCAGGTAGTCAGATGGCAAGCAGGCCAGTGGAAGCACCATAAAGCATGTTCCTTCCTGTTAGATTAGACTGGGTAGTAGTGCGAGCAAGTGCAGGTGGCCATCTGCCTACCAGCAGTGGCGAGGGACTCAAGACAGAGAAAAGACCGGCAGCAGTGAACTAAGGTACCGGAACCTGATCAGCTGTAGGGGAGTGTGTGACAATAATCCAGTGTGGTGGTAGAAGTCACTAAAGTGAAGTTTGCTCAGCAAAGGAGGTGAGTGTGAACTGGTTGGGATGGGACTGGGACTGTCAGTAGGAGCAATGTACGCAGCTTGAATGTCTAAACACAATTTAAAACAAGTTTGCTTCTGATTAACTTTCTGTATGTCACGATTCAGAACTTGTTACGAGAGAATGATGTATTATTTTAATCTGGATGTTTGTTACTGGTGTCACTGGTGGGTGGCATGGCCAGAGCAAGCAGCAAAATGTATTTGATTGAATGTGTGCAGCGTTGTCTGTGGTGGCACCCAAAGGAGTGAGTGACACGGGAGGGGTTCATGGACAGGATGGACCCTGTCCAAGTTTCGGGCTTTGGAAAGTCGGTATCTTTAGGGAGGGGGGAGTAGAGGTACAGTGGGAGAACCTCAAGAGAGCCATAACAGAGGCAACAAGCCTTTGTCTGAAGAAAGTTAACAAGGCAAGAAAACAAAGACCATGTTGGTTTTCAAAAGAAGTGGCAGGGATGGTTAGAGAGAAAAAAAAATGGCATTCAGGAAATACAAGGAAACACAGAGGGAGGAAGACAGGGAACTGTATCGACTAAGCAGAGGGAGGTGGGAAAAGCAGTCAGAAGTGCAAAGGCACAAACAGAGGAAAGTGTAGCCCAGACAGTGAAGAAGGGGGACAAAATCTTCTTCAGGTACACAAGGGAAAGAAGAAAGGCCAAGGGAGGGATCGTCAGGCTAAGTATAGTAGGGAGGAGTGAGCAGAGGTGGACCTGGAAAAAACTGAGATACTGAACGAATACTTATGCTTAGTATTCATGAAAGAAGGGGAGGGAGAGGGACTGGAATTATTCAGCAGACAAACACAGGGAAGAGAGGTGGACACCAGACCATTCACAGAAGAGAGAGAGTCCTAAAGAAACTCTTGAAACTGAAGGTGGACAAGGCAATGGGGCCAAATGGAATACATCCCAGAATACTAAAAGAACTCAGAGAGGTGCCACCGACATCACTGACAGGCCTATTCAACAAATCATTGGAGGAGTGAGTAGTACCAGAGGACTAAAGAAGGGCGAACATGATACCCCTTCACAAAAGTATAAAAAACAAGGTAGAAACAGGAAACTATAGACCGGTCAGTTTAACTTCAGTGGTGGGAAAGATGATGGAATTACTGTAAAAGGAAAGGATTGTGGAATATCTAGAAGCAAGCAGGGCACTGGACTCAAGGTAACCTTGATTCACTAAAGGAAGGTCTTGTCAAATTAATCTGATAGATTTTTTGACTGAGTGACAAGGGTAGTAGATCAGGGAGAAGCAGTGGACATGGTCTACCTAGATTTTAGCAAGGCATTTGACACAGTCCTGCACAATCAGTTAATAAACAAATTGGGCAGTCTGGGAATGGGTCACAAGGTGGTAAACTGGGTCAGAAATTGGCTTAGCAACAGGACACAGAGGGTGGTGGTAAACAGAGTTCAATCTGAAGAAAGGGGAGTAACCAGCAGGGTGCCACAGGGTTCAGTACTTGGGCCATTCTCTTTAATGTCTTTATTAGCGACATTGTGGAGGGACTTGAAGGAAAGGTATACCTCTTTGCAGATGATACCAAGATCTACAGTTGGGTTGGCTGTTGTATTTGGTGGCCGAAAATAAGTACTTTAAACACATCAGGGTCTTGGTAATAAGAAAACATGCCACACAGAAATCTAGGCCTTCTCTGTTTACTTCTATACAGCTCAGATATAAGGGGAAAACTATCACAGCACACACAGGAAGATTTACAGGCTCACAGGAAGTACATTTCTTAAAGCTGTACTGTCTCTTAACAGTTCTTAAAGCTGTACTATGCATAACAATCCCTCCTGACTTAGCTAGAAAGTACATAAGTAAATAATTCAGAAAATAGTATGAAGCTATTAAAGTTATTACTGCAATGTCCCTTTAGTTAGTAATGTCATTAGGCTGTATCTCTACAAGTCCATTATCCTTGGTGGACGTCTTACACGTCCTGACCGACATAGTAGGACTGGAGGCTGTTGCTCTGGAATCTGATTAGCATCAGCCACATCTTGTCTCAGTTTCTGTGATTCCACTATCTCTTTCTGTTCTTGTTCTGGAACAAATAATGCTGAATAACTACCCCGACTCTGGGTATCCCCTTTGTTCTGTCTCAGTTCTAGTACGTAATTGGTCCACATGTTTTTTCCACTGTCCTCTGGTTAGTCATTCAAACAGTACAGACAACATTTCTGAACCTTTTTTTCTACCACACTTTCTAGCCATCTCTTCGGGCCTGCATACATCCTGACCCACATGAGATCATTGGGTTTGAAGGATCTGGTCTTAAGAAGCATTTTCAGTTACTGACTTATAGCCTAGAGGGTGAAGAAGGTCCAATTGAGTTTGAATCTGACGTCCAAACCACAATTCTGCAGGGGATATTCCCATGACAAGATGTGGTGTTGTTTGATACATTGCAAGAAAGTCCAAAAGGGCTATTTGTATTGCTGTCAGAGTAGTAGGATTAGCTTTGTCTATATTCTTTTTAAAAGTCTGAATCAGGCGTTCCACTTCACCATTTGAACTTGGATGTTAAGGAGGTGAGAAAATGTGGTGGATACCACGTTGCTGGCAAAAAGCTTGGAATTCAACAGATGTGCACTGTGGTCCATTATCTGAGACAATCACTTGCAGAGAACCATGGGTAGCAAAGATAGATTTCAGCACTTTGATGGTACTCACAGTAGTTGTTGAAGACATTTGATGAATTTCTGGCCATTTACTATAAGCATCAGTTAAGAGTAACCACATGGAATTTAAATAGGGTCCTGCAAAATCAATATGCAACCTTTGCCAGGGTTTTTCAGGTTGTTCCCAATGGTGAACTGGAGCTCTTGCCAGATTTCTCATTGATACAGGACAACCTTTGCATCTTTTCACAACCTAGTACAGTATATGTCTTTGTCAATGGAAGGCCACCATACATGAAATCTGGCCAGGGATTTCATTTTAGCAATGCCTGGACAGCTTGCATGCAAAAGAGTCAACACATTTGAGTGATAACATTGGGGTACTATGACACGCAACCCCCATAGAAGACACCCCTCAGTAATGGACAACTGCTGTCTCTTTGTATAGGAGGGTTGTAGTGCAGTCGAACAAGTAATGCCTTGCAACCAACCTTCAAGTGTAGACTGATACACTTGTTTCAAAATTACACCTTGACTAGTCATGTTTGCAATGTCCTTGGCTAGTACTGGAAGCTGATCTAACTGTTGTAGCTCCATTGTACACACAACAGTAAAATCCTCCATATCTTTGAATTGCACTGGAAAACTATCTGGCCCCACTTGGCATACTAATGGCTCCTCTTTAAGTCTCATATTGAACTCCATTTCTCTGGATATTGGTAACCTCGACAAGGCATCCACATTTCTATGCTGGTCTGTTGGTTGGTATGTAACCTTGAAATTATAGGCAGACAAAATTAATGCCCATCAAGTCGGCTAGTGGCTGTTTCTGGAATTCCTTTTTCTGGACTGAAAATTGTCACTAGTGGCTTGTGATCCGTCTTTAGGTGAAACTTGCAACCTAGCAAGTATTGGCGAAATTTCTGGACTCCAAACACAATAGCTAATGCCTCTGTCTGAATCTGGGCATAATTCCTTTCAGCTGCAGTGAGTTTGCATGAAGCATGGGCTATCGGTTTCTCCATTCCTTCTGGATTTGTATGGAAAAGGACAGCTCCTGTACCCACAGGATTAGCATCAAAGGCCAATGTGATAGGTAAGTTAGGGTCATAATGAGTTAAATTATTCACATCACTTAGAGAGAGCTTGATGGCTTGAACTGCCTTACTGCGGCCCTTGTTCCACTTCCACGGAGTACCTTTATGTAACAGTTCATTTAGGATAGCACATTTAGTGGCTAAGCCAGGTATGAAACCGTCATAGTAGTGCACCATACTCAAGAATGAGCACAACTCTGAAACATTCTGTGATTCAGACATTTGCTCAATGGCTTCCACCTTTACATCATTCGGATGAATTCCATCTTTGTCAATAGTGTGACCTAAGTACGTGACACTTGGTTGACAAAATTGGCATTTTTCCTCTGCTGAGTCTGAATCCATTCTGTTGTAGTCACTCTAAAGTCTTTTGTAAGTTAAGTAAATGTTCTGCTTTTGTCTTGCCGATGACAATGATGTCATCCAAATAGCAAGCAACACCTGGTATATCACCCACCGTTTGCTCAATCACTTTTTGAAAAATAGCCGGTGCGGAACTAAGACCAAAACATAACCATTTGTACTTTTACAGTCCTTGGTGTGTATTAATCACTACCAGTTTCTGACACTCTGTATCCAACTCCACTTGAAGGTATGCATTAGCGAGATCCAGTTTAGAGAACCACACACCACCATTCAGTCTGTGAAAAAGTTCCTCTGGTAATGGGAAAGGAAATACATCTGTGCTAAGTACTGGATTAAGTGTCACCTTCAACTCTCCACATATTCGAACCTTACCACCTAGTTTAGATACCTCCACAATTGGAGTAGCCCAATCTGAACTTGAAACCTTTTCCAACACACCCGCTTTTTCCAGTCTGTCCAGTTCTGCCCCAACCACCAGTTTTAAGGCTAAAGGAAGTTTCCATGGCTTACAAAACTTAGGGACTGCATTAGGCTTTGTAACTAGCTTGGTTTTAGTTGCTGTGCAACATTCCAGACCTTTCCACAACTCTGAATACAAGTCTAAAATCTCCGGAAGCTTGGATGGATTACTGCTTTGTGGTACCTGGACAGCAGCAAGTAGGCCAAAATCTATTTAGAAGAACCTGAGCGTCTCTGCCCAATTGTTGACACCCTTTTTTGAAACCAGAAAAGTTAAAGGTGCACTAGGAGAATCAGTCCTGTGTACTAAAGTGGTAAACAAGCCCAGTGGCTGAAGAGGTTGCCCTTCAAATCCACACAGCAATTTATTACAAGGAGACAATGGTGGCTTATCCAGATCAGACCATGTTTGATGGTTAATAAAAGTAACTGGGGAAGCAGAATCTACCATTAAATGTAACTGATGCCTCAGTTGTGGCAACTGAAGTAACACATAGAAAGAAGGAATATTTTTAGTCTGCATTTGTGGTGCAATAGGAACTACTGCACTGTCTGTCCTCTCTGAACTGATCACTGCAGTTCTCCTGATTCTGCAAACCTTAGCAATATGACCCTGATGTTTGCATGCATGAAACTGAACTTCTCTGAATTTGCACTGGGCCCTGCTATGCTGAGAAGACCCACATGATGCACATTTGTGTTGGTCATGCAGTTTGGGTGGAGTGGTTGAATTTTTCTTTGAAAACAATGGTTTAAATTTAGGTTTGAGCTGTTTTGATTTGGGGTTTACTGTAGTTACTTGTACCTCATTTTTAGTGTTCATCTTAGCATGTGCTTCATTTTCTGCAGTCTTATACATTTGTGCCAACTGTAAAAGTTCATCAGCAGACTTCTTGACATTTACAGAAAGTAATTGCTGAATACGATGTTCATTATTCAACCCCATAAAAAACTTATTGGCTAAATTAGATTCAAGATGCCCCTTGCTCCACTCACATGTGAGAGCTAAGCATTTGATCTCAGCCAAATAAGATTGTAATGACTGACCTGGTTTCTGGTTGTAACTGTAGAATTTATAATGTTCAGCCCTTGGGAAAGTTGTTAAACTGTATTGTGCATTCAATTTAGCCTTTAGCTCTTGATATGACAAATCCTCCTGGCCGGTCCGGTGCACACAGACTGCATAAAAGTTTGAAGGTTTCACTCCCCAAGAAAATACAAAAAGCAGCTTGAACAAGTATATCCTGTCACTCAACATTTGCAGGTTTTATGGCAGGATTAAGTAATAACCACTGATCAAACCATTTGGACCATGTATCCCAGTCTATTCCTGTAAAAATCTCAAAGCTGGGTGAAGTTGCCATGATACTTCACAGTTCCAAATTGCTTACTTGCCTCCAATGCAGAAAGTCACAAAATGGTGTAATTCAGAAAGCTGGAGCTATGAAACATTTTACCATCCTTGTCGCCAGTTTGTTGTATTTGGTGGCCGAAAATAAGTACCTTAAACACATCAGGGTCTTGGTAATAAGAAAACATGCCGCACAGAAATCTAAGTCTTCTCTGTTTACTTCTATACAGCTCAGATATGAGGGGGAAACTATCACAACACACACAGGAAAATTCACAAGCTCACAGGAAGTACATTTCTTAAAGCTGTACTGTCTCTTAACAGTTCTTAAAGCTGTACTACACATACCATTGACACTCCAGTGGAGGTGGAGAAGACGAGGAGAGAATTAGCCAAGTTGGAGGAGAGGTCAAGAATGTGGCAGCTCAGATTCAATGCCATGAAGTGCAAAATCCTGCACCTGAGGAACAAAAACCCAGGGGAGGAATACACGATGGGGTGGTACTAACAACCTAACTGGAAAGGGACTTGGGGCAGTCATAATAGATGACCTACTGTAAAAGTGGCCAAACAATGTGAGAAGGCAGTAAGGAAAGCTGAGGAGATGCTGGGGTGCATCGGGAGAGGTATCACCAGTAGAAAACAGGAGGTGATGATGCCACTGTATAGGCAGTTGGTGATGCCTTATCTGGAGTACTGTGTGCAGTTCTGGAGACCTCATCTCCAAAAGGACATTGACAAGGGGGAGGCAGTCCAGAGAAGGGCAATGAAAATGGAGTAGGGGCTACACCAGAAACCATGTGAGGAGAGACTGAGGGAACTCAATGTGTATGGAAGCCCCCTGCAAAAGTGGGGGCTTATATTCTCACTTTTACAGTAGGCATCCTTTTCCCCCTACTATCCCCCCAAGAGCTAGGGAATGGGTTTAGTGTTCTGGGTATTATTGCTCTGGATGCCTCAAGGTGGCAGCAGTGGGCAGAAATAGGGAATATAAGGGAGCTGTCATGCAGTAGCATGGCCTTTTCCAGCTTGGGAATTAGGTCTGGGGCTGAAGGGGGGGAGGCAGGAGAGTAGAACCAGGACAGGTGGGCAAATGAGGGAGCTCAGTGGGCCAGGAGGGCCAGTGGGGAAAACTCCCAATGTAAAGTGCAGACAGGATGGTTTCATGCACCATGGCTGATGAGGAGTGGGGCTATGGCACTCTGGTGGGGATACAGGTAACCAGATCCTGTGTCATGGGGGGGCTAGGGCCTTAGGAAGCTTTGTGTGAGCCTAGCAGGGATGTAGGAGCCCTTTAGGAAGCCCACTGATATTTTCCCAGGTCGCCTGGGCTGGAAAGGCTGTGGTAGGGCCCTTTCAGGAGGGGAACCTGTGGCAGAGGTTCCACTTGCACCCAATGTGGCAGGGAAGCCTGGGGAGTTGAGGGAGCCAGGGAGACTTTCACCCTTTTACGAGGCCTGTTTAGAGGGACAGGTCCTGGGACGCCAGTCCATGAAGGTTGGGCGGGTCACAGATCAAATAATTGGTAGATCTTGGAGGTTGGTCCCCATGCTGGTGCTTACTTCAAGCCCAGGATCCATTTGTAGGGGTTGTGGGCCTGGCAGTGACATTAGGAAGAAGGTGGTGGAAGCGGAACAACCCCGGAGTAAATTAGGGCCCATGGAGGACTGAGGCAGAGGCAAGCAATCAGGGCAGCAGGAGCCTCAGCTTGAGCATAAGAGCCAGCCATTCAGAAGGTGGGTCAGGGCCTGGGTCATCAGGAAAAATCCAGGATGCCCTGTGGTTTAGGCTGATTGCACAAGGGTCCAGGTGGGGAGCCCAGCTCGCTTTCCTGCAGCTGAGAAAGGGGGGGACGACCAGTGCCAGAGAGGAAAAGGGACCCGTAGGGAAAAAAGTAAATGGAAGGCTTGGCTTACTGGATCCTTATATGCTAGGAGATTGCTGGGATCTGGGTTCCAGGGTTTTGGGTAGATCACCCAAGACAGGAAGAGTAGGAAATGAGAATCCTTCTGGTGTGTGCTAAAACTGTGGTTATGCTGTCTAATAGGTCCAGCCAATGTGTACAAAGTTGTAGCCCCATGGAGCTGATTATTTTCTGTGAGGGAATGGTGACCCCATTTTAGCTGGAATCATTTGCCATGCAGGTGAAAATAAAGTCAGTTGGGGAGAAACAGTGGTTTGTGCTTTATTTGATTATAGAAGGGGGATCTAATGAAATGAAATCCTTCTCTTCCTCCTCCTATTTGCAGTCTGATTAATTTTTCATGAGTTATATTCCTGGGGCAAGAATCCAGCCTCAGGGGGCTGCAAGGGACTCTGCGGGACCTCCATGGAAGAAGAGGGATGTCTCATTCTGGTGGTCAGTTCAGGGAGAGGATCCATTGCTGTGAAAGAGGAGGTAGACTAGCAGCATGAAGACAGCAGCAGGTAGGAGGCCATCAGTTTTCCATGGTCCTGTAGTATGCAATGTCTCGAATGTTAGCACTTTTTGAGTGCTCCTTTCTTCCTGCCCAGACCACCTGCAATGTTTTTAAGTATGCCCCTAGACAAGGCAGGAAGGGAGGGGTTACATGTATACACTGGAGGAAAGGAGGGAGAGGGAGAATATGATAGAGACATTCAAATACCTCAAGATGATCAATAGAGTTCAAGAGGGCAGCATCTTTCAGAAAAGAAGATGTGCAAGAACAAGGGGTCACAATATGAGGATGGGGGGGGACACTCAGGGGCAACGTGAGGAAGCATTTTTTTACAGAAAGGGGGTGGATGAATGGAATAGCCTCCCTGAGGAGGTTGTGGGGGCAACAACGGTTGGCAAATTCAAGAATGCATGGTACAGGAAGAGGGCAACACTAGGGGCAGGAAGGAGGAGGTAGGCAGCAGATCATGTAGGATCTGTAGTTTATACAGTAGGTACAGAAATGGGCAAACTAGGTGGGCCAAACGGTTCTTATCTGCCATCAAATTCTATGTTTCTATGATGACAGAAATAATTTCCACTTAGTGCCACCATTTACTCCTTCTTCAACATTGGGTAGTCCTGCACAAACACAGAACTGTAACCAGTGGGGGTCCTGCAAGGCTCAGGTCTAGAACTAGTGTTATTTAACATCTTCATTGGTGACATAGCAGGTGGGATTAAGAGTAAAATCAGCCTGTTCACAGATGACACAAGGATCTGTGTGAGGGAGGACAGTGTGGAAGGGAGACAAGAGCTCCAAGAGCACTTGGCAAATCTTGAGCACTGGTCAGATGTATGGCAGCTGGGATTCAATGCTAAGAACTAAAAGGTTATGCACTTGGGATCCAGAAAGCCTAGGAATAGCTACTGGCTGGGGGGGCTGCAGATTGCCACTTCAGAGGAGGAGAAGGATCTGGGGATACTAGTCACAGGGGACATGAAATATTCTGTGCAGTGCAGGAAGGGGGCAGCAAAAGCTAATAAAATGCTGGGGTGGAGTGTCAGAGGAATCACCTCAAGGAGAGAGAAAGTCATCCTGCCATTGTACAGGTTGCTGGTGAGACTGCACTTGGACTACTGTGTGCAGTTCTGGTACACCTATTTAAAGAAGAGTGTCAAACTTCTGCAGGGGGTGCAGCATAGGATGACAAAGACGATCCTAGGCCTAGGGGACAAACCATATGAGGAAAAACTGAGGGAGCGCAACATGGATAGAAGAGAGAGAGGTGATATGACTGAGACCTTCAGATACTTAAAGGGCATGAATAGGGTCAGTACTGAGGACATTTTCAGACTAAAGGAGGGGAGGAACACAAGGGGGCACAGTCTGAAACTGGAGAGGGGAAGATTCAAGATGGAAATAAGAAGGTACTGTTTTTTAATGGAAAGGATGGTAGCAAGGTGGAATGAACTGCCAGAAGAGGGCAGTTTTAAGATGCAGTGGGACAGACTTCTGGTGCAGCTAATTTCCACAGAATAAGCTGACAAGCGAGGAGCTCCCACCCAGCATATTGATCTGAGCCCAGTAGTCATCATAATATCAAAATCTACACTGAAAAAAGAACATTTCTACAGATGGCTACAAATACAGGCAAAGGAGAGGGAAACAGATTTACAATTTTACATCAAGACGTTGAAGAATCAGATGCTGACCTATCTGACTCCGGAGCTTCCTCGAGATTGGCCCAGACAGTTTGCTCAACTCTGGCCAAAGCTACCAAAACTAAAGGCAAAAAAGCTACAAAAATGAATCAGAAGCTCGATAAAATCTTAACAGAACTCCAAGACTTCAAAGGGGAATTTCTCACTTATAAACAAGCCCAGGAAACAGTATGAGCAGATTTAAACGAGTTACAGTCACAGGTAACAATGGCGAAGCAACAAGTTAAAGATCAAGCATCACAGGTAGCCCAAATGCAGTCCACCCTCAACCAGGTAGTCCAACTATGCCAGCTTACAGTAAATAGACAAGAAGATGAGGAAAACAGGCACCGCCGAAGAAATCTCCATATCATCTCTGGCATCCCAGAAGGCAGTGAGGGCCGTGATATACAAGATTTTGTGGAGTCGGTGCTTTGCACGGCCCTCTCATTGGACATAGACCTAAGTCTGGAACTAGAAAGGGTACACTGAGCATTAGGGCCTAAGCCCACACAGCCCAATGGCCAACCTCGCTCTATTATCCTCCGCTTCCTGAGGTACCAAACCAAGGACATGGTGCTGAGAAAGGCCTGGGCACAAAGCAAAATCTTTTACGGGGCTAACAAGGATCTTTATAGATAATGACTATGCTCCTGTAACTATGCAACATAGAAGGGCTTACATTCCATTATTCCCATACCTGAGACAGCAAAATCTAAAATCCTGCATGCCATACCCCAGCAAATTAGTTATACAGTTCCCCACCAGACAACAAGTTTTTGAATCTGCGGAGGAGGCATATCAGAACTTGAAACAATGAGGCTTCAATACTCCATCTAACACCAGCCTACCTCAAAGGGACCCATCTTCAAGGCGATCTTCCCGCCTGGCTACTCCAGACCAAAGTTCACAACAAGCCATGATTGCATTGATAAAGAAGATGCTGGCGCAGTTTTCCAGATCCCAAACCTGAAGGCCAAAATAAACAGAATTGAGTGAGTACATGGAGGGATGGGAGGGGGACTCTATCTGGTGATCCCTGGGCTGGGTTGCTTCTCTTTTCCTGGGGGGACTGGGTGTTGGGGCTGTGGAGACCTGCCGTAACCATGGCTACTCATGCTGACTCTGGGAGGGGGAGTGGAGGTTCTCTCCCGGATTCCTTCCCTGCAAAGCGGACCTTGTGATTACCTGTGTTTTCTGGGGAGGGCCAGGGCGGCTGCTGGAATTAGCTATGGTGGGGCCTTCATTGTGCCACTGGCAGGGCCTGTCTAACAGTCAAAATGGAGGGGAGGACGGGCAGGGCCGAACAAATGAGGGAGGAGACCTTCACGATTATTACCCACTAAATAGGGTGATGGGAGGCCCTCCTCAATATTAATGAGCCGGGGGGGGCTCGGAAATCTGGAGAGGGTTAAATCTTGATCATCTCGGGACATGAGCCACATCATTGACTGACCAATTAAGCTAGGGTTACCACCTTCTAAGAAGCCCAAAGTGGGACATTTCTTACTGAAACTGGGTTTTTCACAGGACAATGTCATCTTGACCAATGCAACAGACATATTTTCTCTAAATAATCAGAATTAAGACTAAGTGTTGTAGTTTTTGGTTGTTTCTTGTGCTTTTTTTTTTTATTATTTTAAGGTATTTTGTTATGGTGTTATAGTTTTTTTGCAACATTTAGAGGAAAATGAGAAAATATTTTTTCTACTATAATGTCAGGGCATTTAGTATTTTTCATGTTTTTCTGCAGGACACAGCTGCCCAAATCAGGACTGTCCTGCGAAAATAATGACAGGTGGTAACCCTACATTAAGCAGGGCGAGATAATAGACACTGAAGCTTGGGCCTGCTTCCACTCCCCGTCTTAACAGAAGCAGGGGCACAGTGGAGATCCCCATGAAGGATTGGCTCTGATACACATTGTTCTGCTGTACACCTTTGCTAGATAGGAGAGCAGGGGATGATTATGGACCCAATCTTGATCTGATTAGAAACAGCTGCCCCAACTGTGTAGAGGTGCTGGTTTAACTGATAGGGGGCTGCGCCCCTGCGCTCATTGGAGCGGTGCAGACTCACAATGCTGATCACTATCTTACCAAGCTATTGGATCTGCCTGTGGGGGCTGGGGGGGACCCTGGCTTCAACCCGGGGGCATGGGGTCATCAGTGTGGGGTGGATCCTCATTGCTTTGGACCCTGGCTACTTTCCTACCTGGGGGGGTGATTATGGCCCGTGGGGGATCTGGACAGAGACTCCTGTCACACCCACAGGCTCACTTTCAGGATGGACTGTAAAAATAAAGCCAGCCCAAGCAACAGTGAGACTTGACTAAAATTTGGGCAAAGATTATTGAGAATATCATTCTGATGCCACTTTTGCTGAAATCAAGGAAGGGGGAAATAACACTTGCTTAATTACCTTTAACACCTCTTCAACTTTAGAGATTAATGGGAACAATTTTGAATTAGAAAGAGAGAGGACTTTCCCTAGCCCAGTAATCGTTCCACTAGAGCCAGAGAACAAGGAGACACATACAACTAGATGTTACCCAGAATAGAAAGTTTACTCATATACTGGACAATCCTTTGATTTTTCTTTCTTGGTTATACACTGAAACCTGGGTTTGCTTACCCTCTCCCAATGTAATATTTAAATATGCTGGGAGAGGGGCCTATCTCCCATGACTGGGCTCCACCCACTGCACTTTTTTCCCTCAGATTTATTTTTTTCAGAACTACACTGTACCTTGTTAATACTGGTGTGCTTTATCTATATATTTACTGTTTCCTTTAATTTAACCCCCAACTCTCTATTTCAGGGCAAGAGGATCCCCGAGGGATGCCCCTAACTATTGGATACCAGGATCCCACTAGGGCAGCTCAATTCACTGCCCTCCCCCCAGGT
The DNA here is from genome assembly GCA_016271365.2 of Neoceratodus forsteri. Taxonomy (NCBI): domain Eukaryota; kingdom Metazoa; phylum Chordata; order Ceratodontiformes; family Ceratodontidae; genus Neoceratodus; species Neoceratodus forsteri. The sequence continues at coordinate 1,591,179,091 of CM057452.1, read as the reverse complement.
TCTCTTTGTTGGGAACCTGGGATTTGGAAGTCAGCTTACACTTTAAGATCAGTGTTCACATATTTTTTAGGGAATATATAATGAACCCCCACTTAGATTGAATAGGTCCCAAAGACCCATTTGTTGTTTCCTTATGTATTTACTGCTGATTAGGTGGTTAGAACAATTTTTATTTCCTGTATTTCATATTACACACTGAAGTGTATACCAGTAGAACAGTCTTAAATGGCAATAGTTGTGAACGGTTTCAGATCTTGATAGAAATAAATACAGTAATTGCTACCTGTTAAGTGAGGGGAAGGAATGGACATGTTCAAACTGAGCTACAATGTGGTATTACCTTTAAGGATCATTTCACATAATGTGAACAGATTGTCCAGTCCGATTAAGAGATACAAGACACTAACGGCCCTTTAAAAGCACAAACCTGATGTACTCCTACAGGAAACCCATCTTACCTCACTCGAACATTAGAAACTATTGGGGTTCAGTTTTTCTCAAATAATTGAATCCACTTATAAACATGGTAGACGTAGAGGGGTGGCAATTCTGGTCCCTAAGACATCTCCATTTGTAATCAAAGAGAGTTACACTGACAAGGAAGGCAGGATTGCCTTGGGGCAGGAACTCATGGTGAAAACCCGAACAATCTGTAGCTTATATGTTCCTCCAAACAGCGATTCATCTAGTATACAACAGATGATGGATTTTATTCTTAAGCACCAGAAAGGGGTACTGATAGTGGGATCTTAATCTTAATTGTCTCCTGAATCCCTCACTGGACACATCAGCAACACACCCATCCCCACAAACACCAGGACAGAGACACCCCAATTGTCTGTTAAGAGATATTAGTTTGTTAGACACCTGGCATTTCCTACATCGGATCCGGCCAGGAACATCGTTGCCCCAACATTGCGGCCCAACATAAAGTGGGCAAAACATTGTGTCTGACAATGTCGGCATGCTCAAACTAATGCCGCCCTGCACATCACAAGAAGGCAATACGAGGCACTGCCTTGGTAGCTAGTGTTTTCAACTCAGCGTTGTCTTACCTTACAACAACAGACTACCTAGTAGTATACAATGGACCGTAGTGCCTCTCTATTGCAGATCACTGAACATTCGGCTTTCTAGTTATTATTTCTGTTACAGCAGATGACAGGAGGATATTCTCTTGGTGTCTAGTGGTTTCAGGTGTTCTTTCATTACTTCAGATGAGCCTTTTGTTTTCATTGTTAGTAAGTGGGCTACTGTTAGTTTACTTTCATTTCAGCTGGGCTACCCGACCGAACTGTGCTGAGTGAGCACATACCCTGCGCTCGGGATAAGCGCTCATGAATTGCAGTACAGTCGGGTGGCCAGCTGTGGTAGAGAGTGGTGAGTTGTGCTGGTCACCCACTAGCAGTTGGGGTAGGGGTGGGAGCATGGTGGTGGAGGACTACCTGCGGGTCGGGGGGGTTCACTAGACACCAGGGAGTTGTCACCCATTGCAACCGCTGTGACAGAGTGGTGTGTGTGTGGGGGGGGCAGATGTTCAGTGATCTGGATGGGGGGCACTGCAGTCATTGTTTACTACTGGGTGGTCTGTTGTCATGGTTGGGACATGGCAGCTGGGTTGAGGGGCACACCGGCTACCAGACGCAGTGCCTAGTACTACCTACTTACGATATGCAGTGTGGCATTAGTTTGTGCATGCCAACATTGTCAGCTGCGATGTTTTGCCCACTTTATATTGGGCTGTGATGTTCGGGCAATGATGTTCCTGGCCGGATCCCCTACATCCCTCACAGAGAAGGTTCTCCTACTATTCACATGCCCATAAGCATTATTCAAGATTGGACTATTTCTGTGTTTCAGGAGAACATAAGGAGTTAATTCACTCAGCAGACATCCTTAACATTCTCCTTTCCGACCATGCTCCAGTGGTTCTGGAATTGGCCATAAGCAGACAGAGACATAACACACTCTGGAAATGTAATCCCTCCCTCTTGAGAGACTCAGAATTTAAGGAGCTCCTAAAAGAGAAAATCTCACAGTCACTGTGATACCTCCCCTCAAGTCTCCCCCTAAATACTATGGGATTCTCTTAAAGCAGTGCTTAAAGGATTTATTATTTCTTATGCGGCTCGGAAAAAGAAACAGAGGGAGGCTAGATTACAGGACATTTAGACTCCGCTTAAAGGGCTGCAGGACAAACACATGCAGGGGGACTCCAGTGTCACTGACCAGCTGATAAAAACTCAGCATGAAATCCAGTGGGTATTAATGGCACGCTCTAAACAAGCCCTAGCATGGGGTTGGGGGGGAGGCTAGGGCAGTCAAAGTTCTGACTTACAGGATATGCAAACAAATACAGATGTCTACGGTACAAAAAATAAAGGACCATAAATCTAGCAACTTTAACATATACCACAGAACAAATTTTAGCAAGTTTTAAGCAATTCTACCAGGATTTATATAAGGCCACTCCAACATTTGACTCTAATATCTTGTCCACTTTCTTCTCCTCTTTAAAACTCCTGAATCTCACGGAACTTCACAAAGGGCAATTAAGTGCCCTCATCTCTTCTCAGGAGCTAATCAATACTACCAAGAACCTCAAGAAAAGTAAAAGCTCAGGCCCAGACGCAATGCAGCCGACTTCTATAAAGAGACTTTAGAATTAATACTCCCCCTGCTGTCAGCTATGAAGGTGTCGCTTCACTGCGGTATACTCGATCTCATGGAGACAAGCGGTTATTTTGGGAATACTGAAACCCCAGAAGCTCCCATATCTTTGTGAATCATAGTGACCAATATCAGTCCTCAGTCAGGACTACAGAATCTATATGAACATTTTAGCACACAGATTAGATCACATAGTGTACTCCCAATAATCATACACCCTGACCAATCAGGCTTTATTAAAAAAAAAAATTCAAATGACAGACAATATTAAAAGAATCCTATATATTCTAGAACATGCTCACATAAATTGCAACCCCTTATTAGTTCTTAGTTTAGATGCCCAAAAAGTGTTTGATAGGGTTTTGTGGTAATTATTACAATACACACTAGTAAAATATGGTTCTCCCCAGAATCCATAGATAATATAAAAGGTCTCTATACCCTCCCAAAGTGATGGTAAAAATAAATGCCCCCCCCCCAATTCCCACTCCAACGGGGAACCCGGCAGAGTTGTCCCTTGTCCCTGCATCTTTTTGCCCTGTATATAGAACCTATAGCACAAAATCTTAGATAGGATGACCAAATTCAGGGATATATGATAGGGAAGGTTCAACACAATCTGGCATATTATGCCGATGATTTATTGCTTTACATTACACAACCAGAGACTTCACCGCTGGCTTTACAGGAACAATTAACATGGGTAGAGTGGATTGCAGGATACAAAATAAACCAAGATAAATCTGAAGCTTTGATTATCCAACAAACTTCACCACAAAGAACCCGGGAAAAATTTCCATACCGCTTGGACCGCCCACACATCACCTACCTGGGGATTTGCCTCCCTTCGAACTTAGACCATTTATATAAACTTAATTATGAAAAGCTGTATTCAAAAACATGGGATGATCTCATGTGCTGGAAGCATCTCCCTGTCTCTCTACTTTCCAGAGTCCAATCACTACAGATGGTGATCCTCCCATGGATTCTATATCTGATGCACAACATACTACTCCCTTTCCCGTGCCTAGAATTATCCAGATGAAACAAAATGATAACCACATTCCTGTGGAAAGGGGACAGACCCTGTATGGTCCTTAAAAAATTACAGATGCAGAAGGACAGAGGAGGATTAGCTCTCCCAGACTTCTCACTTTACTCCCTGGCAGTCACACGAACTCACATGATGGGACGGCTTTCCCCAGAGTTGCCCCCCCACCGGATGGGCAAAAATAGAAGGCTGTCTGGCAACATTCCCTTTAAATGCTGAGCTCATATTTTTTAACCAGGAGAGATACACTAAGCTGAAAGCTTGTTTACAGGTGCAACCTGGGAGCACAAGGTAGTTAAGTGACTTGCTCACGGTCACACAGTATGCAAGTGGGGGCTTTGGGATTCAAACCCATGTCTCCAGATTTGTAGCTCAGAGCCTTAAACCACTGCACTATACTACCTTTCAAACTGATCAGAGACCCCTTGGTGCTAAAAGCTCTAAATTCTCAAAAGGGATCCTGAACAAATGGACTCGTTTTCTGAGACACCCAGAAAATAAGTTTGGGGCAGCTTGGGTTGGAATACCCGGATGCCACCCAGATTTCCCACCAGCACGGGAGGATAACGGTTTTCGGAAGTAGAGTGAGCGGGGTCTGGTATATGCCTTACAATTTTATGAAAATGGTACTTTTAAGACATTCCAACAATTGCAGTCCGAGTTTTCATTATTAAGGCAGGATTTCTTTAGATATCTGAAATAAGACACTTCCTGGGGGAAAATTTAGGGCTGTGTATTGAGGAAACTCTACTTCCTCCAATATTCCAGCTACTTCTACAGGTACAGAGAGGGAGAGGCCTGGAACATCTAGTTTCCAGATTTCATAAAGCCCTACAGGAGGCTCCATCCTCAGAGATGGATACCATTCAAAATAACTGGGAAGCTGAACTTAGCATAGACCCCTCCCCCAAGGACTGGTGACTGATCTGGAAACGCCAGCACTAAACCACCAGTTCTTATACATGGCATTGATTTGCCTGGAAGGTAGTGGTGAGATATTTTCAAACACCCCAGATCACTGCAAAATACACACCCAGTGGGGATTCATCATGTTGGAGAGGGTGCGATTGTGAAGTGATCATGTACTCACATATTTTTTGGCATTGCCCAATTTTGGCCATATTCTGGCGAGAGGTAGAAGAGACATTACACTGCCTGTTCTCAACAATAGGACCTTTGACCCCAGAGCTAGCACTGCTTTTACACATTCCTAAACATTTTAAGGGGAGACAATACATTTGCCTTTTATCCATCATGCTAGCAACAGCAAAAAAGCAATAATACACCTACAGCTAACCCCTACCCCCAGAAATCTCACAAAAGGAATCCATTATTTAAGACATTTATAAAATGGAACATCTTACAGCCGGGTTACACAATCAGGTTCCAAAACTGATGAATGGATGGACCCCCGGATGGACCTCATGGTTCCATTTGATTACTGAAAAAAGACCGGACATAATACCTTAGGGACTGGTGGGCGAGGGGGAAGCCATTCAGATAGAGACCAGAATCAGAGAAGAGCACAAGGAGGAAGCTCAATCTCAGTTGACAGAGGGGCCAACCCTGCACAGTCTGTTCCTTCTCTCCCTCCCTCCCTCCCGAGGAGAACCTTCATTTGATCATAGAGAGTCTCAGAGTTAAGCTAAATCAGAGCGAGGGAGGGAATCATAGATTCCTACTCTAACAAATATAGCCTCTCATAAGACAGGGTTGCTGAAAGACTCCCAGTTAGCATTTAAGATTACATAGCTTTGCTGCATATAAATATAACAATGTGTACAACGGAACTGTCACTTTAATTGCAGTGTCTTACACTGCTGTATAATGTACTGCCTATATGAATAATGATATCTATCAACTTCAGGTGCCTTCAAAAATTAAAATAAAAAGTTAAAAAAAAAGAGGGGATGGGACAGGGTCAAAGAAAAGGTAAAAACTGAGGGGAGGCTGGGAAGGGGGGAATTAGCGGACTGGGTGGATAAATCAAGTGGACCAGAAATGGGTTGGGGGAGCAGCTGCAGTAGATTAGACTGGGAGTTGCATACTCGAGTAGACTAGTTAGACCATTATGGCCTGTATCTTCTGGCATTATTGTATGTTCGTACAAAGTCCTCTTTCACGGCCTTTGAAAAAGACATGTCACTCTGAAAAGCACTCAGATGACTCTCACATATTTTGGTCAAAACTTATGGAAACTGATAATTTAAATGTGTCTGTTGTGGAGCCGCCTTCTTTGTCTTCATCTGATATTGTGGATGCCTATATATGAGAACCACTCATTAATATTACTAATGACCCTTTTGATACTGACTGGAAAAGAAAAACATCTGCCCTGCACTATCTGCCTTTGCTATTAAGCTTCTTACTTGCCCTCCCACTAGTGTTTACCGTGAGTGTATATTTAGCACAGCTGGAAATGTTGTCTCTGATGGCTGCACAAGGTTTACTCCTAAAAATATAAAGAGCATTACCTTCCTAAAAGTCAGTCTCAAGAAATTCTCTTACCAGTTCAGTGAAGAGTGGCAGGAACATAAACGTGATGATGACACACAGTTGTAACAGGTGTCTCCTAATAAGGGTGCTTCCTTGGTGGTGTTTGAAGACGATGGTGATGATATTATTTCATTTAATGATTTATTTCTTTGAATTCAGTGGACAAAGATCAACAACCATAACAGAGAGATCAAGTAAAAATAATTCCTTCTTGTGCAGTTATGGTGTATTACATCATATGTATTGCTGTATGTGTTTTTCAATTTGGGAACCAAGGTGGAGTGTACCGTGCAGATCCCTGACGGCTTGACGACAAGGGGGTAGGTGGCGACGGGGCTGAGAACTGCTACATGGGTTTCATGGCAGGTGCAGGTGGTGGTTGGGGCCAAACAGCTCTATAAAAAACCTGCAATGCAGGGCAAGGCCAACCAGATAAAAAAAAATTGGCCAATCAGGCAGGAGCATGTGGGATGGTTTGGGGCTCAAGATGCTTGCTATAATACCAAATAGACAAGCAAAATAATTACAGATAAAAAAATAACATCACAAGTGAAAAGGGCAGGATGGAGGGATGGGGCCCCACCACATATCCTGCTCTTGCTGACTGTCTCCCACCAAAAAAGCATGCCAGACTCAGCGAAGGTCTGTCTGCACTCTGCTATTGTCTTTCTGCTGTTGAATTTGTTGGTCTCTCTCTCTCTCTCTCTCTCTCTCTCTGACTGATGTTTGACACACTGTCTCCTTTCACTGCAAAGCCCCAAATGACCTGCATGCACTGGGCTGGATTCACAAATATTTTTGTGACTAAGTCCCACACCGCAACTCCGGTTGTGGACTGAACTCTCCGCAGCTGCGGAGATTGCTATTCACATCCGCAGCAGCTGCAGAAGATGTTATGATTGGTCCCATCGGCCATAACATTTTTCTGCAGCTGCAGGGATTTCCACAGCAACACCACCCGCAAGCTGCCATAAGTCATGGAGCTGGTTGTAAACTGGCTCCACTTTTGAGAATACTGTAGCTATAGGAGAAATTATAGTTCCACAAGTAGCAACCCCACTTGCGCCGAGTTTTTCCCGCAGCTACAAGATATTCAAGAGTTTTGTGAATCGAGCCCACTGTTTCTTATGAATGTCATGTGATGGCTGACACACATGACTGGCAAGAACAACAGTCGGATTATTTTATTACTGTTGGCTGCTTGCTGACCTTGGAAAAACAACACGAAAATACACACACAATTTTTTTTTAAAAGGTTACATTTTATTTTATTTTTTTTAACAGCAGGATCTAAAAGAATAATACTAAAGGAATAATGCATGACAGGGGGTGTGTGTTGTGCTAGGATAATGTCATGCCTCAGGTGGCTGGGTGCGAGGCCGCAGGCTGAGTGCTTCCAAAACCTGAGAAGTGATGTTATCCCAGCATGACACACACCCTAGAGTGCATTATTCCTATTATACAATGGCTCATTTGTAGAAATAAAAAAAACATAAAAAAAAATTTTTAAGATTTATTTTATTGAATTTTCTTGTGTGTAAGTATGTACGCCTTTTTAAAAAAAGTACACAGTTTCTGCTTTGTCTACTAGATGGTGCTGCCAGTACATAATTCCTTCTTTTCCTACAGGTGTTGTTTGCTCCCACAGGTCTGGTGCTGCCAGTACATAATGCCTTCCCTTTCTACAGGTGTTGTTTACTCCCACAGATCTGTGTCTGTATGCTGGCCCCTGCAAGTCGCATCTAGTGTAAGTCATTCTTTTTGTTGTGTTAAGTGCTCAGCCATCAGTGATGTTAGAGTTAGGATGGGGCTGCTAAGCTGATCAGCAGTTGGAGCTGATAGTCGCGGTGTTGTGGACATGTGATTGTGCTGCCTAAAAGACAGAAAGTCACTTATACTTACGGCTTTCTTTTATTTTTTGCCATCTTTTTAAAACAATAATGTTAGAACCAGACAGGGAGACGTTAGCGCAATGGTGCCCCCCCCCGCACTGTTCCTGATGTGCTTTCTTTTCCTAGTACAGTGCTCATGTGTTTGTAGTGGCACTGGGAGAAGAAGAAACTGAAGAAATTGAACTGATGTTGGGGCCAGACAGGGCAGCGTGGCTGGTGATACGTTAAGCGCTATGTCACGCACTCACCGTCTTCAGGCTGGGAGGCAAGCAGGGGATGATGAAGGGGATCGCTGTAATGATACCTTATTTTCTTTAACACTCACAGGAAATGGCAACTTAAAAATATGAAAGGTGTACTGGAGACATTATATTCATGCAAGGTGTGTTGGCCATTTTGTATGGCAGTAGGAGGGAGAGATTTACTTAAAAAAAATGGAGCAAGTATTGGCAAAAACCACAGGAGCAATGCAAAGTATGGGCCACCTGGATGTAGGCTGTGGAATGATACTGTTAACATTTAATGTGGTCATATGTGTGCTGGGACTAGATCTGTGATGTTATGCTGGGATAACATCACGGGTCTAGCCCCAGACTGAGCAATCAGAGCCCAATGGGGGCTTAAATGCTACCCTGTAGCTCTGTCCTCCAGCTCTCTCCTGGGTGTCTCTCATTTCTGCCTGCATTTTTTTCCATCCCTCAGGTCTTTTTCTGCCCCTGGTGCCCCAGCCCTAGCCAGCCAAGCAAAATCCAGCCCTGCGGGGCTCAAAAAACACCACTGCGATCACTGACTCTAATGTCTGCCCTCAGGGCAGCAGAGATCCTGCAGGTGCAACCGCTACCTTTGATCTTCAACCACTCCAGTCTGAGGTTGAACTGGAGAGTTGTCCATCGGTCCCAGGATCCCCATCAACTAAATGGGACTTGGTGACCATGGACAGGCTGCTGAGAGGCCGCTCTACCCAAAATTGGAGGAGATCTGCGAGGAAGTTCGATCAGGGCTCATTAATATTCATGAACCTGAGCCCCGATCCAAAATGAATATTCACGAGGGCGTCTGCCCTCGGAGCAGCTGTTCTCAGCTATGGCCAGAAAAAGAAAATGTTTAAATAAAATTATAGTAGCTGCTGCATGTTGGGGAAAGTGTGTTACAGGGGGGAAGGTTTAATTAAATAAATACTTTGCTCCTCGCTGTACCAGCGCTTTTAGGACTCAGGGTAATAGCCTGCCTGCTGCTGCATTTCTGGCACTCAAAATATTGGCAGCAGTGATAGGAAAATGGATTATGCAAATTCTTCAGTCTGTGCAGTGACAGCAAGTACACAAGCAGGGCTAAAGGACTGTGGGGCATTGGGGCAAATATTTCATTCATCCTGGCTGCACCAGAACTTCAATTTAGGATTGTGTTTAATGCTAAGGGACAGTGGGTTAAGCAGCCATTGCAAGGAGCCACAGCCAATCAAAAAGCCAGGAAAACAAAGCCACAACTTGTGGGACATTCACCAAAGCTCATGGGTAAATGCCAAGTGCTCATGGGGACTTACAGGGACCTAATTCTAGGCACCAAAACAGCAGACCAACAGTGCATCGAGTGAGGTTCATGTATTATTCGTTTCTGTGATTGACAGGTCCTCCGGCTAAATGGAGGCCCTGCAATGAAAAGCCACAGCCAATCAGGAGTCTTGGGAAAGCCCTATAAGAGCATTGTTTTCCAGCATTTTGCTAGATTCGAGAAGGAGATCTGAGACTGCAGATTTGAGAGGGAGCCCCTCGGGGTGGGGTCAGGCCCCAGTCATGCTACCAAGCCTGGAGATACAGTTAATCCTCTCTAACCTGGAGACAGTTTGCCATCTTTATTTAATTATGGTTGAAAAGTAATGTAGTTTGTTAAACTGCTGGCCTGGAGGTTGCCAGATTGTCCTCCAGGTGCTAGCCCTCCCTTCCACGTTGGGGGAAGATGTGGACTGAAACCAGATGACATCAAGCAGTGGTAAGAGCCATGAAAAGAACCTTAGTTGTGAGCGGACTGAAGACCATCAGGAACCTTCTATAGCGGGGATCGTCCATGAGGGACCTGAGTAAGTACCTTTGTACCCCCCCCCCGGTGCAAGGGAGAGAAAGCAAGCCAAAGAAATATGGTCCGTCATGCCCCTGCAACTGTTCACATGCAGAGAAAGCAAGTCAAGAAACCATGGGTGGTCATGCCTCAGTAATTATTCAAGCAAGAGAAAGCAAGATAAATCAATCTGGGCCACCTTGCCCAAAATGACTGTTCGATATGGGTAGTTCTTCGGTTTGTGCCTTGCCCTGGTGCCCTGTCTGGCCCAGAATGGGTGGAGCTCTGGAACTGTGTTTTGCAGAATGTAGCTGTTGATGGGGGTACCCAAGAGAGCCCAAACAGCATGTGACTAATAGTATAAGAAAAAAATCATATAAATTTTGTGCTGATTTGCACCTGTGTCTGCTATCAGGTCAAGACTGTCCTGTGGAACCACCGTCAGTCATAGCCACATTGCCACATCAAGGGACTTGAGACCCTAGAATTGAATTAAGACTGTGCTTAAAATCTGGAAATGACAGTTTTCCACCTTGCTTGAATTATGTCTGAGAATATAGACATGTTAGAGATATAAATGTACTGGATGTGACAACAATATATTTGTGCAGAACATTTCAGGATTGTAAATCCAAGATCTAGCCAAGGTAACCCGGCTGGTTACCCCCTTCTGAACTGTTCAGTTTGTGACAAGCAGGGCAATCCCTGCCCTTCTGCTACAAGCAGGGCAACCCCTGATATACTGCCAAAAGAAGGTCAACCCCCTGCACTTTCTAGGATCCACAGTTGTTGTTAATTTACCTTCCAATGTAGCTCCTTCCTCTTAAATCAAAGCCAGCCAATGCAACCAGCTGCAACATTCACCTAACCTGCAACAATCCAGGACATTGGTGTCTGGGTACCCAGGGTATAGTGTGAGATTGTGGGGTTTCACATGTGTCTGGGAACTGGTACCAGTAGTGGGGAAAATTACTGTGTAACATCTGATTAGTCAGCAACTTAGATAGCCATGGCTCTGGGTATCATTTCTGGTTGTTGAACTTCGATTCCTTTTCTGTTTAATTGGTAGTCACCCGGCTGGAGGGTTCACCAGCACCAACAAAACCAACTGTTGTACATTTGTAAATACTGATCTGCATAACTTCTGTTCCTCCTGTTTCCCCATCCTGATTCCTATGTCCCCTAAATAAATACTATTGTTACTGTTTTTGCAAATCATGGTATGTGAGCATATTATTAGAGAGAGAGTCTTTAATTACCCAAATGTTTAAAATGTGGGGAACTGAATAATGGGTCATGTCTTGGGGTGGCAAAAGGTAATTGTGGGTGATGTAACATCTCAGGTCATTATACCAGGTAACAGCTAGCCCATGCTGAAGGTAAACTCTGAGTGGAGGCACTGCGCAATTGTTAGTACCTAATGTAAGCTTAAGAACCCAAATCCCTCAGCCTATGTCCAGGGTAGTAGGCAGGGGTGTAACTCTAGGAGTAGCGCCGCCTAAGGGTTACACTTGCCATTGTATAATGATGCATTTCTCATACTCAGATAGTCTAAAATGGGTCTACAATTCATCAGAGTAAATCAGAACATTTTGGAAAAAAAATCAGAGTTGGAATCAGAACCAGGTCACAGCCCACCCCCCATCTCTGCACAGTAGGGTATTGTGTCAAGGTCACACGAATTTAGAATTATTTCTGCTTTATTCTCATTTCATAATTTTTGGAACAAATTCATACTGCAATTTCAGAATGAGAGAGGGTAACCAAATTACATCATGGCTTAACTTATTGTGGACAGCAGGATCACTCTTCCATTCTGAAACACGTACAGCTGGGTAACGTGGTTCCTACTGTCTATGGCTGTGCAGCACAATACACACTGTGCAAGTATAATTCTGGCCACATCAGTGACCCAGCCACAGCACATCCTATGGCTTTCTCACAGCCTCTCATCCTGAGACTGGATGACACAGAAGTGCTCACAATGCTCTGGGCAGGGACAGCCATAGGGCTTTCACATCATATTAGCCCTTAGCAATGATATTCTAAAAAGTACCCGGAAGTACATAAGAAGATGATATGGGGTACAGAAATTGTGCCTGTTGGAGCTTAATCATGATTGTTAAGCATCAGCATGAGAAAATACATTCTTTTTATTTTTAAACAAAAGATGTGTACTAATAATAATGCCTTCCTAAGCCACAGTGTTATGTCAGTTTGAGTTGTATAGACACTGTTTCTGAAGGCACAACAACAAAGCACGATGAAGGGAATGTAGCAGTTGAGTTGCGCTAACCCAAAATGCATTAGAACATACTCAAGTACTCCTTCCATTGCATTACAGGGACCAACTTAGTGTGAGACGTACTTCCACTCTGCCTCCACTCCCCACTCCACAGGTCATATTTTTTTTTTATAAACAGGCTTGTATTAAGAATTTTGTGTGCCCAGTGCACAGACTATGTTCACCACTTTACATTCTTTTACATTCTACAGCAGGTTACGTAACTTCTATGCTAAATTGTTACTGTGATCGTCTCAGCAAGCAGGGTTTCCTTGACACATTTAAAAAAGTCATTGGCTAAAGCAACTACAACCAATTAATTTTTTTAGCCACAATGCAATTACTGAGCTCTTTCTCAAATGCTCATCGTATACGTTGCAGTGCTACACTGTAGTGCTGCATCTGTGAAGGCAGGCCCCCACCCTGTATGTGATCTAAGCACTGTATGAAGTTCAGTGGGGCCTTCCCTCTCCTTATCCCATTTAGGATACCCTGTGGTGTCCAGTGGTACTCCTGACCAGAATTACCACAATAGCCTTTACCTTTGACCAGGTCATTACCTTCTCTGGTGTCCAGTGGTCCCTCCAATCACCTGATCCTGATCCTTTCCTTGATCACTCTGACCCACTTGCAGACCCTCTTATTGGTACATGGATCAACCTGCATCTGGGCCCTTGATTGTGGTAAGCATGGCCCAGTGCACTTCTGTGTCTAGGGGTAAAAGTTGTTACACTCACCACGAATCCCCTGCAAATCAGCATAGTAACTGGATGATCTTCTCTGGAGGAGCTGCTGGGCCAGGGACAGCCATTCTTGTGGGGATAATGAGTCTGACACAGGGATTTCAAATCCCTTAACTTCTTTACTGCGGCAGATGGTACTGTGAGCAAACAATTCAGTCTAGTCACAGAAATCTTCCCTGGGATCCCTTTAACTGTTCCATCCACCCAGGACCACCTTTGGGTTCAACTCCTTGGTGACCCTAGGTAGATGGATGCATGTTTTGCATACCTCTCTGGGATGATAGAGGAGGTTGTTGGACTCTGGGCTGAGCTGGCTAGGATCTGATGGACCTGTTCCCCCACCTAGGGGCCAACGAGTGTACCACCATTCCCCCAGAGGTTGCCTATAAGAAGGAGGGCCAGTTGGAATGTGGTGGGCTCCATAAGGGTGGGGGTGTTGTCAGGGGCACATTTCTCAGCCTGTGTCACTACAAAATTCATTCACTGCTCTGGCAGGGCAGGACTGCTGGGAGGAGGCAATCATGATAGTTACAAGGGAAGATGTGGTGGTCCTCTGTAGGGGAGGCCCTGGGGGGATAAAGGACCACATCAGAGGAGGAAGCAACATCTGGTGGAAGACTCAATTGTTTAGGGACAGATTTGGAAATAGCAAGGGAGGTAAAGAGGGAGGTAAGTTATCTACCTGGCACTTCAGCTCAGAGGGATGGACAGCACATCCTCAGGATTGCTAGGGCATCAGGGCAGGAGGGGGAGCTGGATGTCATTGTCTAGTTGAGGATCAATGACCTGGCTTGGGGAAGTCTGGGATTGTGCAGGAAGAATTCCGGGAACTGGGCAGGAGTCTTACAGTAGGCAGGTGGTGGACACAGGTGCTGTCTGTCTGTCTGTGACCAGGATGGGAGAGGATCAGGTTGTCCACACCAGGAGCTTCAACTCATGGCAGAAGGAATAGAAGATAAGAGGGGTTAGAATACAATGGAAACTGAGGACCAATCTGGAGGGATAGGGTCTTATATAGGGGTGATGGCCTGCATCCATCTGGGAAGGGAAACACAGTTTTCAGTGTTGGTTTAACTGTTACTTTGATGAACAATTAAACTAGCTGAGGAGGGAGGTGGAAGCAAAATGGGAGGTATAAACCGCCTCCCCACAGATTAAAACAGAAAAAAGGGAGGACCTGGGGGAAGGAGCCTCACCCAGGGGACAGAACAAAGAAAATAGTACAGTAGTAGTAGATAAGGGGGATGGGAATAAAAGTTGTGAAAAGAGGGGCAAAGGAGGCATAGCAAAAGGGAAAGAACAAGGGCTGTAGGGAAAATGTGAAAAAGTGTAGAAGGCTATGTGTGCAAACACAAGGAGCCTTGGAAATAAAATTCCAGACGTGGAAGCCAATCATGGCAGTGGCTGACCTGGATATTGTGGTTATTACTGAGTTGTGGTGCACAGGTAACCATGACTGGGACCTGGTCACACCTGGCTATACTCAGTTCAGGAAGGATAGGGTGGGGAGGAAGGAAGGGGTGTGGTGTTGAATGTAAGGGAGGGCATCAAAGCAATGGAGATGCAGAGAACTGGGGGGAAGGAGGGGTTGGAGGTACTGTGGGTCACCCTGGAGACAGGAGCTGGAGCCACTATTCACATTGAGGTGATCTACAGATCTCGAGCACAGGGAGAAGAACTGGATAAGGCACTGGGGGAAGCCATTAGTCCAATGGCAGAGAAAAAGGAGATGCTGGTGGTGGTGGACTTCAGTCTGCCAGATGTAGATTGCAGCCTCCCAGCCAACACCTTGGCTAGAAACAGGGACATCCTAGACTCCCTGTACAAGGCATTTCTCAGGCAGCTAGTCAGGGAACCCACTCGAGATGGGGCAATACTGGACTTGGGGCTCACTAACAGAGACAGTACTGCAGACGTCAAGGTGGGAGGCCACCTGGGGACCAGTGATCCCTACACGGTGTGGTTTAGTACAAGGATAGCAGTGGAAGCAAACCACACAAGGATGAGGGTCCTGGACTTCAGGAGGGTAGATTTAAACAAAATGGGTGAATGAAATTACCTAGCTTGGGGAATAGCCAGGGTGGGGTGGAGAAACAGTGGGCTGACTTAAGGGATGGCAGATTGAAAGCAACAAACCTCTGTGCAAAAGAAGTGAGCAAAAACAAACAAATAAACAAACAAAAAAAAAAGAGACTGCTGTGGTTATGAAGGGAAGTGGCTGAAAAGGTTAAGGCTAAAAGGGCAGCATTCAGAAGGTATAGGGAAGAGAGAAGGTGATAGGCCGAGGGAAGCAGGAAAGAGGTGAGGAGCGCAAAAGTGCAAACTGAGGAAAGGAATGCCTGAGGGGCAGCTAAAGGGGACAAGACTCAGTAGACCAACTTAGAGTAGCTGGTTCATTCCACTGGGATGTTATACAGACAAGGCACACTGATGAGTCCTGGTAGGATGAAACACGTGTCTTCTGTTGGCACCCTTTGCAGACTGCGTGAGAGGCCTTTCGGCACCATGCATTCCTGCTTAAAGCTCAACCAGCATAACATTTTGTGGTGATTTGCATATACAGCCCATGATGCTTTGCATTATGGGAGTATGTATGATTGTGTATTTCTTTGAAACTTAGCTTCCCGACCAATGTCCTTTGGAGTAACCCTTGCCTCAGTGCTTATGCCCCAAGGTTCTTTGTCTTTTAGCTTGTTTTTTGTTTTTATTGGGCTCACCACAACCCAAACCCAATAGACCAACTTAGGGTAGCTGGCTCATTCCACTGGGGTGTTATACGGACGAGGCACACTGATGAGTCCCGGTAGGATGAAACACGTGTCTGTGTCTTCTGTTGTCACCCTTTGCAGACTGTGTGAGAGTCCTTTCAGCACCATGCATTCCTGCTTAAAGTTGAACCAACATAACATTTTATGGTGATTTGCAGATATAACCCATGATGCTTTGCATTATGGGTGTATGTATGATTGTGTATTTCTCTGAAACTTGGCTTCCTGGCCAATGCCCTTTGGGGTAACCCTTGCCTCGGTGCTTACGCACTAAAGTTCTTTGTCTTTAAGATCTTTTTTAGGTACATAAGTGAGAAGAGGAAGACAAGAGGAGGGACTGTGAGGTTAAAAAGGGCAGGGGGTGGACTGTGTAGAGAAGGATCAGGAAAAAAACAGCTCCGCTCTCCTCTCCCACCCTGAATACCGGTTCACAGATCATTCTTTCTCTTCTGTAATATGGCTTTGTTTTTATGTCTAAGTGTTACTGTTAAACTCTGTGTACCTCCAGGTACTTTACTGGCTCTGCTGATGTTTAACATTCCAATTGTTTAATGATGGAGCAACTTTACCCTGTTTACCTAAATTTTATATAACTTGGTATGCTCAACTTTTGATGTAGCTAGTACTGTTCATCATATAGTTTATCTGTTTAGCTTGACCTTCACTAATTCCCTGTTATGTTTCCTGTATGATCTACAGAGTTCTCACTTTATGTTACATTGTTTGTGCCAGTTTCTGGCCCGGGCCGTGCCTGAAAAAGGTCTTTGGATCAGTGCAACAACCCGGTTATCAAATGAATAAATAAATAAATCCTGAACAGGTGTTTCTGTTGTTTACATGGTGGAAGGGGAAGGGGATGGACCACATAAAGGTAGCAGGAACACTAGTGGGAGGGAGGTAGACACAAGTCCATTTACAGATTAGAGAGTACTGAAAGCACTTGCAAGTCTGAAAGTAGACAAAGCTATGGGGCCAGATGGGGTACATCCAAGGGTGTTGCGGGAACTCAGGGAGGTACTGAGTGCTCCTCTGACAGCCCTATTCAACAACTCATTGGAAACATGAGTGGTTCCAGAGGACTGGAGGAGGTCAGATGTAGTACGGCTTCATAAAAGCAGTAGCAGGGGGAGGCTGGCAACTGTTGGCCAGTCAGTCTGACATCAGTGATGGGAAAGCTGATGGAGTTACTTTTGAAAAAAAGGATTGTGGAGTATCTTGAATCCAGTTGGTTACAAGACTGAGGCAGCATAGATTCACAGGGTGGGGTGAGGTGGGGGGGTCATGTCAGATGAACCAGATAGATTTTTTGACTGTACAACCAGGGAACTAGATCAGGGTGGGGTGGTGGACATGGCATACTTAGACTCCAGCAAGGCATTCGACACCATACCACATAGAAGGCTCATTAGGAAACTAGGCAGTTTGGGGGTGGGTCCTAAGGTGGTAAATTAGGTACAAAACTGGTTAATGGATAGGCGACAGAGGGTGGTGGTAAACTGAATTCACTCAGGGAAGGGAGGGTGACCAGCAGGGGGGGGGAGATACCTCAGGGCTCAGTACTAGGTTCAGTCCTCTTTAATGTCTTCATAAGTGACAATGCAGAAGAGCTGGAAGGGAAGGTATGCTTCTTGCAGATGACAGCAAAATCTGCAATAGGGTAGTCACCACAGAGTGGGTAGAGAGAATGTGCAGAGACTTGAGAAAACCTGAGGAACCTTCAAGGGTATGGCAGCTGAGTTTTGATGTGAGAAAGTGCAAAACTATGCATCTAGGGCACCAAAATCCACAGGTAGAGTATAATATGTGGGGAGAGGTATTGATAGTCACCAAATAGGAAAGAAACCTGAGGGAAATCATTCTGATAATCTCAAGATGGCAAAGCAATGCAACAAGGCAGCAAGTAGGGCCAGCAGGATGCTAGGGTGCATAGGGAGAGATATCACCAGCAGAAGCAGGGAGGTGGTGTTAACCCTGTATAGATCACTAGTGAGACCTCACCTGAAGTATTGCGTCCAGTTCTGGAGACCACATCTTGAGAAGGACACAGACAGGGAGGAGGCTGTTCAGAGGAGGGCAACTAAAATGGTGCAGGCTGGGGCTGCATCAAAAACCATATGAAGATACTACTATGGTGCAAGACAGTCAGAAAAGCCTATGGCCAATCCTGAAGCAATCGCATGCCAAAAATCTCAAAGCTCAAATCCTCTACCAAGCGCACCTTAGGACTGAAAAGGAGAGTGGCCTTAAAATTTTTGAAGACCTGGTAGCAGCGACCCCATACCTTGAAGGCATCGGAATTCTTGTCCCACATCTTGCCAAGGAGCACCTAGAAAAGGAGCTGATATGATCGGCCTGGACAGTAGCTCGAAGATCACCAGCGGCAGGTCCGAACACAAAAGCAGCCTTCTCGATCCTTCGTGCAGATGTCTGCACCATGCTGAAGCACTATGGCTCGCCAGTACAGATAAACACCAATTTAGCGAGGGAGAGAAGGGGATGACCAAATAATTTATCAGAAGCTTCGGGCCTCCACCTCAAAAGTGAACATCTGAAGGATTAGTAGAGGGCTCAAGAGACTTTTAACTTTCCAGGTATTCTCCACCCCCCGAGAAATGCCAGGCTTGCTAGGACCAACTTTCAGGTACTGTATTAAGCAGGACGGGATCCAGGGGCTAAGAAATGGGAAGAAGGTGGGGGCCTGTCTTGAAAAGTCTAGGAGCACTTAAATAAAAATGTAAGGCACACCATATAAAACACAAGGGTGCGTGTATTGTGGCATTGTCGCTGCATCAAGTGGACACTCTGGACCTTTTATTTACCCGAACGAAATATCTTATCCATATGGTCTGACTTTCAATTTTACATTGCACTCTGCTGAAAAATGGGGGACAGTTACATTTGTTTGAGCCCTGCGATAGAATGAATTTTGCCAGAGACATGCTACTGATGGCTTAATATCAGGGCAAAGAAGAACAGGGAAAGGGGAAAGACATGTATATTGTGGATGCACAACTAAGGAGGGAAGGGGAGGGGCATTAAACTAAAAAGCAGGAAATGGATCATATATGGAAAGTCCTCCCTTTTCTTCTATTTTTCAACTAAAGGACATAAGGGAGTACTGACAGGATTGCTAAATAAAACATGATTTGGCTGCTGATTCTTCTGCTGACACTAACCATTCGCCATGGGGAAGGGCTAAGACCCCAAATGTTCCCCTTAAAATGGCGTTACCCCACACCATACTGGGGAGGACGAATTTGTCTGAGGGATACGCCTCGCGAGGAGCTCTTTCTCCTCATTGACCTATTAAGTCATACACCAAAAAGTTGTGAGTTTTCCAACTGAACCATAACCACTCACAAAAAGAGGGAACTCAAGTAACTGTGTTAACACCTCATATCTGCTCCTGCAGGAAGCAGATCCTGATTCCCTCTTTGAGTTACTATTGTATGGGGATGGGTAGGGGAGCCCAGAGAAGGTTTCCCATCTATACTCCATCTGGTTTGGAGCAGTCTAAACTTCCAGCTGAAAAATTTAGAGCTGGAGAACAGTTAAATAAATTCATTCAGGTTATACTCCCATCTTGTGGAGAAAGTTGGAATTGTTTTTATCATTCAAAGCTTTGGAAACACATTATGTATTTTGTTAAATGTTCAATTGTTTGAGAAACAGGAAAGGCATACCTCTGAAGTAAGCCAACAGTATTATATTTCTCAGAATGTCAGAGCAGGCAAAATAATTTTTAGGAGGAGAACTAAACAACGTTGCCAAAAGGTCAAGAGAGAAGGATTTCTTACTGATACAAGGCTGGGGAAGACAGGGAAACCCGCAAGTGATATATAGACCCCATAGATGATAAAAATGGCTACAATTAACTCAAAAATCTTATCCTATAATATTAATGGGGTTAATCACCCCTTGAAATGGAAGCAAATTCAGAAATTTATTCAAACTCAGAAATGTGCGATTAATTTCTTACAAGAAACACACCTAACCCCAAAGGAAGTTTAAAGCTTAAAACCAAGGGTTTCCCTGTCACTTTCCAGGCCTCACTTGAAAAAGGCAGAAAGAGAGGGGTAGCCATAATGCTATCTGAGAACCTCCCGTCCGAAGAAGTTGAGGTGGTGGGTGATGCAGGGGAACGATATTTAATCCTGGTGGTGAAAATGCAGGACTTCTGGGTAACAATGGTTAATGTGTATGCCCCTCCGGGGTCTTCGATCACCTTTTATGCAGACTTACTGCAGCTGGTGATGCAGAAAGCAAAAGGGGTGGTGATAGCTGGGGGAGATTGGAATCTAATCTTAAATAGAAGATGGGACTCTACTTCTGGTATCCCCACTCAAGAGAGGCAAGTTGCATCCCAGGTCTCCAGACTCCTAAAAGACTCAGGAAAAGTAGAAGTCTGGAGAGAAAAATACCCTTCGCTAAAGACTTCACGTGCTACTCACCTAGATATAAGATATATTCCAGATTGGATAGATTTTTCGTTTTTGATAGGGATAGCTCTCTGTCAGGATGTGTGGGTGGGTATGATCACACCTTGGATCACCAGACCATCTTTTTAGAAATGGATTTCCAGCTCCCCAGAAAACCTACACATTGGAGACTAAATATAAGCCTATTAAGAGATGAAGACATAAATAAAGCAGGTAATTAAACACACAGTAGAAACTAATGATAAACCAGGCACCACAGCTCAAATACTATGGGACACAGTTAAGACCATGGTGAGAGGGAAGTTATTTTCCCTTTCCTCTTTTAAGAAAAAAAGAAAGGCTCAAACAAATGTAGAGTCTTTTGGCACAGTTAAGGTCTTTAGAAACACAGCAAAAACTGAGCTGGAATAAAGAGAGGGACTCCAAAATTAAAGTAATTAAAAATGAAATACAAGGGCTAAATAAAATAGAAACAGAACAGGCTCTACATTATCTAAAAAAGACATATTATGGGGGGGTCCAAAGCGGCAAAACAACTAGCCTACCACTTGCGACAGAGGGCAGCCAGGGCCACCATAACTGGTATAAGAGACTCAGCTTCTGGAGTATTAAGGCACAAATGGGAGCATATAACAGACTCCTTTGTATCATATTATAAGACCTTGTATAAGGCAGAGAAGGTGACCCTGGTAGAAGATACAGCCAATTTCCTAAGAGGACTAGGGTTACCCAGATTAAATGAGACCCAAGCACAGACCTTGATGGCCCCAATATCCACAGTTGAGATAGCTGCCATAATCAAAAATCTGAAACCAGGCAAATGCCCAGGCCCGGATGGCTACAGTAGTGAGTTTTACAAGGTTTTTGCTCCAGAGGTCACAACCTTTCTGAAAAGGGTCTTTGACTTTATTTGGCTGGAGGGAGAAACAGTTCCACCATCCTAGAATTACACCACCATCACAGTAATTCCCAAAGAGAGAAAGGATCCTAAGGAATGTAGTCAATATAGGCCTATCTCCCTCTTAAATGTGGACTATAAAATCTTTACAGCTATTTTGTCAAACAGAATAAACCCACTACTGACACAGATCATAAAACCGGATCAGACTGGGTTTATTGAAGGGAGATAGGCCCGAGAGTGGGTCAGGATAACAATCAGTGTCATAAACCTGATAAATAAACACCGCACCCCAGCTTGCCTTCTCGGCCTAGATGCCAAGAAGGCATTCAATCGGGTGGACTGGAACTTTCTGTTTGCAATCCTGGAGATGCTGGGCTTCCCCGGACCTTTCTTGGCTGCAGTGAAGTTCCTCTATGTGGCCCCACAGGCCTGTGTTAGAGTCAATGTGGGTACCTTGCAAAGGTTTACCCTTGGTAGAGGAACCCATTAGGGTTGCCCAATGTCCCCGCTACTGTTTGCAATATACATTGAACCCCTGGCACAGGCAATCAGGGAGGATCCTAACATAAGAGGATTTCTTGTGGGGGACAAGGAACATGAAATATCCTTATATGTGGATGATGTGCTGCTCTACATAACGAACCCAGAGGAGTCCCTGCCTAAAGACTGAGTAAATTTGGTGCACTCTCCGGATATGCTTTAAATTAAAATAAAACTGAAATCCTAAAATTTTATTATACACCCTCTCCTGAAGTGAACAATCTCCTCCCCCTTCGGTGGAACTCCCCCAAAATTAAATATTTGGGAACCTACATCCCTAAGAACTTAAATCATCTCTTTGTTAATAACTTTGACCCTCTCTTTGCACAGGTCAAACAAGACGTAGTAAAATGGGAACTCCTGAACCTGCCATTATACTCTAGAATTGAAACAACATCTATGAATGTCCTACCTAGTAGTAATAGTAAAAAGCATTTATTTTTATACAGGATACAACATGACTTCTAATTTTAGCACCATTAGGATAAAATTCTATTTACAAGGTGTTCCTGTCTTAGATGTTAATAAAAGATCAGTTACATACATCAAATACATCCAAAATACAGTAAGTACAATCATACATTTCCATAAAATCTTCTATACCTAGGCACAACAAGTACATCTAACTGCTAGTTCACCTTTCTAGGCAGTGTTAAATTCATGTGAGCCAATATTTATATTTTTTTCTTGGATCTTTAACTCATTCCAAAACTTCATTGCTACATAGGCAAAGGACATTTCCTCTACCCTAGTTCTTGGTGTTGCTATTTTAAACTCCTTCAATTTTGTTGTGTGTCTTAGACCATAAGTATTTTCTACTTTCTGTAATTTCTCTTTTAAATAAGATGGTCTCCCTAAATCCAAAAGTTGCTTTGTCATACTAACCCACACAATTTTTTGTTTACTTTCTAAAGTAAGCCAATTTAGCTTCTCATACAATATACAGTGATGAGTCCCCCTGTCTGCTCTCAAAGCAAATCTAGCCAACCTATAATACATAGTTTCAACCCTTTTTAATACAGAAACTTTAGCAAACATATATGTATTTATTCCATATTCTAATACTGGTACCAACATTTGATTAACTATGGACTTCCTCATGGATTCATTTATACAGTTACCTGTTCTTCGAAGGGCCCCAAGTCTTCCATTTAATTTATTCACCTTCTCATCAATATGATATTCAAAGGTCAGTCTCTGGTCAATCCAGAAACCTAGATATCAATATTCATTCACTTGTTCTAGCTCTCTACCATCTTTGGATGTAATTTTCAAATTCACCATCTCCTTAGATTTAAGGGTGAAAAACATGGTGCTTGATTTACCCTGTTCAAGACTAAATTAGATCTTTCAAACCAGTCCTGAATTCTATCAAAATCTGCTTGCAATTCTGTTTGTATTTGGTAAAAATCTTTACCTTTAACTATTAAGACAGTATCGTCTGCATATAGATGAATATCTGAGGCTGTTCCAGTTTGAGCAACTGGATTTGTATAAACCAGAAACAAAAGAGGGCCCAGGATCGATCCCTGGGGCACCCCTCATTTCACCTCTGCTTTTATTGATAGAGTTTTACCCACCACAGTCTGTTGTGTTCGCTCCGTTAAATAAGACCAAAACCATCTCTTCTCCTCTTCTGACACTCCTGCATTTTGAAGTCTCCTAATCAGTACTTGATAATGCACTGTATCGAAGGCCTTTGACAAATCCATGAACACTGCACCCACCGACATCCTATACCTCTTCCAATGTATCCCGGTCAGGATTTCTCCAGCACAATTTAAGAGTTGGCAAAAAACAATTATGGCATTCATTTTGGCCAACAAAAAAACTAGAATAAAACTCCAACTGCTCCAATCTAACAAAAAGGATGGGGGAAGGGCAGTCCCTAATCTGGAGGACTACTTCCTGGCATCCCACCTCCGATGCGCTCTTCTCTGGGCAACACCAGGCTATCAAGCATTATGGAAGCTTATGGAGGGGGAGGTCACAGAGGGTACTTCTCTAGAAGCAAGAATATTCCCTCCCAAATCACTGATACAGGATAAAGGTCTCACAGTATATGCAGTCAGGAACACCCTAGTAGCAGTGCATAGACTTTGGGTAAAGCATAAATGCCTTGGGAAACTGTGGCCACTGAGGAGATTCACATGGGGTGCAGACTTTGAGCCAGCGAAGCAAGACCTTACTTTTAGGAGATGGAGTAGGTCGCGCCTGAACTCCCTTGGACAACTCCTGGATAGGGATACAATTAGGGAATTTACAGATATTAAGACACAATTCCAGTTGAGGAATTCAGGCCACTTCAGGTATCTTTAGCTCAGAACCCATATTCAGAACCTTCAGAAGCAATATAGCCCTATAGTAGATCAACAGGGACTGCAGGTTGTGGTGAATGGGATTATGACCTCACAAACAAGTAAAGGACACATCTCTGCTATCTATGGGGCACTCAGAAATAAAGGTGGGAGACACTCGGACCATCGCAAAAGCAGATGAGAAACTGAGCTGGGGGAACAATTACTAGAAAAAGAGTGGGGCTCCATCTTCTATCCGGCACATCACACAACTTATTCTTAGAGATGGAAAGAATTTGCCTGGAAAGTCAGGTCACGCTTCTTCATCACCCTGGTGATGAAGAATAAATGGGATGGGGGACACAACCCAGCATGCTGGAGAAATTGTGGGTCTGAGACAGCTTACCATCTGCATGTCCTGGGGCTCTGCCTGAATGTGACCCCATTCTGGACAGAAATTACTGGGGCCCTAGAAAATATATTGTCCTTGGAAGAGCCTCTTAAAGACAAACACTTGGTGTTGGGTCTAGTACCCAGAGGAGTGAAGAGTAAAGACCAGATATATCTGTGGAATATCCTGCCGACCTCGGCCCATAAAGTCATCACAAGAAAATGGCTACAACCAGCTCCACCCCAACTAGAACATTGGTATGAGGTGGTTGGAGAGATCCAGGACATGGAGGAACTGACCTACAAGATTAATTCTAGATCCTCAGTATTTTTAAATAGATGGACTAGATGGATAATGTGGCAGGAGGCTCGGAAGGGGAAACTATGAAAATGAGGGAACTCATATAAAGGGGGATGGATAGAGATAATCTGATTTGAGGGAATCTCCTAATACAAGACACAATAAACTCAGCTGTGTTTAAATGAAATCTGAAGGGTAGATCGGGGGTTATGAAGGAAGTCTCCTTGTACTTAATGAAGAATTTGACTGAAGTTATAGTACAGTATAGCATGACTAAAATGTTACATATCAATTGTAAAGAGCTTGTTATGTGAAATATGTGAAATGTAAAACATCTGAGAAAATAAATTCTGTATGTATGCCTGTAACTTCAATAAACTTGAATAAAAAAAGAAACCCTATGAAGACAGACTAAGGGATCTCAATATGTACACCCTGGAAGAGAGGAGGGAGAGGAGAATATTGTAGAAAACTATAAATACCTCACAGGGAGGGGAGTATTTTTCAGAGGAGAAAGTGCATGAGAACAAGGGACATGCAGCGAAGCTGGAAAGGGGAAAATGTAGGTGAGGTGTGAGGAAGTACTTCTCCACTGAAAGAGTGGTGGAGGCTTGGAAAGGTCTTCCAGAGAAGGTAGTGTGTGTGTCTGT
Source organism: Neoceratodus forsteri (assembly GCA_016271365.2). NCBI lineage: Eukaryota > Metazoa > Chordata > Ceratodontiformes > Ceratodontidae > Neoceratodus > Neoceratodus forsteri. The sequence continues at coordinate 1,591,153,614 of CM057452.1, read as the reverse complement.
GTGTGAAACAGTGGGGGCTTCAAGCATGAATGGGATAGGTACAAGGAAATCTTAGTTGGGAAATGTCGGGGGACCCCAGAGATCAGATAGGGTCTGCAGTGAAAGTATAGATAGGGAAAAAAGGAGCAGACTGAGTAGGACGAGCAGTCCTTATCTGCTGACAGATACTATGTTTCTGTTTCCCACCTCCTGTCTGGATTGGGGAATGTCATGAGTGCCTGAGGTCTAACTTGCCCTGTGCCAGGCTGCCATTGTACCATGTGACTTCCTTGCCATGTGAGGTGTCTAGACTCTGTGACACCCTTTTGGAGTGAGGGTGGCCTGGCACTCGCATCCCCAGGCAGAAGCCAACAGTGGGAATTGTGCACCTCTGGCCCATGTCCTGAACCATCCAGTCACATGGCAGTAAACACTGCATGCCTGCCCCTTGGACACATCCTAGAATCCCTGCAATCCAGCCTCAAAGCTGGTAATGCCTGAGAGCATCCTCCTATCAATATCCAGACATAAGACACTGGACTGGCCCCTAACAGTGGCCCCATGGGTACCCACCAGACAAGGTCACATGGGACATAACACCACCTTCCTCTCCTCCTCCTCTTCTCCTCTGACTCCCTAGGCAGGCACCCCTAGTCTCCAGCCACCTCTTGCTCCTTCTGATGCCACTGGAGGCACCCTATTTATACTTCCTTACCTCTTCCCATCACCACTGCCCCTCAGAGGGCAATACCTAGGCACTCAGTACCTCTGTTGGGCACACGTAGTAACAAGCCCACCCCTTACCCTATGGAGAGGGTTGTTACAGACTAATACAGTCCCCTCATTTCCCAATCCAAGTTCCCCCCCAAAGATTCAGTCACCTGGTCCAAGATCATTATAGTAATGATACAGGCCCTCTCCCTCATTTCCCACTGCACAGCCCCCTGTTATTGATGCCACCCCCTTTCTTGTCAATGTAGCCCCCATAATTGATGCAATATCCCCAGTTATCAATGCAAATGCAATCACTGATAGTTAAAGCATCTGTACCTCAGTGCTCAATGCAATACACCCAGTTCCAGCTCCAGCCCCCATTAATGATGCAATCCCCCAGTTCCAGCTGTAGTCCTCCAGTTATAAAAACAGTTCCCCCAGTTTTAGCTGTACGTTGCCTTACTACTGATACAGTCCAGACAATTATCACTGTAGTCCCCCAATTATGATACAATACTCTAAGTATTACTGTGGTCTACCCAGTTATGAAGCAGTCCTCCAGTTATTGCTGTAGTCTCCCCAGTTACAATAAAGTCCCCCAATTGCAGATGCAGTTCTCCCAGAGTCCACTGTAGTTCCCAATGATGATACAATCCCCAGTTATTGCTGTAATCCTCAGTTATTGCTGTAGCCCCAGCAGTTACGAATGCAGTCTCCAGCAGTTATTACTGTAGTCCACTGTTACCAATGCAGTCCCCCAGTTACCACTGTAGCCCCCTCAGCTATGAAACAGTCCCTCAGTTATTGCTTAGTCCATTTATAGTGATACAAACCACTCCAGTTATCATTGTAGTCTTCCTCGCAGTTAACGATACAGTTCCCCATGTTAGAGCTTAGTCCCCTAGTTAATGATGTAGCCACTCCCTCTTATCGATGTAATACCTATCTGTAGCATCCCTAGTAGCAGGTCCGTAGCTAGACTTTGACAGTGGGTGGGGGGGAAGTATTATATATGTATTACATAGTGTAACCCACACACACAATTTTGGGGGACTTACCTTAAGTATCTCCCTGGGCTCCACTAATGCCAACTGCCTGGCAGACATCCAGCAATAGAAGGTAAAATCCATGTGCAGGAGGGTGTTGCTGTTGCTCTGCATGTGTGCGCACATCCATGCCGCTGCACTGTTTCTTTAAGAGCTCCAGCCTTGGGTATAGTGTAAATAGCATGGGCTGAGTCCGAGTACAAAGGAGCTTGCAACCAGCCAGGCCCTTCCCTGATTGACTCCACTCTGCTGTTGCTGGTAAAGCAGAGGGAGCCCTTTCATGTACTGTAAATAGTTATTTTTAACTTCCTGCTGTTCTTTAACTAAAATAAATTGTTTGGACTGCCAGTACCACCAGTATCAGTTCTTTCCGATAGAAACCACCATTTTTGGTCCCGGACTCCTGCTTTAGACCAATCGGAACCAATGGGTCCTCAAGGGGTCCTAATTACAATGTCTTATGGGTGCAACTGTGAACTTTCCAGGTTGGCGCCTAAACTGACCACTAGGAGCGCTCAGACTGTGATTAACAGCTCCTTTAGCCAACCGGAATACAGGATTCTTGAACTAACTTTGGGTCTGTTTTAAACAGAGTCGAGTTCTGCTCTAGAGATCGAGAAGGTAGCAGCCTGTGTGCAAGCTGAGGAGAAACTCCATCGGGCGATGCCTAATCTTGCCTCCCAGGTACTCAACTCAGTCCAAAAAGGGGATCGAGGGCCAGAAACTGCCCTGTGTGTAGATCAAAAGGGTTTCTCAGCAATCGGCTAAGGAGAACCCAGCAGAACTGAAGAAAAGGGAAAGTTTTCTGTTTCTTCAGCCACAAGCCTGTGGCCTACCATGTGTGTGGAGACATTGATTCAGGGATTCCTGTGGCAAATCAGGAGCCACACCAGTGTAGTAAAGACTTTTATCAAAACCCAGCTGGAGGGTTCACCAGCACACAGCTTAACTTCAAAAGACATTCCATTCAGCAGGGCCTATGAAAATATTGGCCCAGCCAGACTGTTCCTGTGCCATTTTCAGCATTCGGGCGAGAGACCAGCATCGGGGATTCAGCCCTTGCACAGCAATCAAATGCAGGTTGCGGCCACCTACAGGGAAAGGCCCTGAAGTGGAGGTGAGTCATGTCAGCCCCGGTCACAATCAACAGCTCAAGCAAGCAGCAGATCTTGATGTTGCCAAATGCCTTCTTCCATTCATCTGGGAACAGTGAGTAAAGCCAAGGTAGCACCCTGCAACAAATCATCAATTGTTTAAATGGTACCATCTGATTCAATTTGCCAGTTAATGTGTTTTAATGTGATTGGGCCATCTGGCCACGGATACAAATGGTTATGGTTTCACAAGTGTGTTGCTCCTATTTAATCACCCTTCTTTTCATCAAGGGACCCAACATCAGCTGCAACGCCGGCCAACCTGTGGCACCACCTCAGGCATGCCTGTCTTCCACTCTGGGTACCCAGTAGTTGCAAAGACTGATAAGTCAGGGACTAAAGTAATGAACAAGCAATTAAGCCTGCCTCAGTACAGTAAAGTAATCATTTACCTAGATTCTCGCCCCTTCTTTGGTCACAACCCCTCAATAAACCTGATTTATTGTTACTGTTAACCTGGCTTGTGAGCATATCATTACCTGGCTTAAAGCATACTGAGAGTGCATGTTTCTATTATTGAAACTGTCTTTTGCAGTGGGTTGCATGGTGAATACCGGGAGATCAAACCCTGCTGGTAAGTGGATTGTATATGAGCATATCATTAATGCTGGTATTAACCTGCATTTCAAGTGTGAAGTTTTGCAATTGTGAAACTAAGTGTACCAGGTCACTAGGCGGGATTGTGGGTGGTTATAGCTTCCCAGAGGGCTGTACCAGTTCTGTTAATGACCTACTTAAGCACTACTCTGGGTGGAGGCACCATAATTGTAGTTCTACTGTTGGTAGGCATGCCACAGTACCCCGATTTCCGATTCCAGGCCCCTCAACCTGCAGCCAGGGAACCAGGCAGGGGTAGTAGCCCTTGGTATAATGGCGCCAGGGTTACAATTACAATAATACAACAGGTATTTTGCTGTGTCGCTAAAAAAATTTTAATGTGTTTAACAACTTTAAAGACAGAGAAAAATATATTTCATAAAAAAACACTGTGTACACTAGACCAGTCCCTAAAAGATCAGCAGTATATAAAAGATGCACTTACCTTTCATTAAAGATGAGCAGTCGCAGAAACAAAATATGCTTGTCAGGATGTCAGAACATCGATGAGACTTCTCAGAAAAGCGACACAAGAATTTATCCATTTCCATATTCATGGCCTGCTTTTCCTCAAAAGTAAGAAGAGTTAAATTAGTTTGATGTCTCTGAAGCATGCTTCACCTGTACAGTCGATCAATCCTTGATAGAGTCGAAAATGAAGATTCACACACGGCAGTAGAGAAGCCAAACATTGCCAGAGTAGCTGTTAGTTTATGTGCTGTTGGAAATGCTTCTCTTTGAGAATATAGTGCCTTTAGAAGAGCTGAGGTTGACCGCTCTGTTGACTTGTTTTTCAAATAGTTATTCTCAAAAATGTTATCCTCTTTCGAAGGAAATTCAATCCCAAGTTCCTTGAGAGGCTTGAGGATATCTAATGACAAGTAGTCATCTTTTAAAGCTGAGACAGAACTGATGACAGAGTATAAGCAATCATTGCTTTTGAATCACAGATCCATTTCACGCAACACTTGGTTAATTGTAGAAAAGTAAGCAGATTGAATTTTAATTTTAATATCTTCCTCTCCCCTTCCTTGGCCCAAAGTCTCTGTGACTATGGAATCAGCTATTTAAGATGACCTTTTGCAAGGTCTTTTGGATTTGGTGGGTCTGGGTGACGATGGAGTTGAGTCCTTATTAAGCCATGATTCTGCCTTAGATTAGAAATTTCCTGGTACACAATGTCAGTCAGTTCCATTGCAGTCATCAATCCTGTCACACGCGATTGAAGTATTTTATCGCAGGTTGAATAATTCTGAGAATCAAGTTAATCAGAATGGTAGAAAATGTGAATCTGATATGCAAAACAATAGCCAGATATCACCTGGCCTCAGCGACCAAATCGCCATCCATGTCAGTGCTTGAAGAAATTTTCTTTAGTCTCCACAATTTGTTTGTATTCCAGAATGATGGTCTTAGTCATTTCAAAGTGTCCTGACCATCTCTGCTAGAGAAGACACTTCAGATGCCTGCCCTGGTACACTGCAGACACTTTTGGCCAATGAAAAAATAAGTAAAGGGAACCGCATTGATCGAAAAAATCACCAAGGAAAGGAACTGAGGATGCCGTTTCCAGTGCTTCAAAACCCTTGAGGGCAGTTCAAGGACAGGACAGCGTTCCTGGAGCCCTCCCCCACTCGCAACTCTGACTAGCACTCTAAGGTAAAAAACCCTACCTGCTCGTGGTGTTCGGTGCCATCATTGGTGGGATACAACTGCGCTAGACCTCATGGGCCCCCAGAGGGGTCGGCAGATTTCTCGGATTGTTTTTATGGGGTTGAAACCTGTTATCCTTGATACATGACCTTAGCTGAATGTTAGGTTACTTTAAGAGCAGTTTATGGCATTATAGGGCATTTTTTGGCTATTGTTTGGACTGTTTTGCACTATTTAGGGAAGATAGCCTGTATTCCTGCATATGTGATATTTGGCCATATTGGTTAGAGTAATTTCAGACTGGACCACTGATTATTACAGCTTTGAGGCTGTTTGTACACTATTTGCACTGTTTCAGTGAATGAATTTCAGTATTACTTGATATACGACTCCTTAGCCTTATTGTATAGTACAGTACTGTAAGAGCGGACCTCTGACTGCAAGGATCTCAGGCTACTTCCACTGTTACTTATCAGTCTGGGCTAGCTACAGTTAATTTTCACTGTCTGTATACCTTTCTCTGAACACTCTCCTGCTGCATCCGAATCTGTTCCTCTCCCTCCCTCCCCGAGCTCAGATTACTGCTGGTCTGCCCCTGACCTGCCTACTTAACTCTCTCCCTCTTTCTCCTCAGCTCCCCACTCCAGGATGTAATTTCCAGTGCTGCAAAGCCCCTGAGGGTACTCTGAGGACAGGACAGCATTCCCAGAGCCCTCCCTTACTCGCAACTCTGTCTAGCAGCCTAAGGTAAAGAGACCCTACCTGCTCTGTGGTGTTTGAAACCACGCTTTGCGCGGTACCGTATAGTGCTTGCCACCCACCCTCACCACCACCCTTCCATCCTAAGTTGGTGTGTCATTTATAGCAGTGGTGTCAGGTGGAAACAATCAGCCCACTTTTGCACCCCCACCCTATCTGAATTTTGGTCTCTCCCTACCTCCCGCTTCCCTAAGCCTGTGGAAGGTTCCACCATCCCTATAACACTCAACTCACTAATCCAACCTACGTGCAACACACACACACACACACACACCCCTCCCTTTTTAGCTACTTCAGCCCTCCGGTATTGATCAAACCAAACTGGAAAATATACCGCAGGTCACCCTGCTTAGCCTGCTGCTCACAACATGCAAGTTAGGCCATTAACCCCCAGCTCCCTATAATCCTCCCCCTCCCAAAATGAAGATGAGCACATTTTTTTCTGCAAACTGCCCTACTCGCAGGACTGCTGATGTGTACTGACTTCAGTCCTGGCCATTGACCAGGCAGTACTAGCCAGCTTCTACCACTCCATAAACCTTGACGCCCCTCCACATATAGTGGATCGATGGATCGACTCTCCTCACTGCCCTTTTCTCTTGGCTGTCCTATCAAAACAAGACCATCAACTGCTAGGGGCCTAACTAGACACTTTAATTGTTAAGCCACATTGGCTCATCACTGTAAGCTTTGCCTACAACCCTATGCTGTCCCTCCTGCCACTGTCAGGTGACATTGGGAGCAACACAGGGCGGCCAAACATCTCTATCTCCTACTCCAACCAAGTATGGGCCTGTACATCTGGGCTGAAGATTGCTCACCTCAATGTCTGCAGCCTAATGGCCAACTTCACAGCCCTAGAAGCATGGGTGGCACTCTACAAACCAAACATGCTTGGTAACACAGACTCATGGCTCAAGCCATCCATCCCTGACACTAGTTGCCAATTGCCGGGCTACACCTTTCTCAGACATGACAGACCCAGCAAAAAGAAAGGTGGAGGGGTACTCTTGTACCTTAGCCACCCCCTTACAGCTACCTTAGCTCTTACCTCTGATGCCCTCTCCCCTAGTGAGTGGTTCATAGCCAAACTTAAGCTAGGATCTCATAAAAAGATCTACCTTGGGTGCTACTACAATCTACTTAAAAGGGGCACCGCAGGGTTATCTAACCTACTGTCAGGCCTGGACCAACTCTCCCCTCACAGGGAACATCTGGTGTTAGGTGATCTAAACCTCAACTGGCTAAGCTCCAAGCAGACAGAGTTCAGCAACCTACTAAAACAGCACAACCTCATCCAAACCGTCACCCTACCTACAAGACAAAATAACAGATCCCAGAACCACTCCTTGCTGGACTGGATAGCAACACATAGAGATAACAAAATCCTCCAAGCTGGTGTCACATTGGATTCCATCAGTGATCACTCACCCACCATCTGGGCAACAAAATCCAAGAGCACCCCCAAATACCTAACTTTCAGGGATTTCACCTGCCATGACACCTCCTGCCTTTTCAGAGATGTCAAAAGAGTAAACTTGGAAACTCTCTACACACTCCAGGACGTAACATGAGCCATGGGATTTTGTCAGTGATGCACTAGTGTGTATCCAGGAGAGGCACTTTCCCCAAAATACCCACAGAGTGTGAGGCAGAAGCACATGCTGGCTTTCAAAGGAACTCATCTCCCTAATGAAAGAAAGACACAAAATGTGCAGCATATAAAGCCACCTCTTCCCCCACCATATAAAATGACTACAGGAAATTGAGAAACCCATGTAAGCAACAAGTAAAACCCCAAAAGGCGGGCTATTTTTGTAATTTCCAGAAGGACAGCTTGGGGAACCCTCACCTCTTCTGGTCAACCGTAGGTTCCCTGACAACCCCGAAACCTCACCACCCAACACTGCACCTCAACACCATTGAAGGCTTACTAACTGACCCCACAGTGGTCGCCAATGCCCTAAATGACAAATTTACTGACCTTTCAGCCCATCTTAGCAAGCTGCCCACACCCAACCAAGCAAGCCCCTCATACTCGCCTATGCAGCCACCTATGGCAAACACTCCACTGCTGCCTTTCCATTTCAGGGTTATCTCTACTGAGGAAATCTATAAGTTACTGAAAAGCCTCCCACATTGGGGAAGCACAGGTAGTGATGGCCTAAACCCCCACTTCCTTAAACTGGTAGCCAGCCACCTGTATCGCTAAATCCAAGTTCCATTTTCAACCTAGTCCTAACCAGCACAACCATGCCTACCATATGGAAACGTGCCAAGGTAATACCCATTTTCAAATCTAGTGATCCCCTGTCCATGGATCATTATAGACCTATCTCTTTACTGCCACACCTGAGTAAACTCCTTGAAAAGATAGTCCACCATCCACTCTCTGAATATGTCAATAAAATATAATCTTTGCCATCACCAACACAGGTTTAGGAAGTACCACAGTACCTCATCGGCCCCTTGCCAATTTCACAAACCACGTCTTCAGAAATATGGATATAGGTAACCTAACAGGTGCAGTCTTTTTTTGTTATTTTTCTTATTTATTCCTCCTTCTCCACCTCGGCTCCAGTCTCCTTGGGAGCACCAAGGAGTCATCCCCTGCAGTCCGCTCCTACCTGTCAGTCCTCTGTCACCCATGTAGCCTCGGTTTATCCCCTGGGCGTGGACGAGGTGGGCTCCAACACCCTGACAATGCAGTAGCATTGGTCGGGAGGGTGCCAGGAGAGCGGCAGCAAATCGGGGGCAAGCTCCGGTGCTCCGTCTCCGCTGGAGCCGAGATGCATTTTCCCCTTTTCTGGGAAGCAGCCGGTGCCCTGACATCAAGGCATTGATTCCGACATCTGCCACTCCCCACTCCTACTTATGCTCCTTGACGCTTGTTGTGCCTCTGGCTTCTGCCAGAGAGCAGTTGAGCACCATACAGGGACCCCTGTCCCTCCTGGGAGAGGAGAGCTGTCCTCAGGATGCTCAATCCTCTCCCTCCCATGCCAACCCCCAGCAAACCAGGCTCATTCCCGAACCCGGGTCACCGGCATGGTGCGAGGTGTGGCATCCAGTGCCTCAACCCTCAGCGCCACCGGACTGGCCCAGGTGCAGTCTTTGTTGACCTGACCATGGCTTTTGACCTGGTTGACTACATCTTGCTTCTTCACAGGCTAAGGACCCATGGTTACGCATCAAGGATGGCTGCCTGGTTCCAAAGCTACCTCTCCAGCCAATCCCAAATGGTTAGCACTGGGGGTGCTACTTTAGTGGCTAAGGCCATAACCACTGGTGTTCCACAGGGGTTAATCCTGGGGCAGCTCCTTTTTTCACTGTTTATCAGCTCACTACCTGTGGACAGTCTCTCATGTAAGGAAATCCTGTATGCAGACAACCTGGTCTTGTTCCACAGCACCAAGTCTCTGACCAGCCTCTCCTCCTCACTAACCCAAAACAATGGGGCAGCCCACAACTGGTTCCAAGAGCACAGGCTCCTAGTAAATGCAAGCAAGACAAAGGCCATGCTCCTGGGTTCCAAACCCAAGATCACAAAACTGGCAACTACCCAATCTACCCTGACAGTCCTAACCCCCAGATAGCTCCACCCTCGAAAATGTACACTTCTTCAAATACCTGGGTGTCACCCTTGACTCCTCCTTAACTTTCTCTATTCACATCAACAACAGTATGTGGAGGATCAACCAAAGACTAGCGGTGGGCTTCCGTCTAAAGCACTACTTGACCCCACAGGCCAGGGTTGCCATAGCTCAAGGCAACCTCCTTCCTCTTATGGACTACTGTGCCCCCATCTACACTCAAGCTTCCTCCCAACTTCTCACAAGACTACCTCCTACAATAATATTTGTAGATTTGTCCTAATGGCACCCTATTCCATGCACCATTGCTCCCTTTACCAGTCCCTAGGCTGGCTCCCACTCTAGGCCAGAAACTGCATACTCGGGTGCACTATAGGTAATGCTATAAGAAGTGGTGGCCTATCCCTTTTTCCGCCTTGCTCATACCAAATAACTGTCCACGAAATCTTTGGGTCTCTAGTGATCCTCCATTAGTGATCCCATGGATTTCCACCTGCCTCGGGAGTAAAGCTTTCTCCTCCATAGCTCCCAGACTATAGAACAGCTTACCTACCCACATTCGCTCGCTCGACTTGCATCTAATTTTCAAAACACACCATAAATCGACCTTACTGGCCTCTGCCACATGTACCTGCCCCCCTGGATGAAATAACTAGACATCATACTTCCTGGTACATCAACTCCTAAGTATGCTGTTTATGAGTCTGTTGAAATCTGGTTGTGCTGCTCTGAATATTCCTGCTGTTAGATTCCTCTGTTGGATTGTACTTCTCTGTAATGAATGCTGTAATTACCCAAGCACTTTGTATCCCATGTCCTATTTTCTGTACCAGTTTTGTATTTCTGTGAAAATGTTTTATTTCCAAACTGTATTACATGTGTGCCATCTTCATGGCCCGTGTCATGCCTGAAAATGTTCCCTGGGATCAGTGCACTTACCCGGTAAACAAATACATACATACATACATACAATATATGCATACATAAATCGTGTGAATAATCACCAGATGCACGCAGTGACTGTAGCAATGCACATATGGAATTTTGTGGCACAGGTTACATTGTATATGCGCTTAAACACTACCTTTTCCCCCTCGCATGACATTTGTGCCATCGTAGCACTGAGATAGCATCTTGCTGGTGTCAAGTGAAGCATCTGACAAGCTAGTTAATGTTTTATCAGCCATCAATTTGGCATCCAACTGATCAGGACCAAGAGATGGCATATCTAACAGGGACTCATGTACCTCACCTTCCTTTACATATCTGATTCCAATGGAAATATTTTCAGTGTTTTTAGAATCTCTAGTTCCATCCTCAAGGAAAGTGTACCAGCCTACATCAGCATTTTGTATGTCTTCAGCCACACTTTCCTCTAGCCGTGCCACAGTCTCAGTAATTTCATTTTGAATATCTGGAGACAAATATCTCACATTTTTTGGCATTTGCTGATGAATTTTTGCGAGTTTGGCATCCTTTTTCAAGGTATACTGAAACATTCTGATAAATAGTCCTTCAGATGTTTATCATCACCACGGAATGTGAACTCAATTACAGTGAGAAATTGAACAACTTCAAGAACAGATTTTATATAGTAACTGTTATCCTCCAAAATATTTCTTGAAAGCATGGTTGAGATGCATTTATCAGTTTCAACACATTTCTTTTGTTCAGTCCAATTTGACGTGGCAGTTATATGTATAGGAGATGCCGAATGCTGCTTGAAACCTTTATCCCCCAAAGCTCATTTCCAATTTCAAAATCCTTTCATTGTAAAAGAAGTTTCCTTCGAACCATGGGGATTAAACATGCAACAAGCAAAACAGAATGCCGCATCTCTCTCTCTCGGGTGAGTATTCGAGCCAGTCGAAGCGTTTATAGCACTCAGCCTGAAAAGACCTGCCATTTGCATCTCTTGGAAACTTAACTTTTACAGGATGGAAAGGCTCTTTGGTGTGGTGTTTAAAGGGAAACGTCCATATCTGAGGGGACCCCACTTCCATGTGAAGCAGGGCCCGATAAGCTGTTTAATAAATAGTAGCATTTATTTCACTCACTGTATAATTTTATATTAAAAAGTTTATCTCATTGATCCTGTGCCCTCCCCTCCGGCATTTCATGACTGCAGCTCCCTCCCGGCACTCCCACAACCACCCTCGGCTGTCCCCAGCATGACGTGTTGTGCGGGAACAGCCGGGTGCCTCCATAGGACTATTGTGAGCTCATTTTTCTAATAGCCCGTAGGAGCTGACGACCATTTGTAATGAGTCCTGACACTAGTTACATACTGGCAGGGTGCCTGCCAGTCTGTACCTGGTCTCGCTATAGCATGGACACATGCAGGCTCCAAACCGGAGCTATTTGAAGGTACAGCAATACATTAATCTTTAAGGATTTTAAACATATAAAGTGCCCTCTACACTTTATTTATATCAACAGCCAGCAAACGTGATTGGTACTTTGTGATTACTAAAGCACTATAAGCACTTTCTTAAAGAGCTACTGACACCTCAAATAAAACTTTAAAAAACAAAATAATTAGGTACAATTCTGCCTGCATTCCATATATATTCTATATATTTCTCCTCCCCATCATTTCTTACTGGGAAAATTTGCATGGATACCCTTAATTTAACCCTTAAGAGTTCCTTTAGAGTACATCTGCCTCTGTAGCTTGCTCCCTACTTCAGTTCATAATCCTCTGTTGTGACATCACAATCTGCTGACATGGGAGTACATGTGATGTTACAAGGGATGCATTATTGTTTTAGGTACGGAGTAAGCAGCAGGAATAGATTAACTCTTCAGGAGTAAATATCCTGTTTTCATGCAAATGATCTCAGTTATAAATAATGGGGAGGAGAAATGCAGAACTAATGTGAAGTACAAGCTTGACTGTGTCTAAAGATTATGTTTTGCTAAAGTTTACCTGAAGGTGACAGCTGCTCTTTAATCTGTTTTTCTTATTCATATGCATATCAAGCATTTTATTCAGCATGGCAGGCACTTTAGCACCACATATGGACAGAAAAGAAAAAAACTATTAGAGGAAGAATAGTGAGAGGGGAGACTACCTCAGTACAGTAAGTGGCCAATCTACCGAGGCATAAAATGGGAAATAAATAGGACAGGAAAATGGCACTGCTGCAGCAAACCACTAAGACAGAAAAGGGGAGAGGTTAGAAAAATATGTACCTGGGTGCTCCAATTATTCCTAATATAGAGCACAGCTCTACCACAGCCTGCAGTTCAGTTTTATTTTTTGTATTTATTATGCTTTTTTATTCCCCTACCGCCAGCTGCCCACTCACGGACCTCAGGCTTCCACTTCCAAATCATATGCGACCCTCCGATACCTCCTGGCTTACCCCCCATGGCAGGGCTGTGGCACTGGCTCCCAACAGTGCTGCAAATGATGGGATAGGTCAGAGGGTCGGCCTGGAGGCTAACTGAAGCCGAGGTGGGCTTCATCTAGGGCGGCTGGCAGCTGAGAGTTTTTTCCTTGTTTTTTTCTGGGGGTGGAGACATGCAGTGATGTCCAGCATCCACCACCCCTGAGCATTCTGACACCGGTGGCTGTGGTACCCCGGCCTCCGCTAGGGTCTGTCAAGATCAACACATTCTCCTCCCCGAAGAAGGACAGCAGTCCTCAGGACGCCCATCATTCTCCCCCAGCCGGCCCCTCTGATGACCTAGGTCCGCTCCTAACTGGGGTAGCCGGCATCGCAAGTGGAAAAGCAACCACTGTGCCGACGGGCCAGTGCAGTTCAGTTTTATGATGTTTTCACACCAGACTGGTGAGAATAGAGCCACATTCCTTTCTAAAGTCACCCAAGTACACCAGACTACATCGGCACTGCTGCAGAGGAACCTCTACACTGAGAGCCCCGCCCCCACTCCAAGCAGAGAATGGTGAAAACAGTATTTTTCATTCTTTTAAATTCCCTTCAGTTTGTCAGATGTTGCATAGAAATATAGAAACATAGAATTTGATGGCAGATACGGACCACTTGGCTCACCTAGGCTGCCCATTTCCCTACCTAAGGGATAAGCTGCAGATCCTAGTTAACCTTTAGGCTGCCAGGAGATTTAGAACATATAGGTTTTTAGGATGTGTATACATCATGGCGGTACAGCAAGGGTTAACCAACAGCCTACTTCCTCCTACCCCCCACTAGAATTGCCTTAGTCTGTCCCATACATTCTTGAATTCCCCCACTGTTTTTGACTCCACGACCTCCTCAGGAAGGCCGTTCCATGCATCCACAACCTTCTCTGTGAAAAAATACTTCCTCATATTACCTGTGAGCCGTCTCCCCTCTGTCTTCAAATTGTGCCCCCTTGTTCTTGCACATCTCTTTTTCTGAAAGATGCTACCTCTTGGACTTTGTTGATTCCCTTGAGGTACTTGAACGTTTCTGTCATGTCCCCTCCTCCTTGCCTTGAGGGTATTGCCATATTAGCTCCTTTAGTCTCACTTCTCGTATGGCTTCTGGTGCAGACCCTACACCATTTCAGTTGCCCTCCTCTGGACAGCCTTCATCCTGTCTATGTCCTTGCAGAGATGGGGTCTCCAGAACTGCACTAGTACTCAGATGGGGTCTCACCAATTGTCTGTACAGAGGATAACAACTTCCTGTTTTCTACTGGTGATGCCTCTCTCATGCATCCCAGTATCCCCCAGCCTCCTTACTGCCTTCTCACATTGCTTGCCCAACTTTAGGTCATCTGATATGACTACCCCAAGTTCCTTTCCATTTTTGTTGTTGTTAGTATCTCACCCCTCATTGTGTACTCTTCCCCTGGGTTTTTGTTTCCCAGGTGCATTACTTTGCACTTATTTGCATTGAATCTAAGCTGCCATACATTTGACATTCCTCCAACCTTGCCAATTCCCTTCTCATCCTTTCCACCCCACCTAGTGTATCAGCCCTGTTGCAGATCTTTGTGTTGTCTGCAAAGAGACATACTTTTCCTTCCAGTTCCTCTGCAGTGTCATTTATAATGACATTAAAGAGAAACAGTCCCAGTACTGAACCATGTGGTACCCCGCTAGTAACCCCCCTTTCTTCAGAGTGGACTCCGTTTACTGTTACCCTCTGCGTCCTGTTGTCCAGCCAATTTTTTACCCAGGCTACCACCTTGAGACCCACTCCAAGGCTGGCTGACTTGTTTATTAATCTTTTGTGTGGGACTGTGCCAAATGCCTTGCTAAAGTCTTGGTAGGCCATGTCCACAGCCCTTCCCTGATCTACTACTTTGGTCACACAGTCAAAGAAATCTATTAGATTTGTCTGACATGACCTTCCCACTGTGAATCCATACTGCCTTGGGTCCTGTGCCCGGCCGGCCTCTAGGTACCCAACAATTCTTTCCTTCAAAAGTGACTCCATCACTTTCCCTATCACTGAGGTCAAACTGACAGGTCTGTAGTTTCCTGCCTCTGCCTTGCTCCCACTTTTGTGAAGTGGAATCACATCTGCCCTTCTCCAGTCCTCAGGTACCACCCCATCCTCCCATGATTTGTTAAAGAGGGTAGTCAGTGGTGTCACTAGTTCTCCCCTTAGTTCTTTTAGAATTATGGGGTGAATCCCATCAGGCCCACCTTCAGTTTCAAGAGTTCTTTCAGAACCCTTTCTTCTGTGAATGGACTGGTATCACCCCCCCTATCCAGAGTGTTTTTATTGTTTGGTTTAGATACCTCCCCCTCCTCTTCTTTTGTGAATACTGAGCAGAAGTATTCATTCAGTATCCCTGCTTTTTCACTGTCACCCTCTGCCCACATTCCTTCCCCTTTATTAAGCCTCAGTATCCCTCAGTTGGTCTTTCTTCGCTCCCTAATGTACCTATAAAAGGTTTTATCCCCCCTTCTTAACAGAGTTGGCTATCTTTTCCTCAGTTTGGATCTTTGCTATTCTGACTGCCTTCCCTGCCTCCTTCTGCTTTAACTGATAGTTCTCTGTCCTGCTCCTTCTGTATTTCCTTATATTTCCTGAATGCTATCTTTTTCTCCTTAACCTTCCCTGACACCTCTTTTGAGCACCATAGTGTCTTTTTCCTTTGTTTTGTTTTGTTGATTTGCTTTGCACAAAGGCTTGTTGCCTCTGTGATGGCAGTTTTTATTTTTCCCAATTGTTTTTCCACCACTCATTCTTGCCCCACCATAACTGCCCCTTGCCCCGCCCCTGGGTTCAACTATTACTCTTCTGGCATGGCCTGGGATCTGCACCTTGACCCAGTACAACATTAATACCAGTAGCAAGCATCCGGCATTGCCAAATGCTTGTTTCTTAAGGGAATAAACCATTATGAAAAATGTGGAAGTATAGCACCATCTACTGGAAAAACTGGTTGCAACAAGCTAAATTAAAACTGGGATGATACAGCATGTGCTCTGTAAGTCATACCTCTCAACTGCAATGAATTTCACATAGCACTATGATTTTCACACCCATACTTATCTTTGGCCCGCATAGGTTTACTGAGGTTCCTCATAATGTTAGAGCTATTTCTGGATGCACAAACTATTACATCATTGAACTATGTTGTTGGAAACATTCCTTATCACTGACTATATGGGCCCACTATCTGCAGACATGTTATTGTTTAAGTAAGAAACTGTTACACATTCAGGCCCTTTGCTATGATTTTTGAAGGCCAGTGCTATGATTTGTAATGCTGAGAGGTTGAGAGGTATGCTGTATGTCCCCAAATGCATTAGCAAGCTGACAAAAAACAAGTTTGCTGATAGACTTGTTCCGGCCGTTTACAGTTGCAAGCTTGTTTTTTTTAATTTTTTTGCAGCTTGCTGATGGACTTAGGGTATGATATACAGTTTATTGGCAAGTTGTCAAAACACGCTGCATGGAGATCTACTAAAATAAGGAGTCTAGAATCATGGGGCTCAACCTTCAAAATAAAACTGGGCCCTTCACATCTAAAAGATCTTTGCACCAAGGGTTGCCAGTGTGATCTCTATATTGGAACCTACCACTGCCTGTTCCCTGAGCTGATGTAAAAAAGAGACAGAGACATCAGTAGCCACTGAAGACAGATCAATTTTAAGGTGTCCTTGCTACATTTGCTTAGAGAGCATGTGACACCTCCGGGAAAACTTTGAAAATGATTTACAATGTGTGTTGTTATTTCCTTTCAGAATCCTTGTCCTTTGGCTTTCATCTGCTCCAGCTGCATGTCATCACATAATGTCATAATCTCCTGATTGTGACATCATCATTTTCATGGTAAAGCAACCAGTTATCATTATTAAACAGGAATTTAACATTACGTGTAGACAGGCACCAGGTGCAGACAAATTCTGAGGGAGAAGATCCTATTTTCAAGCAGCTTTCCTTAACTCAGTTCAGCCAGGGTGGCCATGTTATATCAAGGTTAAGCAATAGAAAGCTTGGAATTCAATTAGTAATCAAGATTAGAGGAAGATATATTATTTACACACAATTCTGCTTATATTTCATATTTTGTATATATATTTTTTCTAAATCTTTACCAAAGGTGTTAAAGGCTGTTGAAGAATGGCATATTTGGTTTAAGACATACAATACAGTAAGAGCAAAACTAACCCCTTTGTTTTATGAAGCTTTTTATCTCACAATGGCCTTCTTACATCTGCCCCTAATACCTCACTCATTGACTGCTGTGGCCCCTGGGGTAGGGCCTTCCTACATCTGCCTCACCAGCCACTACCCAGCAATGATACCTCATTCCTAGACTGAAGTACCCCCATGGCTTGGCCCCAGGGGTAGGACTTCCTTACATCTGCCCCCTCCAGCTACCACTCAGCAGTGGTAGTGGTCTGGCCCCTGGAATAGCACCTTCCTACCTCTGCCTGATCCCCAGCCACCATCAAACCCTGACACTTCATTTCTTGACTGGCATTCCCCACAGCCTTGCCTCCAGGGTAGGGCCTTCAATCAATCAATCAATCAAACTTTATTTAACCAGGCATAAACACCATTGAGGAAGCTCATTTTCAAGGTGGTCCTGGACATCAAACAATTCACAGTCACAAATATGGCAGACAAAGCAAAACATTGTACATGTGAAAGATAAATCAGGCCTATACATACAGAACTAACACAGTTAAATGCAGTTAAGATTCTTCGACAAATAAGCACAGGAGGTGAAAAAGCTTAGACTCTAGGCAATCACCAGTATATACAGACTAGTACCTTTACTAAAATATGTAGAATGGTGGGTATACTATTCTGGGACTTGGGAGGGTGAGAGGAAAAAGAGAGGGTATATAAGACAGAGGGGAGGTAGGATGGTCCGGACCGGGAGAAGAGAAGGGGGGCTACACAGTGCTGGGGACCCCCTATTGGGGGGTGGGAGTTGAGCAAGTCTAAGTGTCAGAGGATTTGTGAAAGACACCAGAGACTAAGGGCTCATAGTCACCTAAAACAGTTGCAGGTTTCCTTCAGGTACTCAGCTATTAGTGCTTTGAATGTGAATGGACCGGGAAGGGTTGAGAGCTTTAGTGAACTTTGCATGGTGTTCCATAAGGACAGGAATGAGAATTTAATTGCAGCTGAGCCATAGGATATTTTTACTCTGGGTATCTGGAAGCAGAGTATGGAGAAACGTCTCAAACCGTATGACCCCTTGGCACGTTCGAAGAAGCTCGAGATGTATGCAGAAAGCTTGTCAGGCAGAGCTCTAAAGAGCCAGAGAAGAGCGTTTCTTTTCCTCCTTGTTGAAAGTGAGGATCATCCCATCTCTTGGTACAGCAGGCAGTGGTGGGTGCGAGAAGGCAGACTGAGGATGAACCTCAAGGCCCGGTGGTAAAGATTGTCGAGTTTACTGAGCACTGATGAGGGGCAATTGTTGTAGAGCAAGTCAGCGTAGTCCAGTAATGTTTATGTATTGAAATTGTAATGGCCTCAAGTTGGAAAGTAAGCAGTAGTTTACTTTCCTTAGTCCCGTTATGTAGATTTCTGCTGTCAACTGACACTCAGCTCCATGGCTCTGAAAAATGCAGTTTCTACAGTACGTTAACATGGACCCAAAGTAAAATGTAATAGGAAAAATAATAAAACTGTAGCACAGTGGTGTCAAGAAACAGTTTTCCGATATCGGCTATTAAAATTTGACAACATTTAGACTGGAATATGAAAAAATTAATGAGGGAGGGCAATTGTGCGGAACTCACTTATGCATGTCCAACTGTTCCACTGCCATTCGACTGAATATTTAAATTGAGTTTATAACCCCAAAAGACCACGAAATCCCTCACCACCTGTAAACGTGCTGGCATTGACACTGTTGGTTCCATGATGTATAGGAGCAGGTCATCCATGTACAGTGTGATTTTGTGTTGTTGCCCAGTGGCCTCTCTGACCCCTTCCCCCCATGTCTTGGGTGTTCCTGATTTTAATAGCAATGGGCTCTATTACGATCATAAAGAGCAGTGGAGAGGGGGGACACTCCTGCCTTGTGCCAAAGAAAAGCCAGAACTATTGTGAGAGACCTTCATTTACCAAAATTCTTGCCTTTGGGCTGCTATAAAGTAACTTTACCATCCCAATATATTCCTCCCTAGCCCATATCCCTCCAGGATCCATAACAGGTACTCCCACTCAATGCAATCAAAAGATTTCTCGATGTCCACAGACAGCACAAGTGCTGTTCCCGTATGCCAAGTACCCCAGTGCGCCACATTCAGCAGCTGCCTCATATTATGATACAACAGTCTACCCTCCACCAATACTGCCTGGTCTAAGTGCACTAACTGTGGGAGTACCTGCTCTAATCTTCTTACCATAACCTTTGCCAACACATTTAGGTCACAATTCAGGAGAGATATAGGATGATAGGAAATGTACTCCTCTGGGTCCTTCCTGGGGTTTTGGCAATATGCAGATGGAGGCATCATAACACAAGGCAGGTAAGTCCCCTTCTTCCCTTGCTTCTGAGAACATATATGCCATGTGGTCTGGTATGTCTCCCCCCCCCCCAGTTCTTTGTAATATTCAGTACCAAACCCATTTGGGCTGTTGTCTTTAACCCTCTTAAGGGAACCAATAGCTGCCCGAACCTCCTCCCTGGTAACCCTCACCCCCAACACTTCCCTTTGCTCCTCTGTAGCCATAGGTAGCTTCACAGTACTAAGGAATGCTTCAGCTACATCTGCCAATCCTTGGCATTCCACCCTATAGAGATTCGCATAGAAGGCCCAGAAAGTTTCCCTGATGGCCTCAGAATCTTGAATCCTGTTCCCTGACCTTTTCTTAATTGCTGCAGTCTTGGCTAGCCCCTTTTGCCATGTACCAACCACACTAACAATGGCCTGGCTTTCTTCTCCACTAAACAACGCACTGCCTTGCAAAAACAGGGCTGTCTTGAGTTGACCTCCCCTGTGAAAAGTAAACATAGGGCTTCTCTCGTTGCAGTCAGTTCCCTCTGACTTTTCTCCCAACCCCCAGCTGCCACCTTCTGTTCCAGTTCTTTCAGCTTAGTGTCCACCCCTGCTTTCCTTCTCTGCACTGCCTCTTTATTCTGGACACATAACCGATGATCACTCCCCCTCATGAATACCTCGCCCACTTCCCACAACACTTTTCTGGGGGTGTAGAGACTAGATTTGTCTCTATGTACTGAGCCCACTGTGTTTAAATATATTGGTGGAACTCCTCCTTGGCCAAGTAGTAAGTTGGGAATCTCAAATTCAATGCCAGTGCCCTGTCCCCCTTCACCTTTAGGGTCACCAGGACCATTGCATGGTCTGATATATATATATATATATATATATATATATATATAGGCTGTGTTCACCTGCTCGCACTGATCCCTGGGGCAAAAATGTAATTCCGCCTGGACCACATCCAGCGGCAGTTTGAATAAAAGGTATTCCTTTGTCCCTGGGTTCCGTGTCTGCCACACATAGATCTGATCAAGGTCTGCTAGGCCCTGCTTTCATATGGCTAGTGCAGCTCCATGCCTATCCACCCCCTTAGAGTGTCCAATCCAGGTTCCACAATGCAATTGAAATTGCCTGCTGTTACCAAGTTTGGGAACTGCTCTCTATTTAGTACATCAAAGAGTTGCTAGTAAAACTCAGGGTCAAACTCTGGTAGTGTGTACACACTGCCAGACGTCATCTTGGTTCCACTGACCTACCCACTCACAAATATGTATCTGCTCCTTGTGTCTCTGCCACCACTTTCTGCACTTGCAGTGGCCAATTCTCATGCATTAAAATTGCTACCCCCTCACTTAGGTGAGGTATATGATGCTGAGAAGCATGTGCCACCCACTAATTTGGCATGTTCTGCTTTTGTGA
This sequence comes from Neoceratodus forsteri, assembly GCA_016271365.2. NCBI lineage: Eukaryota > Metazoa > Chordata > Ceratodontiformes > Ceratodontidae > Neoceratodus > Neoceratodus forsteri. The sequence goes on along the minus strand of CM057452.1, from coordinate 1,591,132,820 downwards.
GGTGCTTTTTTTGTAATAAAGCCACGTGGGAGTTTTTTTTCTATTTTAAAGCCGTCAGCAGCTTTTTACATTTTACTGGTGATGCCAATCCACTCACATTCCATGAGACAATATTAGCCCACATGGTTGTTAAGTCACTCCCAAATACTCATTATCTGGAAGCCAAGCTCCCACCTCTGTCCCTGCAATGGGGTTCTCCCCTACTCCCCTCAGCTCATGACAACCTTCCTTTTCCATTTTGCAGCGTTTCTTGATTACCTTCATACAGTGAATACATACGGGTAACACAAACATGAAACAAGAACAAGGAAACTAGAATTTTGACTTGCAGTATTCCCCTGTGTGGCACCCTGCAGCTCGTCCGCCGCCCAGTTTTGAAGCAGGCAGCCACAAAACTCCATCTCCCCTCTCCATCACACATGTAGATACATCCAAGCAGCCATTCCTTTGCTGCATCTGCCCTCCACCCTGCTTCTCCTTCCCAGTCGCCTCCTGCACATGTTTAAACAAAATAGACTCTCTCGGTTCCTTTTCTCTTCCTTCCCAAAAAGCAACAGCAGAACAATTCAGAACAGGTATATTGTTTCAAAAAAAAGAACTTGACAGTCACTCCTATTCCTCTGCAGTATGCAGCTACAGGTCTAATATCCCACTAACCCCACTAAGGAAGGTTACAGTCAGCTCCCAACCCCCTACCACTCCAGTCCTGCAGGTCGGGTAGTCACCAAACTCCCTCCCTACCTTTGCGAGGACCTCTGATCTCCTTGGTACATGGCAACCACTCTTCTCCTGTTCCACCAAGCATTCCATAGCACTTGTCAGTGTTCCAAGTCTTAACTGTCTTTTGAAGGCATGGTGCTGGCCGTAAGCATATTTCTTCTTCTGTTTGAACCCACTGGGGGTATGCTGGTGGCAGACTGCACCTATCAAGCCAAACTTCGGTGTCCCTCTGCCCCTGAAGAGCAGACCCCTCTTTCAAGCCCCTCCAGTATGGATCCATGCAGCTGGTCCTCAAGAGTGGGGACATCACATCCCAAGTTATCTCCTCTTCAGGTCAAACCCCAATCATAGTAGGCAAAGGGTTGTGCAGGCCCTCCAAACTTGGCTCCAGAGCCCCCTCCAACACCCTGGGAGCAGATCACAGTCATTGACTCAGTGCAGCTGCCCCCAATCTTTAACTGATGTGTGTGTATATTGCTGCTGTGCAATACTCAGTATGCCAGCCAATATTAACACCTTAATAATGCTAAGGAGGGCATCTAGTCAGCTGCATTATCCAGCGTCAACTCGGCTCATGTCTCACACAACCCAATATTATGCACGGTGTAACAGACATCCACCCAAGTCTTATGCTGGCCCATGAGCCACACCCACCCTCTGGACTTCATTTAGCAAACTCCAGCACCATAGTAACAGTCAAAGGACTTACAGGCTGCAATACACTTGGTGATAGTTCTCCCCATGCAGAGGAGCATCCCATGGACATCATGGTGGGAGGCTGACAGACCCAAGGTCCCACCATGTGGGCAACATCACAAAGATGCTAGGTTATCGATCAGTAATTGATAAGATATTATCCTAGGACCCTCCTCCATGCTGGTCATGGCCATAATATTCACTGTAGCCGCTGCCTTCTTTTGCTGTGCTTCCATGCCTCAGGCTGGTTTGGATGCTGAATTTAACAAGTATTCATCCATGGCTCTTCTTTTATTGAATGCTGCTTTTGGTGCCACTCCCACACTTAGCTAAATGCCTATTTTATAAAAATAAACATGTGGGAGACAGAGCTCAGGGATCGAGTGTCCTGCCATCTAGTTGCTCATTAGCACCTCCCGGAGGGACTATTTTACATTTTGTAGCAATAGTTTATTATACTTTCTGTGTTTTTTAAACTTTTGGAGTGTTCTTTTTCTAAAAGTTGCCTAGGGACTCATTTTAGAAGCACAATAAAACACTTCAGGGCATTGGTTGTGCTGCATCTACCACACTTCCAGGGGCTGTAGAAACTCAGTTTGTAGTCTCGTACCTTAGTACTCTCGTGGGCATGTGGTAAAACCACAACCAATGCCCTGTCATATCTTATTCCTTACATGATCCAGTGCTTTTTTGCTCCATTATCTGTGGGTGCTCCTCTCATTTCAATATTTTGCAAACACAAAGCACAACAAGGTCTTACTATGCATAGTATTGCAGTCACAGTAAAACTCAATGAAGTGTTCCGCAGCAAATTGCTAACCACCTGCCTTCCTAGCCCAATTATGAGTGTCTTTACTACTGATTCTTCATTCATATGGTCTCAGTCCCTAACAGTTCAACCACCTTTGAAGTATGTACACAGTCTCTCCTGCAGTGGGCTCATGTGGACTGGTTTGTGCAGGTTCACATACAGTAGGTCACATATTCCAGCCAAAGGCTAATGCTACAACACTTGTGGTTGCCAGCTAGCCTAGTGCAAATCCCAGCATGTTTGTGGATGCTCCAGCCAACTTGGCAATCTCTGACCACCTGGAAACACATTGCCCAGAAGGCATGGGTATGTTGAGCAGATGCTGAAAAACCTCCTGCACTTGCAGTTGCACCTTCTCATCAGTGATGTTCCTGTTCCTCAACAATTTCCATCAGTCACTCAGAAACGTAAGGGCACTTCAATCCCCACGCTGCTCCACTCTCTTTGCCACCTTCCCATCTGATCAATACATCTTTCTGAGGACAGGTCTATACAGTCTCCCAGTTGGTAGCCAAAATGGGTTCTCAGCATCAGTCAGCGCTGCTCCTGCAGCCTCTGTGTCAGTCTCTCCTCAGTGCAGTTCTTTGGGAACAACATGTTTGTTGACCTGCATGTCCAAGCTTTTGGGGGCTCATGGTGGCATCCCCTTTTTTCTGCACTGGCATTAGGGGCCTCCATTTTCTCCTCCGCAATAACAGCCACAAGGACAACAGGTTCAGGAACACCTGAAAAGGACTCAATGTGCACAGCATGAACTTCTCTCAACTCAGGGTCTGGTAGTACAAACACCCACATTCCAACTTCTCAGTTGGCTAGTCTCCCTCTCTCTCTCTCTCTCTCTCTCTCTAGCTCAGTGGTAGCCACTGGGGACCAGGTGGGCACATATCTGTAGTGGTAGGGCCAAGCCACTCTCCCTACTGGCTTTGGCAATCACCAGAGAGGAAAGACCAGCCATACGAGACACCCCTGATGGTACTGAAGAACCCAGGCTATAGGCCTGCTCAAGAAGTTTTGCATCATACTCTGCACCACTGGTATCATCATCTTTAGGGGCATATTTCATTGGATTAAAACAGTGGCCCCTCTTCTCTGGGAGACCCAGCCATCTCACTTAGGACCCAACTCATTTACATAACCTGATCCATGGCAGTTGATACTCTCCTTCAAAGTGGATTCCAGGAAAAACTTCTGTATCCAAACCTGCTGCTCAGCAGCCACTGCCTCAGTGAAGGTCTGGGCCTTCCACTGAGCCAGGGCCCTCCAAGCATGCTCCTTCAGGTTATCCTGTTGATTTGTGGTGTCATTTACTCTCAGGAACAGCACTTGGCATGTCTCGCACTGCTCCCCAGGTGACAAGGTTTGACTCTGTCTGCTCCTGCAGGAGGATTCATCAAAACTCATTATGTTGACAAAAGTACAGCAAAACAAGGGAAAGGCAAAGTTCTCTGCCTGCCATAGATGCAGTATGTGTTCATTTGTAGATGCAGGCCTGGTATTCAAGCATCCTGTAACTTAACCAGAACACAAAATTATGCAGACTATCAACTGTAGAACATCATTTGCAGTTTGCTGTGGGTGGTGCAGTAGCTGCAAAGTATATGTGGGGCATACTACATGCCCCTTGAAAGAAAGAATATGAGAAGACGCAAGTGCAGTGACAAAAGGGAGAATGCTCTTGGTGATCTTTTTTAGGGAATGCCTCAAGTGCACCACCAGATCCTTCAAATTCAAGGGACTGGGGCATATTAGTTGCCACCCCCCCCCCCACATGGTGGCAACAGACTGACTACTCTGTGGAAGAAAGAATCTGAATGGATTTTTAAGCTACAGGTATTATATCCTGCTGGACTCAATGATGCTATTGACTGGAAACCTTTTTTTGTGAAAATATAATTGAGTAATGAATTTCTATCATATGATAAGATGTACATTAGATCATTATAAATTGGTTAATATTAAAGCTATCTATGTATATTTTAGGAGGTATAGCTCTACTGCTTTCTATAGACTGCATTAATTTAAAGCACTGTGTTTTCTTGTTCGTCAGCTTTGGTACCCAGCTGTGACCACCCTGATTAATAATCAACTTTTTTAGGGGGCCAGGTCCTATGCAAATTTTTTACATGGATGACTTTGTTGCAGTGGCCCTTTTTACTGGTTTATCCAATTATTTAACCAGGAGTGGTACACTAAGCTGAAAGCTTGTTTACAGGTGCAACCTGGGAGCACAGGGAAGTTAAGTGACTTGCTCAGGGTCACACAGTATGCAAGTGGGGGCTGTGGGATTCAAACCCAGGTCTCCAGATTTGCAGCTCAGAGCTTTAAACCACTGCGTTATACTGCCTCAAAATTTTAAATGTTTAAAATTCATCTCAGGTTTGTCTAAATTTGGCCATAGTATTTGGAGTCTTGGAGTTCCTCTATGGAATCCCACCTCCAATTTTTGTACTTCATCATGTCCTGCTAATAAAATACACATAGGTCCTGCTGACCATATGAAAATATGTATAGCCAGCAGGTTCACAAAAGTCCCTTTTAATAAGGATAGCAACACTGTGTTTAATTCTAAGATTTTAGCTATTAGCATTTTAAACAAATGCACTGATGTGGTCTTTTACCTTAAAAGTCTTTTCTATACATTTTTGAACACAACAATTTATGCTAATTGCATTAATGAATTATTCATGTCTCAGTATTTCAATGAAGCCTTGCATAGGAGGTGTTATGCAGAGGAGTCTGTTCTCTAATGGGACCTTTCTCCTGTCTGAGCTCAATAAACCATGGTAAGATTGATGTGTGTGTGTGTGTGTGCTACCTTTTTATGTTTTTGTATCTGTTTCCTGTTGGTTCGGTAGCAGCACCTCTGGGAGGTCAACAGTGTTCACAGTTCAAGCTTTGGAACTTCCCCAGCAGGAATGACACAGGGCTGTCAGGGTAGATCCTGCTTCATATTAGGGGATGTAGTGCCCACCAGAGATGAAGTAGTAAGCAGTAGACTTTGATTGAGACATGACGGATTTCAGGTCAAGAATGCAATGAGATTTTATTCTCCTTTTCTCTCCAAGCTCAAGGTATACCCGAGTCTCATCACAGCAACATCTACAGACTTCCTGTGGGCCTCATGCTGCACACCCCAATAAAACCTCAACAGGTGTCTCTGGGCAACTAGTCCAACCAATCACTGCAAGCCAATGCGATTTTGGCATGTTCCTCCAAGGGCCACCTACATAAGGTACATGTAAACTGCTCACCTGCAGTTCTGGCCTGAGTTCCTGCTGTACCACCAAGCCTTGGTGCCAAATTACAGAATTCTATCTCCAGAGGTAATGTCTTTTCGGTAACTTGGTAGCAGAACTCAATGCCAGTTCCACCGTGGCTGAGAGTGCTGCCATATGGCAATGCCACCCAGCTAGCTTGGTTGCCCAAACCAGCTCCTATGTCCGCCTTCTAACCCTGGTTGATGGTGTGGGAGAATGACACATTACTCACTGGGCCACCGGGTGGCCAGCAGCATCAGCATTTATTGAATGGACACAGCACACTTGAGGCAGACCTACAAGCAGATGTTTCATTCAGTAGAGAGAAAATCCAGTCACAGAGAGGTGTCCTAATATAGCAGTTCATTGAACAGATAAGAACAGTAAGAAACCTGACGAGGGCCTTGCTGTATTGAACTTCAAAAGTTCATTGAGCAGTCAGTCTTGAACTCTGAGAGTCCAAACAGAAATATAAAAATGTGCAAGCAGAAGGCCTAGCAGTCTGCCCAATGTGGAGGTACATGCCCCTTAGAGATCCATGTCCATACACTGCCCTTCCCTGCCCCCTCACCTGCTCCCTATATATATCCCACTCTGTCTTAAAACTTCTTACAGTTCTTGTATTAACTAGATAAGTCTTTGTGTAAACAAAAATGTAGGTCTGTGCATATAAAGCCTGTCCATTTAGTCCCCTGGCATTTTGTGAAGTTGATGGTGGATCTTTGACCAGCAGCCTAAACACCAGCATCCCACCCCATTATGATAACTACTGTACGTGAGTAGCTCCACAATAAATACAATCTATGGCACTTTCCTTCTGGGTCTGATTGAACTATTGATACAGCAAGAAAAATCCTGTCAGACAGACACACCGCTGATGTTTTAGTACTATAGGGCCTTAACTACAGAATGGTGCTTGATGGGTTTGATACCCTCCATCCTCAAGGGCTAGGCATTAGGGTACAATTCCTCAGAAGGTTTGCATAACAGATGTGGAGATGTCTGCCCCCATGACCAATGAAGGCCATGGCGTGATGGCTGGTGGTTGATGTGGCATGGAGGCAGGCTGCCTCGGAACCAGTTACTTCTCACTGGAGAGCCGTGCCTGCCCCAGGTCCCATTCTGGCAGACCACAGAGACATTGACAATGACAGCCAGATGGAGACTGCCCTTTATGAATGTATGGCAGAAGCTGACTCCATATTCTTTTCACTTCTCCTCCTCGCCTCCCCATCTCCTAATCAACTGAAGCCCCAGGCATTTAAATATTCGTGGCTCAGTTTTCCTTCCCATGCCACGGGGTGAACTTGGTCAGACACTCATCCTCAAGGTGACTCCGCATCTTAAGGTGGGCCACAATAACTAGAAAAGAATGTGTTTATTCTTAAATAGAACAACTACTAATATCGACTGACCATTTCCCAAAATTTTTAATGATATACTGTGAGGCTTGAAATTATATTTTGAAAGCTGCAACTTTTCAACTGTTAGGCTTTGAAACTTAAGTTTTCTTTAAATGAAAGCCTGGAGTCCAATCAACATTAATAAATTATAATAATACAGTTCTCATGTATTGATACATGTGTTCACGTCAATATAATATGTTAAAAATAACAGGATTTTAAAAAAAATGTTTTGAAATGTGTCATGTCTTCAACAATATATGGAAGATATAGCAATGTTGTATATCAATATATCAACATAACTGACGTCAAGCTTTCATTTAGAAAAATTAAGTTTCTAGCCTAATGGTTTCAAAGTTATACCATTTTAAAGACATTATATTTGGAAAGGTCTATCTCTGGCATTGGGTCTCAAAATGCAGATTTTTTATTAATGAAAGTATGGAGTCAGATAATTAAGAATCAGATCTATTAATGCCATTTTTATGTTGTCTTGCACTTGCGCTAGCATTATCTTGTGGTAGTAGGAGAAGTGCAGAGGTGTGTCAGTGTTGGCGAATGCAGGGCACACTTTAGTAGGTGCGTCCCTCATTCCCCAAGTAGCCAGCGCTGACACAGGAATTATATAAAGTGAACACAACTTGTAAGAAATCTGCTGCTGCAATCACAGACAAGCTCGTCATGCAGCGGCACAGATGACGTGCCTCCTGTACGTGCCTTTCCTGATGAAACATTTCAATAAACATTGCAGCGGCTCACTGCCACCACACAATCCACAAAGAAGGCCAACATCAGGGGTGCAATCCCCATGTCAGCATGGCTGCAACCCCCCAACCCACATTGTGTGGCACACTGGGAGCCCACTCCAGTGTGCATCCACTCACAGAAAGTCAACCGTGTCAGTATGTTCCTCCCCCCGCTCCACCCCCATTGTGTGGCACACTGGGAGCCACCCCAGTGTGGCCAACATCACCCCCCCAAAGTCATGGGGCACTCTGGGAGCCCACCCCAGTGTGCACAACATTTGTTTTATTTCCCCTTTAAAGAAAGAAAACCTTCCTGTGGCGCAGTGTCCGTTTTTTTGTTTGTACCTGAAATAAAGGAAACTGCCCATTGTCTGCAGTGCCCCTTCCCCCAACCAGCACCCACCCTCTGCACACCCCACCTCCCCACACACACCCCTCATCCCATGCTTACCTCTGGAGGTCCAAGGCTGCGATCTTCGGTGGAGCGGGAACATGTCTGGACTCTTCAAAGCCAAACTGCAAAATGAAGAAATGCTGGTAAGCTGTATAATGACATCAATGGGGGTCAACTTAGGTGGATATCTCAGCCATTTTTTTGAATTTTGGCTTCAAATTTTCAACATGGGTTTCTTGGGACCCCACCTCATGAACACATGCACTGTCATCTCATTATTCGGTCCTGAAAGGTGATTTCACGGTCACTGTGAGGAATCACCTTTCAGGATCAAGTAACGAAATGACAGTGCCACTGTTCATGAGGTGCAGTCCCAAAAAGCCTATGCTGCAAATTTGGTGAAAAAATTACAGAAAATGACTGCATCACGAGAGTGCATTTTGCAGTTTCCACTCACGCTCTTAACGTTGACAATTTTTAATATTTTCACTCCAGATTTTCAGCATTGCCATTTTTCACACCTCCTTGTGAATAGTATAGCAGTCATTTTTCACATCCTGCCCAAAATGTGTTTTCACACATCTGGCTCACCATTCCGCGGTCGCTGTGGGAAATCAACTCTCGGGACAGATTAACAAAATCACAGTGCCACTGTTCATGAGCAGAGGTCCCACAATGCCTATGTTGAAAATGTGGTTAAAAAATTCCCCCAAATAATTGTGTTAAGGGCGTGCATTGCGCAGTTTCTACGCACACTCGTGACTTCAATTTTTCATATTTTCACTCCAAATTTTCAACACTGCCATTTTTTCACACCTTCTCATGAACAGTACAGCTGTCATTTTTCACATCCTGCCTGAAATGTGTTTTCTCACCTGTGGCGCCAAATGGCGCAGTCGCTGAGCAAAATCACCTTTCGGCTAATGAAGCGATAGTGCCATTGTTCATGAGGTAGGGTCACAAAAAGCCCATGTTGAAAATCTGGAGTGAAAATACCAACAAACACCCAGGGCATTAGGGTTTCCAATTGTAATGCCCCACCCTGTAGAGACTGACAGGCATCAGGGGTGTGACTTGGGATTGTCAGCTGTAATGCTCATGCCATTCCACCCCCACCCCCACCCTGCAGCCAGTGACAGGCATTGAGGTGTGCCTTGGACTTTTTGGCCCCAAAGTTCACCCCATTCTCCTATACTGCATCCATCTCAGCGTATTTCCTTATGGAATGGGGTGAGCGTAAGGCCCGAAGACCACAAGGCACACCACAACACTTGTCGGTGTCTTCAGGGTAGGATGAAATGAAATGGCTTGAGCATTATGGACGATGACCCAAAGGCACACCCCAATGTCTGTCAGTCTCTGCAGGGTGAGGTTGGCATCAGTTCAATACTTCACTGCCATTCCTATTATGCATCTCTCTAACTCCTGCACTATTAATGCCAGTGCCAGCAAGACAACATTAGGCATTGACAAATGCTTGTTATGTACTGGTACTATTCTTTTTTTTAATGTAGCATCCTTTATCCCCTGGGTACCTGACTGTCCTCCAGTGGTTCTGCCACCTTGCTCGGCCTCATCACTCACCTTCCCAGGATTTCCCATTCACTGTGTTCCTCCCTGGGTTGAGGAAGACCCAGACCCCCGATGGAGTTGAAGTGTGGTACTTGTGAGTGTGCCAATGGTCAGTGGTGCAGGGCCTGCAGCAAAGGGCAGATGGCATCCTTGCTGTGGTCAGTGGTGTTTTTGTTTTTCTCCATCACCCCTAGGATGCTAAGTTGGACCTTTATGACTCACCCCCTCACACAGAGGTGTGCGGTGTGTATCAGAGTACTTTGGTGTCCTCCCACCCTCAGTCTTCAACTACGACTTCCATCACCACCTGAGGTCACCCAGGTGGCTGTTCTGCTGTGGAAACTGAGGGCCCTCCATCCCTAACCAGAAGAGTGTCAAATAGAATGCCCTACCATCCTCCTTCAGCCAGTTCTCCGATGATCCAGGCTAATTTCCGAACCCGGGTTATCATGTCATGAGCAACAGAGCTACCACCATGTTGGCAGGCCAACATGTTGAGACTATTCTCTATGTAGTGATACTATTTCAAACTGTTTTTTAGTATATTATTGATACATGTTTTTGAGTTCTGACACAGACTGCAAAAATGGCATGATAAAATTGTTTTATATCAATAGATGGTATGAACACACTTTTTTATATCCATATATAAACTACATGATGGTTTAAGCATTTTTTTATTACATTTGTTTTTAACATTTTCTGAATTGTGGTAATACTACTCATTATTAATTTGAAACTGTATAGTTTGCAATGTAATTTTCATGCAACGTAATTTTCATTAATCTTCTACCCTTGTGAATACTTCAGTCTCCCCATTAGCAACCCTTACTTTTCCTAGCTTTTGTAGCTTTGCCTGTAAAAGTGTCAGAAGATAGTAATACAGGGATTCCTTGGAATGCATGCAGATGTTAGACACATGTGGAGTTCAAAGAGCCTTCCCATATGGAAAAAATGCCGGTCTGCTAATGCATTAATTTGAGAAGGGTTACAGAACTGATGAGAGGCCTGCACTGTACCTGTCTCAGTAGGTAAAGAGAGGTGGTCTTTAGTCTCCAGAGCCATCAGTCCCCTACCTTTAACAACACTTAATTCATCACAGAGTGGGGAAACTTACACTATACATTATCTGGGTATAAAAAGGGTACTTCTGTCTCAGTTGCTGTCAGTTCCTCATCTTTAACCTGCAGTAAACTCATCACAGTGTTGGGTAAGAAGCCTGCACTGTACCTGCTTATGCTTTACTTGTCCGGTTGATAATCAATCAATCAATCAATCAATCAAGTTTTTATTTAACTAGGCGTTCATCATTGAGCAGAAGCTCATTTGCAAGATGGACCTGGGTGGAGCATGAACAATTGTATATACAGGTCAACACAGGTATTTACAAAGCAATACAGATAATACTCTTTACAGAGAGGAAGAAAAAGAAGTTCATATGTACATAGAATTATACAGATATTGTACAGATTACAGGGTATTTACATACATAGAAGTGTCTATAGGAAGATAAAGCAGGTTATCTAAGGTTGCAGGAGGAAGTAACGGAAGAAAACAAATAAAATAAAAATATACACCAGGTAGAGGCGAAGGTGGGGGGGAAGGGAGGGACAGAAGGGCCTCCATGTTCTGTGCTGTCAGCCTTTCACCTTTCAGCATCACTAAACTCTTCAGTGTGGGGCAGCCTACACTGTGCCTGACCGGTGGGTAAACAAAGGGCTTCAGTCACCAGTCAATCCCTCACTTTCATCAGCACTGAACTCACAAAGTAATAGGAAACCTGTTACTTCACATAGTAGTACTGAAACAACTCTGCAAAGTGGCCAAGTTCATTGTGAAATTCACCAAACAAAGGCACTGAATTGAGAGTATACTATGTGACCTGGTCCTAATCAGGTCATATGGTATAATGAACCTTCCACGTCACTGGGCTGGCCTAACATTGTCTACATTTTTGAAGGTTTGAGAGGTTTGTGAAGTTAGTTGCACTGCTGCTGTGAGCGCCTGAGATGCAGGGGAAGAGAATTTTCTCCAGCACTGCAGTGCAACAGTACGCTTCCAGTATTTGCTTTTGGACATTACTTGTGTGTTTTTCAACAGTCCTTTTCTATATTTGTTGCTTTTTTGATTTATTGGAGTAAGGAGGATTACAGACATTGTTCTGGTTTACAAATATTCAAAGTGTTCTTATTTTGTGACGTAAAACTTATGCCAGTATGCCGGTATGGTACCCAGTCAAATGAGCGCTACCAGAATAGCACTGCACTATACGGCGCTAGTCTGGTAAGTGCTCACATGGACAAAGAGTAAGGTTTTACAGAGCTACCTGTAAGCGCTCCCCTGGTAGCTGTCCATGGTCCTATATACAGGACAAGAGCTGCAGGGAACAGGAGGCTGGCTAAGCTGCTCCTGTGGTGTGTAGGGCTGGGGCATGAAGCAACTCACCCAGTGGTAATGCAGATCAGCTTTCTAATCCTGGTTTCCAACATTTTTTACCATATTGGGACTTTGTTTTCTATACACGGGGCTGTGGTAACAGTATTCTGTGGCCCCAGGAAGTTTAACTTTCCCCGGGATCCACTTCCCCTTGGAGTGAGAATCCTATAGACGGGGAGGTGTGGGGGGCGCAGAGCCACCTGCATCGGCACCTTTTTTAATGACCGCACTATGCCAATGCTATTCTTGTTGGTGCTTTCTGGACCCCGAACCTCTAAGTATTTCCCCAAAAAATGAGTGAGCAAGGTAAAGGTCTTGGTTCTGGTTGTAGATGTGATGGGAAACAGAGAGGTCCGGGTGAGGCTTGGCAAGGGGACAAAGTGGATCTGACAGCTAAGGTAGGAGGAAATGTAGTGGCTTTTAAAAAGAGGAAGGTGGCAACAGATGGAGCAACATCATTGGGAAGAATAGGAAAAGCTACTATTTCCACTGAGTAAAGTATTTATCTATTTATTTACTTGAAAATTTGGTAACCGGGAGAAGCACACTAAGCCAAAGCTCATTTCCAGGTGTGACCTGGGGGAGAGGGAAGAGGAAATAAAATAATAACAGCATACACAGTATTAATGATTGAAACAAATAAAAGTGTACATATTACAAGTGCACATAACAAGTAAGTGTAGCTTAGCAAACGTACAATGAATGGATTTGATGTACAAATAAAGAGACCCAAATGGGTGGTCTGAGATGAAACCCAGGAGGGGCCCCAACAACAGTGATGGTAGGGGCTCCAACAGGGAAGGATCAGGGAGGGGAATTACTAAAGCAGGTGGGGATGGTAAGAAGTTTTAGCTGGGGAGAGACAGAGATAGTGGGGGAGCAGGTTCCAGAGGAAGGGAAGGTGATAGGAGAAGGCTAACTGCCCAGCAGAGGAGTTAGGGTGGGGATGGGAGATGGTGCGAGAATCCCTGAAGCAGAAGGCGTATGAGGAAGTGGGACTGGGAGAGACAGAAGTGAGGACAGGTAAGAGGGTAAGGTCCCAAACCATAATTTAGAGATAAAGGAGGTGTATGACAGTAGAGGGAGGATAGATAGGGAGGAGAAGAGAGGAGCAGTGGTGAGTACGGGTGTGGGGGGAGAATGGCAGCAAAGCAAGGAAAGATGTTGCAGAGGTGTCCAACCTGGCAAAGAAAGAAGAGGGGGTGGTGCTGTAGACCACATCTTCATACTGTAGTTAAACACCAGAAGGACTATTTGGTAAAAAGCTCCTGGTGGACCTGAGGAAACAGGAAGTCTTTGCTGTGGTACAAGGCACCAAATTTTGGGTGGAGCTTGGAGTGGATTACATCAATGTGGGCAGAGAAGTCAGGCTTACTATTTAGCCACACACTGAGATACTTGAAGGAAGAAACCATTTCAAGGGGAGAGCAATCCAGGGTGGAGAAGACAGGGAGGGAGGAAGAGGCCATCCAAATTCTGGCTGGTGCCAAAGGTCTGTTAGCTTGATACAAGCATGATGTGTGGTAATTTGTAACTCAGCTAGGGAGGACAAAAAAACTGTTATTTTTTCTAACAAAGTTGAAGAAGTCAACTCTGGACCCAGAAGTGTTATTGGACTGCAGACCTGTCTTGAACCTTCCCTTTTTGGGGAAGGTGATCAAGAAAGTTGTAGCAACACAGCTTAAAGTGCATCTCTAGAAATTTGACATATATGAGCCATTTAAGTTGGATTTCCAGCCTTGCCACAGCACAGAGACCAAACTTACCAAGGTGTTTAATGACCTGCCCCTGGTGATGAATAGGGGTGAATGATCTATTCTACTTCTTTTCATTCTCTCATCATTATTTGACCCTGTGGATCATAGGGTGTTGATAGAATGCCTTTTCGGAATACAAGGGGCTCACTGGGACATCTTTGAAGTGGTTTGAGTCCTTCCTGACTGGCAGATCACAAACGGTTGTGATGGGAACTTTCTTGTTTAAGTCAGCTGTAATAGGTTGTGGAGTTCTGCAAAGGTCTGTTCTATCACTCATGTTACTCATGCTGTATATGCTGCACAGGGATGGGTTATAAGATTGCACAGTGAGTTTTTATTACTATGCAGATGACATTCAACTGTACATGTCTTTTACACCAGATGTGGGGGGGGTGGGGAGGTCGGCAGTCTTGGCACTGTAGCAATGCCTCCAGGAGATTGTGGGGTTCCACCAAGTCACTTTGGCAAGAAATTTGTTGAAGGACTTTACAGTGACAGCACTTTGCCGACGGTGATCACATCACCATGGGAGAGTGCTGACAGACCCAACAGCGGCTGGAGTCATATACTGTTTCTGGGAGCTTGCTCTGTACCCCAGACTTTTAGATTTCTAACTCTCGGAGGGCTGTCAAGGGAGAGCAGCCAAACCTGGCAGTTGATACATCCATTCATGGCTCCTACAACCCGTTCGCACTGAGGGTGTCGAATGGGTTGAGTCAGTGTGGGGAACTGCTGCAACAGCATCATTGTTACAACAGTATACGAGCTTGTGGACTGGATAGCCTCTAGCTAGCTGAGCTTAAATCCAGCCAAGACAGAGTTGTTGCTGGTGGACCCAGGTTTCCACAGGTCAGTGACTGGATGAAATGTTGTAGAGTTGCCTTTATTGAATGGCATGACTGGTGGCTGTGGATAGAGTGAAAAATCTTGGAGTCATTGTGGACTCTTGGCTGACGCTTGAATGCCATGTGTCACCCATTGTTCACTGAGGAATATCTCTAGGATCAAACCCGATCCAGTGCAATAGGACTTGGCTATCCTGGTTCATGCATTCATGACCTCAAAACTGGACTATAGTAATGCGGTTAACTGAGGGCTATCAGAGAAGTTGGTGCATCATCTACAGCTGGCGCAGAATCACTGGATCATCATATAGGGAGCGTATCATGCCTGTACTGCAAACACACAGCACTGGCATTCTGTCAGGTGGTGCACCACCTTCAAGATCACGTTGTTAACTTACAAAGCCCTACACCGCTTGGGGCCTGGCTACCTGAACAATCTCTTAGCTCAGTATACTCCTGAGCAAATGCTCCACTCATCACTGCTGGTCTGTTTTGGTCATTCTGAGGGCATTGCTTAAACTCTCAGGAGAGTTGAGAGATCTAGGTGGTGGCCCCGCTGATTCGGAATTCTGTGCCTTTTGATCATCGTAAGAGCTCCCCTCAGTGGAGGCCTTTAAAAGGGGTTTGATAAGTTATTGATTTACTTTATCCTTCAAGCAATCTCAGGCACTGTTGTCATAATTTTATATTATAACATGGGTTCCTAAAATACTGTCTTCTGATTCATCTAAACAGGTCACCTGACCATTGATTAATCCCTGATATACCTACAGTTGCATGTTCACATGGCTTTATTTTACTATTTCTTTAGGTAAAACTCTAACATAACATTGCCCATGTTATAAGAGGATTAACCCACTCCAGGGTATGGGTTTACCGAGCATTAATCCACGCCTAGGTGGTTGAAGTCACTCGGCTTCGCCTCGTGACTCCAACCCCCCCAGGCACGGATTAATGCTCAGTAAACCCATACCCTGTTATGGGTTAATCCCTCCATATGTCTATTATCAATGTATGTATATTTATGTATTTATTTATTTATTGTGCATTGTTTGTATGCTAATGAATATTGTATGTATTTGTTAGAACTCTGTGAAGGGCTCTGAGCCTTTGTTGGATGGGGCGCTATATAAAAATAAATGCCTTTCCAAGTATATAAATGCTGGGGTGGGGGGGGAGCAGTGTGTCATGTCTGACACATTGTCTGAATCTTGTCATGCAAGAATTTCTTGAATCAGCAAGACTTAAAGGACAAGTAAACAGGGCTTGGGAAACCATAGCTCCAAAATGTAGCAGTGTAGGTTACAGGCTTACCTGCTTAGTGATGTGCTCTGCGTGTCTTAAAATGTGATTCAGACCAGTTTTGTAAGCTTTACAATACTGCCCCAATTATAAACAAACCAGGGCTTTCTCTTCAAACTCCGCACTCCTGTATGTGCTTAAGATGGCCACAAGGTCCTTACATGATGTCATCAATGGAGTGACAGCGCTCCTGAGAGCTTAATACAATCTGTATAGCTACTTCACAATTATACTGTGCAATTAACATTAGCAAAGTGTCTCTCAGCAAAATTCATTACTCTACATGAAGCACAGTAATGAATTTTGATGAGAAACACTTCGCTAATGTTAATTGCACAGTATATTTGTAAAGCTCCTACACAGACTGTATTAAGCTCTTCGGAGTGTTGTCACTTCGTTGACATCATCGCATAAGGACATCATGGCCATCTTAGGCACATACAGGAGCACAGAGTTTGAAGAGAAAGTCCAGGTCTGTTTACATTTGGGGCAGTATTGTAAAGCTTATGATACTGGACTGAATCGTGGTTTAAGACACACAGAGCACATCATTCAGCAGGTAAGTCTGTAGCCTACACTGCTATGTTTGTGGTGCTATGTTTTCCTAAGCCCTGTTTACTTATCCTTCAAAGCACTTCTGACTGTTTGCTGCTGTATACGTGCCAACTTTGCCAGATCTAGGAAGGCCCACGATCATCTACTACTTTCATCCACGTTCTATCACGCAGAATCATATTACACCTTTATAGCAAAGTTAAGGTGTTGTATTGATAAGTCTCAATGTCATTGTAGTGACCAAGTATTATTGTGTGCATAATTAATGTTTCTGTTTCTTTTATACTTATGTTTCATGAGAATTTTATGTACGTAATTTATTGTTGTTTGTCCAGGTCCTCCATGAAAATGGGCATTTGATGCTCTCGGAGTTGCCTGGTTATAATTTTAAATAAACTGCAAAAAAATCATTGCAGACAGCTGCAAATCCAGAATGACCTGCTGCAGCACCAGTTGAAGGCTGAAGTTGCCACCAAATTGAACTCCGCCCAGTACATGATAGAGCATTTGCATTAGCAGTACAAAGCTCTGATCGAATACTTGCTGGTACACGTTGGTCAGAACAGTGATGGAGTGTCAGTATCTCTTACTACACAGCAGTGATGACTGATGGATAGCCTGGTAATGATTCTGAAACCATTTGAACACTCATTGCATGCAGTGGATGTGGCCATTGCTTGCATAGGATAGATCATTGGTTCCACCAAGCCGGTTCTACAGAATACCTACCGATCAGCTTTACAGAGATGGCAAAATGTCAACTGCGATCGCTATCCACATTGTGCTGTTGGGAACACAAGTGTGTTTTCCATGGCAGGGGTGATTGGGGAAGGGGGCGCAAGACCTGGAGAAGCTGTGTTGGGGTCACGTGTGACCATTGCAGTGACCAGTCATTTTGTCAGTTTTGTTACTGTAAACAACCAGTCACTGTAATATGTTTGACAGTTAAGTGCTACGCAGATCATCCCGCTTCTTCAGGTTGTGAGGCAGGCCCTACTGAATGTTCAGCAGCAGCCTAAGGCCCCATGACAAAGCCCTGGTAGTAGGGCTAAACACTGGGGTGAATCAGTAGCTGTCCCAAGTGGTAAGCAGTCTTTTATTGTTTGCAAACTGCTGTATTTGCTATGTTTGAACAAATTTGATTGATTTGCCACCTTTAGTTCACTTTGAAATGAATGTAGAATGCCTATCAAAAAGGAGCTGAGCTCTACATTTCTGTGAACTATTAATGCCTTTTAATAAAACTGAACTGCCCAAATTCAAGACATTTAGTGCCTCTTTCGAAATGGTGACTAGCACATAGTGCCTTAATTTACTATTGGACACTTATCCCTGAGTGTCTACCTGCTTTATTTACTATTGATTATAAATCAAATTTGATATGGAACAGCTGTCCCATTGCAACACACCACACCTGCACCATGAGCACATTTTTGCCAACCAGTGCATTTTCTGATATACAGTAATCAGGACAGTCGTGAAGCATCACTATCTTTTACTACAGAGCAGTGGCAACTGATGGATAGGCTTATAATGATTCTCAAGCCATTTGAACACACAATGCAGGCAGTGAGTAGGGACCCTGCTTGAATAAGTTGGATCTTCCCCTTCTTTGGAGGCTGTGGCAGACCTCAATGAATGTTCAGCAACAGCTTGAAGTAACTGGTGAACCCATCTGTTGTGCCCTTATCAAGCACATGCTGCAGGTGCTTGATTGTAATAGCCACATTTCTGGCATCCTGCAGTCAGCAGAATTTGGGATTCACCACTAGACTAGATACTAAAGGGGTCTGTCATCTATTATCGAGGGAGGTCATGATCAAGGTGAACGGGAACAGACAGCAAAAAGGGCCTCGCACTCAAGTGTGGGGCTGGTCCCACTGTGTACTTTGCATGCAAAAATATTTTGGCTTACTTACTGTTTACTGCAGTATGGTAGATTGTATCAGACTAATTCTGTTACTACAAATCACAGAATCCCCTCCAGCTGACATCAGAGCAGTTGATAGCAGTGGGAGATTCAATAGCCTGCAATGCATGTTAGAGCTTTTGTAATCTTCAGTCAGATGTTTTCCAAGTCTGCTGTTCTCCAGTGGCTAAATACAGTCCTCTGTGCACATCTTTACAGGAAAGCTTTTGTAACATTCAAACTAATTTTGCTTAGGTCTAGGCTCATACACCATATATATATAAAGGAGGCAGTATAGCGCAGTGGTCTAAGGCTCTGAGCTACAAACCTGGTGACATCCAGCAGACCAGACCTGGGTTTGAATCCCACAGCTTCTACTTGCATACTGTGTGACCCTGAGCAAGTCATTTAACCTCCTTGTGCTCCCAGGTCACTCCTGTAAAAAAGCTTTCAGCTTAGTGTGCTATACCTGGTTAAATAAATAAAAAAATATATATATAAAGGATGAACACCACTCTTATAATCCACTTCTTTCAAGTTTTTATTTTTGTAATGTGGGACAACAGTTTCTTGGCCATGCCACTTCTTCAGGTCCCTTTATAGAGCTTGTCTAAAATCAAAACAAACAGGATAAAACCAATTGAGTACATATTTTTTTATATATTCACACTCTGTAGAACAATCTGGACCCTATAAACAATTGTAAACAGTTTTATAACCTTTACAGAATTAAAGTTTAATGTACTGACAAGCAATTCAGACTGGAGGAAGAAATCTTTTTCACAAAAATATCATTGATAAATATATACCTTTAAATTATAATTGATTCAACTTGTGTTCTTTTTTCTCAGAAAGGACTTGGCTAAACTTTTTTTGTTTCTGATCTACTAAAAGAAAATCATATAAATATTATGTTATATTATATTGTAACATGTCTACCAAATGCATATCTCAATAGTGAGAGATAATTAGTTATATGGCTTTCTCACCATGATTTATAAACATTATTTTCTAATCACCATTATCCTTTTTTTATGCATTGTCACCATGCTAAAAAAGAAAAGATTTTCATTTAAGCATTATCTTCCACATGTGTTCTTTAGTAATACAAATAAAAAACTGAGTAATGTAGACAGATAAGCACTTTTATGTTTTAAATACCTTTAAGATATCTTTAAAAAAACAAACTCCTGTCCCCGCGTTGCTGTTCAGTCAAAATGCTTCTTAATCAGTCCAAACGGACCTTCAATAGCTAAAAAATATTCAGGAACAGTAACCATTCAAAAGCTTAGTTCTAGGCTGACATTTTCTGTTACTACAATTCCCAGAATCCCCTGCAGATTACATCAGAGCAGTAGGCAGTAGTGAAAGATTCAACAGCCTGCAGTGTGTGTTAGAGCTTTTGTAATCTTCAGTCAGATGTTTTCCAAGTCTGCTGTTCTCCAGTGGCTGAATACAGTCCTCTGTGCACATCTTTACAGGAAAGCTTTTGTAACATTCAGACTAATTTTGCTTAGTTCTAGGCTGACATTTTCTGTTATGTGAAGCACACATAAGTATGGGGCTTAATGTTAAGCTGCCACCCCTTTAAGAGCACTTAGAACTTGCATGTAACGAATTGTTGCACTGCCTGGCAGTGCCATGTATGCCTGTCAGTCAGAGATTGTGTCAGTCTGGGGCTTGTCCTCAGGAGAAGAACATCTGCAGCACAGAATAAACCTGCCTTATTATTATTTTATGCGTCCATCTAGTTATTTGCATGGTCCAGATGGGATCCTCACCAGCAGCAACCGAAGGGTCTGGCAGACCACAGAGAAGTGGCAGACCAAATAACCAAAACGCCACAGTTACTACAATTCCCAGAATCCCCTGCAGCTGACATCAGAGCAGTAGGCAGTAGTGAAAGATTCAACAGCCTGCAGTGCATGTTGGAGCTTTTGTAATCTTCAGTCAGATGTTTTTTAATCTTCTGTTCTCCAAATACAGACCTCTGTGCACATCTGTTTAGGAAAGCTTTTGATGTTTAGGAATATAATGTTCCCTTTTCTGCCACAAACTGACTGATTGGTTATCTTATGTGGGTTGTTATAATGTTATTTAATTTTATTTTTATTTGTTCGTTGTATGCAATTGTAAGTATGAAAGTATGTTTAATTATTTTAAGTGAATTGAAATGTAATTACTTGGGTCTGTCCTAATCCTGTAAAGTGCCCTGCACCTCAGGGAAAGGGTGCTTACCAAATAACAATTTTATTTTCTTACTTACTCTTACTCTGTGACTGTACTTTGCCCAGGGAGGACAGCAGGACCAGCAAACAAAAGATTGAGCTTATATAAAATATAAACTCTAACATGCACTGCAGGTTATTGAATTTCCCCCTGCTGCCTGATTCTGTGATTTGCAGTAACAGAAGATGTCAGCCTAGAACTAAGCAAAATTACCCTAATAAAATCCTACTATAGTACAATAAATAGTAAGTAAATCAAAATCTTTTTGCACTCAAAGTCCACATTGGGACCAGCCCCACACTTGAGTGTGGGGCCCTTGGTGCTGACTGTTCTCCTTTAAGTTGGTGAGACTACATCTGGAATACTGTGTCCAGTTCTGGAGACCCCATCTCCGCAAGGACATAGAAAGGATAGAGGCAGTCCAGAGGAGGGCAACTAAAATGGTGCAGGGTCTGCAAGAGAAGCCGTATGAGGAGAGACTAAAGGAGCTTAATATGTATACCCTTGAGGAAAGAAGGGAGAGGGGGGACATGATAGAAACTTTCAAGTACCTCAAGGGAATCAACAAAGTCCAAGAGGGTAGCATCTTTCAGAAAAAGAGACTTGCAAGAACAAGGGGACACAATTTAAAGACAGAAGGAGGGCGGTTCAGTGGCAATGTGAGGAAGTATTATTTCACAGAGAGGATAGTGGATGCATGGAACAGCCTTCCTGAGGAAGTTGTGGGGTCTAAAACTGTGGGAGAATTCAAGAATGCATGAGACAGACATAAGGCAATTCTTGTGGGGGGCAGGAAGATATAGGCTGTTGGTTAACTAGGATCTGCGGCCTATCCTGTAGGTAGGGAAATGGGCAGACTAGATGGGCCTAGCGGTCCTTATCTGCCGTCAAAGTCTATGTTTCTGTGTTAAGAACTTGACAGGTCTCTATGCTAAGAGAGTGCGTGGGCACAAATTCTTAAAAAGTCAGCTTTCTAAACATGTTTATTTATTTATTAATTGTCATCTGATCCCCGAAATAAAATTCATTCCACAACTGCTAGCTTGGATGCTTATAGACAATAATTTATTCTAGGCACTTAATTAATATTTACATCCCAAAAATCATTTGTATTAACATTACATTTCAAACAGTAAATACAAGTGTCCATTATTTCTTCTGGCGCTTTCTTCCTCCCTTCCTGGTCCTCTTCCTCCTTCGTGCTTCACCTTTGGGGTCCGGACACTCAGATCCGACCCCCTACACCATCACAGTACCAGGTACTGACTTACCAGGACCTCCACCCCTCCCAGGTCCGGACATTATGATCCAACTTCTAGTCTCTAACTTCTCCCACCCCCCTTTACTTCCACGCCTGGGTGCCATTTGCCCCAGCACGTCACCCTGCCCTCCTCCTTTCTGTTTACCCCCCTATTTTCCTCCCTCTCTCTCTCTCTCACTCCCCCCCTTTATCATTACTCCCCTGTCTTTATTCTCCACAGGACTGGGCTACTTGCTGAATGCCACCGGGCTCCAGCCCACTGAAAGCACTGCTGCCCTTCTGCAGCTACCCCTGCCCCTCTCAGGCCCCATCCAACATTCTGCCAACCTTTGCCCTTGCTGCTGCCAACACCCACATCCTAGCCTGAACCTACTGCCTCCCTTGCTTCTTCTTCCTCCAGGGTCGGTGGGTGGGAAAATCCCAGCAAAGAGGACTACTGAAGGGTTGCACCAATTTTTATACCCCCCAGGCCCCTTCCACCAAGCAACGCTCAGGCCCCTCCCCAGCCAATGGCTTGCTTGCCCCAACCTTGTGTCAAATGACACTTGGTGACCTCATCCCCTTCCCCCCCTTCTGCTCCCCCAGTCTGTCTTCTTTCCTTGAAGGGCCATCTAACAACTTGGCTGTGTGGCAGGGAACAAGCCTGTCCCTTGATTTGGACCTTATTTTATCTTCAAAAACTACTGTTGCAACAGTTTCTTCTATTCTATATACTATCCTAACATTTCTAGTTCAGATGGTTGGCCACTTCTGGGTGACCCCCCCCATCTCCTTTCTTATCTGTCTCCTCTAATGTTCTTTTTCCTTCTTGGTCCAATGATAGGATATTCACTTGCAGGTCAGAAAGGGCTCTTGCGCTGCATAGCTGCCAAATTAAGGAACAGTTTAAGTCCCTAAATAAAGGTGTACACCAGTCATGCAAAGAAATAAAGATGCCAGCTTGAGGAGGAAGGGTCTGTAACCCTACGACTGGCTGCACGAATGTGCCAAACTGTAATAATTGAGTTTTTATATTGTGACCTCCCAAAGTTAAGGGAACAAGGTATTTTGTTCAGGAAGTAGCCAACAGGTATTTGCCATACGCAAATTAGTATGCGCAAAGCAACTGACGAAATGCTGACATTGAAAGATTTATTTTGATCTGCTTTCTTGTGCCCTTCCTAGAAAACACCCGGTACAGAAACATGGAATGGAGCAATATTCCTGTAAGTAGAATGTACCCGGGTAGCATATGTTCTGGCTTTCAGCACTGTAGCATTGTATTGCATATAACTCTATGCAGCGTGAGTCTACAAACATTGGACTCTCCTGCAAAAAGAAGCTGCAATACAAATTTCCTCCTCTCTCTTTTTGCGCTTTAGTCTGCAGATGATGGAATTAATGAATCCTGCAGCAGATTCCAGAATATTACTGTTTGTCCTGCAAAATACAGAGCCAAGAGAGGCATGTGTTATGGTAGCCAATAAATAAACAAGAATTAAACCAGCGAAGTAAAAGTCAAGCCGTTGGCTATGCATTCAGCCATTGGGAAGAAAAGGGGTACATCTTTCCGGTTTTAATAGAAGATGTCATAGTACTAAATATGCTCTTGATGTTAAAGAGTTTGAAGTTAAATAATATAAAATGACTTACTGCTGGGGCTTGTTTTGAACATAGGAGGCTCCTACACTTTCTGGGTGTTCCCTGTTGTCAGGCAGATTCTGTCTGTCCTCATTATAGGGTAGCAGCAGCCTCTAGTGCCTATTTTTATATTACATCTGCTTTCAATCAGAGCTGGATAAAATGTTTACATTTATTTCTGTATTCCCCATTGTTAAACTGGTACCTCTTGCCAGAATATATCTGAATGCAACTAGTTAAGCGCTCCATAGTATTGTATAAATTAAAAGGTGCCTTCTAAAGGATGTTTTATAATATTGATGATGCTGATATCACCTGACTTGGTGGGCGGGTATAAAGTGGTACCCTATTCTGCATATGTCAGATAGGGTCAGTGCTTTCTGGCCAGCATAGGTGAAGGACCGAGGGAGTCCTAGCACCCAGGTGGAAACTGTATGTTAAAGTTTGCCACAGCTGTGAAGATTTTCATTTATTTTAAACTGTTTAATGTTTGTTTTGCTCACAGTTTGAGCCTTTTTATTTTATTTTCTTTGTTTATGGAGTAAATAAACATTGTGCCAGGCCATTGGTGCATTAAACTTTATATCTGGTTGTTGTGTCCATCTGTTATGCCATTCCCTATTACACATGGTGGAAGTGGTGGGACAACTGCTGACTGCATTTGGCCAGGTGCACATGCTTCAGGACGTGGTGGTGGAGTCTCCCACAGGGGTCCAGACAAGGAAGATGTCCGAACAGTCTGGCGTTCCTTTACATGCTGTACTAGGCCCTGTGACATGCCCAAAACAACATCTGAAGCCAGAGGTTGAGGATCAGCCCAGTGAGGAGGGCATGGCAGAAGAGAAAGCTGAGGCATCCTCCCAGAGGACACTGGTGATCTCCTAAGATGGCTCTGTATCAAACAAGTACAGATGGAGAAGGAGAGGGACCTGGATTGTCGGACTCAGGATGCCAAGTGGGCAGATACCATGCGTGTGTTACAGGCTATATAGACAGGGACCACAGACAGAGGTAATGGTCCCAGAGACATTAAATTATCAAAACTGACAGATGGTGATGATATCGAGGTGTATCTCACCACATTCAAAAGAGTGGCAAGAACATGTGGTTGGCCCACGGAACAGTGGGTGGTGTGCCTGGCTCCACAACTGACAGGCCAAGCCCAAATTGTGTACAGTAGGATGGATATAAGGGATGTGGCGGATTATGAGATGGTGAAAAGGAAAATCCTCCAGCATTATGACATCAACACAGAGACATTCCGCCAATGATTCTGGTACCTTAAGATGGCCTCTACTGATGCACCCTGAGTGGTATATGCACACCTAAAAGACTTATCCTATAAATGGTTGCAACCAGAAAGCAAAACTAATACTCAGCTGATGGAAGCCATCATCACTGAACAGTTTGTGAAAGTGCTACCTCCTGAGGTACAGATCTGGGTGAAGGAACACAAGTCTGAAGGTGCTGAGAAAACCATCACCCTGGCTGAGGACTTTCTTGCTGCCCAGCCGTCTAGATACCAACGGACGATCGACATGCCTGCTACAGCTATAACAGGGGTAAGGAACTTTTCTTCTACTACTACTACTGGGAAACCTGATTGGAGGGTGGAGAAAAAAAGAAAAATATCCCTATCTGAGATCATTTGTGACAGCTGTCAGAAAAAGGGACACTTAATACGGAACTGCCCTAACATGAAAAAGGAGTTTGGGAACTTGGCCTTGGCAAATTGAGGATCCTTTGTTGCAATGGTTGAACTGGGTGATCAACAAATGTTGGGGTTGATAGACTCTGGTAGCTACCAGACATTAGTTCGTGCCTATCTGATTCCTATGACAGACAAGAAACATGCTGGAACTGCTGGAACCTGTGTCCATGGTGATGTCCACTGCTACCTTACTGTGGCTGTATCAGTAACTATACAAGACAAACACATTTTCTTGAGGTTGCGTTAGTACCCCACCTACCAGTGTCAATGATCATTGGACATGATCATCTGGATTTTGCAGCCCTGGTACAATGTGCCCAACAACCCCCAGTAGGAGTGACAACCTGGGCATAAGTGAAACAGGGACATTTGCCTGAATGTTCCCATTTGAAGATGAGATATATACTAGCCTGGGGAAGTCCAGAAAAAAAAGAGCCAAAAGAAGAACTTGTAAAAAGGATTGGCAAACCCATAATAGACGGGGTCTGAATGTGTTGGGACAAGTATTGAAACACGTTAATATTAAAAGTAAGCAAGAATGTGATGTAACCTTAAAATCATATTTTTTTCATGCGGGGAAAAGGAATACTGATGAGGCCCCTTGTTATATATTAAATGAGGGTATATTATACAGAGAATGTACTAACCCCAAGACAAAGGAAATGGTAGCCCAATTGGTTGTGCCTCAGAAATACAGGGCTCAAATCATACAATTGGCACATGAAATACCCTTAGCTGGTCAAGCTGGTAGAGATAATACCTTACAGAGCATTCTTACAAGGTTCTATTGGCCTACCATACATGATCAAGTTGCTTGATATGTGAAATGTTGCTCTCAATGTCAAAAGGTAGCTCAAACTGGGCGGAAAGACTGTGTGCCCCTTCAATCCATCCCTTTGGTCTCCCAACCTTTTGAGAGGTTGGCCATGAATATAGTGGGACCCTTGGAAAAGAGTTCTAAGGGGAATCGATTTATCTTAGTCCTTCGTGACAATGCTACACGCTACCTGGAGGTGAACCCCATGCGAACTGTGACTGCCCCCTGCTTAGCAGAAGAACTGGCTAAAGTATTCAGTAGAATGGGGATCCCTAAAGAGATTTTAACAGATAGTGGTACTAACTTTAATGCTCACCTGTTAAAAGAACTAAACAAACTACTGGGAATTTCAGCTGTTCGTACTTCTGCTTATCACCCTCAAACTGATGGACTGGTTGAGCGCTTTAATAAGACACTAAAGAAAATGCTCATGAAGTTCGTCAGTGATGAGGGTAAAGACTGGGATAGGTGTAACCCCCCTACAAATGGGAGTTCCTGAAAAGTCTTCCTTTAGCTTGCCTAAATGCTCACTGCCAGGTGGGTGTTCACTCCACTAGTAACCCCCCTTTCTTCAGAATGTATTCCATTCACTATTACCTTCTGTGTCCTGTTGTGCAGCCAGTTTGCTACTCAGGCTACCACCCTGGGACCCACTCCCAGGCTGGCTGACTTGATTATTAATCTTTTGTGCGGGACTGTGTCAAATGCCTTGCTAAAGTCTAGGTAGGCCATATCCACAGCCCCTCCCTGGTCTATTACTTTGGTCACCCAGTCAAAGAAATCGATTAGATTCGTCTGACATGACTTTCCTATTGTGAAGACCTAGATAAAGTTGTATACAGACTTCAAGGGGAGCTTTGGAAAGCGAGACCATGGCCGAGGAGCGCCAGAAATGACCGCAGTGCAGGGCTGAGAAATCCTAACTTTGTGGCTAAATCATCTGTCCAGGCTTCTGCTACAGCCTCTCCAGACTGGTCCAGAATAGTGGGCCCTTCAATGGAGACTTCTGTGACTGTCATGCTTGGGCTGTGCTCAATAGTGGGTCGCAAGTGACCAGTGTATTCCAGGACTGGTATGACACTTATCTGATGTGCCACTACAGTCTCAGGAAGGTTTGCTTGTGTGGGGCCTGAGCTACAAGTCTTATCCCTACCTAGGATATGTCCAGCTTTGGTTGTCTTTCCCTGTGACTGTAACTAGTGTAGATGAACAAGTAGAGACACTAGCCCTGGTGTGCCCTCCAATGGGATTGTATGATGGGATTCCCTAGCTCACTTGAACCAATGCCCACATGTTTGGAAGACTAGCGCAGTTGTGTCAAGAAAAACAAGGGAAATGGACTCAGTGGGCACTGAGAATCCCAGCCCTGATAAAGAGAACCTATGATCTGCAAAAACGGACTACCGAAGCCGACAGAGATGAGCCAGTGGGGATAGAGTGGAAGAAAGATCTTGATTCTCTGGTACTCCCTCCCAATGCTCAGTACACCATTCAGGGAGAGGTTCGCATTAGAAAGAAAGTGAAAAATAAAATATTAATGTTGGATGCACCGGGTGATGGAAAGCTGCCAGAGGGATTATTGGTTAAACCCAGCATTTTGCCTGCCCGTGCCCATGCCTATGCACGACGAGTGATGGTCCAGATTCAGAATGTGTCAGATTGGGAGGTCCGGTTGAACAGAGGTTGCACCCTAGCTACAGTACACTGTGCAGACACTGCTGTATTACCCAGCAACAAGTACTCTGGTGAAAAGGAAAGAATACCCCCGGACTTATTTGACTTTGGTAATTCCCCATTGCCAGCTGAATGGAAGGCTAGAATTAGCAAGAAACTCGCCCAGACAGACCAAGTGTTTTTGTTAAAAGAATGGGACATGGGGTGTGTCCAGGGTACAGAGCATCACATATGTCTGCATGATGACCGGCCATTTCGAGAGAGATCCCAATGCCTCGCCCCAGCGGACATAGATGATGTTAGGAGGCACCTGCAGGAAATGCTAGCTGCTGGTGTTATACAAGAATCAAGGAGCCCATATGCCTCTCCCATTGTGGTTGTGTATAAGAAGAATGGATCCGTGAAGATGTGTGTTGATTATTGAACCCTGAACCAGTGGACCATCCCAGATCAGTACACCATGCCCCGTATACAAGATGCCCTGGATTGCTTGAATGGGAGCAAATAGTTCTCAGTATTGGATCTTCGTAGCGGATATTACCAGATTCCGATAGCGACAGAGGACCATGAGGAAACCACCTTCATCTGTCCTTTGGGGTTCTACGAATTCCTGAGAATGCCACAGAGGATTTCAGGTGCCCCGGCCACCTTTCAGGGACTGATGGAACGTGTGGTGGGAGATATGAACTTGCTGGAATGCCTAGTGTACCAAAATGATGTCATTGTGTTTGGACACACATTAGAGGAGCATGAGACCTGACTGTTTAAAGTCCTAGACCGATTGGAAGACTTCAGCCTCAAGCTGTCCATTGACAAGTGCCAATTTTTTCAAACCTCCGTGAAGTATGTGGGACACATAGTATCTGCAGAAGGTACAGAGACCGATCCCAGTAAGGTTAAGTCACTGACTATTTGTCCCCAGCCCCATAACTTGAAAGAACTACAATGTTTCCTGGGGTTCTGTGGCTACTACCGCAGGTTCATAAAAGACTATTCCAAGATGATTCACCCGCTCCTGAAGCTCACCCAGGGTTACCTCCCTACCAACTGTAAATACAAGAAAGGGGCTGTCAAAGAACCTGAGAAAGTATACTTCCAAATAGGTGAACCTTTTGGGCCCTGCTGGACACCTGAATGTGAAGCAGCCTTCCATAAAGCCATATAACAGTTCACCCATGCCCCCATCCTTGCCTATGCTGACTCTACCAAGCCCTATGTGCTGCATATGGATGCTAGTCTGCAGGGCCTAGGAGCTGTGCTGCATCAAGGCCATGAGGATGGTTTGAGACCGGCCGCTTTCGCCAGCAGGAGTTTGACTCCGTCAGAGTGAAACTATCCTGTGCACAAGGTGGAGTTCCTTCTCTAAAATGGGCCATCGTTGATTAGTTTCATGAGTACCTCTATAGGGCAAAGATACTGGTGAAGACCGACAATAACCCATTGACCTATGTACAGACTTCAGCTAGGTTAGACGCCACTGGGCACCGGTGGCTCTCTGCCTTATCAACCTATGATTATGCTGTCGAATACAGACCGGAACTGAACAATATTGTTGCTGATGCCCTATCACGAAGGCCCGCTTCCAAGAGTGATTGGGTCAGGCTGTCTGAACCTGACATCTGAGCACTGTGCCAAATGTTTGACAGAAATTAACAGATGTCTGCGGACACAGTGGACTGTCTAGTAGATTGCTTGGACCCTCCTGATACCTGCATACCGGCTGCCTATAGCCATTTCACTGCTCTAGATATTAGTGCACTACCTCAACTTGACAATGACAGTATTCAGTGGGCTCAATCCCAAGATCCTATAATTCAACCCGCACTTGATGCCCTGCCTCCGGGGAAAGATGTGTCTAACTTGCATTCCCCTGACTTGCGAACTGCCCTATTGTTTAAAGAAGGCCCCAGGTTGAAGTTACTCAATCAGTTGTTACACAGAGAGACAGTGGATCATAGTGGTCAAGTAGACAAGCAACTACTGGTCCTGCCCACGGCCTTTAAACACTTGGTACTGAGGTCCCTCCACAATCACATGGGGCACCTCGGTATTGACAGGACTCTCGACCTGGTACGATCTCAATTCTACTGGCCCAAGATAGGGGCAGATGTTGAGCACCATGTAAAGACTTGTAGTCGCTGCCTCCAAAGAAAAGCCCTGCCTCAGAGGGCTGCAGCCCTTGTCAGTATCACTACCAACGCCCCATGGAACTGGTCTGCATTGATTTTTTGTGTTTGGAACCTGATTAACGGAATATTGGCAAAGTGTTAGTGGTTATGGATCATTTCACACGGTATACACAAGCTTTTCCAACTAAAGATAAAAAAGCCTTTACCGTGGCCAAGGTGCTAGTGGAAAAATTCTTCGTCCACTATGGTGCCCCCCAGTGGATCCACTCTGACCAAGGCAGAGACTTTGAAAGTAGGCTAATCAAAGAAATGCTCTCTCTGTTGGGGTGCGAAAGTCAAGAACCACCCCTTATCACTCTCAGGAGGACCCTCAACCAGAACATTTTATCAGCACCCTTCTAGACATACTGGGCACCCTCCACCCAAAAGACAAGCATAAGTGGATCCAACAGATTATCACCTTGATACACGCGTACGATTGCACCAAAAATGATGCTTCTGGGTTCTCCACCTACCACCTCACGTTTGGGAGGGGGGCCCGCCTGCCAGTTGATGTCTGTTTTGGGGTCTCTCCAGATGGGGTCCAAACTGAAAACTACTTGCAGTATGTACAGAAACTGAAAGCTCAATTGAACCATGCATGTCAACTGGCCCAGACAATGGCTGCTAAAAGAAATCTCGCCAACAATGAGAGGCGTGACAATAAAGTAAAGGCTGAAGAGCTACTGCCTGGAGACCGTGTGTTGTTACGCAGTTTGGGACTGCATGGCAAGCACAAAATTGCTGATAGGTGGCACCATCTTCCTCATGTAGTAGTTGGAAAGTTGGATGATCTACTAGTATACAAGGTACACCCAGAGAATAACTCCAAAGCTGTCAAGACCATGCACCGTAACCACTTGCTGCCTATCGGCCAAGTAATTATTGAAGCTGAGCCAGCAGACATTGCCTCCCCTGGGCCAGTGACTCATGCTGCTGCAAAAAAGAGACAGAGTCAACCTACCCCAGTAGTTACAGAGTTAAGGTCTCCCCTGCAGCAGGCCCAGAATGATAGCGACTGTCAGTCCACCTCCGAAGACAGTGAGTGTGACAATGCCTATTACCCCTCCTATGAATTGAGTCAGCTGTTTCAAGGTAACCCTATGACTAATTGTGGGGATGAAGCTGGGTCTTCTGGACTGCCTAACCCCCCAGCTTCATCCTTGGAGCCAATGCTCCCTGAAAGTGAGGTGCAAAGCATCACATCTGAGTTTGTGGACTCTCTATGTTTTGTGGAACTGTGTGAATTGCCTGAAGAAGGGGCTGAAGGTCTGAGTCTCGCTGGTAACACACAAGAACTTGAACAACAATATGAGAGTGCTGCCAGCCCCCCTTCAGTGCCACAAACATTAATTGTGCCAGAACCTTCTCTAAATGAGCCAAGTGTTGTGGAAACAGAGCCTATAGAGCAAGGAACTAACAGTGCTCCCAGTTTGGACATTCCCATCAGTGCAGAGGCACCCCTCATGAATGACAAAATCTCCAAAGTTAGTGCTGAAAGTGCAGAGACTGTGGCTGTTTCCCCCAGAAAGCCTGGCCGAGCTGTCAAGCCAGTATTGCGCTTCAGTTATGATTCTCCCGAGAGGCCAGTGGATTTGCCTCTCAATGTAGTTCACAAAGGTGTTTATATTTCTCAGAGCTCACTACCCAAACCGAGCTTAATGGCCAGTTCCTGGTTGATTGTTCTTCCTTCTCAGTATGGTGCCTCTGCCCCATCCAGCCCTAGGTTAACTGATATGGAAGGGTCCCCTCCTACATTGTTTAATGTACAGGAAGTTATAACATGAATCAGTATTGTGATGTCACAGGTATGTTAATCATAGTGGAATCAGTATTACTTGTATGAAATGTGCATAAGTATTGTCCTTATAGATATAGTATCATGAAGTGTAGTGAATAAGTTTAATAAAGTAATAAGTTTATGTTAACTGATGCATGATGGTACAGATTTGATGCAGATGCCAAGTTTTCTCCAGGCAGGGAAGGGTGTGACCTCCCTACAAATGGGGGTTCCCGAAAAGTCTTCCTTTAGCTTGCCTAAATGCTCACTGCCAGGCGGGTGTTCTGCGTTTTAGCAGTTTAAATGTAATGCCAGAGAGTGACTGTATAGCCTCTGTGTACTGTCTCTTTAAGAGCTGCCTGGATTACAGTCATAATTAATCTGTGAGGGAGCTCTGTTAGAAGATGTACTTGTTTGCTGATCGTTTGTTAGAGGAGTAATACTATTGCTGTTTGTTCTAGCCTGCCTTCTTTGCCGCATGGACAGTTCTGTTTGTTTCCAACATCTTGATCCTGGACTGCAGAATGGGCCAATCGGTACATTTGGGACTGTAAAATGGAACCTGCCTACAGGGTCTTGGTGGGGCCAAAACTTGTAGGAATTGTAGTTTTGGGCTTTTGACGTCTAAAATAACCTGGAGGGGGAGTCCTTGTTGTGACTGATAGACAGATCAGCCAACCAAACCTTTTGTATTTTAGGGAAAGTCCTACACTGCTTGCAGTTTCAGTTAGATCTGAGTTGGGAAGTGAAGAAGTAACAGCTCGAGATAGTTTGAGCAGCAATCCTGTGGAAAGGCCTGAGTTCGGCCTGCATGCCTGCCTGCTGTTCCTGAGAGGGAACTTGTGCTTTTTTCGGACTAAATCCAAATCTGGAGAGCAAATTAAGCCACTGAATTGTGACCAGGCTTTAACCTGAAGAAGACCGAAGATTTTCTGAATGCGATCAGTCTGTCAGGACTTCCAGCTACCTCTGAACTCCCGGATTGTGCAGAGACTCTGTAATTGTGAGTGGAGAGCCATTTGCCAGGTACAGTGGAATTTCTTTACATGTGAATGTGCTGTGTGCTTATAGTGGGTCGTGATTTGGTTCCCCTCTGTGTGTCTAAACTGTGTTTTGCTTGGTGGAGGCTGTATCCAGCTCCACAGACTGAATCCGTATCCATTTCCATTTGCCTGAGCCCTGCTACACTGGCCCAGCCAGAATACCTGCTACGCAGAGAAAGTCATCGACGAGAGACCAGCCTGGGGATCAGCCTGAACAGGAATGATGCCTCGGTGATTCGTGTGGGCCCTGCTTCTCCGGGCACTCCAGCTCAACAGCCTGCAGTCTCGATTTCATCCTGCCTGTGTCCAGTATTGGGTATTGTGAGTAAACATCAGGGTAGCTCCCTGCAACAATAGCTAAATCTAAAAGTGTTGTCATCTGATTGTCTCGTTGCCTTTTCTTTCATGAACTAAGCCCTCCGGCTCCAGATTACAGTGTGTGTTATGCATGTTGCTTTCTTACATCACAGAGCCCCAACCAGCTGCAATGTTCCTGGCTAGCCCACCGTTTTTCTACCTGGGTACCCAGAGTGTGGGACTGTGTAGGGACTCTGAACTGCATGCATAACTGTCTGATTAATATAGCTTTTAAGCAAATCAACCTGATTACTCCTCTCCCTTGTTCAAGTCCCCTGAATAAATCAGATTTAACTGTTTGCATTTAACCTGACTGTGGTTCCAGTTTGTGCCAAAAGTATTGTACTGTTGCTATTTGTTGTGCTTAACCTTGTTTTATAGGGGGTCCCCAGGGTCAAGCTAGAGGAACCAGCCCTGGTGGTAAGTGCAAACAGTGTGGGTAATCGCCTGGTGAATAAGGGTCATTATGAAAGTAATTATTGTATATTGTTCATGCCACTAGAAGGGATAGAGGGGGTTACAGTGTCCTGGAGGGCTGTACCCAGGTTAGCTTGACCACTAGCAACCCTGACATCTGGGTGGAGGCACCCGTTTCATTACCCAGGCCCCTTAACCTGCTACTAGCCAAGCAGGCAGGGGTAGTAGACCTTGGGATAGCGCCACCTTGGGGTTACATAAGTATCTACTGTACTTTTTTGTTTGCATACAGAGAGATTCCGCAGGCCTCAACAGGGTTTTTCCCTTTTTCCCTTTCATATGGAAGGCACCCCAGGGGACTCTTAGATATAGTTAAAGAACATTGGGAAGCAAAGAAAACTGTTGGACATGCAAATATCGTTGACTACATGACTGACTAAAGGCAGACATTAGTCAAATAGGTTAATTTGCACACAAAAATGTGACACACAGTCAGGCAATACAGAGGACCCATTATGATCAGGGAAGAGGTGACAAGAATTTTCAGATGGGGCAGAAGGTGCTATTACTGCTACCCAGCACTGGAAATAAATTGTTATTGCGCTGGCAAAGTCCCTATAATGTAATACATCAAACAAGGGTAGTTAACTACGAAATAGAGATGCCAGGCAGGAGACCCCCGAAAAGGATTTACCATGCTAATCTCCTGAAGTAGTGGTATGAACCTGGTAGCCCTGTGTTACATATTCATACAGAGAGTAAAGACTCTGAATAGATGTTGCCTATCAACACCTAGAGTAGTCAGGGGCAAAGAGAATATTTCTATTAACCCTGAGTTAACGGCCAGACAACACAGTGACTTACAGACAGTGATACAGAACTTTGATACTACCTTTACAAATACCCCAGGTACAGCTAAAGGGATAGTGCATAAAATCCATGTAAATGAAGGACATCCTGTACACTAGAAACCCTACAGACTTCCTATGAGAGTAAGGGAGGAGGTTGTCCAAGAAGCATGAAAACTAGAGAAATTGGGTATAATTGTCCCATCCAAAAGCCCCAGGTTCTCCCCTATGGGAGTGGTGAACAAGAAGGAGGGTGGCATCCGCCTCTGCTTAGCTTTTCATAAAATCAGCATCTCTCTTTTTGATGGATATCCCAGGCCCAGAACTGATGACATCATAGATCAATTAGGGCATGCCAAGTATATTTCCACCCTCAATTTGACCAAAGGGTATTGGCAAATACCCCTCTCCCCAGAATCACAACTGATTATTGCATTTAGTATACCAGTAGGTCTCTATCACTATGTGACTATGCCATTTGGACTTCATGGGGCCCCTGCTACCTTCCAAAGGTTTATGGACAATATGCTTAGACCCCATAAAGCCTATTGCAAGGCATATCTTGATGATGTGGTCATTTTTAGTGAAAACTGGGAAACCCACCCAGTACACTTACGAAATGTACTGCAAGCTATTCGGGAGGTGGGTGTAACACTGAACCTTGCTAAATGTGCCTTGGGTAAGGTAGAGACCAGATATTTGGGGTTCATAATTGGGGAAGGGAAAGCACAGCCTGAGTAGGACAAAGTAATTGCAGTTGCAAACAGTCCCATTCCCTCAACTAAGAAGCAAGTAAGATCTTTTCTTGGCCTTGCAGGTCATTATAGGAGTTTCATACCTCAGTTTTCCACCATAGCGTGTTCCCTTACAAACCTCACCAAGAAAAACTGCCCCAATAAGGTACAATGGTCTGACTCATGTGATGAAGCATTTCGGACCATCAAGGCCATATTATGCACATCCCCAGTATTACAGAGCCCTGACTTCACATTGCCTTTTGTGGTGCATACTGATACCTCAGAGGTAGGTCTGGGGGCTGTCTTGACTCAGCTGATACAGGGTGAAGAACATCCCATAGTGTATTTAAGTAGGAAACTCCATGAAAGAGAGGTACGTATGCTACAATTGAAAAAGAGTGTTTGGCTCTGAAATGGGCCATAGAATCATTAAAATATTACTTGCGGGGAACAACATTTAAGGTGGTAACTGATCATAATCCGCTATGTTGGCTTCAGCAGATGAAAGAAAATAATCCATGAATCATGAGGTGGTATTCGGCATTACAGCCTTATCATTTTACTGTTACCCATAGATCAGGGTTAGCACACCTCAATGAAGACCATCTGTCAAGATATGGTGCAGGTATAGAATGAACTGTGTACCAATGTGAGAATTTACTGAATGTGAACTTCTAATTGTGTCTCGGGGTAAAAGCACTGAAGAATGATCTTGTGTTGCATCATGGTAGTGCAACATATGAAGGTTATTTGTATGTATTATTATTAGAGACCCTGAGACGGAGCTTCTAGAGTGGGTGGGCGGAAGCTCCAACCCCTTCCAGGGTTAGGGAAGGTGGTAAAACAGTCCATAAACAGACTGTTTCCCTTTTAAAGGGGGAAGAGTGTGACAGGGAACAACCCTGTCCCTCGATTTGGACCTTATTTTATCTTCAAAAACTACTGTTGCAACAGTTTCTTCTATTCTATATACTATCCTAACATTTCTAGTTCAGATGGTTGGCCACTTCTGGGTGACCCCCAACCCCCATCTCCTTTCTTATCTATCTCCTCCATTGCTCTTTTTCCTTCTTGGTCCAATGATAGGATATTCACTTGCAGATGGAAAAGGGACCTTGCACTGTGTAGCTGCCAAATTAGGGAACAGTTTAAGTCCCTAAATAAGGGTTTACACCAGTCATGTAAAGAAATAAAGAGGCCAGCTTGAGGAGGAAGGGTCTGTAACCTTACGACTGGCTGCACGAATGTGCCAAACTGCAATAATTGAGTTTTTATAATGTGACCTCTGTATTTTATTCAAGAAGTAACCAACAGGTATTTGCCATGCACAAATTAGTATGCACAAAGCAACTGATGATATGCTGACATTAAAAGATTTATTTTGATCTACTTTCTTGTGCCCTTCTTGGAAAAATGCACCCAGTACAGAAACATGGAATGGAGCAATATTCCTGTAAGTAGAATGTACCTGGATAGTGTATATTCAGTCTTTCAGCGCTGTATCACTGTACTGCATTTAGCTCTATGCAGTGTAAGTCTACAAGTACTGGGCTGTCCTGCAAAAAGAAGCTGCAATACAAATTTCCTCCTCTCTCATTTTGCGCTTTAGTCTGCAGATAATGGAATTAACGAATCCTGCTGCAGATTCCAGAATATTACTGTTTGTCCTGCAAAATACAGAGCCGAGAGAGGCATGTGTTATGGTAGCCAATAAATAAACAAGAATTAAACCAGCGAAGTAAAAGTCAAGCCGTCGGCTGTGCATTCAGCCGTTGGGAAGAAAAGGGGTACATCTTTCCGGTTTTAATAGAAGATGTCATAGTACTGAATATGCTCTTGATAGTAAAGAGTTTGCAGTTAAATACAATAAAATGACTTACTGGTGGGGCTTGTTTTGAATGGAGGAGACTCCTACACTTTCTGGGTGTTCCCTGTTGCCAGGCAGATTCTGTCTGTCCTCATTATAGGGCAGCAGTGGCCTCTAGTGCCTATTTTTATATTACATCTGGTGTCAATCAGAGCTGGATAAAATGTTTTACATTTATTTCTGTATTCCCCATTGTTAAACTGGTACCTCTTGCCAGAATATATTTGAATGCAACTAGTTAAGAGCTCCATAGTATTGTATGAATTAAAAGGTGCCTTCTAAAGGATGTTTTATAATATTGATGATGTTCATAGCACCTGACTTGGTGGGTGGGTATAAAGAGGTAACCTGTTCTGCATGGTGTCAGATAGGGTCAGTGCTTTCTGGCCAGCGTAGGTGTAGGACTGAGGGAGTCCTAGCACCCATGTGGAAACTGTATGTTAAAGTTTGCCACGGCTGTGAAGATTTTCATTTATTTTAAACTGTTTAATGTTTGTTTTGCTCACAGTTTGAGCCTTTTTATTTATTTTATTTTCTTTGTTTATGGAGTAAACAAACATTGCACCAGGCCAACGGTGCATTGAACTTTATATCTGGTTGTTGTGTCCATCTGTTATCCCACTCCCTATTACAGGATGCCTTTAACTGGCAACCTTATTTGTCTTGGATAACAACCTTTGAGCTTGGAGCTCATTTACAAAGGTTCCACATAAAAAAAAAAGAACTTTTTTTTTTACAAATGTACAATGACATGAGCTATATACAGGAGGAATTCAAAGTGGCTAGTTTAAATAGATACGTAAACATTTACAGAACATTATAAAAAAGAGCTAAATTATGCTAGCTGGAATTAACTATGCTTAGGTGGTGATTACTAGGCAAATAGGTGAGGTATGCAGCC
The DNA here is from genome assembly GCA_016271365.2 of Neoceratodus forsteri. Lineage (NCBI taxonomy): Eukaryota > Metazoa > Chordata > Ceratodontiformes > Ceratodontidae > Neoceratodus > Neoceratodus forsteri. The sequence goes on along the minus strand of CM057452.1, from coordinate 1,591,094,987 downwards.
AGGAGTTGGCATTGTCAAGAGGCAGTGGTGAAGAAGTAATGAGTAGAAAGAGAGTTGGGTAAGTGGTGGTGGGAGTAGATGGAGGAGGTAAAGTGAGGGGAAGGGGAGGTTTCACCTCAAACTGTTGCTGGTGCTGGCAGTGGTAGCAGGTCATCTGTGGTGTCAATGTCACCCTCTGAGAAACGTAAATTGCAAGCCCAAATCAATCCTTTGTGGGCAGCATTAGAGCAGGTGGGGTCAGAGGAAGATTCTGGGCAGGAAGAGGCAGATGGAAATGTTGGGTTGCATGTTGTTGAAAGGATGGTTGATGGTTACCTTTCAGATACCAAACACCCTGGTATTAATGGTGAGCCTCTGCTGTACTGGAGCTCTAGAGCTCGAGTCTCAAAGCCCATGGCACAGTGTAAGGGGCTTGTGCCACAAAGAATGGCTCAAAGTGCCCCATGCACCAAACAATGCACTGGGAACAATTTTCAAAAGCTGCCTGCCCCAAACAGAGCTTACGCTGCCCGTGTACCCCAAAATGGGCTGCGACATGGCACTAGGGGGCATGTAGCAGACTCAAGCTGCCACATTCCTGAAAATGGGATTCTTAGAACTCTCCCAAAGGGTGGAATTCTAGGCACCCTTAGACCAGCCAGGGTTGGTCTAAGGGTATTTAGAAAATTCTCCTCTGGGAGAGTAGATCTGTTTGCGGCTATGTGCCATGGTCCCCCCCTCTTCAGCCTCGATACCGATCCCTGATATAACTTATTACATACCTCATCCTAGTGGTCTAGTGAACCCCTCCCTGATCCCTGATGTCACCCATCATATTATCATTTAATAAAGCCCCTGCATTGGTGGTCTAGTGTCCCTCTCCCCAATCGTCGATGTCCCCATTATAATATCATTTAATGAAGCCCCTATCAATAGTGGTCTAGTGGCCCCCCTCCCAAATTCCCGATGTAGCCTGTCATATTGTCATTTAATAAAGCCCCCTTCATTGGTGGTTTGGTGGCCCCCCTCCTCAATTCCTGATGTCCCCGTTATAGTATCATTTAATGAAGCCCCCTTCATTGGTGGTCTAGTGGCCCCCAGATTCCCAATGTCGCCCACCATATTATCATTTAATAAAGCCCCCTTCATTGGTGGTCTAGTGGCCCCCCTCCCCAATCCCCAATGTCACCCGTGAATATATCATTTATTGAAGCCCTTTCATCGGTGGTCTAATGATCCCCCACCACCCCATTTCCCTATCCTGAAACACAGCCGGCGACCAGCATGACCCTCCTCACACCTCCACAACTGGCCACCAACTGAATTGTCACTGAGCACATACTGTAAAGTGTATGTGCTCATTGATTAATCAGTGAATGCATACACTTCACAGTATGCACTCAGTGGCAGTTCAGTCGGATGCCAGCCGTGGAGGTGTGAGGAGGGCTGTGCCGGTCGCCGGCTCTGTTTTGGGATGGGGGAACAGGGTGGTGTGCACTACCTGCTGGGGGAGTGGGGTGCCACTAGACCACCAATGAAGGGGGGTTCCTTAAATTATATACTAACAGGTAACATCAGGGATTGGGGAGGGAGGCTGCTAGACCTCCAATGAAGGGGCCTTTATTAAATGATAATATGATGGGTGACAGGGATCACGGATGTTTGGCCCATGATGATGGGGGCTTTATCAAAAGATATTATAACAGGGACATTGGGGATCAGGAAGGGGGGCCACTAGACCACCAGTGCAGGGGGCTTTATTAAATAATAATATGATGAGTGACATTGGAGGCCAGGGAGAGGGGGCCACTAGATCACTAGGGAAGGGTTATTCTGTTGTTGGACAGGGGATTGGGAATGGAGTACCGCTTGCCCATGCCGAAAGGAGCTGTGGCAAACCCTTCCATGTGCCATGTGTTTGCCACATGGGAGAGGTTGCCACAAGTGTTGGGACTTAGGCACAGGGACCCCTCCTGTACCAGAATCTTGTGCAGGGTCTTTGGCGCACCAGGCTTTGGCACAAGCTGTTTGTTTGCCACAGCTTGGGCCATTCTATACACTCTTTCAGAATCAAGCCCCTAATGTTTTGGATTGTCCATCATTGGCATCTGTAGCCATTAAGTACCTAACCTGCTCCCACTATGCAGCAGTGGCAATTACTGGCTGGTGAACCAACCTATCACCCTGGGGTTCCATGTCATAATAGCGAATGCAAAACAGCGATTGCTATTATGGCAAGTGTATATCGCTGAAAAGCAGATTGGCACTATACACATGCCAGTGACAAAACATGGCAACTAGACGAAGTATTTATGCAGCCCCCCCATGTCCCCCCCTCATAGGGGGGCTTTGCTCCACGCGTCCCCCTGCATTAAGTTTAGTCACTCCAGGGGGGTGCATGTTGGGGTGGGGGCGACACACTGGATTGCACACAAAAAAAGACAGCAGTGGCAGCCAACAGCAAAATGTCTCCGGCCACGGACACAGTACCTGCTGCGCCAGATCTAACCACCCTCACCACCACACCACATGGCTAGCTCGGTTGCAGCAGGCACACTACCCCCGAGAAACCCTCTTCCCTATCCCTCCCCTTCCCCTTACTATTCTCCCCTTCTGGTCGCCCTCCCCTACGGTTGCCTTTATATAGGGTTGCTACCCTTGCAGGGCAGCTCATGAGAATAGCGCTGTTTATGATTCACCATTTTGACAGTTGCTCATATTCAGTCTCTGTTCTCACTGGATACCTCACTCTGGAATGTCAGTATGTTTACCTACATTAAAATGAATTTGAACTACAATACAAAAAAATAGAGCAGCTACAAAATTTCAGTCAATTGAGGGTGATGATGACGAAGCAGAGGGAACATTCACGGAAGTAAATGATTCAGTCATGGAGCAAGATATTCTGCCAGGAGACAACTCTTTGCTGGAAGATCGGGAGGGTGGCTACTTCATCCAGGGTGATGAGGCTGGACTGAGTTTACAAATTAAACAAAACATGCACACTATACGTACTGGCAGTAGACTGTCACTGTAACATGCACTAAAATTGCATGTTGTGTTCTATATATATAATTTTGTGAACTAATTTTCATGTTTTTTCTTGAGTTCTGTTTCACTGTGTGTGCCACTGTTCTTTTTATTGTTCAATGTAAGTTATACATGATGTGTTCTTGTTCTATGTTGTAACTGAAAGCTTGATACAAAGGGAGCTCACTGAAAATGAACCTCTGGTTCAACTGAGTTACTATCCCTGTTCATAATTTTATGAACATTTTTTTACTTCTTATCTTGATCATTTTCATGACTGAGATGATATTTTTTGGAAAACAGAAGTTTGCTGTTTGTAGTTCCTTGATGAATTATAGACGTAATAATGAGGCAGCAGAACACTTATTGGACAATTTGCCTCACAGACACATTACTATACAATGATGAGAATGTGAGGGTGGGCATGCAGCCCAGAGACAAAAAGGCAATATAAATATGAGATGTGTGTGAAACATGAAAGAGAACATGCCCTGACTATCAAAACTGTTTTCAACAATATATAGGCTGCAGAGAACAGCACACTTAAGGCCGGGATATTCAAAGCAGTTGCGCATGGTGCAACTGAGTTGCACCGGTGCAAGTACAGAACTGTGTAATGGAGCCAGATTCAGTGGGAGCCAGTGCACAGTGCAAGTACCAGTGTGCCAATGTGCAATGATAATGTATGCAGGTGCAACGGCAGGGGGTGTGCCCATGCATATCCAGTGCAGTGCGATATTGAACCATGGAACCATGGCACATGTGAGAAGCAAAGCCAAGATGTGCAGAGCAGACTTGAGCCTATAAAAAACAGGTGCATGCACCTGGACAGCACTTGCGCCAGGCGAGAGAGGGAAGGGGAGAGAGAGTGAGTGAGAGAAGAAGACAGAGAGAGAGAGACAGAGAGAGAGTGAGTGAGAGAGACAGCTGAACCAAAGAAAGACAGAAAGAAGGAAAGAGAGAAGGGGGCAGGCAGAACAGCGATGTGGTTGAGGAAGAGCCCGTTAGTGGTATGCCTGACACAGGTGGTACCGTGCCTGCACCACATTCAAGAAATTCACAGACACGGAGATAGTGGTCTGGTACTGCCTGAATAGGGCAATTCTAAGGCAGCTCTGTGAGCTGTGCAGTGAGAAGATGCAGGCACCCACTAGACGGAGTCATGCAATGTCAGTGGAGATGAAAGTCACAGCAGTCATGTGCCTGCTCACCACGGACACCTTCCAGAGACCAACAGGGAACACCACAGGCATAACCCAGTTGGCCACGTCATGCCTCCTCACATGGTTCCTCAATGCCCTGCTGCCACGTGCTTTGGAATACATCCATTTCCCTAGCACAGGGGCAGAGCATACAGCAGCCATACAGGACTGCCACAAGGTAGCACGTATGCCTGGCATGCTTGAGGCCATCGACTGCACCCATGTGGGCATCCACATGCCACCTGGCCCTGAGGGTGTTACGTACATCAACCAGAAGGGGAGCCCGAGCATCAACTGCCAGGTGGTGTGTGATGCCACGGGGTGCATCACCAGTGTCTGTGCCACACACCCTGGAAGCACACATGATGCCTTCATCTGGCACAGCTCCACAATGTGCCACAGATTCAAATGTGGGGACATCCCCACAGGCCACCTAGTGGGTGAGTATCAGACGGGGAAAGAGTGATGGACAGGGCAATGGAACGGGAACGGGCAGGGTGGGCATGCAGGTGATGACGCCTGAGCAGGCAAGGGGCACAACATGGGCAGGCAGAGAGCTAACCATGTCCCTATCCACACAGATGACAGCACCTACCCATTGGCTGCTCACCCCCTACCAGCGCCCGTCGTCCCCATCCAAGGAATGCTACAACAAGGCACATGCCAGGACATGGAAGATCATAGAGCGTGTATTTGGAATGCTGAAGGCATGCTTCCATTGCTTGGACAGGTCTGGCGGAGCCCTAAAATACATCCCCTCAAAAGCCTGTGGCCTATTCCTGGCCTACTGCATACTGCATAACATGACCATTGACTGTGGGATAGCTGTCAAGGCTGATAAGGGTGACAGTACCAGGGATGATGGAGGAAATATGCCGGAGGGTGGTGAACAGCTCCCCCCTGGGCGGAGGGATCCAAGGCTGATGAGGCAGGCCCGACAACACCGCAACACCATCGTGCAGGAGCACTATGGTGCACCAAGGTAGGTGGCACCATACACATGCAAGAGCCACACACACAGGTACAGCACACAGGCAGGGCCAAGCATGGTGACGGGCATGCACACACAGAGGCGTGGTGCAGGGACATGGGAGTTGGTGGCACCCCATCACGCTCAACTGCACACAGCAGCACACAGCAATGCACACACACACACACACACACACACACACACACCATGCCCAGGCATTGGCATGTGGCGTGGATCAGAAGCATAGCACCAGTGCACAGGTGCATCCGACACAGGACAGCCCTCATCACACCCACGCCACATGGGCCAGCGACCAGGCAAGCATGCACATGGGTGGCGTGTGGCACGACACACTTGTGCGATGCTGTGGTATGCACATGCACACACCACCCATGTACGCACCGGGCAGCAGCAGCAGACTGGGGACAGGGTGAGCCACACATCAGGGCTGCTGCATGGATCCCTGACCACCATGGCCATGGGGGCAGCCATGCCGGGGCCGATCAGCAACCACAGGCTGCTCACCGGTGACAGGGGGTGTTTGCAATGCCCCACAGGGGGCGACCCATGGGACTGTGACCGGGTCTGTGCGGGGGTGCGTAGGTGCCTGAACAGGCCTGCCCCAGGTGTGGCTGGGATACCAACAGCAGAGCCCGGCGTTGACAGTGTTGGTGTCGCCCGACACCGGGAACGTGGGGTGGATGATGCACTGCGTGGTGTCCGCGGTGGCTGGCCATGCCCTGTGGCAACCAGCAGAGCAAAGTCATCCGAGACCACCTGTGCAATGTGATCCATGGATGCAGTCATGGCCTCCTGTATGTGGTGTGCTATGAGCTCCATGGACACCTTCGAGGCCTCCTGCATGCACTGCATCCCTGCCAGGAGTTGTGCATTGCCCTCTTATGCTGCTCAGCCAGCTGGCGCAACTCCACGTGCAGTGCATGCAGCCCAGCGGCAACCTGCACCTATTGCTCAATGGAGGCCTGGAGCAAATGGGTGTGCTCGGCCATTTGGTCGGCATCCTGAGGAATCTGGGTGGAATGCCGACCCTCCAGTGGTGACCAGCCATACTGCACAGACCCCCTCTCAGGTGGACGCTGCACAGTGGGGCCCTCTTGGGGTGTATCTCTATACCTGTGCCCTGGCAGCGGAACCTGCGTGTGGCTGCCCTGTAGCACTAGCAACCTGCTGCCGCTGTCCCTCCAGCCGCTGACCCATGCCCAGCACCTGTGCGGCCACACCAACGCCACTGCATGGCACCGCTGTGGCAATGCACATGATGGCATCTGCAGTGGTGGCATGCAGCTGATCCCCTGCTAACAGGTCGTTGGACACCCTGCCCATGCCTGGTATGGGTGTCTCCCCTACTACACCACCCATGCTGCCCAGGCTCATGGGGAGGTCATCATCTGTGTTGTACCCCACCCCAACCTGAGTCTCCACGCACAGGACACCATGTCTGGCATCCTGTAGGATCACATCCTGGGCCTCATCTGACCCCATGCCCAGGACATCTGGCCAGACGGTGGTGGTGTGCTGTGGTCTCCCAGGCCCCTGGATGCCCGTGGAGGTGGGCAGCTGGTTTTCCGCGGAGCTGTGCCAGTCTCCACGGCTGCTTCTGGCACCCCATCCTCCTCCTGTAGGCATGCCGGTGCTGGAAGACAAAAAGGGTGAGTTACTGAAGCAGTGGCCACATGTGCCCCCCCCATCATCATGCCACAGCATGCTGTACGACGTCGCCATAAGTACCATTCAGGGATGGGCTGCCACTGTCTGGAATCCACTGCCAGGCACACCCTTCATGGTACTGCATTGCATGGTGGCTGCCACCAGCTCCTCCTGCACTGTGAACTGTGGCACACCATCAGGCCCCCCTCTGGTGGCAGTCCGGGCTGAATGGATGGTGCCACTTTCTCTTTAATCCACCTCCTGTCAGTGCCCACCTTCTTTCAGCACTCCTGTACTGACCACTGGTGGCTGCCCTGCTGGTTGATACAGTCGGCCACCTCCACCCAGGCCACACCCCTTGCCTATGGTGTGCCTTTGGCACCACTCAGGAGCGACTCCCCTGTCAAGGTGGGCCTTGAACAGAGCATCTGTTTCTGCTTTTGTGAAGTTGGGCATGCGCTTGCGGGCAGGCCCATGCTCTCCAACCTCCTCAGGTCCCGACACGTAGCTTCCTGTGGTAATGGATAGTACAGCTGGTCAGTGGCTGCAGCTCCCAGTGCCCTCCCCCAAGTTGTGCCCTCTGTGCTCAGTGTGCTCCTGCAGCATGCGCAACTCACCTCAGAAGGATGCAATATCAGTCCATGTCCTGTGCCCATCCGTGGTGCTTTTATGGTGCATCATATGCAAATGTACTTTTGTGCAACGGTAATGATATGCTAATTCCCCCTGTGAGCCACACATTGGCTGATGAGCTCATTAGCATGTGGCGAATGAATATCACATATTTGCGCCATGCGCAGTGAGACTGCTCCAGAGCAAGTCAGTTGGATGCGCCGGAGCACACCGTGGCACATTATGCACGCATGCGTGGTGTGCAGTGGCACTGTGCGCATGCACCATGTGATGCTCCACCTCCTATTGTGCACAGTGCGTGACTGCACAATAGCAGTCATGGTTCAGTGTATGCGCCATGACTGCTATTGTGCAGTCAGTGCACTGTGCGCAGCATGCCCTGACACCTGACCCCTGCAGTGACCTCTCACCCTGCCCTAGCTGCACACGTGGGCCCCCTCAGCCATACCCATGTCGTGTATCCATGCCATTGTGTGACTAGCGGGCACAGCGCATATCCCCTCGGCCCACGCATCTGATGCATACTGCTGCCACATGTGGCTATGGGCACCATTTTATACCTCAGACCACAGCAGCATTATGGCACAGTGGAGGGCAGCCCATGGGAGCAATTGGTCACAGGTGGAGCTGGCCAACCTCATGGCCTGTGTCCAGCCCCATGCACCACAGCTGTATGGTCAGGCTCCATTACAGCAGCCCCATGTCGCTGTTTGGGACGGCATTGCTGCTGTGCTAGTGCAGCATACTGGGGTGGCCAGGACTGGTGAACAGTGCCAGCATCAGTATGGGAACCTCCTATGGAGGGATCCAGGTCGACTCCGATGCCTGGAGGCATGCGTCAGGCGTGGCCGAGTGCCACAACCAGGTGGGTAGGCCCAGCATGCATGTGTGCCCTGGTGCTGTACTGTGATGATCTGTGGGCTGCCTGGCATGGGTCACAGGGCAGTGGGCTGTCATTGTGTGCATCACAGGGATGCATCACCCACCGCCGCTTGCGCTGCCCTGTTGCTGTGCGGCCTGTGCCAGGCAGAGATCCACACTGTGCTGGGGGGCCTTTCCAGTGACTGTGTACTGATATGTTCCCATCCTTGTTCCATTCCCAGGCCCTGAAAATTGGAGGAGAGCTGCGGCAACTACCATAGCATGGCAGCAGGTGGCTGCAGGACCAGGAGGTGGTGCCGGAGCAGACCCAGCACCTGTGGGACCACAGAGAGCAGGTAGGCACTGGCATGGGCCTCCACATGTCTATCGGGAGTTGCTGGGGGCATGGGTCCAGACATGGCCACCTGTGCTGTGTGCTGTAGGGGCTGGGTGTTATTCACTGTGTTTGGTGCCTGCCACTGTGGCGCATCCATTGTACACGTGTGCCAGCTGTTGGTGGGGTGGGTGTACATCTGGCCACCACTGTCAGTGTTGTGGTGCTGCTTGGGCACTTTGCCATGTGACTGGCAATGCACAGTTGGGTGGCTACTATGCGGCAGGTGCCACCGATGTGCTCTGTAGTGGTGTTCCACATTGCTGGCAGGTGCAGGTCCATCCCCCTGTGGGTGGCCTGTGCAGGCCCTCTGGGGGGGTGTGTTCTCGCTGCCCTATGTGCGCAGTGGTTGGGCATGGTTCTGGCATCACTGCACTGATGGCCTGTCCTGTGCCTTCTCCTAGGTGTCTGGAGGCAGGGGAGGCTGCCACTGTATTACCAGCTGTTTCGGCAGTTGATATTAATTACATCAACTATGATGGAGACAGTGATCCAGATCCACCAGCAGGTGTTTGATGGCGGACGCCGTGGAAGACATGGGGTGGCACAGCGTGGCCGCCGCTGATGGACACCCTACCATCCCTTGTGTCCCCTGCTGTTCCTCCCCCACCAGTCCCCCTTCAAACTGTACAGTCCCTATTCCCTGTCCCCATCCCTCTCAGTCCTCTGCCTTCCCTCCCCCATATGTTTGTACATAGTTGGCTGTTATGTTCCTCAATACATTGTTTTGCCCTACTTACCTGTGTCAGTGTCTGCTTTGCAGGTGGCGTGCAGTACCATGCTGCAGTGGCCCAGTGCTTGTCCGTGTAGTGTGTATGTGATGGGGTGCCTGTTGTGCTGCTGTGCATCTCTGCTGTGTGCTGTGGTGTGTCCCACTGTGGTGGTGGTGTCCCCCCCTTTGTCAGTGGGTGTGATGTGGGGGTGCCCATGGGTGGCCTGTCAGGGGTGTGTTGTGGGTGTGTGTGCATGGCTGCATGGTCCTGGGTGTGTCCTGCTACAGTCTGGCTGTGTTGGGAGGGATGGCATGCAGCCTGCAGGGGTACCCTTGGTGGCCCTCAGTTGGCCATTGGTTCCTCTTGGTGCCTCACTACGGTGCCATTGCTGTGCATGGGGGTGGGGTTGTGGGTGCCTGTTCACACCCTGCTGTGCCCAGCTGGTAGTGGCCTCCTGTGGTCTGTCGCTATGCCCCCCTTGTTCTGTTCATGGGTCCCTCTCTGTGCCTTGACCCCCCCGTTGCTCTGCTGCTGTGGCACAACTGTGTGTGTGTGTGTGTGTGTGTGCCATGGCGCACCATTCCTTGCACTATGGCACATTGTCAGTTGCACCATTGCGCATCTGTGCCATATTCAGCTGGGTTGTGCTGGTGCACTACAGCATGTACAGTCTCTGAATATCACTCCAGTTGTGCCTGTGCATATCACATTTGCGCTGCGCTGGACTTACGCTGCACTCTAGCACAGTTCTGAATATCCAGGCCTAAATGTTTAACTCAAAATAAATGCCTGTCAGTCAGTTCATAACAGTCAGTTGTAAGTACTGACATCTATCCCCACACAGATGCCATCCCCACAGCCATGGCCCTCCAATGACAGAAAGAGACTGAGAAAATGACAAAGCCAGGTAAGAGGGTATTTTATACATATAGGACATATATGGAAAAAGATGCAACATGCTGCAGCTCAGCATTAGAATCCTATTATTTTTGCAAGCCTGCATGTTATGTCATCTTTCTAAATGAGATACACAAATAGCACATCAACAATATGCTGATGATGTAATATTTCTAAGTGAGAAATTGAGAATGAGACATATCATATAGAGGATAATATATGGGCAGCCATACACAACAAGCCTATGTCTGCATCGAGAGTTTTCTATGGCAACCAGGAACCTCGAGAGCAAAGCTCAAGAGGTTCCCTAGTTGCCACAGAAAACTAGAGATGAAGACACAGGCTTGTCTGTGTATGGATGTCTATACATTATCTTTTATAGTGTATGGGCATCCATGCCCATTTCAGACACTCCACTTCCTTTTAGTGAATTGGGGGTTGGGGGGAGGCCTCAAATTACTGACTTAATGCACTGTAGCTTTTTCTACAAGTTCAAGTAAAAAAAAAAACAGCTTCAGCTCAATTCAATAGAGGAAAGCAGTTATGTGGCAGCATTCTAAGTTGTTTGCAGTAGTGACATCACTATTGCAGCACAACAACATAGTAATGTCACTACTGCAGCACAACAAGAATATTCCAGGCATGGAATTCCATGTATAACAGCATTCCACCATACATTATATATATATATATATATATATAGTATACAGATACACCCTCCAGGATAAAGCACAGTATCACAGGTTTACTGCATGACAAAAGGGATTAACTCCCATTGAAACTGCATTGTTTACTGCAGTAACTCTACTACAGAATTCTGTAGCACTGCTCTTCATCCTAGAGGACTTCACTGTATATATATATATATATATATATATATATATATATATATACACACATATATAATCACAAATTAATATTACATATATCTAAATAGTGGTTTCACAGTAAAAATAAATTTACAACATAGCCATAGCACCCTATACAATTTACAGTATATTTAAATCACATCTTGGGTAACTCTGCCAATGTAACACATCAGGGGTAAACTTGACTGCTTAACAAACCAGATTTTCAGCTTTTTAACTTAATTGTAGTGCTAACTCCTTATTGATACTGAGTTTGCTACTGGTACTGAGTTTCAAAGTACAGGGCCATTGTAAAAGATGGTAAACCTGCCCACCTCCAGTTTGCAGTCTGGTAATTTAAATTCAATTCCCAGGACAGATCTTAGGCCATCTTTACCTGGCCTTGTTTTCAGAATTTCCAAGAACATTTTGGGGATAATTTCCCTTCCAAAATGTATACATAATAGTCAAAAGGTGCAAATTTCTCCTATCATGTAGTCTCAACGGTAGCCTGTGACAATGACGACCACAACTGAGCACTTTCAAAAAGGGTGACTCAACCATTTTGCCTATTCACAGGGCTACCACGCAGATGGGGTGACCAGATGGAGGGTCCGTGAATATAGCAACAGGATGTTTCTATATATACACATGCCCGGGGGAGAGCAAGCACGCCATGTGATGGGCAGAAGGGAAGGGAGGATTTGTGAAGCATAGTGTGGTGGTGGTGGGCTGCCGAGCTGGTCCTGTGGCATGGTGGTTGGGTGGCAGACTAGTGTTGTGAGGGTGCCAGGTTTGGTTCTGGGTGTACATTCGTTTTGTTGTACCCGGACGGTTCTTTTTTGTATTCCGCTTTAGCACCCCCCTGACATGCACCCCCCTGGAGTTGAGAATCCATTACTAGGGGGTGTGAGGGGTGCAGCCCCCCCACATAAAAAGAAAAACCAAAAGTCCCTGGCACCCTTTTGCTGTACATTGTCAAAATAGATTTTTGGTGATGTACACGTGCCCTAACGCCAATCACCTTTCCGCAATCGCCATTATCACATGGAACCATCTCAACCACTTTAGATCTCAATACAGGTCACAATGATGCACTCACTGGGGGGGGAGGCCTCGAGAATGAAGTGAGACAGCCTGTTTTATAATACATCCAGCCTGTCTACCTCTGTCACCGGTGCCCCAACATAAAGAACATCCCCATAGTCCAGAACTGGAACATTGAGTTGACTACTCTCGAACGTATTTCAGGTGACATGCAAGCTTTTAATCTGTACAGCAGACCCAATCTTTTGCCAATGTTATTCAAGGTTTTGTCTATGTGCACTTTGAATTTTAACTTGTTATCCAGCCATAAACCCAAATATTTATAATGTGAAACCTGCTGTATGCTTTTCCCTCTTCAGTTTGTATTATACTAAGGAGGAAGTAGCAATAACTTTAGTATTCCTACTAAAAAGAAGAGACTGTTTTTTTTTTTTTTGGAATACTCTGTTTATTAAGAATTTTCTCTTACAAACAGCACATACAAAACATGCATCAACAGACAATAAAGCAAATAGTCAGACAGACATCCTAAATACACTAAAAATACATATCCTATGTTAACACATAATACAAATTATCATGTATCATCTTTTGACTCATTTAGATCAACTCATTTAGATGCAGTCGAGTGTGTATTGCAATCCATGCTGTCATATATAAAAGGATACGTTAATATGTTCTAGAGAGGACGGTGCTGGGACTAGCAAACCCATGCCCTCCAGTGGTGTAGTGGAAGATAATTCCACACGAAGATATGACCTAAGAACTACCAATTATAATCCAGAGTTTAATAGAGGGCAAGTGAGTTTTCGAGGAGGCAGAAGGGGAAGAGGGGGAGGCCCAGGAGGCAGAGTAAACATGGACAACAGGATGAGAGAAGCACAGAGATAGTACCTATTTTTAATTTGAGTAAAAGACATCTAAGTAAGGTAGAACTTAAGGTATTAAGTTTGGGTTTGAGTTTGCCCCCTCACAACCTATTAACACATTTGAGTTGATGGTTGATTTACAGGCATTTTCAGAGTTTAAAATTAAAAATTTTTGGGGATCGGAAGGTACATCTAGTGAGGAAAGCAAATTGAAGCAGATATTAAACATTAAATAGTATTTTAATCCCCGATAGGAAGAAGTAATGGAATAGAATGTTTCTGTAAGATAGTTGAAAAAGAAATTATGGACCTTTTTAAAGATCCAGCCTCCCGATAGCCCCCCATAAAAATCTAAATAAAGATGAATTTCAAGCCATTAAGGAATTAAGTAGGGATAACAATATAATTATTAAACAAGCAGATAAAGGGGTGGCATCGTTATACAAGATAGGGATCAATATAAGCATATGTGCTTAAAGTTATTATCAATACAGAAAATTATTCACTATTGGATAGAGACCCCACCCTAAAATAATGAGTGAATTAAAGAATTACTGGCTGAGTTTGTAGATTTGAATTGGCTTAGAGATTGGGAAATGAGTTTGCTCATTGTAGAATTTCCTAAGATACCAACTTTTATGCTTTACCAAAAATTCATAAAGATTTGTTTGATCCTCCAGGTAGATCAATAATATCTGGATTAAGTTCAGTTTGGAACCAATTTCAAAATTTGTGAATCATTATTTGCAACCTCTAATTGAAGTTAATGCACCTATATACAGGATTCAACAGATTTTATAAGAAAATTAGAGAAAATATTACAAGATAAAGGTAATACTGAGTATTTTCTGGTTACATGGGATGTGAAGGACCTACACATCTATTCCGTATGATGAAGGTGTTAGTAACATGGGAAAATACTTAATAGAAGACCAGTAGGTAGTTCTCCCAAAACTGTACTTCTTCAAGAGTTAGCTAGATTTATTTTAAATAATTATTTTGAATTTGAGGGACGATTTTATCAGCAAGAAAAGGGACAGCAATGGGGAGCACAATGGCACCCAGCTATGCGAATGCATATATGATTATCTTTGAAGAAGAGTTTGTGTTTAATCCAATTAAGAATCTTTTTTTGAAAAGATTGCCTTTTGAAACGTTTTATTGATGACATTTTTGTCTATGGGTAGGTACGGAGGAGGAATTATATTTATTTCAGGAATTAGTAAATAATTTGATAGCAACCTAACATTTATATTGAATTTTCATAAAACTACAATACCATTTTAGATTTAGAAATAACTATTGTGAATTCAGAATGCAGTACTACACTATAGGAAACCAACAGACAGGAACACGTTACTACACAATAGGAGTTATCATGAACCCAGATTAAAACAAAGTATTCCTTTTTTCCAACTAGTAAGAGTGAAACGTAATTGTAAAAAACATGATGATTATGAATTTCATAAAAAAGAAATGTTGAGAAGGTTTGCTGAAAGAGGTTATTCACAGAAAACTTTATTTAAAGCTGATCAAAAGATTGCACTAGTAACTAGGATGGAATTATTAAATAAACAGCGTAAACAGAAGGAGCAAAGATTGGTCTTTGCAACTAAGTACAACCATAAAATGAAAGAAATTAGACAGATTTTTAATAAATATTGGTACCTTGTTGCAACAGACAACCAACATATCCAATTGTTACAAAAAAAACCTATAATTGTGTCAAAAAAGGTGAGGAACCTTAAGGACAATTTGGTACATTCACAATTTCTACGTAAGGTAGAAGATAAAACACAGTTCCTCTTGGGACCTTTACAACCCGGAATGGTAAGATGTGGGAAGTGTGCTGTCTGTAACAATACTAGTAAAAAGTTAATCTTTAAACATCTTTATTATAATTTGGAATTTAAAATCAAGGATCATATTGATTGCAATACTGAAGGGTAATTTATGTAATTCAATGCCCTGTGATAAATTATATGTAGGACAAACTAAAAGGGCATTAAAAATAAGAATAGGAGAGCATAAAAGCGATATTAGGAATAATAATGAAAAATCACCAGTAGTGGTGCATTTTAATGCAGCACAACACACAGGGGCCTCTTTAAGGTTTTGGGGATTAGATTGTTAAGCCCCATTAAGGGCGGTGATTATAAGAAATCATTAGACAGAATGGAAATGAAGTGGATTTTAATTTACATACGTTAGATGAGCAGTTGGAATGAATATTGATAGGAATTGGTTAGCTTGTACATGAAAAGCAATAAATTATCTAATTAAAGGGTTCCTTACCTTTTCATGAAATCATATTTACTTATGTTTACTCTTTTTATGTTTACTGAATGAATTTTTGTATGGTTTAAAGACTTTCTAAAATATAATTTTTATATATGTTGGTGTGTTTCAAAAATATGAGAAAATAGGTGGTGTGCATTAAAGTCAGCATAATAATGGATATTTAGGATTTATCATGTAAGAATATATTGATTTCATATTGAGTATAGATTTATTTAGGAAAGTTGAATGGTTGATTTGAAATTTAATATATTATAGTTTAAAGAAAGTTAAAGAGTTACTTATTGTAATTTTAGTCATATGATGTATTCAACTATTGCATGAATTGTTTGGGTTGTCTGAAATTTAAACTCAGTATTTGTGTTAAATGCTTAATTCAAAGTACAATTCAGTGCAGCAATTTGATTATTTCAGTATTCGTTTGGAAATATGATTTTGAAGAATACCATTATGTGTTTATATTTACTTTAGTGGCTGAATAATGTATTGAGGTATGAGAGCGCTGATATTCTTCCCTTTTTCATTGAAGAAAAAAAAAAAAGAAAAAATGAATGTTATTTCATTAGCCTCCTTATTAGACATTAGCTATTTATGCAAACAAAATAACAAAAGATTTCATTTTAAATTCATTCACCCTTTCAAATAAACATGGCTGATTGAGAAATCCATAATAAAAAAAAAAAATGTTTTTGTCGCTTAATTGATATATCGATATAACTGCTGCTTAAAGTCTATTTAAGGTTTTTTTGTTTAATTCATATTTTTCAATGCTTAGTAAAATAATTTGCCGTTTTTCATCTATATAAAAAATTTTGATAATGTTCCAATCTAGTAGGAGTTTGTATTTAAATTCATGGACTGTTAAAGAAAATAGAGGAATGGATGTGGTTAGCTGGATAAAAAGATAGCATAAATCAAAGTCCGAAAGGTGCGGAGCGCAAGGCAGCGAGTCAAACATAACATAATGAATATGCATAAGAAGGGTGTTTCCCTAACGGCACGCATAATCGCGTGAATGGTCAGAATTCACTAAGCCTATGAATATTTATGAGTCCATGACATTAGTGGCACGCATAATCTTGTGAATGGCTAGGTTTCCCCTAACTTATACATATTGATGAACCTTATGACGCTAGACATTGCGTTTTATTTTGTGCCCCAATAGTATATAGCCACGTAATTTCAAGAGTAAGCGCAAAAAGAGCTGCTATGAATGGATAATTTATCCATTTAAGACATAGCCTTTGCAGCGCAGGCGTTCTTCGTTCTAAAACATAAGAGTCGGTGTTTTACAGCCTAGGACGTGGACTCTAATGGCCACAGTATATTTTTGTTAAAATTATATTTTGGATTACTTGAAAGTTGAATACGATTCAGTATTTAGTACACATTAAATGAAACAACATTGTGGCTATTATAGCGCCTAGTGAGCGCTTGTAAATACAAACTCTTAATGAATAATTATTCGTTTTCCATATAAATTTGAGAAATCAGGACTGTTGTGAAGCAGAAAATGTACACGCTTAAGGGAGAAATATATATTATAATGATTAATTAATAATATGAAAGTAATTTGGATTTATTTTTCAAGATAGGGGACTGTGCAAAACACAATTTAATATATAAATTATATCTTTGGAATGCAGATCTCAGAGGACTAAATAGCAGCCTAGAAGAGAGGGTTAATTCAACACATAGGTATGTGGATTATTAATTTTAGAATTTGTAAATGAAGGTATGAAATGAAATTAAACTAAGTTGGAATAATTCCTAAATATAGCCATTTTTTTATTTGAATTAGGGTGAAGAGCATAATTTTAACATATAAGATTTTTGAAAGTGAGAGGACTTCTTTTGCAGGTAATTAATATAAGTTATTAAGGCAGTAGCATTTTATTTATGTTTAAAAGAGAAATTTAAGGAATTTTGTTCTCATGTAATTAGTTAATTAAATATAATTTTGTATTTATAGAAGCCCCGTGATCAAGCTGGGTGCAGCGAAACGTAGGGGCCCATACTGCAAATAAAAGCACAAGTTTAATGAATGGATTGGCGGTGACTCCATTTTTCTTTATTGAAAACATGCTGTCATATATAATCAAGTATTTGCCCACACCATAAAATATCCAGGTAGACTATTTCATTCTATACACAGTACTAGTGTCAGATAGCACATCTCTAGGAATAGCAAGTCGATATCTAGTAAAAGAGAGCCTATTCTGGGGCCTAAATATTGAGCCCTGTATGAAGCATCAGATTTTCAGACATACTCAGGGATGCCAGAAAGGGGGTCCACTCTCTCAGGAACAGCTCCTCTTTATCTCTTACAGCCCATGTGAGTCTCTCTAGTGCAAGAGAGCGGATAACCATTCTCCGCCATTCCGTTACCGTAGGCCCATTTCCCGTGACCCAAGTATTCTGTATACAGTGCCTTGCCATTACTAACAAAACTCTTATCCATCTCAGCAATGGCAGCCACTCCTCCTCCCCTTCCACTACCCCTACTCCAAACAAGCAAACCAGTGGATCCCGACTCAGCCGTCCCCTGCCACCTTGTTCGCCTCCTGCACTAACCCCCCCCAAAATTTGACCAGGAATGGACATGTCCAGAAGCAGTGGAAGAAGGTGCCCAATCCTCTGTTACACCTCCGGCACAGAGGTAACACCGCAGGATGTGCTCTATGGACTGCCACCGGGGGCCAGTATATTCTATGCAAAAATTTATAGAAAGCCTCCTTAAACTTGTTACACACCATAATCCCTTCCGGCATCCATAAGACTATCTTCCAGTTCTGCTCCAATATTTGTTGCCCCAAATCCCTCTCCCAGAGAACCCTTGTGGCCTCCGTCAGATCTGGTAAGTTCTGTTTATCTTGTTTAGCCACTTTCCCAATAAATCCTTTGGGATCTGAGACCGTTTTTTTATCATTCAAACTCAGTAAATGTTCCTCAAAAAAAGCTTGCAGTTGGTCAAAAGCATTCTGCAATGTTATTTGAATATACTCAGTAGAATGTCCTTCCACATAGATGACTTTGTCATCTGCCCAAAGATCATAATTAATTGCTGGGTCTTCAAAATGTAGTTCATGTACATAAATATTGAACAAAAGTGGTCCCAAAATGGAACCCTGGGGGACTCCTGTTTTGATCATAACAGTGTTAGATTTGAATGTCCCTAGCTCTACCAACTGCCTACATACCTTAATATATGTTTCAAACCATTTTATCTCAAACCTAAATAGACCTATTTTGTTCAGCCTAGTCAGGAGCAGATCATGATGTAAGGCATTGAAAGCTTTCAATAGGTCTATAAATATAGCACCTATCACTAACCACTAGATTGAAGGTCACTAACAACTTTAATTGAAGCTGAAATAGTACTGTGGGTGGCTCTGAAGTCCAGTTGGTATTTATTTAACATATTGTTCAGATAAAAATGCCTTTTTAGTTGGCCAGAACATATCCCTTGAAATATTTTTGATAACTGTGGAAGTAGAAATACTGGTCTAAAATTACTTATTTATATCATATTTGGGGCCTATCTTTCAGATTGATAATACTTTAGTGATTTTCCAGTCATCTGGAAATTTGCATACTTTGAGCAATAAATTAAAAATATACATTAAAAGGTATGCAATACATGGAGTAGCATATTTCAAGAGTCTTGATAGAATTTTATCCAGGCCTGCAGCCTTGGAAATGTTAATTTTTAATAATGCGTCTCTGACGTCCTGCACAGAAATGGTAGAGAACTGAAATCTAGGTTTTATTACGGAACCATTTTTATCAGGATCTATAGAAAATTGCTTTGGATCCCTGTTACCAATATCAGTCTCAGAGTTACTCATACTCATAGTTTCAGTTCCCATATTAATGAAATGGTTATTAAATTTAGCTACTACCATGTAGCTCAATGGGACCATTTATCCTTCAATCTGAAACTTGGTAGTGTATCATTCTTTGTTCCTGATAGTTCTGATATCACTTTCCAAAAGTTCCTAGGATTTAGTTGCATATTATTATTTAATTTTTGTTTAAGATACTTTTGCTTAACCAATTTTATTTCATGTGTATATTTGTTTCTGGTCCACCTATATATCAATCCCAGCCTCCCTGTGATTTTGTTGTCTTTGCCTTATGTAATTTTTTATCCCTATCCACCTTGAGTTTGTATAAATCTGAATTACACGATTTCATATTAAAGCTCTTAACCTTCTTTTGTCTTAAAGTTACATGTTTGTCACAGATCCACATGAATTCTTGCTGAATAAAAGCCCCGGCTTCATTAGCAGTTGGAACGATCAAGTAGCAATCAGTCTAAAACAAGCACTGTGTATTGTAGTCACACAGTCAGTCAGTCAGATAAATTGAATCAGTCAATTATTGTTATACACTGCCGTCTATTCCCAATACCCATGTGGATACTATCAATTCCAGTCAATAATATTTGCTAGGCCAGTGGAGACATTTTGCAGTGTTCTCTGTCAAAACAGAGTGTGCTTCACTGTTCAAATGGTATATATTTCAATACACGTTGAACATGTATCATATCTACGGTATATGGGAGGCCTATGAAAGACTGACAGTCACTCGCATGACTTACAGTAGACCGACACTGTTTGCCTGACAATCACTTGCCTGGCGGTACAAATTTGCCTGTGAGGGTAGTGATTATATTTAAGTATGGGGGTGTGTGTGTGTGGTGGTGGGGGGCAACCGCACCAAAACGTAAAATCACCTATGCAGCGAGCAAATTTCTGTTGGGCAAACAGTGTTGAGCTATCATAAGCCATGCAAGTGACTGTCAGTATTTTGTAGTAAATCCACAGTATATTACATTGTTTTCTGTCTATGGTACTACACACCCTCTTACTCTGTTCATTGTATAATATTACTATAAAGTGTATATGTGGCAAATTGTTGCAATAGTGTTCTTACAAATGCTTTATTCCTGATAACATAGGAGGGAAAAAGCATGATGTGATTTCCAGTCATCAGTCTGTTATTTCTTCAGTGAAGAAGCAGAAATCATTCTGAGTATATCTCGCATACTACTAATTTTGCAATTTATTCTGCTGCATCAGTCGATGTTAGTGATGTTTCTTGCTGTCAGTATGTATCAGTATGTAACTAGAAAAGAATGTGTTTATTCTTAGAACAACCACTAGTATCTTCAACCATTTCCAAAAGTAATCTTCTGTGATATTTTTGTAATGATTGGAACTATATTTGGAGGGCTGTACCATCTGAAATTTGAAGTTTGAATTTTATTTCTTTAGACAGGATAAGGCACTAAGCAAAACCTGTTTTCAGGGTCATCCTGTAAATACACTCACAATACATAAAGTTGCTTAAAAATAAACATATACTATATACAATAAAATGTTGAGAATTAATAACAAGAACATAAAAACGGATTCCATTTAGAAACAACTGCCTTGAAACTGAAGGGTGTGTCCATATGTTGCAATTTTGGAGTTAGAGAGTTCCAAGTAGTAGCAGCAATATGATCGAAAATCATTTGTCCATATTTTGTGTTTGTCCAAGGAATTTTTAAGCCTCTGCCAGTAATGTCCCATAAGAAATAAGAAGATGATACCATGATTAATCTTTTCTAAAGGTACCATGGAGTAAAACCTTTCAAATGTTTGAAAATAAAAATGCATAAAAAGTGTCTCCATCTGTCTGTTCTCAAGAGCTGTCCAGTCCAGCTGGAGTAATAGTGAGCAGTGATGAAACACTGAAGACAGACCTACCAAAGCCAAAACAAATCTGGTCAAACAGTACTGCAGCCTGTCTGATTTCTGAAGACTATTTTTTTTAACTCTATGTTTATTATTTACTCAGATAAACACGCAGTTACAGTTTCCATATGCCAGACATCACAAAAATGTACAGGAGCCATCTAATGGCACAGGATACCAAAATATCAGCACAAAGGTGATGGATATGGGGGAAACCATAAAATATCAGATAGACCAAGCTACCGTAATCGATTATGGGAAATATGACCAAGGTCACGACCTTCGCTCTTGTGTCCCTTGCCGTATAATGTTTATGTCTACAGAGAGCACAAAGTTTTGGGGAGACTTCAGTACAAATCTTCTTGATATGGGCATCAAATTTCAATTCAGAATCAGCCCAGACCCCTAAATATTTATAAGAATTTACCTGTTCAGTTATAGGTCCCTTAACTGAGTGTATCTCAAGTTTGTCTAAAGAGATGCTGCTCCTCCCTGCCCCAGACCTAAACAAGATGAAGTTATTTTTCTTCTCATTAAGAACAAGCTTATTATTCATCAACCAGTATTCCAGCATATTAAATTTGGACTAAAAATTTAATTCCACACTGTATCGGTCTTTGGCAGGGAAGAGCAGGACAGTGTCATCAGCATACAGTTTCACTGCATGCCTAGTAAACAACTTTGTGCGATCATCAATAAATATAACAGACAAGAGCAGCCCCAGAATTGATCCTTGTGGCATGCCTTTATTCACTGATGTAGCTTCAGATATAATTCCCCAAACAACCATCATATGGGAGCGGTTATAAAGGTAGGATTCAAACCATTTTAGTACAGCTTGACTAAAGCCATTTATAGTCATTTTCTGCAATAACAGTGGATAATCCATTGCATCAAAATCCTTAGATAGATTCACAAATACTGCCCCCACACACTGTTTATTTTCCACTACGTGGGAGATGGTGTCCACGAAGTCTACCAAGGCTGATTGTGAGGAATGTAATGGCCTGAAGCCAGACTGCTGGGAAGAGAGGAGATTTTACTCAGACAAGTACTGTAGGCATAGAACAGTTTGTGAATTGCTTTTCCAATAACTTGGATACAATGGAATGCAAAGCTACTGGTCTATAGTTTTTTTATCTGAGTGGACTTTTGAGTGGACATTTTAACTGTTAATCATAGTAACTTCATTTTTTTTTAAATAAAAGCCTGGCATCTGATCAACATGTATAGACCCTAATGAAACAGTTCTGTGTTGCTACATGTTGTGACACTTGGACAGACGGTTCTGATTAACCTACAGTATGCTTTTTGTAATATAAAAATGTGTTATTGAATGTCTCTCATGAGAAATGCTGACAGTCTGTGGAATGACAACCCCCCTCCCAAGTTTAAGATAAAAGGTGTTACCTGGAAGGCCAAGAGATAATTACAGGCTAGAGGAGACTTAAAATTTAGGATCTCTCTTTTATGTGACTAATTGCAGCTTGCTAGATGACAAGATATATCATAAACTTTTATAATGTTCAGAGGAAACACAGTAGAATTCACATGGTGATACAAAGCATGTTGCACCTCCGTGAGATCTGACAGAGACACATAACAAGTCCCTTTGATGTCCTGGAAAGGAGAAGCTGATCATAACATCAAAGAAAGTCATATGAGAAAATGAGTTGTGCTGAGATCACAGAATTTACCTTTGATAAGACATCCTGTTTTGCATAGATATATATTTTTTATATTCTGACAGGAAGGAGCTAGGTGACCTCATGCAAAGAGGTTGGCAAAGTCCGTTTTTAAACAGTATTCTGTTTTCCATTTTGACACACAAATGTTTGGACTCTGAAAGAGAAACATCTACAGCATTGTGAAATAAGAATACCTTAGAACAGGCAAGTCTGAGTGTATTAGTGGTAGGAATCTGCACTTTCAAAGTTGTTTTGTTTAAGTGATTTGTATGTTTTGTTATATATGGTTCTGTATTTACATTTTACATTTTTTTATCTATTTTGAAGTAAACCTCTACTTTAGAGACTACTTGATGTGCCTTTGAATTTCTTTTTCTTGACAAAGGAAGCATACATGGTTAAAGCTGACACTGCACAAAGTTTACTGGTTTTACCAAAATGGGAGAAGGTAAGAATTTATTCTGAGGTCTTTGATAGAGTTTTAAAGGTTCATTTTGTATGCCTGGTTAGGTGCCCATAGGTAAAAGATATCTGGCCCCCCCCCAAAGAGCAGAATTAGCTGAGCCTGTACATTGGGTACGCTAACAAAAGGTTCACAGTTTGAATCCCTCCAAGACTTGAGACCAAAGGTTGATTCGAACCCATGAAACAGACAGGAGGGTTACCCTGTTTCTGTTAACTGTTCACAAGACTGCGCTCAGAGGTTGGCACTTTGGGAGTAGAGGGCTGACCTGCTGAGTGGGTTTGTGACAGATTGCTTGTCAGTGGTGCAAAAAAGTTTGTTATTACAAGCTTTTATTGTTCAGTGTGTCAGCTTGAGACCATCAGCTCACTTGCAAAGAAAGAAAAAGTGATTTATTTTTAAAAAAGGAGACAGAACTACATCACTTGGCATACAGTCAAGTTCCTACCCATTTAATTTTTTTTTCTAAAGTGCAAGTCAGAGTAGCCATAGTTAGGGAAGAATATGGCTTCCAACTACAGCAGGCACACCATAGACTACTTAAAGCAGTTGTGCGGGGACAGAGGAGTCCTGTTCGAGGTGAAAGCCACCAAGCAGAACCTCATAGATGCCCTGATGGTAGCAGATACCCAGAGCAGTGAGCCATAGACAGTGACTGAAAAGGACCAAAGCTCGAGTGTGGTAAGGCTAGCGGCCAATGCAGTGTCCAGATCTGATGAGGAGGGCAACAGGGCCACTGTCAGTGAAGGGCCACAGCAGCAGGGGAAGGTCACCAGTATCCTGGATCCAGAAGTACTCAGGCTACAAATTGAGTTGCACAGAATGGAGCTGGAGTTCCAGAGGGAGCAGGATCATGAACAGTGGGAGACAGACCATGAGGCAGAATGAGAACGCAGAGGCAGACCATAAGAAGTGTGAGCACCAGCGAGCTGCAGAGGAAAAGAGGGAGCAAGAACGCTGAGATGCAGACCGTGAGGAGCAGGAGCGCCAGAGGCAACATGAACTGGAGAAGCTACGACTCCAACCAGTGGCACCAGAGCATGTAAGTGGCTTGGGTTTAACTGGGACTACAGGACTGGGTTACAAATATAATTCCAAGCTGATAGCTGAATTTAAAGAGGGGGAGGACATGGATGCCTTTTTGAATTCTTTTGAAAAAGTTTGTATTCAGGCTAAAATTCCTAGAGAGTCCTGGAGCTTCCAGCTATCCCCACTACTTACCAGGAACTTCGGGATGCATTGGGTCAAATGGACAATGAGGACAGTGATGATTACTGCAAACTTAAAGCTGCCCTGTTAAAAAAATGTGAATTAATTGCTGAATCATACACAGCTAAATTCCATAAGCTCAGGAGAAGCCCTGACATGAGCTACAAGGAGCTAGCCATGAAACAACATCAGTTTTTAAAATGTTGGTGGGAAGGAATTGGAGCAAACTCTGTTGATAAAATTGAAAATGTGATTTTGTTAGAACAGTTTTATTGGGCATGCCAAGCAGAGTTAAAAACCTGGCTGGAGGACCTAGATCCCAAAACAGTGTAAGAGGCTATTGAGCTCTCAAACCGCTATGCCAAGAGCAGACCTGCTCTGAGAGTGAATGGGGCAGATGTGGCAGTGCAGAAAGGGAAAAGCGCACCTTCAGGGCAGCTAAAACCCTCACTGCCTCCACTGAAACCAGTTAGCCCCAGGTTTCAGAGAAAAGATTTATCTGAAAAGAGAAGTGAATGTTGGTTATATAAAGAAACTGAGCATATTGCCAGACAGTGTCCCAAAAGAATGAGCAATAATATGCAAAATGACACTAGAAAAGAAATGGGTTGTTTGTGTGTCCCTGGAAGCATGCCTATGAACATGAGGGATCGCATGCACCCAGTCACGGTGAATGGTGTACAGATGCAAGGGTTAAGAGACACAGGGGCATTCTTGACATTGGTAAAAGGGTATATAGTAGAATATGGTCAGCTTATACCCAATAAATACATCACTGTACAGGACTTTACTGGTGAGGCGAAAACATTGCCCCTCGCCAGTGTTCTGCTAGACTGGGGTGAAACAGGGGGAACTGTGCAACAGGTGGCTGTAGCCAAAACCTTAGCAGTGAATGTGATCCTGGGCAACAATTTAAAACAGGAGATGGTGTGTGCAGTTACCCATAGCCAAGTGGCAAGGGAAAATTGTAGTTCCCTGAACCCCACAGAAGCCATTGTGGAAACCACTGAGTGGCTGGTTCCCCAGCCTGTGTCTTCTGATATGGAGGCTAACGAAAAGGGGTAGAAATTTCACCGGTAGCAAGTAACCACACAGCTACAGAGGGTTACTCCAAAGATGGAAGGGTGACCCATTGTCAGAGGGTTGGGATTAACAGTGATCCTGAGTGCCCTGATGCTAGTGCTAGGGACCCTAGTTTAGCGACTGAAGGGGACCAGTCTCATGCCTTGGGAATGTGTGAGGGGTTTGCAGCTGCTCAGAGAAGTGACCCTAGTCTAGAGAAGCTGATGGCTTGGGCAGACTCAGATGGTCCACAGGGAGGTGACGGCAGACATAAGGTTTATTGGGAAAATGGGCTTATATATATACTCAGGCAGTACAGACAGAAGGAGGGGTGCTAGGCAGGCAGCTTGTCATTTCCCAGGGGTATCGTGAGCAGTTGCTCAAGATTGCACATGATATTCCCTTGTCTGGTCATCTGGGAATTGCACACATGATGCAGCAGTTGGCCCAGAATTTCTACTGGCCTAACTTCACCCAGCAGGTACAGGAGTATTGCAGATCTTGTCACTGGTGCCAAGAAATAGGGAAAGTGGGCAAGAAAACCCAAGCAGCCCTGATTCCATTGCCCATAGTGGAGGAGCCATTCCAGAGGGTGGGAATGGATATTGTCAGGCCTTTAAATACCCCCAGCTCCTCAGGGAAGAGATTTCATCCTGACTGTGGTGGATTATGCCACCCAGTAATCAGAGGTAGTCGCCCTATCCTCACTGAGGACAGACAAAGTGGCAGATGCCTTATTTGGGATTTTCTCCCATGTTGGGATTCCGCAGGAGGTTATCACTAATCGAGGGGGTTCCTTCATGTCGGACCTGATGAAGTGTTTATGGGAGAAGTGTGAGGTGGTACAGAGATGCATGACTCCGTATCACCCACAAGCCAATGGGCTTGAGGAATGATTCAATGGTACCCTAAAGTCAATGCTCCATGTGTTTGCTGAACATCATGGGAGGGACTGGGAGAAATACCTTCCCTACCTGTTGTTTGCATACAGGGAGGTGCCCGAAGAGTCAACAGGATTTTCCCCCTTTGAACTCTTATATGGACACCAGGTACGTGGCACTCTAGACTTGATCTGGGAGGACTGGGAGGGCAAGCATGCCACCCAGGGAACTCCCATTGTGAATTATGTCCTTAGGTTTAGGGAAAGGCTGAAGGAGCTTATGGGGACAGTCCATAGCAACCTGGCAGCTGCCCAACAGAAACAAAAGGTGTGGTATGACCGCAGAGCCAGAGCTCGCTTGTACATGGTAGGTCAGGAAGTCATGGTCCTTGTTCTGGGCCGGAAAGACAAGCTGCAGGCTAAGTGGGCAGGACCATACAAAGTGGTTAGGAAAGTAAATGTCATGAGCTACATTATAGAGTTACCTGACAGAAGACAGACAGAAAGTATGTACCATGTCAACATGATGAATCCATATGCAAATAAGGCTGACATGGTGTTTGCAGTATGTCATCCTGGGAAGGGGACAGATGAGGAAGACCCCCTTCTGGACTTGCTGGAGAAAAGTAAGTGGGAGTCCTCTGTGGAGGCAGTTAAATTGTTTCCCTAGCTGACCCCGGACCAGATCCAGAAAGTAAGGGAGGTTTTAGCAGACTTTGCCCCATTGTTTAGCACCAAGCCTGGACTAACCCCCTTAGCGACGCACAATGTGGAGACAGGGACACAGACACCCATACAGTGAACAGCATATCGGGTGTCAGAGGCTGTCCCAAAGGACATTAGGAGGGAAATGGAGGAGATGCTAGATTTAGGGGTAATCCAGAGATCCCACAGCCCCTGGACCTCACCTGTAGTCCTTGTGCCTAAGCCAAATGGCTCTACTCATTTCTGTGTGGACTATCATGGACTGAATGCAGTCATGAAGTCAGATGCCAACCCGATGCCCCAGATGGATGAACTCCTGGACAAGTTGGGAGGGGCGACCTACCTTATGATGACTGACCTGACCTAGGGGTATTGGCAGGTAGAGTTGACAGACAGAGCTAGGAAGAGGTCGGCCTTCATCACTGCGATAGGCTTATTTGAATTTAAAGTAATGCCTTTCGGAATGAAGAACACCCCGGCCACTTTCCAAAGGTTGGTGAACCAGGTGTTAAATGCTGCTGAGTAGTACGCCGTGGCATACCTGGATGACATTGCCATCTTTAGTACCAGCTGGGAGGAACACCTATCCCACCTTAGGGAAGTGCTGGGCAGGATACAGAGGGCCGGGCTCGCTGTCAAAGCCGGGAAGTGCCAGGTGGCCATGGGAGAAGTGGCATACCTCGGGCACGTGGTAGGCCGAGGACAGCTCCATCCTAACCAAATAAAAATAGAGGTAATCCAGGCATGGCCCAGAGCAGAAACACAGAAGTAGGTGTGAAGTTTTCTAGAGACAGCAGAGTACTACAGGAAATTTGCACCCAATTACAGGACCCTGGCTGCTCCCCTATCTGACCTGACAAAGAAAAGGATGCCAAAGAAAATTACCTGGGGACCAGCCTGTGAGGAAGCCTTTTGCAAACTAAAGGAGGCACTGTGCCATGCTCCTGTTTTGACAAGCCCTGACTATAGTAAATCCTTTATAGTTCAGACTGACGCCTCAGACATGGGTATTGGGGCAGTACTGAGTCAGACATCCAGCCAAGGGAACGATCACCCAGTAGTGTACTTGAGAGGAAGTTACTTCCCAGGGAGCAGGCATACTCTACTGTGGAAAAAGAATGTCTTGCCATAGTGTGGGCCCTAAACAAGTTGGAGCCATACTTATATGGGCAGCAATTTGTAGTGCAGACTGACCACAACCCCCTGGTTTGGCTGATGCATATGGGGAAAAACAATGGTAGATTGTTAAGATGGAGTCTTGCTTTGCAAGGGTATGATATGACAATTCCACATAGGGCTGGAGCCAAAAATTAGTACTCTGATGGGCTGTCTCGTGTGTACAAGGAGTGAACTTATTTGGGAAGTGCATCCCATGCAGGGGATAGAGCCCCCAAATTCATTCTAGGTGGGGAGGAATTGTAACACTTGGACAGCTGGTTCTGATTAACCTATGCTTTTTGTAATATAAAAATGTGTTATTGAATGTCTATCATGAGGGATGCTGATAGTCTGTGGAATGACAACCCCCCTCCCAGGTTTTAGATAATAGGTGTTACCTGGAAGGGCAAGAGATAATTACAGGCTAGAAGAGACTTAAAATTTAGGATCTCCTTTTTATGTTACTAATTGCAGCTTGCTAGATGCCAAGATAGATCATAAACATTTATAACGTTCAGAGGAAACACAGTAGAATTCACATGGTGATACAAAGCATGTTGCACCTCCGTGAGATCTGGTAGAGAGACATAACAAGTCCCTTTGATGTCCTGGAAAGAGGAAGCTGATCATAACATCAAAGAAAGTCATATGAGAAAATGAGTTGTGCTGAGATCACAGAATTTACCTTTGATAAGACATCCTGTTTTGCATAGATATATATTTTTTATATTCTGACAGGGAGGGGCTAGGTGACCTCTTGCAAAGAGGTTGGCAAAGCCAGTTTTTAAACAATATTCTGTTTTCCATTTTGACACACAAATGTTTGGACTCTGAAAGAGAAACATCTATAGCACTGTGAGATAAGAATACCTTAGAACAGGCAAGTCTGAGTGTATTAGTGGTAGGAATCTGCACTTTTAAACCTGTTTCGTTTAAGTGATTTGTATGTTTTGTGATATGTGGTTCTGTATTTACATTTTACATTTTTTTATCTATTTTGAAGTAAACCTCTACTTTAGAGACTACTTGGTGTGCCTTTGAATTTCTTTTTCTTGACAAGGGAAGCATACATGGTTAAAGCTGACACTGCACAAAGTTTACTGGTTTTACCAAACTGGGAAAAGGTAAGAATTTATTCTGAGGTCTTTAATAGAGTTTAAGGGTTCATTTTGTATGCCTGGTTAGGTGCCCGTAGGCAAAAGATATCTGCTTCCCCTCCTGAAGGGCAGAATTATCTGAGCCTGTACATTGGGTACGCTAACAAGAGGTTCACAGTTTGAATCCCTCCAAGACTTGAGACCAAAGGTTGATTGGAACCCACAAAACAGACAGGAGGGTTACCCTGTTTCTGTTAACTGTTCACAAGACTGCGCTCGGAGGTTGGCACTTTGGGAGTAGAGGACTGACCTGCTGAGTGGGTTTGTGACACATGTATATACATGTCGATATGATATGTTGTTAAAAATGACAGCACTTAGAAAATGTAGTGAACCATGTTATGTTTTATATTACTAAGAAACATTTTATGTTTCATATCAATATATGGTTGTTGTAAAGATAGCTTACCACCACTTAGCTGACTCAAAGCTTTCATTAAAAAAAACATTAGGGCCTGGATATTCAAAAGGGTTGCGCCATGCGAATAGGTTGCTATATGCTAACTCCAAAATGCTTCATTCTGCGATATTCAGAAGGGCCAGTTGCGCCTCACCGAAACATGCTGAGCAACAGCGCAATGGAAATGAAGGCACGCGAAACCGAAGGGGGCGGGTCCATGCATAAAGTAGCGAACGCGATATCCGAACACTCTGCGCACGCGCAAGAGTGGCTCAGCCGGAAGTTGCGAAGGCACCGATTTGAGCCAAAATAAAGAGCTTCAAGGAAGCGGCGCAAGAACCCTAGCAGGCCGCAGCTGGGGAGAGAGACAGAGAGAGAGAGAGACAGGAGCTGGAAGGGCAGAGGGACAGTGGGTCCAGGAGGACAGAAAGGCCAGTGGGGTGCCGGTGCAGTGGAAGCAGCAGTGGGGGCAGCGGAAGCACAGGAACAGCAGCCGGGGGGCAGAAGCCGGGAGATGGACAGTGTCAGCTTCCACATGGAAGCTGTAATGAGGGGTGAGACACCATGCTGCAGGGGACATGGCGCGAGGGGCCTGGCTGGCGAGTGCCTGACAGGCGGTAGTATTGACCGCATCAGCTTCGAGCTGTACACAGACGCGATTGTGGCCCGCACCGCCTGAACAGGGCAATACTGAGACGGCTCTGTGAGCTGTGCAGTGATGTGATGCAGGCACCCTCAATGACGGAGTCATGCTCTGGTCCGGTGGAGACCAAGGTGACAGCCTGCATGTGCCTGCTCACCACGGCACCTTCCAGAGGCCGACAGGGACAACACAGGCATTACACAGTCAGCCACGCCACGCATCCTCACCCACCCTCAGCGACTGCCGCCACATGCTGCAGAGTACATCCATTTCCCCAGCACCACGGCAGAGCCGCATAGCAAACATGCAGGAGTTCACAGGGTAGCACATATGCCTGGCATGCTAGGGGCCATAGACTGCACCCATGTGGCCATTCGCGACGCCCACCTGGCCCCGACGGCCAGGCTTATCGGAACCGAAAGGGCTTTTCCAGTGTCAACCGCCAGGTGGTGTGTGATGCCACTGGGCGCATTATCAATGTCTGTGCCACACACCTGGCGAGCACATGATGCCTTCATGTGGCACCAGTCTGCACTGTGCCATCGATTCGAGAGTGGGAACATCCCCACGGGTCATCTAGTGGGTGAGTACACATGTATGGAATGCAAACCCTGGGCAAGGGTGGAATGACACAGGTGCCAGTAGTGGCACACAAGGATATGGCCAATATGGACCTGACATGACACTGATCTCCACTATCTCCACACAGGTGACTGCGGATACCCACTCCGTCCCTGGCTGCTCACCACCGGCGCCCCGCGACCCCAGCGCAGCTATGTTTCAATGAGGCACATGCCGCAACACGTAACATCATAGAGCGGGTGTTTGGGATGCTCAAGGCACGCTTCCGATGCCTGGACACCTCCGGCGGAGCCCTACAGTACAGCCCCCAAAAGGCCTGTGGGATATTCCTGGCCTGTTGCATCCTGCACAACATGGCCAAAGACCATGGGATAGCCATACAGGTCCAAGAGGGGGACAGCGATGGGGACACCAGTGGCGCTGGTGATGTGGGTGATGAGCAGCCCCCCCTAGGACGGAGGGACCCCCGACTGACCCGGCAGGCCCAGCTGCACTGGGACACCATTGCAGAAGAGCACTATGCCCAACACAGGTAAGGCAAGGGGACATGTGCAGGCAACACTGTCCATGCAAAACCACAGGCACACAGGGGAACACACCGCGGCATGAAGGTCAGGGAGTGTGAAGGTTCCAGGCATACCAACACACCAGCAGAGAGGGTGAGCACACATATGGAGACACACACACACCAGGCAGCATACATGGGCAGCAGCACAGCACTGCGGAAATGACATTGCCAACACACAGCACCACCTACCACCCCCACCACCTGGACTGTCACGACGTGTGTCAGGACCTGGGCACCTTGCACCTTGGTGTACAGTGCATGCAGGCATCATCATGCACACGCACCTGTGGACAGCAGTTGGGAGAGTGTGCAGGTGGTCCGGTGTCAGCAGTGAGCAGAGCACCCAGCAGTGCACTGCCCACCATGACACACATTGCACACAGGGCAGCACCAGACAGGGCCTGCACTGGGAGACAGCTCAGTAAGGTAGCACTGTCCCACGGCCACCACGGATGGCATGGGCGGCCCCGCCATGGCCCAGCAGCACTGGCAGGCTGAGCAGGGTCACATCGGGTGCGCTGGTGCACCACCGGGTCCCACTACGCCGCCAACCTTGCCAAGCACAGGGTCTGCATCCCGCTAAACAAACTTGCACCAGGGGTGCTCGATGCCCACAGCAGAACCCGTGTCGACAGTCCTGGTGTCGCACGACGCTGAACGGGAGTGGAGAGTGCACTGTGTGGGTGTGTGCAGCTAGGGCACCTAACAGTGGCCACGCGTCCGCTGACAGAGACCACTGCCGGGTCAGTCTGTCAATGGCAGCGTCACATCTGTCTCAAGATAAGGACCAGCTCAGCTCGGTCCCAAGCACACTTACCGCTTATGCCACTCCACGGACACAGACAGTGCACTCCACGACTTGCAACCCGCCCTGCAGCTGTACCGACTCCTGCAGCAGGCGGTGTGCGCATCCAATGGGTACACTGCCCCAATGGCATCGCGGACCCCAGGGTGTGGATCTGTCCTGCTGCACAGCACCCTTGAGGGTGGGCGCTGGTTCGCCAGGACCAGGTATGGGCGGATCAAAGAGCGGTGGACATGTGCCACTGCTTGACACTGTACCCCCAGACCTGGTGTGCGACTGCTGCTGCTGCTCCTCCAACTGCTGAGCCCCCAGGTCCACCTGTTCCACCTCCATGCTGACAACAGTTCCAGACACCTGCACAGCCACTGGTGCTGCCCCACCGGTGCTGACAGGCACAGCCTGGGACTGTGCCAGCATGCTGGTACACAGGTGTGAACCAGGAAGGCCCAGGGGCACGTGCTGGCCTGCCATGTGTCCGTCATGGGACACACACCTATCACTGCCCATTGCAGGCCTGCTATCATCAATGGTGAAGGTGCTGCCACTGCCAGTAGCACAGCATGCTGGCATACCTGCATGCCAGACTGCTGTGACACAGGCTGTGCACCCCTGCACCAGAGTCACCGACACTGAGTTGTCGGCCCAGCCTGCATGCTGCTGCAGTGCCTGCAGGCTGGTGGCGGAGGTGGATGGTCCTCCTCCACGCCCAGCAGGTCTGCCTCACTGTCTGGACCCACCACCACCACCGTCCCCTGCAGACGAACAGGATCTGTAACAGAAAGAGAGTACATGAGTGCATGTGAACAACAGCCCCCCAACAACACCACCATGTCATACCTGCAGTGATGGGCTTCCACCTGTCTGGAATCCTCCGCCAGGCACGCCCGCAATAGTTTCGGCTGCATGGCGCGACCAGTGTCTCCTCTGTAGGGGTCAGCTGCAACACCACTGGTGGGTCCCCACCAGTGCCAGCATCTGCCGCCCTGAAGGCTGCCACCTTCTCCTTCAGCCTCCTGCGGTCAGTCCCCATCTTCTTCCTGCATTCCTGCATGGAGGCTGGTGGCTTTGTGCAGGTTGACGTCCGAGATACCCCTCCCATGCAGCTGCACGCTCCTGAGGGGTGCCCTCCAGTCCACTCAATAGTGGCTCATCCTCCAGGTAGGCCTGGAAGGGGCTCTGTCTCTGCCAGCGGTGAAGTTCGGCCTCCCATCACCCGCCGCCACACCCTCAGCTTTGCTCTGGTCAGTCATGGTGATCTGTATGGGTGGAAGTGGACACCTGTCACTGTGCAGTCAACAGCATTACCCATGAGCATAGTGCGGCCGGGGAGGAAGCCCCCATTTCCTCTCATGGCAGATACTGATAGAAAGGGTGCCCTTTGTCCTTTCTAGTGCCCATTTCATGCTCAGCCCCTCAGCCTTTATCATCCTCCGCCCATGAGCATTGTCCTGAGCATCACACAGCATGTAACTCACCTCACCTGCAGTAACCAAATCTGGCCAGCACAACCCACTGTCGCATTTTTATAGCGCAACACATGCAAATGAGGTGTGGCTCAACTTTAATGACATGCTAATCGTGCCACTGCGCCTTTGAATGGCTGATCGGATGATTTGCATATGTCGGTTGAATATCACGCGACGTTGCGCTTTGGCGCACTACGGAAGGTCCGGCTGAGCCAATGGCGCAGGTTTGTGGCTGCATGCCACACTGCATTGCGCATGCCCAGACAGTTTACGCATGCGGCTATCGCGCTGCAGACCTGCTGAGTGCGATAGGCGATTCAGGCCATGGCCACCATTGTGCCAGTGGCACTACAGCACTGGGCACTATATGGCGCTGTGGCACTACTGCGCGATAGTCCACTGTGGCTGGTGCGTATCTCTGCAGTCGCACAGGATGCCTATATGACTGGTGGCGCTGTGAGTAGCCTTGCGTCATTGCCGTGACCTTGTGTATGGCCTCTGACCCCTGGCGCTGTTTGCATGCCATGTGTACGTCCCTATTGCTCTGTCCGGTGACAGCGCTATGTACAGTGATGGCGCTGCTCGAACAGCGCGATTGGAGCCTGTGGTGGTCTATTGCACAACAACTCCACGTGGGGTTACGGCACAGTGGGGCGCCATATTGCCTGCTGTAAAGTTGGTGCCATGGCACGAGGAAGGGCAGTGTCCTGGAGCCAGCTGGAGGTGGCCAACCTGGTGGCCCTGGTGGAGCCCCACTGTGAGGCACTGTATGGTGAGGCCCCCCTCACCATGCCAAGGACACACATGTGGCAGCAAGTGGCCACTGACCTGGTGGAGGTCACTGGCCAGGGCCGGTCAGCTGAGCAGTGCCGGCACCGGTACAGTGACCTCCGCCGGAGGGAGCCGGAACTTTTGCCGGCTGCGGTCGCGTGCCAGGCGGGGCGTAGTCCCTAGGCCAGGTGAGTGTACCATCTATGCACCTATATTCTCTGTAGGGGTGTGTGTGTGTGCTTGGGTGGCTGTGCATAGGTGCAGCTCGGACACGGTTGGCTGTGTCAGTGTGCAGCTGTGCGATGGATGGTTATGGCTGTGTGGGCAGGCACTCTCACTGGGGCAGGGGGCACTCTGCTTTTGAGTCACACTGATGTTTGTCTCAACATATGTCTCCCACAGGGCAGCTTTTGAGGACGCCGGGCGAGGGTGAGGTGGGCCGTGCCAGGGCCCCGGTGCCAGGGGATGTTGTGCCCCAACCACAGCAGCAGCAGCAGTGGCAGCAGCAGCGGCAGACCCAGCTGCTGGAGCAGTGTGAGTATCATTACTTCATGGATGCTACTGCATGCTGGGGGCAAGACCACCAGCCATGCACAACACAACCAAAGGGAGGTCATACTTCCACTATACAAGACACTAGTGAGGCCCCACACTGGAGTACAGTGTACAGTTCAGAGACCATACCTACATATGGACATGGACTGGGTAGAGAGGGTTCAGAGGAGGGCAACACAGATGGTGCATGGATTGCAGCACAAGTCCGATGAAGACAGGTTGAAGGAACTGAACATGTACTCCTGGAGGAGGGAGGGAGAGGGCTATGATGGGGACATACAAGTATCTTACAGGGGGAACAGAGTGCATGACAACACTATTTTTCAGCGTAAAACGCTCCAGGACTAGTGAGCATGGGATGATGTTGAGGGGGGACGATTCGAGGACACATGAGAATGTATTTCTTCACAGAATGGGTGGTGGACAAGTGGAACACCTGCCAGAGGACGTGGTGGGGGCTGACTTGGTCACGGGATTTAAGAATGCATGGATAGCCATACAGGAATTCTGGAGGTCAGGGGTAAGTGCAACAGACTTATAGGAAAACAGAGTGAACTTACAAGGTCAAATGGGCAGACTGGGTGGCCCATAGCCCTTATCTGCGACACTGTCTATGTATTTATGTATGCAGGCACGACACAGGTGACATGCATCACAGTGCAGTAGCACAGCACGCTGTGTATGCGCCACTGGTGGTCCAGGCATGCACTGGGCACATAGCTGTGTAACTGTCATCCGACTATGTTGCCACGTCACTTGCCGCCTGAGTTTGTACTGTGATTGACGTGGGCAGTGTGTGTGGGTGGTGCACATCGCAGTGCCGCCTGTTTGTGATGGCCATGTGCATGTCCACTGTGGCTGGGTGTATGCCATCACAGGTGCGGGACATTGGGCCATATGGCTTGCAGGTTGGGTGGTGTTCAGGGTTGTGGTCAGTCACAGCCATTGACTGTGTTCCCATTTTCCTAGGCCTCGGGGTTCTCAGGAGGTTGTCATGCGATGTCAGGCACCTCGCACAGGTCAGCGTTGAGAACCAGGAGATCCTGCAGGCCATCCGGCGACATGGATGTCGGCAGGGGCGGCACAGGACGGTGCGCCAGCAGGGGGAGGACCAGGAGCCGGCTGGGCCATAGCCGTCATCACCCATCCCACTTCTCCCATCCCTACCACCCTGCCTTCCCTCTCCAAGTTTTTAATCCCTCCCCCTTGAACACCCCTTCCTTGTACCCGTCCCCCCCTTGTAAATAGTTTTTATCGTTGTTGTTGCACTATGTTCAATATACATTTCTATTTTGATATATGAATACTGTGTCGGTCTCTGATTTGCAGCTGGCTATAGGTGCTCAGTTGCAGGTGTGTACATGCCATCTGGGCTGGTATGGTCCTGGGTATGTGTGTGTGTGTGTGTGTGTGTGCATGTGTGTGCATGGGGAGGTATCTCCAGCATGGCAGTGACTTTCGGTTGGTCTTGCCATCTGCTGCCACCCACTGCTGGGTGCACAGGGTGTGTCTGGCTTGTAGGCTTCTGTGTTGCACGGGGCTGACGTGTGCTGGGGGGACTGCATGGTTTCCTGCAGTGCCAGTCACTGCACATGGGTGGTGTCTTGGGGTCACAGTGCAGGGTGTGCTGTGCATACGGGGGGCTGCTGTGCACTGTGGTTGTCAACCCTGTGTGTGTGGCACTCTCCGCCTGCCAGTGGTTGTGCTGGGGTGTCAGGGCTCTGCTATGCTGTGTTGGCTTGTCCCCATGGGCACGTGGATCATCCGTCCCACCCCCAGTGATGCTGTGCTTGGGGTGTGCCGGTGTGGTGTGGGTTCTGCAGTGTGTTCCTGTGCCCATGTGTGGCATGGCTGGCGGTGGGCCCCAGCCTGCCTCCCTGGATGTGCAGTTCCATTGCTCTGGGGGCCATGCTTGCGCTATGGCAGCTCTGGACTGCTCAGCTGAGCTTCCCTGGTTGCGCCATAGCGCAACATTTTGGCTCAGCTTCTCCTTCCTGGTTGCGCGATGGCGCGGTATGTGCGCTATTGAGATGTTGGTTGCTTGCGCAATTTGCTGTGCTCCATGTTTGAATATCGCACCTGTTGCGCATTTGCGCAACTGGTTTGCGCTTGCTCCTGCTGTTGCGCCAGTTTTGAGCGCAGTTTGAATATCCAGGCCTAAGTCTCTTGCCCTAATGGTTTCAATATTAATCACATTTTAAAGAAAATATATTTTTAAAAGTTTACCTCTGGAACTGTTTGGGCTAGAAACCTATTTTATTATATGAAAAGTTGGAGTACAGCCAGTACGAAATGCTATAGTTTTTATATTGTTATCGTGTAACAGTAGTAATTATGTTATTGATATAGAAACAGACAGTTTTCTCTAGCTTTATTGATACATTTATTTACATAACAATAGAGTTTTTTTATTCACATAAATTTCATGTCATTGATATACTTTTTCCATAATGATACAGTATATCAGTATACTTTTTTTAATATCAACATGGAAAATTTCATGACAGTTTAAAAAAAATTCTAAATCATTTTTACACTTTTTCTGAATGTTGGTATTAGTTTCCATAATTTAGCGCAGTAAATCAAACAAACAACCACTCCATAGGTGACCTATGGAGCAGCTGTTTGTTTGATGTAATAAAATTCTTTGTACTGCTTGGCCCAGATATTCAAAAGGGTTGCACCATGCGCAATAGGGTTGTGCCTGCGCAAGTCCGAACTTGCTCCATTCTGTGATATTCAGCAGGAGGCAGTTGCGCCACAGAAAACATGCTGAGCAACAGCACAATGCAAATGAATGCATGCTGAACTGGAGGGGGAGGAACCATGCATAAACTGCACAGCCCGATATTCAGCAGGGCTGTGCAGAGTTGTGCAGGTGCAACCCTCAACCTGTGCCTGCACAACTTTGAGGCAAAAAAAAAAGGCTTAAGTCGAGGGTCACCCACAGATGAGCTGCTGCATTGCAGGGCACAACACAGCAGCTGCCACCTGTGGCTGGCCCCCAACCCAGTCCCTGTGCCCCCACGCAGCCTGATCGTGGGTAGATGACTGTAAATCCCCCACCACCCCCACTGGCCCGATCAGCGGGCATAGTTTAATCCCACCCACCAGCCCAATGGTGGCGCAGTATGGCTCCCCGAGCCTATCCCTGGTGGTCCAGTGGACCGTAAATCCTGATCGCAGACAGTAGTTGTTTAATAACCCCCTCCTCCGAATTCATCCCTGGTGGTCCAGTGGACCGAAAAGCCTGATCGCGGGCAGTAGTTGTGTAATATACCCCCCTCGAATTCATCCCTGGTGGTCAGTGGCACATCGATCGCGGGATGTAAATGTTGAACAACCTCCCGAACGAAGCCCTGGTGGCTAGTGTCCCCACCCACCCACCCACGAAGCCCACACCCGCTCCCCACCTGCTCCCCCGCCGTGGGCAGCAGCATCCCACCCTCCTGCGCCCCGCGCCCTGACTGACTGCCGGGAAGCTCGTGACCAGTTGGTCAGAGCAAGAGCCAATGGCGCGCAGCCCATACTATACATGACAGTCAGATTTATGAATGAATACATTCATTCATTCACAAAACTGGACTGTCTTGCACGATATGGAGCTACTACCCACTCTTGTCTCTGCACCAATGGGCATGCAGCTCTACTGGGCAGTCAGTGGGAGGTGGGGCTGAGCAGGTGGGATGCTGCTGCCCATAACTGAGGGGGAAGCCGAGTAATGGCTTCATGGTGGTGGGGTGGGAAGACACCTGGCCACCAGGAATATGACCGAAAGTTGTTCAACGTTTACATCAGCGATGGCGTGCTGAGCCACCGGGATGATCAGGAAGGGTTGACAACTACTGCCCGCGATGAGCTTCGGTCCACTGAACCACCGAACAGGTCGGAGAAACTCGTGCTGCCCGTGATCGGGGCTTCAGTGGGGGTTAAACTATTCCCGTGATTGGGCCAGTGAGGGATCTAGTTTCCGCCCGATGGGCTGCGGGGGCGTCGGTCCCCGCGGCTGCTGCCTGGCAGGGCACCAGGCGCAAGTCCTCGGGGATCAGTGCGCCTGCATGCTAATGGCATGCAAATGGGGCCATAATCAGATGCAAATGGCCCCCCGCCTTGCATGAATTATGGCCCCATTTGCATGTCACCTTTTGAATATGGGGATTTTGCGCATGGTGCAATGGGTACTGCGCCACTGCAAGTTGAATGCTCCACTCTGACAACTTAAGCGGTGGCGCAGTTCCACTCACGCCACGCACAGTGGTTGTGGTTAGGGGTGATATTCAAAGGAGTTGCTCAAGGGCACAACTTCTTTGAATATCGCTCTGAACACACCCCTGTGCAACTATTTTGTGCAGCGCAAGGGCTTGCGCCACAAAATAGCGCAGTTTGAATATCCGGCCCCTTATGTCTAGGTGCACACTGCCTTTTCTTTGCTCAGTTGCAACCGTCAGTCTTGTTCAGCTGCTGTACCCCCTCATATGAAATGCACAGTTTTGGTTGTGTATCTTTCAGTGTAATATCTATAAACAATCATCTTATGCCTTAAATCACATGGCAAACATTCCAGTCCCCCCCAGCAGTACCACTTCTTCCTTGCTTTCACAGGCTTTGCTTCAGAATGCATCAGAAGATATTTAAGCAATAAGGCATGACAAGGTGTGTGTTACCGTGCAATAACATCACTCCTGGGGTGGGTTGAAGCACGAGGCGATGCCGAGTCTTACACCACCACCCCAGGAGTGACATTAATAATGCATGATAACACACACCTTGGAGTGCCTTATTGCAATTATACAATGGTTCGATGTTATACAAAACAAAATAAAATATTTTAGTAGATTTTAGTGAGGCAGTGTATCTTTGTTTCTGAAAAAAAAAATCCATATCCTCCAAAAAATCAACACATTGATGTTATTGTGTAATATCATCACTGTCTCAGGCACACACTGACCAATCAGAGTCCAGGAAATTTTCTTGCCATTGTATAATAATCAATAACTCAGTGTGCTGCACATAAACTAATACACTTCATTATATTTCCCCCATGTGTCTGCTATATCATTGTCCACATATTGTACTGTGTTATGTTAGGTATGTGTAATCACACCTATCTGTACACAAGAGGAAAAACAACATGGTGCTGCAAAGTCTCCTTTATGTCCTGTGCTTTTGTGTGTGCCAGCAGCCATCGGCACCACCTTTGCCACTATCACCACTGGTGTGTGCCACTCCACCTCTAAAGGCTGTTCTGAATGTATAAAAGTACCACAGTACAACAATCAGAAGACCAAAGAGGTATTTAAAATCTTCACTTCAAGACATTATTTAGAGATGAAAAATGAAAATTATGATTCTGAAAGACACAATCACCAATAAATCCATCCGCTGGACAAGACTGATGATGATGCATCCAGATACCAGAAGATGATTCAGATGCCTCTAGCAACACTAACGCATTTGCTACCGAATGATGCCTCCTCCTCCCCTCTGGCCACTGTGTGGTGCCCTGCTGATGGGGTCCTTGTCCCCAAGGGTGCTGTCATAACTTTGGGCCTTAGGGCATGGCCATTTGGCTGATGAAGGTAAGTACTCTGTTAGCTTCTTCTTTTTACAGGTACACTGACTGGACTTGACTCTTGCAGGGGGGATATATGTGTCTAATGTTATCTGCCTTTTTTCCACAGGTCCTAACCTTGAATCCTTTCACAGCATATGTAACCTATTCAGCTCTGCTGGCAGTGCTACCTTGATGGTGCCTCCTCCACTTGTGAAGCCTCCATCTTTATACCTCCTCCTCAGATGCCTCATCCTCTGCTGTGGCCTTATCTGAGTCCTTTGATGCCTTCTTCTCCTTTGCTGCTGCCTCCTCTCAAATGGCTGACACTGCTAGGTAGGCCAGGACAGTCACTTCATCCACATTCTCACATACTGCTGTGGCACTGTCTCCTCCAACTCTGCACTTGTCAGTTTGAATTGTTGCCTTACCAGCCAGTTGCATTGCCTTACCAACTTGCCACATCTCACCACCACTAGTTTCAACTGCTGCCTACTCCACATTTGCCACTTATGCTTCATAACCTGACCCATCCTAGTGTGGTCAGCGGCATGTATCAGCTGTTGGGGAATCTCAAAACTTCAAGCGTGCGATCACACTCCTTTCAGTGGTAGTAGGAAGCTGCTCTTATATGGCACTGGAGCATCAAAGAAACTAAGCACCTCCTCACAACTTTTATTTATTTATTTGCTTTTGGTAACCAGGTGAGTGCACTAGACATAGAGATGCCTATATTCAGGCACGACCCGGGAGAATACAAGTGAGAAACAAAATACAAAAGTGAGAAACAAAATACAAAAAATACACAAGCTGTACAATGTGATGCAGCACAAGGAGGAGATAACACAATGGAATATAGTGCAATACAAACAATTGACAATTAGCCAAAACAGAGTAAGGTAATATCAGAAGAATGTAAACAGTACCATAATGAAAAAAAATAAAAATAAAACAAGTGCTAACAAGTTTGTACTG
This sequence comes from Neoceratodus forsteri, assembly GCA_016271365.2. Lineage (NCBI taxonomy): Eukaryota > Metazoa > Chordata > Ceratodontiformes > Ceratodontidae > Neoceratodus > Neoceratodus forsteri. The sequence continues at coordinate 1,591,053,196 of CM057452.1, read as the reverse complement.
GAAACTAGCTGACAAGTACACTAGCAATTCGTAGTACAAGGCCAAATATAGAGAGAAAGAAAGGATGGGGAGAGGAGGAGATAGGAGGGAGAGAGAAGGGAAAGAACAAGGTGTAAGGATTAAAGGAATCAGGGTGGATGGAAGCATAAGCAAGGATTTGAGGCCAGTAGGTGTTCACGATGGAGTTTCTTGAAACCAGCATGGGTAGTAGCAAGGTGAATTTCTGGAGGGATAGAATTCCAATACTTAGGGGCAGAGTAGGAGAAAGCCCGTGTACCTATAGAAGTTTTACGTCTGGGCATAGAGAGGAGGGCATTGCCACTAGATCAAAGTCCGTAGGAGGGAGTTAAGGGGTATAGCAAGGCGGCGAGGGAATTAGGGAGACCTGATCTCATTATACCATCTAATAGGGAGCCAAAGGCCAGTCGCCGGTGGGCAGAAGGGTTGGGCCATTTTAGGTCCGCATACAGCTGACAGTGATGTTTAAAACGTGGAGATCAAGAGGCATAACGGCAGATGTTATTATAGGTGGTGTCCCATTTATGTAAGGAGGTCTTTGATGCCCCAAGCGGACTGAGCCATAAGCAAGGCCGGGAGCAATAGGTCTTGAGCCACTGCAGTCGAGCTGATGGTGTAAGAGCATAGCTAGTACGGTATGCACCTCCAATTTTTGCATTGACCAATTTGCAGGTGGTGGTGACATGGAGGTCAAAGTCCAAGGATTCATCAAGGAGGATACCCAGATACCCAGGTATTTAAAGAAGCTAGTGCTAACTACCGAGGAACCATCAGCACACAAAATCTGAAAGGAATTCCGATTAGATTTAAGTCTAGTTGGGGAGCCGAAAAGCATAGAGTGAGTTTTGCTGGTATTAAGAACAAGATTGTTTTCTATTAGGTAGGATTGAATACTTAAGAAGTCACTAGTAAGTGAGTGGTTTATGTCCACGATGTTACTTCCACTACGATAGATTACAAGGTCGTCCGCATACAACAAGGAAGAGCAATCAGGTGCACACGATGGGAGGAGATTTATAAAAATAGAAAACAGTAGCGGACCAAGTATGGAGCCTTGAGGAACTCCCGTATGTATGGGAGACGTATTGGACAGGGCTGAGTTGAAGGAGACAGCTTGCGTCCGTTGGATAAGTAGCACTTGAACCAGGCAACTGTTTCAGTGGAGAAACCAAACGATTGAAGTTTAGCAAGGAGGAGGGTGTGGTTTACAAGGTCAAATGCCTTAGTTAAGTCAATAAAGAGAGCACCTGTCAAAGAGCCAGATTCCATTGCACAATAGATATCATTTGTAAGTTTTAGGATGGCAGTGGTAGTACTATGGCCTTTGCAGAAGCCATGCTGAGAAACAGCAAGGAGGTTATACTTCTGGAGGTACTCTGTGGTTTGGGTTGCAACTAGTTTTTCCAGGATTTTTCCGAGCACCAGGAGTATGGAAATAGGTCGATAGTTAGACATGATTTGAGGATCACCTTTTTAAGTATGGGAGTGATTCTGGCCATCTTCCAGATGCTAGGAACAAAACCCTGACATATAGATAAGTTAAAGATTTTTGTAAGAGGGGAGGCAATAAGAGGAGCAGCGATTTTCAGTAGTCTTGGTTCCAGACCATCTGCACCAGCACTAGTGCTGTCAGAGATAGACAGTAGTAACCTTAGGACTTCTTTTCTCATGATGGTCGGAAGCTGGAAAGGTGGATTAGAGAGGGCCGGATCCGTGTCAGAAGAACTGTAAGTAGTGGGACAAGGGGAGAAGGAGGCCGAAAAACTTGATAGCTCCAAGAAATGATCGTTTAGTGCATTAGCTATGGTCACTGGATTATTACAATGAGTGTTGTTTATCAGCATGTAATTTGTGGTAGAAGTATTGTTTTTCCCAAGGAGAGTTTTTATGACGGACCAGAATTTCTTGGAGTCACCAGCAGATTTCATTAACAAATCCTTACAGAATGAGCTTTTGCTAGACGAATATTCCTTTTACAGGAATTTCTCATAGACCTATAGTCATTAAAATCCGCTTGTAGCCCTGTGGCCTTAAAACGCTGTCAGCTTTTATCCCTAGTCCTAAGTTGAGTAATAAGGGCCTTAGTAAGCCACTTTGTCGGTGTACTCCATATGCGGCGAGTAACTCTAGGGGCATGGATGTCTTGTAGGCATCCAAACCTTGTAAGGAAATAGTCAAGGGCTACTTGAGTATCATAGGAGGCAAAGATAGGAGACCAGTTAATCATTGAGAGGTCAAACAAAAAATGTGTCTGATTAAGATTGGCCAGGTTACGGAAGGTGATAAGTTTGTGAGGTGGAGATGGTTGTCTGGCAGCACGCCAGATGCAGAAGATTGGAGAGTGATTACTTATAGCATCTGCCAGAGTGCCAGCAGAGACTATACTATCAGGATGATTAGTGAGAGCCCAGTCAATTAGAGAACTAGAACGTGGTGGGGCCATGAACCTAGTTGGCTCTGAGATTAATTGGTAGAGGTTGTAGCCATGTACCACAGTGTGCAAGGACTGGTTTACCTTACTGGCCCAGTTTAAATTTAGATCACCCAAAATAAGGACCTCATTGTGACCAGCAGCAGAGCTCACCTGGGATAATAGTTCCTTGAGTCCAGAGATACCCCCAACAGGGGGGGTTATAGGCACACACTATATAGAGCTTCTTTGAGCCTAATATTAGTGTAGCATGAATGGCTTCACAGTGAGAAAGGGAGAGAGCGACATTACGGTGAAGAGATAGGTGAGCTTTAAAGAGGATGGCAACACTGCCACCACGCTTGGATGTGGACCTATCTTGCCGGAGTATATTATAGTTGGGTAACATACACAGGTGATCAGGTGTGGAGTGTTTTAACCAGGTTACAGAGAGACATAGAATGTCAGGGTTATATTGAGTAGTCCATGCCTTTAATTCAGTTATGTTGCGGAAAAAACTCCGGGTATTTAGGTGTACAATACACAGCCCTATTAAATCTTTCCAGGCAGTATCGTAATGTGAGATTTTATCAGCAGGACCTGTATTTAGTTCAATGTCTCCTGCTAACCTTAATGATAGGAGGAGCAGGTACCACAGCTTGTGATGAAAGAAAGGTGATGGCAAGGAGTAGTTTGCATGAGGGGAGTTAAAAAGTGTAAAAGCAACATGGTAGGTGATCTTATATGAGACAATGAGAGGAAAAGTGGCCAAGGACGAGCAGGATAGTGAACGTCTGTCAGATGGCCCATTAGGATGTAAAGAGGAGCTCTCCCAGGACAGGGGCATCACTAGGAGAAGAGCCATAATAGGGAGCAATAGAGAGATAGAACAGGGATTTAGGGTGATATAGTTAAAAGAGGAATAAGCCATAATCAGGAAATAAAGTATAAGTCACCTTGATAGCTAACTAAAGAGACACCCCAGACACTAAAACAGATCATAAAATGAATAAAAAGGGCAGAAATCACTAACTGCTCAACAGAAAAACAGACTGAGAAAGGATACTAATTATTGTAGAGAGGTTTCAATGAGCCCTCTAGTGGCGAAGTTGTTTAGGCTGCAAATGAGAAAGTGAGGAGATTAAAAACCTCACGTTCTAAAGGAGGCGGTCTACAGTGGGCAGGACATTCACCACTATATAAGAAATGCCGAGAAAGGGTGGGTGTGGAGCAGCCGCATAGCGGCTGCGGGGCAGGAACAGTCATGCAGTCTAACAAGTTCAAACAGAAACTAGCAGTGTTCCAGAGAGCGTCCGAGTCCAGTTTTAGCTAAAAGAAACACAAACTGTAGCGAGAGCTCTACGCACGACCGGTGGGCTGGAGAGGGCACCTTGTAACAGTAGTAGGCAAGCTGAGGTTAAAACTGGCACCCTGGTAGCTCGCAACTTGTTGAAACTATACCGACTGTAAAAAGGCGCCAAGTTCAAACGGCTAGAGGCTGAAGCAATTTACTAGTGGCCCAGCTTCCACGGAGCCATCAGATCATTCAAATGGATTACCTTGTGGGCAGCGCGAGGTGAAACGGACCAGCAGCTCGAGGGGACCCCTCCGGTAGGGCTGAGGAGAGAGAAGAGTGCAGGGATTAAATACAGTATCACAGAGAGGGTGGGTAATTTGATGACAAGTAGGTTAAGGAGTGGGGACAGAAAGGGACTGACAGTGCAGCAAAAATAGTAAAAAAACACAAGGAGGCAAAATAGCAAAGCTGTAATACTGAAAACTGTAGCACAAATCACTCATCTAGCATTTTAAAATAAAATTACATGGGGAGAAACAGTTGTGCAGTCTAACAAGTTCAAACAGAAACTAACAGTGTTCCAGAGAGCGTCCGAGTCCAGACTTAGCTAAAAGAAAACACAAACTGTAGTGACAGCTCTACGCAAGACCAGTGGGCTGGAGAGGGCACCTTGTAACAGTAGTAGGCAAGCTGAGGATAAAACTGGCGCCCTGGTAGCTCGCAACTTGTTGAAACTATACCGACTGTAAAAAGGCGCCAAGTTCAAATGGCTAGAGGCTGAAGCAATTTACTAGTGTCGCAGCTTCCACGGAGCCATCAGATCATTCAAATGGATTACCTTGTGGGCAGCGCGAGGTGAAATGGACCAGCAGCTCGAGGGGACCCCTCCGGTAGGGCTTGTGGGCAGCGCGAGGTGAAATGGACCAGCAGCTCGAGGGGACCCTTCCAGTAGGACTTGTGGGCAGTGCGAGGTGAAACGGACCAGCAGCTCGAGGGGACCCCTCCTGTAGGGCTTGTGGGCAGCGCGAGGTGAAACGGACCAGCAGCGGACCTGTCCTAATGCCAGTTCTGGAGGACTGAAGGGGATCATTTGCAGTCCAGAGGTAGGATATGGCTGCAGAGACCCTGGTAAGCCCCACAATTTGGGGGTGGAGTACATAGCCTGTAGGAACACTAAAAGCAGATAATTATGTGCTGCTACAATATGCAAATTATTTTTCTGAGCCCAGCTGACATGTCCTCAGGGGTGCATAATTGTTTTTACACCATGCTAAACATAGAAAAAGACCATCATACTTAAAGTGCTTGTTCTCAACCTGCATTCAGCTTGGTGAAAGCATTCAACTTTTGTTTACCTTTCAAATATTTAAGCTAGTTAAGTGCTTAGCTTTCTGAATGCTCAACTGACCATACTCATTCAATGCTGCTATTTCAGTTGAGTGCTAATTATCAGCTAATTCACTGCAAGTTAATTATCAACTGTACTTTTTCACATTGGATGGAATTAAACAAGAGCTCAAATAAGACTAAATGAACCAGGAGGACAACATGTGAACAGACTGAAATTCATTGCGTAGAATATTTTATCTGATTAAAAATATCATGTATACACTGCCACTGTATAATGGTAGATGTGTACTAACTTGTTCTGTATTGTGGATTATAACCTCATGTATCTACTTGTACACCTTGTCTTACAATAAAGCTAAGTTTAAAAAAAGAACATCTGATGAGACATGCCGGTAAAGAACATTAGTAATAAAAACATTTAGTTGTGGGTGCCAGCGATGGTGGGAAGTTGACAATGTCCCTTTAAGTTTATGATTTATACCACGGATAACAAGTGGGATGGTGGGGGGTGAAAGTAGCACCAGAGGTTAATAAAGTTCATAAAATGGGATTCGGCCCATTCTGACCACTCACTAGTCAGAATCCCATCATATGGTACTGCATTAACCTACCACTGTTCAGATGACATCATAGGGCTGCATTAATTGAGAGCACTACCTGTGCAGGTCAAAAGGTAAAGACACAAACTGCACAAACTGTCTGGGTCAAAAAGTCAATATGCAAGTCACATTCCAGAAACAACAAAATCACATCATACAACTTAAAAAAACACACATTAGAAATATTACCATTACCTCCCACCCCACATCCAAATAGATAACATTGCTTGAATAGCATTCATGCCCAACCAAAACTTCAAAAGATACTGCTGAGAAAGAAGCACAATATCTGACTAAAGAAACAAGAAACCCTTGCGACCAAACTTCCAGAGAAAAAATACTTTGTACTCAAAAATACAAACTCAAAAACCTAAAGTCTGCTACCTACTGTATTAAAACAAACACAGGTAGACTGGCTTGTCAGTGCAACACCAGCGTTACCACTTGCAACATCAGTGACCCAGGTCTGGCAGGGAGAGGAGGATTGGGCATCCCAAGTGATGCTGTCCTTCTCTGGGGGCAGGGTGTCCATGACACCACTGGTAGCTGGGTGACCACAGGTGGTGATGCAGCTGATGTGCCATGCTGGAGGGGTACATATCCATTGGGTTCCATGACAGCATGTGTCAGTGTGTTTGTGTTTGGAGACCTTTGCATGCAGATGTCTGCAGATGTGGGGACTCTAAACATATAGAGAACACTCCCAGAGCAAAGCTGGATGATGGAGGATGCATGGGCCTAGTACCTACAACTGGCCATCTCCATTTCAAGAGGTCAGTAGGTAAGGCGAGCCACTATTTTATGTGACTCTGGCTTGGTCTGGTAGGTCCCACTGCAGGGAGCATGCCAGCAAGGTTCAAGGAAGGTAAGTTTCTGGGAAGTCGGAGTGTGGGGCATGTCAATTGCTCCAGATGGAGGCCATTACAGGTGACTAGGTGGCAAAAACAATAAGTTAAAACATAAAACAAAGACAAGAAAGGAAGCTCATACACCTAAAACACAAGAAAATATTCTGCACACAACAGCAGAACCATGCAGTAGAGGTATAGCACTAAAACTTCATCAAAATATCTATATAAATTGCGCTAAAAAGTAATAAAATGTGCACTTACTCCAAATACAACAGACACCACAGCTTCTAACAAGGTAATCAAGTACACTGAACTCCATCTAATAGACTCAGACCACATGTCAGTTCCAAGCTAATCAAGAGTGACTTCCAGCGCAGACTCACAGATCACATGGGAAGTACTGCCAGCAGCAAATACTCAGTACTAGGTATTTACTGAAATGGAATCACCTATAAGCATTCAGGATCAACTCTGACTATGCAACCATAACTCACATGATGCAGTACGACCACATCCAACTAGACAGCCATTCTAACCACAACCTATCACCTGCTGCATATCTATATGTGCTTATACCGTATCTTAAAACTGGCCATTTAAAGATATCGTACATAATTACAACACTCCTAAGCTGAACAACTGAACATTTTACAAGGGGAATAAGACATTTTGAGAGTAGAGACTATGCTTTTCAATGTTGCTACTTATCTTAGCATTGTGTGAATCACCCTGCTCCTTAAATGTAAAGCAGCATGGTTTCACAGTGGGGAGGTCATGTCAGACAAACATAATTGATTTCTTCGACTGGGTGACCAGAATGGTGGACCAAGGAGGAGCTGTAGACGTGGCATAGCTGGACTCAGTAAGGCACTCAACTCCGTTCCACATAGGAGGCTAATAAATCAGTTGGAACACACAGGAGTGGGACATAAAATAGTAGGCTGGATTAGAAACTGGCTCCAAGGAAGAACCCAGAGAGTGCTAGTACATGGCACTCTGTTGGAGGAAGGAGGGGTTACCAGCGGAGTCCCCCAGGGATTGTTGTTGGGACCAATTCTATTTAACATATTCATCAGTGACATCACAGAGGGTTTGCAAGGAAAAGTATGCCTGGTCACAGACAACACTAAGCTCTGCAACAGAGTGGACATGCAAGAAGAAGTCACAGAAATGATCGCTAATCTGAAAAAACTGGAGGAATGGTCAAACCAGTGGCACTTGAAATTCAACGTCAAGAAGTGCAAAGTTATGCAGTTGGAGAGAAAGAACCTGGACTGGAAGTATACCTTGGGGGAACAGCTGACTGAATCTAAGGTAGAGTGTGATCGGGGGGTACAAGTATCTAATGATTTAAGGACAACCAGGCAGTGTGAAAAGATGGCACAAAAAGCTAGCAGCATTTTTGGATGCATAGAAAGGGGTATCACAAGTAGGAAAAGCAAAGTGATAGTCCCGCCATACAGGTCCTTGGTGAGGCCTCACTTGAAGTACTGCATCCAGTTCTGGAGACCACACCTCAAGAAGGACAAGGATCATTGAGGGTTGAGGCGCTGGATGCCACACCGGCAATCCGGGTTCAGGAATGGACTCGGATCGCCGGGGGCTGGCAGGGGAGAGGAAGGCTTGAGCATCCCATGACTGCTCTCCTCCTCTTGGGGGGGGGTGGGTGCAATGCATTATGCTGCAGTGGCAACTGATGAAGGCCAGCTGCACTACAGCTGCATGCCTGGATGGGGGGGAGGTGTGTGGCGGGCGTCAGCATGGCTGTGCTCTGATGCCATTGCACATCCAGCTTCCAGGGGCAAGAAAATGGCAAAAAATAGCGGTACAATCTCGGCAGCTGATGGCCACGCCCTGCGCCTCCAGACACGAGAGGTGCCTTCACTGGGGTGTGGCCAACCCCATGTGCATGGGGGGGTATAAAGCCACGTGCCACACCTGGTGCGGGGGTGTGAGTGCCGGTGGGCGGAGATTGTTGGCTCCGCTCTGCAGGGGCGACAAACAGGAGAAATATAAAAAAAAAAAAAAGGACAAGGACCACCTGGAAACCATGCAGAGCGGAGAGCTATGAAGATGATACACAGACTACATGAAGAACTGTATGAATCGAGATTAAACCATCTTAGAATGTACTCACTGGAGAGTAGAAGGGACAGGGGGAAATATGACAGACATTTAATATCTCAATGGTATCAGCTCAGTACAAACACAGGCTCTCATCAGGAAAACCCCAAATACAAGGACAAGATGGCACAACATACACCTGAAGGGAGGCAGTTTCAAAACAAACAGCTGGAAGTTTTTCTTCATGGAAAGGATGGTGGAGCCACAGAACAGCCTGCCCCCAGAGGTTGTAGCAGCGAAGACAGCGAGGGAGTTGAAGCTAGCATGAGATAGGCACTGTGAAAACCCAAGACAGTAAAGAGACTGGGAGGGGGTAGCTTTCACATGCAGACTAGATGGATCGCAATGTCCCCCTCTGCCAGCACTTTCTTATGTTCTTATATTCTTACCTCCTGGGGGGGTGAAGTCCTGAGCCTGAATACACCAGTTGTTAACATTAACATATCACACACTCCCCCGCCCCGATTATCATGTCTTCTTCTTTACTTGTTCTCAAGCATTGTCAGCAAGGCTCTGGGTACATTGCCTGCTGTGCCTTGATAGCTGGGAAAAACTGGTGTCTCATTGGCAATTGCATAGAGGACAGCATAAAGAAATTAGGGAAGGAAGATTACACGCAACATGGATTCACAAAAGGCAGATCCTGACAGCCTAATCTGTTCACTTTTTATGGCAATGTGAGTAGAGAAATTGAAAAGGGTAAACAAGTTGATGTAATTTTCTGTGATCTAACTAAAACACTTGATAAGGTTCCACATAGGGAATTGATTACATCCCTTAATGAAATAGGAATACATGCAAACATAACAAAATGGATAACTGCATGGCTGAATAATAGGAAATAGTGGATTAGTATACAGGGAGTGGTACTGGAATGGACTGAGGTGACCAGCGGAGTACCGCAGGGATCCGTGCTGAGGCCTTGTCTATTTAAAATTTATATTGCATCCATGAAAACAGGGTACAGTATATGGTTTGCAAAATTTGTTGATGACACAAGAATAGATACAGTAATAAATAATAGGGAGGACTGTGAAAGGTTACAAAGAAGTTTGAATGAATTGAAAACATGGGTTTGTAGAACTAGCCCAGAATTCAACATAAACAAGTTTGCAGTTATGTATTTCAGCAAAAAATTACAAGTTTATGAGTACTGTTCAAATGGGAAGAAATTGAGAGTTGTAACTGAAGAGAGAGATCTGGGAATACTGATTACAAATGATTTGTCATTTAATAAACATTGTCATGCAATCTCCAAAAGAGCTAATGGTATTTTAACAAGTATAAAGAGGGACATAGGAAGCAGAGAGGTTAAGGTGATACTGGCATTGTATAGAGCACTTGTAAGACCCCATTTGGAGTACTGTGCCCAGTTTTGGGCACCAAGTACCAGAGGTGAGATTTAAATATTGGAAAGAGTGCAGAGAAGGGCCACCAGGATAATTAGAGAAGTAAGGGAGCATGACTATGAGGTCAGATTGAATAACTTGGGCATGTGTTCTCTCAAGTATAGGAGGCTTGTGGTGACTTGTGTCTATTGTAGGTTCTCTTATTTACTGAACCTGTGCCGCCATGAGCCTTACTTACTGTGCTTTGTTATTCTTTGTCCCTCAACTACTGCCACCATGTATTACCAAATGTAACAACTGTAACCTTTCACTATGTATTATCTGCTCTTATGTTCTTGTTATTCTGATGTTTCTACTCTGTGCAGCCTTACGTGGCCCGCGTCATGCCTGAAAACGGTCCCTGGGATCAGTGCACCTACTCAGTTAACAAAGTTATAAATAAATAAATAAAAAATATTGTTTCGGGCCCTGACAAACCATGATCTGTGGGAAGTTTTGCGACTGGAATTAAGAACAACAATACATAATACTAGATTACATACTGAATATTGCACTTAAAGGGAGAAATATACCACTCAACCAGAAGGTGGTTGCGTTATGGAACTCATTCCCTGAGGAGGTGGTTGGAAGTAATAACATGATAGAGTTTAAAAAATATTTGGTAGTTATCACAAAACCAACAATATTGAGGGATATTTTTAGAGACATGGTGAGCATCATGGACTATTGCCTTCCTTGCTCCGATTTTTCCTATGTTACATATGTAATACCTTCAGGTTCTGAGGCACTTCTAACTTGACAATGCCACCAGATCACTATAGATCAGTGGCTACCCCTGCTTAGTGGACTTGACAAGACTGAGGGGCCTGGGGTCTTTTTATCTCCTTTAATGAGGGGTTTGTATTTAAAGTCAAGTTAGAAAATAGCATGGTGCTTCCATCCAGAGAAAAATTCAAGTGGAAATATGTAAGTATAGCACAACTGTAATACCTCCCCACCTCCCTAATAGTTTGTCCTACCTGTGAATTAACATACGAAGTGACAGTCCCCGCTAAGTATGTAGAGTACTTAATACTGTAGCTTAGACTAAATTCAGACAAAGAATTCAACAAAAGAACAGCAGCTTTATTTAGTGTCAGGAATCAGGACCTAAATGGAAGAAAGAGATGGCTGGAAGCAATGATGTAGTGCTTTATATACATCCTGATATATCCTGTGGCTGGTCAACAGTGCTCTCCTAGTCCCGGTCCATGTTAGTTCTGGCTATTCTTCAGTGCCCTCCAAGGCTCAGTCAAAATAATAATATCACTGACTGTAATTATGTGCTCTGCCAGGGGCAGCCCTCAAGCAGTGCCCATCCTCACACCACCATGTGCAATATAAAAGCTTGACTTTAGCCCTCCTGTACTGGGGGCACTATCTGCTCCCCACTGGTACCAGTGCTGTAACACTGGTGCCAGTGCTATAACCCTTAGGTCTACCTAGGGAGCTCCCAGTGCTTCATGGGGTATCCACCCATGGAAATATTGTAGGCCTGATGATGTTGCACTTGGTTGAACAGTGGTGGTGCACTTAAAAATATTAGTTAGCAATGCTTTAAGAAACAAAACCCCCTAAACATAGTTACATGTAAGCATTAAGCCACGATGAAGGTGGCATCTAATTGGGAAATAATGCACTACAATACTTACTTTTCACTTTCTAAGCGTGTTCACGAGCTCAACATGGCATTATAATCTCATAATACTGTGTTGCTCTTGTACCAGCTGACGTCCTTGCACCTATCGTCTTTCTACCATGCAGTCCTGGTATTTTTGCCATGTTACAAACCTCCATTACTGCCTGCTTGAATGACAGCTCAGCAGACCAGTCAGAGCTACTGATTCCCCAGTGAACAGCAGGGGATGAGATAGACCACATTCAGATCTATGTGAGATCTCAAGACTGCATGTCTACTGAGAAGTCTATGTCTGGGTGTGCATTTGTTTGCTGAAATGTTACTGGGAACTTTTGCTGCAGAGACAGAATGTGTGTCTTGTCTGCTTGAGATGAAAACAAGAAATGAGAAGCAGGACCTTGTTCATAAAGTGCAGTATTTGCATGCAGAGTGCAGCATGATCTTGAAGCTGGAAAGCACTGATCTGTAGTCTGAGCATACAAGTATGACTGGAACTGCCTGATCAGCACTGCTGCCAGGTGCCAGTTATAGCCACCCCTGTGTGTACGGCGTGGTGGATTTATAGAAGAATGACACAGAAGAAGCCACCTTATGAATCGATGATCCCTGGAGCCAGGAGAGGCCTGACCTGCATCTGAGGAACAGCTGAAGCCTTGAAACACCGCTGCCATCCCAGACAGGAGCAAGACTGAGACAGGAGAGACGGAACAACCAGATGCCGGCTGGAGAGAACCTTCAACATGAAAACCCTGCACTGTGAGGAAGATACCCTGGTTCAGGAACTATGAGCAAATTCAGGGCTTGCCATACAACAAAACCTGTTATGTAGTTTGGGAAGCATTTATTGGATTTAGTCATCTGGCCGGGAGTTTAAAATTCCTCAGTTACAGGTTTTCATTTGAATAACCATGTAGGATCTGAGGTTTTATATTAGGCAGTAAAAAGGGGGCAGAATGGATGGTCCGGGTGGGTCCTATTCTGCCATCAAACTCTACGTTACTTTGTAACATGGCAAAAATACCAAGGCTGCAGGGAAGAAAGATGATAGGTGCAAGGGCATCAGCTGGTACAAGAGCAACACGGCATTATGGAACGAAAATGCCATGTTGAGCTCATGAACGCGCTTAGAAAGTGAAAAGTAAGTATTGTAACACATTATTACCCCATTAGATGCCACCTTTGTCATGGCTTATTGCTTACTTCTTCCTCTCGACAAAAAGTTGTGACTGCAAAGGGTCCTGAATTAAATAGGTCCATCATAAGCCCAGGAGCCCTTGTGTCTCTCTCCATGGGCAGATTTACCCGTTTGGTTGGACAGTCACCCTCTGACCTAGTCACCATGGAAGGGAGGGTCAGAGGTTGTGAAAATAGCTGCTAAGTTGTAGTCTAAAAGCAGGTTTCAACAAAAATGCTTATTTACACAAACTTTGCAGCTCAAGCACAAATCCATATCCTGAACCAGTCCTGCACAGGCACAAGCTCATGTAACAATCCCCATAGTAGAGGGAAGAGGTTGTTACTAGCCATGTCCAGTTGTCTGACAGTGCCATGGTACCACTCTCATGGGCAAGCTGGTTTGGGAGGAACTTAGGTAGTATATAGACAGCATGCCCTCGTGGCACCAGAGGAAGTTTCTTGGGTGTCTTGGGGGTGGTGATTAGAATGTGGAGTCTGAAGGGTAGAAATAAGGAGTGAGGGAACTTCCAGTCCCATGTCCCATTGCTGGCTAGTTGCTCTTGAGCACTGGTGAGGATTGATTGGCCACAGTGGACATGGGTGCCTACAGAGTGAAGTTTCTCCACAGTTTCTCAAGCATTGTCAGCAGGGCTGTGGGTACAAGGGACAATGCTGTGCCTTGAGGACTGGGAAAAATTAGTGTCTCATTAGGTGGCTCACTGTAGGACCTTTGCTTGCTCTCACCTGGAGATACAGGTGCCACGCTGCACACACTTGGGGGTGGCATAAGGTTCAGGACTCTCCTCTACAGCACAGGGAGAAGGAACATTGGTTGAGCCCTATGAGCAGCCTGGGAGGACTTCATGCACTTAGGATGTATCTCAACCTGGTGGGAGCAGCATGAGGACCTGGGGTTGGTCAATAGCTTGTGAAGTAAAGTGGGTCCACCATGAGGGTGCATAAACCACTGGGGTATCCTCTCAAGGGGTGCTCCCTAACTGCTTTCAAGCCTGTAGTGAGGTTCCCTGAAGGACCATAGTTGACATCCTGGAGGAAGGACAATCCTGAAGGCTGTTTGTGGAGATCATTGTGCACCACAATGGATGGTGAAACAGGTACGGTCATTTGAGACACTAGCAACAAGGTAGGAGAACGCATCTCCATGAGAGTATCAGGGGGAAAGGAAGTGCCCAAGAATGATAAAAGGTGTCCTATGGCCTGACTGCAGGAATGCCATCCCAGAAGAGTTGTTCATGAGGGCAGCTGGGGATGAACCATGGCGCTGGTGTCAGAGATGTCCAGTGAGGTGCTTGGCACTAATTTACCTAAGAGAGCACTGAGGATTTGGTGAAGGGTAATCCAGCCCTTTACAGGCACCTTTAACCAAGAATTCAAACTAATGGTTTGGGCACCATTCCACCATAAAATAACTGCAAGCAAGGTTGGAAAAATGCACCTGGGGTAATATTGACATGACAGAACACTCACAAAATCCAGATGTTTTGCACACATGCAGTGCACTTTTTCACATTTCTTGAAAAAGTGCACTGCATATGCGGAAAACATTGGCAGGTTCTGTGTGGTGTTGCTGTCATGGTTTTAACTTGGTCAGTAAAATAAAATTGCCTTAACCTAGTCAAGGTGCTGGCTTCTTCATCTTTGTCTTCTGTGTCTGCAGCCTGGCTTCTCTGGAATTTCTAACTGGTACTGCATGCCATTTATTGACAGTCAGTATTTCTGTAGTTGTCTCCATTGTGGTTTTACTCTTATGGTAGAACTCTAGTGCAGAATGGGATCAGGAATCCTCAGGCATGTTGTTGCCCAAGAAGACAAATAGGCCATTTGTACTCGTTGGTTAATAATGGGAAGGAAAGAGATATCTGAGATTGAATGTTAAATAGGATGGCTGGGAGCGGGGAAGGAAGGTTTTGGATGTACCTCAGTGAACTGTTTATGAGCCAGTTGATCATGGTTCTTGCAGACAGTGATTTTCAACCTGTATAAATGAACTTTAAATGAAAAACGTCCTACAGATAAAGTCAAGTGCTTGAAGCCCAGCTGTTTTGTATAATCTTTTTTCCTTAAAAGTGTTCATGTCTACCATCTTTTATAGGCAGTCAAGCAACCCATATCTGCTGTGTGCAAGGGGCTCCTGGTGAGCAGAACATCCATACCCCTAGACATGGGAGTACCCTGGGTCATTCCCATCCCCGATCCAGGGCTGGGATACAGGTTGGTAGCTGTGCAGCCTGAAGTGTGGATGCACTCATGTCCAGTTCCACCACTGCAACAGTTGGGCAAATCCCAATCCTGTCTCAAACACTGTAGTCTCACTCCATCAGTGTGGCTAATGCTTTTGATGGGTAAATGCAATGTCAGTCTTAAAGCTATAGTATTCCCATGGGGAACTTACAAATAATTGATATAATGTATATGTGTGTGCGTGTGAGTGTGTGTGGAGGGAAGTTGGCATACACTTTGTAGGTTTAAAATCTGGGGAATGGATTCTGCCCTTTTTATCATCTCTAAAGTCTCAAACAGATGTAATGCTGATAGGACGGTATTCAAATTTCAATTTAAATGATTATAACACTTCACCAGCAGATGGCTGTCTCAGACAGCTAAAGTATTATGTACAATAAATTCAAGCAATGCTAGCCTACACACTAAGGGATATAAGCATGCACTAATGAAGATCGGGGATCAGGGTCAGGTTGCTTGCAGAGTGATCTGTTTTTTATCAGTTTGCAAAATACAGTCAACATGCTACAACAGTAGAAGGACCATCACATATGCTTGATTTCTGTATGTGACAGGGTACTCCTGCCACTCTTGAGGACTGACCTTTTCTTAAATCTGTTGCAACAGTTCTTCTATTTCTTAGCCTAATCTATCCTTTACAATTCTAGTCCATAAGGTCGGTCACCTATGAGCATCCCCTCCGCATTCTTGACTATGCTATAGTGTCCTCTTTAATTTTCCTTTCCCTCTCAGAGGTCCTCCCACAGGGAGGTTAGTGTGGTGACCTCCGGGCTGATGTAAAACGACAGGCTGTGTTCCTCATTGTTGGATTTGGTATGCAATGGCACTGTGGCCCCCATCTCCTCTTACCCCTTCCATTTGTACATTTCTCTAACGTTTTCCTCTAATCAGCTTGTTCTGTGTATGCTAAGTATTTTTTTTCCCTTTCTTGCACAAAGTTTGACATTAATGTACTGCATTATACTGGCTTATTGCCACTTCATAACTTGTTTGCCATCCTATGTAACTTGACTTGTTTGTACACAATCGATGTGGAACCTTTGTAAAAGAGCCATGGCTCAAAGGTAATAATTCCTCGAACAATAAACTAAACTAAACTATGTCATGGAATGCATTGATGTATATACCTTATGTGTATGAAACCTGGAAATGTTGAAAATGCCATGGCACTAGGTGTTTTTGATAAAGGTAGAGTATCTGGGAGACTGTATTATAGAAATTAAGTTGGTTGTGCTATTTGAAATGCATGCAAATTGCTGTAAACTGAGCCAGTCTGAAATGTCATGGTGATTTGCATATATCCCATGATGCTTTGCATTATGGAAGTATGTTTGATGTTGTGTTTCTTTGAATCTTGGCTTATTGTCAATGTGCTTTAGGGTAACCCTTGTTTCAGTGCTTCTGCACTGAGGTTCTTTGTCTTTAGCTTGTTTTTTTTTTAAGTTTTTTTTATTTGAGCCCCTACCACCCTAGCAAATAAGGCCCACATAGGAGAGGCTAAATCTAAGCAGCTGAGTAGATCAGTGGGCCAGTAGGTGCTGACTAAGTGCAGAGGAAGGACATTCATAGTCTGTTGCTGTAAACGGATGTATTGAAAAAGGGATATGTCTTTGCTGAAGAATATGTCCTGTATTTCAAATAAACATCACACAGAGATTGTGTGTTGAGCCTGAAGTTCAGTGTCTGAATCATCTGTTATCCCATAACCCCTCCACACTGTACACCGGATTCCTAGAGATTTGTTCCAAAATCAGCATCTTTCTGCAGGTGCAGTGCAAAACTCCATGCATGCAAGATCCTGTTGCTCAATTCCTGATGTATCTAGCCACATGGCTTTCAGTACCATGGGTCCCTCAGCTATGTGAGTGGGGTGGTGAGAGTTTATCCAGAACACTCTGGGACAACAGGGCATGCAGTGGCAGTGGGGTACCATCACATCAGCTTCTCTCTAAAATAACAACACGTGGCCCACAATCAGTATTAAGGTCAAGCAGCTCAGGAGTTCTTTGAGCAGATGGCATAGCATTACAACTCTTTCCTGGGAGCAGGACAAATACTGCACCGGCACACAGTTCATTTCTTTGAGACAGAACTGGTGGGCTCAGCAAATCTGATGCCCGCTCCAAGTCACAGCACTTTTTCAATAACACTCAGGCAGCTTCTGTTTCTACTCTTCTGGGAACTCGTAGCTGTGTAAAATAGTGAGCATCAACCCTGGCACAGGTGGGGACCAGCACTCAGTAAAAGCGCATGTGGTTCACTACTGGGGTTTTATTTCCTCCCACACCCACTACTTCCTTACTCTCTCTTTCCCCTTTTTATGGCTGCATAGCTAGAGCTTTGCATGATGTAGTGTAAATACATTAAAAAGGGGGTTTTGATACCTAGTGACTGCGAATACATCACAACTGTGTCCTTCCACCGTTGCGGACTTGAATCACATCTCACCATGTTCTCTCCATTCAGTACAGTGTTATTTCTCCCTTCCCCCTCCACATTATTTTATTCCACCCTGCACTGTTAAGTCCCAACCTTATCTTGAGCTATCCCCTCCTTCCTGCACATTCCAAATGGTGCTGTAGTGGTGATCGTGAGTTTGACAATTGTCACAAATAAAGAAAACAGATGGTAGCATTAACATAACTATGTTGATTTTGGCAATACCTCTATTTTCTCCAACAAAGGGGTAGTTACTAAAGAAGTTGCCAATTGAAAGTAAAACCAAGACACTAGCAAATCAGAAAAAGAGACTGGCATCTCCAGATAGGAATTCCTTCACCTTATTGGTATGCAGTGGGGAGTGAGACAAAAAGTAAGGGATAGGACAAATATAGATTTTCATCTAGTTTAAAAAAATATTTGTATTGGATGAGAAATGTATGAAAATGATTGGATTTACATAAGTAGATTGGTGGTGTAGGTCAATGAGACTGAAGAGCTGTGGACAAAGAATGCTGACCTACAAAATAGCTCATTAAAAGGCAGATGGTGATGCTGACACAGCTTGTGTGTGTTAGAGAGACAGAGAGAAAGGGAAGAGAAAGAGAGATGAAGAGAGGGAGAGGAGTGATGGCAGTGCCTGAAGAAACCAAAGATGCACCCAAACAAAACTGAAGATACAGTGCATAAGGAGGCTCAGATCTTTCTTTTCTTATTTCACATGTCCCACACTCATCTTCACTAAACATTGAATGATTTTACAAATGAAAAAGAAAATGCAGTTGGACCCAGTAGCGCCAGCTTTGTGTGGATCTATTGTAACTTTACAAATATGCAATGAACATATGCCGTTTTTGCCCTGGCAGTATTGTACTTATCAGCAAGCAAATGCAGTATAAGCTGGGAAGTATTTTAATGGGTGAGAAGGGGCTTTCCAGCTGTTAATTATTTGGTGACACTGTATTTGATTTGTCAGAGCCTCATAAATCCCTTAATGCAGAGCAGACACATAGTGTGAGCAAGTATAAGCATAAAATCAGAAGGTTCCTGTCTCCCTTTTTTAGGGGTTGGTGGAAATGAGGAAACTTATACAGAGGCCGGGGGGAGGGAGTTGGATACCCATAGGGCATCACAGACCAGCTATGGAAAGGATAGACATAGTCCCAGAGGGAGAAGGGGAAACATATATGTTAAGCAAATGGGAGATGCAACATATTCCAGACATGAGGGAGGAGGCATGATTGGAGAGAAACTGGGAGACAAGGAGGTGGGAGGAGCCCCTTCAGCTGGGAGGTCAGTACAAGGATGGGGCCCTAGCTAAAGGGGACCCACAGAGAACCTCTGGAAGCAGGGGTACTATTACAAGGGGAGGGATGGTGGTGGGGGAAGGAAACCATCAGGGCCAGGATAAATGGTTCAGATAAGAGAGGGTTAAAGGGGACACCTATTCAGAGGGGGTTTGAGTTAAGTGGGCAAAATAGCAAGGGAGGCAGAAAGGGGAGGGTGACAAGGGGGTCTCTAATAAGGCAGGAAGACTCCCATGAAATTGAGATCATGAATAAAGGGGGAAGGGGGGCTGAGAGGGCATAGTGGAGGTAACCATAAGGATGATGGCGGTGTTAAGGTTCTGTTACTGGGAGACTCGATGATTAGGGGTATCCATTGGGAGGGACAGGGGGTGGATGCCATAGCCAGGTGAAGGTAGTGAGTATCTCTGGGCTGACAGTGCACAGAGCAAAGTTCATGGTGTATGAAATGGTTAGGGATTGTGGAGGGAAACCGGATTTCCTGGTGCATTTGGGAACTAATGATCTAGAGGGAAATAGCATTTTGGAAATCCAAGCAAGGTTCCAAGAACTTGCCAGAGTCTGTCGGGATAATGGATGCAACATTTCCTTTTCGGAGATATTGCCAGTACCAAAGGCCTCAGTGGAGAAAAAAAAGAAGCTCACAGAGGTTAATGACTGGCTCAGGAAGTGGGGTGAAGAGAATGGGTTGGGGGTGTTAGGGAACTGGAATGGAGTTTGGGAGGATAAGGGACTATATGCCAAGGACAGGTTTCATCTTGCCCCATTAGGGAAGGAAGTCCTTAAACAGGGGATGGCTGACTACATACAAGAAAGGTGGGGTTTAAACTTGTAAGGGGGGAAGGGATGAGGGAGGGGCTGACCAGAAGCCCTCTCCTCCAGATGAGGGGAGTAGCCTCAAGCCCAAGAGGGGGAGGGGGGAAACAGACTGGAGGTGGAGGTTTCAGGAGGAGCAGGGGAGGATGGAAGTATAAGGAATCTGGGTGGGGTTCGACAAAGAGGATCAGGGATAAGGGGTGGGGGTTGGTGTTAGTAAATGCCAGGAGCTTGGGAAACAAGTTGCCGGAGTTCCAGGCCATGCTGTTCGAGGTGGATGGTGGCGGTCACGGAGACGTGGCCAACAAAACCACTGACTGGGACCTAAATGTACAGGGGTACACTATGCTTAGGAAGGATAGAAAGGAGGTCAGAGGGGTGGAGTGGCTATGTTCATTAGAGATGATATAGAAATTGCTTGGTAGAAGAGGCAGAGGGAAACGTGAGGCCTTATGGGTCACTTCACGATCCCCAGCAGGAGATAAGATCAAGCTGGGAGTAGCATATAGGCCCCTGGGATGAGTGATGTTCTAGAGGATGGTTTGCTGGACAACATCATTGCCCAGTGTGGTCCAAAAGGGAAGGAGTGGTGTTGATGGGGACCTTAATATGCCGGTACAAACTGGGAACCATGTCCTCTAAGGTGGCCAAGGAGCAGAGGCTGCTGGATGGCTTCCAGGATGTGTTCTTAACACAGCATGTGATGGAGCCCACAAGGGAGGGCATGTCCTGGATGTGGTTCTGGCAGATGGGGATCTGGTGAGGACATGGTTGTACAGGACCCCTGACTGGGAGTGACCACAATACTGTCTGGTTTCAAATAAGCATGGGGGAGTGGGGGTAAGATCTAGGACACTGGCAGTGGACTTCAGGGGGGCAGACTTTATGGGCATGGGAAATATTCTCAAGGATCACTTGAAGGGGATTACCTCAATGACAAGTGTGGAAAGGAGATGGGAGGTCATAAAACGGGGACTTCATGAGGCAGTCAGGATCTGCGCTAAGTTGAAACGTAAGGGAGCAAGGTCACATAAACCATGCTGGTGGTCCAGTGAGGTACAGGTAGCAGTCAGAGAAAAGAAGGCGGCCTACAAAAAATGTAAAACAACAAGAGGGGATAGGGATAAGGAAATGTACCAGCTTGCATCTAGAAAAGTCACCCGTATGGTGAGGGGAGCAAAGTCCAGTAAAGAGCAGCGGCTGGCACAGGGGATACATGGAGGGAAAAGGGTTCTTCCCAGTACATTGGGAGTGGAGAAAACTAAGGGCCATCTCAGCAGATTGAGATCAGAAGGAGGGTGGGTGGAAGAGGCGGGGGACCAGGCAGAGGTATTTAACGAGTATTTTGCCTCTGTGTTCACTAGGGAGGGGGATGGATATCTACAAAACAAGGCATGAAGGGATGGAAGCAGCAGGGAGTGGGATCAGGGGAGCAACAGAAATGGAGCAAGAGGGAGGGAAAGGTACCCCAGGGGGTCACATCTGGATAAGGATAAAAAGACCAGTAAGGGGGAGGGGACGGATGATGCTATCTCCACCAAAAGGGTGTGGTTAGCCCTCAAGGCCCTAAAGAAAAACAAATCTCCTGGGCTGGATGGCATTCATCCGAGAGTACTATGGGAATTGGCGGACATACTGGCTGCACCCCTGGCGGAGCTTTTCAGCAGGTCACTTGAGACAGGGAGGGTACCTAGGGATTGGCGAGAGGCACATGTGGCACCAATCCATAAAGGGGGGTTGAGGGAAGTACCAGGTAATTATAGACCCATCAGTTTGACCTCGGTGGTGGGAAAATTAATGGAGAGTATTCTAAAGGAACGATTGGGGTGTACTTGGAGGAGGTGGGAGGTCTGGATAGTCGGCAACATGGGTTTGTGCGCAGGTAGATCATGTCAAACCAACCTTGTGAAGTTCTATGAATGGGTAACATCAGAACTGGACAGGGGTAAGCCTGTGGATGTATTATTCTTGGACTTCAGCAAGGCGTTTGACTCTGTCCCCACAATGGTCTGGTGGAGAAACTGATGGGGTTAGGAGTAGGCCCTTTGATGGTCAGATGGATTGAAAACTGGCTAGCTGGACGCACTCAGAGAGTAGTGGTCTGTGGGGAGCTCTCGAACCCCAGAGAGGTTGGTAGTGGAGTACCACAGGGCTCGGTCCTGGGTCCGATCCTGTTTAATGCATACATATCGGACATCAGGGAGGGTATAGGGTGTGAAATGAG
This sequence comes from Neoceratodus forsteri, assembly GCA_016271365.2. Classification (NCBI taxonomy): domain Eukaryota; kingdom Metazoa; phylum Chordata; order Ceratodontiformes; family Ceratodontidae; genus Neoceratodus; species Neoceratodus forsteri. Next base: position 1,591,031,296 of record CM057452.1, on the reverse strand, counting down.
TCTCTTCGCGGATGACTCCAAGATGGGAGCAGTAGTTGAGGGAGAAGAGGGGAGGGTGGCCCTGCAAGGGGACCTGGACACCCTGGAAAGCTGGGCTCACACATGGAAATTAAATTTCAATATCACCAAGTGCAAGGTGTTGCATCTTGGTCGGGGAAACCCTAAACACAGGTACACCCTGGGAGGGGAGGCGCTGGAGGCCTCAATAGGGGAAAAAGACCTAGGGGTCATGGTGGATACATGTATGAATAACTCTGAGCAGTGCATTAGAGCAGCTAGCAAGGCAAACAGGATGTTGGGATGCATCGTAAGGGGGATCACCTCTAGGAGCAGGGAAGTGATTCTGCCGCTGTACAATGGACTGGTTAGACCACACCTTGAGTACTGTGTACAGTACTGGAGACCACATTTGAAGAGGGACATACAGCTCCTGGAGAGGGTACAGAGGAGGCAACAAAGATGATACGAGGGCTAGGATCTGACTTATGAGGACAGACTTGAGGAGCTCTGCCTGTTTTCATTGGAGGAGAGGAGAGACAGGGGGACATGATTGAGGTCTTCAAGTACCTCAAGGGAATAAATAGGGTAAACATGGAGGGGATCTTTAGACTAAAGCAGGGAGGTATCACCAGAGGGCATGGTTTGAAGTTGGAAGGTGGAAGGGTGAGGGGAAAAGAGGAGGAGGTTTTTCACCGAGAGGGTGGTGGACCCTTGGAATGCACTGCCTGGTGAGCTGGTTCAGAGATCCACAGTGGAGGGCTTCAAGAGAGGGTGGGACAGACACAGAAAGTGGATGTATCAGATGATGGCCTGTCCCGGGGGGGTGGGAATGGATGATAGGGGTTTCTAGAGAACAAGGGATGGGAGGATCTCGGCACCCAACTAAGGATCTAGGTTCGAGCAGACTCGATAGACCGTAAGGCCTAATCTGCTGGCAAATAGTATGTTAGTATGTTAGTATGTTAGATTCATACAATATATGTATTGGATAGTACTACCACATGTTTCTGATAGTAAACAGCACAACTCTGTACCAAGGTATTTTATTTTTTCATGGTGGGCAAGACACAGGAGTAAGAACTTTTAAGAACTGCAATATCCCATATCATGGTTCAGGAATGGAAGAAAATGAAAAGAAAAATGTGTATATTGATAGTTTTGCCAAACAAACCTTATTGCTGATAAAAAAAAACTATATGGTTACTAACAAATACTGCTGCTTTTTGGTGAATGCATTAAACATGCTTTAAAATGTTTCAGAGGGAAAATGAATATTATGATGAGAACAGCGATGAGAAAGCTAACTTTGCATAATGTGTTTGTCGCCATTCAGCCTTAGAGGAAGTTCATTGTCTATTTTATTTTGGCTATGGGAGGACTTAGTAATGTAATTGACTGGGGTGGGGGTGTGGTGGACATGATGTCCTCTTGCTTGAAAATGTTCTGACATGTTTTGCATGTTTTCGATAGTAGCACATTGACCCACAGATCGAGCTGCTTCAGGATCTGAGGTGTGGGGGAGAGAGGACTAAAGTGATGTTTGCCCAGTCTCATCTAAGATTTGAGTTCATTGCTCTTACAGATCTGACAAAGGGAGCAGGGAGAAGAAGATAATGAGATGATAGCACTGCATGCAGATGGAGGCTTGGGACTGAGAGGTTTTGGGATTAAATGAGTTGTCTTATCTTCTTTGTCGCTCTGTTTGAAATTTTTCCCTTGGAATGTTAATGAGAGACAGGGAGAAAAAGAGCTCGGCAGCCTTCCTAACAGCCACTGCAGTAGGGGACTTGCCATTACAGATGTGCCCTCATCCAGATCTTGTACACTCCAACATGGCTAATCTGAACAAAGCAGCTTTTTTCTCCAAATCTAATTTCAACTCATCATTAAATAATGTAATCCAAGAGCTAAGTGTTGACTTAGACATAGTAAACACAGATGCCTTACATATATTGTGACATGTCCTTGTGCTGCTGCATCACTGAGCACATTTGTATGTGACCTGTCATACGGAAACGTATGCTCCACTTACAAGATTCATAGACCAATCTCACAATGGCTGAATTCTGTTTTCATGGCTGCATAGCTAGAGCTTTGCATGATGTAGTGCAAGTTCATTGAAAAGGGGGTCTTGGTACCACATGACTAAATACACCACTGTGTCCTCCCATCGAAGTGGCCTTGAATCACATCTCACCATGCCCTCGCCATTCAGTACAGTGCAGTTGCTTCCTTCCTCCCTCCCTTTCCCTGCTGCACTGATTTCTTGCTCCCTGCACTATTTTGTTGCTCCTAAAACATATGCTTGAAAATTATTAAGAGAAATATGTGACACAAAATGATAACATTAAAGCCCCATCCTTATCTTGAGTATACCCTCCTTCACATGTGTTCCCAATAGTACTATAGTGCTGATTACGAGTTTGGTGATTTTTGTGGCAAATAAAGAAAACAGAAGGTAGTATTAACAGAACAACACTGATTTTGGCAATACCTCTATTTTCTCCAACTAAGAGATATTTCATAAAGAAATTGCTGATTGAAAAGTAAAACCAGGACTCAGCACATATGCACAAGTGTAAGCACTGGCGTGCGTGCACTATGTCCCGGTTTTACTTTTCAATCAGCAATTTCTTTATGAAATACCTCTCAGTTAGAGAAACTAGAAGTATTGCCAGAATCAGCACAGGATATTTAGAAATAACCAATAAAATTGGAGGATTACACTGGAGACATAAATATATTAGCACCGTGCAATACATGCAGATGTAACTATGATCTTTTCAATAATCAATTCATAATTTTACTGCCAAATTGCGCCACAGCATAGACCATGTCTCTACTATGCAAAAGTAATAAATAGCCATATTTTTATCTATCAGAAATGTTTTTTTTTTTTTTTTGCCGGCCCGGTGGCGCTGAGAGTTGAGATGCTGGACGCCACATCTTGCACCACACCAGTGACCCGGGTTCAGGAACGGACTCAGGCCACCGGGCTGGCAGGGGAGAGGAGAGATTGAGCATCCTATGATTGCTCTCCTTCCTCTGGGGCAGGGGGGGAGTGGTGCATCACGCTGCAGTGGTGACTGGTGGAGGCCAGCCGCACTGCAGTGGCGTGCCTAGCAAGTAAAGGGAGCATTGTGGGCATCAGCATGGATGTGCTCAGACGCCATTGCACGTCCGGCTCCCTGGGGACCAGAAAAGTGGTAAAATGGTGGGGTTACCTCAGTGGTTGATGGCCGTGCCCCACGCCCTTGTACACAAGAGGTGCCTTTGTCGGGGTGTGGCCGACCCTGTGCGATGAAGTGATTCTGTGCACCAGACCAGGTCCGGGGGTGTGGGTGTCAGTGGCCGGAGGTTGTGGGGCCCGTTCCACTAAGGAGAAAATGTTCAAAGATAAAAAAAAAAAGAGAAGTGTTTTTTTTTTTCTACAGTAATGGAGCTATCCATCTTTTTCTTTCTAGATCAAGGGCAATACAGTGCAGGATCAAATGCTCAGCTGTAATCAGAGCTTCATTTTTACATATGCATTCTGCAACAAAACCTTTCCCAAAATTTCCAGTAATATTGGACAAATATCCTAGAAGGGTACCATACCTAAAGTTCGACAATAACTTTCTTTGCAGTCCGCTTTCACAAACTAACATATAGTTCTTTACTACAGAATTATCTATAATATGGGTATGTCTATATGTATTGTCTATATTATAAATCTTTTCCAAGTGTATTTGGATGAAAGTATCTTTTATCCTTTGTTCAGCCTCCCTGGAGTATTTTAGTGGAGAATTAAAAGTGTGTTCTGATCAAATACTTTATGGTCCATTTGATAATATAATTCTATTTAATTAATACCAATTATTTCCTTGTTTTTTACCTGCATCCATTCAGCACATTTTCAGTAATCTATTTTCTTCTGTATTAAATATGCAATACCACAGCTTTGTAGTCTCTGTTATTATCTTGTTCTCTAATGAGTGCATACCTGCACCTGCTTCTATACCCAAAAAAGCTGTGGGTGTCCCATGGAAGTCCCAGGGCCACTTTAATAAAAGAACTTTGGATCGTTTCTAGGATAAACATTTTCTTAACTAATCCCCACACCTCACTACCCTACAGTTGTTGGTTAATTACCTTTGATTCAAATGCACTTTTTAATGCAGGACAAATAATTGTCTGCAAAATTTACTGCAAACCTATTTAATGCTAGTATGGTTTTGTTTGCACTTTCTTTAGTTTTTGCATCTGCCTATTCCAGGTAATGTAGTTGTCAAATAGTACTCCTAAATAATGGAATTATGTTACCTTCGCAAATATGCGCCTGTTAACTGACTAACAGGCTTTTATTTCTACTTTTGTCTCCAAATGAGATTACCTTTGTTTTGCAATATTACTCTCCAGTCCTATAGCAGTTAAATGATCTATAGTAACTGATCTATAGTAACTGATAATCCTCTTTTCAAAGCTCCTGGAATTTGTAAAAATAAGACTGCATCATCTACTGTACATACAGGTACATTAGAATCTTAATATCACAACCATTAATCTTAAAAGGAAATATGTCTACAGGTACTGAATATTTTATTAAATTATTTATATACAAATGAAGCAAACAGAGAGCCTGTTTGACTCATTGACCAATAACAATAGGGTCTGTTAAAATGCCATTTGTGATATGTCTTATTCTGGCCTTAGTATTGGTATGTAGTAACATTAGAATTGCCAACAACCTTTTAATAATGTTCAAGTCAAATAACATTTTCCATAAAATGGTTCTATTTATGGAATCAAAGAACTTTATCGCTATAAAGCAGGCAATGATTTTTCCCTCTGCACAACATGAGAATCCAAAATGCAGTTAGAGGTGAATACCAAATCTACAGTTGAGTGACTTTTACAAAACACACAATGTAAAATTGCAATGTTTATTCTCCATGACCCAGCATTCTAGTCTGTCCAGAATTAGTCTAGAATAGATCTTCAAGTGAATTGGCAATAGGGTAATAGGTCTATAACAACCTGGGTCACCCCCTGCACCCTTTTTGAATTGTAAAACAATAATGCCAATGTTCCAGTACAGTTCAAAATTATTATGAAAAGAATTGCAAAAACTAAAAGCCAAAAATCCAGTCTGTAAATACAATTAAGTCAGGGCTTGCATCAATTCCTGCAGCATTGTTTCTGTGTTGTGCAAGAATACCATATTTGACCTAATTTGGCTGGAATAAGGTTTATGTTTCATTATTCACAATATTATTACAAAGAGATATGAGTTCCAGACATTCTCTTTGAGCAGTATGGTTTTCAGTAATTCTATAAACCCTTTTAAAATGCTCTGTCCATTCCACAACTGAAATAATACCTATTATATTGTATGTGAATGTTTGTATCAGAAAACGCATATGCTACTGTACAAGATCCCAAAATGCAACACTATTTTTAGTATTTTTTATATTCTCTCTTGTTTGTTGCTATTACATGCTGTACTTGGTCTAAAGATTTTTCAATCCTTTTTTAATCGTTATAGCATTATTTTAACAGACACTTTTCCAACCTTATTAATAGTTTTTTAAGATTTGTACAGGTTTTATCATACCATGGGCATGATTTACCAAGTCTCCGACTCATTTCCTTTCCATTCCTATCATGCTGAGTTAGGCATAACCCCAATTATTTTTGAAAACTTTTCCAAAACAATTACTGGCTCTTTATATATGTCATCCATTAATAACTGCTTCATATCTAGTTTAAACGGAACAATGACATTGAAACTAACTTCTTCCCGCTTATGAGCAGTGAACTTGTTCCATTTGATCCTTTTACTGTATAAAATGCACACATTACTATCTGCATCTTTTACTCTAACAATATTTTCACATGGTACCCCTTGTTGGCATTTTACTTTGTAATGTAAGGGGAAATTATCATTTTCCCATACCCGTAACACTTTTAAGTATTCTACTGATTTAAATGCAGATGCGTAAACCATCTATAGATCTAACAAACATCCTCCTATGTTTGCTGGGAAAGTGCGTAATTAGTGGGTGACCCTTTCACATACCACAAGAGTATGTAAATGATGATGTGATATCCTGATTTGTCAACAGGCTAGCTATCAGAGAATGACAGATTAATTGTCTCGATCTAATCAATGTGTTTTCAAGGCCCAAATCTTGCATAACTTTTATTAGGTAATACCATTCTACTCAATGAAATGCAAAGTACATGCTCATTCATTCCAGGTCAGTCAAGTGGCCAGCTGTGGTGGAGAGTGGAGGGCTGTGCTGGTCACACACTTGGGGTCAGAGTAGAGTGGGAGCAGGTTAGTTGAGCACTACCTGACAGGGTGGGCATCCACTAAACACCAGGGATTTAAGTGATATAAATTTTTTTACACTACTATCAGGCCCCAGGGTCAGCAATCGGGGGAGGGCCCTAGACACCAGGGGCCTGATTTCAAGACATGTTACACCTGGTGCAGGGCAATTTATGCCAAACCCCATGGTGCAAATTGACCTTACACCAGGCATAACATAAATCGCAATTCCAGAAGGCGCCTTGAGCCATGCTGTATGTGGGTTGCACCAAAGGCAGGTTATGCCACCCACTATGTTCACAACCCACAGTGGCATGGCGCAAGGGTGGGTTACAGCAGCAACTGTGCCCTATTCTAGAAGGGCAGCTGCCATAACCCGCTTACTCAATTTCAGGACCCAGTATGGCATAATGGGGTTAGACCAGCTAGGAGATGGTCTAAGGGGCATCCGTCCTGGTACAGCGATGGATGTCCTCCCTGCAGCACCACAAAAATTACATGGATGTGCTCCCCATGCCCCCCACTCTGTCATGCCTTCCACCCCCCCAAATTTTATTGACCCCCGGGTTCATTGTCAGATGTGCCTCCCCAATCGCCTGTGCCTACCAGTCAGCCCCCCCAATGCCCCCAGGTGCATGCAGGTGTGTTTTGGAGCAGGGGGCTCCAGGGGGCAGTGGATTGTGTGCTGCACCTTGCAGTACCCTAGTCTAATGCACCATTCCTTTGGTGCTAGCCTGCGGCTGCTGCAAGTCATTGGCATAGGTGCCGGGGACCCTGCTTGTCCTGGAATATAGTGCAGGGTCCCTGGTATAGTGCCGCATGGTGCAACTTGCATATGCCCACAAATTGAGCCATGTGTCTTGTAATCAGGCCCCAGGGATTTAAGCAATATACAATTTTTTTACATTAGGGCTGGCAATCGGGGGCACTAGACACAGGGATTTATATATATATATATATTTATTTATTTTTAATTTTCAGGCCAGTGATCAGTGGCAGGGCAGTAGAGATACCAGGGATTTAAGTGATATACATGTTTTTTTACATTGGGGCCAGTGATCGGTGAAGGGGGGCATCCACTAGACATCAGGGATTTACATTTTTGCCGCTAAGTGTGGAATTTCACCAGCAAAATTCCGCACTTTGTCAATGATCTGCACTCAGCGAATTGGCAAATTTCACGAATTGCACTTCTCAAATTGAGCACAATTCAAGAAATAATTTGCAGAGCGAATTATGCCAATTTCGCACATCTCTAGTCAACTGTGTCCATATAGGTAGGGTAAGTGGATAAACTAGGTGGGCCAAGCTGTCCTTAGCTGCCAACAAAGTCTATGTTTCTATATTTGCTGATTGGCAACCACCTAGCCACCTGCTCAGATCCTTCTCCTGTGGGTCAGGCATATAGTGCCACTGTTGAGGGATTTGGCTTGCTCCAACCCTCCTTAAGAGAGAGCAATAAGCGCTGTGCATTTGAACAAGGGTAGGTAGACACTCAGTTTGGAATCAGTTCAAAAATGTACTTTTAAATACAAAGATACATTACAGAGTGCCTGTGCTGGAATGAAAATGGCCAGACACATTTCCCAGTGCTTCTCTTTGCTCTGAGTCTTCTTCAGGGGGTGGGGTTTGGCAGTACTAGCTGCCATATAAGTTGCCCAATCAATCAATTAAAGGGCTAGCACAAATATTCAGTCTGAAAGGGAAAAACCCAAGGGTTGTTAATACCAAAGCGGATGAGTACACAGTTGCTGTCATTAAATTCCATGTTATTCTCTACTATCTAAGTCTCTAGTTTGGTGTGGTCCTGTTTAAATTGAACTATGTTCTCCTGTGCATCTACAGGCCACCCCCCCCCCCAAGTTTGGTATCATCAGCAAATTTATTATTAAATAAGTTGCATCCTGTGTCCAGATCACTAATATGTATACTGAACAGCTGTTAACCCAAAACAGATCTTTGCAGCACCCTGCTAGTTACTACGCAGCTGTGTGAGGTGACCCCATTTATTCTAACACACTGAGTTTTACCTGTTGGCTGTGAATCAATCCATCTTATAAGATATTGATGTATCTGATTTTTAGTAAGTTTATTTAATAGTTGCATATGGGGGACCTTGGCAAATGCCTTCTTGAAGATATGGTTCAGGTTCACATCCACAGTGATATTTGCATCCATGGATTTACTAATATTCTTATAAAAACTAAGGAGGCTGGTAGTGCAAGACTTATATTTCTTGAATCCGTGTTGGTACCTGTCATTAACTCTGTGTTCTTTTAGATTTTCAGTTACATAGGAACACACAAAAATGCCAGCAGATACAGGCCTATCGGTCTATCTATTTATGTCATGTGGTGCCTATGTGGACTGCAATATGTCGGTATGATGACAAGAATGGTTAAAATTAGATTGCAGGAACACATAAGGGTAATTGTAAACAAAAATGTTGAAAACCCTATAGGGGCACATTTTGCCATAGCACACAGACCAAATCCTATAGCCTTAAACTCAAGGCTCTTGAACAGATCCCCTATTTCCCACGAGGAGGTGACCGATTGAATCTCCTGAGGAAAAAGGAGAGTAGGTGGATTAGCACTCTAGGAGCCTTAAACCCGATTAGCATGAATGAAGAATTAGATCTGAGACCTTACTTAAAGGATGAATGAATCTAGTATTTCTGGATATTTCTAGAATTTTCTAGATTACTTGACTCTATCTGTATAGGGATATTTATTTCTATATAACTGTTTAATAGAATGATAATGTAATAACTGATCTACTAGACTGCAGTGAATTTAAATTTGTAATGATCTGAACTGATTTAACTCCCTTCTCACTATGACCTACCTTAATACTTTTCTGAATTGTTTTTTTCTGTCAGTATAATAGCCATTTAATATTCATTTGTTGCTATCTATCTACTGTATCTATATATAAGGAACCTATATAGAGTAGAATTAATTTTCTTTTTAAAGCAACACCCCCCATTCCCCTATATAATTCTTTTAATCTGAGGGGGATGTTTACATTTAGTTTTGTATCTTGTTCTATTCACTTGGTGGTAGACTCCTTGTGTTTATCATGCATAAATATTACTAATATTCTATAAGGTTTTTTTCTCTGCTAAAACTTCCCTTTCTTCAGCTCTTTTTCCAGTTCTATGTAACCCCAGTTATCCAGCTGTAGACCTGATAATATATTTAATTTTGTGCAAAAAGTGAAAAGTAAGCACTTTAGACTTATGTTTGCTTTAAATATTATCAGAATTCCATTGGAATGATTATTTGTTACAGGTCTTATAACTTAAAGCTCGATCAAAGTAGATTAGCACCTCTTAAGCTTGCCATCTAGGAACTCTTATAATTTATTTCTAAAGTATAAATAGTACAATTTGGAGCAAAAATGTTAAAGAGTAAATACCCTTGATTATTAAGTGCTAGAGTTCTAAATCTATTTTGTCGATTAATGCATGACTAAGATTAGATAGCTTAACTAAGAATCTGCTTGTCTCTTGTCTTTTTAAGATACATGTGTTGTACCTATGGTACAATTGTAAAAACCTTTTTCAGTTAATTCTCTCTGATTTATTTTTAAATTGATTTGTATATTGTTATCATTATAATGACTTTCCACATGAAGGAATGTTCATGACATGTGATCAGTTAGACAGAACAAAAGAAGGGGCACCACCCCTGAGGAAGACCTTGAGTGGTCAAGGTGCTGGGGATCTTTCCAGTGTATCTCCTGACTACTGTTGAAATAAAACATTGTGTATGATTCAGACTGGTAACAGTGTGGTTTTGTTCTTGAGTGCAGTTTACTACCTTTTCTGTCTACTTTCGGGCACTGCTACCCCGTAAACTGCACCGACCAACAAACTGTCTGTGCGCACTCCATTTATCCTTTGAACTATCGGGCTATCTAGTCTGCTTGAGTGTGCAGCACTTCAGTCTTTCAGATTGCAGCTACCCCCCTTCCCTTGCCTCCCCTCATTGATTTTACCTGTGTATCCTTCACTTCCCTCTGCTCCCCCACAGTATGAACCCTTCCTCTGAACCTGTCCCACCCCCTTTTGAAGCTGCCCACTGTCTGCAATGATACAACCTCCTCCAGCAGCACAGTCTACCCTGCCACCACCCTTTTGAAGAAATAGTGCCTCCTCATTTCCCTCCTGAATAGGCCTCCTTCCAATTTCAGACTGTGCCCCTTGGTTTCCTTTCCACCTTTTAATTTGAAAATACTTCCAGTGCTTCTCTGTTCAAACCCTTCAGGTACTTGAAGGTCTCAATCATATCACCTCTCTCCCTTCTATCCTCCAGGGAATACATATTCAGCTCTCTCAGTCTCTGCTTGTAAGATTTATCTCCTAGTGCCATGATCATTTTTGTTGACCAGTGCTGTACCCTCTCCAATAGCTTGATGTCCCTTTTCAAGTAGGGGTGCAAGTACTGCATGCAGTACTCCAAGTGCGGCCCCATCAGGGACATGTACTGGGGCAGGACAACTTCCCCTCTCCTAGAGGTAATTCGCCTTGTGATGCACCCCAGCATTCTGTTGGCCTTTGCCGCTGCCTTCCTGCACTGGGCTGAGTGGTTCATTTCCCCTGTCACCAGTACACCCAGATCCTTCTCCTCCTTTGACTCATATAATTGCACTCCCCCAACCAATAACTATTTCCAGGGTTCCTGGCTCCCAAGTGCATGACTTTGCACTTCTTGGCATTGAACCCAAGTTGCCATGTGTTAGACCATTCCTCCAGTTTTGCACTGCCTTCCCCTCCATCAACCTCCGCACAGATCTTGGTGTCATCGGTGAAGAGACTGATCTTACTCTTTATCCCTTCTGCAATGTCAGTGATGAAAATGTTAAACAACACTGAGCCCAGCACTGAGCCCTGTGGGACACCCCCATTGTTACTGCCCTGGGCTCAGATACCTCACCCTCCACTACTACCCTCTGCTGTCTATCCTATAACCAGTTCCTGACCCATCTAACCAATTTTCTCCCCGCTCGCAGGTTGCTTAGTTTGCTGGTCAGCCTACCATGTGGCACTGAATCAAAGGCCTTGCTGAAGTCCAGGTATCGGACGTCCACCACTTGACCCTTGTCCAAGACCCACGTCACCCAGTTGAAAAAGTCCGCCAGGTTCATCTGGCAGGATCTGCCAGAGACAAACCTGTGCTGTCTGCCACCCTGGAGATTATTATCCTCCAGACATTTTACCAGCATTTCCTTGAGGATAGTCTCCATTAGCTTTCCCACGATTAAGGTTAGGTTGACTGGTCTATAGTTCCCTGGTTTGTCCTTGGGCCCACTCTTATTGAGGGGCATCACATGCACCACCCTTCAGTCCCTGGGTACGCATCCCATTTCCAGAGAGGTGTTGAACAGGTCCACCAACAGCCCCCCCAGGACTATTACCAACTCTCTCAGTACTCTAGGATGAATTCCGTCCAGCTCAGGTGCCTTATCAACCCTCAGGGACTTAAGGCCCTCCATCACCCTTCCCTCAGTGATTTCCCCATCAGTGATCTCATCCCCCTAACCCTCATCCCAGTCTTCCCCTTAGGTATGGGCCCATCCCTCTCTTTGGTGAATACTGAACAGAAGTACTCACTCAGTACTTTTGCCTGCTCTGCCCTCTTTTCCACCCACCCATTGCCATTCTTGATCCTAACAATATGATCCTTACTCTTTCTCTTCTCCCTTATATACCTGAAGAAATCCTTTTTATCTTCTGTGATCCCCTGGGCCAGCCTCAGTTCTGTCAATGCCTTGGCTGCCCTTACTGTTCTGCTCACTTCCTTGGATTTCCTCACATATTCCTCCATGTCCTCTTCCCTGTTGGATCTTTTGTAGGTTCTAAATGCAGCTCTCTTTTCCCTCACCCTCTCCCCTACCTCGTTCATCCAACTTGGTATCTTGGTCCTGAATTTCTTGCTCTGGCTGTTGACACATGTGCTAGTGGCCTCAGCCAGACCCCGCATGATGACCACCCATCTTTGCTCAGCATCCATGTTCAGGCAGATACTAGCTATGTGCCCTTCCAGTATACTACCCATCCTGCCAAAGTCTGCCCTTTTGAAATCCAGGACCTTAGTTCTTGTAGTGGCTACCTCCTCACTTAGATTGATTGAGAACCACACTGTGTGGTGGTCACTTCCCGCCAGGGGTTCCTCCACCCCGACATCCCTGACTTGCTCCCCATCCTCTATTACCAGGTCCAGGATGTTCTCCTCCCTAGTTGGCTCTGTTACCCTCTGTGTCAGGAAACTGTCCTGGAAGACTTTCAGGAGGATCTGCTCCCTGGCATATGAGGTAGCTGGGATACTCCAATCCACCCCTGATAGATTAAAGTCCCCCCTCCCCCACCACAGTGCTCCCTTTGCTGCTAAGCCTCTTTAACTGCACCTCCAGTTCCCTATCAATTTCCTCATTTTGTGTTGGAGGCCTATAAACTACCCCCAGTCTAACTTTGCTACCCCTAGGGTTGTAAAGTTGTACTCATATGGCCTCCACCCTGCCTTCCTCCCCTTCCTCCCTATTACACTGTATCCCTTCCCTAACATACATGGTCACCTCCACCCCCTTTCCGCTTTTCCCTATCCCTCCGGTATAGCTTGAAACCTGGGATGGCTAGGTCCCAGTCATGGTATTGGGTTGCCCATGTCTCGGTGATGGCAGCTATTGCCACCTCCCCTTCCACCATCAATGCCTGCAACTCTGCTATCTTGTTCCCCAGGCTCCCAGCATTCAGTAATACCACATTACATTTTGATCTCCTGCACTCTGCACCTTTACTCTCCCCTCCATTTCCCCTCCTATTTGAATTTGGCCCCTGTCTTGTCCAAAGGACCCCATCTCCTGGTAAATTCCCATCCTTTTGGCCCCCCTTATCTAGTTTAAATTATAATTTTCTTTGATAAACTCCCCCAACTTATGTTTCAGTACATGTGAGCCCTCTTTACTAAGTTATGCCATCTGTCACAAATGCACTCCGCAGGCCAGGCCCTCGGCTCCCACAGTGCCAACCTCCGAGCACAATAGTGTGAACAGGTAACAGACAGGGTAACCCTCCTGTCTGCTTTTGGGTCTGAATCACCTTTAGTCTCAAGTTATGGGGGATTCAAACTGTGAACCTTATGCTAGCATACCCAATGTACAGGCTCAGATACATACTCTCTTTGGGGATTGCGGTACAATCTTTCACCAGGGGCACCAAGCCAGGCTTCCAAAATGAACCCTTAAAACTCTATAAGAAACCTTAGGTATATTTTTACCTTTTTCCAGTTCAGTAACACCATCAAGCTGTTGAACAATTGTCAGACTTAACCATCTATACATCACATGCAAAAAGAACATGGAAGACACACCCAGGCAGTATCTTGAAAAAAATATTATTTACTAAAAGATGATAAAAATATGAAAAATGTAAACACAGAACAATATATCAAAGAACTCACAATCACATAAAAGAACAAGGGAAGATTACAAAACAAAACTCCTACCACAATACATTTAGACCTTTGCTGTCTGAGGTATTACCTACAGAAGTGCTTAAGTTAGATAAGAGAGCTGTCTCTCTAGAGTCCCAAGATAATATGACAGTCCAGACACAAGTATCAGTTTAAACTCTGTGTCTCCACAGCCCTTCTATGAGTCATCTAGCGCCTCCTTTTAGAATATAAAAATCACAAACGTGATGTCCTATCAGGAGGTATATTAAATGATGTGACATCAGCAAAAACTCATTTCCCAAATTATGAGTCTTTGATCAACCAGTTCCTTTGATATTTACAACCCTGAAGTCCATCACCTAGGTGTGATATAGCCAATAGGAATCAGCTAAATGACACCCTGTCCAGTAATAAAATGTATATTTAGTTTCCAACTTAAAAGCATGAGGTCATAAAAAGGCCATAAAATGCAATTTCTCAAGGAAGTTAATTACATTACAGAGATCTCCTGGTCAGTTTACATATCCTGCAGCTTCACTGAAACCTGGTGGGGGGGGCACCCGTGGAAGCACAGGCTTGCATATTATATTTTTATATTACAAATAGCATATAACAATCATAACCAGCTGGCCAAGTGTCACACCATCCTGCATTAAATTTTCTGTTATTTTACATACTATTGATGTTAGACTTATGAGCCTGTAATTCTCTGGTTTGGTTTTGTCCCCCTTTTTAAATATTGGCACCACAATTGCCCTTTTCCAGTCCATGGGTACTTCACCTTCTCTAATAGAATAGTTGATTATGTAGGATAGGGGTTCTGATAAAGTAGATCTCATCTCTTTCAGTATTTTGGATTGTAGAATATCAGGCTCTACTGATTTGTTAGTGTCTAATTTTTCTAGTTTCAGTTCAGTTGATTTACTGTCCACTATAATACATCTTGTTCTCATTTCCTCTCCATTTCTCACCATGGTTTATTATTCTGATGTTTTATACTTGAGGGGTCAAAGACAGATCCGAAGAAATTATTCAGTACTAATGCCATTTCTTTTAGGTCACAAGCTGTTCCTGAGTTCATCGCTAGTGGATCTATAGTCCTCTCAGTGGATTTGTCATAAGCATAAAATACCTTATTAACATCCTTACTAAGTGCTGCTCTGAGCTCTATATTTCATTTGGCTTCCTGTATACATTTTTTCTTGATCTCACAGCTTTTTTATTATCTTTATTTAGAATTTCTTTTAAACTTTCTAAACAACCTTTTTTGTTTCTGATGTTTTTATTGATATATTTGTTTAACCAGCACAGTTTCTTATTTATTTTATTTATTTATTTTTTAGATCATCGGTTTACAGACCTTTGAGTCAAAGACTACCTTTTCTATTGTATGCTTTAAAGGGAAGGTCCCTTCAGCATTTTATTCTGTTTTCCTGTGTAGTTTGCAGGCATATACAATGATTGCCTCTATTGAACCCTCCTAATTTCATCAGGATTTAAATGAAGATACTTGAGTCTGGTATGAAAACCTGCTTAACTCCACAGCAAAGGTCATGACCTGACTCATATAAGGCATCCTGGAATTTTATCATGTTTTGATGCTAAAGCCTACAGTAGTTACATTGTTTTAGTCAGTGCTGTTTCTGTCCTCTTCAGTCCCTATGTTCTTGTCTTATGCTGGCCATGAAATGTTTCAGAGCATAGGAAGTGCCCTATTTTCTGTAGTTTAAAAAGTATTTGAGTTAGAAAAAATGCTTTTAGAGAACACAGGCACCTTACAAGACAAGTAACAGAACTGAATAAGAGTATAACTTCTGCTGGCATGTGCATGTACACATCATCAACTCCCATGATACATTGCATGCATGGGGTCATGACCTTTGGAATGGAGAAAAACAGGTTTTCATACCATGGCAAAACAGAGTGAAGCAACCTCATTTATTTTTAAATTAGGACAAAATTAGGGGGGATGCAAGAGATGGAATTATAGTTTGTGCTTAAAAACTACACAGGTATATAGAAATTAGGTTGAGGGGACTTTCCCTTGAATTCTGGGTTTGTATTTATTTTCCATTTCTGCTATTAAATTTTTTGAAGCTTTCCCAGCATTCATTTACATTTTTGTTTCTAAATATTTCACCCCATCCTATTTTTGACAAATCTTCCCTCATTGATTTTAAGTTTGCCTTAGAGTAGTTTAGTCTGGTTATGATTTCTTTCAGCTGGTGAATTTTACAATCTATTGTCAATGATAACAAACCATGGTCACTCCCCTAATTGGTTCTCTCACTGATATAGCAATGATTTTATCAGGCGTATTTGTCAGTACCAAGTCCAAGATATTTTCCCCAGTAGGTTCCTTTACTTTGTGTTCTAGGTTTGCCCTTAGTCATAGTTAGGAAGACACTTTCAGTCCTATTCCCAGCATTTTAGTTTGTTCAGTCAATACTTGGGAGATTGAAGTCACTTAATATGATTGCATCGGTTTCGGTTTATGTCTCTTAAGCTGATCCTCAAGTACCTTTGTCTCTGTTTCTCTGATTTTAGGGAGCCTATTACATAGTCCTAAAGAAAAAGCCTTATACAGCTTATGAGTTATTTTAATCCAGATATTCTCAAATTGGTTACATTCAATCTTACTGTTCACTAGCTGCATACAGTCTATATTATCTCTAATATAGAATGCCATTCCATGAACCTTCTTTTATCTGCTCTTTGCTGAAGATCTTCTAGCCATTGATTTTCTTATTCCATTCAGAATTATGATCCCACCAGATCTCAGTTACACCCACTATGTCCATTTCTTCCATCAGTAATATCTGTTCCAGTTCTATTTTTTTTTTCACTAAGATTGAGACTTTGGGCATTCAGAAGATTGCCTTTATTTGCTTTATGTTTTTACTACTTTTGGTAGAACTTGGTGTGTTTATTTTTGCAGTATTGTTTTTCTCCCCTCTCCTCCAGTCCACCCATTTTAACCCGTTATGACTTTTTCCATTTTTTGCCCCAATATTCTACCACCTTTCTTGTTTAAATGGAGCCCATTTTTGTTTTACAGGTCATACCTTACCTCACATGTTTCCCAGTTTCTGAGAAAAAGCAATCTTTTTTCCTTAGGCCACTTCCTTAACCAGTAATTAAAAGATTTTTGTTCTGCCTGTGCTCTGACTATCTAGGTACTGGTAGGATTTCTGGAAAAAATGATGTTGCTTCTCTTACATGTCTAATTCCAGGGACCTTAAAAGAGCATTCCCCAGGGCTCTGTCCTAGGCCCACTTTGTTTTTATTTTATGCTAATGAACTTCCCAAGGTCTTGAGCCATTCCAGATCAGGTTGGACACCAACAACACAGTCTTGGTAACCACTGGAACAAAAAAGGCAGAGTTACAAGAACAGCTGGAGGAGGACTTTGTTGCAGTTCAGGAGTGGTTCACTAGGTTAAAGTTAGGAATGAGTGTCAAAAAAACAAAATGTATGAATTTTGGCCCTTCAACCAATGATTTAGGTAAATTATAAATAAGGGATTTAGAGGGACAACAGTTAACCCTGGTGAGGAAGTACAAAAATCTAGGAGTCATTTTTGACAGTTGTTTGA
The DNA here is from genome assembly GCA_016271365.2 of Neoceratodus forsteri. Lineage (NCBI taxonomy): Eukaryota > Metazoa > Chordata > Ceratodontiformes > Ceratodontidae > Neoceratodus > Neoceratodus forsteri. The sequence goes on along the minus strand of CM057452.1, from coordinate 1,591,013,931 downwards.
GTTTCTCATCAAAATCCTGCTGTCCTCTTCTTTCTTCATCAACGTTGGAATCCTTTCCTGGAAAGTGGCTTCTAGGTTGTGAGGGCAGTGGACTCAGCCCTCCTCAACTGCCCTTTCGGATGGCTGCCAGCAGCTCAGGTACAGCTCCTGCCTCAAGGATCCCCAGAACGTCATTCGGAGCCATTTTAGCTAGCAGCTCTCACTTAGCATGGAGTATGGTGCTGCTGTGCGACACCGCACAGTGCTTCCCACCCACCCACCCTAAGCTAGGCTGTCTCTTATTGGTACTGAACCAATCATCCCACTTTCATCCCCTCTCCTGTAGCCCTAGTGGTCTATCCTGTTCCATCCCCCATCTGCTCTCACTTGGGTCTATCCATTATTCTCCTCCTCTTCTCTGAGTGATAGTATAGGTGTGACAAGACATTCCAGAGACAACTCCTGACCACACACTAATTATACCATGGACATACGTGAACAGCCAATGAAATCGTCAGACTGGCAGTTTACCACCAGTGTAAATCCTCTGATAATCAACGGCTGTTGATGAGAGTATCCAATAAATCATATGCAGCATAGGAATAAATAGAATAAAAATAAAAAAACAAATCCACCTCTTTAATATTTGTATTTTATTATAGTAAAAAAACGAACCTTGGTATAACCGCAATAAGCCACTTGGAGGGTGTGGGTTATCAGGGGATTTACCACAGCTGGTGAGGATTTACCCGCTCCAGCCATGGTAAATCCCCTAATAACCCACACCCCATCATGGCTTATTGCTTGATTCTCTTCTCCTCCCCTCACCTACTACACCCAACTCCTTAGCCCACAACTATGGCCCCAACGCATTACCCATTTACCCCTTCTTCCTGCTGTCTACCCTAGTTTCTCTTTACTCTCTTCTCATCCAGCTGCTTATTGTAGACTTCATGACCCTCTCCCAGCCTAACTCCACTAGCCCTCCCCTCCATGACTTCACAATGTCCAACATCTTCTCACAAACCCATCAGCAGACATGCTTCACTGGTTGTTGTTACTGAAAAGCATGGTCTCTCATGTCATGCTGTATTAAAAAAACATGCTGGTACCTTCCTGCAGCAATAAAATACCCTAAACCTTACTTAATCACTTTCATAACTTACATGTTACTATTTCTTGCCAGAGATATTGAAACTAACCCTGGGCCTTCAGTGTCTGCTACCACCCCACCCACCCGGCTTTGGGTAAAAGAACTAAAAATTGGCCACTTGAATATTAGACGTCTACAGCGTAACACGGATGAACTCACTGTTTGGACCTCCCACTACCAGCCAGATATTCTTTGCCTATCTGAAACATGGCTCAAGCCCTTAGTGCCAATCAGTGTTTGCAACATTCCTGGTTATAGCTTCATTTAGAATGATAGTGCCCCAACCCCCAAAATATGGAGGCGGAACTATGATCTTCTACAAGTCTCACCTTAACTTCACTCCTCCTACCTCAACACCACTTCCCACTGTATCCTCCTTTGAACTCTCCCACAGTACTGTCTCATTAGAAAATTCCAATAAAAAGATCCATATCTTCTGTGTTTACCTGCCTCCTGCTACCAGCAGTCAAGGACTCCTCTCTCTCATTTACATGATTGCCTCCCATGTGAGTAATAATGACTTTGTCATACTCGGTGACTTCAATATCAACTGGCTTGATGACAGCAAACCCAAAGCCAAACAATCTCCTAGAAAATTGCTCATCTCTCATATAATCTCGCAACCTACCAGAATCTCCAATAATGGGCTCACTGCCACACTCGTAGACTGGATCCTTGCCCCTAACACTGACAAAATACTATGCTCTGGAATCATTCTGGTCTCTATAAGTGACCAGTCACAGGTGTTGTTTGTCTGGCATGCCAAAGCAACCAACACCCCACCCCGCATCATCCACTTCCAGGATTTCTCTCACCTCGATCCTCTATTGTTTATAGCAGAGATTGTCCATCTCGACTGATCATATCTTTGGGTTACCACAAATGTCAACCTCACTGTCTTCGACTTTACTAGAGTTCTCATCTCTCTCCAGAATAAGCATGCACCCCTTATAACCAGCAGAGTCCATGGCCAGCAAACCAAATGGCTTACATGCCCTCTCCTATCATTCCTAAAACAATGTGACAAGAGCTGGGCCACCTTCAAAGCCACTAACTCCGATGCGGACTGGGCCACCTACAGATCTCTTAGAAATAAATGCAAACAAGCCATCCATCATAATAAAAGTGCATATTTTTACACACAATTAGGATTCCTCAATAACCCATGTCAATACTAGAATCACCTTAAACAGTCCCTTGGATTCACTGGTATGTCTACCCCCCTCCAACTTCGAGATCATTGGCACTAACTACAACAATCCCCACACCATTGGGAATGACTTTAATAAACATCTCTCTGACCTCCCCCCTTTCATCTCAGCCATTGACAATACCCTGGATCACCTTCCCCCCCCCACAGGGTCCCACCCCTCAATCCACTTCATGCCTATCTGTAAAGATGAAGTCTACAAACTCCTCAAACATATCACCTGATCCAAATCTGCTGGTCCCAATGGCATTGAGCCTAAACTCTTATCAAACATGCAGTGTGGGAGTTGGCAGTCCCAATGACCAGAATTCTCAACTTGTCACTTTCCGACAACATCATAACATCCACCTGTATGATAGCCAACATTGTGCCCATGTACAAAAAAGGAAACTACAAACTTCTTTCCAACTATAGGCCCATCTCCATTCTCCTGTTCTTGAGTAAAATCCTTGAAAAAAATGTTGCTGCCCAACTAACCTCTTATTTAACTAAATATGACCTCCTCTGTCCAGCCCAGTTTGGTTTCCAAAAAGGTAATTGTACCACCACCACACTAGGTAATGGTACCAGCACCGCACTACTTACAGTAGATTCACCTTCTTAGAGTGAGGTGGCTATACAGGGGCCATAATTATAGACCTTACAAAGGCCTTTGACACCGTCAACCACCCCATCCTCCTTAGCAACCTCAGTACCCTTCGGATATCTCAAAATGCCCTACCCTGGTTCTCCAGCTACCTCTCCCACAGCCAACAGCAAGTCAGGTTTGGCTCTGCTTTCTCTGAGTACCTCCCATCCCTCCTAGGCATCTCTCAAGGATCCATACTTGGACTGCTGCTGTTCTCATTGCATATCAGCTCAATACAACACTGCTTTAAACACTGCACTCCTCTCTTATATGCTGATGATCTGGTATTCTTCAGGAAGGCTAGCAAAGTGGAAGATGTTAACAGAACCTTAACTTCAGACCTCAGGACTGTCCAATTCTTGCTAAAAGACAATAAACTTCTCCTGCACCATACTAAGTCCCAGGCAATGCTCATCAGAACCCCCCCATCAACTCAAAGACAATTGCTTCCAATTAATAGTACTGTGCAATGATGACTCCCCTCTGGAAATGGTCTCTACCTTCAAGTATCTTGGGGTCATTCTTTCACCCTCCTTGGACTTCTCTCTTAATCTCACTTCTATCTATAAGGTGGTAAACTCCAGCCTTGGGATTGCATACTGCGCCAGCCCCAATCTCTCCTTGTCTGTTTGCAAGACTATTGCATGCAGTTTACTCCTCCCTAAGCTCATCTGTGGTCTGCCAGTATTTTCACATGCTCCCAGTATCATGCTGCACTAATGGGAAGTGGGATACAACAATATTTGTCATTTTGCACTTGTGTGTAATTGTCTCACCCACCATTACACACTTTATAACAAACTGGGTTGACCCTCTCCCTAAGTCATGATGGTCCATTCTTTGGGGAGAATTATCCATGGAACCCAACATAACCAGATGCCTATATCCCTAGTATCTCACCTCGTACCCAGTAATAACCAATACTCCCTTAGATCCTCTGACTGACTTGCTGTCTATCCCTAGGTCAAGATCCAAATATGATGTTATGGCCTTCGCAAGCACTGCCCCCAAACTTTGGAACGGCATCCCCCTAAACATATGTCAGTGCCAGGCACCCATCTCTTTCAGACACCAACTCCACACCCTCTTTTGCTCCAGCACTCCTAATGCACTTGCTCTGTATAACTTCATCCCCTCACCAAATTCTTCCCACCCAGTCATATTTTGGCAAAGTGCTTACAATGTACTTGCTCAGTACAGTCTTGTCCTATTCCTAATTGTCTTCCACTATCTCTTATTTCTGGTTTAGCCAGCGCTTTCTCCCCTGAATGGCACTGTCTGAGGTTTCTGATGTGTAAATGTCACTAAGCTGCAAATGCTCACTGTCTATATCATTGCATGTAATTTGCATTCATAGGCATCAGATGGGTAAACATCCCTCTGCTGAATAGTCTCGCTGTATGTATCACTGCACTAATGTCATTTGTATCACTCACTCTATTGTACCTGTTGATTTTTATCTTGCTACGCTTGTTACCCGGCTCCCTGTATACCCGGTGCCTTTAGCTTGCGTCATCCTACTGTATGCAGTTCTGTATCCTTGTTCTTAAATTGTCTCACTAAGCTCTGTACTGTAACCAATCGAAGTATCATGGTCATATTGTATGTTTAAGAATCAAACCCTACCTGTAACCTCCTGGGTTGTGCCTAAAAATAGGCAACTGTCTGTCTAGTGCACCTTGCCCATAAACAAAATGAAACAAATAAAATATTAATGGAATTTCTCAAAAACAAAATGATGAAAAAAAATAGGGGGTATTAGAAGGCTTTCTTATTGCCTTACAAAAGAAGCTAAGCAAGAAATTGTTGTCCTTCTGATCGTTCCTTCTCTTGAATATGGGAGTTGTGCATGCATATGTGTATGCGAATAAAAAAGAACTAGTAAGGATGGTTAAGTGTAACAATAAATTGGCCTACCGTTATTTTCACACTGAACTCAGTACCTTACACTGTGACCTATACTCCCATTTAAATTGGCTGCCTCTTACCATCAGATGTGAATACAAATGGCTGTCAGTGATATTCAAGATGCTGACTTCTAAAGAAAAACATCCACTGTCACTTCGCTTGTCAGTTGAACAAAATGGAGGGGCAATTCATGATATAAGTTATGCAAAAGTAAGAAGGAGTAAGGTTCCCAGAACATTTTCCAGATATGGGGAAATGGGCATCTGTTGCAATGCTGCAAGATTCTGAAATCAACAGAGTGCTGCAACACAAGAAATGTTGACCCTCGGTATGTTCCAGAATTTTTAAAAGTAGTATTTATATTATATGGTATATGTATTGGTGTACATATTTTTTATGTATTATGTAAGTTGTGAAGTACTGTGTTCTGTTGTATAAGTGTTACTGGCTGCATCTTAAAGTAGGCTTAGGCCACAGTATGCTGTTCCTGTATAAAAATAAAAGTTTTACCTACTTACTTGGTTACTTACAGTACCAGGGTCCTCCTAATCTTCAAAGGAACTCTCAACAGGCCAACATGCCATCAGGTTGTTTCCCTTGAGGAGAAGCCCTCCTGGGGTTTCTTCACCCTCCTGGTGGTTCTCTACATATAGTTTCTTTAAGGGCAATGTCCAGAAGTAACACACAGATACAAGGTCCCTTGAATCTGCTCCTGGTGCCAGAGGTCCCTGCCTTGCTATCTACCAGTGTCCTGATCAATACCAGTGCCCATGCCCTTGACTCCTCAATGTATCTCAGAACTCCGCCACCCTTAGAGCCCCAAGGATGCCTGCCACCCTTCTAATCCATTTCTGCTCCTTATCCATGACTCTATGTCAGGAGCCCTAACTTTCATGCCACCTGTACCCCAGGCATGCCAACTCATTTGCCTTCTCTCACCCAGGTTGGAATGGGGGCACCAACCCGCCCTGGCACTAAGGCATTCCTGGCACCACAAGGGCACCATGTGTATCTGTTAACTCCTCCCCCATTGATACCCTTGAGGATTATACCAGTGTCAGTCACCACTGACTCACCTCAGAGAACAACCATCTCCCCTTCTGTAAGTGGTAGTAGCAGTAACAACAGCAGCAGTTAAGACCTTTATTGTTATACAGGATAGAACTTCTAGGGCTAAAAGTTCTGTTTGCAAAGTTGTCTAGCTAAATGACATTGTTACATGGTTCATATGAAAGTACAGAAGTAGCATTCATATAGGTCTAAGTGAGTTCAAGACAAGATATTAAAGTAAAATGATAAGTTGAAAAATATGCATATAGTAGCGAGTACTGAGTTTCTAGTTTATAGAACAGTAAATCATACTTTAATTCAAAAGCAAGCACATGTTTCAGACAATTCCTATGGCATTTTCAAAAGCACCCTGTTTGGGATTTTCCAAATTTCTGGGGAGTGACTTCTACAGCTTAGTAAGATAGTAATTTGAGGTCATCTTTTCATAGGTGTTCTGAATTTTGGGGCATTAAAGTGACACTGTGAACCCTTTCTGTATCATATTATTTCTAGTTGAAACCCCACATTTTATGATTATGTACCTTCTCTAAAACTCACTGAAGTTGTTATTTGATCTGCTTCCTTTCTTCATAGATCTGAACTGCATGGGAATGGTGCAATATACCCAACCTTGTTTTGCTTCAAATCCTTGATCTATTCTTATTGCATGCATCCTGAACATTAGGAATACCCCCAAATGGTGCAGTCACTCACGATGCAATAGTCTCCTCTTCTCCCACAGCATTACAACTGGCTGTATTGCATTAGGGGCATTCCCAAGTCAAGGAAAGATGCAATGGAAGTTGATCGAAGGATGTAAACAAACACATCTTTGTATGGTAATACCAGTATGGTGGTCAGAGTGTTTTTTTTTTTACTTTTAAAACCAAAAAGGGAATCAGAATCAAACTACCAGCGATATCAGTAATCTCTACAGACTATGAGCAATCACAGCATTTGTGTTTTTAAATCTAGGGACAACTTGAGGCCTAAGGGGGTTGGCAGTGTCCCTTTAAGTCCTCTATTTGTGATTTCTCTCAAATTGTGTCCTATCATTTACCATTTTTCAATCCTGTTCAGTTGAACTTTAAGTTGTCCCTCTAAATGTCTTTAAATCCATGACTGTTGTTTGTTTTTGTCTTCATAGATTTAGGGAAACATTCTTCTAAACACCATGCCATGGTGGCATAGCATAAGGACATAGCAGGGCAAAGTGGGCAAGTTTTCTATTAACAGGGCTAGCTCGTCCAGTATGAATGTATTAGCATGTTGGTAGACTGAATTCCCATATTCCAGTACTCAGAGAATCAAGTGCAGTGCAGTTTTAGCCCTAGCATCCTTTGGGGTATAAAAGGCATTGCTTCTCAATGCTCCCATTCTTAAGTTTACTTTTTAACTATGTTATTTTTGTGGATGTTAAAATGGAAGGAATTGTTGAGTGTGCCTCTAAATATTTGTATTCATTTTGTGTTTGCTAGCTTTGAACCATTTGCAAAGTTAATGTTTAATAAATTGTTTTCATCATTTTTATGTTTGCTTGCACGCATGTGCAAGAAACATAGTGCCATCATCTGAGTTTTTCAGAGGTGTGTCAGCATCTTCCAGTTCAGTCAGTGTGTTTGCAGGCATGGTCACAGTTCTCCAATCACTGCTGAAGCTGTCTATGACAGCAGTTGAAAATGCAGTGGCATACAGTTGAAAGAGGGAGCTACGCTTCAGTGAGCAGCCCCCCCCCACACACACACAGATCAACTGTGTCGGTTGCCTGATAGAATGGTGTAGTCTTGTCTAGCTTAGAGAGACAAGCCACACATCATTACTTTAATAAACTGTTCCCTGCCAAAGCAGGACCACCAAAATGTGTGGGTGCCTAACAGTCCTTACACCGCCAGCTTCCAAAGCACACCTTCATGGACTCCATGGGTTCTAATCCTCCCAAAAAAATACCTCAGCATTTGATGTGAAAACTCAGACTTCTTTGTATGTGTAATTCCAAGCATTTTCTCTTACTAGACTCTGTCAATGTGAACTCCTCACTGCTAAAACCTATGCAAACGAACTTGAGCGTACTGTACTACCTGCAGCTGAAGCAAAGAACAGCCAGAATGCACAAAGGAGAACATACTGCTATGCATTTCAGCAGCAGCCAGTGGGGGAGGTTTTCATTTATTTATTTAGTTTTTGTTTACCGGGTAAGTACACTAGACAAGTTTTATGCCTATTTTCAGGAACGACCCGGGAGAGTACAAAAGGGTACAACAGGTACATTGATACAGTAATTGGTTCAGACGAATACATTGAGGTACAAAAACAGGAGAAAAGACAATTTTTACAGTTTTTACATTTACGTGGAAGATACACCCAGATACAGTGCTGGGGCAAGGTATAAGTTAGAGATAAATTCAATGACCAACAGGGCTGGTGAGGATTATGAGCATAGTAACATCATAGCGTCAGTCAAGCAAGGGAGGGGGGATTTGGACGAGGACATAGCGCAAGAGTGGTGACGCCAGAGCAGGAGAGAAGAAGCCATGACTGAAGCACTTTAATGCGCCTTTTAGTGCTGTCATATACACACCCCTGTGTGGTAATTCACTAAACTGCACACTTAGTCTGGTAATGCAGCTTCAAAATATTTTTTTTCTCTGAATTGCTGTGAGCTGGCATTTAGATAGAATCACACAGCTCTTTCTCAAATCAGATGTTCAATGAAGTCACATCACCTTGTGACCCTAAACATCTTAGGGTTGGACATGTGCCCTAAAAAATAGCAAAACTAGGTATAGAAAAGAAAACACAAATTCAACCGTAGCTCACAATCGAATCCACCCTTTTCTCCGGTGAATCTGAAGCATCAACAGCCCACCCCTGGTGCTCATGCACTCCCTCCACCCAAACAACATATGGCCTACGGGGTGCTGTTGCATTTTATTTCATAATTTCCTGATCCTGTTGCTGCCACCATACTGATATAGTAATACTTTTATGGCTCGAAAACTGCTTGACATTAGCTGAATTATAAATGGCATCCCTGTTTGATGCTGTAGTGCGGAATATGGTGGTGCTCAAATTTTAATCAAGTATTACATGCAGATATGCTGTTATTGACTCATGTCACTTACCATTTTATACATCTATTGATTTTTCAGTTCACTTTTGCTGACAAATGTTGATCGCAGGGATTCTGGTGACACAATTCAGTTCAGCGATGTGTAACATCTTAGTGCAGATGCTAAGTAACTGTTTTAAAATGCTGAAAAAGTTAACAGCGATGAAAGTGCATGAAATTCTTTCTTCCGTGTCTGGAGTTGTAGTGGTGTTATTGGCAAGTTCATGTCCCTTTGCTCCAGATCTATCAGTGAGATGTCTATTCTGTGCAATGGACAGTGGCTGAATGTTGTCAGCTGACAGTTTTCATTTCATTATCAACAGATAAATATTCAGGGCTTTGCAAATGCAACTTTGCTGGTAGCACAGTTTCATGCCCCCAAGTGTCTCATCAGTTAGTGGTTATATCTTAACCGATGATCACAAAAAGTATGAAAAAGATTTGCCGCTGAGTAATGTAAATGCCAATCCACCTAAGCACCTTTAGGCTGCAAACATAATTTAAACGTATAGGGATTCTGGACCGGTGTATCACTCCTTGGCACAGCAACGGTTAATAAGTTTAAGCACATTCTCAGGACATTGTTTCACTTGCCCTTTCTCCCCACTACGATCCTGGTCACCTGAAATAAACCTGACATTTTAGTATCTGTTTTACATCTTGGCTCAGTAAGGCAATCAACACTGTAAGAACATAAATGGACATATAAATGGGGACTATAAGAACATAGTCACCTGAAATAAACCTGACATTTTAGTGTCTGTTTTACATCTTAGCTCAGTTAGGCAATCAGCGCTGTAAGAACATAAATGGACATATACATGGGGGCCCAGATATTCAAAAGGGTTGCGCCATGCGCAATAGGGTTTCTTGTCTCTTAATAGGGTTGCGTAGCCTGCGCCAAGTCGAACTTGCTCCATTCTGCCATATTCAGCAGGAGGCAGTTGCGCCACAGAAAACATGCTGAGCAACAGCGCAATGCAAATGAATGCATGCTGAACTGGAGGGGGAGGAACCATGCATAAACTGCACAGCCCGATATTCAGCAGGGCTGTGCAGAGTTGTGCAGGCGCAACCCCCAACCTGCGTCTGCACAACTTTGAGCCAAAAAGGCTTAAGTTGAGGGCCACCCGCAGGTGAGCTGCTGCATTGCAGGGCGCAACACAGCAGATGCCACCTGTGGCTGGCCCCCAACCCAGTCCCTGTGCCCCCTGCAGCCCGATCACGGGCAGCCAACTGTAAATCCCCACCACCACCCCACTGGCCCGATCGCGGGCATGGTTTTAATCCCCACCACCAGCCCAATGTGGCGGGCAGCAATGTGGCTCCCCGAGCGTATCCCTTGTGGTCAGTGGACCAAAAGCCCGATGCGGGCAGTAGTTGTTTAAGAACCCCTCCTCCGCATTCATCCCTGGTGGTCCAGTGGACGGCCCGATCGCGGGCGGTGGTTGTCTAATAAACTCCCCCTCCAAATTCATCCCTGGTGGTCCAGTGGACCGAAAAGCCTGATTGCGGTGGTAGTCATTTTAAGAACCCCAACATAGCCCTGGTGGCTAGTGTCCCCCACCCACCCACCCATGAAGCCCCACCACTCCCTCGGCGGCGGCGGTAGCAGCATATCCCCGTCTGCCGCCCGCCGCCCGCCGACTGACTGCCAGTGGGCCTGCACGCCCGGTGGTGCAGAGCAAGGAGCCAATGGGCATGTAGCCGCCATACGTACATGACAGTTCAGATTTGGCTGAATGAATACATACATTTCATTCACAAACTGGACTGTCTTGATATTGGGCGTCCATTGGCTCTGCCTGCACCAATGGGGTAGCCCTACGGGCAGTCAATCGGTGGGGCGGCCGCAGGCCGGAGATGCTGCTTTTCCGGCCGCCGGGGAGCGGGTGGGGGCTTGGTGGGTGGTGAGGTGGGGGGACTAGCCACCAGGGCTATGTTCGGGTGTTTCTAAACAACTATCGCCCACGATCAGGTTTTCTGGTCCACTGACCACCAGGATGAATTTGAAGGAGGGGGTTTATTAGACAACCACTGCCCGCGATCAGGCTTTTCGGTCCACTGGACCACCAGGATACGTCTGTGGAGCATTGCCGCCTACGACGCTGGTTGGGATTTAATCGTGCCATGATCGGGCCAGTGGGGGTGGTGGGATTGTACACTGTTTCACCCGCATCGGGCTGCAGGCGTCGGTCCTCGACGGTTGCCGGCAGGTGCCAGGCTCAGTCCGGGATCGTGCACCTACATGCTAATGGCATGCAAAATATTAATCAGATGCAATGGCCCCATTTTATGTCACCTTTGAATATGAGATTTATGATGGCGAATGGTATTTCGTACCACCGCAAGTTGAATGCCTGCACTTCCGACCACTTGGCGGTGGCGCAAGTTCCACTGGCGCCATGCACAGTGGTTGTGTTAGGAGATATTTAAAGGAGCTGCTCAAGGGCTTAACCTTTGAATATCGCCTGACATTCCTTGTGCAACTATTTTGTGCAGTGCAGGCTTCGCCGCACAATAGTGCTTGAATATCCAGCCCGGGACTATAAGAACATGCCGTGCGCTTCTGCCTAGTCCAGCTGTGCAACATCAGCCTGAAGCTCAGATAGAGCTTGTTCACCACTTTGTTCATCCCCCATGTACCTGTACCATTTCACATCCTCCCTTGCTTAGTCCAGCTGTGCTGATCAGCCTGAAGCTCTGGAGTTTACTGTCTACCACTTTTTCACCCTCCCCATGTATCGCTGCTGCATCAGCTTGAAGCCTGGTAGGGCTTACTGTCTACCACTTTGTTCATTTCCATGTACCTGCACCATTTCATCCTCCCTGATTCAGTGAGTGGATCCCTATTCATACGTCACATATGCACGCATAAAAAGAAAGAAACGATCTTCAAAAATTAAGATATTTTTATTATGTTTGTTATGTTGTTTGTACGCATGTAAGAAACATAGTGCCATCATCCGAGATTTCGAGGTGTGGCCCGCTCTTCCAATTCAGTCGTTTGGCAGGCACGCCCTGTAAGCCATGCATGCTGGAGCTGTCTATGACAAGCTCAAAATGCAGTGTTATACAGTTAAAGGGGAGCTACGCTCAGAGCAGCTATAAGATATCACTGCCTGCTGCAGCTCCCCACACACATATGCACACGCCTCGCATGCACGCACACTGTATAACCGACGAGGTGCCCAAACATGCTGAGCAACAGCGCAATGCAAATGAATGCATGCTGAACTGGAGGGGGAGGAACCATGCATAAACTGCACAGCCCGATATTCAGCAGGGCTGTGCAGAGTTGTGCAGGCGCAACCCCCAACCTGCGCCTGCACAACTTTGAGCCAAAAAGGCTTAAGTTGAGGGCCACCCGCAGGTGAGCTGCTGCATTGCAGGGCGCAACACAGCAGATGCCACCTGTGGCTGGCCCCCAACCCAGTCCCTGTGCCCCCTGCAGCCCGATCACGGGCAGCCAACTGTAAATCCCCACCACCACCCCCACTGGCCCGATCGCGGGCATGGTTTTAATCCCCACCACCAGCCCAATGTGGCGGGCAGCAATGTGGCTCCCCGAGCGTATCCCTTGTGGTCCAGTGGACCAAAGAAGCCCGATTGCGGGCAGTAGTTGTTTAAGAACCCCTCCTCCGCATTCATCCCTGGTGGTCCAGTGGACGAAAGCCCGATCGCGGGCAGTGGTTGTCTAATAAACTCCCCTCCAAATTCATCCCTGGTGGTCCAGTGGACCGAAAAGCCTGATTGCGGTGGTAGTCATTTTAAGAACCCCAACATAGCCCTGGTGGCTAGTGTCCCCCACCCACCCACCCATGAAGCCCCACCACTCCCTCGGCGGCGGCGGAAGCAGCAGCATCCCCGTCTGCCGCCCCGCGCCCGCCGACTGACTGCCAGTGGGCCTGCACCATTGGTGCAGAGCAAGAGCCAATGGGCATGCAGCCCATATCAGACATGACAGTCAGATTGGTGAATGAATACATACATTCATTCACAAACTGGACTGTCTTGTATAGTATATTGCACGCCCATTGGCTCTGCTCTGCACCAATGGGCGCAGTAGCCCTACCGGGCAGTCAATCGGGGTGGAGGGGCCGCAGGCAGTTGAATGCGCTTTGCCGCCGCCGGGGAGCGGGTGGTGGGGCCGTGGGTGGGTGAGGTGGGGGGACACTAGCCACCAGGGCTATGTTCGGGGTGTTTCTAAACAACTATCGCCCACGATCAGGCTTTCGGGTCCACTGGACCACCAGGGATGAATTTGGAAGGAGGGGGTTTATTAGACAACCACTGCCCGCGATCAGGCTTTTCGGTCCACTGACCACCAGGATACGTCTGGGAGCGAATTGCTGCCTACGATCGGCTGGTTGGGGATTAAACCATGCCCATGATCGGGCCAGTGGGGGTGGTGGTGGGATTGTACACTGTTTCACCCGCGATCGGGCTGCAGGGCGTCGGTCCCCGACGGTTGCTCTGGCAGGGTGCCAGGCGCAGTCCTCGGGATCGGTGCACCTACATGCTAATGGCATGCAAATGGAGTTATAATCAGATGCAAATGGCCCCATTTGCATGTCACTCTTTGAATATGAGGATTTGGCGATGGCGCATGGTACTTTCGTACCACCGCAAGTTGAATGCTCCACTTCGACCACTTGGCGGTGGCGCAAGTTCCACTGGCGCCATGCACAGTGGTTGTGGTTAGGAGATATTTAAAGGAGCTTTGCTCAAGGGCGCAACTCCTTTGAATATCGCTCTGGACACACCCTTGTGCAACTATTTTGTGCAGTGCAAGGGCTTGCGCCACAAAATAGTGCAGTTTGAATATCCAGCCCGGGGACTATAAGAACATGCCGTGGGTGCTTCTGCCTTAGTCCAGCTGTGCAACATCAGCCTGAAGCTCAGATAGAGCTTACTGTCTACCACTTTGTTCATCCCCCCATGTACCTGTACCATTTCACATCCTCCCTTGCCTTAGTCCAGCTGTGCTACATCAGCCTGAAGCTCTGGTAGGGCTTACTGTCTACCACTTTGTTCACCCTCCCCATGTATCGCTGTGCTACATCAGCCTGAAGCTCTGGTAGGGCTTACTGTCTACCACTTTGTTCACCCCCCCATGTACCTGCACCATTTCACATCCTCCCTTGATCTACAGTGAGTGGATCCCTCATTCATACGTCACATATGCACGCACAAAAAAGAAAGAAACGATCTTCAAAAATTAAGATACATTTATTATGTTTGTTATGTTTGTTTGCACGCATGTGCAAGAAACATAGTGCCATCATCCGAGATTTCGGAGGTGTGTCACCCGCTCTTCCAATTCAGTCAGTGTGTTGGCAGGCACGGCCCCTGTAAGCCAATGCATGCTGGAGCTGTCTATGACAAGCTCCAAAATGCAGTGGTATACAGTTCAAAGGGGGAGCTACGCTTCAGTGAGCAGCGATAAGATATCACTTGCTCATGCGCAGCTCCCCCCCACACACATATGCACACGCCTCCCCCGCATGCACGCACACACTGTATAACCGACGGAGGTGCCAATCCCCGTTGGCTGTGCTGCGCCCCCACCCCCAAAGTTTCCAAATGCCATGCTGGGTGCCCACCCCAGCATGGCAACTCATGATATAGCTGGGGTGCCCAATCCCCATTGGCTCCACTGTCCTCACCCCGAGTACTGGGTGCCACGCTGGGAGCCCACCCCAGCATGGCAATCGATGCTTTGGGCGACGGGGTGCCCAATCCCCCATCGGCGGAATGCCCCCCCAACCATCCTTGTGCCATGCTGGGAGCCCACCCCAGCATGGCAAATGTCCTGCGTCGTCATTGGAAACAAAAAGAACACCTGTAAAGAAAAAACAGTCCCACGTAGTCTCCCTGGCCCCCCTCCCACAACCCGCACCCACCCACTGCACACCCTGCCTCCCCACACCTCCCCTCACCCCATACTTACCTCTGGACCTTGGTGCAACAATCTCCGGTGGACCGGGAACACATCTGCACTCTTCAAAGCCGACCGCGAACTGAGGAAATGCCGGTAAGCTGTATAATGGGCTAGATAGGGGGTTTTCAACTTTGTTGCATATCTCAGGCATTTTTTGGAATTTTCACACCAAATTTTCAACATGGGGTTTTTGGGACCCCTTCTCATGAATGATGTCACTGTCATGGCGTTATTCGGGCCCGAAGGGTGATTTCGCAGTCACTGCACGAAATCACCTTTTGGGACTGATTAATGAAATGACACTGCCAGTGTTCATAAGGTGGGCTCTCAAAAGCCTATTTTGAAAATTTGGTGGAAAAATTTCAAAAATCGACTGTTTTACGAGCGTGTGTTACGCAGTTCCTATGCATGCTCGTAAGTTCGCAAATTTTCAATATTTTCACTCCAGATTTTCAACATTGCCATTTTACCACACTTTCTTATAAGTAGTACAGCTGTCATTTTTCACATCTCACCCAAAACGTGTTTCCACCCATGTAGCGCACAATGGCGCAGTCGGTGTGCTAAATCAATGTACGGGACAAATTAAGAAAATCATAGTGACACTGTTCATGAGCAGAGGTCTTAAAATGGCTATGTTGAAAATTTGGTGACAAAAGTCCATAAAATGACTGTGTTATGAGTGAGCATTGCACAGTTTCCACGCAACCTCGTAAGTTCATGAATTTGTAATATTTTAAGTCCAGATTTTCACCAGTGGCATTTTTCCACACTGCCTTATTTACAGTACAGCTGTCATTTTTCACAACATGGTCGAAGTGTGTTTTCACACTTTCAGCGCAGAGATGCGTGGTCGCTGTGGGAAATTATTGTTCGGGACAGATAAAGAAAATCACAGTGACACTGTTCATGATCGGAGGCACCAAAATGCCTGAGTTGACAATCTGCTGTAAAAAATCCCCAACCTAATTTTATTACGGGTGTGCGTTGCACAGTTTCTATGTATGCTCATGACTTTACCATTTTTTTAAATATTTTTACTGCAGATTTACAACATTGTCATTTTTTACACCTCCCCATGAACAGTACAGCTGTCATTTTACATCCTGTTCGAATGTTTTGCACCTGTGGTGAAAGAATGCGTAGTCGCTGTGCATAAACAGCTTTCTCGCTAAGAAACTGATATTCCCCTGTTCATGAGGTGGGGTCACAAAACCATGTTGAACATTTGGAGTGAAAATACCAATGAATGCCTGAGGTATTAGGGTTTCCAACCATAATGCCCAACCCTGTAGAGAATGACAGGCATCAGGGTGTGACTTGGGATTCTTGCCTGTAATGCTCATACCATTCCACACCCTGCAGCCAGTGAGAAGCATTGAGGTATGCCTTGGACTCTTCGGCCCAAAGTTCACCCCATTCTCCTATATCCACCCATCCCACTGTATTTCCAATGGAATGGGTGCGCATAAGAACCAAAGACCCCATGGAACACCGTGACACTTGCCAGTGTCTGCAGGGTGGGTGTACTGAAATGGCATGGCCGTTATGGCTGACAACCCAAAGGCACACCCCAATGCCTGTCACTCTCTGAAGGGTGGTGGTGGGGTTGGCTTCAGTTCAATACTTCACTGCCATTCCTATTACGCAGCTCTGTAACTTCTACACTACCACTGCCAATGCCAGCAAGCAGACATTCGGCATTGACAAATGCTTGTTTATTTTTGTTTCTGAAACACATTACTTGAGTCTTTTTTGAGCTAAGTACCATGCTGGAGTGTTTGAACCTTATCTGTAGAGGGTCACAGTCCTTTTAGAGTTTTGATTCCATTTGCAGTTGTTTTGTTGCTGCGCAGATTAGTACATTGTTGTCTGCATGAAGTTTTATGTCTGAGTAGACAATAATAATAATAATCTTTATTTTTAGGCGCCTTTCAAATGCCAAGGCACTGTACAAGTTAAAATCAAAAAACAAATTTGGATAAACAATCATAAAATCACATTAATCAGTTAATTATTCACCATATGCCTGGTGCCACAGGAAGATCGTTAGGGCCAGCTTAAAACCCTCCACCATTGTGCACTCCCATAACCGACGAGGTAGAGAATTCCAGAGTGTGGGAGCCATGAACATAAATGATCTGGCCCCTGAATATTTCAGATGTACCTTAGGGATCTCTAGCAGCCCCTCTCCAGCTGAGTGGAGCGATCGCCCGGGGCAATAAGGAACCAGGAGCTCTTTCAGGTAGTCCGTGTAGGACTTTGAAAGTCAGCAAGCCAACTTTAAAGGTGATCCACCACTGTACTGGCAGCCAGTGCAGTTCACGCAGCACCGGCATAATATGACAGGACCGAGATGGTCCCGTCAGAAGCTGGGCTGCCATGTTCTACACCAGCTGCAAGTGGCGGATTTCTACCCCACAAAGTCCTAGGTATAGGGAATTGCAGCAATCTAAGCATGAGGACATAAAGGCGTGGACCAGAACAGGAAGGTTGCTGGACAGAACTAGATGTTTAACCCTGGAGATATTTGTTAGATGATAAAAGGAAGATTTGACAACAGCCGACACCTGCGAATGCAGGGTCAACCCTTCGTCAAAAATTACCCCCAGGTTTCGCACCTGGTCAGAAGTCAGGAGAGAGACACCCTCAAGAACAAGTCCAGAGGGTGACCCACCCCCCTGAATCCCCTGTCCAGTGACCAGGGTCCACAACCAGCACCTCAGTCTTACCGGAGTTCAACTTCAGCCAGCTCGAATCCATCCACGCCTGGATTTCTTTGAGGCAGCTACTAAAGACCAAGAGAGCTCTATTCTGGTCGGGAGCAAAAGAAAGGTAGAGCTGGGTATCATCAACATAGCAATGAAACCTCAGCCCATACCTTCTTACAATGTCTCCGAGGGGCAGCATGTATACCTCGAACAACATGGGCTACAAAACCGAACCCTGAGGGACCCCACAAGACAGATAAACTGGGTCTGATGAAAACACATCAGACAATGTAATGAGGGGTTGTTTAAATATATTAGAAATAGTAAAGGGCCTAAGATGAATCCTTGTGGGATCCCTCTGTGGAGGATGCCCATCTAAGACAGAATGCCTTGAACAGCTACTTGCTGAAACCTACCAGTTAGATGTGAGTTAGAAACAGAATTTGACAGCAGATCAGGACTGCTTGGCCCATTCAGTCTGCCCATTTCTCCCTACCTACACTATTACCTCAGATTGTGCCCAATCTAGAGCTCTTTCTCACACCCCTTCCATTCTACTATGATTCCCTTTATCTTATCCCATACATTCTTAAACCCTACCAGGTTCCCCCCCCACCACCACCACCTCTGCTGGAAGGATGTTCCAGGCATCCACCACTTTTTCTGTGAAGAAGTACTTTCTCACATCTCCTGAATCTATCCCTTTGTAGCTTCACAGCATGTCCCCTTGTTCTTGAGCACCTTTTCTTCTGAAAAATACTTCCCTCTTAGAGCTTCCCCTGCCATCTCTACTTGGGTCATTCTTTCCATTAGGATTTTACGATCAGCAAGATCAAATGCCTTTGAGAGGTCAATAAACACTGCACTCATGGAATCACCAATGTCTAAATCACCTGCAATTGAATCTGTGAACTCTCTCTATGTAAGGAGGGGGCTGATACATAATAATTAATCTGTAAATATGTTCTGCAATTTCCTTTAGTTCAAAGTACAGCTGTTTCCTTTAGTCTTTAAACCTTCATACTTTTTTCTTTGAGAGAGGTACAGTGGTGTCCCCCAGGATGAAACCCAATTCTGCAGCATGTTGAAGCACTCTGCAGAATGCTGCAGCAGACCTACTGAATAAAGCAATGTGATTTCAATGGTAATTAGTCCCTTTTGTCATGCAGGAAAATGTGACACTGCTGGGATGAAGTGAATGCCGCAGTTTCCTGCATGAGAAAAGGGACTAATTGTCATTGAAATTACATTGCTTTATTTAGTTGGTCTGCTGAAGCATACTGCAGAGTGCTTTAAAAGTGGGTTTCATCCTGGGGGACGCCGCTGTATTTCCTTTCTAAAGCTCTTTTTTTTTACTTCTCTTTTATATTCATATTCATTATATTCTATTTAATTGCTCCCCTCTCCACAATAAGATTTTAGTATGGTGAAGATGATTACATTAATCAAATGTCGCTAATAAAAACAGACCTTTTATTTGTACTCGTGAGATTTCATTTCTGATAAAGTAACAGTATCCCTCTCCTTTTCTGTGCATATTAATGTCTGTACTCACAGATCTGTTGGTGCATCCTGTCCAGGCCCACTTGTACTTTTTACAATATTGACAGTTAGTAATCTTGAGGATTTGTCATAGCTATGTCCTTGATGGAAGAACAAGTTGGAGTGCTGTAGGTTTTTGAATGCTGTGTATAATGTCATGAGAGCTTGATGGAATGTGTACCAAAATTTCAAATCTGTTAGTACTTGTTAATGTCTATGTGTGTGGTGGAGCAGCCTACTCCCAAGGCTTTCTTTAGGTTGGCCATCTCCCCAGTACAGAGGGAGAACTTGGGGCATCTGGGATAGTAAGGTAGGCAGTGAGTCGCAGGAGAATGCGCAACCTGAACTGCAGCAGTCTGCTGCTCTTACTAGTGCACTTAATTCAGTGCTTAATGCACTGGAAGGGGGGCTGGACTTACTGGTCAGGAGTTCAGACTAGGGGCTGAGGGCAGTCAAACTAGGGGGACAAGGGGAATTACTTGGGCTATACTGGGGAGAGCTGAACTGGAGTACCAGGGAGAGTACTCAGGCTATACAGTGGGTGCTTTTTCTATCAATCATAGAGGCGTGCTGGGTACTCAGGGTTGGTCATTTATTTATTTTGTTTTAAATGGAATTATTTCGACAATTACCCACTACTGCAAAGAACAGCCACCGTTTGAGATCTACAGTGTGACAGCTAGGGGACCCTGACCTTCAGCAGCAGCACATGAAAACATTATATAAATAATGCCAGAGGAGGGGATGGGAGGGAGATATACTGGCATAGAAGTTGTTCCTGGATGCAGAATCAGAACTTATGATTCTGCTCCTATGCCTTAATCAACAGAGAAACAGAATCAGACTGAAATTCCAACTCCATGCTGACAAAATGGATCCCAGGGAATCCAAGCACCCCTATTCTGGAATTCCTTGCATATCAGAAGTTCCCCCGCAGTGGAGGCATTTCAAAAGGGGCTGAAATTTGTTTATTAGAACAAGCATATGGTGACAGTTAACTGGGAACTGTGGCTTCTGGGAGCCTGTTTTTCTTTTTGTTACATCTTTCTTACTTTCAGATTTTATGTATATTTCAGGTTCATTAGGAAGCTAAATACTGTAATACTCTTATGGAATTTATTTATTATTTGTCTTCTGGACATGTGTGCTCTGCATAATACTGACTTCTCATGAACTGCTCATGAACTCCAAAAAGACACTCATGATACTCTTTGGCTCTGCACCTACACTCAGAGCCTGTCCCTCCACCCTAACCACATGTCATCCTGAAGGCTTCTCACTTGATGTTGTGGACTCATTCAGGTATCTTGGAATCACTTTAGACCCTTCCCTAGATTTTAATCTCCATGTGTTTATGATATGCAAAACTGTAAACACAAAACATGTCATTGCCTATAAGATTAGACACAATCTAACTGCTGCTGCAATGCTTGCCATTGTCCAAGGTGTACTGAGATCCAGCCTCACATATGGACTGATATCCTACTTTGAGGCTAAAAAAGGTGCATTAAGTGAATGGAACACATGCTATAAAGGCATCTGTAGATCTGCACTATCAGTGCCCAGGCGAACCCATCACTATGTCCTGTACACTAGCCTTGGCTGGCTCTCCCCATCCTCTTACTGATTGTATACTGGTGGCTGTACCATGGATAATATTATTAGAGTTGGTGTATCTGAACCAATAGCCAGTATGTTCAAACCCACATTACAGGCTTACTCCCTGAGGTCAATGGATAAGTCACTCCTCGACATCCCTAAATGTGCCATAAGAATAGGAGAAAATTCTTCCTCAGTGTTTGCACCCTAGCTCTGGAACTCTCTTCCAATGACAATTAGATGTGTTAAGTCTCACCAGGTTCTCGAGAATGATCTTAGGAAGCTCCTTCTAGTCAATGATAAATGCTCATGTAACTGATGCTCTGTGTTCTTGAATTTGATCTGTTACATCTCATGTTACTCAGGCACTTACTTGGTTGCTTTCTGATTCCCAGTGTACTGTTTTTGTGTTACATATTGTTCTAGTTTCTTTGCTTCACATGTTTGATATCTCTGAACCATTGTAATTTTGGTGCACAATTTGTGTGTAATAAATTGAGTTTCACTTTGTCTGTAACCCTCCCGGGTCATGCTTGAAAATAGGCAATGTTTTTTGTCTGGTGCACCTACTTGGTCAGCAAAAACTAAATAAAATAAATAAATACTCTGTGAAGTGCTCTGAGCCTGTGGGATTGGGTGCTATACAAATAAAACTGTTGTGCATTTTCACATTTGCTTTGTTAACCTTTTAGCCCTGCGCTTGTTAGGTTCATATTTCCAGAGACTTGACCAGAAACAGTTGACTTGTTTACTTTTGAGCCCACCAGTTGGTTGGCACCTACTTTTGCCAGCCTTGTGGGTGAGGTTGATGGCAATTTGTGGCTACTTAGAAGTGTTGGAGTCAGTCAGCTAAAGAACATGTAAATGGAGG
Source organism: Neoceratodus forsteri (assembly GCA_016271365.2). NCBI lineage: Eukaryota > Metazoa > Chordata > Ceratodontiformes > Ceratodontidae > Neoceratodus > Neoceratodus forsteri. The sequence goes on along the minus strand of CM057452.1, from coordinate 1,590,992,227 downwards.
GAGATGGGGCTGTGCTGCCATTTAAAATGTGATGCCTTCCTTCCTTCCTTCCTTGTCCTCTCTATCCGAAACATCCTCCTCTCCCTGCTGAACATCATCATTGCCTGCTGATGCCATATGTTGGCATCCCTTCTCATGCTGATGCCTATGGGAGAAGAAAATGCCTTGTCATATTAGACGTTCCCACAGTGTGCCTACCAGACCCCAACTAATCTTGTCCTTACAAATAAGACACATTATATGTGCCCATAATTCTTTGTCTACACTAAAGAAATTGGTTACCACTGACACCATCAGTTTGGTCTTGCCTAGTGGCATTTTCTAGTGTGGTGATTGGCTGCCATGGCACGCTTCTTCCATGTGTCCCACTGCCATCTGTTCATCATGCCCAGAGTGATGTAAAGGTTCCTGTGCTAATTCCTCTGACTACACTTTGTCTACTACATTAGAAACCTTGCTATTACACAAGGTAGACTTTGAAGGAATGGGACAGTATGCAGTACAAGTAGACTGGGAAAACATGTTTTTTTTTCTTATTCTTTGGTAAAGGGGTAAGGCCCATTAAACACAAGTATCTGTTTTCAGGGATGATTTGGGATCACTAGGGTGGTTAAATAACTTGTTCAGTCACATAGTATGCAAATGGAGGATGTGGGAATCAAACCCACGTCTGCTGGATGCACCAAACTCATTCACGGCTTGTTACTTTAACCTCTAGGTTATACTGCCAGCTTAAGGGCTTATTTGCTTAAGGGCATCAACACTGAGTAGCATTTGAGACAGCCTCAAAAATCACATGGATAACTTAAAACAAGATAATATCGCACTGAGAAGATGAAATAATAGTAGAATAGATAGACTAATGTGGATAATGAATCAACTTCCAGTCATGATACAAGAGAAAAGGAGACTTGCAAGAAAGGCAGATTGTATGACACATATCAAAACTGGCAACTTTACATGGACAAAATCAAAGAGAGCAAACAAAAAACTAAAGGGGTAAAACAAGCAGAAGATCTGACAGCACTGGAAGTTGAATCCAATAACAGAAACTCTTTTACATACAGTATGTCAATAAGAAATAAACAAGACAGAAAATAGTTGGACTCCCTGAAGGATTATGAAAAATTTGACATGATAACAAAGGAAGAACACATGATGATTACCTTAATAATTTTTTTGCATCAGTGTTCATAGAGGAAGAAAACAGAACAACACCTGGAACTAATAGTAACATGTTATTCAAAGAAGCACATTTAGACACGTGGATAGGACATACACATACCAGTCAAAGAAGCTGAACAAATGTTCAAGATGGTTAATGCAAACAATGTAATTGATCCAGATAGAATGTACCCAAAATACTAAAGGAGTTGGCCGAAGAACTGCCCATCTCACTAACAATGATGTCCAATAAGTCAATAAAAGCAGCCTATGGGCAAGATTCACAAAAGAGATACGCCTGGCTCAAATGAGATGCGCCAGCACAACAGCAAAATTCACCAAGGAGCGATTCACACACAGGGCACATGTGCTGGCGCATCCCAGATGTGTTGTGCTGAACGGGATGCACCGTAGGCACATCAAAACGATAAGCAGTGCAAATCAAGGGGGCAGACACATGCATACACAGCGCAAAGTGATTCACAGTACAAAATGATGGCGCAACCAGAATGCAAACCCAGCGCAACTACCAAATGCATCATGAAAAGATAAGTATAAAAGAAGCAGACTTAACTGCAAGCCCCCAGCAGGCCAGTGACTGAACAGCAGCACCGGCACACTGCCACAGAGAAGGAGGAGAGTGTGAGAGACAGACAGAGAGAGAGAGAGAGACAGTGACAGAGAGAGAGAGAGAGAGGGAGAGGGAGAGACCACCACCTGCAGCAGCATGGACACAACACCATTCACCATGGTTGGTGTACTAATGAGGATGAGGAGATGGAGAGGAAGAAGGCACTGTAGGTGGTCTTCCCCATGGTGGTACTGAGCCAGACTGTCATTTGAGCAGCTGACAGATGTGGAGACAGTTGGCTGATACCACTTGAACAGGGCCATACCGAGGCAGTTCTGCGAGCTGTGCCATGATGAAATGCAGGCACCCACTGCACAAGGTCCTGCCATCTCAGTGAAGACCAAGGCGACAACAGTAATGTGCTTGCTCACCACGGGAACCTTCCAGAGGCCTACTGGGGACACCACTGGCATATCACAGGCCTCCACATCCCAGTTCCTCACACAGTTCCTCACTGCACTGCTACTGCATGCTTAAGAATACATCCATTTCCCCAGCACACAGGCAGAGTAGACAGGAGCCATGCAGGGGTTCTACAGGGTGGCATGCATGTCAGGCATCATAGGAGCCATTGATTGCACCCATGTGGCAATCCGCGCACCACCGAGTGAGGAGGCCATCACCTATGTGAACCGCAAGGGATACCATTCGGTGAACTGCCAGGTGGTGTGCAATGCCACTGGGTGCATCAGCAATGTCTGCACCACAAACCCTGGGAGCACACACAATGCCTTCATCTGGCAGCAGTCAGCCCTCTGCCAGAGGTTCCAAGCAGGGGACATACCAAGTGCCCATCTAGTAGGTGCATGGGACATGGAAACAGCTGCACGACAGGGCACCACAGTTAGGGAAGGAAGGGGTGTGTGTGCAGTGAGTGACACTCACAAAGCACAGTATGCACAGCAGCTGTGGGGCAGTGGAGGGTGCAAGGGGCCACAGACAGACACCTGCAGGTACAGGGAGGCACATGTGCAATACACAGCATGTGCGGTGCAATGCCATGGGCATGCATGCATGGCATGGACATGCACAACACAAGCAGACAGCGGCCAACAACAGCTGCTGGGACAAGGTGGTAGGAATGCAGGGAAGAGACAGGCACAGGCAATGGAAAATGCCTTGTGCACACACCAGTGGGGACTGGAGCAGGGACTGGGGGCATGCCACACATGGGACCAATGTACTAACGGCCATCCTTGCCCTCCACAGGTGATGCGGCACACCCACTGTGGCCCTGGCTCTTCACCCCCATCTCACAAACCAGAACAGAGGCAGAGGAGCAATACAACGAGGCACACATCACTACATGCACCATCATAGCATGTGTCTTCAGCATGTTGAAGATGCGATTCCGGTGTCTGTGTAGGTCTGGTGATGTCATACAGTAAAGCCCTGAGAAGGCCTGTGGCATATTCATGACATGTTGTATGCTACACAACATGGCCATAGACCGTGGAATACCTTTGAGGCCAGTGAGGGCAACAGTTTTGGGGAGGAGCAGGAGGGTGGGGGGGAGGATGCACCACCACAGGACCACAACACCATCCCAGCAATGGGCCACCAGGACCCATGGCTGGTGGCATGGGCCAGGCAGTACCACACCAGGCTGGTGGAGGAGCATTTCGGGAACTGCAGGTGAGTATCAGAGGTATGTATCTGGGAGGGGCACTATGCCGAGAACAGGGGTGCACAGAGTCACGCAGTGCATGGCTGACACAGGACAGTACATGGGCATGCCCACACAGGTGCATGCATGCATGCACATGCACACACACACACACACACACGTACCACTGCGACAGTGCCAGGGATATCATGGATCAGTGTGCACCGGCACTGGCACACAGACAAAGCAGACACTGAACTGCACTCATCACGCCCATGCCACATGGCACAATAGTGGCACACACAGACATGCAGGTGGCACTGCACAGGGAGTCTACGGTGGTGGTGCACTGAGGCAGGTGACTGCCTCACACTCCACCGCAGGCAATGTCAGCCAAGTGTGCAGGACACAGTGGTGGTATGGGCTGCAGCCGATGGAATGGGGACCAGGACATTACAGGGTGGCAACCTGGCCACCATGGACATGTGGGCAGCCTCTGCCATGAATGGTGGTTGCAGCCGCAGCCTCATCAGCCACAGGGGGTGTGGCCACCAATGCTGCAGGTGTACTGCAATGAGACCATGAACATGTGATAATTGGTGTAGTGGCCCTGCGGCCCATGTTGGGGCCAGGGATGCCGGGCAGTGTGACGTGTGGTGACAGCATCAGCAGCAGTGGGTCCACCTGACACTGCTCCCGGTGTGTGCAAAAGGTGTTACAGGGTGTCCAACTGGACGCCTGATGTCCACAGTGCCCCATGATCACAGCAGCCACCTCCGCAGCAGCTGCAATCCACTCCAATGCTGCATGCCCACCCACAGGAAGCATGCCTCAGTCAACTTCTGGGCACACCATGCAGCCGCAGATTCATGCTCTAGGACCATCACAGTTCTGTGGCTCCTGAACTCCATGTGGAGGGCTGCCTGCCTCTCCATGGTATCACACAGGAGGCGGACATAGCCCTCCGTGTCATCGGCAGGTGAAGGGTCATAGTGGCATCGCCGACGAGCAGGGGGTGCGACAACCATGGCAGGCTGTGACATGGGTTGACCTTGGTCATGCACAGCCACTGCAGGTCCATGGCTGGTGACATCATGCTCCACCGGTGCATGCATGTGCCCCGCAACTCCTGGACTGGACACCCCTGACGTCCCAGCCACAGCACCTGGGCAGGGTGCACAGCACCCACTGCAGTGGGCAGCTATGCAGCCACTGCAGCTGCACCATATACAGCCAGGCCATCCAAGGCATCTGGGGTCTCCCGCACAGGACCCTACATGCTGCGTGTCCCGCTGTTAGTCATGTCTCCCTCAATTAGTGTGGCATCCTCATCAGCAGTTTCATCACTGTACACCCACTGTGTGCCACTGGCAAGCACAAGGAAGGCATCAGTGATGTCCACTGCATCTGCATGGTCATCCTCAGGGTACCCGATCAGACCCCCTAGCCACATGCTGTCCTTGCCGGCCACCGTGCTGGCAATGGCAGAGGGGTTTGATGGGTCTGACACCACTGGGGCTGTGTCCGGTGTAGTGGATGGTTCAGGAACAGCACCATCCACCACAGTAACAGTGGCCCTATGCAACAGGTCTGTCTCATCGCCTGCAAGGGCGTCCTGTGCAGCCATCCCCACGGCTGCACCCTTGAGGCGAGATGGTGCTGTGGGAAGAAGAAGAAGAAGAAGATGAGTGAACATGATTAGTGCACAATATGAAATAGTGTCATATAGATATGCAGGCAGACAGACATGTACAGAGTGGCACAGTGTAGTGCCATGGTTGCGCATACTGGTCTGCAGCATGGCAGAGCAGTGCCCAACATGCCATTACAGCCATGCGCAAGCTGTGACCGGAATAGTGTAGGGACAGACCATGGCAACATGGCACCATGTGTGGTGGTGGCAGCACTGGCAGGCCCAACAGTGAGTGGCACCAAGTGGCAGGACTGGCAGTGGCATCCCACATGTGCCACCCGGGCATGGGCGGTGTGGCCACATGCTGCACAGCATGGGACAGCCATGCACAGCCAAGGCACATGGCACAGCCCCTGAGTACACAGTTGCACTTCAGGCACATCGGGACAGGCATGGCAACCAGGGCACACAAAGGGCCAGCCATGCCCTGACACCATGGCTACTTACAGTGCTGTGATGGGATTCCACCGGTCTCGAACCCTCCACCTGGGACACCCTGCATGGCAGCCCTGGCGATGGTCGCCACAAGTAGCTCCTCATTTGGGCTCTGGTGGATGTCCAACAGTGAGCCAACCCCTGTCCACCACAGGGAGGCCTCAATTTGGGCCACATTCTCCTTCGCCCTCCATTGGCTGTCATTCCAGTGCTTCCAGCACTCCAGGGGTCTGATTGTATGCCCCCACAGTGTTTACATGATGGGCCACTGACTCCCAGCCCTCAGCCCGCACCATACGGCTGCCACCCCTGCCAGTCAGGACATTCATCCATAGGTGGCATGTCTTGATGAGGGCCTGCTCCTCGTCTTTAGTGAAGTTTGGCCACTGCCTGCTGGAGGCACTGTTGTCTTCCATTATCGTGGCTTCTGTGGGAGAGTACAGACAGACATTAGTCATTCTCTGGAGGAGTCCTGTGTGGCCAATCCTGACAGTCATTGGTTGTGGATTGGCACACCTGCACCTGTCAGCCAGAGCCAGTAGGCTGTGCATGTGAGGGGTTGTGTATGGTGAGCTGTGCCGGGTGTGACTGCATCCAATGTGTGCACTGCACATGCCATGGATGGCTGCAGGGCCACAGCAGTACCACCAGTGTCGCATGCCCACTACAACATACAGCTGTCAGTCCTGCACATGCACCATGCACACAACCCTGTCGGTGCAGGCACAGCTGCCAACCTCCCCCCATTGGTGCTGCCTGTGGGGCGTTGAGTGGAGCACCATGTTGCCCTCCAGGGGTCCCTGCACATGGCATGCAGGTGACAGGTTGTACTCAGCTGGCCCCAGCACGTGGCATTGCCACAGTGCAACTGTGCATGTACACTTACGGAGGTGTGCATCCAGACATCCCTCTGGCAGTCTGCATTTTCCCCCATCCCAGGGATGTGCCGTGGTGTAGGCAGAGGTCCCCAGTAGCACAGAAACACCCACAGTACCTGCAATATTACATGTAGGAATTAATGTGTACTCACCCTCAAGGCTGTGAATCCTCTCAGTCACCTAATCTCATGTGAGATGAGTTGGGAGCATTTATGGCTCAGGGCATGCAAATCAGGTCTGGGGAAGTGTTAATGAGATGCTAAACAGCTGAGATGCCCCTGCATGCAATATGAGGCTGATTTGGGTGCACTGTCTGTGTATTGCATAATTGCCCTCAGCTCATCTCAATCACCATGGCGCATCTGCTGAGTTGGGCTCATCCATACGTGGCGCATGTCCCACGCATGTGCGTTGCTTCAGTGCATGTACCTGACTTGGGCACATCTGCTTCAGCACACGCTGTGTGCATGCACTGTCTGCTGTGCCCATGGCAGAGCAATGCATGTGCACTGCCGGTCGTTGTAGACATGCAGCTGATGCCCGTTGCATGGTGCACACTGTCCGATGTACTGGTTGATGGTGTTGTAAGGAATCGCACATTGTGTACGTGTGTGCGACGGTGTGCTACTACGCATCATGGACACTCTGTGTGATCATGCTTGCCACATGTAAGATGGTGGCCACATGTGCATCACGCATGCCTGACCTGGCCATAACCCCAGCCCTGCCTTAGCAGTGCGCATTGCGCTTGCACTGCTGTGCGCTTGATGGACCAATCACGCTTCACACCGCTGTGCACACTGCACTGTACATGGCCTGCTGTTGCATGTGGTGCCATCTGTGTCCCTCGCTGCACATCCCATGCTTGCTCCCGCTGGGCAGTTATATGTTGCGATGCCTAAGGCAGGAAGAATTGGGCCTAGGGTCATGAATTGGACACACCTGGAGCTGCTTCATCTGGTGGCATGGGTGATGTCTGTGGAGGGGCAGTTGTTTTGCCGGGAGGACCTGGAGGTGCCCAGGTCACATGTGTGGGCCGCCATTGCCTGGAGGCTGGTGAGGTGCATGGGGGTTCCCCGCTCCGGGGAACAGTGTAGGCACTGCTACAGTGACCTCAGACAGAGGGACATGGATGTCTGCCATGGCTGCATTGACGTGCATGCAGGGGTGCATTGCCACGGCCAGGTAGGTTTTGCACATTCATGGGCATCACTGGTGCATGCGGGGTGGGTCTGGACCACATACCATGGACACGCCCACATGGGTGCACCTCACCACGCACACATGGCTGTGGCTACACCCACCCTGTGGTGCTCTGTCCTGCATGCCACATGTGGTGGGCACTCTGCAGTGCTGGGTGTTGGTCCGGTTCACTGTGTCTCACATGGGGAGGGTCCACCATGTGTGGTGCATGCCCATGGGAGGGCACCCTGGGGGTTTGGGAACAGCGGCTGTGCACTGCTGCGGTCAGCATGGGCGGCCATCAGTGTTGCACCTGCTGGGTGCTCCTACACTGCATGTGCACACTGATGTTGAGGTGAGGTCTGTGCATTGCTGTGTCTCCTCATGGTGGTCTCTGTCTGTTGTGTCTTGCAGGCCTGGAGGCCAGGCAGTGGACCACAGAGGCCACTGAGGAGCAACACCAGGGTGTGGAGGGGGCTCTCCATGGAGTCCATCTGGGAGCACGTAGATGCCATCCTTATGTGATCTTTGCCTCTCTGGTGGGGTGGGCTACTGCTTGGTGGTGGTGGTGTGTCTGCCATGGTCCTTAGTATGTGTTTTCTCTGTCCTTGCTATAGGTCCCCAGGATCATCATGCTGCAGCCAGTGGTGGAGGAGCAATGGACCGTCTGGAGGACTTGGACCAGCAGATCGCCCAGGCCATCCAGGCAGTGCTACAGCCCATTCAGCATACTGTTGCGCAGCTCATTGTAGCCATCGGGGGCCTCTTCTGGCTCCTGCCTGCTTGTGGTCATATGGGGTTGGAGCATAAAGGTGTGCAGCCATGCTTGTAGCCCCCAGCCATATAGGGGCTTGTCTCTTTTGTAAATAGCCCACTGTTAATCACCTCCTTCTTTCCTCTGTTGTTGTTCCTGCACCCTGCAACCCTGTTCTGTGGTTTGTCCCTCACACCCCTTCCGTTTCGCCTGATATTTGTACACAGTTACCCTGTTTGGTTTTTCTGCTATTGGTGTACATTTTCTGTCTGTTTCATTATAAACATTTTTACACTCTGTTATGGTTTCTGTGGTCATTCACTGTTCCACCTTCCTGGATGTATGTACTGTCGGGGGGGGGGTTTCCTGTCCCCTTCCTACCATGGCTGTGTGTGTCCACGGCACTGTATGGTCTACCTCCCCCCCCACATGGCCCCCCTGCGCCACACTACCATTGCCTGTGGAGCATGCATGGCATTTTGTCCCACTGCTCATGTTCCTGCCACTGGTGTCTGTGTCCGTGCTGCATGTGGCCTGCTTACGTTACACTGCCGCATGATTGCTGTGTACCTGTGTGCAGTATCCTGTGCTTGGGTTTGTGGCCTGGCTGAGTGGCACTGTGGTACTATGGTGTGATGGCTCCTATTTGGCATGGTGTCACCCTGTGTGTCCCCCCCCAATGCCATGGTCATGGACACCTGTGGGGTTGGCCCTGTCCACTGCAGTCCACCTTGCTATTTGCACCTGCCTGCTGTTGTGTGCAGCCCTGTCCACCGTGGTGTGCCTGCTCTGTGTGTCTGCCCTGGACCTGTGTGAGATGTGGCCTGGGGCTCTGTGTGCTGTTCCTGGGTCCCTGTCATGGTTCTGTGCCTGTGGTGGCCACTGTTGTGCCCTTGGCCTCCCTGGTGTGTCTCATTGGACCTGTGTTTCTCTCTCCTGTGTCCCACCGCTGTGTCCCCTTTTGCTCCTTCCTGCCTTGCTGGCTTGCTCTGTGTTCACTGTGTTGCTCCCCTGGGTGGCTCAGCACATCCTGCATGTGCTGGCACATCTCCACTTGTGCCCTGCCCCTTCTGTGCAATTCACAGTGGGGTTGTGCATGGTGCTTCCTTTGGCACATGCCTTTGTGGATCGCTTGGCATCTGGTTGGTGCTTCCTGTTTGTGCCAGCGCATCTGCTTTGTGAATCGTGCCCTATGACTTGAGTGTAGCTTCATGGAACCAATTTTCTAAAAAAGGCTCCAAGGCTAAGCCACGGAATTGTAGGTAAGTAAATTAGACATCAATGCCAGAGAAGCTACTGGAAAAATATTCTGAAAAATTAAATTGTTTAATGCATTCAGAAAAACAATTTGGATTCAAAAGCTTAGTATGGATTCTGTAATGGGAAATCATGACAGACAACTCTTATTACATGTTTAGAGAATGTTACCAAGGAATCTGAAGTAGGAAGACCTGTGGGTGTTGTTTACCTGGACTACAGCAAAGCATTTGAGTGTGTCCCACACAGAAGGCTTGTCCATGAAATGGTAAACCTAGTGTAGGTATAGCTGGTTGAGTACTACAATGGGTTAGTAACTAACTAACTGCAGGATAGGAAGCTCATTTATAATTAATGGCACTCTATCAACATGGAAGCAAGTGAGCTGTGGTGTTCCACCAGGGTCTGTACTAGGACCAACACTGTTCAATATATTTAACTATAAGTAGCTTGGAGGTGGGCAAGGCTGGTGATTACATCAAGACAGGAAGAATATTTATAACACAGGAGGAGCTGCATAAGCTGAAAAAAGATTGGGACTAGTTAGGAAAGTGGGCAGAGAGATGGCCAATGAACTTCAATGTGAAGAAATACAAAGTCGTGCACTTTGGAAAGAAGAATTTAAAAGCAAAATACTACTGCTACAAAAAACATTAGTTTAGGTGATTTCAACGGTGATTGGTGAAATAAGGATAATAATGGAAGTAAGGTTAAAATAACTGCACTTAATCTGGAATGAGTAATCAAGGATAGAACAAGAGTGAATTATAAAAGGAACAAATCAGATTCCCTCTTGGACTGGATTTTAGGGTCAAAAAAATGAATGTGTTAAAAAAGTTGAGGTGCTCCCAGATATACTGCATGATTGCTCAGCAGTTCTTTGTATCTGATCAGCTAAGGTGATGAAACATATGCCATTCATAATAAAGGAATAATGCATGACAGGGTGTGTGTTGTGCTGGGATAACGCCACGCCTGGGGGGTTAGGCACGAGGCCGCAGGTCGAGTGCGTCCAATGCCCCAGGAGTGGTGTTATCCCAGCACGACACACACCCTGTCATGCATTATTCCTATTATACAATGACTTGTTGTTATATATAAAATAAATAAAAAAATAATTTTAAAGAATGTTTTTATTAGTGTGAAAAAATATTTTTGTTTCTTAAGAGGAGATGCAACAAAAGAGAGTATGGCTGCTAAGCTCCTCTACATTGGTTCACACTCCTGAGACTAGACTTGTGGCATTATGCTGGGGGATAATGCCATGGGTCCAGCCCCAAACTGACCAATTACTGTCCAAGAGTCTTTCTTGCCATTGTATAATAACTGATAGGAAACTCCACCACTCTAAAACTGAGGCATTTATAAATATGGTAGCTACTACTGGTTGACGTACTTGGATTTTATTCCCTCAGTGGATCTGGCTTTGGATTATTTTGTAGGTGAAATTAATAGAATGTGTGAGTATTTTGCACCACTTAAGAATGTACTTACAATGGTGGGATGCAGACGTGGATGACATGGGTCTTGTTAAACATTATGAAAGAGAATAATAGCACATGGAATAGGTTTAGAAAGAATGGATTAGAGTCTGATTTGGTAGGTTATTAGTAAAGTTAAGCTCATTTCTTTTGACATAAACAAAGGGATGAGGTGCAAAACCCTGAATCATTTTGTGACCGTTTTAATGAAATATTTGGCAGAGACAATATTATTTCACAAATGCTGCACATAAATGATAGGACTATAACAATCTCTCAATATGTCAGAAGAATGTAGTATTTTTGTAGTAATGTGTCTGCCCAGATACCAAATACTAGCATGCATAGTGATAAAAAAATCTTGATACTCAGAAAGTACAAATACAGATAATTTCACCTTAAAGTAGAAACAAAACAGGAAACTGTTAAATACATTAAACACACAAACCTCAAGACACGTATGGGTAGTGATGGAAAAGACATAAAACTGTTAAGTGGCGTCTAATGAATTTGTACTACCAATATGAAAATTATGAATGTGCCATTACTTATATAGGAGGTCCCAATGTTATGGAAACAGTCTGTTGTAGTACCAGTGTGATGCAGCATTGATGACAACCAATACTATAGATTGATCTCTGTTCTGTCCCCGCTGCCTAAGGCAATAGAACATACTGCATATGATCAATTGGTAGTTTATACTAAAGACAGTAATATTCAGGCTCATTCCCAGCTTGGCTTTAGAAAAAAATATAGTACAACTGTTCTGCTGGAATTTACAGAATATTTTGCATGGCATGTCAGATATCTTGTAGCTCATCACTGGTCAATAACCTTATAGATACAGCATAGGGCTATGAACGATTGGAGCTTGTATCCCCAGAATATCACAAATGTCTAGCGATAGGATATGTTGAAATGAGTATCCCAACGAACTGCAATGCTTAGAGGGTCTGCCTCTCTACCTCGTCCCCACCTAGGGGGAACAGCCATGGCTCAGTGGGGATGGGCTCAGCACTGGTGCACAGGCAAGGAGGGACAACAACAGAATGGAGCCTGAAGGAGAGTGACCATAGGAGAAAAAGACAGGGAGCATAAATAGAAATATCAAAAAAAGGAGAAAATTCAAGGGAAATAGCAAGAACCATTTCACAGAATGAATGGTGAATGTCTGGAACAGACTTCCAAAGTAGATGGCATCAGCTGATGGTGTATCTACAGTATCTTTAAACTCAGACTTGATAGGTACTTGAAGAAAATGGGTTATAGAGTATCCCTAGTAAGCTGATGGGGAAAGAACTCAATGGGCCACTGGTCTTCTTTCTTTCCTAAATCTTTCTCTGTTGTTTTGGGGGATTACTTACCATGATTTTGTTTACTGTATCATGATTTTTGTTTTTAGAACCACCATCAGTCTTTTTTAATCTCTTCTGTGCCCCAAGTCACACCTGTTCCCCATTCTCCTCTCCCTCTCCAGAACTGCTGAGGCTGTCACCATTATCCTTATCAGGTATATACTCAAGCTCGGTCTCTGTCCTCAGGCTCTCCCAAAACAGTGTCATCCTCCTCCTTCACCACTTCAACTTCCTGCAGCTAGAGCATATATGCATCACTACCAGCATGAGTAGGTTGGGGGTGACACTGAGGCTTCAGTCTCAGCTGGCTCATCAGGGCTAGTAACTAATATTTTCGCTTCCTATGCCCCAAAAATTGAGTTACAAAAATGGTCTAGTGAAATCACTGGCCTGGGGCCACCCAGCGGTGCAGCAGTAGGGTGTTGCACTGCCAAGCAGGTGACCTGGATTTGGGAGCATATTTGGGGACCTGGTGTCAGGTGACCAGGCAGGGAATGGTGCTGCTGATGGTAGCTCATCCAAGCCTAAAGAGGGATTACTGAAGCTTGCTGCCCCAGTGGGCCCTCACATTGGGCGCTATCACAAATGCTGCATGCATGCAAGGTCCATCATAAGGACTGTGAGCAGTGCTGCTAGGGAGTAGGGAGTGTCAAGAGACATACAGGGGAGAAAAACATCCCTTATGCTGACAAGATGAAGGCTCAGTATTCTCAGGCCCTGCCCCACGTAGCCTCTAGCCCAACCATATTTTGTCTGCAGAGAGGGTGGGACCCTTACCATGGGGGTAAGCCATGGAAGAAAATGACTGGAAGTTAGTGGAGTTAGGGCTGGAAGCTGACTGGCTCAAAGGTGTGTCTGAGCAATAAGACAGTAAATACAAAAAAATCACTTACCTAGCAATGCCAGGAGTTCCCCAGCATTATTTTTCTCTTTTGTCCATTTTTACCGTATTTATTCGATATTCTTGATTTTCTAGTTAGACCTTCCTCGAAAATCTGGTAGATGTTGGGGTGTAGATGTGCTACCTGTATGAAGTACATACCCAGCTCACACAACACTCTTGTGGCCATACAATCACTGTAAACATGGCTGCTTACTCAAACTAATAGGGTCCATGCTCCTTTTTCCAGGGTTTGTCCCTCACATGAGCAACCCATGTTGCTTGCACTTGAATGCTGTAACTCTGGAGTGGAAACTTCAGTCAAAATACTTTTCCTTTGATTGGCAATACATTAAATATTATTATGGCTCATATATGTTCACATCCATCATTTATAAAGCTCTTTAATATGTATGACATCATGCATATGTCACCCGGAAGAATTTAAAAACTAGTTCTATAATAAATATAATACAGTTATTAACTGAGTTGCACAGTACAAAGGATCTAAGAATGCATTAGGTTTCACAAACATATCAGCAGAAAGGTTCCCTTTCAATGGAAAAAGGAGACAGTACAGGGTCACTTTGTATTTAGCACAGGTCATGACAGTTTTCAAGGTTTCAAATTATTTTTGGATAGCACTGCAATTTATCTCTTGGAAGTCATAAAACAAACAGGTTTGGCTGTACATTCAGCCTCATTTTTAAGGCAGTGGTTTGCCTGATTCTAAATACGGTCCTTTTGTCCCCTCCCCCCTCAAAAAACGTAAGTATCATTAGCCCATCCCTTTGCATAAAATATTTCCAGTTGTCTGGAGAAGGAAGGTAGGATGCATCTAACAGATGGACTTCTGGGCCATGGGTTCAGTTCTTGTGCCACCTTCCAGGAAGTCAACAGTGTGTACCTGAAATCATCTTGAACACCATTAAGCATTGCAGCCATGGTCACACTGTGGTGGCATTGTAGTCCTGGGAGGTGTGTATAGAGGGAGTAACAGGGGATTATTAACCTTTTGTAGCCAGATCACTCTGAGGCTGACATGAGGTCTTGGCCAGATGGCTGGAGTGCCCCCCTTCACGAGGGGCAGTCAGACGGGTAGCCTCTTTGGGCACCTGCCTGCAGCATTGCTGCATCCTCTGATGGGGGAGGACACTCTGACACCTGGTGAAGAGCCATCCATCATGCCCTGGAGGCAAGTTACCTCAGTGAGTTTGTGTTGTTCTGTTGACTCCTCTGGGAAAGGGGATGGCCGTTATATAAACTGTTAATGAGATGAATAATGAGTACCAGCCATGACTGCCTTGCTACGCACATCACGCTGACTTGGCTGTCCTGTTTAATTATGGGTAATGAATATGTGGCTGTGGCCATTTTCTCCAAAGCTCATTGTCGGTCTCAGTTTGTTCAGGTGCAACAAAGGGTATGTGCCCTATAAGACAAGACACCATCAGTTTACTTGTTCTCCAGGAAGATCCCTTTTACTGGCATGTCAAAGCTGAGTCCAGGAGTTTTTTGTTGTCCCAAAGTATTCTCATGCATGCTGCTCTCTGGAGGTTATATCCTCATGTTGGTGTCCCAAAAAAGGGAAGGAGTCGTTCTGCTTTTGGGGTTGAGAAGAGAGAAGAAAAGAATGAAAAAAGGCATTTGTTTCAGATTATAATAAGTCCAGCCCACTATTTACTATTAGTGAGATGGCGTCATGCCTTTCCAGTCCTCTTTGAGTGTCTCACAGCTTTGGATTGGGCTTCTTTGAAGCATGGTGAGGTTATTGGGAGCTAGAAATCTGGTTTGTTCTAATGGAGACCTCAGTACAAGGTACTGTACAGAGGAAAAGAAAACAAGAGCGTGAATTGAGTTTATATCTCTGGGTATTCTCCTGGGAGAATAACTTGTCTTGTCTGTTCCTCACACAGGCATGTATGTCCATGTGTGTTTTTATTTTATTTTATTGTTTATTTATTGAATTTTGGTAACTGGGTGGGCCCACTGAGACAAGACAGTCCCTTTTTCAGGGGTGACCCAGGAAGTGCAGCACATTGAAAGTGCAGTACATAGATAAAAAAGGTAGCTACAGTAATTTAGTTAACAAACATCCTAAGATCCACAGAAGTTCAACAATTACAGTTACACCTACCACTTAGAAATGACATTTAGAGAAGCAGTGGAATAAAATGACAAACACAGATAACAATGGTAAGAAATACATCATTCACTGAATTATCGAACACAGTACATACAGATATTTATTTATTGTGAGCCATTGAAAACAGGAGCAAGTTGAGGCCAATAGGTGGAGAAGCAAAGAGGATTGAAACTTAGAGAGTGAGGTGCAAGACACAATGTTGGGAGGGAGTCCTAACTGTTCTGTCCTGTTGAAAACTGACTTTTTTCCTGTGGCCTTTGTCCATATAATATCCACTTTGTAGAAAAGGTTAGCCCGAGTCCTTTTGAAGGTGTGCACATGAATTATTTCATCATAATACTTTAGCAGGCATGCCAACAGTAATAATGAAATAAAAAAATAAACAAAGTATTAGCTCTGATTAATTACATACATACATACATATGAACATACATACAAAGAAGCCAGCAGAAGAAGGCCATTTGGTCTATCAAGTCTGCTTGTTTTGCAGGTTCCTCAGCTTAAGCTACTGTCCCTGTCCCCTCTCCCCACATTCTCCCTACCCATGACACTTACCCTCCCCCATTCCTGTCCCAGCCTCTCTTAAAGCTGCCTACTGTCTTCAATGAGATTACTTCTTCTGGCAGTGCATTCCAAGTGTCCACCACCCTCTCTGTGAAGAAGTGCTTCCTGACCTCCCTCCTAAACCTCCCACCCTCCAGCTTAAGACTGTGCCCCCTCTTGTTATGGTTGCCACTCAGCTTAAAGAGACTCTCCTTATCAATCTTATTCATCCCTTTCAAGTATCTGAAGATCCCAATCATGTTCTCTCTCTCTCTCTCTCTCTCTCTCCCCAGGAGTACAGTGCCCTCAACCTCTCCTCATATGCCCTACCCTGCAGACTAGCTATCATCTTTGTAGCCCTCCTCTGGACCATCTTCAGCAGTTTAATGTCCTTTTTTGAGGTGTGGGCACCAGTACTGAACTCGTACTCTAGACGCAGCCTTACCAATGACCTGTACAAGGGCAGTATAACCTCCTCTCTCCTACTACTGATCCCCCTAGATATGCATCCCAGCATCTTGTTTGTCTTTGCTGCTGCTTTCTTGCACTGTGTGGAGTGCTTCAGGTCACTAGTGATCATCATTCCCAGGTCCTTCTCCTCCTCTGAAGCAGATAATCAGACTGCACCCAGGTAGTACTTTGTCCTAGGATTCTTGGCTCCAATATGCATAACTTTGCATTTCTTGGCATTGAAGTCAACTTGCCAGATCCTGGACCACCACCCTAGCTTTTCTAAATCTTTTTGTAGGTCTTGTATCCCTTCAGCTGTGTCCACTCTCCCATAGAGCCTGGTGTCATCCACGAATAGGCACATTTTGTTCTTAATGCCATCTCCAATGTCATTGATGAAGACATTGAACAACACCAGCCCCAGCACTGAGCCCTGTGGGACCCCACTGGTTACCTCTCTTGTGCCAGATAACTCTCCCCCCACAACCACCCTCTGGTTCCTGTCCTTCAGACAGTTTTCCACCCATCTGGTCATCGTTTCCCCAACCCTGAGATCCACCAACTTCCTGATCAACCTTTTGTGGGGCACAGAGTCAAAGGCCTTGCTGAAATCAAGATAGAGGATGTCTACCACTTGGCCCCTGTCTACTGTCTTAGTGGCACAGTCAAATAAGTCAATCAGATTTGTTAAACACAATCCCCCCATGAGGCCATGCTGCTTCACATCCTGGAGACCATGCTCCTCTAGATATTCCACCAACCTTTCCTTTAGTATGATCTGTATGAGCTTTCCCACAATGGAGGTCAGACTGACTGGTCTGTAACTCCCTGGGTAATCCTTGGGACCGCTTTTGTGGAATGGCACTACATGTGCTGTTCACCAGTCCTGCAGTACTACACCTGACTCTAGTGAACTATTAAATAGGTCTGACAGTGGTCCTGCCAGCTCCTCAGCCAGTTCTTTTAGTACCCTTGGATGTACTCTATCCAGATATTATATTTAGTAATATTATATTTAATAACAATTAAGTTGTCTGCATCTTAACCCAATTATTCCTTTAGGCAGGTTTTGAAGCTCCAATCTGTGTATTGTAAAAGGCTGTTTTACACGTACAGACTGGGCCAAGATGTCAGCAGGACCTTGGTCACATGACCTTGTGCCCCACTCCCCAGTATGGTAAACAAATCCACAATATAGTTCTAGCAAATAGCAAAGGAGTCACATTGACCCAGAGAATGTTTTATACCTACAGTATCTGGGTACACATTTATATATCTGTGCAGTTCTGCCTGAATAAGTATACCCCTTTCTATAACAATAATGATAAACGATGATAAAAATCTTTATTTTTCAATGTGATAGAACTGTTAGGACTTTGCAGCCCATTTTTACAAAACTGTCCTGCTTAGATACACAGTTTCTTGTAGACAGTTTCTTACATATGGTTTCTTATACACAGTTTCTTATACACAGTATAAGGAAAAAGAAAAACAAGAGGTTACAGTCTAACAATAAGAGAAACAAGAGGTTACAGTCTGACAATAAGAGATGAATCTGTAACAATCAGTGCTCGGTTCAAATATCGTGTAGGTACAGAGTTTCTTAATATTCAGGGGGGAAGCCAGAGGTTGCAGATTTCAATAAGAGATACTCATAATATCAGATACTAGATAAACCATGACATTGACTGACAGGTGCAATAATATTGCAGATATTTATTCAAAATAACTTTAAAAGCTTTCACAGTAGGTGCCTTTCTAATCTCTGGGGGTAGCTTGTTCCATTGCTTTGCAGCCCACAGTCTGAGTTCATTTCCCATAGGAGTTTGATATTCTTGGTAGGACGGATACCTTGTTTTTTACCTCCCTTAGGGTATGTACATGAGTGTTTGTTTCCCCTTTTCCCAGTTTCCGATAGTTTATTTGAACCCCTATATAATTTGTAAGCTGCTAAGGCTCTTGATTTCTCTTGCCTGAGTTCAAGCGAGTCTCACTGTAGGTCTGTATACATTGAACAGTGGTGTCAATCGAAACCACATCCAAGTGCAAATCTTGTTAGACTATTGTACATTCTGTCTAACTTTTTCAGTGTTGTGAGGGCAGCATGCTGGTAAGCTAGCTTACCATACTCTAATATGGGTAGTAAAGGTTGGGCTGCTATTGTTTTCCTAGTGTCTTTGGGAATGTAAAACACTACTTTCTTCTTAGTGCTCCCAAATGTTTATTAACTTTATTTATGGTGCTTGTTATGTGTATGCCAAATTTTAGTGCGTGTATCTTAACTCCGAGGTATTTGTATTCCTTGACACTAGCTTGTTTGTCCGTTTAGTGTCCTAATCTTTAGGTTTAGCTCTGGGTTATTACTTGCCCTGTTGTTTCTGAACAGCATCACCTGGATCTTCTTGGTGTTCAGGGCCATATTTGAGTTTACAAACCAGTTCTGTACACTGTTAAAATCAGACTGTAACGTGTGTTCCAGATCACTGAGTAAGGTCGCTTTAGCTATTAGTATGATATCATCTGCGAATAACGTTATGCCTACGTTATTAATGTGGGTGGGCAGGTTGTTTACGTACATCAGGAACAGCAAGGGACCTAGAATAGATCCCTGTTGTACTCCCCTTTGCAAAGTTAATGGAGTTTAAAGTGTACCCCTTACAGAGATCTGTTGCTGTCTAATAAATTGATATAAGTTGAACCATGTTGTAGCTCCATGGGAGAGACCTATCTGTTTCAGCCTTTCCAATAGTATCTGATGGTCCACCAGATCAAAGGCTTTGGAGAGGTCTATGTACACTACACCCATGTATTTTCCACCATCTAAACCTGAGACTGCAATATTTATAAAGTCTATGAGTGCCTTAGTCATCAACCTCCCTGCCCTGAAGCCATATTGATGGGTGGACATTAGTTCATATTTGTCTATGTACTCATCTGTCTGTTTCCTGATCACTATTTCAAGGATCTTAGATGCTATCAGCAGTAGTGCTATTGGTCGGTAATTTGATAGGTTATTTTGTTCTTCCCCCCTTGAATACAGTTAATACAGTTTAAAAACTTACGCTGTTGGGAAGCTATATGCAGTAGACATTAAAGTTTAGTACCTCCCTGGAGCTGTTTGGGCATGTTTTAAATTGTTACATTTTTAAAACTTGACATTTATAATTTTTGTTTTAACACAAAATTAAATAAAGCATTTGTTCAGCTGACCTAAGTAAACATTGTGCATCTAAGCAGTGACTAAATGGCTACAGAAAAGACTCACCAGTGTAATGCAGGGTTTTAAATAACTGATTAGCAGTTTTTTTTCTTGGGACTATGCTAACTGTACAGAAAGTATTTATATAGATTTTCTAGAAGTGCTGTGTTTGTTAAACACAGTGAGGCAAGAGTTATGCATTTTCACAAAGATTTAGCACTTTTATGAGCAAAACGCTAATCAATTTTTAGAGTTAAATAAATTCCTGTAATGTCTTCTCTGAGGCATTTGTTCCTTGCAAGAACTGGAGCTGTGAGCAGGCAGACAAGTACCTCTTTGAAGGCCTGTAACCAGCCCAGAAAATGTGAGATAGCAGTTGGGGGGTAGGTACAGGACCCAATTAGTTAGATGGAGTATGGTCCATGCTTAAGTGGGCACTTTTGAGTTGGGGGGCCAGTATAAAAAAGTGTGTGCGTAGGTGTGTGTGGGCAATGCCTCTAAATGCCACCCTGTAATCACAGATCACAAAACATCAGCATTATGAGCCCAATATGGGGAATCTTCCTTCTTCTAGCTGCAGCTAGGGCACAGTGACAAGTAACAGAGAATGAGACCTCACAGGGCTAGAATTTAAGGGAAAAAAAATCTGGTGTCTTTGACAGACTACACAGCAACAGGTGTTGGTATTCCATCATAAAATCTGATATGCAAATCCATTTTTTGTCTACCAGGCACTGTAACATATTTCTCTCCATTTTGGTCAGTGCACAACAAACTGTCATCCTCCCTCACACACAGGGCTCCCAACAACTCACTGCACTTTAGCAGGTACATATTTTTTTTATCTCTGCCTCTCCCCCTGTCCTCTCTACCAATATAGCAGCAGCATTTTCTCTGCCTGAATTGTAATGTGCCTTGGGATACAATGTGATTCTCCTCCTTTAATGAAAGCTGCTTTCTTTCCCACTCCTAATGTAAAGTGTTTTGGGATGCAACTGTTGTTCACCTGAGCACTCCCCTCACTGCCATTACTTCTACCTTCCTGTGCTGTAAAACTCCCCCACCCATCTCATCCTCTCCATCCAGTCCTCTGAAGTCCCCTTCAGTCAAGCCCAGTACCTTAGAAATACATTAAGCAGTCTAACATAGCCAACTGCTCCACATCCTCTGTCTCTCACCACCCAGCCCAAATGCTGACAATCCCACTCCAGTAATGCACTGTGTGAGATTTCTGGCATTCACGCAGGGTGGTGAGAGTATGAGGATCACTGCGCTACAATAAACTGTAGGATGGAAGACAGGGTGGGAAGGGCTGTGATGTGTTCATGAAGGATAATAGCTGGGGAGATCACTCGTGTGCTCATTCTTTGGGTTAGAGAACCATGAACTGCAGGCGAACAGTTCTGCCTCCCTAATAATACAGTATACTGTAAGAGAGACCGCTGTTACAACTGCATAAGCATCCTTGCCAGCCATATGATAGTGGCACTACCTATAGTAAGAGTTCAGAGGGCACTTCTATGTTAGATCCCTATTTTTAACCATGTGTGACTTGTCTGCATTTGGACATAAGGAATTAAACATTGGCATAAAACACCCTTTGGAGTATGATCTAAAACACCAGGCAAGTTTTGCCATCTTTGGGTAATTAGTTTTTGTGCTACAAGGAGACAAAAAAATAAAAAGAAATTTCCCAAAAGGCTATTTTTTTGCTTACCAGTAACTAGAAAACAGCTGCGATTTGAAACCTGAAACTTTCAGATTCATTAGAGCCTAACCCAAAGGTGGTGCTTTTTCAAAATGAAAAGTAAAAAAGAAAAGCAAAAAACAAAATGGTCACTTATGCTCAGTACAATAAAGCCTGTTTTAGTAGAAGCCAAATGCACATACCATATCTAAACCCTCCATTAAATGTAATGTCTCACACAACTGAAAACCACTTTTGCAGATGGAAACTAGGAAGTAAAATAAACTCTGGTCAGAGCCAATATGGCTGTAAAGTAATGAATTTCCAACATAGCCTTCTTATTGCCCCACCTCATGAACCATATTGGTGAAAGTGTTCAAATCCCTGCCAAAATGTGACTGTGCACCACTAAATTGTCATTCTGCACCACAGGTGTGAAAACACATTTTGGCCAGGATTTGAAAAATGACAGCTGTTACATTCATGAGGTGGTGTGAAAAAATGGCTATGTTGAACATTTGGGGTGAGAATACTGAAAATTACAAAAGTTATGAGCGAATGTAGAAAAATTTCAACCTATTTATTTATTTGAAAGGTTTCACCAGGAAAGCACACTGAGTAGCAATTGCTTGTTTCCAGGTGCATCCTGGGGAGGAGAAAGAGGTAACAGGCAAGCAAAAATTACAGCAAAATCAGCAAATACAGGCAAACAAATACAGACAGCAAATAGGTAGCAGTATTTCACAACATATCAGTACAGTATTACACAGTTTTAAGTGAAAGAATTGATGGGGAGGCAGATATTACTGAGAATGGATTTGCATAGGACAACTGACATGATAGTGGGGGTGGGGTGACACACAAGTAAAGGGGTAATAAGCAAGCAAAAAATTGCAGCAAAATCAACAAATGCAGGCAAACAAATACAGAGAGTAATTAGAATAACATGCTTGTAACTCAGTTATTTGTACATATTTCAACCCAAAATTTTCGACATAGCCTTCTTATGATCCCACCTCATGAGCAGTGGTGGTGAAAATGTTCAAATCCTGCCATAAAGGTGATTTTGCCAAGTGGCTGTGTACTCGCCTTTCAAGCCTGACTTGTATAATTCCACCACCATTGTTCATGAGTTGGAGTCCCAAAAAGGCCATGTTGAAAACTTGAGGTGAAAATATGCAAAAATTACAAAGGTACTCCTCAAAGTTCAAACCCCCATTGAAATACACTGAACCGCACTTACTTTAGTTTCTCACATAGCAATGAGCTGTTCCAGCAGCAAGACGTGTCTTTGATCAGAGAGTGGATCTTCGACCTGGGACCTGTTCAGGTGAGTGAGGGTGTGTGAGGGATGTGGAGGGGGGTGACTGCTGAGTGGGAGGTGAGAGTGGCAGGGGTCAGATCAGCAAGGGCTTATTTTCTTTTTTCAGGTTTACAGGAAAAAAAAAACATTGAGGGACGGTTTTCTTTATTACAAGTTAAATTTTCTAAAGTAACATAGGACGGCAATTGGAGGGGGGTGCACTAGGCACAAAGGAAATTATATATAGTGGCACAGTAGTGCCACTATAGTTAGGGTTGAGTACCCCATTTAAGGTTAAACTCTGAAATTTGGCAGCTTAATAACATTGCCACTGTATGATGGATTTGGCTAAAATTTGGCATGCATGGAGTGGTACCATAGCTCTCTAGATCTGCCAAGCTTTGTAATAGTTGGATAAACAGTTGTGGAGCTACATAGCACCGTAAAATGTGGTAATTATGCATTTTTGTGCATTCTTTGCTCACGCCTACAGGTAGCACAGTCTGCGCGACTGGTCCAAAACCTTCAGGAAACATGCAGCTAGGGTTCCTGATGTGCCTTTCAAAGATTTCATGAAAAAATATTAAATAGTTCAAAAATTATTTAAAAAACAAGTTTCCCATTATAGTCAATGGGAAAAGTTAACAAAAAGTTCGACAGTGTCGCAAATGCAGTTTTTAGTGTCACAAATGACCCCTCTAGTGTCGCAAACCTGCCATCTTGTTTTCAGTTGGTGGTCACAGAAATGCTTTCCATTTAAATTTGTGACCCTCTAGGGACACAATTCTTGCTGCATTCACCTAGTGGAGTCCTGAGGATGCTAGCCATGTTTTTATGTTTTTGAAATGTTTGTAAGCAGTAGTGTCACAAACTAATGTCACACATGTGACACTTTTGTGATTTGTTCTGCAAAAGTGTCACAAATCAGGACACTATTTTTCTCGACACTATGCCCAAAAGAATAAGAAATCTTTGCCACCCTACTGTTAAATGGTTCAAAAATTATTTAAAAAACAAGTTTCCCATTATAGTCAATGGGAAAAGTTAACAAAAAGTTTGACAGTGTCGCAAATGCAGTTTTTAGTGTCACAAATGACCCCTCTAGTGTCGCAAATCTGCCATCTTGTTTTCAGTTGGTGGTCACAGAAATGCTTCCCATTTAAATTTGTGACCCTCTAGAGACACAATTCTTGCTGCGTTCACCTAGTGGAGTCCTGAGGATGCTAGCCATGTTTTTATGTTTTTGAAATGTTTGTAAGCAGTAGTGTCACAAAGTAGTGTCACACGTGTGACACTTTTGTGATTTGTTCTGCAAAAGTGTCACAAATCAGGACACTATTTTACTCGACACTATGCCCAAAAGAATAGGAAATCTTTGCCACCCTACTGCAAAAGAATGGTTTGATCTTTTGGGCAGAAATTTGGGGGGAACAAAGCCAAGATTCCACAGATGTGCCTTTTGGTGGTTTGGTGACCAAATATATTAGAGGGCTGCAAAGTTACGTCACTCTGAAGTTGACAGTTTTTCCCATAAGCTAACATTACGGTGTCCTCCACGTCTTTCGGAGCCCGTATCTTGAAAACGCTTTGAGATACAGACTTTTTGTCGGAAAAACACTTAGCCCTCTGCTAGGGTGCTAAGTACAAAACTAGCCAGGAAAGTCATAAATAATATGACATTTAAATTTTTTTTCTATGTCGTACAGTTCCTGAGATAAGCAATTTAGTATTCCAAGTGTTCATTTTCTGATCTGAGGCCCATTATTATGCATACATTCTTTGTATTCACTGTGCTTCTTAATGCACCTTTTGGGGAAAAACAGGGTGTGCATTTCCCTTACTGTTACAATTAGCATTTCCACTTGCGTTTCCTTTACCATTTGCATTAGCGTTTACGTTTACATCACCATGTGTGTTACCCTTTGCATTTGAGCTTGCATTTGCATTACTGTTACCATTTGTGTTTCCATTACTGTTTTTATTTGCATTTCCTTTTGCATCACTGTGTGCATGACCATTTGCATATACGCTTCCATTTCCATTTCTGTTTCCTTTGGTTTCATCGTTGGTGTTACTGTAAGCATTAGCATTTCCAATTGTGTTACCATGACCATGCGGGTTACGATTTGCATTTGCATACACATTTGCGTTTGCACTTCCGTTTCTGCTACTGTTCCATTTGACGTCATCGTTGCTGTTACCATAACCGTTTCCATTTCCAATTGCATTACCGTTACTATTTGCATGTCCATTACTGTTTGCATTTTTGTTAGCCTTAGCGTTTGCGTTTTCCATAGTGTTTCCATTGTCGATTACGTTACTGTTTCCGTTACTGTTTCCTTCTGCATCACTGTTACCGTTTGCATTTCTGTTTGCATACCCAATTTTCATTTCTCTCAGTCATATAGTTTTTGTGCAACAAAGTGACAAAAAATCATGTGGTGGGCCCCGCGCTACCACCACCACATTCCATTCACTATTTATAGTGCACATTCTCAAAAAGAAGGAAATTCATGTCAAAAAAACTCAGTTTAAGGCATCAGTCAGGGTTGCTCCACAGCAACAAAAGCAAGGAAATTTTGTGTTAGGGTTGAAAACCCTAACTGCGCATTCCCCCCCAACCACCACCACCACCACCACCACCATACACGCATACATGCAAGTATTATCTCAATTTGATATCCAACAAAAAGTTGAAGTTGATAAAAATATATATATACACACACACACATATATACATATACACATATACATATACACATACATATATACTCATATTCATATATACACATACATATATGTAGTGATGGCTATCAGAGGGCGAGGAGGGGTGCCACTAGACACCAGGGAAACATGAAAATACAAGGATGGTGATTGGAGGATGGGGAAGTACCACTAGACACAAGGGAAACATTATGAAAATATGGGGATGGGGATGACTGTCAAAGGGTGGCGGGGTGCCGCTAGACACCAGGTAAATATTTTAGAAATACAGGGATGGCAACTGGAGGGTGGGGGGGTTCCACTAGACACTGAGGAAACATTACATACATAGAGGTATGGTGATCAAAGGTGCCACCAGACACAGGGGAAACTTTATGAAAACATGGGGATGGTGACTGGAGGGCAGGGGTACCACTAGACAGCAGGGAAACATCACAGAAATATGAGGATGGCAATCAGCAGTGGGGGATGCCACTAGACAGCAGGGAAACATTACAGAAATACAGGGATGGCAATCAGAGGTTGGGGGTGCCACTAGACACCAAGAAAGCATTACACAAATACAGGGATGGCAATCGAAGGGCAGGGGGTACCACTAGACACCAAGAAAATATTACATAGATGAGGGATGGTGATTAGAGGGTGGGGGGTGCCATTAGAGACCAGGGAAATATGGGGCCAGCAATCAGAGGGCAGGGGTTGCCACTAAACACCAGGGAAACATTGTGTGGGAGGGGTGCCACATAGCTCTGAACCCCAGAAGTGAACTGGAAGTGAGCATGGAGCAGGTAAATAGTGTGCAGGGGGTGGGGAAGGGAGGAACAGCACTGTAGTAAATAGAGAGGACTGCATGTGCGTCAGCTCCACTCTAGAAGGACACAGTTGAGGTATCCAGTCACGTACTTCCAGAGTCCCCTCTCTCTCTCTATTACATAACAGCAATATTATACCTTGCATACAGTAGCTCTGCTATGCAGCCATAAAAGTGCTTTAACATATATGTGAAAACACCTTTTACGTTTTGCTATCATCTCCAAAAGCAGTTTTGTAATAGTCATGTCATTTTGTATATCCCTGCCACTGGGAGCCTATAATCTTTGTCAGCTTTCATTCACTAAATGCACTCACCTGCAGCCTATGCCCTGTGACCCATTTCTACCTCCCCAACCCATCTCTGATACCAGAAGCCTATCCCCAGTGTTGTACATATGTTTAAAAAAAGCAAAAAAAGCTTTGGCAGCCCTGAAATACCTATGTTATTGTAGCCTTAAGATGCCTACAT
Organism: Neoceratodus forsteri; assembly: GCA_016271365.2. Taxonomy (NCBI): domain Eukaryota; kingdom Metazoa; phylum Chordata; order Ceratodontiformes; family Ceratodontidae; genus Neoceratodus; species Neoceratodus forsteri. The sequence goes on along the minus strand of CM057452.1, from coordinate 1,590,965,577 downwards.
GGCTATGATATTAAGTCCCACAGTTGATTCTGAACGTGTAACTGATTATTGGCTGTGCAGTTCAGTGCTCCTCTCTGGGACACTTGGGAGAGGGCCATAGTGGTGGAAACTTCTGGGTTGCTGTTCTTTGCCCAACATGTTGAAGCTGTAGCTACCTTCTTTGTCTGGATTTACACTGAAAAAAGCTGAGGTTATTAAAAAAAAGAAAAGTAAAAAGAATGTGGCAACTGGGAGCCTATCGGTGGTGACACAATTTTCCTCCCCCAAAACCCCCTCCTTCTCACCTCCCCCACTGCTGGTGGTAGTTCCCAGGATTCCAACCCCTGTTCCACTGAAGACCCCCATACCCAAAACTAATCCCACAGATGGCACCAGCAAAACCCTCCACTCACCCCCTTGGCTGGCCACTGTTTGCATCAGTTAAGCACGATCACGAGAGTGAAACAGACAAAATTCATCTATTCCTCTTTCGTGATTCTACTTAACTAATTTAGATGGTAGCCATCCAAGGAGATGAGAGGATGATTATTGCCAGCCTCCTTTTAGGAGACAGGGTGAGGTTTTACCAGTGGACACCAGGGACTACTTGCCTTTGGGAAGGGTAAGGGGGGTTAATACTGGGATTTCAGGGGCTAATAGTTTGGGACAGGATGGGGAGTACCTCAGGATGACAGGTACTAACTGGGTTGAGGCAGGGTGATGGTGTTAGGGGAATACCACTGAGCACTGCTGAATTGTTGGTTTTGGACAGGGAGAGAGAGGGGGCACCACTGTGCACCAAGCACTGCTTGGTTTGTGGCAGGGTGAAAACGGGCATGCCATAACACCAGGGACTGATTAAAATGAGACATGTTGAGGGAAGAGGGTTCCACAGGATGCCAGGAAGGCTTTGTATAGGGGACAAAGGATACCCACTGGATGTCAGAGGCTAATGTTCCAGGACAGGGTATGTAGGTAGCACTAAATGCCAGGGAGTTTTGGTATAGGGCAGGGTGATGGAGTACACTGAATGCCAGGGACTGATGATTTTGAGCAGGGTAGAGGGTACCTCTAGATACTAGGGATTGCTTGGTTTGGGACAGGGTGAGGCAGGGAGCATCACTGGACATCAGGAACCAATTGGATTGGGGCAGGGTGAGGAAGAGGATGCTGTTGTACATCTGGAACTCCTTGGCATAGGGTAATTTTAGGTTAGGTGCTGGTTTTCGGACACCTTGTACTGTACTTCTTGCCACTGAAAGTAACGTCAATACAAAGTGTGAACATTTGTTATGAAACATCCTTTTAAAAAGGAAGGAAATTCATTGCCAAAAACAACATTTAGGTATCAGTTAAAGCATCAAAAGAAGGGAAATGTAATAATAGGATTAAAAAAGTCCCATGGCTATTGGTCAATCTATGATGTCGTGTCTGGGATTTGAGCAATCGTATGATGCATTACCATAACTTGGTTATGGATTTTGGAGAAGCTTAATAAGTTGGATGACTCTAAGTCGGCAGGTCCAGATGGATGACATCCTAAACTATTAAAAGAGATTAAGGACTGGCTGGTAGATCCACTGCATATAGTTTTCAACTTGTCCCTAAACAATGGGGAAGTCCCCCAAGATTGGTGGGCAGCCATCATAGTTCCAGTCTATAGAAGGGGTGGAGGTCTGATGTTGGTAACTATAGACCAATCAGCCTTACATCTGTTCTGGGTAATATTTTGGAATCACTTATTAGAGAGAAACTAGACTCTGAAATGGAAATTGGGGGATTGAGGGACAAATCACAGCATGGATTCAGAAAACAAAGATCATGCTTGACAAATATGTTGGTGTTCTACAATACAGTTAGCCAGCTCTTGGATCATATGAAGCCAGTGGATGTGATCTATCTGGATCTCAAAAAGGCTTTTGATGAAGTACCACATCATATACTTATAAAGAAGATGTTTTCTCTCAACTTAAATCAGAAAGTAATGAAATGGGTAAATAACTGTCTGGTAAATCGCAGGCAAAGGGTTAGAATCAGTGGTCACTTGTCATTGCTTTGTTATTTGCTGTCCCTCAATAAATGCCACCATGTACTGACAAATGTAACAACTGTATCCCTTCACTATGTATTACCAGCTCTTGTTATGTTCTTGTTATTCTGATGTTTCTACTCTGTGCTGCCTTACATGGCCTGGGTCATACCTGAAAACTGTCCCTGGGATCAGTGCACCTACCCGGTTAACAAAGTAATAAATAAATAAATAAATAAAATTAAATGGTCTGCTCTCTAGCAGTGTGCCACAGGGATCAGTACTGGTCTCTTTATTTGTATCGGACCTTGGGGAAGACATTAGATGTGAATGTCTAAAATTTGCTGACGACACCAAAATCTGTACGGAAGTTTCTAGTAGAGAACAAGTTGAACAACTACAAGGCAATCTTAATAAACTACAAGAATGGGCAGTAAAAAACAAGACGGTGTTCAGTACCGAAAAGTGTGTAGTCACGGACCTTGGCACAAATAACAAAGAACATGAGTATTTTTTAAATAATACCAGGTTGAATACAGTAGAGAATGAAAAAGATCTAGGTGTTATTATCAGCAAAGATTTCTCCTTTTCAAATCAATGTATAACAACTGTAAAAAGAGCAAATAGAATCTTGGGGGCTATTAGGAAATCATTTATAACCAGACACAGAGCTTGTCTTTTACCTCTATATAAAAATCTAATTAGACCCCATTTAGACTACTGTAGTCAACTGTGGAGCCCTTAACTGGTAAAGGACATTACCATAATGGAAAGGGTTCAAAGACAACTTACAAAGATGGCAACAGGGTTGAAACACAAGACCTATGAGAAGAGGCTTGCGATATTGGGGCTATACCCCTTGGAGTTATGTAGAACCAGGGGGGACTTACTTTTCATGTTCCAAACTTTTAGTGAAATAAGATGATGGAAAGCCTTGGTCTAATACCTGCAGAGAAAAAACATAACCTCAGAAGTCACGTTAAGCAGTTAAAATTGTCCTACCCAAGGAAAAACCAAAGAAGGCACTTTTTCACCCAGAGTATAATTACTCATTGGAATAGGTTGCCCAGAGACATAGCACAATCAGAAGCATTTGAAATCTTTAAGGGAAAGCTCGATAGACTTTTGCTTGGTACGAGTAGGGAAATACACCCCTGATGGGGAGGCAGATTTTTATGGGCCTACAGCCTTCTGCCTGTCTGTGTTTCTGAGTATGACTCCGAGTAACTTCAGCACTGTACATCAAGGCACAGAATTCTTTTTTTATTTATTGCGGGGGTATCTAATAACATAGAACACAGAAACATAGATTTTGACGGCAGATAAGGACCGCTTGGCCCACCTAGTCTGCCCATTTACCTACCTACAGGATAAGCTGCAGATCCTAGTTAACCAACAGCCTATTTCTTCCTACCCCCCCAAAAGAATTGCTTTATATCTGTCCCATGCATTCTTGAATTCTCCCACAGTTTTAGACCTCACAACCTCCTGAGGAAGGCTGTTCCATGTATTAACCACCCTCTCTGTGAAAAAATATTTCCTCACATTGCCCCTGAGCCGTCCCCCCTCTATCTTCAAATTGTGTCCCCTTGTTCTTGCACATCTCTTTTTCTGAAAGATGCTACCCTCTTGGACTTTGTTGATTCCACTGAAGTACTTAAAAGTTTCTGTCATGTCCCCCCTCTCCCTCCTTTCCTCAAGGGTATACATATTAAGCTCCTTTAGTCTCTCCTCATATGGCTTCTTTTGCAGACCCTGCACCATTTAGTTGCCCTCCTCTGGACTGCCTCCATCCTGTCTATGTCCTTGCGGAGATGGTGTCTTCAGAACTGGACACAGAACTCCAGATGGGGTCTCACCAACTGTCTGTATAGAGGGAAGACAACTTCCTGTTTTCTGCTAGTGATGCCTCTCCCTGTACATCCCAGTATCCCACCAGCCCTCCCTACTGCCTTCTCACATTGCTTGCCAACCTTATGGTCATCTGATATGATTATCCCACGGTTCCTTTTCATTTTTGTTGTTGTTAGTACCACCCCCCCATTGTGTAATCTTCCCCTAGGTTTTTGTTTCCCGGGTGCATTATTTTGCACTTCTTTGCATTGAATCCAAGCTGCCATACTTCTGACCATTCCTCCAGCCTTGCCAAGTCCCTTCTCATCCTTTCCACACCTCCTTGTGCATCAACCCTGTTGCAGATCTTTATGTCATCTGCAAAGAGGCATATTTTTCCTTCTAGTCCCTCTGCAATGTCACTTATAAAGACATTAAAAAGGACTGGACCCAGTACTGAACCCTGCGATACACCACTAGTAACCCCCCTTTCTTCAGAGTGAACTTCGTTTACAATTACCTTCCGTGTCCTGTTGTCCAGCCAATGTTTTACCCAGGCTACCACCCTGGGTCCCACTTCCAGGCTGGTTAATTTGTTTATTAATCTTTTGTGCTGGACTGTGTCAAATGCCTTGCTAATGTCAAGGTGGACCATGACTACATCCCCTCCCTGGTCTACTACTTTGGTCACCCAGTCAAAGAAATCAATTAGATTCATCTGACATGACCTTCCCACTGTGAACCCATGCTGCCTTGAGTCCTGTGCCCCACTGTCCTCTAGGTACTCAACAATTTTTTCCTTCAGAAGTGATTCCATCACTTTCCCTACCACAGAGGTCAAACTGACAGGTCTATAGTTTCCTGCCTCTGTCTTGCTCCCACTTTTGTGAAGGGGAATCATCAGCCTTCCTCCAGTCCTCAGGTACCACACCATCCTCCCATGATTTGTTACATATGTGATTCCCTTCAGTAGTACAGTTACTGACCTGTATTGCTGCCCAAAATGGGGTCAGACATGCCCCAGGGTACTCCTGTATCTACAGGTATAGATGCTCTGCTCACTGGGAGCCCCTTGCACTCAACACTTGGGCTGCTTGACTGCCTGTAGGAGAAGATGGATGTAAGCACCTCTGGGAGTGTGGAGTACCTACACAACAAATCTTTACTTCTAGTTCTTGATTCTTTACTGGACAGCAGTTCTGATACAGCTCAGTTATGCAGAACATAGTGCAACTGGGCCAAGGACCACAGTTCATACAGTTCACACACAATTCATTATGTTTACTCCAACTCTTCTCGCAAACACAGCATTCCTTTCCTGACCTTTAACCTTAAGGCCTGCCAGGCATGAGACTGCCTCCAGCTATAGCTGATAATCCTTCCTCACTCCCAGTGATTTATACTTGGTAGTTAGTCCTGTAAATTTCCTATCCCTTCAGTTCCAGAAGCAAATGATCCGATACCTTTTATTAGACCAACATAGATGTTACAACAAAAGAACAACGTGCTCTAGCTTTCGAACCAACCAGATCCTTATTCAGAAGTTTTATGACAGTTATTTAGAAAATCCCATACTATTAACACCCAGATAATGCATAAAAAACAGAAATATTTCTCTTTGGTTTAAGATATACATTTGAAACATAATAGAAGATTACATCAAATAAGCTAATTAACACCAGTATGCTTTTAGCTGAGAAGCCCCTGAAGGGCAAAGGTTCTCAAGAAATAACAAGTAGAGAGTTCTTCTCACATAAATTTTAAAATGTCTCAGTATATGTCAAGAAAACATTCTACTGATAACAAAACATAGGGATACTATTCTCCCTAATACAGTACATGTAAAATGAGCTTACAATGGGATTTACTAGCCTGGTAAAGGTGAATGTATGAGTACCCTTTATAGTACTCCACAGGCAAAACCAGTGGGTATTCCTCGTCCATCCTATAGGTTGATGCATGATTCAATCACATCAAAGTGGGCAAGGACATACCTCTGTGCTCATCGGAATATCTCCAGTGTGATTCTTCCCTAGCCGTATTTGTGGAAAAAAACATATACATACAAGCGGAAAAAGGAGAAACAGTAGACAACTAGTCACGAGCAAGATTATCACTTTCTTGAGTGATGTCCTCTGTAGCTAGTGCCTGGTAGCCCTTATGATGGTGTAGGAGGTAATATAAATCTTTCTTATTCAGGTGTTGCTCAGTACTCGCAGTTTTCATTTTTTTTTTAATGCCTTCATTACATCACAATGCCCTACAATCATTTCTTGCTATTAGATGACTCTTATAGGTTGTATGACATAGGCTTAAACACTAACCATTGATATCCTTCACCGGTATGATCCTAAGCTTCAGGTGACATGACCTTAGTGACCCTTATTAACCCAACCCTTGGAGCAATCTGCCATCCTGGGTGGGGCTGCAGAGTACTATAAAGGGTACTCATACAATCACCTTTACCAGATGAGTAAATTCCGTTATATTTCATACCATCTATAGTACTCTGCAGTCAAAACTAGTGGGACTGGAAGGAAAAGTATGCCTCTTTGCAGATGACACAAAGATCTGCAACAGGGCTGATACACAAGGAGGCGTGATATAGAGAAAATGTTTACTCTTGGGTGGGTGAAGAGAAGGCAGATTAGTACAGTACTATATGGACTGAGCTCCTGCTCTCAGTATGGTTTTAGCAAACAATGCTGTCCTTTTGGAAGACACTATGTCTAGCTGATAATGTCTGGTGAATGTATGTAATAATGACCAGTTTGGCTGCTGATTAAATGTCTGGTATGGACACATCCCTCTCCCCGCCCCTGGGTGTTGCAATAATTGTGGTGGGGTGTGCTTTGATTCCTTCTGGTGGGGCCTGCCCTGCTGCCCTGTAGGCCTCACTAATGATTTGTTTAATCCATCCAGTGATGGCGTCCTTAGAGGCTGCCTGCCCAACTTTTCTGTCCTTTGACCAGGACGAGCAGCGTGTCTGTCTTGCGTGTGTTGCTTGTCAGGCTGAGGTATTCCTTTAGTAATGACCTCCATCTGGCAGATGAGGGTATGTCGTGTCTGTGGTGTCGTCTATCTTTATGTAGGGCAGTTTAATGTCCTGGTCCCTGTGATGTGTGGCTACCACTTTGGGCAGGAGGGAAGGCCAGTTCTAAGAATGGCCCTGTCGCTGTGAAACATTATGAATGACTTTCCCCATGATAAGGCCTGTAACCCATCTATCCTCCTAGTGGAGTAGATTGTTACTGTGAAGGATGCTTTAGTTGTAAACCAGCGAGGGGAGTCTTGCCAGAGAGAGTGGGATTGTAGGGTATCTAGTACTGTACTGAGCTGCTACAGTGGGCATCTCTGTTTGGTCCTTGTTGATTGTAATGTTATGGCTTTAAGCAACTTGATGGGGATGGGAGTGAGCAAATGTACCCTGCTCCTGGCAATGGACCCCTTATGGAAGGGATTGTTGATGCCTGAGCTCCGAGTGATGCAGGGCTTAGGTGCTTAGTTGCCCCTTTGTTGGAAGCATCCAGAATTTGTGGAGAAAAAGAAAACTGCCACAGTCGGTGATGTTCTCCTCTCCTTGCACCATTTGTGAAAAGATTTGCCATTGTCTGTGGTAAGTCTTGTTAGTGGACTGTCTCCAGAAAGTGCAATAGATGGTTTACCAATCTTATCTGATAGCCTAGGTTCAACAGTCTGTTCCTTCTGGCAGCCGGGCCGTCAGATTCGGGGGGGGGGGTTGGTGCAGGCTTGGGCCCTGTGACAGGAGATCCAGCCACTGGGGTAAGACCACCAGCGGACTCACTGCCATTGCTTGAATGAGTGAAAAAATCCTGGTCTCCTGGGCCTGTTGGGTGCCACTATCTCTACTGATGCCCCCATGTGTCAAATTGCCTGTGAAGGAGCTTGGATACCATTGGTCAAGATGGGAATACATAGGCTTGTCTGAGAGTCCATAGGGCTGAGAGAGTGTCTACTACCAATGTCCTGGGGTCCAAAATCTGGGGTGGTAATTGACAATTGCATGTTGTGTGATGCCAGCAGGACCACTTGGAAAGGGCCCCATTTGCTTGCAACTTCTGGAAATACTTTGGTTGTGTCTCCCGTGGGCAGGAATGCCTACTTTAGCTATCTTTGAGGTTGCTCATTGCCGGCGGGCAGTGTCTTTTCTGTGACCAGGTTCCCTAATACTCCTTTGTTGCAGGCTGCACTCAAAATATTGAGGGTATTTATGTCAATTTTGTGGGTGCTGGAGCACCCAAGCCTCATGGAGTCGGCTCCTATGATCGTGGGCTATGGGAGAGCTCCCAGTCCTTATGCTTCTCCATTAAGGAAAGCCGATACTGTTGGTTCAGGACCTGCTGCTGGAGGGGGTAACCTTACCTTGGAGAATATTCTAATACATTGTAGCCCAGCTGCTGCAGTCCAAATTTAGTAATGTGTTGTGTAGAATTAGTAGGTTCAGGCCCCGCTACTGGAGGAAGTACCTTTCCCCTTGCTAGTTATTCTGTTACATTCCAGCCCCAGTTGCTGCAGTGTACATGCACTAATGCTGTATCAGACAGTATCGCAGTACCACTATCTGGAGCACATTTAAGATCAGGGCTCAAAATATAGCCTTTCCGTATTTCCGTGGAAAGGTAGTTTTGCTGCAGGAAATGTTGATTTACAAGCTGCATTTCCATCTGGAAATGTTATTCGCAATCTTGACTGCGGGAGCAGCAGAGAGACTCTGAGCCAGTATTAACTGAGAAGCTCACTGTGTGTGCTGTGGGCGGAGTGCTTCGAAGAAGAAAAAAAAAAAGCAGCTTGGAACAGCAGCCAGTATTTTGTTTGGTTTTTGTCATCTTTGTGTGGAAATGTAACATTTGCCCTGGAAATGCATGCTGAGACACCCACATTTCCAGAGGAAATGTACTGCAGAGGGCATTATTTCAAGCCCTGAAGGTGCTGCCACAAATTGCTTGCTTGCATGCAGTTGGTGACCCTAAAGAGCTATGTTTGTCACCAGACTGAGGTCGTCCAGGTATGGAATGATGTGATCCTCTTCATTGCCTTAGGTGTGTTGTTCGGATCCCCAGAGTCATGGCGGATACTCGGGGTGTTGCTGCTAGACTGAATGGTGGGTAAGCCCTGACTGCTGAACCTGAGTTATCGGTGGGATGTGTAGGCAGGCATTAATGATGGCATATTGTAAGGAGTCCACTTGAATTTTCTGACATCATGAAGGGGTTTAAGTACTCCCGGTCTAGGATGGACCGCACCCGGCCCATCACTGCATGCCCTGTCTATGAATTTGCCCTGAAGATGAGAATCATCTGACGCCCTGTTCCACAAAAGCTGTGTCCATAGTAGGTGTTGTGAGTGGCAATTTACCTGAATGGCAGGAGCGTTCTTACTCAGCAAGGGTAATTGTGGACACAATTACCAGTTGCTGATGAGGAAAACATCTATGAGAAGAGGGTGACGAAAAGAGGGGAATGTCTCACCCTGGGCCAAGGCATGGGAGGTATATGATGCTCCAGGTTATGGTAAGTGACTGCACTATGTTCTTTGCTTGAAGAATGGTATGGGGCTGAGGAACATCAAGCTCATGATAAAAAAATGGAACAGGTCATGTAATATATGAAAGTGGAGCCTCCAGTGCAGGAAAGGAAGTCCTGTGGAAGTCGTGGAGCCACCCGGGTGGTGTCTCACCCCGTCTAACCAGATTACAAACTCGGTTCTGGCCAGGCTCGGATCGACAATTTCCTATGTTGTCCCCCCCCCAGGTAAGGGAGTGTGCCGGATGCATCAGATCCTGTAGTGGGGGCTCTTGTCTGGCTGGCTATATAGTGAGCCGCTAGGCAGTGGGGCTGTCGATGAGCATGAGAAGAACAGTTCCAATACAAGGTGCAGAATGACCCCAGAAGGTCAGGTGATGCTAACAGGTAAGGATTGTTGAGGTCAGGACTGATGAAGGCTGCCCGTAGTGAATGGCCCACCTATTGGGATATCCCACATGTGTTGAGGTTATGGAGTATATCCTAACTACAGCGTGGGGACCCGTCACTCAATATCTCACTTGTTTATCGCATTAGTCCTGCTTACCTCCTTGGTCGATGCCCATTATTTCGTAAGGGGGTGAGTAATCCCCTTCGTGGAGCAAAGCTACTCTGGGAGGATGTCCCTGATCAGAACCTGCTTGCCTGAGGTGCCATTGAGTAGCCAGATGAGACGCTGAAAATGATTACAGGACAGGCACCGAAAGGCAAATGTCTAGCCCCCTGCGCTACAAAGCAAGCACCCAGTCACCTTATTCTGCCTCTCACTGGGTAATTGTGCTTAAAATGAGGGCTGTGGGATTCAGAGACCGAGTCTATAAGGGGAAAAGGAACATTGTTTAACCAGGAGTAGCACACTTAGCTGAAGCTTGTTTCCAGCTCTGACTTGGTAGTACCAAGAAGTTAAGTGCTTTACTCAGGGTCACAGAGTACGTGCCTAGGTGGCTGTGGGATTTGAACCCAGGTCTCCAGATCTGCAGCACAGAGCCTTAGCCCACTGTGCTATACTGCCTCCACCAGAATTGCAGCTCAGGGTTTTAAAATATCGCGCTAAACTGTCTCCCTGTCCAGGAATGTTCCTGGTTCCATCAGTGTCCCTAGCAGGTCCAGGGGAGGCCTTTTTGGGCAGAATTATCTGACTTGGGAAATAAAATAATGGCACATCCATGGTGCAGCCTACCTCAGTGCTGCACTACAATATCTGTACTGGGTATTACCCTGGTCCTGGTGTGGGGCTCGGACCCACAAAGTTTCAATTTCCTTGCCCCAGAGTCAAGTGTGTAACATCATGATCCACTGGCCCTGTGCATAGATAGAGGCCCAGGCAAGATGGTGGCGGTGAGTTCTTGCAGGATAACTCGAGGTTTAGGGGCACTGTATGTTGTGCTGTTGACCCAGTGAAGATTCCACCATAATTCTGCATGGTTGTTATGCCCCTCTTGCCCAGTTCTCGCGGGAGGCTGCAGGGCATCATGTGGCTTTGCAGACTTGATTGAGGAAGAAGGCTGTGAGCTGTGTCGGTGGGCGGAGTAAATGGATTTATTGCCCACAAGACAAAGGGAGAGGTGAGAAGCAGTGGAATAGTGTGAATGTGGCCCAGAGAGGGGAATAGCCACACGGGGGGGGGGGTCCTGGAGCTCGCTCACCCGGAAATGAAAGAACAGAAGATGGCTCTGAGGTGCAGCTAGCATCTTAGGTACTTTCACAGGAAATACTGTGTTGCTCTAATTGACTTAATGCCAGATACAGCATCCCGATGTTGCCTGGGAGGTCGTGGCAGTGCTTGGTGGGTTGTTGCCGGGTGCTCTGCTTAGGTTGTGGGCTGATGTGCTTGGGCAAGGGTCGCTGCTGGAGGGACCCAAGTCCTGAATTTGGGACCAAGTTTTAGCTGGAAAGAGTGGCCCAGGTAAGATGGCGGCCATTAGTTCTAGCGGGAGCATGCGAGATTTGGGGGCACTGTATGTTGTGCGTGTCCTAGTCAAGCCGGTAGCAAAATCGTGTGTGATTTAGCACTAGATTTCCATGCTCCTCTAGCTCTATGGCTCCGGGTATTGCGAGGGCCGCTGAGCACCATGGGGCTCCACATTCTGGACAAGGGGCGAGTGAGAATAAAAACACATATACACCTACACATACATACATATATATACACATACACACACATATAGATAGATATGTATATATATTTATTTTTTTATTTATTTTGTTTTTGTTGACCAGGTAAGTGCACTAGACAAATCCTGCCTATTTTCAGGCACGACCCGGGGGGAGGGGGATACAGATGAATGCCAACTGACCTTGAACCAGAATAAGCTGTTGGTGGTATTTTTAGTGAATGAGGGAAATTTAGCCAGGACACCGGGGAAATTCCCCTACTCTTTTCGATAAGTGCCATGGGATCTTTAACATCCACCTGAACTACCACCAATCCAGGCAGATGGGACCTCGGATTACGTCTCATCTGAAAGACAGCACCTCAGAAGTGCAGCACCCCTTTCATGCTGCACTACAGTGTCAGTACTGGGACATCAACCCAAGTGCCAGATGTGGGAACTGAACCCACAGCCCTCTGATCTCCTGGCCTCAGAGGCGAGTGTGCTACCTACTGAGCACACACACACACACACACACACACACACACACACACACACACACACACACACACACACACACACACACACACACACACACACACACACACACACACACACACACACACACACACACACACACACACACACACACACACACACACACACACACACACCATACAGAGGGTTTAAAGCAAAGTTTATTCAAAATGAGCAAATGTTTCACACAAAATGTAATATCAAACTTAGCTAGAGACATTTTCCCAACTATACTCTCAACCATTTAATGCATTACATAAACCTTAAAACCTTCAATGTAGTAACAGGATTTAATACATGGTAATATCAATTGTAAGTATAATTCACAAATAAAAAAACAAAAAACAAAACTACTGGTCAAGGACCCCCCAGAAAATAATACCATGAGCCTGATATGTACAGATTTCAATACAGTATCAGTTTATAACAAACATGTACAGAATTAGTCTAAGGAATCTAAATAGAAACTCATAGGAATAGTACTGGAAAGTGACACTGCTAGAGAAAAAAAAAGAGAACTACAGGAGTTAATTGGAACATTTCCACACCATGTCCAAGGCAGACTAAATGCCCTCATCCCCAGTGAACCCAAGCCAGGGACATTCTACATGCTTCCTAAAATACATAACTCCGATAATGCGGGTAGACCCATAGTCTCTGGTAATGGTACCCTGACAGAGGGGATATCAGGGTTTGTAGAAGCTATTTTAAAACCACTGGTTATACAAAGGGATGGTTACATCCAGGACACACTACACACTTCCTGTGTAAACTTTCTGGTTATAAGAACTTACCAGCAGATACCCTTTTAGCCACAATGGCTGTAACATCCCTCTACACTAATATTCTACACAGAAATGGCATTTCAGCCTGCCTTAGCATGAGAAAGGATTGGACCACAACATTGACCCTGGAGTTGTGGGGAAACTTGTTGAATTCATTCTTACACATAACAACTTCAGCTTCAATGGTAAACATTATGTTTAAATTATGGGAACAGCAATGGGAACCAGGATGGCTCCACAGGACGGTAATCTTTTTATGGCGAATTTGGAGGAGGATTTTTTAAGGCACTGTACACATAAACCACTCACTTATTTCTGTTACATTGATGATTTGTTTATAATTTGGACAGAGGGCACTGACACACTTAAGGATTTTCATCAGGAACTTAATAACCTCCACCCAACCATAAAGATTTCCCTGGAATATTCTGCCACCAGTGTAAATTTTCTGGATCTCACTGTCACTATCAAGGATGGAACCCTACTGTACATACCTGTATTTACAGGAAACCAACAGATAGACAGAGATACTTACACAGGAAAAGTAATCATCTGAGCCACACACAAAAATCTGTCATGTATAGTCAAGCACTTCTGTATCACCTCCTCTGTTCAAATGAGGAAGACAAAGACACACATTTGGCGATGTTGAAAAACACTTATTGAGCAGGGACACTCATCCAGAGAAATTGACAGAGCAGTGGAACGTGCAACGCAGGTCCCAAGAGAACAACTACTGCAATATAAGGAAAGGACCACTACCAACAGAATACCCTTTTGTAGTCACGTATCATCCTGACCTTGAACTTCTACGTAAGATTATTAAGGACCTCCACCCAAAAATTAGTGAGGATGAAACCCTTAATTGTATTTTTCAAGAACTACCACTATCATCTTTTAAACATCCACCTAATTTAGCCAACCTGATTATTAGGAGTCAACTTGAACCAGAACAGAATACCATGACATCATATAGTACACGACCCTGTCATCAACACAGATATAAGACGTGTAAGCTCATTTCCATTTCATATTGTGTGGTTACATCACAAAACAGACAATTCAGGATACATGGGAATTATACATGTACATCAAGTAATGTTGTCTATTTCATTCAATGCAAGAAATGTCCTCGCACGGGTTATGTGGGGGAGACAAAGCAACAGCTCCGCACTAGAATGAATTCACACAGGCATTCTATTAATATGAAGATGACTGACAAACCAGTAGTGCAACACTTCCCCCAGGATGGCCACTCAGTTTTGGCTATGAATGTGATGGTCATAAAAGGATATTTCAACAGTACATAACAGAGACGGCTTCTGAAATTAGACTTGTTTTACTTCTCAATATGATGCAGGATGGAATGAACATTGATGTGAGTTATATGACACATTATTCCACTTAAACTTACACAGACCTTTATTTATTTTATTTATTTATTTAAAATTGTTGACCAGGAAAGGCACGCTGAGCCAAGGCTCATTTCCAGGTGCGACCTGGGTGCATAGTAGAACAGGGAGACATAGATATAGAAAAATATAGATATACAGAAGTAATAATAATTAGCATAAGAAAAATGGTACAGTATTGTAAATTACATGGAGATTGGTGGTACGGTTACATTTTTGAAGAGCATCAGAGTGGAAAAAACAAATTTATATATTTCATCTCTAGACCAAAAAATTCCCTAGACTTTCAGATATGAGTATAAATTTGTTTCTTTACTGCAGTGGACTTCTCAAAAACTTGGGGTTACACTAGGTCCAGGTAGGGGGGGGGATTGGGTGCACAGCTGAGGCAGGGAGTGGGAGTGAGGAGCCTGAGAAGCTGTTTGAAGACGGATAGGAAGGGGGCCAGGTGGAGGTTGGGAGGGAGGTTGTTCCATAGGAGTGGGAGCCGGTAGGAAAAGGCAGCTTGCCCAGAGGCTGAGAGGGGATGTGAGAGGTGGAAGGTACGAGCATGTCTGTGGTGAAGTGAGTAGCCAGAGGGGTTGGCTTGAGAGAGGCGGGAGGAGAGGTAGAGGGGAAAGGAGCCGACCCAATATTTCACTATGAGTGAGGCGCTATGGGTTTTCCGCCTATGTGAGAGTGGCATCAGTGATAAAGTTGAGAGTAGTTGGCAGTGATGAGTGAGTTGGGGGGAGGCAGTGGCGAAGCGGATGAAGGAGTTTAGCAGGACATCAAGTTTAGCAAGGGAGGAGGAAGGGGCTGTGCCATAAATGACGTCCGCGTAGTCCAGTACCAGTAGGATGGTTTTTCGTATGAGTTCACTCTGAGTAGGGAGGAGGAGGCAGGCTTTGTGGTGGCAGAGGATGGCAAGTTTGGGCCGGAGTTTGGTGCAGGTGGCGTCGACGTGGGTGGAGAAATTTAGGTTTGAGTCCAGTCAGACTCCCAGGTACTTAAACGTGGGTACAGTTTCGAGGGGTATTTCTTCCAGGGTGTAAATCGGAGGGGGGGCAGGCAGGGAGGTGAGTTTTTGTCTTGTGCCGAAAACCATGGAGACAGTTTTTTTTGCATTTAGTTTTAGCTGATTTTTCTGGAGCCAGGCTTGTACTCAGTTGAAATCACTTTGGAGGTTTGGGTGAATGCTGCCATGGGAGGGGCCTGAGGCATAGATTATGGTGTCATCAGTGTATAGGTGCACGCTGGAGGTGAGACAGGCTGAGGGGAGGTCGTTTATAAAAAGGGAGAAAAGGATAGGGCCAAGGATTAAACCTTGGGGAATGCCCATGAGGATGGGTCGAGGGTTAGAGAGGGTGTCCCCGATTTGTACTTGCTGCATCCTGTTTTGGAGGTAGGAATGGAACCAGTTTATGGCCTGATTTGCGAGGCTGAAGGAGTGAAATTTGCCTAACAGTAGAGGGTGGGAGACTGAATCAAAGGCTTTGGCTAGGTCAATAAAAATGTCAGTAGTTGTGTGCCCTGCATCCATGGCCGAGAATATGGAGTCGGTGACTCGTAGTAAGGTGGTGGTGGTGGAATGAGATTTTCTGAATCCTGATTGATAAGGGGAGAGGGAGCTGTTTGTAGAGATCAAAGGGGACAGCTTTGATAGCATGAGGGATTCTTGGATTTTGGCAAGGGAGGGGAGGAGAGAGAGATGGGTGTATAATTTCCAGGAAGGGAGGGGTCACCACCTTTAAGGAGAGGTAGGATTTTGGCGAGTTGCCAGGCGGAGGGGACTGTGGCTGTGTCGATCGAGAGATTTAGTATGTGGGTAATAGGAGTGACTATGGCAGCTGCGGAGATGCTGAGCAGACTGGGATGGACTTTGACAGGTTTAGGGAGGTGAGAGAAGTGTAAACTTCCAGGGGTGTGAAAGGAGGAAAGTGGAAACCATGGTGGGAGGGTGGGGGTTTTGGAGGAGGTTGGGGGGGTGAATGGGGCTTGGCGCAGGAGATGAAGAACGAGTTGAAGAGTTCAGATACAATGGCCGGGTCGGAGGCTATATTACCGTCAATGTTTAGGCTAGGGCTGGCTTGCTTTGTGCGTGGATTTATAAGAGAGTTTATCACCTTCCAGAAAGACGCCGGGGAGGCTTGGTGAGTGGTGAGTTGGGCCTTGAAATACTGGGCTTTTGATAGTTGAATAGCTTTTGTGCAGTTGTTTCTAAGAGTTTTGTAAGAGAGCAGGTCGCTGGTAGCTAAAGAGGATTTGTAACACCTCCAGGCCTTATCTCTGACGTGCCCCAGGGAGATTAGGTTGGCTGTGATCCAGGGGTGGTGGTATTTCCTAACTCGGGCTTTCCTGAGGGGTGCGTGGCAGTCCCATAGGCTTAGGAAGATGCTGCAGAAGTGGGAGAGGGCAGTGTCGATGTCATGTGAAGCAAGGACCGGGAGCCAGTCTGTGTTTGACAGGTCGTGTAGAAGGGCGGATTTGTCAAGGAGGCGTAAGGGGCGGGTAGCGATGAATTTGGGGCCGGAGTGAAGTGAATGGATTTTCCGGATACAATAGGTTATACAGTGGTCGCTAAGGACATCAGAAAGGATACCTGAGGCAGTGATCCTATGGGGGTGGGAGGTTAGAATCCAGTCGAGTAGGGTGTGTTTTTGTGATCGGTGATTTAGATGGGTGGGTTCCTGGATTAACTGAGTGAGATTTAGAGTTTCAGTCCTCAGGGCTGATGGTTTTGTGGATGAGAAGAGCCAGTTTAGGTTGAAATCGCCTAATAGAATGAGTTCGCCATTTGAGGAGGTTGAAGAGATGGAGGAAATGGCTGAGATGAGGGAGTCAGGTGAGGGTTTTGGAGGGGTATATAGAACACCAATATAAAGAGGGGTGGATGAGGGGAAGGATAGGTGAACGACTAAGGATTCGTGGGAGGATGGGCACGATTCTTTGAAAATTACCAAGCACTTAATGGAGTGTCTGATATACAGTGCTACCCCACCGCCACGCTTTCCATGGTCCTGTCGGAACAGGATATAGTTAGGTATGGCGAGTGAGAGGTTGGAGATTTTTCCTGAAAGCCAAGTTTCTGTGATACAAAGTATGTCCAGATTATACTGTGCTGACCAGACAGAGAGGGTGTCTAGTTTGGGGAGGAGGCTTCTGACGTTTATGTGGACTATATGGAGGCCCTTTGGGAACGAGTTTGGTGAGAAACTGAGTTGGGGAACCGGTGACGCTGGGGGAAGATTTGTTGTTGTGGGGCCAGGGTTTGGATGTATATCACCTGCCAGGAGTAGGAGTAGCAGGGGTAAGAGGAGGTGAGTGTACTTTTTGCATCTGCTATTTGAGTGCCTTGCGGGTGGAGCTCGCAGGTTTAGGCACCGGAGAAGGGCCTCTAGGTTTAGCATGTGTGAGTGGAGCAGGGAAGGGTGAAAGGTTGGGGAGGGTTGATGGAGGGGAGGAAAGGGGGGGATTCTATGCAAGGAGTGGGAAGAAGGGTCGTGGATTTGAGTAGAGGTGATGTACCGGGAAGGTGGGGGGTTTTACAGAGGGAGGTTCGGGGGAGGGAGGGTGGGTGTAAGGAGAGAGATAGGGGTGGAGAGGTCGGAGACGCGAGAGGGGTGGCGAGAAGGTGTCCAGGGTGTAGAGCAAGAACAATTAATACTGAGAGTGACATGGTCAAATAGGGTTTTTTTTTGAAACTATACAGTGGCCTCTAGTGGTGGAGCTAGCTGTCTTTCTAGTATTGGAGGATATTTAATTGTAGTGGCCACTAGTGGTGGAAATTGATAGCTTGCAGATGGGAAAGTGGACTGATTGGCTTCCAAAGGTCATGTGTCACTAGCTATATAATGAAGAGCCGACCAAGGGTGGTGGTGGTGGGCGGTGGGGAGCTGGGCGCAGCTGACAGAGGGCAGAACAGGGTCGCGATCGAGATTCAGCCATACCTGCAGTTTCCCGGGTGGGGAGGGCGTCCCAAGCCCTCACAGACCTGGATTGCTCACGCAGAGCTCGTCTGAGGAGGAAGCAGAGACAGGACAAAATTAAATACTGGTAGGATTTCGGGGGGGAGCTGTTGTATGGGGAGGAGGTCTGCTGAACAATAGTAAATTGCTGATTGTACTGCAGCTGTATCTAACGTTTTAAACTAGCAGGCAAACAGTTTTACAGCTGGAATTACTTGAAAGGTTCTGAACACTGAAAACAGCTGCATATGGCTTGTGCTGCAGTACAAAGTTTAAGGGTGCAGCCTTTCTGTAAACGTTTTAAACTAGCAGGCAAACAGTTTTACAGCTGGAATTACTTGAATAATTCTGAACGCTGAAAACAGCCGTATATAGCTTGTGCTGCAGTACAAGGTATTAAAGGTGCAGACTTTCTGTAAACGTTTTAAACTAGCAGGCAAACAAGCAGGCATTTAGGCAAAAAGAGACTATCTGCATTTGTGTGGGGACGCTTAATGAAAATAAAAGGTGCAGTTTAAAAAAGGCGCCCAAAGTCCAGCTGAGTCCTAGAACAGGGTCGCGATCGAGATTCAGCCGTACCTGCAGTTTCGGAGGGTGGGGAGGGCATCCTAAGCCCTCATGGACCCTGGATTTCGTCCGTCGCCGAGAGCTCATCTGCAGCTCGGGGTGAGGGCGCCCTAAGCCTCACGGACCCTGGATTGGTCTGTCGCAGAGCAGCCTGCCTCGACCTTTACTCAAAGGATGGAATAAATACCTTAGTTCTTCAGCAAGCCTTTGATTTTGTAGTTTCTGGTCATCTACGTGTTGGTTTCTTACCTTAGCACTGTGTGAATGTGTGTGTGTGTGTGTGTGTGTGTGTGTGTGTGTTGTGTGTTGTGTTTGTATGTGTGTTTTGTATGTACGCGCACGCTCACACATATATGTGTGTGGTGGAAAGTGGAATGGGGCACTTTTTATGTGGGCGTTGGGGTGGTTTTTGTGGGTGTGGTTATTGTGGTGATATTGAGGTAGACTTTTAGTCAGGCAGATGACAATAATGTTACAGTGGCTAGGACTCAGTTCTCATATATAGTGAACATTTACTTCATTCTATTAGTTGTCAGTGGTTGGATTACATACTGTCACATTTTTAAAATATGTTCATATTAAGACACGTATCTTATTTACTTGGGGGTTCACAAAAGGTTTAATTCCTTTGGGTAAACATTGCATAGATTGGTGGGAATGGTGATGTGTTAGGACTCATGTACATTTATCTCATTCTTACTGGTTATCTTTCCCAGGGAAAGGGAGGGGGGTGGGATTTTATTCCTAGGAGTTTTTATTTAGTTTCCTTAGACTGATTCTGTACAGGTTTGTTTTACTTTGACACTGTGCTGAAATCTCTTTATATCAGGCTCATGGTCTCATTTTCTTGGGGGTCTTTGACAAGTGGTTTTGGTTTTTTGCTTTTTATTTGGCAATTATACTTACAATTGATATGATCATGTATTAAATCATGTCACTACACTGAAGGCTTTAAAGTTTATGTAATGTATTAACTGGTTGAGTATAGTTGGGAAAATGTCTCTAGCTAAGTTCTATATTACATTTTGTGTGAAACATTTGCTCATTTTGAGTAAACTTCACTTTAAACCCTCTGCAAGCCATATATGTGGGCATACATTGGGCTGGCAGTATAGACTAGAGGTTAGAGGAACGAGGTGTGAACGAGCTTGATACATCCAGCAGACCAGAGCTGAATTTGATTCTCACAACCTCCACTTGCACACTGTGTGACTCTGAGCAAGTCACTTAACCACCCAGTGCTCCCAGGTCGCCCCTGAAAACAGGCAATTGTGCCTAATGGGCCTTACCCGGTTACCAAAGATTAAAATAAAATATGTGTATGTGTATGTATGTATATAGATACTGTATATATGTGTGTGCGTGTGTATGTGTGTGTATGTTTAATTTGGGGCTTGTTTTCAACTTGCAATTAGGTCTAATTTCAGCATTTTGCCTTTCATTGACTGTGTGCTTTAAAACACAAGGACACGTGCAATAAAAGTTGTAAGCTCATCTTACATGTATTAGGGAGAATAGTATCCCTAGGTTTTGTTAATCAGAATGTTTTCTTGAAATATACTGAGTCATTTTAACATTTTTTGTGAGAAGAACTCTCTGCTTGTTGATATTTCTTGATAACATTTGCCCTTCAGGGGCTTCTCAGCTAAAAGCATACTGGTGTTAATTAGCTTCTCTGACGCACTTATGCTATGTTTCAAATGTATATGTTAAACCAATGAGAATTATTTCTGTTTTCTATGCATTATCTGGGTGTTAATAGCATGGGATTTTCTAAATAACTGTCATAAAACTTCTGAAAAAGGACCTGGTTGGTTCGAAAGCTAGAGCACGTTGTTCTTTTGTTGTAACATCTATGTTGGTACAATAAAAGGTATCAAATCATTTGCTTCTGGATCTGTTCTTACAAGGACTAATATGGCAACTACACTATTTGTTTGTCTATCCCTTCAGTGGCATTACTGCTCCCCTGTCCCCTTCTACACTAAACTCCCATCTCACTTACTAGTGCTATTTCCCACACTGTACATCTGATTGGAATCTTGGTATGCCAAGGTGGTGCCTGCCTCTCAGGGTGAACTAATGACTGAGCAGACCCTCAGACTGGTATTTTCCCACAAGAGCTGAGTGCTCCTATCATTCCAGAGAATGCAAGCAGGCTTGTAGACATTCACCCGTACCATACTTCCACTGCACTCGGAGCTCCCTGCAGCTCATCCTCTCGAAATGGCTTGAGGCAACCAGACCGCAGGCACTGTCTTGACTTTCAGGGATTCTCTTCTCCACCAAGGTCATAGAGAAAGGCTGCTACTTTATAGCTACTGTAACTTGGCAGAAGCTGCATCTCCAGTCACTGGGGTGCTAAATGGTCTTCTCATACAGCCTCCAGGTCACCTCCACCTTTCAAGATACCCAAGATGTTCTTCAGAACTTACCACAGCCTAAAAGCCATTGGGATATATCCCTTGAAGAGATATGCCCCAGGGATTTTAGCACCATCCCAGTGTTTCCTCCATATTACCAGTCTATGGGTAACCCCTCCCCTCGATGACCCAGCCAGTCTGGCAGGTCAAGAAATTTCCCGGATGCACGAAGTCTCCCCAGGCAGCTTCCAAGGCTCTACTGATGTTCTTTGACACCCTTGCTGCAGAAAGATTTCCTGGTCCTCATGCCACCCTTAAGCATTAAAGAAGACCTTCCCCAATGTTCCAAACATTAAATTTTACACATGGTGTTATATAGTATAATACTCAAAATGTTGATTGGATTTCTTACTTTTATAAAATATGTCCTTATCATATTTATGTATTTAGTAACTCTCCAGGCCCGATTGCAAGATGCATGGTGCAACTTGCGGGCGTATGTGAGTTGCGTCATGTGGCACTATGTCAGGGACCCAGCACCATATTTCAAGACAGGCAAGGTCCCAGGCACCTATGACCCACAACCTGTGGCAGCTGCAGGCTAGTGCCACAGGTATGGTGCAATGGACCTGGGTGCCACAAATCACGGTCTTCAATTAACTGCCCCCCAGAGCCCCCCAGCCCCAAAATGCACCTGCAATCACCTGAGGGCTTGGGGGGCTAGCTAGGTGGCACAGGTGCATAGGGGCAGAGTAGAACACAGACCCCAGGGTCCCCGACATTCAGGGGTGGGGGGGCATGACTGTCCGGGGGGGTGAGTGGGGCAGGGCACTGTGCTTCCCATGGTGCTGCGGGGGGGCATCCATCATTTTGCCAAGATGGATGCCCCTTGGACCACCTCCATGTTGGTCTAACTCCTCAGTGCCATAGTAGGTCTCAGAATCATGTAAGTTGGCTACGGCAGCCACCCTTCCCGAATAGGGTGCAGATGCTGCCATAACCCACCCTTGCACCATGGCACAGCATGATTGTAGGTGTAGTGGGTGGTGGAGCCCACCTTTGGTGCAACCCAGTCACAGCATGGTGCAAGTCACCTCCTGGAATCGTGACTTATGGAACGCATGGTGCAAGCCATACGGTCTGGCGTAAATCGTCTTGCGCCATGCGTAAGGTATTCTGGAATCAAGCCCTCAGTGTCTTAGCTCTGCTGCACTCCTCTTTCATGGTTCAGTTCCCCTGCAGCTCACTACCACTTATGTCACTGTATGGAGCTGGGGCGATTCAAACTGAGCATTACTGACTGTAGGAGCCGTGTTTAGTGTGGCGCTAAATACGAAACTTTGCAATATATTATTCGCTGTTTTCACAAATTTAAGGCACACTGTCATTAATTTAATATGCGAACATTAGCGGCAGTGTACACGTGTGTGTGTATCTCGTTGAATGCTGTTACTTTAGGAGCCATGGTTTCATTAGCATAAAAGGCATACCTATCAATATGTGCAGCATTTTGTCCCCGAAGCAATGCACCCTACTATTAATAAAGTTTCACAGCATAAGAGTCTGATTCTGCTCTTGTTTTGATATAGTTCAAACCAGGGTATGACGTCAACAGAACTGTTGTAATGCTAAAAACCATGATTATTGTTTAACCCTCTGGGTTGAAGAGCTTCCAGTTGTATGGTCTGCTGTTGCAACCTGATTAGGATGTCACTTACATGCAGGTGAGAGATTTTATTTTCGGCAAAACGCCACGTTGACTATATTAAAAAGTATGTGTGGTTTTGAGCTCCATATATACAAAGAAAGTAAAAAGAGTTGTTAAATTTGTTTTCAGCTATTGGAGATTTTGTTTTAAAATGCAACGCTGTTGGCTGAGGAAAACTTACATACAAGTATAAATTTGAAACATCCAACAGTGCTCTTTTCTAGATAATATTAAAGCTCAAAGTGGACCTTTTTTAAATATATGTACTATGTATTACTGGTTGCATGAAGGTATATCAAGAAGGTTTTAACACTGTGCATGTTTTTACAGTTAATGGAGAGCAAGAGCCAAGTAGCCAGAGCATACAGCAATTTGAGCGGTAAACATCTTGCAAACACCTTAAGCAGGAAAATTGCAGAAAAGATTGTGTATTTTATATTTAATGATTTTGGAGGCATGTTATCATGCCAAAAATAAATAGCACATTATTAAGTCAGTTTATTAAAAGCACATTTTACTTTATTTGTGTAACCCCTCACCCCTGCCTTTTTACTAAAACAACAGATGGCATGCTGTTGGCGTTGGCAGCATTACCTGGTGGGGACCTGGGTTCGGGGAGGATGAGGTTACCTGGCACAAGGGGACCTAGGTTTGGCTACTCTGCACACGGGCACCCAAGTAAATCCGACTACAGGAAGCAATAACTGTAATGTCCAGAACCAGGATTGGGAGTTTTCAGTGTGGCTTTTATTCATAACTAGCTGAACATAACGAAGCATAGATGGACCCCCAAGGGGCTACGTTTACTGATAATGCAGATTAGAGACAACAAGGCAGTCCACTTAAAGAATGAACCCATTTCTACTGTTTTCTGGCTCTGAATCCACCAGGCACTCAGCCCGGACTTGCATGCGCTTTGGATACACAGCCCGACTGGCCCAGCTCCCCTGCCGGCCACTTGACTGACGGTCCCTTTAAAGAATTAACCCAATTGTACTTGTTGTGGCTCCCATCAAACAAGGAGAATTCTTTTCCAAGTTGTGGCTCCTACACCACTTAGAGTCTGCGACTCCTAGGGAGATTTTCAATTTGCGACCCACGTCTGGTACCTACCTCATCACTGGCCAGGCGCATGAGGGCAAGTAGCAATCACAGTAGAAATCCGTAGAGTGGACCTGGTTACTAAAAGATGAAGTGTTCCACCTCCAGCTCCCACTGCCCATACCCAGCCATTTCTCTGGACAAACAGAAACTAAAACTTCGAAATGTAGATTAAACGGTGGATGACCTGTAGCACCCCCTCTACAACATTACTTGAATCCATAAAGACTTTAAATTTTGAACCTACTCCATTTGTTTGTCCTAGTACAATAGGCCTCCCAAATAGTAGTTCACATCCCAGCTTTCTTCACATTTTCCAAACTGAAGAAATGTATTGTTTGCCCTCTCAAATTAGAGTAAAACACTCACCCTTTCGTTGCAGGGGCCCCACAGGCGAAGTACAACTTCTTTCACTGTTATCAGACCAAAACAGAAACTGTAGAAAAAAGGCAGCTTTCTTCTTGTAGTAGAAATTAGGGGATTGCCCCTGGAATCCACAGAGGGACACTTTACTTTCTCCCCCCCCCCGGAGGGGGGCACTGAGACCTGGACAGCAGTCTCCACCACTTAAAACTGGACACTGACCTTCTCCCAAGGAGGTAAACAGAAAACTCCCTTCCTGCTTGACAATAAACAGGAGACTGACTTTGAAAACTCCCAAAGTTCTATCTCACTCCCTGTGCTGCAGATTCCAATGTGGCTTATGCAGTTGTGACAGTTCTATGGTGATGTCATCTCTCAGTCTCAGCTGTGACTGAGAACAGAGTGAGACAGTGTGAAACCCATTTAACTGGAGTTTCACAAGCTGCCTTCCCTGTCTACCACTAGGTCTTACTGGGATTCTAGTAACCCCGGGTAACAAGGGGTTACACTCGTCCTTGACCAGGAAAATGACTGTCCCCAGTCATTATGCACCCGGCCTTAGGCCATTCCACCCTATGTGCTACCTGCGGAGGGAGGTGATCAGGCCCCCTCCTACCATGTGCAAGCACAGGTAGGCAACACTAAGGGCCTAGAGGCCTGTAGCTGACATCTCAACCTCTACTCTATCCACTTACTATGGACACCTAGTGGCTCTGGTAGAACCGTCCAGAGCATAGCCCTGATAGATCAGTACTGCAGTCTCTATGGCCACTCAGGACCACAGCCTGTCTATCCCCCCTAACCCTCTAGGGAGAACCTATCTGCCTCTAACATAACATCCCAAAACAAAACAAAACCCGGGGACCTCCCCGACCTTGGGCAACCTGCAATTACACCATTAAAATACCAATTACTGCTTCCTCCCTACCCCCACAACCACACCTGTGGAAGGAAAGGGTTAATACAGTAACAACCATAACAATAACAACACAGTACTTTAAATTCTACACAATAAAGCACTGACGAGGAACTCCGATGAGCCCTTCCTCCTCTTCTTGTCTTCTCTTCTGTCTTCCCAGGAACACCTGTAAGAAAAAGACAAAACAAAACACACTCCTAATCTGCATACACAGTCTACCTAACAACCACCCCTACCATACAAAAACACTGAACAATCCCAAAAAGAATTTTTAGAAAAAAGGTAGAAAAACAGTATTTACACTAGAATACAATAATGACATTATTTACAATACACATTTGGGGGGATGGAGTGCCCTAAAAGTCCCAACTAGTGACCACAAGGCCCGAAGGCTAGTCCAATAAAGAGTCTCTCCTGGGCCGGAGCCCCGTGAAACACAGTTCTAAAAGGCCAAAGTCCCGAAGGGGAGAGTCTTTGCGGACAGTTCACACATTTTTGAAGTCTGTAGTGTAGGGTGTGTACTGCAATGTCATAAAGATAGAAAAGGTTTCGGACTTACCAGCCATTTGTAGTATACGAACTGCACAAACCTGGTCCACTCCCTGGCAGCATTTCTTCTGATACAGCTGGGCGGACATCTTCCAGGAACCACAGGAGGGCACATATGGAAACAGCTGGGCTGATGTCATCTTTGGAGAAGGAACCTTAGAACAGGAACAAAAAGAAAAACAGCTGGTCCGACGTCATCCGATTACCAGGCGATGAACAGGAAACAGTTGGGCTGGTGTCCTGTCTGGATCTGAAGTCATCTGGTGGGCCAGTAGATGGTTGCTGAACAGGACAGTACACTGTAGACTGATGAATGTGGAGCACCTGAGTCCTTGGTTATTCATATTGGCGGATCAATAAGGGCACTCCACAGTCTGATGTGGCAGTATTGACTACCACTGCTTGGCTCTCCATTTTGTAGGCACGGGCTTAATTACTGGGAGGTCCTTGCAGTGAAGCCAATAGTACCGGGGGTCAGGGGCTTGAATTATTACCCGTCTGGATGCACATAATTCACACAGTGGGAAACTTCATCCCTCTCCGTCACTATTCTCACTCTGTCCATAAACAGTGTCCTGCCTCTCTTCCACTGCGTATACTTTTACGTGGAACAGTCTATTTTTACATGCTGGTTGGCCCCAGGATGCACATGTTTCATTGCTTCATCCCAGATCCAGGATTTCCTGCAGTCCTCAATCTCCTCCCAGACTCTCCGAGGAAAGGTAGGAAAGGTCATACCATAGATTTTATTTGCCTTTCTACGAACCAGTCTCTCCTCTTTACTTGCTTTGGTCAATCTGAGACCACTGGCCTGGCTTGGGGGTGGCCAGTCCTGGTTCTGCCAGCTTCGCATCCTCAAAGAAATTAAAAACGGATCCCTGACTTCTTCTTGTAAAGCCAGGGCAGTGGCATCACCACCTTCTTCAATACGTTCCTCCGAGGCAAGATCTTGAGGCTGTGTACCCGTTCCTTTCTCACAAGGCCACATAGGTTTCCCCCCTCATCTTCCTCTTCACTGAGGATCTGAGCCCAGGAGTGAGCAGTCGTTCTCACCCCCAAGACTATCCATTCATCACTAGGAGCGGAGGTCGACACCTCCCATTCAAAGGCCTCCCGCATCTCATCTTCACCTAAGAGACTTGGACTAGGCCCCCACCCAGGGGTCTATTGATGCTTTATTCGAACTTTCTTTCTGAGATCCAGCATCCAAAACTTCAACTTCAGGTTCAGTCTCTAACTCTGCACCCTCTAGCTTTGTGCCACACTCCCCCGAGGGACCTTCTTCCACAGGCTTCGCCTGGTGCTGTGTGCTGCCAACTGCAGATTCCTGAATTTTTGTCCATGTGGGAGCCAAATGAATTGGAGGCGCTTTATACAAGCCATATTTTTGAAGGCATCCAGCACAGTGAGGAATCATGAAGACATCCCTTCCAGCACTCAAGCATATTTAGCATACACGCACTGGATAATTAGGAATTGCCACATCAGGAGGCAGTTGCCCTCCATAGCACCACTTTTCAATATCTCTCAGTCTATTTACTGCTGCTGTTACTACAACCGGGCATGATCCGGTAAGAGCTAGTTTCTGAGGCCATAACTGCAGAAAATAAACAAAAGTTCGCTGTAACTGAAAGTCCCACTTTAATGAACACACTCTGTAGCTTTAAAATGGCTCCTCTGCTGCTGTGTTTACTTTACTACCCCACCCTGTAATGGCGTCGGCAGCACTCCTGTGCATCAACATTTAGAATCTGGGTCAAGCCACTGCACACCCGATTTACATCAGCAACTGATAACTTTTACTCAAACTGCACAACTTGCTCTTATTTGGCTGTTCACACATTTACAGGATTTTCCTTGGACTTTTCACAAGCTGGTAACATTTATTTAATTCACAGTCCCTTAAAACTTCAGGTTTCAGCACAGGATTGCCTGCTTCTACTAGTGTTGCATTTTGCTACAACCCACAGTCTCTTTCTGGCTGCAAACTTTAAACTGAGGCTATTTTACTTCCATGCACACATTTAATGGTTTTACAGACTTGCACTTGCTGGCAGGACATCACACAGTCGTTACTTGCAAAGCGACTATACTGCTGCACACACATTTTATATGGCATTACTGAAAATCACTGATTGAGCAGTTTTGAATTGTTTACTCACTGTTATTGTAGCAACTTGCTGCGATAGAGGTAAAACGGCCTGCAGCCAGATTTTGAAGGCCTCTGAATGCAAATGGGCGAGCAGTCTCCTCGATCGTCGTTTTAACCACCAAATTCACTATTTCCACGATCGCTTTGCGGGTTGAGCCAGATTTTAAACTTAAAAGTCACTTTTGAATGTTTACAGGCGCTTTGAATACCTCACGGCGCTCTTCCACTGCCAGTACGCAGACTACTCTGTCTCCCTCTCGAATGCTGAGGCAGTCTCAGAAGAGCTGGCTGAGGGGCGGGACTAATGGCAAACTGACCAACCACATGGCGCCATGCAAATGAGCCTCTTTCTTCTCATGAGGCTCCTCTCCTCACGGCGATTGTCGAGCAGGCAAATTTAAACTGTAAAATGCATTTTTTTTTTTTCTTCAACTGACTCCACGGCGGGAGCCCATTTCAACCATGTAACATTGCCATTAACTCTGCAGTCTCTCTCTTTACACAGAAAGTATTTCCAACGTCCAGGGCATAATTTCTCTGTTGCTACCCCTAGTTTTCCACACTTTCCTTCACAGAATTTACTTTAAAAGCATTTCAAACGTCCAGGGCATAATTTCTCTGTTGCTACCCCTTGTTTTCCACACTTTTCTGCACAGAATTTACTTTAAAAGCTGACAAAAATGCTGTAAACAATTTTGATGCAGGACAAGGGCACACTCTTTGGCTTTACAGCTCCTTGGTAAACAGTTGGCATTTTTTAAACACCAGCACAAGATTCACAGCACACAGCAACACACTAGGGAAATTGCTTCAGCTTTTTGGGCTACCCACTGCCAGACAGCCAAAACGCTAGCTCACTTGCCCAAGCACCTTCCTTCCCAAACAAATCTAAAGCAGTGCCTCCATTTTTGTAACCCCTCACCCCTGCCTTTTTACTAAAATGACAGGTGGCATGCTGTTGGCGTTGGCAGCAATACCTGGTGGGGACCTGGGTTCGGGGAGGATGAGGTTACCTGGCACAAGGGGACCTAGGTTTGGCTACTCTGCACACGGGCACCCAAGTAAATCTGACTACAGGAAGCAATAACTGTAATGTCCAGAACCAGGATTGGGATTTTTCAGTGTGGCTTTTATTTATAACTAGCTGAACATAACAAAGCATAGATGGACCCCCAAGGGGCTACGTTTACTAATAATGCAGATTAGAGACTACAAGGCGGTCCACTTAAAGAATGAACCCATTTCTACTGTTTTCTGGCTCTGGACCCACCAGGCACTCAGCCTGGACTTGCAAGCGCTTTGGATACACAGCCCGACTGGCCCAGCTCCCCTGCCGGCCAGCTTGACTGACGGTCCATTTAAAGAATGAACCCAATTGTACTTGTTGTGGCTCCCATCAAACAAGGAGAATTCTTTTCCCAAGTTGTGGCTCCCCACACCACTTACAGTCTGTGACTCCTAGGGAGATTTTTCAATTTAGCGCCACGTCTGGGTACCTACCTCATCACTGGCCAGGCGCATGAGGCAAGTAGCAATCACAGTAGAAATCCGTAGAGGTGGACCTGGTTACTAAAGATGGGGGGTGTTCCCACCTCCAGCTCCCACTACCCATACCCAGCCATTTCTCTGGACAAACAGAAACTAAAACTTCGAAATGTAGATTAAATGGTGGATGACCTGTAGCACCCCCTCTACAACATTACTTGAATCCATAAAGACTTTAAATTTTGAACCTACTCCATTTGTTTGTCCTAGTACAATAGGCCTCCCAAATAGTAGTTCACATCCCAGCTTTCTTCACATTTTCCAAACTGAAGAAACATATTGTTTGCCCTCTCAAATTAGAGCAAAACACTCACCCTTTCGTTGCAGGTGCCCCACAGGCGAAGCACAACTTCTTTCACTGTTATCAGACCAAAACAGAAACTGTAGAAAAAAGGCAGCTTTCTTCTTGTAGTAGAAATTAGGGGATTGCCCCTGGAATCCACAGAGGGACACTTTACTTTCTACCCCCGGAGGGGGCACTGAGACCTGGACAGCGGTCTCCACCACTTAAAACTGGACACTGACCTTCTCCCAAGGAGGTAAACAGAAAACTCCCTTCCTGCTTGACAATAAACAGGAGACTGACTTTGAAAACTCCCAAAATTCTGTCTCACTCCCTGTGCTGCAGATTCCAATGTGGCTTATGCAGCTGCGACAGTTCTATGGCGATGTCATCTCTCAGTCTCAGCTGTGACTGAGAACAGAGTGAGACAGTGTGAAACCCATTTAACTGGAGTTTCACAAGCTGC
Source organism: Neoceratodus forsteri (assembly GCA_016271365.2). Classification (NCBI taxonomy): domain Eukaryota; kingdom Metazoa; phylum Chordata; order Ceratodontiformes; family Ceratodontidae; genus Neoceratodus; species Neoceratodus forsteri. The sequence continues at coordinate 1,590,935,403 of CM057452.1, read as the reverse complement.
CTTCCCTGCCTACCACTAGGTCTTACTGGGATTCTAGTAACCCCGGGTAACAAGGGGGTTACATTTGAAAGGTTTACTTGACTACCGCTAGTGCATAGCGGAGCAGACAGGGGAAGCCGAATAGCCTAGTTAAAAGAGAAGGTAGCATTTTCATATGCACACTTTAATACTGTCTGCTAGCCTAAATGATGTTAAAGGCATTTTTATCTTACTGTTATTAGTGTGTTTCACTATTTTATTGATTAAGACATCCACCATGATTGCCTGTATATTTTGACCTCACCTTCAATGAAACATGCTGGTATTTACCACGAACAGTAGTTACTCATCAGAATCCTCCGTTTGCAGGGCTAGTGTAGACAGCAGCCCACTAAAATAATTTTGATGAGCTGATACATTGGTCTGAGACATCACAAAACACAAAAGGCTCTCTCTCTGGATCACCCATGATAGAAAGTCTGCATACAGTAACGTCAGCTGCACAGCCACGCATCTCCAGCAACAGCGCAAGCTCGGTCTAGCAGCAGTACGGCAACAGCATTCAGTTTTTAAGAGCTAACAATGGAAAAATAAAATGCAGACAGGATTAATTAATGAAAAAAGGGGTTAATTACTACATGAGTCAAAAGGACAGGGGAAGTCCTCTTTTTTTTTTTTACTCTGTTTTTCTCTACTGGTGGCCCATGTTCAGGCAGGCACTCCATCCCATCCCCTGATGTTTGCTGGCACCAGCTTCTGCCCCCAGGGCATACCCCCCTCCCAATGGGGTCAATGGGGGGAGCACTAACCCCCACCACTCTTACGATCTGATTCTGCTGGTCCAATTGGCTGGGGGCAGGGCCTGGCATCTAACCACTGGCAGTTTCCCTTTTCTTCTCCCCCCACAGAGGGGGGCATGCTGGGACCTCAATGGCAGTGCCACGCATGCTCCTGTATGTGGCACACCAGGCATCTGCCCCACCTCTGCTACTCAGTCTGGTAGCATCAGTGTGCCAGCCCCTAGCCTCCTCTAGGGGCCAGGCTAACACCAACTGCTGAATCCTCCTCCCCCTCCCTTGAGGAGGAGAGCTGTCCTAGGGACGTTTGATCCTCCTCGTCCCTGGCTGGCCTCCAGCAATGGGTCGCCGGCATGGCAGGAGATAAGGCATGGATGCCTCAGCCCTCCACGCCACTGGGCCAGCTGGAGAAGGCTCCCTTTAAGGCCAGCATGGCACCCGCATCTCCAGGTGGGATTAAACAGAAGGATCACCAATGCCTCTGTCCTGAATGCTGCAGTGAGTCAACTGGTGAAACACAGCTTTTGCCCACCCCTCTATGCACATACCAGGGTCCCTGGCACCCAGTCCCTTGTTGACAATGTGAGCAGCTTCCCTCAGCAGGCACTCAGCACTAGGCACCTGAATATTCCTTCATTATGCCCAAGGGCAGCTACATGGCGAGAACTCCCAGGGCATGATGCCCCCGAACCCAGACTCTAGACCTGAACCTAGACTAGCCACTTAACCTTAGAACTTTTAAACTCACTGTGGCCTTGAGGACACCCTATACTACCTAAACTACTCACACACAATCTTCCCCCAATAATGTAGTTACATGTAACACCCATGTCGAGGGCTTACCTGTGAGTCCTTGAAAAAGGCTAATTTCCCTGCGATGTTGTTTCTACACCCATCTTTTTTTTGTCCAGGTCCTGTTTTTTTCCCTGTGTCCTCTGGTCTCTCCTGTTGGCTCCCACATGGTTTTAGAGAGAGGGCGGGGCCAGAGGAGCAAGTTGTGGAGCCGCCAGCTTTGGAACTGGCACTTTGGTGCTGGCGAGCTCCACACTTGCACATTTTTAAGTAGCCGCCTCAGCGGCCTTTCAGTGTGCCTCTCCAGTGGTCCTGGTCCCAGAGTAATGCAAGAGAGGGACCAGAGACATGGGAAAGATCGATGAGGCAGCAGAGAAGCAGCAGGAGCAGTTTTAAAAAGCATCAATTGCATGGTAGCACTTGGGAGCTGCCTCATTAATATTCATCAGGTGGCATCCCTTTGAAGTAGCGTGTCTAGCACTGGGACAAAAAAGATACCGAAGAGAAAGCGCTAAGCCAGGGGAAAACAGAAAAGGACTGAATAAATACAGTAAATAATTGTTGTGAAAGGGAAAGGCTGCCAGTGTGTGGGAAAGTGTATAAATAAAAGTTTACACAGACTGCAGCCAGGAAACAGAAATGGGACACTGTTAGGCTGCACTGGGACTGCATACAGGCTGCCTGGGGCAATGAGAAATGGCAGCAGTGACTGGAACGGAGAAGAATAAATGTGTTAAGGAATGCAGTCACTTTACAGGGCACTGGGGTGGCTATGGCTGTGTGGGGAAAATGTATAATAAAAGTGCAGGGTTTGGCTGCAGGGACACTGATTCTGGGACTCTGCACAAACTGTGTGGGACTGTTTACTTGGGCCACCAAATTTAATAGCCATGTGACACAAGCCAGCCAACCACCATGCCAGGATTCTTGCCAGGGACTCTGGGACTGTTTGAACAGACTGTTGGGGAAAAATACCGGAGAACATTTAGGCACCTTTTTCCGCACCAATGGGGCATTGAGGGAGCCTCATACATATTCATTTTTCTTGAGGACTGTGTCTCCAGCCAATGGGAAATGAGGAAATGGCTCCCAAAAGACTGGGACAGTTTGGCTATAAGTCAGTTCGATGGGAGCTCTTCCAGAAGGAGGGGTGCTCTTGCCCCTGGAGAGAATGTGGCTGCAGGATGGGCCTGCCTGGGGGCTGCCAGCAATTTGTCCCCCAGAGCAGGGAGTGCCTTCCCCATCAGGAAAGAAAAAGCTGGAGAGAGAAAAGATGTTAAAGAAGCAGCTTGGCAGAGAGAAAAGGAAAGCTGCAGGATGCTGAACATTTTGTGTTGCTCTGAAATTGCACCACAGCAGTGTGATAGAGAGAAGACGTTGTGTCCTGAACCTGGGAAAAGGGCAAATGTTGCGTCTTAATCCTGCAAAAAGACAAAGGTTGCATTCTAAGCCTGGAAAAAGAATGACAGTTGTGTCCTGAGCTGGGTAAAAAGACAAAGGTTGCATCTAAACCTGGGAAGAGATGGGAATGCAGAGGAATCATGAGGAACAAGAGAATAGAAATGTGCTGAAAGAAGAAAAGGAAAAATTAGCCTCTTCATTTGGAAAATTGCTAAGTACCTGCATGGTGAGAAAAATGGACTTTGAGTACAGGTGATATATGTGAGCCAGAGAGAATGTGGCTGTGTTGGAGTCAAGAGACTATGAAAGCAGAAGGATGGACAGGTGCCTTACTGGATCAGGTTTCTGTTGTCTGCTCCTGAGATACAGCAAGTGAAGAGAGAGAACCAGATTGCTGTGGCTACACACCGTGGCAGGAAAGAGAAAGAAAGAGAAGCAGAAGAGAATGTGCAGAATGTTTCTGCTGACAGCCAGGGTCAGGTGGGGAACTCCCTAACCCCCATCAAGTGGAGTCTGCCGCTGCAGGGGATCATGGGTCTTGCACTCAAGTGCTAGGGTGCTCTGATAGGAGGGAGCTGGACCATGGGGCCAATCCCAGGTCTGGGGTCCTCTGTAGTTGGCAGTCCTCATGCACATGACCTGCAATGGAGCCTGTAATGGGCTGAAGGGGACAAGCTGCAAGATCTGCAAGTAAGGAGAGAAACAGCAAACTGCAGCCTCTGTGCCCCCTGTTCAAGCATTGTGCCTGGTTCTGCCTGTGTTGTCATCCATCCCCAGGACTTCAGTGAACTGTGTCGTCCAAGGTCTGATTCTACAGAACCCTGAGTAAAAAAAAAAAAAGCAGGCATTGCCCTGCACCTGGGGACTGTAAATAGTTTAAGCATGCATACTGGGGCTGGAGATAGAGCCAAGGAATGTAAAAAGTTACTTAATTCAAGTAAATGCGCCAATGCTGGCTACCAGCCACACCTCAGGCCTGCAACTAGAATCTGGGTGCCCAAGTTCTGGACTTTGGGGTTGAATGGACTAGGACCTGTGGGTCTGGGTTTGAGCACACCTGCAGCAGTTAGTTAGTTAGACAGATTGGAGGGCGGCATTGATTGAGATTTGGAAAAAATGAATCAAAGGGAAATGTGAATTTGGGGAAATGCAAATCTTTAACATGCTTGAACTCTATTCCATTAACCTCATTCCTAAACCCTCTCCCCCTGTAAATAAACCATGGAGTTATTGTTTTGCAGCAGAAAATGGATCCAGAGCCTAATTTTAGTGAGCAGGTTATTGACTGAAATGGAAAAGGTAAATTATGTAATGGAATGTGGGGAGGTTTGAATCCTGGTAAGTCCATGTTGGGGTAACTGCTGGGGAGGTGGATTGGTACGACATCCTGGGGGGGTGTACTGCAAGTGAACAGACCCATTAATATGTACTCTGGGTGGAGGCACCACCATTTTATTGGTTAATTCTTGGGAAAGGACCCCCGTTAGGTCAATTATGGAACTCAGGCTCCTTATCCTTGGTCTGGCCAGCAAGGCAAGGGGAGTGGCCCTCTTCAAGATGGAGCCGGAGAGGGGCTACATACAAGACACCCTAACCTTTGCTGTTCATTTACAGAAACACCCACTTCCCCTTCTATAAGGCAGAGGTTGTTACACACACATGGTAGAACAACAGAGATGTGATTTGATTTCTTATTTCTTATTTGTGCTGACATCTTCAAAAAGTGGTTTTAGTAATGTTGCCACACTGGGTGCGCCTTCACAGGGCAAATTTCCTGATGCTGAAGGACAGAATAGCAGTTGGCCAGTCCCCTTCTCTGGTTTAAAATGTACAGTTTGGACAATCCTGTCACTCCAAATCAGAGCCTTTTAGTTTGCTATGAAAGGTATACCTTAAATAATCTTTTTCCCTCCGTGTCTGTACTGTGTGCCTATTTGTTTCAACAGTATTTCTCATGTCGTTTCTAAGTTCAGAATATTACAGCATGTAGCTTGAACAGTTCTGTCTCCATTTTAACAGCATTTTCATTTTCTTTCCTTTCAGTAAGATTGTTTTGAAGGTCTCAAATGTCCTTGACAGCCTAATGTGTAGAGGGGTAGAGTGCCATAACTTGGGAGTCACATCCGTGAAAGAATGTTGATCCACTACAGTCTACATAAAAGAGATATTATGAGACACGTGTGGTCGATCACAGGTTCAAGTTCAAGGATTAATCACCTGGCTGAACATTTCGCATCTAGAAAGCATTTCATCAGGATGAGAGAGTGATTGCCTGCTGCCGCTGTGTGTTTTGACTTCTTAGGTTTTTGGGAAGGCTCTCAAATGTTTTGGAGTGCCATGTGGCCCAGTGTTATTGCCACATAAATGAAACAATTCATTAAAACGGTTTTTGTTTGTTACCATGTAAGGTAGCTATATCTGCAATTTAGCATGCAAGCTGTGTGCACTGGTACTTATTATGAGGAGGCATGGTGGACAAGTGATTAGAGCACAGATTTGGGAACCAGGAGATCACAGATTTCAACCTCCCCCACCCAAGCAACTTACTTGCTGTGTGACCCTGAGCAAGTCCTTCCTGTGTTTCATTCCACCAAACTATAAAATTGGGTAGCAGCAGGATCCCACTGGAAACAAGGTGCTGCACCTCAGTTGTGCTATCTTGGGTAAAAAAAAAAAAAAACTGTGAAAAAAAGACACTCTAGAGTTTAGAAATGAGTGCACTATGTTGTTATAAATGGAAGGTGAATATATACATTATGAAAAAAATAGCTGTTTGGGGAAGCCACCTGGTTAGTTTGGAGACAGTTGTATGGAACATTATGGCTGGTTTAGCACTATAAACATTACCTGCCCCAACTCTGAAGGCATGGAGACAGAAGGAACTGTGTTTCCCTTTGTTGGTCACTGTGGTAGACTGTTTGCTTACAACCTGTATTAAATGTTTGGCCTGTCATGTAATATCAAAGCTAAGAAAGAGAACACTACAGAAAGAATAACAATTCTGAATTTCGTATCAGTACCAGCAGTGTTTAACAGAATGAAACACCCTGTGAAACCAAACAAAAGGTAATACCCTCTGCACGCACAGAAGGAGCAATAAAAGCTGGAAGAACAGGAATAGCATGCAATTCCACTAACAATGCCTCTGGACCAGGTGGTGACTAGGCAAAGCAACAGTAATTATGAAAATGGTAGCAATTATGATTTAAAGAACAACAGGCAGTACAAGAGGCTTTCTAGGAGAAAGAAAATAATATGGCCTTACCGAGAAGGTCTCGGTTACGTGAAGTCTCATTTATTTAACAAAAATTTAAAATGATGACAAAATCACATAAGGGTCTAATAATTCTTAAATGAATAGACTTATTTACATTGGTGACTGTCTATAGAAACATACAAACATAGATAAGGATCACTTGGCCTACCCAGTCTGACCATTTTTCCTGCCTATACTGTCACCACAGACCCTACCTGGTCTCTGGCCACCTCCCCCCACCCCCCACTTTCCTACCAAAATTCCTTTGTGCCTATCCCATGCATGTTTGAAGCCCATCACTTTGTCTGGAAGACTGTTCCAGCATCCACTACTCTTTCAGTGAAGAAGTACTTCCTCACATCCCTCCTAAATTTCCCCCCTTTCAGCTTCATTGCATACCCCCTTGTATTTGTGCATCTTCTCCTCTGAAAAATGCCACCTCCTGTACCTTATTCTCCATCCCCAGTAAGGTATTTATAGGTCTCTGTCATGTCCCCTTCTCCCTCCTCTCTTTCAGGGTGTACATTTTGAGATTCCTCAGTCTCTCCTCATAGGGCTTTTGATGCAGCCCTGCATCCTTTTAGTTGCCCTCCTCTGGACAGCCCCCACCATGTACATGTCCTTCCTCAGATGTGATCTCCAGAACTGGGTACAGTACTTCAGGTGGGGTCTCACCAATGATCTATACAGTGGTAACACCACCTCTGTCCTTCTGCTGGTGATACCCCTCCCTATGTATCCTAGCATCCCACTAGCCCTCTCAGGACCTCCTTGTGAATGAGCTTGCTCAATGGAGTTTTCCTGCAATAAACATGAACTTGAACTTAGCCCTACCCACTGCCTTGTCACATTGCCTCACCAACTTGAGGTCATTCAATACGATTACTCCAAGGTCCCGTCCCTGTTTAGTGACTGTCAATACCTCTCCCCCATTTTATACTCTGCTTCTGGGTTTGTGTGCCCTAGTAGGTGCATGATTTTGCTGTTTTTCACATTGAAACCCAGTTGCAATACCCTTAACCACTCTTTGGGTTTTCTCAGGTCTCTACACATTCCCTATACCCCTTTTGAAATGTCTACCCCTTTGCAGATTTTGATGTCATCTGTAAAGAGGCATATCTTCCTTTTCAGATCTTCTGCAATTTCTCTTATAAAGACATTAAAGAGGACTGGACCCAGTACTGAGCCCTGAAGTACCCTGCTGCTCACTCACCCCTCCTCAGAGTAAGTGGCATTTCACACTACCCTCTGTCACTTATCCCTCCACCAATTTCATATCTAGTTTCCCACCTTAGGAACCACCGCCAAACCTCCCAGTTTCCTTATAAGCCTCTTGTGTGGTTTGGTGTCAAAGGCCTTGCTGAATTCTAAGTAGGCCACATCCGCTGCCCTCCTCTTATCTATTAATTTAGTCTTTGGTAACCAGGTAAGTGCATTGATCCAGAGGACCATTTTCAGGCATGACCCAGGCCATGGTGGTACAACAAGGTAAGTACAATACAAGTAAGAAAAAATTTCCAGGTGGCAGGGACTTTACAAGTAGAAGGCGAATGAGAAACTTCTTACAAGTTGAGCATGGTACAGAGCATTCACATTCAATGCACAATGCAGTATAAAAAAATAAATAAACCATATCAAATACATGAATAGGAGGTAACAATAAATATCAATAACAGTACCTGAAGTCAGGAACAGTACACTGTGGAGGTAACAGAGGGGTACAAAACACCAGGGAGAAATAACGGGGGGCTGAGGGAAGTGGGAAAAATGTACAACAGATGATATTTGCACTATTTAAAACAGTAGTGGTAAGGAAGGGGGTGAAACCAGAGATAGCGAGAGGAATCTTGAGAAGCTAAGGGAGAAGGGTAGGGAAGGAGTGGTGAAAAGAGCACCAGTGGGGTAGGAGTGGAAGATGCTAGCAAGTAGAGCAGGTACAGTTGTATTTGTTGATTAGCCAGGCTTTGAGGCTGTGCTTGAAAGTGTGATGGGATTCAGATGAGTGAAGAGTAGAGGGTAGACCATTCCACATGGAGGGGGCCGCTATAGAGAGCTTTATCACCCATGCTGGTGGCGACCTTTGGTACCTGGAGGGAGGGAGCAGAGGAGGAGCGCAGGTTCCTAGTAGGGGCCCTAAATTTAAAGAGGGTGGCAAGAGGGAAAACAGAGCCACTTCTGAGGGAGTATCCACAAGACAGCCAAGGGAGAAGTCAAAACACCCTGGCAAAGAGAGAGCCAGCCAAGGGAGCAGTAGAGGTCACAATGGTGAGTATAGAATGGAACAGCCAGGGCAAAGAAGCAAGCATTGTTGTACGCTACCAAAAGTCTTGACCAAAGGGGGGGCAGAGGTCCTAGAGTAGACAGAGGAGCAATAGTTAAAAATGTGGAGCAGATTGCCCATGACTATAACCAGGTGAGCCTCCATGGTGAGATAAGGTTTTAGGCAATAGGCAGCCCCAAGTTTCTAATTTACCCTGCAGACAATATGATCAACGTGGTCACTAAAAGAGAGGGAAGAGTCTAGCAGCACACCCAGGTACTTGAAAGAGGTGACTTTTTCAAGGACAGTTCCATCTGGGGAATTAAAAAGGAGTGTATCGTTGGCACGTACAGTCTTAGCAAGGTACAGTTTTGAACCAAACAACATGGCCTTTGTTTTTTTTTTTTTTGTTTTTTTCTTTTGTTACATTGACCAGTAGGAGGTTGGATGAGAACCGGTTTGAGAGTCTGAAGCTGCACAATAGTTCGTGGACAAGATAGAGGATAAGCAGGGGAGGGATTTTTCACTGTGTAAAATGGCTAGATCATCCGCGTAGAGCAGTGAGCTACAGGTGAGGCTATTGGTGGGGAGGGAGTTTGCAAATATAGAGAAGTGTAAGGGGCCTAAGATGGAGCCCTGAGGGACTCCCATAGTAATAGGTAATGGAGGGGAGGTTGTGGAGCCAATACAGACTGATTGGGAGCATCCAGAGAAGAAGCTATGAAACCAGTCAGTGGTCTTCATGGAACAGCCCAGTGTGGATAGCTTGGAGATGAGGAGAGAGTGATTGACCATATCGAAGGCCTTCGATAAGTCAACAAAGACGGTACCAGTGGTGAGTCCACGATTCATGTTGGAGAGGATATGGTCAGTGAAAAAGACAAGGGCTGTGGTAGTGCTATAATGCTTATGGAAGCCATGCTGTTGGCTGCACAGGAGATTGTGGTTGGAGAGGTAGTCTGTTAGCTAACTGTGTATGATCCTTTCAAGGAGTTTGCTTAGGTGGGGGAGAAGCAATATGGGCCGGTAATTGTCTGGGGAGATGGGGTCACCGGACTTGAAAATGGGGACTATTCTGGCAGACTTCCAGGAGTCAGGAATGGTGAATGAGGTCAGGGCAAGGTTAAAAATAAAGGTAAGTGGCTTTGATATCAAAGGGGAGATGAGTTTTAGGAAGACCGGGGAGAGGCCATCGGAGCCGGGGCTGCCCTCGGTTTGGCAGCCATTTTAGAAGTTTGTAGGTATCCTTAGGGAATATGGTCCTGAAGTAGAAAGGGGATTGGGGGAGTCATGGAGGAGGGAGCCTGCAGAGTTTGTGATGGGGAGGTCCACCAGTAAGAGTGGGGGGTGGAGGGAAGGGATGGGAGGTAGAGTGGGTGGCATGTGGCTTAGAGAGGTTAGGTGGGAGCTTGCAAAAGAGGGCTGATAGGTCAGAGAATTTGGTGTTTAGAGTTTCGGCGACTGCTGAGGGATCAGTCAGTAGCCCTGAGGAGGAGCTCAGATGTAAGTTGGGACTTTGTGTGTGGGGATTCAGGAGAGAACCAATGGCGTCCCAGAATTTTCTGGTGTTGCCTATGTCTTCTTGTTGTAGTCTAAGGGAGTACTCACATTTTAAGGATGTAGTAGTGGACCTGCATTTATTACATAAGTATCTGTACTCGTTCCATAAGGCCTGGGACAGGGCCAGTTTATGAGCAGCCCACTTTCTATCTCTATGCTTCATGAGTGTCAGGAGTTCTTTAGTCATCCAACACGTAGAGCCACCTCTGACGTGCTGAGTGGTGAGAGGGAAGTGGCGATCTTGGATGGCCAGGAGAATATTAGTGAAGTGGTAAGTAGATTCTGACACATTGGTAAGGCCTAGAGGTCTTGCCATCTTATGGTCCTGATGTCTTCAAGGAGGCGGGGGGTGTCAGGGTGGTTGAAGTTACAGGTGGTTATATACTTGGGGGGAGGACGGGAAGCCTTTGAGGACCAGATGGCGTAGGTAGGGGAGTGGTCACTCAGGCAGTCAGAGTACCAGTGTGAGTGATCCCTTCACTGCTGTTGGTGATCACCCAGTCAAGGAGAGAATGGTTGGAGGTGTGAGAGTTGTGGAGGGTAGGGAGGTTGATAATTTGCATCAGGTTATGCTGTTTTAGGATATTTGCATAGTCAGATTCATGCGTGCTGAGTCAGTTCAGGTTGTAGTCACCTAGAATAAGGGAATTCCTGGGAGGGGAGAGAGAGAGCCAAAGGCTGTGAGTAGGTGGTGAAGGCCTGCTACGCCCCATCAGGAGGATTGTAGCAGCAGCCCAAGTATATTTTTTTAGTAGATCCCAGGGTGACTTCAGAGATAAGCCAGACACATAGGGAGGTACTGTCTGAGCATCTATTTCCCTGGTCACCCATTTGAAGAAATCAATCAGGTTTGTCTGACATGACCTTTCTCCCATGAATGCATGCTGCCTTGGCTCTTGTAACCTGATGGATTCAAGATACTCCACTGGTCTTCCTCTAAAAGCATCTCCATTAACTTCCCCACCACTGACATCAGACTGACCAGCCTATAGTTTCCAGCCCTCTCCCTGTTGCCACTTTTACAAAGAGGGACTACATCTCTAAGCTTGGTCCTTTCAAGGTCTCCCTCAGAAGCCATCTGACAAGCACTCGCTGCTGCAACTGCACATAATCCCCCACCTGCCCCTTACCTTCACCCCAAGGCTGGGTCTGGCCTGTCTACTTTTGCTGTATATACCTGGGGTCTCAAGCAACATCTGCTGACTATTGTAATAAAATATCTCTGGTTGCTACCTGATGTGGTACTCATGTACCTATCGTATGACTACTGTGATCTATCTATTACCAAGCATGTACCACGAGTGGATGCCTGTAACACTGGTTGCTTTTTTAATCTAAGTGTTATGTACTGTACTGTACTGTTTTGTTTGCTGTGATGTATTGCTGTCTTGACGAGGTACCTTTGTAAATGAGTCTATGACTCAAAGGTTTGTAAACTGATGATCTAATAAATAAATAAATAAACATATGCCCTCCTTCAGTCCTCTGGAACGTCTGTTTCCAGTGAGTTGTTGAATATGGCTGTCAGAGATGTAGACAGTACATTCCAGAGCACCCCCCAGAACTCTTGGTGTACCCCTTCCGGTCCCATATCTTTATCCATTTTTAGATTTGCAAGTCCTTTCAAGACCCTTTTCTCTGTGAATGGACTTGTGTCTACCTCCCCACCCCCACCCCCGGTGTTTCTGCAGTTTTTATGTGATCCATTCCTCTCACCTTCCACTGTGAAGGCTGAAGAGAAGTATCTGATCAGGATACCTGTGTTTTCCTGATCCTCCTCTGCACGGTCTCCCCCTGCCCTTCTTAACCTCACAATCCCTCTTCTTGTCTTCCTCATCACTTATGTACCTAAAAAAGGTCTTGTTCATATTCTGCTGCCCCTTTGGCTATCTTTTACTAAGTTTGCACCTCTGAGTCCCTTACTGCCTTCCCTGCTTCTCTCTGCTTTCCTGGTACACCTCCCTGTCCTCTTCTCAATGGATCACTTTGTACCTTCTGAATGCTACCCTTTTTGTGGTCTCTTTTTTCCCTTCTGTTCTTACTCAGTTTTGCACAGTGGTTTGTTGCCTTCACTATGCCATCCCTTATTTGGACCCACTGTTCCTCCACTTTCCCGGGCACATCCCCCCTGCTAGGTTGTCTCTGAGGCATTCACCCATTTTTTAAACATTTGCCCTCCTAAAGTCTAGGACCTTTGTCCTTGCGTGGTTTGCCTCTGCTGCCATCCTAAAGTTAAACCACATTGTACGGTGATCACTGGTCCCCAAGTGGCATCCTACTTTGATGTCTACAGTACTTCTGGGTGAGTGGTGTGTGCTCCCATTCTGTCTTACATGTTATTTGTGGGTTAGCACCACTGACCTTGTGCCACACTCTCTGAGGTAACTAAGTCTGCAGTACTGTCCGTTTGGGAGCCTCGGGTCCAGTATTGCCCCACCTTGAGTGGGCTCCTTGACTAGTTGTCTGATTAGCACACCCTGCAGGAAGACTAAGATGTCCCTGCTTCTAACTGAGGCTGTGGTTGGGAGGTTCTAATCTACATCCAACAGACTGAAGTTCCCCACCATCAGCACCTCCCAATTTTCTGCCATTGTGCTGATGGCTTTCTCCATTGCTTTACCCAGTTCCTCCCCCTCTGTTGGAGGTCTGTATATCACCCCAGTGTGAATGGCGGCTCTGGCTCCAGGCTCCTGTCTCAAGGGTGACTCACATTACCTCCAGCCCCTATTTTCTTCCCTGGTCCCTTGTGTTTCTGTTGCCTTGACACCCTCTCTTACATACAGCACAACCCCTCCTCCATTCATCCCCTCCCTATCCTTCCTGAACTGAGTTGCCTGGCATAGCCATGTCCCAGTCATGTCTACCTGGGCACCAACACTCAGTAATAGCTACAGTATCCAGGTCTGCCTCTGTCATGATGGCATCTGGGCCTGGAATTTTATTTCCAAGACTCAGTGTAATTGCACATATGGCCCTCCACGTCTTGCTTCCACTGGGCCTACAACCCCCTTCCTCCCCTTGAGCCCAGCCTCATTTTCACCTTTATTTTTGTAACTTTTGTTCTGTCCCGCTTGTCCTATACTTTTCTGCTCTTCTCCTTTTGCATTTTACTCCCCTCAGGTCCTATCCTCCTACTGCTTCAGTCTGTGGGGGTGAGGCAGTTGATGCCTCCCTTTGTCTTTTCACCACTCCCCGAAGCTCCCCAGCTAGTTTAAATGTTCATCAAAGTAACATTTAAACAATCCACTGAGGACTGCAGTTTCCCTCCCAGATGGATATAGGCCATCACCTCTGTATAGTCCCCTCATCCCTCCAGGTTGGTCCCCAGTCCCCAATGTACCTGAACCCCTCTTGTCTGCACCATTTCTTCAACCATGAGTTGAAGCACTGGGTGCGGAGTACCCGCTCCTTCCCTCAGCTGTAGACAGGCAGCACCTCAATGAAAGCTACCATACTTGCCTTAGGCCCTTCCCTCGTTACCTGAGCTCTCTCTAACTGACCTCAGTAATATAAATTGGACTGAATTCTATCTGGCCACTAACAGCAATCGTGCAGCTTCCTTTTTTAACAACTTGCTAAGTAACATCATAAACGGACATGTACCTACTCTAAAATGCAGAACCCGGAAGTTCTTCTGCCCTTGGTTCACAGCTGAACTTAAGGCTGCACTAAAAGAGAGGGTCCACCTTAGGCCCACAGCCAGATGAACCAAACTACCCACAGACTGGGCAGCTTTTAGAGCCTGCCGCAACAACTGCACCAAAATGATCAAGACAACTAAAACAAATTACCTCCTATCTGCTTTGCTTCAGCAGAGGGCAATTCCGACAAGTTCTGGCAAATCACTAAGCAAGCTGAAGGAAACAAGCCATCCGCCTCACTACCTGGTAAGCTCTCCTTTAAAGGCAAGATCCTATCTGACAAATCCAACATTCTGCATAGCTTTAATGACCACTTTTCAACCACAGGTCTGGCCTTCGACTCGTCTAAAGCTGTTACCCTCGCATCTGGTTTACCCAGACAACCGCTGACACCAGTCAACAATTTTTTCTCCTTTACCCCTTTCCAATTCAAAGAGGTAGAAGACCTTCTGCTACACTTGGATGTTAAGAAAGGTGCCGGTGCTGATGGCATAGGACCATATTTCCTCAGAGTTGGTGTGCGATTTCTAACAGCCCCTATACTGCATCTATTTAATTTGTCCATCAGCTCCAGTACTGTACCTGATGCTTGGAAAATAACACAGGTACTCCCACTGTTTAAATCAGAGGACTCTATGGAGCTAAACAATTATCGCCCTATTTCAATTCTTCCTTTACTCTCCAAACTCCTCGAGAAAGTGGTAAATGTCCAATTAAGAGACTATCTCACCAAATCAGATCTAATAAACCCAGTCTAATCTGGCTTTAGACCAGCCCACAGCACCACCACTGCCCTAGCCTCTGTCACAAATGACTGGTTCCTTGTGACAGACAAGAGACAAATCATAGGGACCGTCTTCCTGGACCTAAGCAAAGCCTTCAACATGGTCAATCATACTTTGCACCTCGATACACTTAACTGACACTGCATTTCTGGTCCTGCACTATCACAGTTTGGCAGCTACTTAACAAACAGACTTCAACAAGTGAAATCAGACGGTTCCCTTTCCCCACTCCTTCAGCTCGTGAGAGGAGTACCTCATGGCTCTATCCTTGGACCACTCCTTTTCATGATTTATATAACTACCATTGGAAATAACATCACCAAAGCAAAATTACACCTATTCGTGGATGACGCAGTGATATATCTAGCCAGGCCGTCCGTGACCGAAGCCCGTGTAGAACTCCAACCTGAATCTGATTTGCTACAACACAACCTTGCACAATCCAAACTACTAAATGCAAAACAAACTAAAGTAATGTACTTCTGCCCCAGTCATTTCACTTGCATCTCTAACAAGCTAGAATCCTTGTCCTCTATCAAAACTCTCCTAGATGACAACTTCAAGGTAGTCGACAAATGTAAATACCTAGGCTGTGAATTAGAACAACACTTAACTTTCTCTGCCCATATCACCTCCCTTGCAAAGAAACTGCATCAAAGGATTGTCTTCTTCTATAGGAACACATCTCTTTTTACCACAGATACCAGGCTACAGCTGGTTCAGATAATGTTCATCCCTCTCCTTGACTATATGGATATTCTGTATGGTCACTGCTCAAACTCTCTGTTACACAAGCTAGACACACTGTACCATAGGGCAATATGTTTCATTTCCAATGCTCACCGTTGTACACACCATTGTGACCTATTTACCTCATTGGGCTGGACCTCCTTGTCCACTAGATGTCTCATCCACTCACTTACCTGGCTCTACAAAGTTCTCCTGGCAAAACTCCCACCCTACATGTCTAATCTTTTTCAGTGGTCGGCCTGCTTATACCCCTTGCGTAGAAACTCCTACATTATGCTAAAGGTCCCGCATACCCATACCCATTTTGACGACTTGGCCATAAGCCACACTCTCCCTACTCTTCCCTCTGGCCTTGTGCTAGGGGGAAACCAGTTGAGACCTTCTGAGCAGGTGCAGAATCTGGGCGTAATTCTTGACAGTGAGCTGACGCTGAAGTCACAGGTATCAGCTGTTGTCAGGTCTTCCTTTTACCATCTGAGGAATATAGCCCGGATAAAACACCTAGTTCCGCAGAATGAGCTTCCGGTATTGGCACGCCTTTGTTTCTTCGCGTCTTGATTACTGCAATGCTCTATATCTAGGGTTACCAGGGGGTGAACCTCCGCCGCCTGCAGCTGGTGCAGAACGCAGCAGCCAGGTTATTGACTGGAGTGGGAAGATCATGCCACATCACTCCTGTGCTGCGTGAGCTGCACTGGCTGCTGGTGCGGTGGAGAATCACCTTCAAGGTCACGTTGCTGACCTATAAGACCCTACATGGTCTGGGGCCAGGCTACTTGCAAGATCTCCTTCGACCTTACCGCCCTCTCTGCTCTCTCCGCTGATGAGGGACTGCTAGACATTCTCAGGGTCCATCTTCAATCATCTGGGGTCAGAGCTTTTGCTTTTATGGCCCGACCCTGTGGAATTCGGTACCTCGTCGGATTCGAGAGTGCCTGTCCACAGAGTCCTTTAAGGCAGCGTTAAAAACATATTTGTTTGAACAAGCTTTTACTGGATAGATTATTCTGCTTTTTATTGTTTTTAGGATTTATATTTATGTTTTTATTGCTGATTGTTTCTATTATGTATGTGCACTTTGATTATTAAAAACCGCAATATAAATAAATTTGATTTGATTTACTGCCTGGAACAAAGCCCAATCTAGTCTCAAACTTCAAACCCTAATCCAATTAAATAATTTCAAGAATCTGGTCGTCTGCAAATTTAATGAGCTGTGCAATTGTCGCTAAGTGGAAATTTCTCTCTACCCCCCTTCATCCCCCTCAAACCCCCTGGCTCTGCTCCCATTTCCATCTCCTCATCTCCATCCTTCACCCTTTTCCACCTCTCATTTCAATCCTTCACCCTTTACCTCCTTTCCTACCTGCCTACCCCCTACTCTCTCCCTAGCTACCTACCCTTCTCCCCACCCATCCCCGCCTATCCTCTCATCTTCCCAGCCACCCTTCACTCCTGACCTCCTCAACCCTCCCCATCACCATTCACCACCTTTCTCACCCCTACCCTGTCTGTCCTGCACCTCTATTCACCTACCCTGCCCGCCATCTACCTCTATTCACCTACCTGATCTGTCCTCCATCTCTATTCACCTACCCCTCTCCCATACCCCCTCTCATCACCTCCACCCTCCTTCCCCATTACCCTCTCATTCTACTCCCATCCACCCTAATCCTCTACCCTCCCCTCCCCTCTCACCCCCACCTGCCTTCCCTCATCATCCTCCCTGATTTATTTCCCACCCAATCTGTATCAGATGTTGTACCTTAGAATTATCCAATTGAAGTTCAGACTACACTATTGCTAAAATTGTATATCATAGCCGGCCCCATGACGCTGAGCGTTGAGGCGCTGGACGCCACACCTCGCTCCACGCTGGTGACCCTGTTTCGGGAGCAGACTCGGGTCGCTTGTGTGGGTCAGCTGGGAGGAGTACAGCTTGAGCGTCCCACAACAGCTCACCATCTCCAGAGGAGGGTCAGGTGGGAGGGCCGTTGCCCATCGCACTTGCGTGACTCCGGGCGGAGGCTCAGGGGACTACAGGCTTCCATTAGAAGGGAGACAGATGGCCAAACATGCAGTAGATGTCGGCAACTAGCACTATGACGTTGGGGGTTGGAAGCTGCGTGGGGGAGGAAGGAAAGCAGAAAAACACCTGTCAGCTCTGGGAAGAAGGGCTTCCCGGGGCATGCCTTCAATGTGCCCCTGCTCGCCGACTACCTCCGAACCCAACGAAAGTTGATTTATGGGGGTCCGCCCCACCTCGTCCCAACTCGGGGGGTAAGCCTAAGCTACATGGGGGATCTGGAGGTAAGTATCGGTGGGCTGGGTGGCAGAAGGATGACCCCTTGGATGCCCTGAAGGGTTGGGGCCGACAAGTAATGGGAGAAGACAAAATACAATTAAAAAAAAAAAAATTGTATATCATACTGTATATATATTTTTTTATTACTACTATTTTATGTATAAATTGTAAATACCTGTATACGCTTTGCTATTTATGTTGTATCTTCTTGTATATGTTGTGTATTTGCTTGCTGACTCATGACCTCCTTGTAAATGAGCCTGCTCAATGGAGTTTTTTCCTGTCAATAAACATGAATTTGAACTTCCTTTGCTAGGTCATTAGTCCCCAGGTGGACAATGACATCCAGCTCCCCCTGCCCTGATGCCTTAGCAATCCTTAGGATCTGCTGCCCATCCCCACAAACCATGGTGCCATTTCCCCGTCCTGTCCCCAAATCTACCCTCCCTGACAATCAAGTCCCCCACCAGAAGCTGCTTCCTTGTCTGCTGGGGTCCTCTACCTCCCACCTTGGGGCCTCCCCTACAGAGGACCTCCCCATCCTCTTGCCACTATATCTGGAGCCTCCTCCAGGCACTCATGTCTTTCCAAAATGGCAATGGAATTATGTACTGGTGCAAGCTGAGGCATGTGCCCCTGAGCTGCCACCCCAACCCTCTTGGAGCCCACCATAGTCCAGCTGGCCCTCCTTCTCCTAGGCAACCTCTGGAGCAATGGCAGTAGATTTGGTGGCCCTGGGTGGGGGAAGAGGTCATCTGGGTCCCAGCAGGCCTGGCCCAGAGTCCAGCAATCTCCTCCTTCAACCAGAGAGGTGTGTACAGATGGGGCAGTACCTCAGTCTCCAGAATGTCTCCCAGAAAACTGCAACTCTGCATCCATTGCACTGCACCACTCCCATAATTGACTTTATGTATTGCTACCTACTGCTATCAGCTGTATCTTGCCCTTGTTATGCCCTTCCTTTATTAGGTTCTTTCCCATCTACACCTTTTATCAGTATGTGCCTTATCACCCTACCCTAGATAGGATGTTTCTTGCTTTCCTCTTTCCCCACTGCTTTCTACTTTACTTGCTTGGCTACAGTATATCACACCCTGTACTCCTCTGCCACTTTATTTCTTACTTTTTAATTAACCCTCATCTTTATGCTTTTCTTGAACAGCTTCTGCATCCTATTCTAGACAGGGAGTCTCTCCTATTCTAACCTGTAGCAGCTACCTGCTTGTTACCTCCCCCACAAATACTTCCTACCCCACCACCTGAAGTTCCCTATACAGGTAACAGTAAGCCAACAAGTACCTAACATACTTTGTCAGCCTGACACAGACGCCTGCATGCCTTTGGTCACCTGTGGATGCCTGCCAACATTTAAGACACCAGTAAGTTGTTCCACTCCTGTGCTGTTCCACTCACAAGCTGGGACATGAGCATGATGGGACATGCTGGGAAAGGGAGTCATTTATAGTGCTCTTGTTAGAAGGCACTAGGCCTCTGGCAGCTCCACCCCCCCCCCAAAGGTTCACAGTACTGAACAATACAGATCTAAATGAGCGGGTTATAATAAAATCACCAAAGAGTAAGAAAAACAACAAAAACTACTCTCTCCCTCCTTTGATACCAGACACCTTTCCCACCTTTATATCCAAATTCTGGTTTGGTTCCCTTCTCTCCTACATTACTTCACCACTGTTCTCTCCCAGTCCTTCCTCTTGCCCTCTCTGCAGCAATGTTTGCCATTCTCTTTCTGTTCCACCCAGGAAGTCTACTCTTGGTCAAGCTGCCTTCTCATATTGCTTTCCTAAACTCTGGTCCTCTCTTCCTCTTTCTGCTCCCTGAAGAAGCACCACACACAGGTGCAAAGTGAGTACTGGTCTGCACCGTTCTGCACTTTTCACAGATCATTTAAGTAAAGGAGAGACAGTTATATATTGAGCATCTGTTGGTGGTTTATTTCCTTGGCAGAGGGTGAGTGCCTTAGCTTTTATCCATTTTGCACTTTGATTTTCTTGCTTGTGGCACCCACACTAGGTTCTAAAACAGCAGCATTCCAAACATTTTCCTCTCTTCCTTTGTCTATCCACTCTGTCTCTTTGCCCTTCTCCCAAGTCTCTTCTTTGTGACTTTTCTACTTTCTCCTGCAATTGTCCATGATCCCTTTCTTTAACTTATTTCACCTCCCCCTCACATATTATTTTGGCATTCTTATCTCCCCCATTATGTCTGGTTGAGGTAATTTTCCCTCACCTATCCAAACTTAAATTGTGTACTGTTTTCACTGCAATGTTTAAGATTATGCTTCCTTTGATGCATAGTGTTTCTTGTATAGACTATTATTTTTGTAAATCTGTTCATTACTATTTATTTTTCTCTCCTTCTGTACTATCTTCCATACCCTTATCCCCCAGGACTCATCTGGAAATGGGCTATTATCAGCTCAGTATGTCTTCCATGGAGAAACATTTGAAATAAATGAATATAAACAAGGGAAAATAATTAAGCAAAACATATTATAGGATTGAAGTAGTGGAGCAAAATAACTGTTATAGAATCTACATTAGGTTAGTTAAAATGTACCATACATATAGGGCATTTATTCATAAAACAAATCAACTACAGTGATGATTGGAGATAATTGGTAATAATAACAAGGCAAAATGGAAGGGAACAAAATTTGGTTTTAAATACTGTACTTCTTTTCACACAGTACAAACTGTAACCGAAGTGTTTTACAATCCAGGAGAGGAGTATGGACAGGAGATAATGTTGTTGTCAAATTAGGCATGCAGGGAGACTCAAAAAGAACAGAGACAGACTAGAGAGAGATTATGTAAGTAATATGACACACCAGAGTATAGGTTGTTATGCAGTAACTACACATCCAGGTGCACTTGTAGTGGCAAGGCATTTATGCTGAGCGTCTTCTGCACCTGGAAGTGAAGTTATCACATGACAACCCACACCCTGGAGTGTCTGACTGTGTTACAAAATAGGTAGATTGAGAGACAATTTATTTTATTTTTTTTTACCAGGAGAGACACACTAAGCTGAAAGCTTGTTTACAGGTGCGACCAATTAAAAAAAAATGCCACAGTAAAAAGTAGTTCCTCCCCACTTGTCCATTGTCTATCTTTCCATGCATTCACTAGATGGAATTATTGCTTCTCATGAAATGCTGGAATTCAAACTTCTGCAACCTGCCTCTGGCAGAATGTTCATCCTCCCACACAATCCAACAGAAGCAGGGATGTAGCCAGGAATTTTAAACTTGTACTGGAGAGTTGAAGGAACTGTTGTCCCCAACCCCCATGAACACAAATCAAAAGATGTGCGGCCCCTCGACACAAACATCGCCCCCCCATTTCAGTTAGTAATATGTAGTAAGCCAATGATCCTAATAGATTCACAACATTTTATTTTATCTAACACACACACACACACACGCTACCAATCAGACAGAGGTTGGCCTGCTTTTAGTAACAATGTTTAGGATACATTGTGGTGAGCCTCTGTACCACATCAAGCTAGCCCGCCTTACAGAAGTCCATTCACACCAGCACTCATGCGTATTATACTTGATCTGGTCACTCATAAATCACAGTCTCTTAGCCGTCCTGGTGGCACTGGAGGGTGAGGCACTGGATGCGATACCTCATGCCACGCCAGTGACCCAGGTTCAGGAATGAGACCAGGCCACTGGGGATCAGCAGGGGAGAGAGAGGATTGAGTGTCTGGAGGACTGCTGTCCTCTCTAGGAGAGGGAGGGAATTGCCGTCCTGCTCGTCCATCTCCCTCTGGCGTTGTCTGGAGGAGATGTGAGTTGGAAGGAATGTTGCAGATGTACGCCATCGACGGGAAGGGGGAGGCGGAAAAAAATTGAGGAAATGGAGTTGGCAGACTCCATGATGGCTCTCCTGTGCCTGTCCCAGCTCCTCTGAGTATCTGGATTTCACTCCAGGGGTGGGGAACAGCTGGCGCTCCTTCGCCTCAACCCTATCACATAGGGGAAACCTGTGGGGGATTGTGGGGGGGAGTTAGGTGGGGAATGGAGAGCCAGAGACCAAGTCCTTCTGAGGGAGGGACCAGAGCCACCTGCCAGGCTCCCAGGAGTATAAATAAATAATAAAAAAAAAATATCATGGCCACTAAGTTTAGTACCCACACATCTTCCAAAGACCATTCACAAACTCACACTAAAGCATCCAAGAGAGGAAGAACAGTTCTTGAGGTACATCAGGCTCTGTTTGTGTTTGCTGCTCTGGCCTGAGGCATATGTCACCCCTGGATTTTCCATATTTTAATGTACTCAGCAAAGTACACTGAGTATGCCTGCCAACACCCATGAACAGAAGGCCTCTTATGGAAACAGCATGGCACTAAGAGGACTAGAATGGCAACAGTACGAATGCCAATTCTTACACTTTCACCATCATGGAATGATGGCATGTAATTCTGTATTGGGAAAAACAGTCAAATAACAGAATATGAACTATAATGTCATGCCATTGCCATTCCAGTCCTCCTAGTTCTATGGGAGCCAAGTTTTCAATTGTATTTGTGTCAGGTATGCGGCAGAGATTTCCCTGGTAAACAGATAAAGATAGTATGTGCTTTTCTTATGCTTGGTAAAAGAGCAGCATCAGAAAATAAATCAGTGAGACCAGCTTCATTTTTATGATTCTTTAGGTGTGCATGCACAAAGCAAACACGTAGTGGCTACTCGAGAGAGAAGGGACTGCAGAACTGTGGCAGTGTAGCATCCAGTGCAGCTCAGGGTGCAGGAGACTTACCACTGATTACCCAACCAGAAGAAGGCTAATAGTGGTATTGTTCAGACTGGCTGATGGGAGAAAACTTTGTGAACTTTAAAGGATGCAGCCGCACCTATCTGAGTGTGGCTGCATGCTTCCAGCTACAACATGCTGCACAGTGGCCAGCTGGGTGGAGTCATGATCCAGTGGTTGAGGAGCTTGGGTCCATGGAGTCAGGACAGAAGGACCATGATATTAGATGTTGCCATAAGGCTAAGCAATCATAGCATGAACCTGGTTGTGATCTAGTTGCTGGAGGCTAGCGTGGTAGCATCAGTGATCAGAGTAGAGGCCCAGTTTTTCAGGAGGATTGCTGTAGCCTGAGTGGTGTCCAAGACTGCACCTTTGAACTGCAGACACTGATACAGTATCAAAACAGATTTAGGTTGATTAACCAGAATACCCAGTCAGTAAAACAACTGGTAAAAGCTGAGCACTGTTTGAATCTCCAACTCCTTGGATGAGGTTATGAGAAGCCAATCATCCGGGTACAGAAATACATAGAGAGTCTATTGGCAAAGAGTTGTGGCTATCATAGTGAAGCACTGGGTAAAGATCTATGGTGCAGAGGACAATCCAAAGGGCGAGACACAAAACTAGTAGTACTGCCCACTCAAAAAAATTAAAAAATTAAGGTACTCCAGTAGTAGCACCTGAGTTTGACATGTAGGTAAACATCCTACATGTCCTGGGTACAAACCCAGTCCCCCTGTGAAAACAGATGGGGAAGTAACTGGAAAGATACAGTATGATGGAAATTTGTTTTGTATTTGATGTACTTGGTTGGTGCCCTAGGGTCCAGGACAAGACATTGATTGTCAGTACATTTCAGAACCAGAAAATGAGGTACCTGTACAAGTAAAACCATCACTGACACCGGTTTTGAAACAAAATACGTATTTATTCACTTGCAAAATCAAGTCCAGCACCTTAGCCCAACACAAAAGTGTTAGGTCAAAGAGGGGCTGAGAGTCAGCATTCCACTTTTGTGTTAGGCTGAAGGTGCTGGACTTGCTTTTGCAAGAGAATAAATATGTATTTTGTTTCAAAACTGGTGTCGGTGCTGGCTTTGCTTGTACCTCATAATGTTGTGACCATGCACAACTGGTATCAGAGCTGCCTTTTTGACTTTTGTAAGAACCAGAAAATATCTGGAGTCAAAACTCGGGTTCTGTTCCCCCAGAGGGATGGTCTGGATTTCCTGTTTTTTTTTGTTTTTTTTTATTGTTTCACCAGGAGTGACACACTAAGCTGAAAGCTTGTTTACAGGTGCAACCTGGGAGCACAGGGAAGTTAAGTGACTTGCTCAGGGTCACACAGTATGTGCAAATAGGGGCTGTGGGATTCAAACCCAGGTCTCCAGATTTGCAGCTCAAAGCCTTAAACCACTGTGCTATACTGCTTCAGTTCTGCCAACATGGTATGCAACCTGAACCCTTGACAGTGTGGCAGAAGGGGGAGGAATAAAGTCAGAAGGATAGGGAGGAGGCAGCAGGAGCAGCACTTGGTCCATTACCTTTGAGGGCTTCAGAAGGAGCACGCAAGGACCGCTGCTTTTGGAAGCCCACAGAGGCAGCTGACCTGCTCATACCCCTGAGTGGGAAGAGCAGGGCCCCTACAAAAAGGATCTGCCATGCCAACAGTGATAAGGAGAAGACAAAGGGACTTGAGGGAACAAAGAGACATTTTAGAAGGCTTCAGCTTCCTGAAGGTCAGCTTATCCTCATGGTCAGACAGGTTTATGGCCAAGGAAGGTAATGTTCAGCACCAATAGCTGCAGATCTGTAGCAAAATCAGCCACAGGCAGCCAGGCATACCTGCTGAGGCAGGTTTCAGAAGCTTTGGCATTAATGGAAGCATCCAAGGTGTTATATGCAGAGTGTAGTAAATGCTTGCCAGTTTCCAGTTCACATGTATCACATTACCAGCTGTAAGTCTTGAAGGTAACCTTAAGCATACCATTGACAATAGTAGACAGACTCTCACAGGCTGTTCTTATATTTCAGATAGGCCTGAAAATGAACAGTATGGTGGCCTAGAGGTGCAGAGGTGAGAGTCTGTTTGCCCATGGTATCCAATTTTCTGGATTGTTTGTCATGGGACTTAGTAGTTATGACAGTCAGAGTACCTGGCAGTCCACAGTGGGCCTTCTTCTCTCTCAGGCCTTTGCCACTGAGACCATCTGAACCAGCAACACTGTTCTCAAGGTCCCCCCTCCTTAGCAAGAGTGTGGACCCCAGTGCTCTGATAACCCTTTTCTGCCACCTTCTACCCTTTAGACTCCCTGTAGTGAGGGTGTCTTCTCTGGGTAAAACACACTCTAATATTGAGATTTTTAATATGCACACCTTTATCCAGGAACTCTTCCCTCAGAGATGCAGTCACAAGCACCAGTTTCTGCAGTCTTTAAACAAATAACTAATTTATTACTAAACTAGTTGTCCAAATACAGCAGTGCTATGCAGGTATTTACACTTAATACACATACTGAAACAACAGTACACAGACAGGATTACAAAAGAAAGTTTGCACTCTTGTGCAGACAGACACTGTCATGCTTCTATCTTACCTATGAGTTACAAGGTCTTCTTACCTTGCTGTCAATACTTCTATTTATTACCTCTGTCTCTCTTTCTTTCAATAGAAACATAGTCTGGGTCTCTCCCTTGGAACCAACTCACACAGCAATCCCAGTGAAAAGAGAGCGAGCAAAGCTGAGCTAAGACATTTATGCCCTCTCCCTCTCTCTCCCCCCAGTGCATTGGTCAAGCAAGGCTGTGGCATCACTTTCCTGTACTCAGATTCATCTAATTGGCTGAAGCCAATTCAAACCTGGAATTTGGATGAGTCCTACCTTGTGATATTATCTGTCCCTGGGATCAAGAATTGAACTTCTTCTCGAAGATCATTTAGCATCTGAGAGAATGTAGCTGGGTTCAGTCAAGACAGTGTCTCCAAGTCTTTTTTCACTAACAACCCCATCATACTTTCAGGAAGCCTCTACAATGAAGGTTAAACACCACTTAAAATGTGGCTGGGCTGCTGAAATCTCCAAAATAGGCCATTTTTCTTTCACAGTTGATTAATGCACCCTGGCCCACACTTCTACAGAAAATAACTAGCAAATGACAAAATAATCCAGACAACCAGTGAAAATGTTGTTTGATCATCACAGTAGTTGTTGACAAGGTACTTTAACCTATCATGACCCCCAAGTCAGTCTCAGGCTAGGTAGTATAATAATGCTTGGTGGATTGGACGGGATATCATTTATCCACTTTCCAAGAAACTGTGGTCAGAGTACTAGGTCTATACCAAGCTGCAAATCTGGCAGCCTCCAAAGCAGGGAAGATAGGAGGGATGATTACAGAGGTGGCAGCAGGGATGTCAAGGGACTTATATAGATTCTTTTTAGTGCAGTCCTCTGTTCACTGGAAAATTTGACCTTGTCCTGGATGAGGCATTCTCAGCTGGAGACCTGGGTATATAAACCACAGTGTCCTCACTACCAGAGGTAACAGCAGGACTAGAATCAAACCCATGATGTAGGGGAGGCTCTTCATCCTTGTGCCCTTCCTCGCCATCCAGAAGACCTGAATTATGCTACTCATCATCATCTTAAAGCTATGAAGGGAGCACAGAAACCACGGCAGCCACATTCTGGGCCACAGTCTATTGTGGTTGGCAGACAGGGACAGGCTGTCTGCAAGTCTCAGACTGCATTGATGGGAGCAATGACAGGGACTGATTCAATGATATAAGCATTGACAGCAGGGTAGGCAATAACTGCTGGATCACCTCAGAGACAATAGGCAAAACTGCAGCATTAGCATTGACTGTACCAACCAGCATCATCAAAGACATCCTACCAGTAAGCTGCTGGCCTGTAACTGTACCTGAGCTGGAGCCTGCAACCAACTTTTGTGTCTCAATGAAGATTGAGCCAGCAACAGATGCTGCTGAAGTGGCCTTAGACTCATCCTCTTGAAGTACCAACGGAGACTGGGGCCTGAAAGAAGAAGAATAGCGATGATGCTGTCAAGGATAACTTTGGAGTCTTACTCTTTGATGAATGGTACTCCTCCATGGAAGGCAGCAGTGTAGCCAAGTGGCACGGAGACATATGAGGCACAGCAAGATTCAAAGATCGAGCAAGGGACTCTCATGAAGTAGCGGAAGCTGCAAGCTTGGTGTTTTGTTTTTTTGAAGAAAAAACTGTAACAACTTTCAACTACATTGCCTCATGGCCTAGCTGAAGCCTTGGCAGCTAGGACAGTATTTAACATTATGCAAAAGGTCAAGGCAGTGATTACAAAGTTCGTGAGCACCTCACAAAAAATCTTTTCGCTGTACCAGCAGAGGCCATAAAGTGTCTGCTTCTTTGATGATGCCAGCAATAGCACAAAGAACAATTTAGTAAAATAAAATGACAAATGAGAAAAAAACTGCAGTGATGTAGTATCAACAAAGGCATTTCTTTGGGCAGACGAGTGTGGCTGGTGGGAGAAAAGAAACAGGACAGTTTTTAACATTTACTCATAATGTTGCAATGTTTTAGCATTTTGAACCCACATTTTGTTTTTCAACTTACATTTTATTGTATTTTTCACTTATGTACAAGAAAAAAACATGGTGTAAACATTATAGGCACAGCTTTCATAATTAAGATAACATTACTCGCCATTATTTCTTTGTATAGCGAGTCTAGACCAAGAACATATATAGGGGATATAGTTCCATAAACGACAAGAAGAAGTTAATATGATATTTATAGCAGCTATTATGCGTAGTCAAGATTTTAATACTTCCAAAGTAGGTTAATCAATTCCAGATACCTGCAATTACTGATCTATATAGTTGATAAAAACCACAACAGTTTTTCACCTTTATACATCATGTCTAGTGTGAAAATAAAAAGCCTGCTTTGCCATCCATAGGTCATAGATGTCTTTAACTTCAACTGATAAATAATATCTCATTATATGTTTTTTAAGGAATAATGCATGACATGGTGTGTGTCATGCTGGGATAACATCTCACCTCGGGTGGTTGGGCACAAGGCCATAGGCTGAGTAAGTCAAACACCCAAGAAGTGATGTTATCCTAGCATGGCATACACCCTGTCATGCATTATTCCTATCCTATTACACAATGGCTCATTTGTTGGAAAAAAAAAAACAAAAGAGGGAAAAAAACATACATTTAGAAATAGATTTTAGACATTTTTTAAGTGAGGAGGTACACATCGTGAAAAAAGTGTAGGTTTTCTGTTTCGGTCCTGTAGATGATACTGTTGCTAGAAAGCATCTTTCACACTCCTTCCCTGGAACACTGTCTTTTCATATCCCCCACCCTACATGGTCGTTCATGGTTATTTTTTTTCTAATGTGGGCAGAATACGTATTTGTTGTTTTGTTTTTGTCTTTGATTTCTTTATGTGGAGCTACAATCAGGGTATGCAGAATTATGAGCGGAGTGGGTAGTTTTAAAAAGGAACAGTGTTTGAAGTGAGCTATATGAAGCGAGTAGGACTGTGGGTGGCGGGGGAGGTTCTCAGGATATCAAGCTGAACAAAGTGTTAACTGTTATTTCTTTCACAGGTTTATGGTTTTAGAATACAATGGAACTACCTCTGCGTGCAGCTTCTTCACAAATGGGCGGCCAAGTGTGCACCCTAACAACAACTGCAGAAGTGAAATACAAAGCCAGTTGGAGCAGCAATTTGAGGAAAGCTTTGGAGTTTCAGTTGTGGGACTGTTGCTTTTGACTGATCTATTTATCAAAATGACTTTTGGGCCAGGCAGGATTGTGAGATGGTAAGAGGAGGCAAGGATCTGGAAGGCTGCGGTGGGAAAATGATATCCAGGGATTTTTGGAAGATGGTTTAAAAGGAGTGATATTTATGTTGACAGAATATGTAACTCGGTCATGTGTGTACTGGAACTAGATCTATGATATTGTGCTGGGATAACATCATGGATCCAGCCCCAGACTGACCAATCAGAGCCCAGGTTTTCTTTCTTGCCATTATATAATATAATTTGCACAACATTTAACTAAATAACTATCATACAACAGAGCACTCACCCCAACAGAGTTCAGTATTCAAATCATCACTTTTCAGCATAAATCTACAAAAATGTAATGTCTCACATTTCGGTCATATTTACCTTTCTTCCTCAGATGGAGTCAGAGAGTCCATTTCATTATTACAATCCTGCGCATACTGAGCTCTAATAAAAGCTGTTACCTGGTCTATGTCATAAAAAAGATATTGCTGTGCTTTTTATTTTATGCATGGTTTAACTGGAGCAAGGAGCTGAAACTCTGCCCCCATCTCAAACAGCTCCTGTCTGTAACCAAGAAAACAACACCTCCTCTGTTGTGTGGCATACAAATAGTCTGGGAACATGGAAAATAATGGATTTATAGGGGAGCGGTGGTTCAATCCTAGAAAGATGAACGATCAAATTACGGTCTGGTTCAAATGCAAAAGTGATCATAATGGTGGATTTTCTCCGAGATATTGATTCTGTGGCAAGTTAAGCAGTTAGAGTAGTTAGAGCTCAGGTTTAGGCTTAGGTGGAATTCTATATGTTCAACTCAGCTCCCTCTCCCTGGAATGACCTTCCTGAGGTCCTACAAAACTCTAACTCTCTTTCCAGCTTCAAAAAGGGACTACAGACACATCTACTTGAAAACTGCTCCTATATACCTGTTATTGGCGATTGTCCCTACTTAATGATCTATGATTTATTGCTCATGCCAACATGCGCCATGCCCTTGATCGCTGTGTAACTAAACCCTCTGTTGTGATATAGTCTCTGTCTTATTTATTACTGTCTAAATAGTCTGACTTTAATATGTACGTGTTCATCTTGTAATCTGCAGTGTCTCTTGTATTTCCTAATGTTCTTTGTTACATATATTTATAATTCATCCTGGGTCACCCCTGTATAAGGGACCTCTGGTCTTAGCGGGCCTACCACGTTACCAAAATGAAATAAAAATCTGATAAATGGCAAGTTATCCTCGGGTAATCCAAACACATTCATAAAAATACCTTTAATCAAGTCTCTGACTGTTTGAAAGTCTTGGCCAAACGTAGTAGGTAAACCAGCAATCCACACATTTCTGTACCCCTGTTGGTTTTCAAACAGTGCAATTTTTCAAGCCATAGCAAAGTTGTCTCTTATTAGATTAGCAGTTGTTGCCTCTACACCTGCAATCTTATTAGCAGATTTTTCAACTTCTTTTTTGTTTTAACTTATTTTGTGACCACCTCAGTTCTATACTTTGCTTCCCATCCCTCTATAAAAAGTCAGCTTTCTCAGACTAGGCATTACATTTTCTGTCAAATGTTTATGTCCACTGTAGCAGTTTGTCTAGTGTCTCACTGAAAGAATCAGTCGTATGTTTAGAACCTGCATCTCTTTCTGCTGTATTTGCAACCACGTTTGCTTTGTTACAGTGGGAGAAAGTTGAATCAGAGATAGTCTGGAAACTGTAGAGGGAGGATCTATTTGCTTAAACTCAGTTCCAGTGTTAGATTTAATAACACCTGGGTGAGAGCTGGGTTCAGACATCACATCAAATATTTCATCAGCCAGAGACAAGGCATTCACTAAAGATGGAAGTTTCTTTTTACCTCTAAAACAGTTGTTTATGCTCCTTGTTTACGCATCTGCTTAAAAGTGCTTGGTGTGGTAATAGAAGTAGCAGTAGCCATGATAACCCTGGAGACAGCCTGGGTAGCAAAGCATCTAGGTGAACTTGTCATTGGTCCCTCTGCAGGCTTTTGTAGGTTGGCAGTTTGGGCCACCAACCTGAGACCAGAGCTTTGCTCTCTGGCTCTCTGGACACCCTCTGTGCCAGTCTCTGAGCTTAAGCATTTCTTTAGCGGTTTAGTTCTTGGAGATATGAATTCTTCAGAAGATGTTTAGGACACCGCTTTCCTCTTGTCAGCGATACATTTTTGAATGAAAAGATGGCCACTGAATTGCAAAAAAAAAAAAAGTCTGAATAAACCATCCACATGAAGCTCTTACAAAAAGCTATTACCTGCAGCCATGTTAACTGTGCCCCGCCCCCCACCTTTTTCGGCATAGTCTTTTTTTCCTACCCCACTGCATGAAAATGTGAGGTGCCACTTTCAAGTACCACTCCCAAACCAGTTTTTGTGGTCATTCTGCAACATCACATTTCCAGTGAGATTTGATAAATGACACTTGTCCTGTTCATATACTGGGGTAATAAAATACTGTCTTTAAAATTCAGGCTTGCAATCTAAGAAAACAACATTATGTGTAAACCTTATTATTTCCCAGTCATGACAATTGCACTGTTAAAACTCATGTTTTTAAGGGCGGCCCAGTGGTGCTGAGAGGTGAGGCACTATTAGTGCCTTACCTCGTGCCATGCTGGTTACCCGGGTTTGGGCTACCAGGGACCGGCTCGGGGGGGAGGAACGAGAGAGGATTGAGTAGCCCACTGGCAGCTCTCCTCTCTCGGGTTGGGCAGGTGTGCTGTGCCGACTCTTGGCTGCCCCCAGGTGCAGGCCTGGGTGTAGCACTGATGTTCGGCAGGTAGACGATAGTCATGAAGGGTGGAAGTAGCCACAGTCTCAGGGCACATGTGTGGCTCTGTACACATGCAAAACTCTGTGCATGCCACAGCTTCAGGAGGGCTATGGAACAGGTGATGGAAAAACAGCCAGAGGAAAATGGAGCAGACTAGGCTCCATGGCGCCCTGCCTGGACACCTTGACACACCCCTTCCACTCCAACTGGTGGCCTTTCAGGATTGTGTGCTCGGGGGGGGGGATGACGATGGCCCTCCCCTCCCTGGCCCTGCTGTGGGGGGGGGAATCTGCTGGGGAACTTGGCCTACAGAGTGGAGGGAGAAGGAGGATGATCACAGACATTCAGGGACGGGGATGATGAGCTACCTGGGATGGCTGGAGGATAAAAACCTTTATTAAAATCATGTTTTTAATTTGTTTATTTTAACTGCTTTGCTATCTGTGCCCAAAAACTACACAGCAAAGGCAAGCAAGCAAACATGATTGCCATTGGCCAGCACTGCTTGTTCACAGTTTGTGTTGCAGCCCTAACTTGTGCATTAACATTGTTTTATTTTTGTAATGACTTGCATAACAGGTCTGCCTTCCTTTTCATGCATGAGAGGTATATAGCCTCAAATAATCTCAAAGACTTGGAAAGGTGCAGTGGATGCTTTATTGCTGAAGAGGAATGGGTTATGAAAATTTATAGAGACCTCTCCCCCATAATAATCCAGCACCACCACGTGTAATGAGCTGGTGCTTGATGAGAGGGGACCACCACTGCCACTGTAAAGGGGACCTGTCAAAAGCCTGCAAGACATTTTACTTCTGAAATGACTGGGAACAGCTGCTTTTTTAAGAAGAGTATTCTAGCATCATCCCATTAAATACAGTATACACTTGTGTATATAATGCCTGGTAGTGCTATGTCATTTCAATAAAAGTATGCATTCTCTACATGGATTGGACCAGTTTCCCTGCATGAATTCCATCTGGACAGGAATACTGGGTGTTAGCCTGAAGTGACTGAGTACGCCAGTTGACCAGCAATCCCAAGCATTAGTTATTAAAGAAGCACAGTTTAGAATATACAGTAAGGGGGGGGTCCCAGGAAGCTGTGAAGGGGGCATGAGCAAGTGGGAGTAGTCAAAAGGGTCAGGCATGCAGGCCAGGGCTAGATGTCACATTTTCAAAGATAAACATTATTTCTCCATGGCTCTTCAGTCATTTAATTTATAATGGCCTTCTGCTGCAAGCATACCTATAATTATCAAAGTCATACATCTAAAATGAAGGCCCTATAAAGGAATGTACACATGCAGCATAAGAGTCTGGGTGTGGCACACGGCTGTCAAGCTCACAGGCGAAGCCTAATTAAGTTGTACTTGAATTAACATGAAAGTGATAGATTCCAAAAGTGGTTACCCACCCCAGAAATGAGGAAATGACTTTTCTACAGCTAAATGAGTCCCTGGGGGTAGGGAGTCCATGCTGCTGCTATGTAAATTCCAATCATATACATATGGGACAAACTGAGTTATTTATTATCTCCTGCAGCTTTGCAGGTAAAGTCTCCAAAACCAATGAAGTTTAGGGGTCGGTTGGGGGAAGAGATGAAATGTATATAACATGACTGCTGGTATAAGCTGAATGTGTATGTAGAGATAAATGTGCTAGATACTGGTTACATTGTCTGAAACAGAACCAAAATTTGGGGGCATGACAGTAGTGCTATCAGCTGCCACATGGCAACCTGGGTTCAGGAGTTAACTCAGGCTGCCAGAGGACAGGCCTGGTGGGGGTTGGGGGGGAATTGAGCCTCTGGAGGACTGCTCTCCTCTTTCAGAGAGGGAATATTTATGCCTCCTGCAATATGCCTGACATCTAGCGGAGACTAAGTGTCATGTCAGTTGGGAAGCCCAGAAGGGTAGGGGACATGGGTAAGAGGTGCTGTATCATTATTTGCATGATGTCCTTAAGAGGAAAACAAAATGAAAAACTATCCCAGTGGAGCATGATGAAGGACGGCCCTCCCACAGGCCTGCACCATCAACTGGGCACAACACCGTATCCTGCTTCGGGAGAGCAAGTCCCTACCGACCCCACCACATGGTGCAAGTGGGGGTAGGAGGGCAGAAAGGAGAAATCCCAGAGATGGTAGGTGACTGGGCTGGGGATGGCCATCCGTGGGGGGGGGCGGGTAGTCAGTGAGTCAGGTGACAAATGCAATAAAAGAAAACATTTAAGAAATGTAAGTACTCCTCCATGGAATGTGCCCATCTGCCTAAACGCTTTACAAAATTGCATCATGACAGCCACACACTCCTTATATCAGCCACTACCATGTCACATTATCATCATGAGTTTGGAGAATATTTAGGGAATGTTCTGCGGCTTGATGGTCCAAAAGAGTCCAAGGCCATGTGTTTTACGAAGCAACAACCAAGGGTTTTGCAGTTCTTGTGCACTGACATATTAATGCCTCCCAGAACAATTCCTGATTGCTATCACAAACATAACTGCCATTTACTCACTGAAAAAAACTTCATCTAGGCAGTAAAAAAATATGACATAAAACATATTAACTGTTCTTTCCCTTTCACAATCTTCTTAAGGATCTCATTGGAAATAAGCTCAGCTCAACTGAGTTTCAGATTCATGAAAAATGACTAAAACGTTGTTTCTTACTACTTACACACATACACAGAGTTTCAAAAATGAAGTATTACTCACAGATTTATTTCCTTATGCGTCATGAAAAATCCCCCTTCTGTCTTTGCCTGTTTAAAAGGGAAATCTCTGCTGCTTAACCCACCACAGATATAACAAAGGATCTGGTCCATATGTTGTTCTGTACAATGTATTTACCCAGGACAGCCAAACTGAGATGAAACATCTCACTTCCGGTGAGGTCCTGCTTCTACTTATTTCCACAGCTGGGTGGATTAGAGCACTAAGAGGCTAAATGGCTTACCCAAGGTCACAGAATGCGTATTTTGCTCTTGCAAGGTTAGAACCTGCGGTCCACAGGTTCACAAACTGCAGCTTTAACCACTTGACCACATTGCCATAGGCTGTGTTCGGTTATCTGGGTACAGATAAACATTCTGCCACTTAAATTCTGCAAAACTTTGAATTGTCTGCATTCTGTAATAAATATTCTATTTACCAAATGTGTGAAAAGACAGCTGATCGACATGTGAATTAACTGCGTTTTACTAGTTACTTTTAACAAGAGAAAACATCTGTTTATATTTAAAACACTGGCATTTTTTAAACTTGTTTCTCATTTTACCCATTTATGGGTGGTGACACCCCTCCTGAAGAAAGCTTTCTTGGACCCAGACTGTCATACGAACTACAGACCAATCTCGAACCTTCCCTTTATGGGGAAGTTGATTGAGAAAGTAGTTGCCATATAACTGGAGGACCATTTGACCATCCACGATCTCTCCAGTCTGGTTTTCAAAAGAAGCATAGTACTGAGATGGCGCTGGTTCGGGTGCTCAATGATCTCATGATGGCTAGAGATCGGAAGAGTCGTTCCATCTTGGTCCTTTTGGATAGCTCTTCAGCATTTGACACTGTGGACCATTGGGTCCTACTTGATAGTTTGAGGTTCATCTGTGGCCTGTCAGGTACGGTCCTCAGGTGGGTTTCATCTTTCCTCACTGGAAGAACTCAAAGGGTGGTGTCGGGGATTTATTCCTCTGACCCAACCCCTTTGTCATGTGGGGTTCCTCAGGTTTCGGTGTTGCCCCCCATGTTATTCGCAGTGTACATGCTACCCCTCAGAGGCATTGTAAGAAGGTATGGGCTGAGGTTTCATTGTTATGCTGATGATACCCAGCTCTACCTTTCTTTTGCACCTGACCAGAATAGAGCCCTCTTGGTATTTAATAACTGCCTCACAGAGATCCACAGTGGATGGATTCGAGCTGGCTGAAGCTGAACTCGGTAAAGACTGAGGTGTTGGTGGTGGATAGAGGGGCCGGGGGTGGGTTTACCCTCAGGACTTTTTCTCGGGGGTCTCTCACTCCCAACCTCTGAACGGGTGCAAAACCTGGGGGTAATTTTTGATGCAGGCTTGACATTGTGTTCGCAGGTGTCGCCCATTGTCAAATCCTCTTTTTATCACCTGAGGAATATCTTCAGAGTTAAGCACCTAGTTCTATCTGGTGATCTTCCTACGCTAGTCCATGCCTTTATGTCCTCTCGCCTGGACTATTGTAATGCCCTTTACCTAGGGCTTCCTGGGGTGGATATCCTCTGCCTGCAGCTGGCGCAGAACATAGCGGCCCAGCTATTGATGGGAACCTCTCAGTCCTGTCATATTTCGCCGGTGCTGTGTGAACTGCACTGGCTGCCGGTTCAGTGGCGAATCACCTTCAAAGTCAGACTTCTGATTTATAAGCCCTGCCCGGACTACCTGAATGAGCTCCTGGTCCCTTACTGCCCTGGGCGATCTCTCCGCTCGACTGATGAGGGGTTGCTAGAGATCCCAAAGGTTTGTTTAAAATCTTCTGGGGCCCGTGCTTTCATGCACGTGGACCCTACCCTTTGGAATTCTCTACCCTGTCAGGTACATGAGTGCCCGACTGTGGAGGGATTCAAACAGGTGCTCAAAACTATTTTATGGAGTCGTGCTTTTGGGGATTAGTTTTATAATTCTGACTGCTTTAAATTTTTATTTTATTTATAATGTATGTCATTTTATGCTCAAGTTGTCCAATTTTATGTAAGGCGCCTTGGTATCTGAAAGGCGCCATAAAAATAAAAGTGAATTGAAAATTTAATTGAATATAAGCACAGTAAGACATCCCAAGGTCCAATCAGCCTTATTTATAAAGAATCCTTTCAAACAGAGGCTTATAGCGTTGTTACAGGTGCAATATACAAAAAATGCACAGTACTTTGTGATTACAAAATGTAACAAGCATTTGTCAATGCCGAATGTTTGCTTGCTGGCATTGGCATTGGCAGTGTAGAAGTTACAGAGCTGCATAATAGGAATGGTAGTGAAGTATTGAACTGAAGCCAACCCCACCACCACCCTGCAGAGAGTGACAGACATTGGGGTGTGCCTTTGGGTCGTCAGGCATAACGACCACGCCATTTCACCACACCCTACCCTGCAGACACTGACAAGTGTCACTGTGCCTTGGGATCTTTGGCCCTTATGCGCACCTCATTCCATCAGGAAATACGGTGAGATGGGTGCGGTATAGGAGAATGGGGTGAAGTTTGGGCCAGAAGAGTCCGAGGCACACCTTGATGCCTCTCACTGGCTGCAGGGTGTGGGTGAGGGTGGAATGGTATGAGCATTACAGGCAAGAATCGCAAGTCACACCCCTGATGCCTGTCATTCTCTACAGGGTGGGGCGTTATGGTCGGAAACCCTAATGCCTCAGGCATTCGTTGGTATTTTCACTCCAAATTTTCAACATGTTTTTTTTGTGACCCCCACCTCATGAACATTGGCAATATCAGTTTGTTAGCCGAAAACTGCTTTTGCACAGCGACTACGGCATTTGGCACCACAGGTGCAAAAACACATTCCAAACAGGATGTGCAAAATGACAGTGGTACTATTCATGGGGAGGTATAAAAAATGGCAATGTTGAAAATCTGCTGTGAAAATCTTAAAAAAACTGGTGAAGTCATGAGCGTGCATAGAAACTGTGCAACGCACACCCGTAATGTAACTAGTTTGGAGATTTTTTTACAGCAGATTGTTAACACAGGCATTTTGGGACCTCCAATCATGAACAGTGTCAGTGTGATTTTCTTTATCTGTCCCGAACAATGATTTCCCACAGCGACCACGCATTTCTGCACTGAAAGTGTAAAAACATATTTCGCCATGTTGTGGAAAATGACAGCTGTACTGTTCCTAAGGAGGTGTGGAAAATGCCACTGGTGAAAATCTGGACTGAAAATATTACAAATTCATGAACTTATGAGGGTGCGTGAACTTTCGCAATGCTCACTGTAATACAGTCATTTTATGGAGTTTTTGTCACCAAATTTTCAACATAGCCATTTAAGACCTCTGCTCATGACCAGTGTCACTGTGATTTTCTTAATCTGTCCCAAACATTGTTTCGCACACCGACTGTACCATTGTGTGCTACATGCTGAAACACATTTTGAACGAGATGTAGTGGTAGCTGTACTGCTCATAGGAAGTTTGCTAAAATGGCACTGTTGAAAATCTGGTGTGCAAATATACAAATTCGCAAACTTGCCAGCGTGCACAGGAACGCGCAGTGCACTCCTAAAACAGTCATTTTTGAGAATTATCAAATTTTCAACATAGTCATTTTAAAACCTCTGCTCATGACCAGTGTCACTGTGATTTTCTTAATGTGTCCCATACATTGATTTCGCACACCGACTGCGCCATTGTGCGCTACATGGGCGGAAACACATTGTGGGTGAGGCGTGAAAAATGACAGCTGTACTGCTCATAAGGAGGTGTGGTAAAATGGCAATGTTGAAAATCTGGAATGAAAATATTGAAAATTTGTGAACTTACAAGCATAGTGAACTCACACTGCAGCGTAAATAAAACAGTCATTTTAGGAATTTTTCACCAAATTTTCAACATAGCCATTTAAGACCTCTCTGCTCATGAACAGTGTCACTGTGATTTTCTTAATGTGTCCCAGACATTGATTTCGCAAATCGACTGCACCATTGTGTGCTACATGGGTGGAAACACATTTTGGGTGAGATGTGAAAATGACAGCTATACTGCTCATAAGGAGGTGTGGAAAATGACAATGTTGAAAATCTGGAGTGAAAATATTGAAAATTTTTGAACTTCAGAGTGTGCGTAGGAACTGCATGCGCGTATAAGTAAAACAGTCATTTTAGGAATTTTCACCAAATTTTTCAACATAGGCTTTTTAAGAGCCCACCTTATGAACTCTGGCATTGTTGTTTCGTTAATGGGTCCCAAAAGGTGATTTCACGCAGTGACTGCGAAATCACCCTTCGGGTCCGATTAACGCCATGACAGTGCAAGAATTCATGAGGAGGGGTCCCAAAAAACCCATGTTGAAAATTTGGAGCCCAAAATTCCCAAAAATGCCTGAGATATGCAACAAAGTTGAAAAAACCTTATTTATTCCATTATACAGCTTACCGGCATTTCCTCAGTTCGCGGTCGGCTTTGAAGAGTGCAGACGTGTTCCCGGTCAACCGATGATCGTCGCGACGAGCTCCGGAGGTAAGAATGGGGTGAGAGGGGGGTGTGGGGAGGCAGGGTGCGCAGTGGGTGGGTGCGGGTTGTGGGGGGGCGGGGAGACTGCGAGGGCAGATTTTCTTCTTTACAGGTTTTTAGACGACGCGGGACATTTGCCACGCTGGGGTGGGCTCCCAGTGTGGCAACTGGAAAGGCTGTTTGGGGGGGCTGGAGCTGATGGGGGATTGGGCACCCCCGTCGGCCATAACATGCTTTGCCATGCTGGGGTGGGCTCCCAGCGTGGCACATGGAAAGCTTTTTTGGGGGGAGGGGCGTGCAGCCGTGGAGCCGATGGGGGATTGGGCACCCCGTTAGCTATGACAGTTCTTGCCATGCTGGGGTGGGCTCCCAGCATGGCACCTGGACAGCTGTTGTTGGGGGAGGCGTGGAGCCGACGGGGATTGAGTACCTCGCGGCCACACAGTGTGTGCGTGGGGAGGAAGTGCATCAGCACACCATATGCGTGCTTGCATGTGTGTATGTGGGGGGGGGAGCTCTGCTCACTGAAGTGGAGCTCTCCCTTTCAACTGTATGCCACTGCATTTTCCTGCTGTCATAGACAGCTGCAGCAGTGATTGGCGCACTGCGACCGTGCCTGCAAACACACTGACTGAATTGAAAGAGGCTGACACACCTCTAGAAAACTCGTATGATGGCACTATGTTTCTTGCACATGCGTGCAAGCAAACATAAAAATGAGTACATGTTGAAGTAGAACCTGGAAAATCACGACATGTAAAACAAAGCCGAAAGCATTTAAAGAATTGTTAGGTTCCAAAAGCTTGTAAAAACCGATGTGTTTTTAGCTGTTTTTTGAACACATCCCAAAGGGAGGGAATTCCAAAGAGAAGGAGTTCCAACAGAGAAAGTGTGCCTCCCCAGGGGTTTTCAGATTATCTTTTGGAACCACCAAGAGACTGGCAGACTGAGACATGAGGGGTCTTGTAGGGATAAATTCTGTAAGAAGAAGGTGTGAGCTGTAGGGTTGCTACCTGTCTGGTTTTAGACCAGATAATCTGTTTTTCAGGGTCCTTATACAGTTATCTGGTTTTACTTAAATGTAGTCCAGGTTTTGAGCTATTCTGAGAAACACAGAAACATAGAATTTGACGGCAGATAGGGACTTCTTGGCCCACCCAGTCTGCCCATTTGCCTACCTAATGGATAAGCTGCAGATCCTAGTTAACCAACAGCCTACTTCCTCCTAGCCCCCACTAGCACTGCCTTATGTCTGTCCCATGCATTCTTGAATGCCACCACTGTTCTTGACTCCACGACCTCCTCAGGGAGGCCATTCAATGCATCCACAACCCTCTCCATGAAAAAATACTTCCTCACATTACCTCTGATCTGTCCCCCTTCTATCTTCAAATTGTGCCCCCTTGTTCTTGCACACCTTTTTCTGAAAGATGCTACCCTCTTGGACTTTGTTGATTCCCTTGAGGTACTTGAAAGTTTCTATCATGTCCTCCCTGTCCCTCCTTTCCTCGAGTGTCTACATATTAAGCTCAAGTCTCTCTTCATATGTCTTCTGGTGCAGACCCTGCACCATTTTAGTTGCCCTCCTCTGGACTGCTTCAATCCTGAGAGTGCTCACATACTCTTGAAACCGACTGTATCAAATCATTCTCTCTTTTGACTGTATGTCCAGGTTACAAAGAAGTTTGTTACAGACCATAGTTTGTAAAACCTGTCAGTGTGGAAGGTGTAAAGTACATCCATTAAGACCATTGGAAGTAAATCAACTTAATCTTTTCCACTCTGACTTTTAATGGCACTTTACTGCTGTGATAGGAAATAGTTTTTATACCTTTATATGCTCTCATGTTCCTTTTTGTAATTGTCCTGTATTCTGATGTGTTTTGGACCCACATTTGTTAAATTATCTAATTTTTATTGCCTTTATCATTACATTGATTCCCTCTCTCCTGAGTCCTCAGCAGCCACTGCTCTCATTTTTATGTTCACCCTTGCACTTGTGCAAAGTGAACATACTGTTATGAGAGTTTGTTTTGAGAGGTGTGTCAATGTCAGTCCAGTGCAGGGCAGTCTAAAAGGGGCTCATCAGTGTCAGACCAATCATCAGCCAGTTCAGAGGAGAGAGCCTGACCAATCATAGGGGGCACTATCCTTTGATCTGCATAATGCTGCCCACCAAGCAGAGCTGTTAGCATCATGATCAGCCTGCTGTGGTCCCCCCTCCAACATAACCTGAAATAAAGTGATACCCCCTTTCACCAAGTCCCCACTTTTCCATCAGCAGGTTATCAGTCATTGCCACCAGGTGACAGCACACACTTGTAGTACTTATGTGCTTCCTCCCTACGATTCGATCCTTGTACCTTCTATTCTGAAGTTAGCAACCCTACCTCTGTACTAAGAGACCAAACCATCTCTCTCCCTTGCATTAAGCATCTTAGCCCCACAATTTAAAGACACAGGGCCTGACATTCTAGGATCTTGACCTAGGTCCACAAAATGGGTTACTTCAAGGACAAATTAGTACCTGAAACAAACCACAGGTACATTGATACATCACCACCAGGGAACAGCACACCCTTGTAGTGCCTATGTGTTTCCTCCCTGCCTGATATTAGATCCCAGTACTTTCTATTCTGAAGTTGGCAACCCTACCTTTGTACTGTGTGATCTGTCCAGGTGTCTCCCTTGCATTAAGAATCTTAACTCCTCCCTCTGGCGTTCCATCACTATCCTCACCTATGGAGCCTACTATTGTTCATCTGTGGCCTACCTCCCTTCCTCCATCCTCCAAATGTTCTCTTCCCACAATATCCATTCACTCCTATCACTGCCCCCCATATACTTTGTGGTACCTCCAGCCTCACTGAGCAGGAGTGGCTCACCCCCCCTCCAGTAGTCCCATCCACTCTCCCCACCTTCACCCTCCTCCTTCCTAATGGATTTCACCCTCTCCATTCCCACCCCCTGTTCTGCCACACACTCTCCCCCTTCAGAAGTCCCACACCCCAAAATGCAAACTTGCAAAGCAGCCTTTCTGAGGCATGCCCTCCTCCTATCAGGAAACATTCACCCTAATCCTGGGCCAACTCTCTCACACTCCCCAGCTAGCAACAGGACGCATGGACTCCAACTCACTGCAATTAACATATGTAGCCTGCAAAAAAATTTCACCTTACTCCAGCGGTGGCTAGCACAGCATT
Organism: Neoceratodus forsteri; assembly: GCA_016271365.2. Classification (NCBI taxonomy): domain Eukaryota; kingdom Metazoa; phylum Chordata; order Ceratodontiformes; family Ceratodontidae; genus Neoceratodus; species Neoceratodus forsteri. Next base: position 1,590,894,075 of record CM057452.1, on the reverse strand, counting down.
CCCCAGACATACTGGCCCTATCCGAGACATGGCTCTCCCATGACACCCCAGACCCGGCGTGACCCTGTCTGCTACTCCCTTTTCTGTGCCAACAGATTGGGTAGCCGAGGCAGTGGCTGCACCCTCTACATTAGGAACACCCTCCAATCATTGCCAGTTCACCTCCCCTTCCCCGAGCACAGCGCCCAAACACTCACAGTCAAGATACTCCTTGGCAACCATGACAAAACACTATATGTCATTGTTGCCTACATGCCGCCATGAAATCAGAAACTTGCCTTCCCTTCAGTCATGTCCTGCATCTCTCAACTCCCCTCCAAAAGTGAAGTCATCGCCATGGGGGACTTTAATGTCAATTGGCTGTCCCCGACCTCCATTCACTATAAGGACTCGGCTGCTGTGCTCAACCTCACTCAGGTTATACAATCTCCTACCAGGCCAAATGACAAATCGGAATCTCCTCATTGCTGGACCTTATTCTCACCAATTGCCCCAACAACATCACTAAAGTCTCAGTACTCCCCAACACCCTTAGTGACCATTGCCCAGTAACCTGCTTATAGTCCAATAAAACTCCCACTGCTCCCCCCACTGTCTACTACCATAGATGCCTAAAAAAGGGTATGCTTCACCAATTCAAAACCTACCTAACTAACTCTGACTGGTCCCCCCATATATAGCACCCAATCCATTGATACCGCCCTCTCCCACTTTATAAATACCTTCAACACCACTTGTGACATCTTTGCCCCTTTCTCAAAGCAAATCACTAAAAACGTAACACCCCCTGGATGTCTCAACAGTTGCTTGACCAAATGCAACATCATGATAATCTCTGGCATACGGCCTTAGACTCACAACTCCCACTGGATAGACAACAATATCGTGAGGCCAGAAACAAATGTACCTGGGCCATTCGCCATGCAAGGCACTGTACTCCACCTGGGGCTCAGGAAGACATTTCTGGAAAAACATAAAGGAACTTAAGGGAAATCTGCCACCCACCACCTGCCCAGCTCTTGGTTAATGGTAACCTAACACAGGACCCCAGTCCATTGCAGTCACCCTAAACACCACATTCTCGGATCTCAGTGGTGTCCTACCCACCAGCTTCTTCGCCCCTCTAGATCCCATCCCTGGTTGCAGCCCACCTTCTAACATCCCCCTCTTTCACCTCTGAATCATCTCAATGCAGGAGGCTAGAAAATATCTCTCCAAAGCCCTGGCCAAGTCCCACGTTAGTGGTGACTCCATTGACCTGAAGCACCTCCGTCTAGCCCTTGAGGAGGTCCTACAACCCCTCATCAAACTTTTGAACCTATCCCTCAGCCTAGGCAATTCCACACCCTCTGGAAACAAGCTATCATCACCCCTATTTTCAAGAGTGGCAACTGCCTGTACTCCAATAACTATTGTCCCATCTCCCTTCCACCTCCCCTCTCCAACACCCTCGAAAAAATGGTGGCTGATCAGCTGATGGACCATCTGTCTAAATATAACCTACTGTGCCCCAAACAGCATGATTTCTGCCAGGGCCACAATACCACCACTGCCCTCCTAGAATACTCCTCCTACATCCATGGTGCCCTCGAACATGGTCACCTTATGCGGTCAGTGTACATCAACCTCAAAAAGGCGTTCGATACCATTAATCATGCTATGCTTCTTGCCTCCCTGCCCTCTCTGGGGCTCTCAGATGAAACATTAACTTGGTTCAAAGGTTACCTCTCTGACAGATCCCAGCAGGTGAAAATCAACTCCACTTTATTAACCAGCCTCCAGGTCCATTCAGGAGTACCCCAAGGCTCCATCTTGGGACCCCTCATCTTCAGCCTCTTCCTAAACTCCCTCCCCAGTTTGTGCCCTGGAAAAATTCTGCTCTATGCATATGATGCAGCAATCTTCTGGAGCCACCCCAGCCCTGATTCTCTCCAGCATGCTCTGCAGGGTTTTTTCACTGAAGCTGAGACATGGTTCAGTTCCCACCTCTTAGTTCTAAACTATAAGAAAATGAAATCAATGATCTTTGCCCACTGTCACAGTCCTCATCGTGACTTCCCACTGACCATCAACTCACTAGCATCCACACTTGAGCTGGTTGATTTGTTCAAATATCTAGGTATCACCCTTGACATGTCCTTCACCTACCATGCGCATATCCAACAACTGTCCTCCGCTATCAGCTCCAGACTTGGGCTTCTGTACCATCACAAACACTGCCTTCCACCAAAGGCTAGCTGCCTGGCCATTACCTCTTTAGTCCTCTCCCTGGTAAATTATGGCATAGTCATCTATGGCACTGCTGACCCCACTGCACTGTGATGAGTCAAAGTCGCCCTAAACAGCGTGCAGACTGGTCACGGGTTGTGACAGATGGACACACTCCTGTGACCTCTACAAGTCTGCCAAATGGTTGCCATTTGATGCCCATCTTATGTAATATACATGCCTTCTGGCCAAGAAAATCCACCTTGGTCAAGCCCTGTGTGGTCTGCATAGCCTCATCCAACCTGCCCCATTGGTCAGAACCTCCCATAGCTCTATCAGGACCTCCGTACTAGTCTCCCACTGCCAAACTTCCCTTGGTCAAAGAGACTTTTTTACCAGAGCCCCCCATTGGCTCAACAGCCCCCCATCTCCCTGGAGCCCAGGATCGGTCCCTTCAAGACCAGTCTCAAAGCTCATCTGCTAGAATCTTCAGCTTGTGACTGTTCCTAACCCTCTCTTCATCCTGCTCCCCCCTCTTGGTGGGGCTCTGTAGTATAAATCTACCTCATAAATGTTATTCTATATATGGAAAACAAAATGTGTATTCATGCACTACCTAGATATTATGCATATTATGGATAACGCTGGGTCCTCCTCTCCCAAAGACTATTGTTCTGTATCCCCCGTCTGTGTGGTTTTATGTATTGTCTTTCTTCCATGATCACTGTATTTATAATATTGTATAATGTTTTGCATAGGTAACTTCCATTACTTGTTGTCTCTCTTGTTTCTATTACCTGAACACTGTACTGCCTAATACTATATGCAAGTCCTTATTGTTGTTTGACATGGAGCATTTGTAAAGGAGTCTATGACTCAAAGGGTTGCAATTCCAAATGTTATTAAATAAATACATAAAAATAAAATAAAGAAAACCATCCCTTAATCTCTTCCACCCCTTCCGTCTTAATTTTCTGACATTGGGGTTCCCAATCCCCAGTGCTGGCTACTACCCCAACCCCACCTGTTTTCACTGTGCAACATGAGGGAGCCCACCCCTGATGCCACCAAGCAGAAGAAAACTGTCCCTCACTCATTCCCACCCTTTCCTTGTTAAGTTTCAGCAGCAGGGTGTCCAATCCCTAATGCCAGCTACTACCCCCACCCTGCCCATTTTCACTGTGCAACACTGGGAAGCCCACCCCCATTGTTGCCAAGCAGAACACTGACAATGCAGTGCCCAATTCCCAGTGTCGGTACCTGAAATAAAGAAAACCATCCCTCGTAGTCTTTTTTTAGTTTTATACCCTGTAAAAAAGAAAACTGTCCATCGATGTTTGTTGCCACCACCACTATTACCCGCCCCCACGCAACCCTCCCATTCAGCACCCACAACCCCACCCCACCCCTTACTTACTTTCCAGGGGTCAAACACCATAATCCTCTCTGGGCTAGAGACACGTCTTCACTCTTCAATGCTGGAACGTGTACTGAAAAACTCAGGTATGTGGGTCAATATATTTCAACAAGTTTTGAACTTGTCCTCATAACTTGGTCATTTTTTAAGCTTTTTCTTTAAATTTTCAACATGGCTTGTTTGGGACCCCACCTCATGAACAATGGCAGTGAAATTATGCAAATCCATCCCAAAAGGTGATTTTGCAGTCGCTGTGTAAACTCATCTTTTGGGCAGGATTTTAACATTTTCTCTTTCATTGTTCATGATCTGGGGTCATAAGAAGGCTATGTTGAAAATGTGGGGTAAAATATTTAAAAAAACAAAGTTATGAGCGCATATTGAAATTTTTCAATACACACTCCTAACTTTCATGATGTTCACTGTTTTTACCACAGATTTTCAACATAGCCATTTTTTCACACCACCTCTTGAATGTGACAGCTGACATTTTTAAAATCCTGGCCAAAATGTGTTTCTACACTTGGGGTGCAAAATCACCTTTCAGGCAAGATTTGAAAATTTTCACCATCCTTGTTCATGAAGTGGGGTCATAAGAAGGCTATGTGAGGTCATAATAAGGCTGTATTGAAAATATGGGTAAATATATTAAAAAAAAAACAAAGTTATGCATGCAAGTTGAACATTCTCAACACATGCTCGTAAGTTTGGTAATTTGCAGTATTTTGGCCCCAAATTTTCAGCACAGTCATTTTTTCACACCACCTCACGAACTTGACAGTTTTCATTTTCCAAATCCTGCCCAAAATGTGCTTTTACACCTGTGGCACAAAATGATATTTCAGCCATTATTTTATAAATGACACCTGTCATGTTCACAAGGAATGATCATAAAAAGACTATGCTGAAGATCTGGGGTCAAAATGTGAAAAATAACCAAGTTATGAAGAAACAAATTTATCTAACATTTATTAATAGCTTTATTCTTGCAGATTTTGGCCCCTAATTTTCAACATATCCCTTGTGTTACCCCACCTCCTAAACATGATGTGTCATTTTTCAAATCCCCTCTGAAACTTGCTTTCATAGTCACACTGCCATATCACCTTTTGAGTGGGAATTTAGAAATTTGTCATAATGTCAGGTCCTAAAAAGACTGTTGGAAATTTGGGGTCAAAATATGGGAGCCAACTAAAAATGAGGTATCACCTCTTAGCTGGCCTATCCTGGGTAAATGCAACCTAAAAATGTGTAAAAGCAAGACACCACTGAAAATGAGATACTGCATCTCATCTGGTCTGTCCTGGTAAATATATAGCAAAAATGCATACAAGCAAGAGCAATGCAAACAGCAAACATTCGGCATTGACAAATGCTTGTTAGATCTGAGGTGGCCCTCAAGATGTTGCTTGTCAAACAGCTGGTGCCCTGCAAATGGTGGCCATTTTGGCCGTGACCAGTCTAAGATGCAGAATGATCTTTTTCTACCACCCCATGGTGTGAGATAGATTTTCTGCAGGAGTTTGAGGAGTGGTTGTTGGTCCTTGCTGTAAAATTACCTAGACTTTTAATATTTCAGTGCAAGAGCCAAAGATCATACAATTTTGTCAACAAGCTCCTCAAGACCACAGATGCTCTGGATTTCAGACAGATGTTGCCTTGGCCACACACAAAAGGAGCTACACATTGGAGCTGGTGTCCATTTTGAGGATGGGAGCTGATGATGTCTCAGTGGATCCGGTAGCATGATCAGACCACTGCACAGTGTGATTGAACCTCAGGACCCACGCAAAGCCAACTTTGACTACAGAGGGGATCCAGTGCTGCTCTGAGACCTGTATCCAGCTAGGTTGCTAGGTTCTCTGGGTAGCTCAGTCCTGTTTGTTGCATCCATGGGGTGGGGGGGATGGCTGCTGTTGAAACCTAGGGGGCTTTGGCAATGGAAATCAAGAACCTCATGCCAATCTGTTCATACATCATGACTTCATGCCGAAGTGCTTCATTGTTTTCATTTGGGTTTCAATATTTTGAAAGTAAAGGGGCACGTGTTAAGAGCTAAGGTAAAAGAGATATTGGAAATATTTTGAAAGTAAAAGGGCGCATGTTAAGAGCACAGGTACAGGAGATAGTGGACAGATGCTGTCAGTTATTGAGAGGATAGAGGTAAGTTTCTCTTGGATCTCATTCAGGCTGAGAATAGCAAACCAGCTGCTCCTTTTCATTCTGCGGACAAGCTATCACATTTGCTTTTCTCCAGAGAAGGGATGAAGTCTCTGTGGAGAGGTATAACTGGTCATATCAGTTCTTTAAAGTCAAGATTGCTGGTACAGATGTCCTGATCTTCACCACTGATCAGACAAGGAGTGACAGGGTTAGAGGTACAGGGAGCACAGATCCTCTGCTTTGCTGGAGCGAGTTCAGACTGGTGGATATAGAAAGCACTATCTGGGTGACAGCAAGACTTTTCTGTACCACCTCTAAGCTGAATCTGGTATTTATTATTTACATATTTTAATTTTTGATAACCAGGTGAGCACACTAGACCAAGGGCCTATTTTCAGGTGTGACCCAGAGTTACAAGATAACAGAAACTCAAAACTGACATACAATACAAATCATGTTATAAAGAAATGAAAATACATAGTAAAAAGCATATAATCTTAATATTTAAGAGGCACACTGAGCCAAGGCTCATTTCCAGGTGCAACCCATGGGAAGGGAAAAGGAAGTAGCACAATTACAAATCAAATACAGCCAGACAGGTGATGTGGTTGCAATGACAATGATATAAAGAGCATAAGTTAAGTGCAGTGCAGACAAAATAGCAAAACATTACATATGAAGGATAAATGAATTAGCATACAAATCATCTGTGTGAACTAGGCAGACTCAAAGTGCATAGTGCTAGAGTGAAGAGAGGCTGAGCTAGTGCTGAAAGTAGGAGTAAAAAACAGGTTGATAAACTTCAATGAGGTTGCTGGAACTATGAAGTTAATGGGGAGGGAGAGGTAAGGTGTGCTCAAAAGCCAGGCAAGGGTAAAGAAGGGTTCAGGAAGAGGGCTGGCAGGAGCAGGTGGAAGGGAGGAGGAGGAGTTTTAGTGGACATCTACTGGAGGGAAGGGAGGGGGAGAGATGGGTGGAGGAGGGTAACTGTTCCAGAGTGGCATGAGAAAGAAGATTTCTGGGCTGAAGAGTGTGGGTGAGGAAGGGAGAATGTGTGTGGGTCTCGAGTGCAGGGAGTAGGAGGATGAGGAAGGGATGGGTGAGAGGAGATAGGATAGGATAGGTATGAGGGGAGGTACCTAAACCAGTATTTAGAGATGAGGGAAGCACAGTGGAACTTGCAACGTGAGGGAAGAGGGAGAAGTAAAGGGAGCAGTGGTGGGTATGAGAGGGTGAGTTGGTAGCAAAGCAGCAGAAGGCAAGGGAGGTGGAGGGGGCAGTGCATAATTGAAAACCAGAATAAAAAGTAATAAAAAATAAATAATAAAAAGTTTAAAATAATGTGCATGTTATATTTATAAATGTTATTCCCTCATAAATTTTCTTTCTTAATTGAACATTTTAATTTGTCATGTTTGTATTCTTGATCAGATACAGATATAGGAAGGATTGTGATGATCAACATTGTGTTTCATAAGTGACTCTACAGAAGTCTTGGTACTGTAAAGTAATTTTGTAGACTGACTGTGGGAGATCAGCGGGCTCTGGGTTCAGTTCCCACATCTGGCACTTGGGTTAATATCCCAGTACTGACACTGAAGTGCAGCATGAGAGGGGTGCTGCACTTCTGAGGTGCCGTCTTTCGGATGAGACGTTAAACTGAGGTCCCATCTGCCTGTATTGGTGGTAGTTCAGGTGGATATTAAAGATCCCATGGCACTTATCGAAAAGAGTAGGGGAATGTTTTATTTAAAGAAAAATTAGTGCAGTACATTCAATAAACAAAATACAATGTCCACTTTACAGAACCTGTAAATAAGGTTTGCAAGAAAGACAAAATGAAATCAACTCACAAATAAAACCAATAACCAAGGGTGAGGGGGAGAAAAAAAAGGAAAAAGAAGTCAAAAGAAACATTTCAGTTTAAATGGAGCAAAATAAATGCTTACTAATACAGAGAGGAAAAAGGAAAAACATCTTCAGGGTACTGCAGTTTCAATCCTTGCACAATTGTTCCAATATGAACTGTATACAGCAGAAGTCAACAACTTTTTTTCTGCATTTTGGATTAACACAAGGCTAGAAACAATCTGTGCAACTATTTGCGTTGCAGAAAATACTTTCCGTTGCAGGAGAAAGGCGCACCTGGCCTGCCATAAATAATAGCGGCAGGATGCAAAGATGAGATGTACGGTCCCTGTGTGATATTTCTGTAATCCAGGGGGGTATATCCTGTACACCAGGATATCATATGTTACATTCTGAAGTGCCTTTTCTTTCCATTTATGTAAAAGGAGGGTCCAAACAACTTGACTATATGGGCAATCAATAAAAAAATGATGCATGGTTTCCAGTACCGCTGTGCAAGAGTCTTGGGGGCATATTCGCTCTCTACTGATTTATGTTTTAGGTTGTTCTTGACACCGGTCTTCCATGACAAGCTTGTCAGAGATATCCTCAAACTGTGTGGGGATCCTGGGGTCAGTTAACTGAGAGAAGGGCATTTCTAATTCCAGAAGGAACCTTTGTAGATACTATCTGTGGTAAGTCAGAAAATGGGTATCTAAAACAAAGTTATAAAGCTGTCTCCTGGTTTTAGTCAATATGTGTGCAGGGAGAGTTTCCATTACCGGATCTTCAGAAAAGGGAAGAGGAAGCTGGGATACCTAGTTTTCTGAAGTTCCTAGGATGTCATGCGGAGTTGTTGCCATATTTGGCATACCTTAATGGTAAAAGAATATATAATTAAATGCCAAAATAGGGTGGATCATGGAGTAAGTGGGTATCGTGATTTTCAGGAATAGGCTATGGAAAATACTATCGGTTCAGCATCCTTACCCCACCATGACAATAATCCATGTATGTGTATGATCTTATGGATTTAAACGGCTGCCCCAGAAGCCTTGAAAAAAAATATTGTAAACTCTTGCCCAGAGAAAAAGGACCGGAAACACTGATGCCACGTAAGAAGAGGGAAGTATTAAAGTTTTCAATAAAAACACTCTTTTCTGTTTTGCAATGCTATGTCCTTTCCAAAAGGAAAGGGAGTGTGCTGCTCTATTTAATACTATATTCCAGTTATAGCTGGCATCATCTGAGGTGCCGTAATGTAAGCCCAGGATTTTTATTGGAGTGATTGCCAGAGGGATATCTACAATATGCATTGGTAAGTCTGCTGGCTGAAGCTGGCACCACTAGTGCTGTGCTTTTTGCTATATTTATTTTGGAGCCCGAAGCTGTTTCAAATGCTTTGAAAATAGGGGGAAGTACTATCTCCTGAAGATAGGGGGTAGTACAAATGCACAAATCATCAGCATATGCACATACTGGAGGTAGAGGTCTTCCAGTGGGGGAAGAGATTCTAGGTAAAGATGGGTGCAGCAGTAGGGTTCGTAATAAAGGGTCCAGTTGGAAAATGTATAAAAGAGGACTTAAGGGGCAGCCCTGTCGCACTCCTCTAAGGCCTAAAAAAGGGGGGCATGGAGAACCATTTATATGGGGTTGTATCCAAGCAGTACTATATAAGAGTTTAAGCCAAGCGATGAATTTCTGGGAACATGGTAGTGTGCAAGAACCTGAACAAATAAACATGGCTGACCCGGTCAAAAGCCTTTTCTTGGTCCAATGAGAGTAACAGGGCAGGCGTAAGAGTGGGTACTGTTTGAAATAATGTCTCAATGAGGGATAGGTTGGAAAGGATAGATCTGCCGGAAGGGCACAAGTCTGCACCTCAGAAATAATCTGAGCAGCAACAGGAGCATCCTATTGAGCAAGATGGAAGTGAATATTTTATAGTCTCGCTTAGCAGACTTAGTGGTCTCCAGTTCTGTATATCGGCTCTGTTCCCTTTCTTGAATAATAAAATCATAATAGCAACAGAAAACCTTTAGGAGTAGAATTAGTGCTTATGATGGTATTATATAGTAACGCCAGAAAGGGGCAAAAATAACAAAACTGTATATATAATTCTGCAGTAAGGCCATCAGATCCAGAGGAAGTGCGCTTCTTTTGGCGTTTTATAGCCTGCTGGGTTTCCTCTGGTGTTACAGGTTCAAGGAGATGTTTCAATGTATCTTGGGATGGAGGAGGAATAGAAATACCTGAAAGGAAAGGTATGATACTATCCACAGGAGTTGTGGTGCCAAACATCACAGCTAGATAAGAGCTGGCGATACGCTTTATGTCCAGCAAGGAATTGTGGGGGTATTGGAAGCAGGATCAAAAAGTTCCTCTATGTGGGTTGCATTTACCCTGTCAGTGCAACTTTTATAGATATCTAAGGAGGGACCAGAGACTTGTGTCTCATGTTGAGCTTCCATCCATAAAGAATGTGCTCAGTGATACTGGAACTGTTCCATTTCTTCCTTAATGGACTTTATTGTGTCAGAGTAGTCCATGTGGGATGTGAAAGAAAGAGATATGGCCTGTTGTAGCTTTTGTCTGAGAGTGAGGTATCGAAGATATGAACTCAGTGTTCTCTTCTTCCCTGTATGTAGGAAGAAAATCTTGATATCACTCTTAGTGTCTTCCCACCATTGTAGAGGGGAATGATATGCTTCCAATACGGACAGCCGGACCCTTAGAAGGTCTGTGCAATGCACTGAAATGGCCGGGTCTGTCAACAGTGAACTATTCAATTTCCACCTAGAGTGGGGTTGACCAGGAAAGGAGTTCCCTGAGGGGGAGCAAACCAGAGAGACCCCCAGATGGTCTGAAGTCTCACAGGGTATGATTCTTGCCTGTGTGACTGAAATATTCCATGAGACAAAAAGAAAATCTATCCTCGTTGCGTATGGGCCTCTATGATAGGTTTTGGCACCTGGACCATGTAAAGTGTTATGTCCATCTATGAGGGCCACAGTCTGAATAATTTTGTTCAGGGCAATTGAATCTGTGAAAAGTTTTTGGGTGGAGCCACCCCGATCTGAAAGAGTAAGACCACAGTTGAAATCACCGCCCATATAGATTTGCCAGTTGGAATACAGGTATGGGTGTATTTTGTTAAATAAGTCTGTTCTGGAGGCAATGCCTTGGGGGGCATATACATTAATGAGCCTGAGTTTGTGTTGTTGGTATGTACAGTCTACAAGCATGGCTCATCCTGGTATTATGTCTACCAACCGGGAAATCTGGAAATTAAAATTTGCAAACAAAATACCTAGGCCATCACACCTATCCTCTCCATATGACCAGAAGGAAGAGCCCTGATGCCAATGAGTTTTAATTTGAGAAAGCTCATGAGGAGATTTCAAATGGGTGTCCTGGAGAAAATAGATGTCATGGTGTAAGTCAGAAAGGTACTGCATTGTAGAGAGTTGTTTTCTATAGGATTTAACGCTGCATGCATTTAGGGTGAAGCAGCGGAGTCCTTGGTAGTGTTCATCCCAGAAAGTACAGTGCCATTCTGGAGGAGCTAGTGTCAGGTAATGTTAGCATGGGTCCCACCTCCATCTGCTGAAGGGGGGATCAAGCTGGGAGTCAGAGGAGAAGTCCATAAGGGAGGAAGAGGATAGAGAAGAATCTGAGTCTCCATCTTCCCCTTCCGTGTTTCCCCATTGTCGTCTCTTGGCTAAGGCCTGAAATTTATTCCTCGTGATAATTGTTCTCTTGGGGGTGGAAACTTCTGCTTTTCATTTGCCTTTATCCCGTTTAGAAGGGGGGATTACCACAAAGTGGTCTGAGTCCTTGGGGGGGAGAGGCATGGTAGCCTGGGTACTAGCAGGGACTGATTCAGAAGGGGGTACTGCTGCTATAGGGGTGCCAGGGGACTTGGGAATGGCCCCTTGTCCGGTGGTAGGTTCAGGCTCTTGTAGGAGAGGAGGTTCTTGTGCCAGGGTAGAAGTGGCAGGGGCTGGGGCCTCCCTGCGGCGTAAGGCCTGAGTCTGGGAATCAGTTCTAAGCACTATCTGGTCCTGGGGAGGGCAGTCGGGCCTATTATGATCCACCCAAGGGCACTGATGATAGGAGTGCCCCGGCTCGTCACACAGATTGCAGTGTAGTAGGTTTGGACAACCTAAACTCACATGTCCATAGGATAAGCACAAAGTACATCTGGGCTTGTTGCAAGTGCTGCTCAGGTGGGTGCGAGAACCACACTTATGACAGGTCCATGGTTGTCCAGGGTAAAAACATAAGCCACGGTCCCTGCCTATGTGAAAGCTGCCTGGTAAATGAGAGATACCTTTATCTATGTTTTTAAGTTGTACCTTTACTTTCCATCCCCCAGTCCACACTAGGTCCTCGTCCAAAATAGGTTGAGGGACATCTAGTATATTGCAGTGCTGCCTGAGCCAGTACTGGACGTCCGCTATGCTCACCACCTCACTATGAAACAGTAAGGTAACAATTTTCACTGTTGGTTTCGTGAGGGGGATGACCATAAAGGGAGCCCAGAGTGGCAGATGTTTTACATGCTCATATTTCTCCCAGAATTTCTCCAAAGTGTACACATTTTTAAAACTTAAGTCATACACAGATTCCCCATGCACATGAATGAAGGCAAATAATTCTGTTGCCCCTATCCCTAAAGAGTCCCGCAACTTGCTAAGCAATACAGTTCTTCTGTCAGGGCTTGTAGCAATGTCCCCCATGAACTTCATACATACAGCATTCCTTCACTGTGCTGGCTCACCTAAGTTTGTGAACAGATCACTGAGTTTAAATGGGGTCGAGTTAGTGCCCTCACCTGCAGGCTGTGGACCAAATGGCTCAGATGTACCAGCCAAATTATGTTCTGAAGTCGAGGAGGATGAAGTAGATTCACGTCTGGCTAAGTTGGGGCCCGTGACAGTATCTGTGACGTCAGGTGTTGTTTGGGAGCTAGCAGGTGTGCTTGAAGCATTACTAGGAAAAGATACTGGTTCTGGAGTTGTTTTCATCGGTAATGGTGTGTCTCCTGAAGATCGGAGTTCGTTATGAGCCTCAGAGATGATTTTCTGGGCTGAAACAGCCCTTGGGGAGATCCAGGGTGCTCCTTCTGAATGTTGCTGCCAGCCAGCAGCATGGAGCGCTGCCGTGGGTGACCAAATGCTCTCAATGTCCTCTGCGGTGCGATGACTGTCCCATAGATGCAAAGAGAGAGGAGCTCCCGATGCAGAGTTTGTGGCATTTCTGGTGCTAGGAGTCATATCAGAAGTGGTTGCTGCAGGGTAAGTTGACAAAAAAGGCTGTGAGGAAAACTGTGAATCAGGGTGCATTAGACCAATAAGACAGTCCTTGTGTGCAAAATACATGCTTCACAGATAATTTTCTGTGTCATTAGAAGTGCTCTGAGTTCCTGAAACTGGGTAAAGTGGTGTCTGAGGCAAGTCTTCTTGATGATTGTCTAGCAATTCATTTAAAGTGGTACCTTCAGTATTTCTTTCTGCAGATTGCAGCCTTGTAGTTCCTTCAGAGATAATGTCAGGTATTCTTGACTCCATGGATGAAGCTATAGTCAGGTCAGAATCCAAAATATCTCCAGCAATTCCACCAGCAACCACATTGTCATCCACCATCTTGGTACCGCAGACAAAAGGGTTCCCTCTGCTCACAGGAAGCAAGGCCCCCTGCAGGCAAAGAGTAGGGGAGTTTCCCCAGTGTCCTGGCCAAATTTCCCTCATTGACTCAAAATACCACCAACAGCTTAATCTGGTTCAAGGTCAGTTGGCATTCATCTGTATCCCCCTCCCCTGGGTTGTGCCTGAAAATAGGCAGGATTTGTCTAGTGCACTTACCCGGTCAACAAAAAACTAAACAAAAACACAAAACAAAAAAAAATGAAATCTATTTATTTAGTACTTACATCACAGTTCTATTTTAATGTGATGTTGTCTGTTATGATTTTAAAGCAGGCTGATCAAGTTAGTTGCCCTCAGAGGTAGAAGTCTGTAGATTATTGCATAATTTTGCTGGATCTTTATTTCCTTAAAATCCTTAAGTGGCATATTTGTTCAGGTATTCACTTTACATTCCATTTGCTGAACCAGTCGTAAAGTTGCATTCCAAAATTAAATAGGCAGTTTGTTTATGCATTACAAGGTTTATCCTTTATTTGATTATCCAGCTTAGTAAAGTAATTAATCATTCTTTTCAGCAACTGCAGTCTTAAGCTTGTATACAATGTAGTTATATTTTAATGATAATTAATCCAGGTGGGAGGTTAGCCAGGTAGGATGTCAGGGAAGGGGGTCCTTATTGCTCCAAGTATGAATGCTAGCACTCAGCTTTTGACTCTGTTCAGTCTTATTCAATATCTTGGAATATTCTGTGTAATGAAAGATTAACATCTTTCAAATCGTAGAGCTAATTTAACTGTGATTTTGTGTGGAGTTAAGATTATAGCTCTATTAGGAAGTAGTCATTTTATTTATTATCTTTTTATGCTTATTTTCTTATTCAGCTTACTTTACTTTTTGTCATATTCTCCTTTTGCTTACTCTTTAATTTTCACTTCCTCTTACACTATTTTTACTTGGACCTGGGTAAACGTATGGTTAAAAACAAATATAGTTACTCAGTTCCTCTTAAGTAAAAATTTAAGTGGACAAGACTGCTTTATATTTAATATTTATGTTAGATTTCATTAGTTTTTTGTTACTTAGAATGTCAGAGGCCTGAGTGGAAAGATAAAAAGATGTAAAATATTTAGATTAAAAAAAATGGCACTCACTTTGCTTTTCTGCAAGAGACTTACCTCAAGAAAAAGAGTACGATCTGATGAAAAGAGAATGGGTGTCTCAGGTTCATGGTGCAGGAAACCATTCAAAGAAATCGGGTGTTTTGATTCTAATGGGTAGGGGAGTTGATTTTCGGCTAATAGGCTGTGTTGAAGATCAAAAGGGTTACTTTCTTATAATACATGGGTTGATAAGGGAGAAAAAAAATCATATTTGCAACATATGTGGCCCAAAGAATGTCAGCCATGAAATATTTATCCATATTCTGTCCCAACTGACCTCTTTTTCTAGATAGCTTAATAATTCTTGCTGGGGATAGTAACTGTATACAAGATTCTACCACAGATAAATTAGGGGAACGTTATTCTCTAAGTAAATCAGATAGGGACCTATTGAATATGCAACAGCAGCTGAACCTAATAGATGCGTGGAGAGTAATCAATTCATCCATAACATATTATACTTTCTGGTCCCCCACTTTTAAGACAGGTTCTAGAATTGATCAAAATTTTATTCCAAAAGCAACATTTCTGATATCAAACATACAAATATACTTCCAATGACCTTAACTGATCATTGCCCTGTAACACTGAGCCTAAACTTAAATCCAGACTGTAGAACAAACAGATGGAGAATAACTAATTTTATCATAGAAAGGTATGACTTTCAAAACATAATACAAGAAACAAAATATTTTTTTTTTAACTTAATGATCCTAAAGACACAGTCTGGGCTATCACTTGGGATACCTTCAAATGCTACATGAGGGGTATCCTTATTGGACTATCATCCAGATGGAAAAAACAAGAAAAAAAAAGATTAAAGCTCTAGAAAAACTGCAAGAGATTAATAAGCTAGAATTAGCTAAAAATAATAATATGGAAGAAACATGGAGAACCTGGTCAAGACTTAAATTAGAATATAATGAATTACTAAGCGGTCAAGCAGACTTCACTTATAGGAAGGCTAAAATTAACTACACAGATTCTGAATCAAAAGTAAGTAAGCTGTTACCGATTAAATTAAAACAACCCAACCATAAAATGAATATAAGCTGTATTAAAAAGGCAGGCAATAACCAATCTATGTATGGATTTAAAGAGAGAAATAAAGAATTCAAGGAATTTTACTCTAACCTACTGTATATGCAGCCATAAATCTGAAAGCTGATGACCACCCAGATAGATTATGTGAAGGATTAGGTACATCCAAACTAAAGAACAAAGATGCAGACAAACTTAGAAAAAATATAAATAGGGCCAACATTTGTGCTGCGATTAAAACACTCAAGAAAAATAAAGTTACGGGCTTAGATGGCTTTAGTAATAATTTCTATGCAATTTCTTAGACGTAGTCTCTCCATTCCTAGCAGAAATGTATTAAGACTCACATGATAAAGGAATCCTACCCTTCTCTACCAGACAGGGACTTATTACTGTCTTGCAGAAACCAGATGAGGATCCCACATTATGCCAACATTACAGACTAACTCTCATAAATACAGGTACTAAAATTACTGTAAAGGGTCTTACTAAAAGACTAGAAACTTTCATTCATAATTTGATTTTTCCCCAACAGACTGGGTTCTTAAGAGACAGAATAGCAGGGGATAATACTCATAAGATATTTCATCTAATTAAACAGGCAGAAAAGGCTAAAGAACCAATGGGCTTTCATGCTGTTGATGTCAAAAAAGCCTTCGATTCAGTACACTGGCCTTATTTATTCAAAATACTGAAAATGTATGGCATCCCCGATGAATTCATTATCTGGGTAAAAACTATATGCAATGGAACATCTATGGCAGTACTAACTAATGGAATTATATTCTCTTTCTTTAAAGTAGGCAAGGAACTAGACAGGGGTGCCCTCTTTCTCCCTTATTATTTATCAACCCTCTAGCAAGAAAATTATCCAAAAATGATAATATTAAGGGGGATACATTGGATGGATAAGGAGTATGTTTGCTCTCTGTATGCAGATGATATTATTACTAACAGTTTCAGACCCACAGAACTCAATAAAGACTTTCTTTAAAATCATTGCGGATTTTGGAAAAATGCCAGGCTACAAGATACACATAGAAAAAACTGAATTCCTCTCCTCAAACAATAGATGCTCAAGGAATAATATCACCTCTCTTGGAATAACTTGGGCAGAGAAGTGTATAAAATATCTGGGTATTTATCTATATGAAGCCCCACCTCCCCAGTGTCTAGGGGTATGCAGATAGTCAATCTCTGTGGGAAGGGGGACCACAGCAGAAACACTGAAGATGATTTACATTTACTGGTTCTTCTGGACTGGTGTGTCCCTCGGCCCTTGCAGGGGGGTGCCGGGTGACAACATCGCGGAAACAATAACGCTGAGCTAAACAACGTAGGCACCACATCGCCAACTACAGTGTTGGCTTGTAACATAATCGCCCACCCAAAACTGGATGTTCATTCAGTGGAGCGGCCAGCTGTGGTGGTGTGTGGAGCAGAGGGCTGTGCTGGCTGCCCGCCCGTTGCCGGGTTATGTTGGGGGGGTTCTGGGGGTGGGCAGCTACCTGCTGGGGTGGTGTAGGGAAGGGGGGTCCACTAGACACCAGGGAAGTAGTGTACCACATTGCAGTGAGTTGGGGGGGACTGGCCAACACATTGTGACAGGCTGCAGTTACAGTGCCTGGGGCACCATTCGGTGGGCTGGGGTCTTAGTCGGCACCTAGCTGTTTCCTACTGTGCACTGCCCATGGGGTTTGGATGGGCGATTACATTACAAGCCAACATTGTAGTCAGCGATGTGGTGCTTACATTGTTTAGTGCGGGGATATTGTGTCCGCGATGTTATCACCCAGTACCTCGCAGGTGCTGGGCTAGAAAAAAAAACTGAAGGTTTTTGCAAATGACATGCATTTTAAAAACTGGAGATGAAACTTCATAAAAAAAAACAAAAAAACAGCAGGATTCTTTTAATAAAAGAACAACTCCATGGAGCCAGTGAATTGATAACCATTTCGGCTGTGGACATATCCATACAGACTGAGGGGGTCACATTGACTCAAAGTCCAAAATGTCCTTAATCAGTTGCTTCAATGTCCATACAGAAGGGCATCGAACAGATGACCCCTAACACTCAGGCAGCATACACATCCTTGGCAATGTGGGACATAATTCCCTCACAGTCTACACTGTCCCTCTATGCTATTGTAGGACCAAGAACTCAAACGCTCTTCATTCTACAGAGCTCACTGACCACACAATCCAGGGCAGAGGGTCCTCACCAAAAGTATCATCGACTCCCATGGTATACTCCTGGGTGACTGCCCCTTGAACTATGGGTGGCATGTCCCTGAGAGTGACTCAGCTCACAGTTTCTCCCACTGATCAGTCCCCATAGCCATGGCCCTACATATTCCCTTCAGGCTGGGGGTCCTGATCTGACTAATGCACTGCTCCACCCGATTACATAACCTGTTCTCCTGGTACTATTACAGTGTGGCACTTCCCAAAACAGACATAAAGTCCATTCTCTCTGTCTTCTCTGACATCTTGCCTTGGACTCAGGTTCAGTCTTCCCTTGTGGCCACTCATTCCTTGCCGTGGATAACAACCAAGTTGTTTAGCTGCCGTATTGGTCCTTGTAAGAACAGATCTAGAAGCAAATGGTTTGATATCTTTTATTGAACCAACAAAGATGTTACAAAAAGAGCAAAGTACTTTAGCTTTCAGACCAACCAAGTCCTTCTGAGGAAGAACTTGGTTGGTCCGAAAGCTAAAGTATGTTGTTCTTTTTGAAACATCTTTGTTGGTCCAATAAAAGGTATCAAACCATTTGCTTCTGGATCTGTGTTTGCCATGAATAAGACATAGGACATTTCATCCACTAGCCAAGGAAGTTCTATAAATGGACTCTGCCACATCTGAAGCTAGATCTGCTGTCTTCTCTTCTCCTGAGAACCAAAAAGTAATCACCTCGAGCAGGCAGTCGGCCCCGCTCCTCCACCACCTCTCCACCTTCCTGCCTGCGCGCTCCTGCACTGACTAGAAAGGCCCACCTCCCAGTGTACTCCCAAATCACAAACAGTCCCTTGGAAGTGACAAGCTTAACCCATAAGAGCCTGGGCTGTGAATACCCCAAACAAATGCCTAACAGTGTATGGACTAGTACACCACTCTGACACTCTAAGCCGGTGGGGGGAGATTACATGTATAAACTATTAAAAGAACAATATCACAGAACTTTTGTTGTCTCAATAAAGAATAGATGCAGCAAAGGGAGTGAGCACCGGGATGTGGAATGCTGCAGTGCTCAAAAGTAAAATAGTAACAACAGGCAGAACAGTATATGAGCACCCAATACAGCAGGAACAGCATAATTTTAAATGCAGTAAAAAAATATACATGCAGCAAGCGGCAGTGATAGATAAGGCAATTGCCGTGAAAATAAACTATTACTATTTATTGCATTTAAACTATTACACAGTCTTTATCTACAGACTCATTTTTGAATTGTTCCTGCTGTGTTGGGTGCTCATGTAGTGTTCTGCCTGTTGTCTCAATAAACAATAGAAGAAAAATTAACCAAATGGAACAAATTACTGCTATCTTTCTGGATTAGATTAGAAACTATTAAAATGATGATTTTGCCATTAGTGATTTCTCTTTACAATGATATCCTCTATGATCCCTAACACTTGGTTTGTCAAAAACTGAGAGTCTAGTAAACACATTCATATGCGCTAAAAAGAATTGCTTACCATAGAATGGTGAGGCCAACCAATGCTAGGGGGTTAAAAACACACGATTTTAAGTTGTACTATTTTGTTTTTAGCATAAATCTAAATATAAAATGGATCCACCATTATACTCCTCAAACATACTGCCCTGAATGGCGTAATATAGAGAAATCTATTGTGCAAAGTAACAACTTTGAGCTAGAGTAGGCTCCCTATTCTTTAGCAAAGTGAAAAAAATAGCAGGAATTTCTTTATTGTCAGACCAGCTACATATCACAGTTCTCAAAACTTCTAAATGTAAACCTATCAAGATCAATAAAACAACCATAATGGAATAACCCAAACATTTTGGCTGATAGAGAAATGTTAAGTAATGCCACACGGCAAAGTAAAGAAACATCTCAATACAGAACCTAGTAGAAGAGAATTTCAAAAGTTTTGTTAAACTACAGGAAGACTTTTCACTAAATCATATAGCGGATCAGCTTTATACAAAAATAAAATAAAGCGTATTTGTGCTTTGTCCTAATGATTCATTATGATTAGGTCAGCTATCAATACTGTATCATTCTTAGGGCTGACACAGAACAAACCATGTATAGGTAAAATACATCACTTCTTGTTAGAGTATATTACAGGGAACTCAGAAGACAATATATCATGGTTCAATGTAATGAACCACGATGTATCGGGATGGCACTGGTCCAAGATTTGGGATTTTGCACACAAAGCTTTTTCATCAGTTAATCACAAAACTACTCAATTCAAAATTTTAAAAAACACATATTATACTCCCCTTAAGGTAAAAAAAAAAATGGGCATTAGAGCTGAAGCTATTTGCCCCAAATGCAATAGTCAAGATGGAAATATAATCCATATACTTTGGTCTTGTACTCATATTAAAAAGTTTTGACTGGCCATTACCAACAAATTTGTAAATGAAAGAGAAATATACCAGAACATGAATTTTGAGATGTGCTTAATTGGACATTTTGGTAATGCTTTACCAAGAGGCACCAGTACAAAGCATGCAATCACTTTAATTGCAATGGCCGCCAAAATTTGTATTTTAAGACTATGGACAGAAAAAAGACAACCATCATTAAGGAAATGGGAGACTGAATTACTAGAAGCGATTAGTACTGAGAAACTTTCCTATGGTTTCAGGGGAAATTTAAATGGCTTCAATAAAAAACTTGGCCCTCTTTATAACTTTTTGTTAAATAACCGCTGATACTAAAATATCCACGTACAATCTAATTTTAAGAATCTTTCTCTTTTGAACCGCTTTGTATCTTTCCATTCTCTCCGTCAATAGCTGAGTACATATTTTTGCAAGAAATATTCACTACATATCTTATCTACAGATTGCAGGCTTGCTTGCTTCATCTTTATGTTTTCTTTTTTGATTTTTAGTTTTACTTTCATTATTTTATTTCATACCATATTTTTGTTACGCTTCTTCATAGGACCATTTAGTTAGGTTATTGTATTAAAATGATAGATTCATTTTTATAGTATTACAGTTCTACTGTACCTGTTGTATAGCTATTTTGACATTTTTTATAAACCTGATGTTCTCCTTGTAATGCTAATGCCAAGTATGTTGTGTGTGTTCTTATTTTTGTATTTTGAAAATTCAGTTTAAACATATATTCACACACACTCAAAATGTAACAGGGACCACACTAATGGTTTTGTCACTTGTATGGGGTAATTTTGAGGACAGGAAATTTGTGACCATTGGGAACTGAGCACCCAAGGTGTTGTTCTCATCTGCAGCTGTTCCAGGGCACTTTGAACATGGAGGATGCCGTGGGACCCAGCATTAGTTGTATGGATAGGGCTGGCACAGAGCTGCACTCCACGATGAAGCAAGCCATCTGACTAATCAAGTTCACTCTGCTGTTCTGTAGGAAGGCCTGAGCCCAGGCTATATCCAGGATAGCTCCTATGAACTGAAGCTTCAGACCCTCTTACAAGGAGCCAACTCATATCATGCAAAAGGGCAAGGTAGTTTTAAGACAATTCCCTCTCTTCTTTTGAAAATACCCTCTGCTTTTCATGAGAACCAAGAAGTATACCCCCATATTGCTCCCTTCCAGCCAGTTCAATGGAAGACAAGTACATAAACTGAATCTTTGCAGAGTGGTCAAAATGTATCTTATGGGATTGGTGGAGGTCTGTGATTCAGACAATCTTTTTGTATTATTGGGGGCAGTAAAAAAAAGTTAAAACACTTCCAAGGCCTCTGTGGCAAGGTGAGTAAAATCTTGGATTGCAAAGACCTATGTAGCAACAAAACTGAAGCCACCAGTGTTAATTGGAACACATTCCACCAGGACTATGGCAACCTCATGGGTTGAGAGAGCAGAAGCTTCAGAGTAAGCACTCTGCAGGACATCCCTATGGTCCTCCCTTAACCAAACATTACAGGCTTGACGTATAGAGCATGATTTTCCAAGGGTGATGCAGGGCTTACATCAAGCCCTGTGTCAACCCCATTGTTCGGTGCAGCTGCACCAAACTCCTTTAACACAACTGCATCTGATTTTAATGCATCGGGTGCAGTTACAACACTTTCCACACTTTACAGCAGCTTGCGCCAAAGATTTGCCACAAGCCCCATAAAAGAGTCCTCCAAATGGTGCAAGCTAGACCAGGGAAAAGCTGGTCTAACTTGCAGCATTTGGTGCTCGGGACTGAAAATCCTGATCGCTGGCTGGGAGAATACCGCAAGCCCGCTACACCAAACAATTGGTGCACCAGGGGCTTGCAGCACTCTGAGGGCTCTGCAAATTGAGCCCATAAAGTTTAGCCAATGACACATCTGGCAGAAGGTGCTGCATGTAATTATCAAAAGGTAATTTCAAAGAATCATTCTCACCAGTGTCATTTCATTACTGTCTTGGAAAATGTTTGCACCAGTTAGGGCTCAACTTATTTATTTATTTAATTTAGTTTTTATTTACCAGGTGAGTGCACTAGGCAGTTACAGTGGCCTATTTTCAGGCACGACCTGCCTGGGAGAGCACAACATAGGAACAAAGTAACCACTGAAACAATACAAAAGAGGAAATAAAGATACAAAACAAACATTGAAACAAAAGGATGGTACCAATAAATGGCTTACAGGAAAAGTTTAGCAAATGTTATGCAAAAGCAACAAACATGTAGTACATAAGTCAGACAGTACAACCAACTAAGTCATATCATAGAATACATACTCATTTAACACTGTAGATACAGAAATAAAGACCCCAGTTCAACCTAGGGGCAGGAAAATACTGTAGCCTGGGAGAGGTAAGATTGATATGCCTTTTGAAAGGCATAAGAGGACTCACAATGATGGACAGTGGCAGGGATAGAGTTCCAGACAGTGGGGGCAGCAAAGGAAAGTTTATTAAAGTTAATCCTGGTTTTGGGTACAAGCTAGGACCTGAGGGGGTGAGTGTGATTGTCAGACTTAAGAAGCACAGACAGGGTCATGGGGGACTGCCTGTCAGCAACTAAGTAGGTTAGGCACCCCAGGGCAAATGTCCGTAGTTCAGAGGTGGGGAGCCACTCTAACCTAGCATAAAGATCACAGTGGTGAGTAAACCTGTTAGTATCCAGAGCAAATCTGCAGATGTTATTGTAAGCTACATCCCATCTATGGAGGGTGGTTTTAGGGGTCAGAGTGGTAGACTGCCACACCATATGTCTGGGTAGGTAGAAGTATTTATTTATTTATTTATTTGCTTTTGTTAACCGGGTAGGTCACACTAGACACCCAGGTGCCTATTTTCAGGTGAGACCCGGGAGGGTTACAAAACAGGTTACAGAGAGCTTACATACAATCATGAGTGAAGTTTACATCAAGAAGCGGGATGAGCATACACAGGGGAGAGAGAGAGTTGAGTGCAACAAACAGTACGTCTTAAGCTAAAGGTTTACAACAGTATACTTGACAGCTTGAGCAGGGCTGTCGTGGAAAGCTAACATGTGGAGACAATACAGTGCAGGAGAACCTATAGTGCAAAATAACAGAGATACAGTTCCCCGAGGGGTAAGTACACTGGGGGAAACAAAGTTTGGATATACCACATTGCAGGTTGCTGCATAGGGGGGAGGCTAACCTTACGCCACACAGTAGATCTAAACAGAGTACAAGTGCCAACGGGGGGGGGGACCACACCACCCGAGGGTATAGCAGGCTCAGGTGAGGCATGTTGCAATTACAGTGCCCAGGCCAGGGGTTAGATAACATTAATAGTACACCTTGGGAGGGGAGGGCCTGTCACAACATGTCAAAGTGCAAATTAGACCGAGAAGCATAAACAAGTGGAGAGACCCCTCAGGTAACTCCATAGGGAGGATTTGAAGCCCAGATGGGAGGAGGAGGACCGAGTACAGGCCGGGAGTGAGTTCCAGATTTTTGGGGCATAGGCGGCAAAAGTGCGGTCACCCGCCTGGGTATGGGTTCTGGGAACCAGGCGGTCAGGGGTTGCTCTCGACCAGAGGGGGTAGGAGGAGGTGTCGGGAGTAGGGGGGAGGGCAAGGAATACAGGAGTACCAGCCCTGACAATGTTGTCAATGAAGTTCCCAACAACATAGGTACGGTGTTTCTCAGGGGGTAGCCACTCTAAGCGTAAGTAGAGGTCACATCGATGAGTTGGGGGCAGCTCAAGCGCAAAGCGTCAGATATTATTGTAGGCTGTATCCCACTTTGAGAGGCAAAATTTGGGCGTAGGGGCAAAAGCGACTAGCCCATAACAGAGAGACGGGAGAAGGACCCCCCCTAGCCAGGGCAACATGAGCCACCGGGGTTAAGCAACTTTTTGCTCTATAGGCTAGGCCCAGTTTGCCATTCGTGGCCCTACAGACATTTTGGATGTATAGAGAGAGATCCAGTTGAGGGTCAAGCGTGACACCCAGGTAATTGACAGCAGCCACCGTCTGCAATGGGGAGCCATCTGCCCCGAGGATTTTGAGCGGGGCAGGGCAAGATTTCAACTTGCAGTGGGACCCAAAAAGCATCGCTTGGGTTTTTTTGAGGTTGGTAGTAAGTCTACATTCGGCCAACCAGTATTGGATCTGCTCGAAGTCAGAGTTAAGTTGTGAGTTAATGGTGGTAATGTCATGGGCGCTTGACAGAACAACCAGGTTGTCCGCATATAAGGTGGTGTGACCATGGGAGGTGATGGATGGCAGCTCATTGATAAAGAGGGAGAAGAGAGTGGGGCCCAAGGACCGACCCCTGGGGAACCCCGCACAGGACATCAGTGAGGTGAGAGGGGGTACGGTTGAAGTTGGTATATTGCTTCCGACCGGTGAGGTAGTTGAGGAACCAGCTGTGATCAGGGGGGGAGATACCAAGTGAGAGAAGGGTGGAGCTAAGAAGAGTGTGGTCAACCCTGTTGAAAACTTTGGAAAGGTCAACAAAGATGGCATCGGTGAGGTTTCCCTGATCAGTGGTGGTTCTAATCATCAAGGATACAACAGCAACAGTGGTAGTCATGCTGTATCCTTTTCTTGAATCCATGTTGGGCAGGGGGGAGAGAAGGTTGTGTTCTTGTAGGTACCCGGAGAGCTGAGTGGCCACGACCTTCTCCAGGATCTTCGAGGCGGCCGACAGGATGGTGATGGGGCGATAGTTGAGCGGATCTCTGGGGTTACCTTGCTTTAGCACAGGTGTAACCTTGGCAATTTTCCCAGAGGTCCGGGATAATGCCAGTGGTTAGGGAGGAGTTGATGATGTGTGCTAGCGGCCGGGCTAGAAGGGAGGCCCCAAGCCTGAGTAATCTAGGTTTTAGGCAGTCGTGCCCCGCCCCACTGTGGGGGGAGAGGTGG
Organism: Neoceratodus forsteri; assembly: GCA_016271365.2. NCBI lineage: Eukaryota > Metazoa > Chordata > Ceratodontiformes > Ceratodontidae > Neoceratodus > Neoceratodus forsteri. Next base: position 1,590,869,078 of record CM057452.1, on the reverse strand, counting down.
GCAAGATGCCCCAGTATCTCGGTGGCCAACACGAGCTGAAGGAAGAAGGGGGTGGGACTTGGGACCAGGTGGGGGAGGGACATGCAGTGAGAGGTGGGGGCTGGAAGTTGAGAGAGCGCAGCTTTGAAGGAGTTAGAGATTGTGAGCGGGTTATTACAGCTGACCCCATCTGTGAGCAGGTCAGTGGGTTGCACTTTAGCCGAAATCCCAACAGCATTTCTGATGCTCTGCCAGAAACTCCTCAGATTGCTGGCAGAAGAGAGCAGGGCCGATCGGCAAGCCTCACTTTTTGCTGCCCGGATGGCTTTTTACAGGAATTTCTGAGCCTTCCATATGCAAGTAGGTCGGTGTCACTTAGGGAGGCTTTATAGGCCCGCCAGCTTTTATCCCTTTGCTTCATTAGGGAGAATAGGCCCCCATGAAGCCATTTGGTGATGGCACCCTTAACCCTCCTTTTTGTGAGGGGGGCATGTTTGTTCTGAACAGGGATAACCTTTGATAGAAAAATATCCAGGGCTAGGGCTGGGTTCACTGACGCGAAGAGTCCAGACCAGTCAATAGAGGCGAGGTCACTAAGGAAGTCAGAAGGGGAGAATTTCAAGTAATACCTCAGCTGGATCACTTTGCTGGGTACTTTGGGCTGGGAGGTGCCCCAGGCACAGAAGGTTGGTGAGTGGTCGGAGATAGCTTCAGGTAGGATGCCTGAGGTGATAATCCTGTCAGGCCTGTTGGTGAGGATCCAATCGAGTAGGGATCCTTCAACCCCCCCCGGTGAGAGGGCCTTGTGGGCTTAGAGATAATTTGGCTAAGTGCAAGGCCTGAGAGCAGTGGCTCATATAGCCTACAGTTGGAACCCAACCAATTAAGATTGAGATCACCTATGATGAGGACTTCACTAGAGCCCGCTTTTTCACCAAGGAGGGAGAGTAGCAAGGAGAGTCCAGACAGACCACCCTTGGGGGGGTTGTAGCAAAAAATGAGGTGTATTTTCTTTGTGAGGCCCAGGAGGAGAAGGGCATGTAGGAACTCGCAGGGGGAGGCGTCAGATGGTGAGGTGCCAAGGGAGGATACATTCAGGTGAGCCTTGTAGTAGAGTAGCACACCACCCCCTCTTTTGTTGCCCTCCTGATCACGTCTGATGTGGCCATACCCAGGTAGGGTACAGGCCGCGTCAGGGATGTGAGGTTTGAGCCATGTTTCTGATATACCCATGATATCAGGGTTGTAGTGAGCAACCCAGGTGGTAAGTTCTGCAAAGTTATGTAGTAGACTACAAATGTTGAGGTGGACAATTTTATTCCCTTGAAGGAGAACCATAAGGGTGGGGACTTGAGGGGGGGTGGACAGCCAGGCTGGGGCAGGTGGTGGCACCAGTCATACTTGCAGGGGGTGAGGGGGAAGCTGCCATGAAGAGCTGGAAGAGTGGAATGGCAGGATCATAAACAGGGGGAAAAAGAATAAAAAGAGGCCAGATGGGGGGGTGCACCCCGGACGACAGTGATAGGGAGACACGACCACAGTTCAGAAATGGGTAGAGGGGGTGGAGGAGGAGAGGTGAAATGGCTAGAGGAGTGAGAGGGGTGTCCACAGAGCCAGGTGCCCTGGTTAAAGTGAAAAAAGCAGCCTGGGCTCAGGCAGAGAAACTAAATGGTATCAGGGAAGTAGGGGCGGCCACTAGTGGTAGGTTAGTATAACCTGCAAATGGAAAATTAGGTTGATAGGATAAAATCAGCCCATGTGACCATAAACAGGCTATATAGGGGAAAGCCGACTAAGGGTGGTGGTGGGGGCGGTGGGGAGCCGAATGCGGAGCGTTCAGCGGGGCGAGAACGGCTGCGCTGATGGCAGGAGGCAGGCAGGACCTCCCCAAGGTAAGGTGGGCTGTGGAGCTTCTGCTGCAGGCTGACCAGCAGGTCTTGTACAGCAATAGTAAAAAAGGCACCAGAATTTCCACCGGCGGATTCCTGATGGCTGGCTGATTTACCTGAGTGTGCGACTGGCTGTGGGGGAGGGCGGCAGGAGCCCTCGCGACCTCTGCTCCGGGGGTCTTGCTCTGAGGAGAGAGGAAGATAAAGAAAAACAGGGGATTAATATAGGAGGGGGATTGGGGGGTTAGGCAAGCAGACAAAAAAAAGGGGGGGGTTAAGTTTTGGTGGCTGGCAGCCCACGAGAGAGAGCTCAGCGCCAACGGAGGTTGCACAAGACCTGGAGACCTAGGAAATAGCTGTACAGCACTGGGGAATAAGTAGTCAGTCTGCAGACTTATTGCAGTTTTTCCCAGCCAGACACAACAAAATCGGAACAGTACAAAGAGAACATCTGGGCACCTAAAACATAACTGAGCTGTAGCATGCTTCCTAGAATAAATAATAAAAATCTTATTTTTTTTTTTAACTTAAAGGGCAGTACGACTTTAAGCCACACCACGCGGTTAGTGCAAGCACCAGCAAGGTCACAATATTAGTCCCAGATCCATGAACAAGGCTATCTCCATGGCTGCGCCGACGGCAGGAGGCAGGTAGGACCTCCCCAAGGTAAGGTGGGCTGTGGAGCTTCTGCTGCGGGCCGACTAGCAGGTCTTGTACAGCAACAGTAAAAAAGGCACCAGAATTTCCACCGGCGGATTCCTGATGGCCGGCTGATTTACCTGAGTGTGCGACTGGCTGTGGGGGAGGGCGGCAGGAGCCCTCGCGACCTCCGCTCCGGGGGTCTCGCTCTGAGTGTGCAACTGGCTGTGGGGAAGGGCGGCAGGAGCCCTTGCAACCTCCACTCCGGGGGTCTTACTCTGAGTGTGTGACTGGCTGTGAGGGAGGGCAGCAGGAGCCCTCGTGACCTCCACTCTGCGGGTCTCGCTCTGAGGAGAGAGCATGCCACGGGCTATAGCAATGCGGGTCACAGGTGTCAGACAGTCGCTGACTTTGTAAGAGAGTCCAAGCTTTGTACTGACTGCCTTACATGTGGAAGTAATGTGTGTTGAAAAACCTAGAGAGGCATCTAGAGTCAGCCCCAGATATTTAAATTTAGGGACTGTAATGAGGAGAGTTCCATCCAGGCATTTAACAGTAAGAGAGGTGTTATTCATTCTTAACCTTGGGTGGAGCCCAATAACATTGCTTGGGTCTTGGCAGTGTTCATGAGGAGTTTGTCTGAGTGAAGTCAGGATTGTGTGACATTAAAGTCAGCGGAAAGGAGATGGTTCAGCTCAGGAATGCTGCAAGAGCTAGTACAAAGAGCTAGATCATCAGCATAAAGAATAGGGGTACAGTAATTGAGACATTTACTAATAGAGTTTATGTAAATAGAAAAAGAGAAGGGACCCTAGTATAAATTAAAGCAACAAAAGTAGGGAAATGTGGCATATCACCTTTCTGGATGGATCTGAATAATTTCACCACCCTTGTTCATCAGATAGGGTCCCAAAAAGGCCATGTTGAAAAATTGGCGTAAAGATAATAAAAATGACAAAGTTATGAATAAAAGTTAAAAACCCATTGAAATACATTAAATCTGGCTTACCTTATTTTCTCATATCACAGTTGTGGTTCCAGCAGCAAGACATGTCTTTGACTGGAGAGTGGCTCTACATCACGGGATATGTTCTGGTGAGTGAGGATGGGTGGGGGTGGGATGGTGAGTGCTGAGTGGGGAGGGGGGTTCTGAGGGGCCAGATCACTGATGGACCATTTTCTTTTTTTTTTCTGGTTGCGCTAAGTAAAAAAAGAAAGATCAATGAGGGATGGTTTTCTTTATTTTAGGGGGACACAAGATGATACTTGGGATTGGGCACCCCAGTGTCAGGATTATCTTCAGCAGCACATGGGGGTAGGAACCCTGGTGCCACCATGTACATTAAGGGAAGGGGGAAGGTGACCTGGAGGGGAGGGGGACAAGAGAAGTGGTGCCAGGCATAGGAACTCTGGTCCACTTAGTACTGTAACAACAAAAAAAAAAAATTGGCAGGTGACCTGGAAGGGGGGGTGGGAGGAAGTGGTATTGGGGGTGGGCACCCCAGTCCACTTAAGAGATAGAAAGATAGACAGACAGACAGGCAGTAGTTAATGGGAGAAAGAGAGTGACAGATTACGGGCTTGGTAGCACACGGCTCCAACTGAAGTCGACAGCAAGACTTCAGCTGCAGCTTTACGATTCAAGAAAGTCCCGCTCACGGACTTCAGGTGACATCACCGATCTTGATGGATTAACCTGACGGGAGCTCAGAGAAAGTCATCAATTAAACATCTCCATTTACAAGCTAATCATCTACAGTTTTAGTGTCCCATGACAAGAGGTGACAGTTAAGGATAGAGGGCAATGAAAAAAAAATATATTTTTTTTTAAATAGCCCACTATTTTCCACCAAAGATTATTTTGCAACAGACTACAGCCACTCCACACTCTCCTCTAGCATGGTTTCCTCCCCTCTGGCCCCACCATGTGCCTTGGACTCCTTGGTCTTTAACATATTTTGGTTAAACTGCAAGGTTTTAGAGCTCAGGAGACTTCCTCACTACAAATGGTTCAATCAGAGGTGACCACCCTGCAAGCTGAAAACAAGGATATGAAAGGGACTCTCAATGACCTCTCTGACCAAATGGATGCCATCAGTGACTTGATTTTATACATGCACCACAGGCAAGTACAACTCAAGACCAAGTGCGGTAATTTGGAGGGGAGGATCCAGTGAAAGAATTTACAACCTTACGGGTTACTGGAGGGTGTGGAAGGCCAACACATTACTGAATTTATTAAAAAATTAAAAAAGCTTATTAAGGAGGCACAGAGCTTTTCTGCTGAGGAGTCTCTTCACATAAAAAGAATCCATAGAGCTCTTATCCCTAAGTCAGCACCAGATGCCTTCCCATGCTCAATTATTATGCGGTTCATAAGTTATCAAACCAAAAAAAGGGTGCTACTGGCACCTGTATGCATCCCCCCCATTCCCTTTGTTGCTCAGGGTTCTGATCAAACTCAGGCTCAGCTGGCTACAATGATTTTGATAGCCCCAGACTGGGCCAGACAGCCATGGTACTCACTACTGCTCTCTTTGTCAGTAGCCCAACCCATACACCTTCCTTAAGAGGCACAATCTCCTCACTTCCCCACAGGGGAGGATCCTGTGCCCAAACCTCAGATCTCTTAGATGCAGAGCATGGTTCTTTAAGACCTAGAATATGCTGACCTACACCTCTCTGAAGGTGTACTTAGGGTTCTCAGGGGCTCCAGGAAGCCCTCACCCAAGAAAACCTATGTGTCAAAGTGGAAGAGGTTTTCTATTTGGTGTAATACTAACAGCATAGCACCTTCCCAGGCAGGGTTGCCAGTCCTACTGAACTATGTCATCCACCTACATCCACTGGGCCTACAGCCCACTACCCCTAAGGTCCACCTGGCATCAGTTTCCACCTATCTCTCGGGAGGCAAGTGTGTTTCTCTAGCTGCTAATCTTATTTTCAAAAAGTTCTTCAAAGGGTTAGCCAACTTTCACCTTCCCCATAGGGAACCACTGCCTTCTTGGGACCCTAATGTCTGTATTGCCAAGCTCATGGAACCTCCATTTGAGCCCATGGGCAGAGCACACTTGAAGTTTGTCACTTGGAAAGCCATATTCCTAGTGGCTATCATCTCAGTCAGATGGATAAGTGAGCTACAAGCCCTGTGTATAGTGCAAAATTTTATCTCCTACCACAGGGACAAAGTGGTACTCAAGACTCTCAAGACTAACAGGAAATTTCTTCCAAAAGTAGTCTCAGACTTCCATCTGAATCAATCACATTGCCAGTTTTCTTCACTGAACACTGTAGTTCAGGACAGCACAGGCTGCATATCCTGATGTCAAGAGGGCTCTGAGCTACTGTCATGATCACATCAAGGCTCACAGACAGGATAGGACAGACAGCAGCTGTTCATGACATATGGTGATGTGGGAAAGGGAAGGCCAGCTTCTAAAAGGAATATTTCTTGCTGGATAGTGGCATGTATCCAGTTCTGCTACAGTAAAGCTGGTAGGGAGCCTCCAGTAGGCCTGAGGGCACACTCCACAAGAGGCACAGCTGCTACAATAGCAGCTGCCAGGGACATCCCCCTATTGGAGATCTGTAAAGCAGCTACATGGAGATCAGTACACACTTTTACAAAGCGCTACAGTCTGAACACTCAATCCAAAAGTGAGTGCTGCAGAGTCTATTTCCAAAGTGAGGTTCTGTGCCCACCTCCAAAGGTACTGCTTCATAGTCTGCTAAAGTTAATCATATTGAAGAATTCCTGGGGTTAGAAGAAAAAATTACTCACCTCAGTAATCTTGTTTCTTCTATGGTTTTCTTTAATATGATTAACTCTCCCACCCTACCTCCCTTTCCAGAACCAGTTGCCCTCTGCATCACAGATGGTTTTTCTTACTGTTAGGATGGTCATACCCTGGTTATCTTAAGTTTAAGACCAGATGGCTCACTGTTTTCCTCTAGTTAGTCCTATCTCCCTATTTGACATTACCAGGGGACAAGTTAAAGGGGATTTGTTACTGAATTATTAAAATTGTTAGAATAGCTTAGTTGAGGGGTCTTACCCAGCAGGCTCCAATAAATCTGAGCTTTATAGAATGCAGCAATTAATAAAGGCAGCAGTTTGAATGGTGGCAGGAGCCATTAGATGTTCCATCATTTGTGTACGTTCCATTTCTCTCTGAGGCAGTTCAACACAGGAGGTTAACTGCTATAGTTAATCATATTGAAGAATTCCTGGGGTTAGAAAATGGTCCCTTGATTTTTTTTTTACAACCTGTAAAAAAAAACAGTCTCCCTAATCCGACCCCCCCACCCAGACCTCCCACTGAGCACCCACCACCCTGACACTCCCCCCCCACAAACACACACCCTCACTCACATGAACAAGTCCCAGGGTGAAGATCCACTCTCCCATGAAATACATGTTTTGTAGCTGGAAATGCCGACTGCTATACAAGTAAGGTAAGCAGTGTTCAATGTATTTCAATTAGGTTTTCAACTTTGGTCTATAATTATGCCATTTTGCACTTTTTTTTTGTTTGTTTGGCTTTTTTTACACCAAATTTTCAACATGGCCTTTTTTGAGAGCCCACCTAATGAACAATGTCAGTGGCATTATTCAAATCCAGCTTGAAAGGTGATTTCACGATCGAATGGTGAAATCACCTTTCAGTCAGGATTTGAACATTTTCACCGCCATAGTTCATGAGGTGGGATCATAAGAAGGGTATGTTGAAAATTTTGAGTCAAAATATGTTAAAATGGCAAAGTTATGCGTATCCATTGACATTTACCTACAATCCCTCGTAACTTTCATAATTTTAAATATTTTTGCCCCAAATTTTCAACATAGCCATTTCTTTACACCACTTCAAGAATGTGACCGCTGTAATTTTTCAAATCTTTGCCAAAATGTGTTTTCACCTCTCTGGCGTGGAATGACATTGCATTGGCATGGAATGACGTTTTGGTGGAGATTTTAACATTTTTAGTACCGGGTTCATAAGGTGGGGCAATAAGAAGGCTATGCTGACAGTTTGGTTGCTGTTGTACTACAAATGGGTCCTACACTTCCACATCAATATACATATACACATTTATGGAGGGAGAGCCCTGCACTCCCACAGGCAAAGAAGGATGTGATTACACTCTCTGAAAAAGTATGGATGGATGGGAGCACAGGACCCGGAGAGACAACCTCAAGGAAGACTGCACACCTAATTTGTTGTAGGCATGGGGTTTTAGGGTTGGAAACACTAAAGCCACATTTCCCTACTTTTGTCTGACCCCTAAATGTTGATTTAACACAGCTTTTTTTTTTGCAAAGAATATACATATATTATAGTGGCACAGTAGTGCCACTATAGTTAGGGTTGAGTACCCCTTTTAAGGTTAAATCTGAAATTTGGCAGCTTAATAACTTTGCCACCATACCACAGATTTGCCTGAAATTTGGCATGCACAGTCTGGTATCATAGATCTCTGGAACTGCCAAGTTTCGTTACGGTCAGAAGTACAGTTGCAAAGCTACAGAGCGCTGAAAACGCACAAATTACACATTTTTGCGCATTCTTTGCTCATGCCTACAGGTTGCACGGTTTGTGCAACCAGTCTGAAACCTTCAGGGAACATGCAGCCAAGGTCCCCGATGTGCCTTTTGAAGATTTTGTGAAAAAATATTAAACGGTTCAAAAGTTATTCAAAAAACTATTTTCCCATTATAGTCAATGGGAAAAGCTAACAAAATATGAGAAAGTGTCGCAAATGCAGTTTTTAGTGTCGCAAATTACCCTTGTAGTGTCGCAAATGAGCCATCTTGTTTTCAGCTGGTGGTCACAGAAATGCTTGGCATTTAAATTTGGGACCCTCTAGGGACACAATTCTTGTTGTGTTCAACTAGTCGAGCCCTGAGGATGCTAGCCATGTCTTTTTGGGGGGATAAAACACCCCAGAAATATGTTTTTTAAATTTTTGTAAAAGTAGAATATATATGACACTTTCGTGATTTCATTTGCGAAAGTGTCGTGATTTGCGAAAGTACTTTGCAACACTATGGCCAAAACAATAGGGAATCTTTGCCACCCTGCTTCAAAAGAACAGTTTGGTCTTTTGGGCTGAAATTTGGAGGAAAGAAAGCCAAGATCCCACATATGTGCCTTTTGGTGGTTTGGTGAAAAAATATTAGAGGGCTGCAAAGGTATGGCACTCTGAAGCTGACAATTTTTCAATTTTTCTCATAGGCTAACATTACGGCGTGCTGCGCCTTTCGGGGTCCGGATCTCGAAAAAGGTTCGAGATACGGGTTTTTTGTCGGAAGACTGCTTAGTCCCCCACTAGGAGTTAAGTGCAAAACTAGCCTGGAAAGTCATAAATAATATGAGATTTAAAAAAATTTTCTACATTGTACGGTTCCTGAGATACAAAGAAATTAGTATTCCAAGTGCTGATTTTCTGCTCCGAGGGCCATTATTATGCATACATTCTTTGTATTCACTGTGCTCTCATTGCAGATTTTGTTGGAACAGCAGATCTGGTTTGCATTACTAAGACCTGGTTAGATGGGAGTGCTGCCCCAATTTTAGAGGCAGCTATTCCTTCCGGGTACTCGGTTATACATCGCCCGAGATTGGATTGTGGGGGTGGGGGGGTTGCGGCCTGTTTCAAGACCGAATTGGGCCTAACTGGGGTATCAGTTGAGGAGGCCACATCATTTGAGTGTACTGTGGTAACTGGTGTGGGGCGCAGGATAGCGCTCATTTACCGTCCACCAGGTGATGAGAAGCTGTTCCTGCAGGAAGTAACAGACTTCGCCGCCAACATGGCATAGGAGTCTCCCAGACTGATGGTTCTGGGTGACGTCAATGCTTGGGTCAACGACGAATCCTCGCTTTTTGGACAACACTTCCTCCAGGTGATGACATCACTGGGCTTCACACAGGTTGTTTCCTCAGCTACTCACAATGGTGGTCACTCTCTTGATTTGGTCTTCCTCCTGGAGATAGAGGCCTCCGACTTGGTGGTGGAACCTGTTGGTTGGTCAGATCATTACACCATTAGGTAAAATTTTTCTGCCCCTCTGGGTAGGTCGGCCCCTGTGGAGATGGTCAGTTATCACCCTTTGCGGGATGTAGTCCCTTAAGACCTGGCGGCGGTGATTGACCTCTCTGTGTTTGGTGAGATCCGCACAGATTCTGAGCTGTTAATCATGACCTATAACAGGGCCATTTCCTCAGCTCTTGATCTGATTGCTCCTGTCCATGTTCACCCCCTTCCGCTTCACCCCTGGGCCCCATGGTTTGATGGGTCTCTGAGGGAGTTCCGGAGGTTGGGGCATAGGTTAGAGTGTCATTGGTGGAGGTCTACCTTGGATGCTGACCACCTTATTTTGTTAGAGCATTATAAACTCTATCAGAGATTTCTCATAAGAAGACAGAATTCCTGTCCAGGGAAATCGCTGTTGCACGGAACTGACCAGCTCAACTCTTCCGAACTGTGGACAGGTTGTGCAACCCAGCCTGTCTGCAGTTCCGTCAAGCTTTTTCACAAACAGAGTGTGATGAGATCGCTCGATTCTTTGTGAATAAGGTGGCCGACATCAGGCAGGAGTTCCATCAGCCTCGCTCTATGGGGGCTGCTGTTGGTCGGTGCTTAGTCACAGGGCCCGGAGTTTCCTGGAGTACTTTTGATCTGTCAGAGTTCATTGATATTATGAGGATTGTCCAGGGGATGCGTCCCACATGCTGCAGTTTAGATCCGGGCCCTACTTCCCTGATTTTGGGTTGTAGTGATATCATCGGCCCAGTCTTAGCTTGGATTGTCCGGTGCTCTATGGAATCAGGTGAGTTCCCTAGCTCCCTGAAGGAGGCGGTGGTGGCACCCCTCCTGAAGAAAGCTTCTTTGGACCCGGAGAATTTAGCAAACTATAGACCTATCTCTAACCTTCCTTTCATGGGAAAGGTTATTGAGAAAGTTGTGGCAGCTCAACTGGAGAACCATTTAACCATCCATAATTTATACGAACCTCTCCAATTGGGTTTTCGTAAGAGGCATAGTACTGAGACTGCTCTGGTTCGGGTGCTCAATGATCTCCTGATAGCGAGAGATCAGAGAAACCGTTCCATCTTGGTACTCCTTGATTTGTCTTCAGTTTTTGACACTGTGGATCATGGGGTTCTGCTCGAATGCCTGAAGTCCATCTGTGAGCTGTTGGGGACAGTACTCAGATGGTTTTCATCTTTCCTCACCGGTAGAACTCAGAGTTGTCTTGGGAATATTTTCTTCCTAGTCTTTCTCTCTGCCTTGTGGGGTACCTCAGGGCTCGGTGCTGTCTCCCATGTTATTTGCAGTGTACATGCTGCCCCTCAGAGACTTTGTAAGACGGTATGGACTGAGGTGTCACTGTTATGCTGATGATACCCAGCTCTATCTGTCTTTTGCCCCTGATCAGGTTAGTGCTGTCTCGGTATTGAACTGCTGCCTCATGGGAATCCAAGATTGGATGAGTTCTAGTGGTTTAAAGTTGAACGCAGGAAAGACTGAGGTTTTGGTGGTGGACCCGGGTTGCAGGACAGAGGGTTGAGGACTGGTCTCCCATCTGGTTTAGTCCGGGGGGGGCTCAGATCCTTACCTCTGAGCGGGTGCTTGGCTTGGGAGTGATGCTTGATGATGGGTTGACCCTTCATCATCAGGTGTTGGCAGTCGTCAAGCTGGCCTTTTACCATCTTAGGAACATCACTAGGATCAAGCATCTTGTTCCATCCAGTGACCTGCCTGTTTTGGTCCGTGCCTTTGTGACCTCGCACCTTGACTACTGTAACTCCCTCTACCTAGGGCTTCCTGGGGTTGATATCCACCGCCTGCAGCTAGTGCAGAACGCTTCTGCACATTTATTGACTGGGGTATCTAGGAGACCTCACATTACCCCAGTGCTGCACGATCTGCACTGGCTGCCAGTTCAATGGCGGATCACCTTTAAGGTAGGTTTTTTAACTTACAAAGCCCTACATGGACATGGTCCTGACTACTTGAAAGAGCTCCTGGTTACCTACATCCTTTTGCGACAGCTCCACTCGGCTGATGAGGGGGTTGCTGGAGATTCCGAGGGTTAGTCTAAAGTCATCTGGGGCCCGCACCTTTGGGTTTGTTGCCCCTATCCCCTGGAATTCTCTGCCCTGTCAGCTATGGGAGTGCAGGACAGTGGGGTGCAGGCATTGAAGACCTTTTTATGGGGTAAAGCCTATCCTGAATTTCTCTGATCTTATTGGTATTTATTGTATTTTCTAAATTTTACTTATTTGTGCAGCTCCTTGATATTCGAAAGGCGCTATATTAAATAAAGTTTATTATTATTATTATTAATTTGAATGCACCTTTTTGGGAAAAAAAGGGTGTGTGTTTGCGTTACTTTTACCGTTAGCATTTCCGCTTGCATTTCCATTACCATTTGCGTTAGCGCTTCCTTTATTTCACCGTGTGCGTTACCCTTTGCGTTTGTGTTACTGTTACTGTTTCCATTTCATTACCATTGTTGTTTGCGTTTACTTTTGCGTCACCATGTACATTACCCTTTGCATTTGCTTTTGCACTTGTGTTTGCATTACTGTTACTATTTGCGTTTATGTAACTGTTTGTGTTAGTGTTTCCGTTTACGTTACCGTGTGCGTTACCCTTTGCGTTTGTGTTTGAGTTACTGTTACCATTTGCATTTCCGTTACTGTTTTTGTTTGCATTTACTTTTGCTTCACCATGTGCATTACCATTTGCGTCTGCGTACCCGCTTGCATTTGTCTTTACGTTTGCATTTGTGTTTCCTTTGACATCATCGTTGGTGTTACCATAAGCGTTTGCATTTCCAATTGCGTTACCGTGACCGTATGCGTTACCATTTGCATTTGCATACACACTTGTGTTTGTGTTTACGTTTGCGTTAGTGTTTCCTTTGGTGTCATCATTGGTGTTACTGTAACCGTTTGCATTTCCAATTGCATTACCATTACCATTTGCGTGTTCGTTACCATTTGCATTTGTGTTTCCATTGGCCTTAGCGTTTGCTTTTTCAGTAGCGTTTCCATTGTCGAATGAGTTACTGTTTCCTTCTGCATCACCATTGCCATTACCTTTTGCGTTTCTGTTTGTGTTACCGTTTGCCTTTTCGTTACCGTTTTCATTACCATTTGCGTTTCCGTTGCCATTAGCATTATCGTTTTTGTTACTGTTTGCGTTTCTGCTGCCGTTAGCGTTTGCATTACCGTTTGCGTTACCATATCTGTTTTCATTTACGTTTGCGCTTGCGTTTCTCTTACTGTTTGCGTTATTTCTGTTTGCGTCACCATGTGTGTTACCATTTGTGCTTGCATTTGTGTTACCGTTAGTGTTACTATTTTCTTTTAGCTCACTGTTTCCATCACCATTTGCGTTAATGTTACCGCTTGTGTTTTTGCATTTGCGTAGTGCAGTGCAAAGCATTGTTTTTGCTATTTTTCTACACTGTCTTCCATGACGCATAGTGCAGCCAGTGTGTGGTCGATTGGTCTGAACCTTGGCACATAGAAAGACCTTTGTTCAAGGAACATGCCAGTTTTTGTTTGGTGAACAAAAGTTGTTCTGTTCCAGAGTTATTGCCATTTGAAGTTGGTCTGCTTTGCAGTTACTGATTTTTTGACTGCTAGGTCTGCCATTTAAGTGCATTTTCTGCTGCGATTTCTGCCATTTTGTGGTGGAAGACTTCTTAGAGGTTCAGAAATGTCAAAATTGAATGTCTCTGGAATGGTTTGTTCTTTTTACATGAAATTTGGCTGGTGTTGAGTGGATGTCCTGGAGATGTGACTTATGTTGTTTACATGATTGAAAAATAATTCTCTGTGAAGATACTGTGTGACACAGTTAACATTTGGCGCATAGCATTCTGCGTGGTGCTACTGGCTTGAAATTTATAGTGTAGGTAGCTCTAGTGGTACGGAGGTGCCTTGCAGTGGTTTGGTATGTAAAACATTAACAGATGTGGAATTATGCCACTCCGACGAATGAAAATGTGGTTCATTATGCTTCAATAACTTCTGAATCGTGTGTCCGATTTGCCTGGCATTTGGAAAGTGCAAAGATTAATAATACATCTTTGAATGTGACAATTTTTGGGTCACTGGGACTTATGGTTGCTGAATTGTGCATGTTACGTTGTTTGCTCATGGCGCTGTGTGACCGTTGAATGGATGTAAACACAATTCTGGACACACATTCCATTCACTATTTATAGTGCACATTCTCAAAAAGAAGGGAAAGTCATGGCAAAAAATCTATTTAATGCATCAGTTAGGGTTGGTCCACAGACAAAAGCAAGGAAATTCGGTGTTAGGGTTGCCACCCCTGCACCCTCCGCGCCGCCCCACCAACAAGCATCGGGGTGTGCGTTGGGGTCATCAGTCTAATTCTCACCCCATTCTCCTATACTGTACCTTCAGCTTATTAACACATGGAATGGGGTGAGATAGGGACGACCTCCGCGCACCTCCGATGCTTGTCGATGAAGGTGGGTGTGGGCGCTGCAAACAGTACAACAACCCTAATACCGAATTTCCTTGCTTTTGTCACTGTGGAATAACCCTAACTGATGCATTAAACTGAGTTTTTTGCCATGAATTTCCCTTCTTTTTGAGAATGTGCACTGTAAATAGTGAATCTAGCAGGATAACTAAACAGCCTGCAGAGATGGGACAGTAACAGAACTGGAACTAGTATTTAAAAATCAGCTTGCAAAAGAGCAACATGACTTACAGGGTCAGCGCAGTTCTCCTTTAACTCTTCAAACAGAAAAAAATATCAGCAAGTATAAATAATAAAGCTAGTGTTTTTTCTAGAAAGATGGGGAGTCCTAGATCACATACGAATAGAAAAAGATGTTACCTCTTAAATAATATCCTACTGTATCCTGAATACCTTCCCTACAAAATATGTTTTACTTTATCGACATTTATATTGCATGACATTAAATATGTATACTACTTAGAGGCTATGCAAGTATCCGTCCATCCATCCATCTCTCTAGCTATCTAATTTGTATTGTTTATGTAATGTAAGTTTTATGTATTAAGTATTTGTTTTTGTCTACAACATAACTCGATAAAAACACTTTAAGCAAAAAAAAAGCTATAGGTGTATTAACAACAATATCAATACCACTACCAATGAGATCATATATGCTGAATGGTACGGTCCTAAGCTTAATTCTCTACACCTAGGGAGAATACCAACAAGTTTACAGAACAAAAATACCTTATTTCATGAACGATGGGGGACATTACATGATTTACTAATAGGAAGAAAACATTAGTACAGCAGTGATATATAGTGCTCAGAAAAAACTTCCTTTCGTTAACTAATTGTATATTGTCATAAGCCTTACTATGCAATATGTAGTATACATTCTTCATTGTTAATGTACATATGTAACTTCAGAGTTAGATGATCTGATTATACTAAACCCTTGTCTTGTTTGTATAATGTATGACTTATTTTATGTTTGCTTTTTACAAAATTTCAATAAAAACATTATGAGTAAAACAATACATTGATTGCTGTATTGCTTTTAATAGTAATAAAAGAACCTACACTTTGGTGGCTATAGGGCTATGGATAAAGGAAATGGTGTGTTAGAACCTAATTAATTCCTCATCAATCATAGCAAATGTGGTGCACGCTCATGCAAACCTGCTATACTAATACATGTGTAAAGTACTGTGTATATGACTCTACAAACCCAATTATTTGTATTGTATTTCATACAAAAGGAATAAAGTTTAAAACAAGCTAAGCTATAGCTGTATCAGAGAGCCCCAAGTCAGGGTGCACATTACCCATGTTGTAAATAATTTCCCATCAACAATTTTGGCGCTAACAGAAGAATAAATTATCAAAAGTCTAGAAGAATTTCATCTTTTCTGTGTTTAAGAATAAAACACTTTGCACAGATCACAGTTTAGCTAACTGTGATCTGGGCCCAAACACATGTGACTATCTGACTTGGGCAAATAGTGGCCACACTTGTGGCACTTTTTGAAACCTGTGGGCCCAGTTTTCTTTTTTGGCTTTGTTATAATTCTCATGCAGACAAGCTGACCCTACAGTGTAGCAATAGTTCCACCACTCACTACACACTGGCAACCTAGGTTTAGGAATGGACTCTAATCATTCAGGGGCTGACTGTGGGAGGCAGGGGGGATTGAGTGCCCTTTGGACAGATCTCACTCAGGGAGGGGTGGGGGTTAGTGTGTCCCACTGGCAGGCTGCCACCTGGAGGACTCCGGATGGCATTACAGCAGGACCACACGCAGGAAAGGGTTTCCACAACCAGATGCCGGGGCCATATCCACAGAGGTGGAGCACACATATCGCTTCATTATATGCATGTGGCCTCAAGTGGAGAAAGAAACACCTGACCATGGCTGGAAGATGGTCCGGTCCCCTCCCCTGTATGTCCCACACTGGCAACTGGGTACCTGTAACTGGTCCTGTGGCCGTGCACACCTAGGATTCAGGTAAGACTTGAGGTGTCAGATGATGTGGTGGGATCAATCCAGATGGGGGAAGGTTGGTCGATAAGGAGCTAAAGAAAGGAGTGAGAAATAAAAATCTGACTCAGACATAAGACCAGAAACTTACACCACAGCAAAATCATTGACCTCAGTTATTAAGACATTTTTTAATGTTGACCTGTCATTGTGAACTGTTTTAATAATTCAACAACAGTTGTGTGAACTGAAAAACAGCCTGAAGTGCTGTTAAAAAAAAAAAAAGGAGGAAGAAGCATTTTTTAATGTATTTTATCAAAAAAAGAACAATTAAAATGAAACTGCTAGGCTGTTAAACTAGAACTCTGTCACATTCATTGTGAGCAGGGTGTACTTTAATGATTTGGGTAATGGTTCTCAGAACTAATAGCATACCATAAAAAGATGAAAAAAAAAAAAGACTTTTTGCACTAAAGACAGCAGGAAATGAAAATTACGTACTAACCATAATTCTTGATCTTCCAGAATATTTTCACCATTCATTACCAGTGGGTCTGTACTGGAGGCAGTAGGACCCTGTGTGAGCAACTTCAAGAGCTTTCAGCTAGGGGGGGCCGACCTTGGTGCTGGTGCCACCCATGAGTCTGATGTATGAAGTGGCACTTGTGGACTGGCCAGTAACAAATGTTGGCCCCCTGATTATCTCAGTTCTGTTCCCTAGGAAAAAAAGAAAGCAGGAGGAAAAAAGGGAGATGGGGCAATACTGCCCAAGGGATAGAACAAACGATATAGGATATAAAAGGAGCAAAATAATTAAAATCCAGCTACCAGAAGAAAGAAGAAGAGAGGACATGAGGGAGGGTCTAGGTAGCAGAATGAGATGGTGATCAGGACAATCTGGGCAGGATGGAGAGGAAGCTCTCCCTGAAGAGGAAGGAATAATGGGGGTCTGCATGCTCCCAGCAGTCTAGCAGTGTCTCCAGGAGAGGACCCCCCAGAAACAGAGGTGGAAAGGGTTCCTAGGGATGTAGAGGAACCCAGGCTTAGTTCCACACAAGGCAAGTGAGCTGACAGGAAGGAGAAGATCCTCGCTAAGTGAGGCTCAAAGGAAGAACTTTTAGAAAGTGGAAGGAGGTTGCTTCTTCTTCTCCTTTTTTCCTTTTTCGTTAAATGACAAAAAATTTCTCTCCTATTCCAAGACATTTATCTAAGGGGAATGGAGAAGGAAGATACCGGACCCAAAACAACTGGAAAGGCTACATGCAGAGTCCTGTCGGAGGGGAAATGGGGAAAAAAAGGGGAAAATGTTGCTAGGATAAGGACTTACAGGTGACTCCTCTTCCATCTGTTGAAGACTTCCCCTTATCTTTTTTTGTTTAATGAAAACAAGGGGGTATAGGAAAACCCTTCTGGCAAAGAACAAAACTTCTGTAGATGCATTTCTCAAAAAAAAAAAAGAAAAGAAAAGAAAAGAAGAAAATAAAAAAAAGCTATCCAGGCTATCCTAGAAGGGAAAGTAAAATCCCCAAATTTGTTTTAATCTTTTTTTTTCAGTTTTGTCCCTTTTTTAATTTTGAGGAAACCCATAGGCCGTGTGTGTGTGTGTGTGCGTGTGTGTGAATGTGTATATATTTATGCAACAGGTGTCAGGATAAATTCTGCTGCATAAAGGCATTTATTTAAGACACTGTACAGATAAATGACCATGATGTAATCACTATGAGAATAACTTGAAGTTATTCCCATAGTGATTACGTCACACCCCATTTATCTGTACAGTGATTACATCATACCTTACAACTACCGAACTACTTCAACCAGCACCACAATCACACAACACCCTAGATTATACACCTGTATAGCACACTTAACACAAATCAAGCACCATCCCAAGCACCAAAACCTCGTGCACACTCAAACGTCAGCTCAAGCTCTCACAGAAACCACCCTTCTCCATACAAACGGCAAAC
Source organism: Neoceratodus forsteri (assembly GCA_016271365.2). Classification (NCBI taxonomy): domain Eukaryota; kingdom Metazoa; phylum Chordata; order Ceratodontiformes; family Ceratodontidae; genus Neoceratodus; species Neoceratodus forsteri. The sequence goes on along the minus strand of CM057452.1, from coordinate 1,590,851,105 downwards.
GCAAACTAAGGCAATATACCTCAGGTCCTAAACCTCACGACCGGAAAAAATGGAAAACACTAAAGAAAACACTACAAACTTCAACATAGAGATGGAACAAATAATGACACAGCTGGAGAATGACCTTGAACCACTGGAAGACCCAGCCAGAACAGAAAAACAACAACTAGCAACCTCTGAAGTATCAGTACCATCAGGACAACATGAAAAACCTCAACCCTCCACAAGCGGTACTGGAAACTCGGCAATTACCAATGCTGACCTAATAGACCAAGACAACATAGACCTATACATTGAAAAAGTCCGGATAATTAATACAGCCAAAAAAAAACAAGTAGACACTAAAATGTTCAATAGCTACCTCACCAAAAACTTCTGTGAACAACGCCACATTCAGGACATTCCTCCAGCACAGTTAAACAGCTACTTCTGCCACTATTTTATAAACTGCTTAAGAAAAGATGGCACAGACTATGAACCCCTCACCCTCAGGGCAACGTTTCAAAGTGTCGAACGCTTCTTAAAAACAAAAGGCTACACGGAGTCTCTCTCCACATCCCCGGCATTTGAAAAGGCAAGGCAAGTACTCCTGTCTAAAATCTAAAAAGGCAAGGGGTCCAAACCAAAAGCTGCAGATGAGCTCACAGACTCTGTGATACAAAAACTATACAATGAGCAGTTGCTAGGACCTTACAACCCTGAGTCTCTTAGCCAGCATGTACTTCGGCCTTCAGGGAAACAGAGAGATGAGAAACCTCAAATGGGGAGGCATAGTCCTCAAAACTGATTAAAATGGCCAAAGATACATTCAGCTCGACCAGGAAAGACAAACTAAGACCTGCACTGGAGCCAATCCTAAAGACTGCCGCAAAATCAAACCTAAAGCCTACCAGCTCACCAATAACCCTCACAAATGCCCAGTGCAGAACTACATTGTCTATCAACACAAAATACCTCCTCAATGCCTCTCTGAAGACTCCCCATTCTTCCTCGCAACTAACTTCCATGCTAAAGAAGGGCCACCTAATGCCTGGTACAAGAACCAACCAGTAGGAATCCACAAACTGGCATATATCGTCAAAACTATGATCACAAAATCAACTATCAACAATGACAAAAGACTAACAAACCATTCGATACGAAAGCACCTTATTCAGAAACTCACAGACAGTGGCATACCTCCAACAGACATTGTACAGATGTCTGGCCACATGCAACTGCAAAGCTTGAATGACTACTTCAAAATAAATGAAGAAAAACAGAAAAATATTTCTAACATACTCAGCAGTGCACCCAACAACCCACAACTTACTACTTCAACTTCACAGTTACATCCTACTCCTGCTTCAGCCCCACAACCACCACAACAATACCAGAGAACTACTCAGACATTCTAGGAACTTGCTTCTACAGCCATCAATACAAGTGAAGACCATTAACTTTACAATTATACTAGGTAAGATACCACAATACCACACTGCACCCCCTCCCCAAACTTGATCTAACAATAAAAATTTATTTTTCCCGCAGGAAATAAATACGACTCCTACACTAAGAAAAGGCCATGAGTACTGCACTCTGACAGCAACTCAGAGTAATACATAAAGGCAATACTACACTCCACCTAAAGACAAAAAAGGCCACCAAATGCATGAAGACATAAGTTACAAAGCCCAAAAATGTTGAAGATTGATTCCGGTGTGAACTACTGCAAAACTTCGAGACACCTCTCAAAGCCCAGCACAGCAAACAGTGATCCTAGAACTCATCCACAGTGAAGATTGATTCTACCACTTACTAAAAGAACTGTTAAATGAACTTTGCTTCTACCACTTTAGCTTACTAAATATTCACTGTTCCTGCACAAACATCGATGTTACAGCTCTTCCACAGCACAAATTTATTCCACCACTGTAACTACACTGTTCCTAACACTGTTAAATATGCATTCTACAACTGTTATTCAATAAAGATTTACTGTTCCATAATGTAAGCACTACAATAAATAATAAAATAAATGTTTCAACCACTACTTCTCTAACATCCTCCCCCCTCCAATCTCTACCACCCTCCTCCCTTCCACTACATTATCTCACTACAGTTGCCTATCAATAAAAGCAACCTTTCTCCCACCACCCATACCCCATCCCATTACCCCATATCTCTAAAAAGTGCACCTTTAATACTTTAAAATTCATATATTCTGCACTTGTAATCAAACTGTTAACCATTACCTTTTCCTCCAAAATGCCTTGTACTTCTACTGTGTCACAACACCTATTTTGCTCCAAGCAGCAGAAATAAAATATTAAAAGACTGACTTACCTTCATTTTCCATGTCTCAGAACCTCCACAAAACAAGTAAACGAAAACCCAAACACCCCCCCCAAAAAAAAAAAAACATCTCCAGTAACCCTTCCCTTTGTAATCCGCCAAGAAATGGACTCTTCATGTCCTACTCCACAAGAACAAAGGCCAATAATCCAACCTCTGTAAAGAAATCCAAAATAAATAAAAAGATCCCACAATCGAAATGATGACACTATGAAAAAAAAAAATCCAAACTCCACGATGAACCACACAAAAACTCCACAAAGCTCTTCCATCCTCGAAGCACTCCTCCTCGGTGAGCGACCACTCCAACCCACGTACTCCTCCAAGCAAAGCCCGCTGCTTCACGCCACTCCCTGCAGCTCCAACACGAGGGATCCCACTCAAAGCCACCAACTGAACTGCGCCACAGCCTAATGCCATGCTCTTCATCCAATAAATACACTCGGTCCTAAACAGCCACCCCCCCAACCAATCACAATACACGCACCCTTGTCACTCAAACACCTACTAAAGCCACACCCTCCACCCATCGGAATACACAAACACCCAGGAAAACCACGCCCCACCAATCACAAAACATACTATCTTTCCATTCAAACTCCACACGACCCACGCCCACCTCCTCCATGAAACCAATCACAAACCACACACCACAGCTTATCCACCAATCAGAAGCCACATATCTCCCATTCAACCTTCCCATTCACGAACAGACTCCCAACCAATCCCCAGTCATAAATTAATGGCAAACTACCATGCAACAATACAGCCCTCGAAAAAAGTCCTCAAAATACATTATTCAGTACCACAGCAACACAAAAATGCACACAAAAAAATGCCTGTTGCATAACTTTAATATAAGGGGGGCACCTGGTGGGTAATGAAGTTATTTGTTTAGTACCCCGTGACCTCTCATAAACCTCACTCATGGCTTCACCACTCGTGAGGCTACTCGAGGTCCGGCTACTGTACAAATAACTTCATTACCCACCAGGTACCCCCTGCATATCATATATATTATGGTAGTATGGTAGTGCTACCATAGTTAGGGTTGAGGAGCCATTTACATGTTAAACCTAAAATTTTGCACCTTAATAACTTTGTAACCGTTCAATGGATTTGCCTGAAATTTGGAATAAATGATCAAGAACCACATACTTGGGATCTGCCAACTTTCGTACTGTTTGGATATATGGCTGTAGAGTTATTAAGCGTGATCTGCGCGCACGTTTACGCTTTTTTTTAATTCTTTGCTCATCCCTACAGGTCGCACGGTTTGCGCAACTGGTCCAAAAACTTCAGGGAACATGTGGCCGGGATCCCCAATGTGTCTTTTGAAGATTTCGTGAAAAAATATTAAATGGTTCAAAAGTTATTCAAAAAACAATTTCCCACTATAAGTCAATGAGAAAAGTTGACAAAAAGTTCGATGGTGTTGCAAATGCACTTTTTAGTGTCGCAAATGGCCCTAGTAGTGTTGCAAATCCGCCATTTTGTTTTCAGTTGGTGATCAGAAAAATGCTTGGCATTTAAATTTGGGACCCTCTAGCAACACAATTCTTTTTGTGTTTACCTAGTCGGACCTTGAGTATGCTAGGCTTGTCTTTATTTTGAGGTTAAAAATATGTTTTTCCAATTTCTGGAAAAAGTAGTGTTGCAAAGTAGTGTCGCACTCATGAAAGTGTCGCAAATTTTTGCTAAAGCTTTCGCAAATCATGACACTACTTTGCGACACTATGTCCAAAATAACAGGAATTCTTTGCCACCCTGCTGCAAATGAACGGTTTGGTCTTTTGGGCTGAAATTTGGAGGGAAGGTGGCCAACATCTCTCAGATGTGTCTTTTGTGGGTTGGTGACAAAATATTGCATGGATGCAAAGTTACAGTACTCCGAAGTTGACACTTTTCCCCATAGACTAACATTGTGGCATCCGCTGCATGACAGGAATTCTTTGCCACCCTGCTGCAAAAATAATGGTTTGGTGCACGTTGGGGTCATCGGTCCTAACTCTCACCCCATTCTCCTATTCCTCAGCTTCTTTCCACATGTGATGGGGTGAGAGTTAGCAGATGACCCCACCCAGCACCTCGATGCCGGGTTAAAATGAGGTGCAAGGGGGTTTCAACCTAACATCGAATTTCCTCACTTTTGTTGCTGTGGAACAACTCTAACTGATGCATTAAACAGAGTTTTTTGCCTCTAATATATATTATATATATTTATGCAATGGCGGTAAGGATAAAAAGTGGCAAATAGCAGTATTTCTGGTGGGTCAGACCTACAGTGAGAATATCGCATTTATCCTCATTGTAGGTCATTTATCCTCACTGTAGGTAATAACCAGGTACTATAGCACAACTGCTCACAAAGGCTTTGATTGGTGGGAGCTGGCAGCATGAGCAGCACAATTAGAATGCACCTGCTCACTTGCATTCCAGCTCCCACTGGCAGTTTCATTTCTCTCCAGCACCACACAGAACAGTTTCATTTTCTCCCCTGTTCTTTCACTGTAACTTATAAAAAAAAAATCAACTTTCAGCATCACACAATGTTAATTACCATTTCTCCTAAAGGTCCAAAATACCAGACAAAAGACACTGAATTATTTTCATAGTCTCCCCCACCCCACATTCTTTCACTTGAAATATTAAAAATAACAACTTTCAGCCTCACACAAAACATTCATTTCCTTCAAACCCCAGTACACAAAAAAGCAACCAACTCACTCTTTTTTACTCTTACCACTCTCCCCAGCAGCACTACGGCAGAGCGTCCTGATGCAAAAGTTCAGTTTTACAGAACACAACACTCAGTCATCCGGAAACAAAAAGAAATAAAGACATGCCTATTTTAAAAAAAATGAAGATGACACTGACAAAAAAACTTGGCCCATTGCATAAATGGAACATACACTGCCCCCATCAAAAATATCTCAGATATTTTCCTCTCAAGCAGTTTGACCTGTGGCATCACTCGTGGCTTCGCCACTCGTGATGTCAAAGGTCAAACTGCACATGGGGAAAATATCAGATATATTTTCGATGGGGCATTACATATCCATTTATTTATATATATATATATATATATATATATATATATATATATATATATATATATATATATATAGATAGATAGATAGATATATATAGATATATATTTATAAAATGGGTAGGAAATTGCAGCAATATCATTAGCTGAACAGCATCACATGACCGATGCGTATATCAGGCGCAACCGCACACCTGCACTTTTACCCCCTCCAAAACAATTTTGACATTTTATAAGATAGATAAACCTCTCTGAGGTGTGCAGTCACACTCTGATATCATGCGCCTTGGGTGTGTATATCAGAGCGTGACCACACACCTCAGAGTGGTTTATCTATTACACATATATATATATATATATATATATATATATATATATATAACATCTATCTATAATGGTAGCACGGTAGTGCTACCATAGTTAGGGTTGAGTAGCACTTTTAAGGTTAACGGGTCAAATTTTGCACCTTAATAACTTTGCCACTGTTCAACAGATTTGCCTGAAATTTGGTATGCATGATGGGGCTTGATAGATCTTGGGATTTGTCAAGTTTCGTACCGATTGGTTATACGGCTGTGGAGTTATTAAGCACCAACGAAGTGAATAATTACACTTTTTTGCAAATTCTTTGCTGTCATCTACAGGTCACCCGGTTTGCGCGACCAGTCCGAATACTTCAGGAAACGTGCAGCCGGGGTCCCCGGTGTGCCTTTTGAAGATTTCGTGAAAAAATATTGAACGATTCAAATGTTATTCAAAAAATAATTTCCCATTATAAGATGGGAAAAGTTAACAAAAAGTTCAACACTTTCACAAATGCACTTTTTAGTGTCGCAAATGGCCCTAGCAGTGTCATAAATCCACCATTTTGTTTTCAGTTGGTGATCAGAAAAATGCTTGGCATTTAAAATTGGGACCCTCTAGGAACACCATTCTTTTTGTGTTCACCTAGTTGGACCCTCAGGATGCTAGCCATGTCTTTAACCCCAAAATAAACACCCTAGAAATATGTTTTTCAAGTTTCTGGAAAAAGTAGTGTCACAAAGTAGTGTCGCACTTGCGACACTTTCGCAAAATTCTGCGAAAGCTTTTGTAAATTGTGACACTCCTTTTTTCGAACTATGGCCAAAATGACAGGAGTACTTTGCCACCCTGCAGCAAAAGAACGGTTTGGTCTTTTGGGCTCAAATTTGAAGGGAAGGCAGACAACATCTCACGGATGTGCCTTTTGGTGGTTTGGTGAAAAATATTGCACAGATGGCAAGTTACAGTACTCCAAAGTTGACATTTTTTCCCATAGACTAACATGGTGGCATACATCACGCATTTCAGGGCTCGTATCTCGAAAACGTTACGAGATACAGATTTTTTGTTGCGAGTTACATAGCCAACAAAAACCTAGCCAGGAAAATCAAGATTTTTGTAAAATTTAATTTTTTTTCTACGTCGTGCGGTTGCTGAGATATTAGCAATTAAGTACTTCCAATGCTCGTTTTAAGCTTCTATCTCCATTACAATGCATACATTCTTTGTACACACTGTATTTCTGTATGCACCTGTTTGACAAAAACAGGGTATGCGCTTCCGTTACTGTTACAGTTACTGTTTCCACTTGCGTTTATGTCCCCATTTGCATTACCGTTCCCATGTTCACCACCGTGTGCATTACCCTTTGCGTTGTCATTCGCGCTTGCGTTTTCGTTACTGTTACCATTTGCGTTTCCACTACTGTTTCTGTTTACATCACTATGCGCATTGCCATTTGCGTTTCCGGCCACCCTTTCGTTTGCTTTTCCGTTTCGCATCTTCCTTGCTGTTACTGTTACCATTTGCATTTGCAATTGCGTTACTGTGCCCGTGCGCATTATGATTTGCGTTTCCATATGCGCTTGTGTTTACTTTTGCGCTTCTGTTTCCTTTGCTGTTATTGTTGCTGTTATCGTTACCATTTGCGTTTACTATTGCGGTACTGTGCCCGTGCGCATTTCGGTTTACTTTTCCGCACACATTTCTGTTCCCGTTTCTGTTTCTCTTTCCTTTGGCATTATTCTTCAAGTTAACTTTACCATTTGCATTTACAATTGTGGTACCGTACCTCTGCGCATTACGGTTTGCGTTTACGTGTGCTCTTGTGTTTGCATTTCTGTTTCTGTTCCCTTTCGCGTTCTTTTTGCTGCGACACTTAACATTTACATTTAAATTGCCACTGCCATCACTGTTCGTGTTACCAGTTGCATTTTTGTATGTGCTTCAATGACCGTTTGTGTCACTGTTCGGTTCGGCGTCACTTTGCTCTTGCGTTTCTATTACCGTTTCTTTTACCATTTACGTTACCATGTGTGCCACTGTTCACACTTCTCTTTGCATTGCTGTTCCTGTTACTATGCCACAAGACATCATGTGGCGGAAGCGCGGGGCCCCTCCCGCCACTGCATTACATTCACTATTTCTCGTCATCATTCTCAAAAAGACGGGAAATTAGAGGCAAAAACTCCATTTAATGTATCAGTTAGGTTGTTCCACAGCAACAAAAGCGAGGAAATTCTGTGTTAGGGTTGAAACCCCCGGACCCCTCCAGCCCACCCCCAACTGGTATCGGAGTGCGGCGTTAGAGTCGTCGGTCCTAACTCTCACCACATTCTCCTATTCCTCAGCTTCTTTACACATGTGATGGGGTGACAATTAGGGCCATTTACCCCAATGCGCACCTGATGCTGGTTGGGGGGTGGGCTGAGGGGTCCAAGGGGGTTTCAACCCTAACACTGAATTTCCTCTTGGTCGCTGAGGAACAACCCTAACTGGTGCATTACACTGAGTTTTTTGCCTCTAATATTAATATATATAAATATATATTTTTTTCTGCTCAAAGCTCCAGACAAAGGAGGAGCAAGGGGCAAAACAAGGAGAGAGAAGGAGAGGAAGAGGAAGAAAGAGAGGAGAAAAAGAGACAGGGGAAGCTATCCAGATGCCTGGCAATGGTGGGAGGGTTGCGGTAATGAATGGTGAAGATATTCTGGAAGATCAAGAATTACGGTGAGTACAAAATTTTCTTATCTTCCAAGAATCAATCTTCACCATTCATTACCAGTGGGTCATAGTATGAAGCTTACCACCTAGAGGGTGGTGCTGGCTTACCCTGAGGGAAATGGTTATTCCCTCAACCTCCTGTGGGGGATAACCACAAAGACGTAGGGCTGCTTATGGGCCTGGCGAGGCCTGAGACTGATCAGGGGCAGACAGAGGCTCCTGTGGCCTGGGAGCAGGAAGACACTTCACAAGCTTGCACCTGGCCCCGTGGGAGAAGAAGTGGGAACCCTGGAAATGTGAGGCAGTCACCCGACGCTGGGTCAAGGGTGACAACTGGAAAAGATGGAGCTACGCCATCCGCGTGATGCAAACTGAAGTCCCCACCAGCCTGGAGGTTACCTCCTTGGCGTCATAAGATGCCCTTGTTTGCTGCCTCACCAGCTCCAGGCCCTGGGAGGAAAGATGAATAAACTGTCTGGTTGCCTCACAATCTGGCAGGGATGCTAAGGGCTGACCAAGTGTCAACCACAGGTGCCTGCCATAGGTCGCCTGGTATGCCAAGATGCACAAGATGGCGCGTGCTGCTGAGAAAACACTATGACCCCAGGTATCAAACTCCACAGAGTTCAATTCTGGGTGATGGTCATGCACTGGGTGCCTATGCCCAGAAGGGGTGTCAAGGAGCTGGACTCCGGAAGAAGGGTGGGTATGGCTCCTGGAGACACCAGGGGTGTGCAATACCTGTGATGGGCATCCCTCAGGGCTGGAGAGAGGGAAGAGGGAAGGAGGCAGACATCTCTAGGTGCCTCCAAATAAGGTCTAGGCCATGGAGGTATGATTGTGGAGTCATGACTGTACTCCCCATGGAAGGACAGCATCAAACTAACAGGATTGCAGCCTGAAAAATAGTCAGTTCACAGCTCTGTCATCATCTCTGAGAGAAAGTACTGGTACCTGGTGTGCTCAGCATCAGAGGAGATGTGCCAGGAGGTATCCTCTTCCTCGGAGGAGGAGGATGAAGAGGATGAAGAGCTGAAATTAGGAGGAGGTGGTCCTGGGGTGGCAGGCCAGCAGATGCTTGATTCGATGACCTCAGGTATGTGGGGAAAGCACCTGCCAACACCTGAACTGTTCCCAGGTCAGGGCCCTTAAAAAGACCAATAATGTCAGGGAGAGGTGGTGGAGGAGGCAGAGGAGATGGAGGACGGTCATGGCAGACCAGGCCAGGTCATCTGCCAGGACTGCGAGGGCGTACATGGAACCTCACCAAAGGGGCAGTGCCTGACAGACTCGCCCACCATAGAGTGCTCAACCATACAGGAATGTTCCCAATGGTGCCCTTGGGAGGGAATCCCCTAGGTGTGGAGACTGGAGCCATAAAGGTCCCACAGGGCATCGCCTATCCCCATCAATGACAAGCCCAGACAGTTCTGGTAGGGCCTGGCACTTGAGTTGGTGCTATGACTCTGGCCAGAGCTGTCACTTAATCCTGGGAACAGAGTGAACTACTGAACGAGACCTACCAGCCCCCACCTCACCTGAAGGGGATCTTCGCTTTAGGCTAGGCCTCAAAACAGGCTCCATGACAACAGTCGGAGTTGAATGACAGGCAGCACTGGAGCCCTTCTCAGCACTGCGGGAGGTGCTGGAGTCCAAATGGTGCCAGGGACAGTGCCAGAACCCTGCCCAGCATCACAGCAAGCACCATCTCCCTTCCTGCCACTGGAACTGGCACTGGGACTGTCCCCAGCGCCGCGGATGGTGCCGGAAGGTGAAAGGAGAATGGAGCCACAATTGGCACCAGACAGAGAGGGAGCTCCCAACAATGATGTCAATCCCAACCTAGGCCAAGAACTAGGTCCAGGAACACCCCCCTACACACATACACACACATATCGTCAGAGCCCAGCAGCCAGTCAAGATCATCCTTATCCCCTGGGTCATCCGACCACTCAGAGGGTGAGATCCAGAAGATCTCCAGGGGTGTCTAACTATGCAAGGCTTTCCCTCTCCCAGTGCTGCAAGTGGTGTCAGGAGGGGACCTGGTACCATGTGCCAGTCAATAACCATTGCCAGCTACCTCTAACCTGAGTTCTGTTCATCAGCAGAGAAACAAGAGAAGGAAAAATAAGAAATGACTAAGAATTTTCCTAGCCCAAAGGGAACGGGAAAGGATACAGGAAATATAAATAAACAACAAAATAAAACTCAACTACCAACCTTTGAATAAAAGAAAAAGGGGCACACTAGGTGGCCTAAAGGGGGTAGCTGGGTATGGAGTCACAACCTTGCAACATCAGCCATGCAGGAGATGGGTAGGGATCTAAAAGACAACAGCCCTGAAGCATGTGGCTCTGGCAATAAAGCAAGATAGGATACCCAGAATTAGGGCCCCCCCTTACAACTGAGATGGCACAATGTATCAAAATAGAAAAGAATCACATAGACTCCTAGAAAAAGCAAACCACATGCTGCCAGATATAGAACTGACTAGCTAGTCAAAATACATCCCCTTTTTCCCCACTAGGAAAAAACAAGGAATCTCAGGTGCACGTGGAGGTGTAGGTCAGAACAGAACAGCCCAAAGGAGTCGAGATGGGTTCATCTCCCCAGGCATTAGGATAGTGGACTAACAGCCCAGTTGGCATAAAAGAAGAAGGGCATACCAACCAAAAAGGATAGTCTGGTATAGACAGAAGAGGAAAAACATCAGAGAAAAGGACCTGTATCTCCTGAAAAAACTAGGATGTACCCTATGTAAGTGCTAGTGTACTTTATTTAATCCAGTACACAGCACTCTTCCATAGACAAGGCAACTGGCAAGTGGAGTTAAACTGGATAGCATCAAGAGGTACAGAGAGTATTTATATACCACAGGAAAGGGATATACCCTGGGCAAGGAGAAGGAGGAAAAGAAAGAAAAGGGGAGGAAGGGAACTGCCTTCTCTCTGTTTCTTTTTTTTGTTTTGGTAGGTATAAGGGCACTAAAAGGAATCCTCACCCCAGTTTTGAGGGTTTTCTTTTTCTTCTTGGTGGGAGTGGGAACCCAGCAATGGGTGCCCAACCAATTTTTTTTAACCTACTCCATAGACAGTACAACTGGGAAGATGCCATGGCACTAGATGATGCCGGCCAGCACTATTAGGGTGAGCTGCCAGAGACTCTGGCACTGCTAGAGCCAGGGATGGTGGGCAGGTGTGGTAATCAATGGTGAAGATATTCTGGAAGATGAACACTAACGGTAAGTATCTTCCAAGAATGAATCTTCATCATTGATTCCCACGTATGGGTCAGAGTACCAAGCTTTCCTTCTTATCTGAGGGAAGGGCTGGCTCACACTGAGGGTAACAGATATCCTCAGCCCTTTGTGTAGGGAAAACACCTAAGGGGAGTGGCTCCATAAAGGTCTGGTGAGAGCTGGGACTGGCCAGAACCAGGTAGGGGCTCCTGTGGCACAGGAGCAGGAGGTTTCCCAAAACTTTTTGCCTGACCCTAGGGGAGAAGAAGTGAGCCCCTTGGAAGTGTGAGTTAAGCATCTTACACTGGACCAAAGTAAGTAAGTAAAGCTTTATTTCTATAGTGCCCAATTCCGGAGGCTCTAGGCACTGTACGATAAAATACATCAACAGATTAAAATAAGATATAAAATACATCAATAAATTAAATAACAAGCACAACTATATGTCATTGTCACAAAACAACCTTAGCATAAAATATTAAGTAATAAATAGGCTAATTCTAGCCTGTCTGTCCTCTGCCATACACATGTATGCAGATGACACCCTTCTTTTCTCCTTAGGCACCTCCCCAGAAGTGGTAGTCACCAACCTCCAAGCTGATTTTGTCAATATTCAACACTGGTTCTGCTCCCATCAGCTCTCCCTGAATGCTAAAAAAAAACACTACCATGACCTTCGGCATGTGACAACGCCTGTCCAGACTCCCCTCCCTCCCGAATCCTAGACGGGCAAGTGCTCGGGCATGTCCCCTCATTCTGTTACCGTGGGGTCTGGCTTGACCATCATCTATCCTTTAGTGTCCACATTGATGCTACCATAAAAAAAATGTGCCCCATGCTAGCAGCTCTGTACAGAAACCACCGAAGCCTCCCTCTAACAGTACGCCGTGAGCTAATCCAGAAGATGATTCTCCCCTCCTTTGACTACTTCGACATCGTCTATAGTGCGGACTCTAAATCCTCCCTATCCAAACTAGACACCCTGTTCAATGCCTTCTGCCACTTTGCCTTAATGCTCCTTCCCTCACCCATCACTGCGAGCTATACTGTTCCTTGGCCTTCCCATCCCTTGAAAACCGATGCCTTACTCACTGCGCTAAATTCACCTCCAAGATCTGGCTAGGTGTCCTCCCCTCCTACCTCTCCTCTGTGCTCGCTCCTACCCCCCCATGCCCTCAGATCCACTGACTCCCACCTACTTGTCATCCCTTGGCATAAGTCCACTGCTGGCCAAACAGCTTTCTCTCACCGTTTCCTCAAAATCTGGAACAAGCTCTCTCCTCAAATCCGGCATTCCTCCTCTGTAAATTCCCTCTCCTCTGCCCTCGCTAACTACATCATGGTAAATTGTTCCTGCCTTTAACCCCTGACTGCTGCTACTCCTCCCCTCCCAGCTGACCTGCGGCTTAACAACTGCTCCGAAGCTGGTCTGATCCTAAGTAAACACACGCACTTGCCCTTTAGGCACTTAATTGTCCTCAAAATTGTCTACATTTTTGTCTTCTCTGCACTTGAGTACTGCTTGTTGATAGCCCATGCCTGTAATTGCAAAATCTGTGAACCCGCAAGTGTATTTTATACTCTATGTACCAAAGTCACTGTATTGACATGTATCCTGCATCCTCTGTACCCCCTTCCAGGTCACACCAGGAGACTAGCATCTTCTTGCTCAGTGTGCATTTCCTGGTTAAATAATTTCAATAAATAAATTATGACAGTGAGATCTGTATACAACAATGTTGTCAGTAAACAACCAGCAAATTAATATAGGTTAAATGCCTCTTTGAAAAGGTGGGATTTTAGACCCCTCTTAAAAGTTTCCATTGAGGGGGCCTCCATCAAGGACCTTGGAAGTGAGCACCACAGTGCTGGGCCACCTACTTCACAGTCCCTATTGCCAGATAACTTCAGCCGAGCCCTGGGAACTGCTGCAGGCCTGCCTCATAGGAGTGGAGAGGGTTGGCGGTCAGGTGAGGAGTCAAGAGGTCACACAGGTCAATATGGTGCAGCCCATGGAGGGCCTTATAGGTCAGCAAGCTGACCTTGAAGGAGACTCACCACCTCACTGGCAACCAGTACAGGTCATGCAGGACTGGGATCACATGATGGGACCTCAGAAGGCCCATCAGTAACCTAGCCACAGCGTTCTGCACTAACTGTAGGTGACTCTAGACCCCTCCATTGAGCTCAAGGTATAGGGTATTGCAATAATCTAGTCTTGATGTTACAAAAACATATACCAGTGAGGGCAAGTCACTGGGCAGCATAAAAGGTGCCAGTCAGGAAAGGTGAAGCCATGATGTCCACCTGATACAGACTGTGATCCTACTGGTCTGGAGACCACCTCATTGACATTGTAAGATGTCTTTGACTGGGCTGTGCTACCTCTAGACCCCAGGGAGAAAGCTCAGTAAAACATAGAAACATAGACTTTGACAGCAGATGAGGACCACTTGGCCCACCCAGTCTACCCATTTCCCTACCTATTGGATAAGCTGCAGATTCTAGTTAACCAACAGCCTACTTCCTGCAACCCCCCACTATAATTGCCTTATGTCTGTCCCATGCATGTTTGAATTCCCCCACTGTTTTAGAGCCCACAACCTCTCCAGGAAGGCGGTTCCATGCGTCCACCACTCCGTGAAAAAGAATTTCCTCACATTACCCCTGAGCCATCCCCCAACTTAAATTGTGCCCCTTGTTCTTACACATCTCTTTTTCTGAAAGATGCTACCCTCCTGGACTTTGTTGATTCCTTTGAGGTACTTAAAAGTTTCTATCATGTCCCCCCGTCCCTCCTTCCATCAAGGGTATATATATTAAGCTCTCTCAGTCTCTCTTCATATGGTTTCTGATGTAGACCGTGCACCATTTTAGTTGCCCTCCTCTGGACTGCTTCCATCCTGTCTATGTCCTTGCGTAGATGAGGTCTCCAAAACTGCACGCAGTACTCCAGATGAGGTCTCACCTGGACTGTCTTGCTTGGTGGCAGTGCATCTAACAGGCTGTGTAACTGCAGCCACAGGTGATGGTTATAGGTCACCATATGTGCCTGATGTGCAGAAACACATATGAGGGTGTGCTGAGGTGAAAGTCTTCCTCCCAAGAGCATCCATATGAGCTGAATCTGTATCAGAAAGTCAATCTCGTATGAGACTCCATGTCCCCAATGGGGTCTGCAGAACCTGAAGCCCCAAAGAGGGGTGAAGTACCTCACATGTGGGCCATTTAAATAGATCCCTGGGGTGGCTAGATTGGAGAGGAAATGGCTCTACACTGCCCTAGATGCATCCTCCATGGCCCTATGCCAAGGAGGAACTACTAATGTTGATGTTGGGAATTCCAAGAAGTTCCAGTGGTAGGGCTACCGGATTGTGGCTTGTATGGGCTTCATGGTCTAGCACCTAGATCATCTCCACCAAGAATCACTGGTACAGGGCATACACAGCAGCACAGGAGAGGTGGACAAATGACTCGTCCTCCCTAGAGGACATCGATGGAGTTGAGGCACCACCTCCTGACAGGGTCAGTACCTGAGAGAAGGGCCTGGACTGGGCTTTGTTCAACTCTCTATACAAATCATCTGAGGCACCAACTCACATTAGAGGACCTTCGGGGCTTTATCAACAAAGGCATCCTTTCTAGTAATTGACAAGGCCCCACTAGAAGGGGGTTGAAACTTCAGGTCCCTGGGGCCTCGTCCTGGGCTGCAGAACTATGTTGGTGGCCTCACCCACGTGGAGGGCCTAGCAAAGCAGCCAAAAGGGTGTTCTACATCTGAGGAGTGACCCGATTGGTGCCTATGGGGGAACCCCCAGTAGAGGAGATCAGAGCTGTACAAGTCCCACTCGGAGACCCCAGTCTTCACCAGTAGCAGTAATGTTCAACGGCTCCATAAAAAAAGAAAATTACAATTAAGGTCAGTACAAAATTAATAGGATAGAGGCAGTCCAGAAGAGGGCAACTAAAATGGTGCAGGGTCTGCACCGGAAGACATATGAAGAGAGACTTAAGGAGCTTAATATGTATAGCCTCGAGGAAAGGAGGGAGAGGGGGAACATGATAGAAACTTTCAAGTACCTCAAGGGAATCAACAAAGTCCAAGAGGGTAGCATCTTTCAGAAAAAGAGGTGTGCAAGAACAAGGGGGCACAATCTGAAGATGGGGGGCAGCTCAGAGGTAATGTAAGGAAGTATTTTTTCACAGAGAGGGTTGCGGATGCATGGAACAGCCTTCCGGAGGAGGTTGTGGAGTCAAAAGCAGTGGTGGAATTCAAGCATGCATGAGACAGTCATAAGGCAACTCTAGGGGGTGGGGGTAGGAAGAAGTAGGCTGTTGGTTAATTAGGATCTGCAGCTTATCCATTAGGTAGGGAAATGGGCAGACTGGGTGGGCCAAGCGGTCCTTATCTACCATCAGATTCTATGTTTCTATGTTGATCTTTCAGAATATCTTAACCATTGCTTCATACTTATGGGTCTAGGGCTGGAGGCACTAGGACCCCACAGGAGCATTTTTCTACAGGGAGGTTACTGACGTCTGCTACTGACATCACCCACACACTGTGCAGTACTACATGCGTGCTAGACAATAACCATCATTGGCTCCCTCACGCACGTCGGTTCTGTGTGCCAGGAGAAAAACAAAGAGGAGAGAAAACAAAAGAGAGGACTAGATACTTTCTAGCCCAAAGGGATAAGGAAAGGATATAGGAAATAAAATAAGCAACTAGTTAGAACCAGACTACCAACTTGGAGACTAAGGCTGGGACTACTGGATGGTAAAAGGGTAATGAGTCTAAAAAGAACCAGAGCCTCTAAGCACTAGCTAGAGTGTGGACAGTGATACGTAAAAAGACAGGGCAACAGCCCTGAGCAAATGGCTTTGGCAGAAGTAGCAAAAAGGGGAAGTCCAAGTTGGAATACCCTTGCAAATGAGATGGCAAAAATGGAAACCATCTGAACTCCCAGAAAAGAGTAGTTCCATGCTATCTGATAGAAACCAAAAAAACTTGAGAGTAAACCCAAAAGACACAAGCATTTGTCAATGCCGAATGTTTGCTTGCTGGTATTAGCATTGTAAATGCAGGAGTTAGAGAGATGCAGAATAGGAATGGCAGTGAAGTATTGAACTTCACGCCAACCCCACCTTCGCCCTGCAGAGACAGACAGGCTTTGGGGTATGCGTTTGGGTTGTTGCCCATAACATTCATGCCATTTCACTTCACCCTATCCAGCAGACACCGACATGTGTTGAGGTGTGCTTTGGGGGTTCGGCTTTACAGTCACCTCACTCCATAAGGACATATGCTGAAATGGGTGTAGTATAGGAGAATGGGGTGAACTCTGGGGCCAAAAAGTCCAAGGCACACCTCGATGCCTATCACTGGCTGGCTGCAGGGTGGTGGGGTGGGGGTGAAATGGCATGAGCATTACAGTCAGCAATCCAAAGGCACAACCCTGATTCCTGTCAGTCTGTACAGGGTGGGACATTATGGTTAGAAACCCTAATGCCCCTGGCATTTGTTGGTATTTGCACTACAAATTTTCAACATGGTCATTTTGTGACCCCCACCTCATAAAAGCATTTGGGACCTCTTCTCGTGAACAGTGGCACTGTGATTTTGTCAATGTGTCCTGAACTTTGAGTTTCCACAGCAACCGTGCCATTGTGGCCAGATGTACAAAAACAGGTCAGGCAGGATGTGAAGAATGACAGCTGTACCATTCATAGGGAGGTGTGAAGAGATGGCAATGTTGAAATCTGTAGTGAAAATATTAAAAATGCTCAAACTTCCGAGCGTACATGGAAACTGCATAACGCAGTCATTTAGTGGAATTATTTTACCAAATTTTCAACATAGGCATTTTGTGACCTCTGCTCATGAAGACTGTCACTATGATTTTCTTAATCTGTCCTGAACATTGATTTCCCACAGCATCCATGCTATTCTGCACCAGATGTATAAATGCATATTTGGGGCATGATGTGAAAAATGACAGCTGTACTGTTCATAAGGAGGTCTGAAAAAAATGCCAATGTTGAAAATCTGGAATGAAAATACTACAAATTTGCAAAGTTACAAGGGTGCATGGAAACTGCACAACGCATGCTTGTAACACAGTCATTTTATGGACATTTGTCACCAAATTTTCAACACAGGTATTTTAGAACCTCTGCTCATGAACAGAGTCACTGTGATTTTACATACGAAACGGACGACTCTGCCAGCAGAACACACCAATCGGTCTATGTAAGTCTGCCTGAGTGTGCAGCTAGCACCCTAGATTGCAGCTGCCCCAGCCTCCTCCCCCCTCAGTTTCTACCCGCTTGTCCCAGCTCCTGCCCCCCTGACTCTTCCTCTTGCTTTATCCCACTCCATCTTAAAACTATTGACTGCTCTACATGTTACCACCCCCTCTGGCAGCACATTCCAACTAGACACCACCCTCTCAGAGAAGTAGTGCCTCCTCATTTCCCTCTTGAAACGTCCCCCTTCCAACCTTAGTCCATGCCCCCTCGTCTCTCTTCCACTCCTCAGTTTAAACACCCCCTCGGTGCTAGGTTTATTTACCCTCTCTGGTATTTAAATGCTTCAATCATATTCCCCCTATCCCTCCTCTCCTCCAGTGTGTACATGTTCAGCTACTTCAGCCTAACTTCATATTCCTTTCCTTCTATCCCTTTTAACATTTTTGTTGCCCTCCTTTGCACCTCCTCCAGTAACTTTATATCTCTCCTCAGGTATAGCCTCCAGTATTGCACACAGTACTCTAGGTGAGGTCTGACCAATGATCTGTAGAGAGGCAGGATCACATCTCTGTGTCTGGATGAGAACCCCCTTGCGATGCACTGCAGCATCCTGTTTGCCTTCGCTGCTGCTCTCCAGCACTGGGCCCGAGTTGTTCATGCTCCTAGTTACCAACACCCCTAGGTCCTTCTCCTCCTCCTCTGTGATACCCAACCAGTGGACCCTCTTCTGGTTCTTAGCCCGGAAGTGCATCACCTTACACTTCTTTGCATTGAATCTTAGCTGCCACTCCACCGACCATGTCTCTAGTTTGGTTAGGTCCCTCTGCAGTTTTTCCCATCCGTCCTCTTCATCCACCATCGCCCCCAATTTGGTATAATCTGCAAAAAGACTAACCCTGCTCCCCACTCCGGGTGCAATACTGGAGATAAAGAGCCCAAATAGCACCGGGCCCAGCACTGACCTCTGCAGCACCCCGCTTGTCACTGCTCTGGGTGCCAAGAGCTCCCCCACCACCACCCTCTGCACCCTCCCCTGTAACCAGTTCTCTATCCATTTAGTCAGCTTTTTTCCCCACCCCCACTGCCGTCAGCTTCCTCCCAGTCTCCCATGAGGCACTGTATCGAAGGTCTTACTGAAGTCCAAGTACAGGACATGTACCACATGTCCCCTTTTCAACTCCCTTGTTACCGAGTCATAATACTCTATTAGGTTGGTTTGATGAGACCTCCTTGAGATGAACCCATGTTGCTGCCCATCTTGGAGGCCATTACTATCTAGGAATGCCACCAGCCTCTCCTTCAGTATCACTTCCATAAGCTTACCCACTATGGACGTGAGAGTTACCAGCCGATAATTTCCTGGCTTCTCCCTAGGTTAACTCTTGTGTATAGGCACCACATGGGCCACCCTCCAGTCTTGGGGCACACACCCCATCTCCAAGGAGGTGTTGAACAGATCTGCCAGTGGCTCAGCCAACAGCTCCATCTCCCTCAGCACCCTGGGGTGGATGCCATCAGGACTTGGTGCCTTATCCACCCTTACTGCCCTCAACCCCTCTAGCACCCTACTCCCTGTTATCACTTTGTCCATCACTTCCTCCCACCCTGCAGCCCATTCTGGTAGTGGACCATCCCTCTCCTTAGTGAAAATGGAGCAGAAGTACTCATTTAGAATTTCCACTTGCTCCTCCCCCTTTTCCACCCAATCCCCTCCCCACCTTATCCTCACAGTATGTTCCTTGCACTTCCTCTTTTCCCTGACATACCTAAAAAAGTCCTTTTCCCCTCCCTTCATGCCCAGTGCGGACCTTAATTGTCTGCAGGTCTTAGCTTTTTTCACCCTTCTGGCAACCTCCCTCGACCAATTCCCAAAAGCATCCTTATCCTTTCCCTTCCCTGTTCTCCTGTACTTCCGGTATGCAGCCGTCTTTGCCCTCACCCCTTGCAGCTCTTCCTTGTTCAGTCAGCATGGTTTCTTGGCTCTGCTCTTCTTACTCCTGGCCCTGGTGCAGGCTACTGTGGCCTCTGTTAGCCCAGTCTTTATGACTCCCCACTTTTGTTCTGCATCCATCCCCGGCCTTCTATCCTGGAGTCTCTCTTGCAGTATTGCTCCCATCCTTCCAAAGTCGACCCTAAATGTCCACCACCTTAGTGCCTGTGTCTCCTGTCTCCCTGCCCAGCGTGACAGTGAGCCACACTGTTTGGTGGTTGCTACCTGCTAGTGGGTCCTCCACCCCTACCTCCCTCACTGCCTCCCCATTTGTCAGAACTAGGTCTAGAGTGCTACCAAGCCTTGTAGGCCCACTTACCAATTGCATCAGAAGGCCATCCTGGAATGCATCAAGGGGCACCTGTTCCCTGGTACTGCTAGTGGCCGGGGTGCTCCAGTCAACCCGTGGTAGGTTAAAATCCCCCACTATCACCACACTCCCCCTTCTATACACCCTCCTTATCTGCTCTGCCAATGCTCCATCCAGGTCCCTGGACTGGGCTGGTGGTCTGCACACCATTCCCAGCCTCAGCTTTCTGCCCTTGGAGTCCAGGAGCTGCACCCAAAGCCTCTCTGTCCTCTCCTCTCCTCTCCTCTTCTCCCTCATCCCTTATGCATTTAATCTCTTCCTTCACATAGAGTGCAACCCCCCCTTCCAACCACCCGGTCCCTCCTGTATATCCTGTATTAGGGATTGCCAAGTCCCAATCATGGTACTTTGTGGCCCAAGTCTCTGTCACTGCAGCAATGTCCACCTTCCCTTCTGAAAGGAGCACCTGAAGCTCTGCAAATTTGTTCCCCAGGCTTCTTGCATTGAGAGAGACCACCTTCCACCCATACCCCTCCTTCTCCTCACTCTTCTCTTCTTTGGCCTGTGTCCCTCCTCCCGGTAGTCCGCACCCTTTCTCCTCCTTATTCTTACCAGGAGGTGGTGCCTTCTGTATTACACTCAGACCACTCTGCCCGCTCCCTTCCAGGGTTACTCTGCCTCCGCCTTTACCTATATCTAGGGGGTGAGCTCATTAGGCTCCCCTGTCTGGACCTTTCTACCAACCTCAGTCTTTTGGCCACCCCCCACTAGTTTAAATCCACCTTAGTACATCCTGTCTTTAATACTCCCTTCCCCTTCCTGCTCAAGTGCAGCCTGCCCCTTCCACGTACAAGTCACTATTCCCCCAGACCCTACAACAGCTAGTCACTAACCCATAATTTTTGGTGTGGCACCAATCCCTCAGCCACTCATTGAACTCTTCAATCCTACCCTTCCTCTCCATGCTTGCACATGGTACCGGGAGTACCTCCAAGAATGTCACCGACTCCCCCACCCCCTCACACTGCCTGCCCAACTACTCAAATCTCCCCCTCACTACTTCCATAGTCTCCCCCACCAAGTCGTTTGTATCCACATGCAACACTAAATGAGGTTTCTTCCTCCCCTGTTGCACATTGAGCAGTGCTGCCCTGCTCCTCCTGCAGTAAACCTGGGATAGCTTCAACCCAAATACAGCTGTGCCTTCCCCTTCCACCCCATCTCACCCCTTTCAGTATAGAATCCCCAAGACAAGTACCCCTGTCCCTTACCCCTTTCCTTCTAATGCCCTTTCCACCACCCCAGTATTCATTCTTCCTGCCCTTACCCCGCATGCTGCACCTCTGTGACTTCTGTATCAGTACCCCCCTACTTCGCCTCACCCCTTTTCTCTGCCTTATTCCTCCCATCCCCCTTGGACCCCTGCCCAGCCTGATGACTTCCTACTAAGCTTCCCATGTCGACCTCCTCTCCTCCTCTCCTCCCCTGCTGATTTCCAACCCCTCTCCTATCCCGGCAGATATCAATTTACAGCTCCCATTCCCTTCTACCCCAATAATGATGCCCCTCCCATCCTTCCCCTTTCCCATAGCCTTCACTCCTCCAGAAACCACCACCCTCCTTCCTTACTAGCTCCCCCTTCTACCCTTTCGTCCTTGCTATCTCTTCCGCTACCTGTTGCCATCCCTCTCATGCCCCATTTGTCCTCCCCCCCTTCAGTATGTTCCTGCTCCCTCCCTCTCTCTCTCCCATAGCAGA
The DNA here is from genome assembly GCA_016271365.2 of Neoceratodus forsteri. Classification (NCBI taxonomy): domain Eukaryota; kingdom Metazoa; phylum Chordata; order Ceratodontiformes; family Ceratodontidae; genus Neoceratodus; species Neoceratodus forsteri. The sequence goes on along the minus strand of CM057452.1, from coordinate 1,590,829,147 downwards.
GGCTTGAATCTATTCCTAGTCGATACCCCTCCTACATCCCTTCCCCCTATCGGTTCCCCCCTCCTACTTGTTCCCCTCCATGCCACCCCTGGTCCCTCCCTATCCACAGCCATTTGCTCTCTCCCCTGGTACTCCTCATTGTCTCTTCCTCCCCCATCAGGAGTTCCCCTCACCTCGGGCACCCCCTCCCTTCTCCTCTCTTTTCTGCTAGTGCCTCTAATACTGGGGTCAGTTTCGGTCCCTAGTTGTTCTTCCTTCGTCCCCCCCTTGCCATCCCCTATTCCCCCCCAGCCAGGATGGCTACCATACTCATCTGCCCTACCATTTAGACTCCTCCCTAACCTCCACAGTTCCTCCTTCAAACTAGCCTGTCATCTACAGACCATACACCCCCCAATCCTCCAAGCCCAGTCCAGAATCATGGCGGACCCACACCCTGTACACCCACCACCCTTCCAAAGATGCCCACCCTATTGACATGTGGCACTTGCCCCATTTTGGCCCCCATCTTATGTTACGGACTCTTACTCCCAGTGTCTGTACCCTACTTCAACTGTTAGACCCCTATTTACTCAAAATCCCGGTCCCCCCCCACACTAGTCCTCCTACTGCCCCCTTGCCGACCGGGTTAATTCAGTCTCAAATCTCATCCGTTAGATACTGTATTACTGTAGCAATCCTAAAGCCTCCTTGTCTGTTTTTCACCCCTTAGCTACCATACTTTTTGTTCTCAGCTCTCATATAGTTTCACTTAGCCCAGTTAGAAATCCTATTGCACTCCAAGTATTACTCAGTTTGTTAGAGAAATAAACAGAGCAAATAAATATCTATTATTACAGCAATCCTAACAGTATAGATCAGTACTTAGCTCAGTTAGAGAAAGAAACAGAACTAAATCTGTATTATTACAGCAATCCTAAAAGTATCCATTCATTGCTTTGTCTCCACCCCAGAGACCCTGCTGTAATATAAGACCACAGAGGACCCTAGGCGGGAGGGTGGGCAACTCTAAAGTCCCAGCAGAGCTCCGTTGAGCTTGCTCACTCCCCCTCTCTCACTCACTTGTTCTGTTTCTCCTGGTACTGCAAGCTGCCCTTTTGTACTGGGCTCCAGCCTGCGTTGGTGCCTTTTTCTGCCTACAAAGAAATCTGCAGCAGTCCTGACAGAGCTCTGTTGAGCTTGCTCACTCCCCATCTCTCACTCACTTGTTCTGTTCCTCCCGGCGCTTCAGGCTGCTCATTTGTACTGGGCTCCTGCCTGTGCTGGTGCCTGTTTCTGCCCACACAGAAGTTCACAGCTGTCCCGACAGAGCTCCGTTTAGCTCGCTCACTCCCACTCCCTCACTTGCTTGTTCTATTTCTCCCGGAGCTGCAGGCTGCCCTTTTGTACTGGGCTCCTGCCTGTGTTGGTGCCTTTTTCTGCCCACACAGAAGTTCACAGCTGTCCCGACAGAGCTCCGTTGAGCTCGCTCACTCCCACTCCCTCACTTGCTTGTTCTATTTCTCCCGGAGCTGCAGGCTGCCCTTTTGTACTGGACTCCTGCCTGCGTTGGCACCTTTTTCTGCCCACAAAGAAGTTCACAGCTGTCCCAACAGAGCTCAGTTAGAGCTTGCTCACTCCCCCTCTCTCACTCGCTCGATCTTAATCTGTCCCAAACACTGATTGCCCATAGTGACCCCGCTATTCTACGCCAGAAATGCAAAAACACATTTTGGCCAGGATGTGTAAAATGACAGGTACACTGTTCATAAGGAGGTGTGTAAAAATGCCAACGTTGAAAATCTGGAGTGAAAATATTACAAATTCACTAAGTTACGAGCGTGCGTGGAAACTGTGCAACACACACTCGTAAAACAGTAATTTTTTGGATTTTTGTCACCAAACTTGCAACATAGGCTTTTTGAGAGCTCACCTCATGAACACTGGCACTGTCATTTTGTTACTTGGTCCCGAAAGGTGATTCCGCGCAGTGACTGCGAAATCACCTGTTTGGACCGAATAACACCATGACAGTGCCTGAATCCATGAGGAGGGGTCCCAATAACCCCATGTTGAACATCTGGTGCCAAAATTCCCAAAAATGCCTGAGATATGCACCAAAGATGAAAAAACTCTCTTTATGTCATTATACAGCTTACCAGCATTTCTTCAGTTCGCGGTCGGCTTTGAAGAGTGCAGACGTGTTCCCGGTCCACCGAAGATCGTCGCGCTGGGCTCCAGAGATAAGTATGGGGTGAGGGGGGTATGGGAGGCAGGTGCACAGAGGGTGGGCGGTTGGGGAGAGGCCATGGACTCAGTGAGGGACCGTTTCTGTTTTACAGGGTTAAAGAAAAAGTGCGAGACTTTTTTTCAGGGACATTTGGCACACTGGGTGGGCCTAAGCGTGCTACCTGAGTGTTTTTTGGGGGCCTGTAGCTGATGGAATGGGCATCCCCATCCAGCGCATTAAGTCAGGGGGCAAGAGCCGAGGGATTGGGCACCCCCTCGGCAGACAACAAATTGGGAATTATGCCGACGGGGAGTGGGCTCCCCATCGGCAAATTGAACTAGGAAGGGGGGACTGAAGCTGACAGGGATTGGGAGCCCCGACAGCAAAGAAAGACTGTTGGGGGTGTGCATGATGCCGAGGGGGATTGGGCACCCCCCTCAGCATACAACAGAAACTTGGGTGTGGGGACATTATGCCGACCAGGACTGGGCTCCCCGTTGGCAAATGAACTGGGCCGGGGGCATGCGGATGGCAAGGTACCACCCTGCAATGATGGGTCACTCCCTCATTGCAGTGGAATGGCTGTCACTGCAATGACAAGGCAGCCCCTGATTGCAGCGGCAAAAATGTTTCAAGGTGGTGGCACGCTGTCTGATCTAGTGTGAGCAGCAGCATGCCACCATATTGGAGAAAGTGGGCCAAGCCTCAAAAGGCACTGGGGCCATTGGCCCCCACAGTGCCACACCTCCAAAACCCCACTTTTCTCCTAAGCTGTGCCGAAATGTTTCTTGCGCATGCACAAGCAAACATAAAAAATTACTCACCTTAGTAGTCTTGTTTCTTCCAAGGTATTCTTCAGTATGATTAACTGTAGCAGTCAGCCTCCAGCGTTGAACTGCCCTGGAGAAATTTTTGAACGGTATGCAAATGATGGAACATCTATTGGCTGGTGTCACCATTCAAATCTGCTGCCCTTACCAACTGCTGCATTCTATAGTGCTCAGATTTCCTTGCAGCCTGCTAGTGGAGACTCCTAACCTAAGCTATCCTAACAATGTGAAATGATAATTAAACAATCCCCTTACCCTGTCCCCTGGAATGTCATATAGGACTAAACTAGAAGAACAAAGAGCAATCTGGTTTTAAAAGATTAAGAAAAATCCAGGATGACCAACAGTATAGTAAACCAGCTGTTATGCAGAGGGCTACTGGTTCTGGAAGGGGAGGTAGGGAGGGAGAGTTAATCATATTGATGAAGACCTTGGAAGAAACAAGATTACTAAGGTGAGTAATTTTTTTCTGCTAACCCCAGGAATTCTTCAAAATGATTAACTGTAGTAGACTACGAAGCAGTACCTTTGGAGGTGGGCACAGAACATTACTTAGAAAACAAGCTCTACAGCACTGCTGTGCCAATTCTGGCATCACCCCTGGATTGAATGTCCAGACTGTAATGCTTGATAAAGGTGTGTACTGTTCTCCACATAGTTGCTTTACAGATTTCCAGAAGGGGAATATCCCTGACAGCTGCAATTGTAGTAGCTGTTCCCCTTGTAGAATGTGCACCTCAGGCCTACTGAGGGCTCCATACCAGCTTTGCTGTTGCAAAACTGGATACATGCTACTATCCACTGTGAGATTGATCTTTTAGTAACTGGCTTTCCTTTTTCCACATCCCCACAAGTAAGGAACAATTGCTGTCTGTCCTGCCAATGGCCTTTAGTGTGGCCAGGGTTCAGTCCATGCTTAACCCAGCTTCTGCAGTTAGATTAATCAGTGGGTCAACCAACAATCTTATTAAGGTCCCCTTCCACTGAACCTCACAAGGTCAACGATCTTTTGGTTTCCGGGCCCCAAACTGAATCAACTCCCTCCCAAGTGACCTCCTCACAGAGACCAAAATTGGACCTTTTAAATCAAAACTCCGTTCACATCTCACCAGCCTAAAGAATTGCACTTGCTTCCACTAACCTGTTTTCTGGCCAAGGCAGTCCTACTCTTCTTAGCTCTCTATTATCCACTATTTGACACCTACTTACTGTTCTACCATTCTGCCCCTAACTTGTACAATTTCCTGTGTACCCCCTGCATTACCCTTCTAACCACTCTACTACTATCTTAGCATCCTCCCTCCACATCTTCCTACCTCCACTTCCCTCCTCATCTTTCTACCTCCATTTCTCCCACTCCCAGCTACCCCCCAGCCTCGACAAAGGTTACTGGCTTTGCTAGTTTCCCGCTCTGTGTTTGATCTCTTTCCCTGCTTCTCGTAACTAGTTAAATCACATGGAAATTATTCCATCTCCTTTTTCTAACCACTACATTTTTCTTATCTGTTTTACCCTAGTAAATTACTTTCATTATGTGTGAATAAATGTTATTGTGCATGTTTTCACCGTATATCATGTATTATGTATATGTTTTGTCTTGCTCTGTTTTTTGACATGGAACCTCTATAAATGAGCTTTTAGCTCAAAGTTTGTAATCCGAGACTGTAATAAATAAATAAAATAAGTAAAATATCTGAGAGCTCTCTTAACGTCCAGGCTTTGGAGCCTGCACTCCCCTGAACTGGAATGAGCGAGACTACTTTAGGGAGAAACTTCCTATTTGTCCTGAGGACCACCTTATCCCTGTGGAAGGATATGTAATAATAATAATAATATTTTTATTTATATTGTGCCTTTCAAATGTCAAGGCGCATTCCAATGAAATACATAAGATAAAATACAAAAGCAGAAATACAAAAATCAGTATTATAAAAACACACAAAGGCCTATCAATGAACAGTAAAACCATATGCCTTTTCCCACAGAAAGGATTTCAGAGCCTGTTTAAAACTCCCCACGGTTGTACACTCCCTAGTTTTACAGGGTAGAGAATTCCAAAGGGAAGGGGCTGCAAACATAAAGGCCCGGGCCCCAGCAGATTTTAACATCATCCTTGGAATCTCTAGCAACCCCTCGTCAGCTGAATGGAGTGATCTCACAGGCCGATAAGGGATCAGGAATTCTTTCAGGTAATCAGGGCCCAGATCGTGCAGGGCTTTAAAAGTCAGTAATCTGACTTTGAAGGTGATCTGACACTGAACTGGCAGCTAGTGTAGTTCCCGCAGCACCGGTGTAATATGAGAAGATCTAGGGGTGCCCATCAACACCCGGGCTGCGGAATTCTGCACCAGCTGCAAGTGGCGAATAGCAACCCCCGGAAGCCCAAGGTAAAGCGAGTTGCAGTAGTCCAGGTGCGAGGTCACAAAGGCATGGATCAAAGTTGACAGATCACCAGACGGAACAAGGTGCTTGATCCTGGCAATGTTTCTTAGATGGTAAAAAGATGACTTTACCACCGAAGAGTCACCTGGGACCGAAGAGTCAGCCCCGCATCTAATATCACCCCCAGGTCTCGCACCTGTTCAGAGACCTGTAGCTCGACATCCCCAAAAAACAATCCAGATGGGGTGTTGGCCGCAGGTCCCCCTATCCGGCGATCAGGATCCAATACCAACACCTCCGTCTTTCCAGAGTTCAAGTTCAGCCAGCTGGACCTCATCCAATCCTGGATTTCATTTAGGCAGCTGTTAAATACCAAGATAACTCCTTCCTGGTCGGGTGCAAAGGACAGGTATAGCTGGGTATCATCTGCGTAACAATGAAACCTCAGCCCATACCATCTCACAGTGTCTCTGAGGGGAAGCATGTATACCGCAAACAACATGGGGGACAATATAGAGCCCTGAGGAGCCCCACAAAGTAGAGAGATGGGGTCAGAGGAAAAAAACCCTGACACCACCCTTGGAGTTCTTCCGGTGAGGTATGAAATGAACCATCTGACGACAATCCCAGAGAACCCACAAATACCTCTCAGGTGCTCAAGTAGGACCCCATGGTCAATGGTGTCAAATGCTGATGACAGATCTAATAGTACCAAAATGGATAGTTTTCTCTGTTCTCTCACAATCAGGAGATCATTGAGCACCTGAGCCAGCTCAGTCTCAGTACTGTGCCTCTTTCGAAAACCTGATTGGAGAGGTTCTTAGATGCTATGGATGGTCAAATGGTTCTCCAACTGGGCCGTCACTACCTTCTTGATCACCTTCCCCACAAAGGGAAGGTTCAAGACAGGTCTATAGTTAGCAAGACAGTCTGGGTCCAAAGATGCTTTCTTCAACAAGGGTGTCACCACCGCCTCTTTCAAGGAACAAGGATATTCACCCAAGTCAAGGGAACACCAGACTATCTGTGCTAGAACCAGGAAAATAGACTCCCCACACCCCAGAATTAGGGAAGTAGGGCCTGGATCTAAACTACAGCAGGTAGGATGCAGCCCTTGGACAATCCGCATAACATCTATGATTTCCAGGTGGTCGAAGGTACTCCAGGAAAACAAAGGGGTGGTGACCAGGTCCTGGCCACTAGCAACCAGCATAGAATATGTCAAACAGATCTAACCTAATGTCAGCCACCTTATCAGCAAAGAACCGAGCGAGCTCATCACACTGTAATTGTGAAAACGCTCTATGGAGCTGTAGACAGGTTGGGTTGCACAATCTGTCCCCAGGTCTGAATAGCTGAGCTGGTCGGTTCTGAGCAGCAGAAATCTCCCCGGACAGGAACTCTGCCTTCTTATGAGAGATTTCTGACTGATAGAATTGATAATGTTCTAACAGTCTAAGGTGGTCGGCATCTAGGCCAGATTTCCGCCAACAACATTCTAACCTGCATCCAAGTCGCCGCAACTCCCTCAAGGCCCCATCAAACCATGAAGCCCGAGGTCGAAGGGAGAGAGGACGCACATGAACTGGAGCAATAGAATCCAGGGCAGAGGTGATGGCAGTATTATAGGCCACAACCAACACCTCTGGATCACTACAATGCACAGGAAATTGTGATAGGTCAAGAACCGCAGCAAGGTCACTGGAAGAAATATTCCACAAAGGGCGGTACTTGACCATCTCCACAGGGGTCAGCCTACAAGGTGGGGCACCAAAATTGGATCTCACAGTGTAGTGATCTGACCAACCGACTGGTTCCACCCCCACGTCAGAAGCCTCGATCCCCAGGAGGAAGACCAAATCAAGAGAATGGCCACCTTTATGTGTAGCAGTGGTAACCACCTGTGCTAGGCCCAGTGAATCCATTAACTTGTGGAAGTGTTGTCCAAATTGCGAGAGTTCATTGTCGATCCATGCATTAAAGTCACCCAGGACCATCAGCCTGGGAGACTCAAAAGCCATGTCGACAACGAAGCCCGCTACTCCCTTAAGGAATTGCTTCTCATCTCCTGGTGGACGGTAGATGAGAGCAATTTGATAGCCCACACCTGCTACAACAGCACATTCAAAAGAGATGGTCTCTTCGACTGGAACACTAGTGAATGCCAATTTGGTCTTAAAACAGACCGCACCCCCCCCGTCCAACCTCGGGCGATGTATCACTGTATACCCGGCTGGAATTGCGTCCTCCAATATTGGTCCCGCATTATCATCCAGCCAGGTCTCGGTGATGCAAACCAGATCTGTCGAACCAACAAGATCTGAAATCACAGCAGTCTTGTTCCGGACAGATCTGGCATTGCACAACATCGCCCGGATTGGACAAAACTCCTGGGCTGCCCTGACTACCTGCCCATCACTAATGATGGTGCCCTTGGGTATGGGGACCAAACAAGGTGGTCCACGCCCAAGCTCCACTTAGCTCCAGGGCATCTCCTGGGCTTAGTCACCCTAATGAGCGCCTTCCACCTACCTCCACTGCCCACTCCCCACCTTCCACCCTCCTACAAGGCAATACCTAGAGCCCAACAATGTTGGTAGATAGAAAAACAGAGGGGTATGGAAAGGGTGGAGGGAGTGGAGAGTGGAGGATGAGTAGCGCACGACTAGGGGGGGTAACAGACAAGCACATCTCATAAATTACAACCTCTCAATATTAAGCAATTTAAGAACAGAATATCGTGCACTTAAAAATCATCCCCTTATGCAGTTCAATCCAACTAAATAACTAAAATTACCAAACTACTAATTTAACACAATCTAAATTATACCCCAAAAATAATAAAACCCATAAATATCGCCCTCCAGAGAAATCTCTCACAAATCTCGGAGGAGGACAATCAACACAAATCAATAATAATAATAAAACAAACATAATGGATAAAAATAACTACAATAAAAACAACTAAACAAAACCAATTTAACTCCCCCCCCCCCCAGGACTCTCTCACAGTATTGGGGATGGGAAGAAAAAAAAAATAAAATTCAAACAAGTTTCCTCCTAAAGGTCCTCTCACAACAAATAGGAGAAAAACATACTCAGTGTCAGTAATCCATTTGAAATTATTGGCACTCTCACTGCCAACGATGGTTACATTTTTGTCCAGAATCCGAGGCTTTTAATGCTAGTGAGGCTCTCTCACCACCACCCACACTTTCCTTCAAGTAGTCCCAAAATTCAGTGACAAATCAAAAGGTATTACTCAACACAATGTATAAACTAAATGTAGGTCCATAAATAAAAACAGTCTAAAAATAGGCCAAAGATATCCACAGGCCAAACCACAAGGCATAGAGCACCCCCCCTCCCAAACCCCCAACTTGACTAATCAGGCTCTATATGCATAAAACAAGTTCTCTCACTGCCTTTTAAATCAGCAGAATTGTCAACATACTTGCAGTTTCAAGAACTGAACAAAGTACTTGCAGTTTTTATGGAATCCACACTCCTCCCTAAAGTTCAGTCACGATAATCCAAACAGAAGGGTGCTTGCTGGTTCTTAGTTCCTCAGGTTTCTCAGCACAGAGATGGAGCTAACAAACATAATAAGTCGGTGAGCTCGATTTGCATTGAATTTATTCTTCGGGTGTGAATACTCCAGCCCAGCTCAGACCTGTAAAGGAAACCCAGACCCCGCTACCACCCCCACTTTAGGTGACCAAGGAGCACCCAACCTAGCCAGATGAACCACGGAGACCAATGGGCTAGACCAGAAGAACGATCGATCCTCCGATCAATCTCTTCAGATCCCCCCAGGGATAGTAGCCAGGGCGGAGACCCCTCACAGCCACAGCTTGTAGGATCATACCCTTCTGGCTGAGGTAATGGCCACTGGGAATATGGTTTTCCAAGTGACAAATTTCAGGTGTGCTGAAGACATGGGCTCTAAAGGGAGTCTCATGAGTTCAGCAATGCAAACATTAAGGTCCCAGGAGGGCACTGGTTCCCTATGAATAGGGTGCAGTGTGACAGTCCTTTGAAAAAAATTCTTGAAAATAGGATTGGCTGCTAAAGAAATGCCCTTGCCATCCAAAAGATGGGCTGAGACTGATGCCAGGTAGATCTTAAGGGTCAAGGGCTGTAGGCCCAAAGAGTGCAAATGGGTGAGATAGTTCAGAAGGACTGGCAAGCCCGACTGGCTGGGTACTAAGTCCTTAGTGCCACACCAGATAGAAAACCTTTTCCACTTTGCAGCATAGGTTTTCTTTGTAGCCAGCTTCCTGGAGCCCCTAAGCACCCTAAGAACACTTTCAGAGTTGCAGGTTAACATACTCCAAGTCCTCAAGAGTCAGGCCTTGAGCCTGAGTGACTGGAGGTTCGGATACAGGATCCTGCCTTGAGAGGAGGTCAGGAGGTTGTGCCTCTGAGGAAGGTTGATTGGTTGAGTTACTGAAGGGAGTACCATGGTTGTCTGACCCAGTCTGGGACTATCAGAATCATGGTTGCTGACTGAAACCTGAGATTTATCAGCACCCTGAGGAGTAATGAGAATGAAGGGAATGCATAGAAGTACATCCCTGTTAAATCCAATACCAGGGCATCCAGTGGTACTGTGCCCTTCAAAGGGAGGCCTTCAGCAGAACCTGGGTAGCTGGTGATTCTCTTCTGAGGCAAAGAGAAATATTTCTGGAGTTCCCCATCTCCGAAACACCATTTCTAATACTTGTCTGTTGAGAGACCACTCATGGTTGTTTTGGTTGATTCTGCTGAGGGCATCTGCCTGAGTATTTTCCTTCCCTGGCAGATGAATGGCCACCAGGGATAGCTGCAAAGAGTAAGCCAACCCACATATCTTCATTGCTTTTGTGCACAAGAGGTCAGACCTCGTACCTTCCTGCTTGTTGATGTAGTACATAGTGGTGGTATTGTCTGTTCTGACTTGCACCACCTTACCCTTTACAGAGAGGTGAAGGACTGAAGAGCTAGTAACACTGCTCTGAGCTCCAACAGGTTTATGTGTAGCAGTGATTCTGTTGTGGACCATGTACCGTGCACTGTATGATGTCTCAGATGCTCCCCCCATCTCAGGGAGGAAGCATCTGTTGTGAGCACCAAGGATGGAGACTCTGTCCTGAATGGAATACCCAGCCAGAGGCTGCTTTTGTCTTGCCACCACTGCAGAGTCTGCAGATGTATGTTTGTTACAGGGACCAACTTTGCCAAGGAGTCCCTCCTTTGACACCAGTGCGCTCTGAGATGGAACTGAATGGCCCTCCTCTGGAATCTGCAGCCTAGGACTGTTCCTATAGCTGCAGCCATATGACCTAACAGCCTTAGGAAGTGCCTTTCTGGCTGTGGTCTGTTGAGGATGAAGGAACTTGCAATTTGAAGAATATTGCTTACTCTGTTCTGGGAAAAAAAGGTCCTCCCTTGCTAAGTATCCAGTTCTGCCCTTATGAACGTCAGTACCTGAGTGGGCTGAAGGATAGAACTTTGGACGTTGATTATGAACCCCAGTGATTCTAGGGTATCCTGGGTGAACCTGAGGGCATCCTTTACCTGCTGTGAGGGCTAATCCACAACTAGCCAGTCATCCAGGTAAGGGAACTCTGTTATGCCCTGCCTTCTCAGGTGTGCCACCACCACTGCCAGGCACATTGTGAAAATTCTGGGAAACATAGAAACATGGAGATTGTCGGCAGATAAGGACCGCTAGGCCCATCCAGTCTGCCCGTAGGCCCTATACCTTGTATGAGGCCACTGACCCTATGAGATCAATGACTTTTCATCACTCCTTCCCCTCCCCTCTCACTCATGCTTAAATCCCTGCACTGTGCTTGTCCCTACTACCTCCTGTGGCAGACTGTTCCAAGCGTCGACTATCCTTTCTGTGTAGAAACATTTCCTCACATTACCTCTTAATCTACCCCCTTCCAATTTCACATTGTACCCCTTTGTTCTAGTACTTTTTCACACATTGGAAAAGGTCCTCCACCTGCACCTTGTTTATACCCTTGAGGTACTTGAAAGTTTCAATCATGTCCCCCTGCTGTCTTCTCCTCTCCTCTCCTCCAGTAAGTACATATTGAGGTCCCTTAATCTCTCCTCATATGTTTTGTGGTGCAAGCCCTGCACCATCTTTGTTGCTCTTCTCTGGATAACCTCCATCTTATCTATGTCCTTGCACAGGTGTGGCCTCCAGAACTGCATGCAGTACTCCAGGTGAGACCTTACCAATGTTTTATACAATGGCATCACCACCTCCCGCCTCCTGCTAATGATACCCCTGCCTATGCAAATAAGCATGCTACTGACCCTCCCTGCCACCTTTGTACACTGCTTTGATACCTTAAGATCATCAGAGATTATAACCCCTAGGTCCCTTTCCTCTTTGGTGACAGTCAGCTCCTCTCCCCCAACCTGCAGTTCTCCCCAGGGTTCCCTCTACTCAGGTGCATTATTTTGTACTTCTTTGCATTGAACCTTAGTTGCCACATCTCCGACCATCTTTCAAGCTTCTCCAGGTCCCTCTTCATTTTCTGAACCACTTCTGGAGTATCCACCCTGCTGCAGATCTTGGTGTCATCTACAAACAGGCAGACCTTTCCTTCCGGCCCCTCTGCAATGTCACTAATGAAGACATTGAACAGGACTGGTCCTAGTTCTGATCCCTGTGGTACCCCACTGGTCACCCCCCTCCCCAGATTCTACCCCATTTACCACCACCCTCTGTCTCCTGTCTATTAACCAGTTCCTAACCCAGTTCACCACCTTGTCTCCCATGCTTAGACTACCTATCTTGCTAATCGGCCTTCTATGTGGGACGGTGTTGAAGGCTTTGCTGAAATCTAGGTCGGCTACGTCTACCACCCCTCCCTGATTTAGTTCCCTAGTCACCCAATCAAAAAAATCTATTAGATTCATTTGACATGACCTTCCTGCTGTGAATCCATGTTGCCTCAGATCCTGAGCACCACTGGATTCCATATGTGTCACTATCCTTTCTTTCAGCAGTGTCTCCGTAATCTTCCTCGCCACTGAGGTGAGGCTGATTGGCATGTAGTTCCCCGCCTCCTACCTACTGCCGCTTTTGTGCAATGGGACTACATGTGCCCTCCTCCAGTCCTCTGGAATGATACTCGTGTTGAGTGACTCTGTGAACAGGGCTGCCAGAGGCGCTGCTAGTTCCCTTCGCAGCTCCTTTAATATCCTCGGGTGGATGCCGTCTGGCCCTATGGCCTTATCCACTTCCAGCTTTGTGAGTTCTTCCAGAACTCTCTCCACTGTGAATGGACTGTTGTCCACCTCTCTCTCCCCCCCATTGTCTCTGCAACCCAACTGTGGTCCTTGACCTTCCCCCTCCTTAGTGAATACTGAGCAGAAGTATTTGTTCAGTGGAGGTTAGGCCAAATGGCAGAGCTGTGAACTGGTAATGCCCAAGTGAAGTCTGAACCTGATATATTTTCTATGGAATTCCCAGATTGTGATGTGAAAGTAGACATCCTTGAGATCCAGGGAGGTCAGCCAGTCTCCTTCCTAGAGGTTAGGGAGAATCATTGCCAGAGTTACCATTTAGAACTTTGGCTTTGTCAAATGTCTGTTTAGTGCTCCGAGATCCAAAATGGGTTGCCGCTCCCCATTCTTTTTTAGTGTGAGGAAGTATCTTGAGTAGAATCCTTTTCCCCTCTGCAAGGCTGGAACAGGTTCCACTGATCTTGCTGCCACAGGCTTGACACCTCTTGTTCCAAGAGTGCCCTTTCTGATAGAGATGCTGGTCTGAAGGGTTTTGACCTTAACTTGGGGAAGGATTTGAAGCTGAGGGCTAGTCCCTGGCTCACTACTTCCAGAACCCACTTGCCTGTGGTGCTCATTTCCAAAACTGGGAAGTAGTGAGCCAGCCTGCCCCCTACTGGTAGTGGGAAGGCGACCCTGACCTGTGGATCAGGGAGTCTGTTTTGTCTGGGCTGTAGACTGAGTGGACTGGTCACCATGCCTGAAACCACTTCTGCTCCTGCCCCTGAAATACACCCTTTGCTGTTGGTATACAGGGGTGACTTGGGCCTGAAAGAAAGGTCTGCCGTACCCTGACTTTCCTCTACCTCCCATTCCCTGAGCCCTGTAGGAGGTAGAAGCCTTTTCTTTGGCTGCATTGTTCCTATAAGTGGTTTTGCATTCATCCACTTTTATCATGTAGGCTTCAGTCTTGTCTCCAGAGAATTATTTTCACAAGGGAAATCAATGGCCTTGTTCTGGGTATCCTGGGTGAGGTATGTGATCCTGAGCCATGCAAACCTCCTTAAAGCTACTGTTAAGGCCATCCACCTAGCTGCAGTGTCATTCGAATCAACTGCCATATGAAACTGGTATTAAGTGGCCTCTAAACCCAGACTGGCTGTCTCAGTCATGTACGAAGCCATGGCAGGTGGTGCTTTCTCAGCCAGGGCCATCATACAATTCCACAGATGTTTCTGATACCTGGCTGCATATGCCATGTAATTTGCTTGCCTCATAGACAAAGAAGCGGACACGTACCCCTTCTTTTCTATGCTGTCCAACTTTCTTGAATCCTTTTCTGGAGAATGAGAGGACAGTGGAACTTTTGCCCTATCACAGGCAGCTGCTTACACTACCCCTTCGTGGTAAAGATGTTGAAACAGGAACTCTGCTCCTGACCTATCCAGTTGATATTTTTGTCAGCTTTTTTTTTTTTTTTTTTATCAACTGGAGGAACTGAACTGGGAGTCTACAGTACCTTTAGGGCATGTTTCTTTAGGAATTTCTGGATGGGCAGAAGGAGCCTTTTTGTTGGAGCCAAGCCCATCACATCCAGAAAATCCGCCTCTTCTTCCTCCTCCATTGTCTCATTGGTGGGTATGTCCAGGGCCTCCACCATTTGCTTGACAAAAGTAAAATGGGAGGTGTAATCCTCTGGCAGCCTTGGAGGAGACTCAAACTCCTGATCCAGAGAAACCTCCAGTTCGATGGGTTCCTCCTCATCCTAATCCTCATCATACTCCCTGTATGAGAGGTCTTGGGATGTCTGAACTGGCCCTTGAACTGCTGCTTTAACCAGGGCTGGAACTGAAAGTGGTTCCGATTGTGGAACCAGGACCAAGCCCTGTAACGCCTGCAAAATTTGCAAGGCTTGAGCTACGGTCTCAGCCGAAGGCATATTCAGTTTCTCCACCGAGGGCTCCTTTGGCTTTTCGACTGGAGGCTCAGTGTGCTTTTTTTACATTTTTTCTTCGCTGGAGATGGTTCCAAAACCTGGTCAGGGGTTCTTTTTGTCTTGGAACCTTCGCCTTTTTCAGGGGCTTTAGTCTCCACATTTTTATCTTTAGCAGGAGAAGACTGTTGGTCAGGAACCGATTCACTCAGTTCCTGTGTGGATGCCATACAGTTTTTTAATTGTTCCAGGCACTTTCCCATGTTTTAACTAGGAAAGTTTTATATATATATCGCAATCAGCCTGGAAGTGTGAGGGACCTAAGTAGATCAGACACAAGTCGTGTTTGTCTGCTTTAGCAAAAAATGTCCCCACACTTAATGCGATTTTTAAAACCAGTAGGGCCTGTCTTCTTTTCAAGCTTATCAGACATAACCAAAGATAACCCCCAAAAACACCACAATAGACAGTTACAGTAAAAAAGAAGAGGATTTTCCCCTTTTTTAACGATTGATGTTGGTTGCTAAACGGAAAGAAACCAAAAAAGTTTCAGAAGTAAATAGAAACTTACACAAAGGACTCAGATAGGATCCTAAACAAAATTACTTTAAAATTTTTTACACAGAAATACAGAAAAACGCAGTTCCTCAACAGATCAAAGAACCACTGAGGAACCGGGAACTAAACTAAAATACTACTAAAAACTATACTAAATAGTGTTACTAAGAGTAGAAAGTAAAGGCAGCAGTTCCAATGGTAAATTAAAAAGGAATACTTATATTTTTAACGAAAACTAAAGAATTCTTCTCCCACGATGAGGAACAATCTCCAAGGCATCCTAACAGGCAGGTGGATAAAGAAATCTGAGCATTATAGAACACAGCAGTTGGTAAAGGCAGCAGATTTGAATGGTGGCACGAGCCAATAGATGTTACATCATTTGCATACTGTTCCAAAATTTTCCTGGGGCAGTTCAACGCTGGAGGCTGACTGCTACAGTTGATCATAATGAAGAATTCCTGGGGGGTTAGAATCCTCCTTTCTCTAAGATGGAGAGCAGGGATGAGTAGCATGAGAGCTGCAGGACTAACAGCCCTAAGAAGTCAAGATACGGTCATCTTCTGCATGCTCCAGGTGGAGTGGGTGAAGTCCAAAGGACAGAATAATAATAAGGGTACACCAATGAACAAGTTCTAACTTGAGAGGAGGAAGGTGCTCTTCTTCTCCTTGCAACCACAGGGATGTGCCCTGGGTGACGCTAGTAAATTGATCCAAGCACTGTGCGTTGCACTCCTCCCCACACAGAGACGCTGCTCTGTGGAGCAAGACTGGCTCGTGCTCAGGGCACATGCTGCATATAGCAACTAGTGGGGAGAACAAGAACAAAGGAATCTGGAGGTTAGGGGCCACCTACCCACTCCATAAAGAAACACCACAAGCATTTTTTGGTTGGCAGGGGACCACTTGTGACCCGACTCCTTTTTTTTTTTTTGCTGAGGGTGGCACCTGAGTGATCAGCCCCCTTTAAAAAAAAAAAAAATAAAAAAAAAAACAATCAGTCAACCAGAACACAAGAAGAAGAACCACTACAGGACCATGGCAGAGTAGACATCTTATTTATTTGGATTTTCTTAACCGGGTAGGCTCACTGAGACTGAAAATCCCTTTTCGGGAGTAACTGGAATTAATAACAAGTTACAGAGAGCAACATAAAAACAATAGAGTACAAACAGTATTAGCAACCAATTTAAAATCGTTATGAAGTCAAGGCAAGTTGACAGTCTTACAGTACATAGACTTTAACACTGCAATGTTAAGGAAACATAGCAGCAAGGTAACAGCAACAAACAAGTAGTATGTGCAAGACATAGGTTTAAACAGTAGCCTGACAGAGGTCGCAGGAGGGTCTCAGCAGGAAGAAGTACATTGGCTGCATACAGGTATGCCCCAAGGGAGGAATGTGAAGGGCATCTGATCGGTGCAGCCTGGACATTAGCTGGGAGCTTATTCCACTGTCTAAGAGCCTCAGAGGCAAATTACTTTTTGCCAGCTGCTGTTGCAGTTCTTGGGACAGCAAGGAGCAACTGAGAGAAGGACCAAAGGAACCTCCTCTGAGGTTGAAGTTCCAGGATGGAGACAAAGTTAGGGGGAGGGGAGTGTACAATTTTATACGCCAGACAAAGCGTGAAATAGTGAATTCTAATTTCCAAGGGGGAGCCAGTTTAACATGGATAGTGTTTTGCAGTGGTGCTCCTGTTTACTAGCACCCATAGCAAACAGAGATGCATGGTGATACAAGCATTTTAGCTTAGTGAACTCAGTATCTTTGAGAAAAGATAGAACAGTGGAACCAAACAGGATGGCAGACAATATAATACTGTTGCTTAAGCAACAATGCACAACAGGGCATGTGTTGTTGTGTTGTTGTGGGATTTACACACGCCTTGTGTGGTGTATCATGACCACACAAGAAGAGTATAAAATCCCAGTACTACACATGCCCTGATGTGCATTATTGTAATTATAAAATGTTACTAAAAATTAGAATACAAATGAATTAGGTTAAAAGAAAATAAACATTTGATTACCAGGATCTTTACCGGTTGTCTGTTGCAGGATTTACACACGGTCATGTGAAAAGTTTTGACCAATGAGGTTACAGGATTTTCGAGACCCATTTTATAATTATGGATACTCTGGCTTCGGGGGTAAGGTATGGGTGTAACTGATATAGTAGTTTCTGGTTCAGCAATTTGGTCACCTGGTCAACAAGAGGCTTAAATGAAATTTCCTGATCCAATACGACTCCCAGGTACTTGAAAAGAATTAACAGCATCTATGGAATCACCCGTCAGAGAGCACAATTTTAGAAGTTACTTATTGTTGGGACTGAGACGGTGATGTTTTAAAAGGACAGACTTTGTTTTTTGGCATTTAATAGTAACTCATTGGTCTTGAACCAGGATTCTCGTTGATGGAAATCGGCTTTGAGGTCTGACTTAACAGAGTCAATGTTTGACTGGCTCCTGTATAGCACCGCATCATCTGCATAGAACAGAACCTTGGCGCTGCCACAGTGTTTGGGCAAGTCATTAATAAATAGGGAGAACAACAGCAGGCCCAAGATAAAAGGAACTCCATCTTTAATATCTCTTAGAGTGGAGTAGCTGCCTTCCCATTTAATCAGCTGCTTACGGCCAGTTAGCTAGTTACTGAACCAAGAGCAGAGCAACTTTTCAAGACCCAGTCCCTTGAGTTTATGTAGAAGCAATTCATGATTGACCACGTCAAACACCTTAGTCAGGTCTATAAAGATAGCCCCAATAGACTGACTGGCTTCCTGGGTGCCAAGAAGGTCCATTGTGCGCCATACCAGAGCTGTGTTCATACCGCGGTTGTTCTGAAAGCTGTGTTGGGCATCATTGAGCATGGGTTTCAGTGCAAGTCTGGAGCTGGTTATAGATCAGTCTTTAGTGAGTTTCTAAGATTTTGGATAGGGTGCAAAGAATGGAGATTTGGCTGGTACTGCTTCACAAGTTCCTTAGCACCCCTTTAATGTACAGGAACTACATGGGCCACTTTCCAAATGTTAGATATATTGCTCTGCAGGAGGTACATACTGTATTAAATAGTGTCACAATGGGGGAAGCAAGGATATGGGCTCCAAGTTTAAGCAGCCTGTGTTCTAGCTTGTCATGGTCGCAGACCATTCTGTTTTTATCCTCAATAATTGGCCTAGTACCTCCTTTCAAGAGAACAGTTTAAAGAAGAATTCAGGCCGAGAATATGAGGGGGAGGTGGCAGGGCCAGATGGAGTGGGGTCCAAAGAAGGGCCATCAAGTGGTACCTTAAACAGTGTATGATCAGTATAAAAATCTGCTGAATGCATCGACTGCAGCAAGGACGGGGTCACTGGTAGATTTGTCTTCATAAAGTATATCTTGGGAGGGGTAATCACTTTGTTTTTGAGAAGTCTATGAATCCGAGACCAAAACTGTTTGGGGATTTCCAGGATTTTGGACTGCAATTTTTTTCAATACAATGTCCTTGCTGTCTTAAGACTGGCCTTACAGAGGTTTCTTAGTGACCTATAGTTCTGCCAGTCGGGATACAAACCAGATGCTCTAAAAGTGTCCCAGGCTTTGTCCCTTTTTTCATAGGCCTGCAAAGATCAGGGGTAAGCCATTTTGAGCACAAGCCCTTGACTCTTCTCTGAATCAGTCATATGGACATGCCTGCTAACTATGCTAAGGAGACAGTTTTCTAGATACTCAAAGGCAGTATTGACATTTTTGAGTCTCCAATTTCTTCCCAGTTAATGGCAGCAAGGTCCTTCAAGAAGGCACTTTCATTAAGTTGCGAAAAGTCCCTGACAGCTATAGTTCTTGGAGGGAGTTTAGTGAAACCATTGCTTCAAATACAATGGATTGGGGAATGATCGCTGAGTAGTCAGCTAGTATTCCAGATGTTCTGATTCCATTTATTCTGCTAAGTAGGAGACAATCCAGAAGGGAGTGGCTACCTGACTTAGCACTGTGGTGAGTAGGTTCAGTAATGATTTGACCGAGGTGTAAGTCATGCAGGGGGGCTTTGAAGCTGCAGGGGCCTCCACTTATCCAGCTGAGGTTAAAAATCACCAAAGATTTTTAACTCTCCAAGTGAGAGGGTCCTTAGGCAGGTAATGAAGTCATCAGAGACTGGTCTAGCCATGGAGGGAGGGTTGTAAACACAACCAATATACAGGGGCTTAGTGTCCCCTAGCATGAGTTTCACTACCAGACATTCGCAGTGGCACTAATCCAGTGTGGGCAGGGGACACCACCCCATTTTTTGCCACACTGATCCTTCCTTAAGTGGAATACCCAGGAATGGCTACTTCATGGGGGAGGATGGAGGGTTTAAGCCATGTTTCAGACACAGCCATGGCATCTGGGATTTATATTGTCAGCTATGCTTCCAGATCATGTAACTTGGGTCTGAGACTGTAATATTCAGATGTTCCAATATTAGTCCCGTTACCAGACCAAAAAGGGTCAGTGTGTGAGACATTAGGAGGTCCAGGGTTGGGCTCTATATCCCCAGCAGAGAGTAGGTGGAATACTACAAGAGCCCTGAGAAGCCAGTAGCTGACAGGGAGGGTTTGATGCCATAGGGGCCCGAGGTTGGAGTAAGAGAGCATGTAAAGGTGCCCTTTATGATACATCCTATACATAGCCAGCAAAAGGAGGAAGTATGTTGCCGAGTATGCAGTTAGACTAGAGGGATGTGTGTAATTACACTGCGTTAGATGGCAGGGAGGAGACCAGCACACAATCAGGGAGTCAACCCAGACAAAGATGAGAAAATACATCATTGCTGTTGACATTCCTTTGAAGCACGTCTTTGTTACGAGGAATGTGCAACAAGATAAACACAGTCCAGGAGTGGGGAGTGTAGCTGCCAAGAAGGGAGCGTTCCTGATAACAGACTGTGGGGTAGACAGTCAAGCAATACCTAGCAATAACCCTTGCCGCCCTTCTCCGTAGGCAACACCCTCCTCCTCCCCCGCGCAGCTCTGTGCCCTAAGGTAACCCCTCCTCCTCCTCCTTTTCTCACTTACACCCCCTTCTTTTGTCCATTGTATCCACCCACCATTTAAGCAGGCAATGCTCTGGGCCTACTTCAGGACTGACCCTTTTTCTCTCGTTCCTTTCCCCAGGACTTGCCCTTGGCAAGGGCACGAAACCGCCAGCGGTCCAGCCCCAACCCTCGCCGGCCACGCTCCACTCATCTGCCCACTCTCCCAGATCAGGTACACCGTCACTGACTTGGACTGTAAGCTGCTAACCCGAATGGCTGCTCCAGACTGGGTCCGGCTTCTCAATGGTTGGATCCGCTCTGCAAGCACCTCTCGATTGCACATTGCTGAGATAACAGCGCTTGCCGCTTTGATTCAAATTTTCTCTGTTCTGCACCTCGGCTACTTTACCTGCCTGTGCTAGGACTGCATATTTTGCCCCGACTTCCCATCCAGCCCTGACCTCTATTAAAGACCCTTCCTCCCCCCCACAAGGTACACACTCCTCACCTTTCTCTAGCGTGAATGCTTCTTCCCTTAAAGGGACTTCTCTGAATTACACCATTCCTTGCTACCAGCAGGGACTCCCTGACCTGTGCTTACTCCAGGTGCTAGTGTTCCTCTTCCTTACTGTATGCTTACTTCAGTTGCTAGTGCTCCTTATCCAAGTTAATTAGCCTGCTGCTTAAGCGTTCTAGTGCAGCTGCTAAATTTCCTTATCTTCCTTTCTCCTCCCATCTCACTGCCGTCCCACCTCCCAAGCACGCCCGGCCGTCTCCCTTGCAGTCACTCTCGACTGTAATTTCTCAAAAATTTAATTGGCTGTTCTATGCTGCTTCCCTCAGCAACCTTCATGCACAACACACACATCTCATTCCTGTGCTGCTCCCCTCCCTTTCACCACCACCCCCATACCATTTAATTGCTGGGCTGCCCTCACCAGCCTATACCATCCCTGCCAGGCACCATATTCTCCCTCATCCCTTTCTCCCACAGCATCACCCCCACTCTTCAAACTACTTTTCCACTTCCCCCTTCTCCCCCACTACCTCCCTAATTCCCCCATCTCTCTTCCCTCACCCTCCTCTGCCACCTAACTATCACCATGCTGCCTCTCCCCTTGCTGTGCCTCCCCTTTTCCCTGACATCCCTCCCACCCTCTTCTCATTCTACCTCCCCATCATTCCTTTCTGCCCTCCCTCCACCTCCCTTACCCTCCCCTCCTCCTTTCAAACTCTGCTCAAACACTTCCCATGGCGCACTGCGGCAGGTATCCTCGCCAGCTCTGGCTCTCAACTGCCCGCCCTGCGGCCCTCATTTTCCAAATTGGCCTCTCAAATACATTGCCTGGTCATGCCCAAAGCAGGCCCCTCTCTCCCACCAATAAATACATGTCTATCCTTAGTAAATTACTCATCTCCATTCTGCTACTCTCATCTGGTGACATTGGGCGTAACCAGCCCCCACTTTCCCTCACCTGATCTCCCAAAGGACTTAGATTTCTTCATCTGAACATAAGTCTTCTCCCAAAACTGACCTTCTTCAACCACTCACAACCCAACTTACCCCCTCTGCCCTCACTGTAACAGAGTATTGGCTCAGCTCTAAAATCAAGGACTTGGACATCGCCATCCCTGGCTATTCCCTCATCCACCAGGACTGGAAGGCCAGGGGACGTGATGTTGCCATGTATATATAAATATATCCTCCTCCTCTCTCAATTATACTGTCTGTCTCTCCTTGACCACTCTCCCTCTTTTTATGAAATGCTGCTAGTAAAAATAACCCTCCCCTTCTCCCTCTCCATCTTTGTATGTGAGTATCTACTGCTGCCCCAATCTCCCTGCCTCCTCCCTCTCCACCCTTACCGATCTCCTCTCTTCCATCTCTGTCCTTGCCACCCCTGGAGAACTTTTCATCCTTGGGGACTTCAACATAAACTGGTTGGCTAGCCAAAAGTCAAAAATCTGCAACTATGCCTCCTCGTTAAACCTTACACAGCTAATTTCCTGCCCCACACGCCTTAACCACAAATCAGGCAAGCATTCCCTAATCGACTGGGTGCTGACCTCCCACCCCCACCGTGTCATAAGCTCTGGTACTCTCCCTGATGCCCTCAGCAACCATCATATTTATTTTATTTTTGTATTTAGTTTTTATTGACTGGGTAAGTGCACTAGACAAATCCTGCCTATTTTCAGGCTCGACCCGGGGAGGGGGATACAGATGAATGCCAACTGACCTTGAACCAGAGTAAGCTGTTGGTGGTATTTTTCGTGATTGGGGGAAATTTGGCCATTGCATCAGGGAAATTCACCTGCTCTTTTCAAGAAGTGCCATGGGATCTTTAACACCACCTGAACTACCACCAGAACAGGCAGATGGGACCTCGGTTTAACGTCTCATCCGAAAGATGGCACCTCAGGAGTGCAGCACCCTCCTCATGCTGCACTACAGTGTCAGTATTGGGATATTAACCCAAGTGCCTGGTGTGGGGATAGAACCCATAGCCTACTGATCTCCCGGCCTCAGAGGTGAGTGTGCTACCTGCTGATCCACTGACACTATGGTCTACTGTGTGTGTAAAATACATCGTTCAGAGTCACCCCGTCATTCTCAATTCTCTCTCATACCGCTCCCTAGAACTCTCCTCCCTACATATCGATTTGTCCTGTATCGACTGGTCTCCTATTGCCTCAGCCCCCTCCGTCAATTCAGCCCTGACCTTCTTTTCTTCCCAGTTCCTGAACGTACTGTATGAGACCAACATGCACCATTCAGAAAGGCACAGGCCCATGTGAACAACCTCCCCTGGGTCATTGCAGAACTCTTAGCATGTCAACGGGCATGAGACAAAGCCTGGACTGTGTACAAACCCACTGGGTGTTCCCATGACCTCCAGCAATATCACTCGCTCCACAATGCTTGCACCAAGGCCATCTGCCTTGAGAAAATCAGAGTACTTCCAATCCTCCTTTCAGGAAAACATCGACAATCCATCCAAATTCTGGAAGGTAATCCATGCCCTGTTCTCTCCCCCTGTCCACTCCTCTCTGCCTGTTCTAAAAATCAGCACCCACACAATTGATGACCCTTCCTCTGTGGCCACCGAATTCAACAAGTACTTTACCACCTCCCTGCTTGCATCACTCCCCAGCACTGCCCCCTGGGCTTCCCCTGGTCCTCCTTCTGCCACACCTGCTAATTCCATGCCCCCCCTCCTCTGTTGCCCCTCACTTTCAAGCCCATACTCATTGACAACACTCTATGCATACTACTTGCCTTGAACCCATCCAAAGGAAAGAGCCCTGACAGCCTGGACCCTAAGCTTCTTCACCTCTCTGCATCCTCAATTGCCCTGCCATTGACAAATCTTCTAAACCTCTCCTTTCTGCATGCCACCATGTCAGATGCTTGGAAATCTGCTACAGTGATCCCCTTCCCAAAGGCGGGGACACTTCAGATCCCAGCAACTTTCACCCCATCTCTCTACTCCCCACTCTGGCTAAGTTACAAGAGCATCTGGTCCTGGAACAACTCTCCTCCTTCCTCTACTCATCCTCCTTTTCACCTTTCCAAGCTGGCTTTCATGAGCCTCCACCACCTCCTCTCACGGCTCACCTGATTCCATTCTCTCAAGCATGGATCAGGGACGCATCACCTCAGCTATTTTTGTTGACCTGGCCAAAGCCTTCGACACGGTCTCCCACTCCCTCCTCCTCCTCCTCCTCAGCAAGCTTCCTGCTGCTGGTCTTTCCAACTCTGCCACAAGCTGGTTCCACTCCTACCTCTCAGGCCGCTCCCAATCCATCAGAATTGGCAACTCCCTCTCCCGGCCCCATCACCTCAGGTGTCCTCCAAGGCTCAGTACTTGGTCCTATTTTATTTTCCATATTGCTGAACGATCTCCCAAAAACCTGCATATCCTCATGCATACACATGTATGCTGCTGATACAGTGATATTTTCCTCCAGAAACTCCCCCTATGAGGTGACCACCAGCCTTCAGTTGGACTTTAACAACATCCAAAGCTGGTTTACTGCTAACCAACTGTCCATGAATGACAAAAAACAGTACCTATGACATTCGGCTCCAGGCAAAGACTGCAATGCAAACAAACTGCTGCAAAATGCACAGGAAGTGTGAAACATGTCAGGTGACTGGTGATTTTTGAAACGGAGGGAGCATTTGTTTGCACTGCTAATGCACTTTGTGGATGAAATAAAAGTTTTTTGCATCATTAAGGAACTCACTGGTGAGCTCATTTTTGTGTAAAAGAACACAATGTATTTGGGAAGTTCGAATGAGTTCCATGCCTCGGACAGGTGCCGGTCTCTAAGTGTTGTTTATCAGAACAAAAATAAGGTTATTTCTAGTAGTAGGAAGCCCGGAAGATGGCCACTGGGCTGGGCGTGCTGTCAGCTGCTTGAGCAGCTAGTCTGTTTGTTATTTTCCCTACATATCTTGTTTTCTTCCTGCCTCCGGTTAAGTTTTTATTAAGTTTTTGTTAAGTTTTAAGCTTTTGAGCTAAAGCCGATCAGCAAGAGTGCGTGTGGAGCGATATTGGGGTGACCGGAACATCTTTCAAGTGTGCACTGGCGCCGTTTTGCTGTCGGCCTGCTACCGCTACCGCTTAAAACATTCATCTTAGCGCTGGGCCTGCTTTCTGAATTTTATTTGATTCGATTGGACTTGGTATTGTGCTTTGGAGGCGATTTGGATGAGACCTTGGAGTGGGGTCTCATAAGGAGGTGACTTGCCTGGGATTTATTTGGATACTATCCATAGGAAGGAAGATTGTCGGTTTTGAAGTCTGCTGATGGAAGATCATTTTGGAAATGACTTGTGAAGACAAAGGAAGGAGTGGTGTAGTACAGTGAGCTGGTGGTCCCAACCCTGTGTGGGTCTGGCTGCTGGGCGCACGGCTGCACGGAGGGCTGAGCCCTGGTCTAGCTGGGTAGTGGGCGGACCGAGTCAGTAGCCCTTGGGTTCTCAGAGGAGCATGTTGGTGGGTGTGCCCCGGGGAAGATTTGCAGTGCTGGCCATGGACATTGGCAGTTCCTGGTCCCTGTCTGGGATTTATTGGGCCCTGCTCCTGTACACTTCGGACTCTCGAGAAGAGGATTCTCAATCTTAATCTTGCAGCTGTTCACCCTCACAGTCAGACCTCTTAATCCTACTTTGTCTGCTTGTACTATTGGTTTGGGAGGGCAGTGAGAGTGCCCTGTAACTTATTCTGCCATCCTGGCAGTCAGAGTGTTTGGGGGTGGAAAATACCACTAATCTGCCACTATTATTTGTAAAGGCAGTGAGAGTGCCTTGCCTAGCCTCCTTCTGCAGTGAGACTGTATGGGGACTAGAAAAAACACTTGGAACATATTCTTCTGTTTAGAGAACGAGTCCCTGACTTCATTTGGCCCCTCGGGCTGTGAGAGGGCCTTGAGGGAGCTGAAGATTTTCACTACTGGGTGAATTATTCTCCAGACTTCAGTTACTGTTATAACTTCCATTAATTCATTAAGTATTTTTGAGCTGGTCCCTCATATCTGGATTTTAAGATTGTTTTATTTTATATTTCATTGTGTAATTTAGGGATTTGTTTTGTTTTATTTTATGGGGTGGGTGTTTTGAGTGTATTTTTGGGTTATATAGTTGAAGTCCTTATTCTGGTCATTAGACTCATGACATGCTTTGTTCTGGAACTCCAAGATTTTGGGACCTTATTGTAAGTCTCCTCTGGAAGTGGATGATTTATTGGAGACTGGAGAGACTTGGCTCTGGACTGGGATATGGAGTCAAATTGAGATTTTATATTTTGCTTAGTGTATTTATTGTAATTTGAGGGTGGGAGTTTGTTTTGGTTATTTTTACATTTAGTTTTATGTTTTTTGGTTTTTGGGTTAATTAAAATTGATCATCAGAATGTGTTGGAGGCCTGCCCCCATGGTTGTGCGCTATACATCCTCCGCCCTCCACTCTCTTTGCCTCCCCCCATTGCATTTTTCAATCTACCAGCACTGTAGAGTGCTGGGTATTGCATGTTGGGGGAGGAGGGGCTTGAATGGGTGGGGCCATCGCATCAGGGTGGTAGAGTTCAGAAGACGCCCTGGGGCGAAATGGAATCCTGACCGTGGTCCATCTTGTCTGATTTCCATACCCAAGGGCACCACCAATTTTGGTGAACATGTGGTCTGGGCGGCTCTGGAAGTTCATCCAACTCGATCGGTGCTATGTAATGCCAGATCCATTAAAAACAGGACTACAATTATTGCAGATCTTGTAAACTCGGTGGATCTGGCTTGCATCACCGAGACCTGGCTGGATGAGAACTCTGGCCCTATATTAGAGGCCGCAATTCCAGCCGGCTACTCGGTGATTCACCGCTCAAGATTGGATCGGGGGGGGGGTTGCGGTCTGTTTTAAGACCAAATTGGGCCTCACGAGTGTACCAGTTGAGGAGACTGAGTCATTTGAGTGTACTGTGGTAGCAGGCATAGGTTGTAGGATCATTCTCATCTACCGTCCACCCTGGGATGGGAAACAGTTCCTTCAGGAAGTCGCGGACTTCATCATTGACATGGCGTTTGAGTCTCCCAGGTTGATGGTCCTGGGCGACTTTAACGCCTGGGTCGATGATGAACTCTCGTAATTTGGACAACACTTCCTCCAGCTTATGACATCTCTTACGCAGATAGTTAACACTGCTACCCATAAACATGGTCACTCACTTGACTTAGTCTTCCTCCTAGGGATTGAAGCCTCAGATTTGGGGGTGGAAGCAGTCGGATGGTCTGATCATTACACTGTGGGGTTCAATTTTAGTGTCCCCCCAGAAGGTCTACCCCTGTGGAGATGGTCAAGTATCACCCTTTACGAGATGTTAGCTCTGAAGGCCTAACGGCGGTACCTGACCTATCAATTATTCCAGTGACAACGACCCAGAGGATCTTGTGGGGGGCCTATAATATGGTCATTTTGTCAGCGCTGGATGTCATTGCTCCTGTCAGAGTTCGTTCTCTCTCCCTTTGCCCTCAGTCCCCATGGTTTGATGGGACCTTGAGGGAGATACGGCGATTAGGTTGACAGTTAGAGCATTGCTGGCGGAGATCTGCACTCTATGCCAACCACCTTAGATTGATGGAGCATTATCAAGACTATCAATCTGCAGTAATCCTTAAGAAGGCAGAGTTCCTGTCTGGGGAAATTGCGGCTGCTCCGAATCAACCAGGTCAGCTTTTCCGAACTGTGGACAAACTGTGCAACCCAACCTGTCTGCAAGTTCAGAAAGCGTTTTCACAAATAGAGTGCGATGAACTTGCTCTCCAGCCGGCATACTCTATGGGTGTTGTTTTGATCAGCACTTGGTCATTGGCCTTCAGCCTTCCTGGAGTATCTTCGACTGCCCGGAGTTCATGGATGTCATGAGGATTGTCCAGAGTATGCTACCTATGTGCTGTAGTTTGGATCCAGGATCAACCTCCCTTATTTTGGGTTGTATCGATACCATTGGTCCGGTCCTTGCACAGATAGTTTGGTGCTCCCTGGAAACAGGTGAGTTTCCTAGCTCCCTGAAGGAGGCAGTGGTAATACCCCTCCTGAAGAAAGCTTCCCTGGACCCGAATTGCAATGCGAACTACAGACCAATCTCTAACCTTCCCTTTTTAGGGAAGGTGGTTGAGAAGGTAGTAGTCATACAGCTGGAGAACCATTTAACATCTATGACATCTATGAACCTCTCCAGTCCGGTTTTCAAAACAGGCATAGTACTGAGACAGCACTGGTTCAGGTGCTCAATGATCTCCTGATGGCGAGAGATCAGAAGAACTGTTCTATCTTGGTTCTTCTAGATCTCTCCTCAGCATTTGACACTGTGGATCATGGGGTTCTTCTCGGTCGTCTGAGATTCATCTGTGGCCTGTCGGGTACAGTCCTCAGGTGGCTTACATCTTACCTCATGAGAAGAACTCAGCTTTATACCTCGGACCCAGTCCCTGTTATGTGGGGCTCCTCAGGGATCAGTGTTGTCCCCTATGTTGTTCGCAGTGTACATGCTGCCCCTTGGAGACATTGTAAGGAGGTATGGGCTGAGGTTTCATTGCTATACTGATGATACCCAGCTCTCTTTCCTTTGCACCTGACCAGGACGGAGCTCTCTCAGTCTTTAATAACTGCCTCGCAGAAATCCAGGAGTGGATGGATTTAAGCTGCTTGACGTTTAACTTAGGAAAGTCTGAAGTGCTGGTTGTGGACCCAGGATACCGGATGGGGGGGGTCGGGGGTAGATTCACCCTCTGGGCTTTTTCTTGGGAGTCTACCACTCCCGGCCTCTGAACGGATGTGAAACCTGGGGGTAATTTTTGATGAAGGACTGACACTGCTTACACAGGTGTCAGCCATCATCAAGAAATCTTTTTACCACCTGAGGAATATCTCCAGGATTAAGCACCTTATTCTGTCCGGTGACCTTCTTACATTGGTTCATGCCTTTGTGTCCTCACACTTGGATTACTGCAACTCCCTCTACCTAGGGCTTTCTGGGGTTAAAATCTGCTGTTTGCAGCTACTGCAGAATGCGGCAGCATGGCTTTTGACAGGAACCTCTCGGTCCTGCCATATTTCCCCAGTGCTGAGCAGTCTGCATTGGCTGCCGGTACAATGGCGGATCACCTTTAAAGTCTATCTTTTGACTTATAAAGCCCTACACGGACAGGGCCCTGACTACCTGAAAGAGCTTCTGGTCCCCTACCACCCTGGGCGATCACTTCACTCAGCTGGTGAGGGGTTGCTAGAGATCCCAAGAGTGTGTTTAAAATCATCTGGGGCCCAGACATTCATGCATGCGGCCCCATCTCTTTGGAATTCTCTACTCCACCAGTTACGTGAGTGTGCAACCATGGAGGGATTTAAAAAAGCCTTAAAAAACCATTTATGGACCCAAGCTTTCAGTGACTGATGTATTTATTTTAATTTAATGTGTATTGTTTTATTTAAGTTAATTGTGTGTCATCTGATGTGTTTTTAAAACTGTGAGGCACCTTGGTTTTGGAAAGGCGCCATAAAAATAAAGTTTATTATTATTATTATTATTTACTTCTACCAGGCACTGCCAAAATCCTTGGTATGGTCATTTCATTTTTTCTTATACATGTCAACAGCTAATATAGCACAACAGAGCAATGTATGACCTTTTTGTAGCATAATGCAGCTGAACAATGGTAACACTTACACAACAAATAGCAAACATAGGAGAGACTTACACTTAGTTCAGTTAATGCCTGGTAATGTTGGGGGACTCAGTTTGCAGGAATGGCAGCAGAGAGAAGGAGGACTGTGTAGGGCAGCATGGATGGTCGCCAGCCACCTCCCTAGGCTGACTTCCAGGCAGATTCCCTATTGCTCTCCTTTGCACTCGGTCCTTAGCACTCAGACTGCAGCGTGGAGGACCACTAATTAATAAGACTTTTAAAGTGGAGTTACGTCCTGCCCTCAAAACACCAGGGAGCTGCTCTAATTGGCTGGCGAGTGGCTGTAGAGAGGGTCTGACAACCATGAGCTGCAAGCAGGGATCCTGAGGTCAGGAGGGGATCGTGAGCTTGGTGAGGGTCTAGTGCATGGCAGAGAAACCCTCACGACCACCGGGAGATCACTGGGGAATGTGACGAGGTCCATGACTGTGCCCCATCTTTGTTTTAGATTTGCAAGCTTTTGCTTTGAGCTAAGTCCCACCCTTAAAACACAAGGGAGCCTCTCAGATTGGCTGGTGAGCAGCTGAAGGGAAGGTCCGACATCCGTGAGCTGTAAGCAGAGATCCTGAGGTCAGGAGGGGGTCGTGGGCTTGGAGAGGGTCTATCGCAGGGCAAAGCAACCTTCACGACCACCAGGAGAGTGTCCGGGAATGTTCTGAGGGCTGTGATTGCCCCAGGTCTTTTTTCAGATTCACTGGCTACAACTTTGAGCTAAGCCCCACCCTTGAAACACCAAGGAGATGCTCCAATTGGCTGGTGAGTGGCTGCTAGGAAGGTCTGACAGTTGGAGTGATGACTGTCATGAAAATGATAATCAAAGTTACGAATAAAATAAAAAAGGGGGCTGAATTTTCTAAGTCCTTCAACAATACTACACTGCAATTCACAAACAGTACAGTTAAGCCTGATCTTTAAATTCCTAAATTGATCCAGTGGTATGACCGGATCATAGCACCATGAGGTTGTGTTTGGGGCCCCCCTGAACATCCTTCCTCTGTGGAGATGGTCTGGCATTGCTCTTTACTGGGATTGTCCCCAGTGGGACTACAAGTGGTGCTGGACCTATCGGGTGTAGAAACTGCAAGCATGATGGGTCAGGAGGGGGCGGTGGTTGCCTATAATAAGGCGGTCACTGCAGCCTTCGACGCTATCATGCCTGTCCATGTATGGCCCTTAGCTACTCACCGGAGACCCCCTTGGTTTGATGGAGAGCTCAGGGAGTTAAAGATTAAGGGCTGGAGGTTAGAGCGTCGAGGAGGGTGGTCTGAGCTGATGGAGGACAAATTGGCCTTGAGGTCACATTATAGTGACTATCAAGGGGCAATTTCCTGAAAGAAGGCAGAGTTTTTGTCTGGGGAAACTGCTGCAGCAAGGAACAGACCGACTCAGCTCTTTGGTACAGTGGACAGGTTATTACACCTGGCTTGTCTCCATTCCAGAGGAGCTATTTCAAACACTAGGTGTGATAAGTTCGCTCTGTTCTTTGCTGACAAAGTGTCCTCTCTCAGATCAGATATCTCCTTCAGAGTTACTCAATTGGCTTGCGGGGTGAGGGTGTCGGCATGGAAGGCACCACTCCTGTGTGTACTGAGTTTGATCCAGTTGAAGTGGAGGAGGTGAGCAAGATAATATCAAAGCTGTGACCCATCTATTGTGATCTAGACCTGGGCCCAACCAGACTATTAGTTGGTTGTATGGACCTGGTTGGTCCTGTGGTTGCTGAGATCGTCCGGTGTTCCATGAGGAGTGGGGTCTTCCCAGTGAGACCCCTTTTGAAGAAGCCCTCATTGGACCTGGACTGCCTCACCAATTACAGACTGGTCTCAAACCTTCCATTTTTAGGAAAGGTTTTAGAAAAAGTGGTGGCTGCACAGCTTGAATCCCGTCTCGCTTCCTTGGCCATTTTCGAGTCATTCCAGTACTGGTTTAGACCAGGGCACAGCACGGAGACCACCCTGGTGAGGATGTCTAATGATCTCCTGATAGACAGAGGAGAACAATCTTTTCTAGTTCTCATTTCTCTGCAGCATTTGACACCATGGATCATGAGGTGTTCTTGGACTGCCTTCGGAACTGGTGTGGACTATCTGGCAATGTCATCAGCTGGTTTACATACAACCTCACAGACAGAGTGCAGAGGGTTGTGATAGGGTTATCCTCATCTAACCCAATGCCCCTCTGCTGTGGAGTTCCGCAAGGTTCAGTCTTCTTTTGTTCACTGTGTATATGCTGCCCTTGGGAGACGTTATCAGGCAGTATGGTTTGGGTTTTCATTGCTATGCTGATGACACCCAGCTATACCTGTCCTGTGCACCTGGAAACCAGATGGCGGTCTTTGTGTTTAACACCTGCTGACCAAGATTCAGGACTGGATGACACGAAACTGGTTACGACTCAGTCCAGACAAGATGGAGATACTGGTGGTGGAGCCAGGCCATTGGCGAGGTGGAGGGCTACAGGTTTTTGACCTGGGTTTAAAACTGGGTGGCTCATCCTTGATCCCCTCTGCTCAGGTCAGGGATCTGGGCATTGTTCTCAATGATGGTTTGACACTTGATGCTCAGGTGTTGGCCATCATCCAAAGTGGCTTTTACCATCTGAGAAACATTGCCTGGATCTGGGCCCTGATACCGCCTGATGACCTGACCACCCTAATACATGTCTTTGCCACATCGAGGCTAGACTACTGCAATGCCTTGTACCTGGGGCTTTCTGGAGACAACCTGCTCCATCTACAACTGGTGCAGAACATGGTGGCCAGGCTTTTAACGGGTTTTCCTAGATTTGAGCATATTACGCCGGTTCTCAGTGGGCTGCACAGGCTGCTGGTAAGGTGGAGGATCGCCTTCAAGGTTGGTTTGCTGACCTATAAAGCTCTACATGGTTGGGATCTGGCTACTTGCAAGATCTCCTGGTTCCTCACTGTCTGTCTTGTGCACTTCGTTCCTCCAGGGGTGGCCTCCTGACGGTTCCCAGGACAAGGTTGCGGCTGTCAGGTCACCGGGCTTTTTTGGTGGCTGCACCTGTCTTGTAGAATTCATAACCATTCCATCTTAGAGAGGCCCCCTTCGGTGGAAACCTTTAAGAGGGGGCTCAAGACACTCCTGCTTGAACAGGCATATGGCATTATATAATTTTATATGGTAGGGCTGATAGTTACTGCTGATAGTATGATTATTGAATAATTTTAACCAATGATTTGTTGGGGGGGGTGGAGGGTTGCAGATATGCTCTGAAAATATGTTTGTGAATAATGTTTTATGAATAGTGTATTGTATATGATGTTTGTGCACATTACTCTGTACAGTGTTCTGAGTCCCTTCGAAGGGGCGCTTTATAAACAACATTTTTGATTGATTGGTTGATCTTTAACACCACCCAAAAAAACACATTTCAATGATACAAAGAAGCGAAGTGGCTATAGTGCTAAATTGATAATATTTGTTTACTTTGCAGGCAGTTGTAGACATTATGGGACTTTATACATATACTACAACTACCCCCCATTAAGTCCAACTGCCTGCAAAGCAAATAGTATCTGAAGACCACTCCTAACCCCGACCATTATAAACCTATCTATAGCACTGCAGCCCCTTCCATACGTGGTTTTGTGGGTAGGGCTGTATCAGGGAGTAAGGCTGCACTTGCAGTAAGTTAAGTTACACAAGAAAGGTGGAAATCGTGTATGCTGACAGCAGCCTTGAACAGTGATCCCTCCATTATCTGCCAAATGTTGTTTGTACAAAATGTTAGCTATTCTATTGCCCCTTATGATCCCTCAGCCTTGATTACCTGCCTAATTTTGCTTGTACGAAAATGGGTGGATAATTGAGGGTGCACTGTAGATTATCAGACTGAAATCAAACAGTATGTGACACTTGGGGGGGGGGTGAGGAGACAATGATGTTGCGCTGTTGCCAATAGTGTATGATTCTGAGAGGAGGAAAAATGGGTAGTAATTTCAATTTGCATACTGTTGCCTGTAGCTCGCCGCATAAAAACTGCATCCTAACTTTGGATACAGTTTGTGTGTAAAGAGACTAGCAGGGTGACTTACAATCTGTGAGAGGGTCCCTTTGCTGTGAAGGGGCATGTTTGCAGTGGGAGGGGGGCAGACTTCTCTTGGGTCTATGGCCCCAGGTTGCCTTAATCTGGGCCTGTTCACACTGAGGGCAACAAATACTGCCAGCCCTCTACATGGGGAAGAATACCTGCAGGCAGGGGCTCTTCACAGGTCTGGCAAGACCAGAGGCTGGTCAAGGTCAGACTGATGAGTGGGAGGGCACCCCTATAGTTTCCACCTGCCCCAATGGGAAAATAAGTGAGCCCCCTGAAACTGGGAGTTAAGCACCTTTTGCTGGACCATAGGTGACAGTCATGCAAAGTGAAGGCATGCCATCCACCGAATGCAGACTGCAGTTCTGACCAGCCTAGAGGCCACCTTGTTGGCACTGTATGATGCCCTTGACTGGTGCCTTGCCTACTCCTGGCCCTTGACAGAAAGCAGATGACTTGCCTGACAAACCCCGTATGTAACACGACATCTAGGAGCAGACCTATCTGCACCACAGGGGCTTGTTGTAAGCTGCCTGATGTGCAGCAATGCACATCATGGTGCAAGCCGAGGTAAACACCTTCCTGCCTAAAAGATTTTCATACTGGATTTCATACTGGAGGGTTTAAGGAAGTCAAGAAGGCAAAGCCCATATAGACTTCCCCCACAATTCAGTGGCAGTATCATACGTCACCAACTTCTGCAAGGAACTTATCCAATCTGTTTGTGAAAATCACCAAACTATCAGCATCCACCACCTCATGTGGCAGTCTATTCCACATCCTAACTATCCTACACTTAAAGCCATTTCTTCTCAATTCAGTCCTGCTCATTTCCTCTTTCAATTGCTTTTTATGTATTCTCAAGTGATATGATTTTACCCCCATCTCTAATCCTAGTTCAAATTTAAGATCTTCATCCCCCAAAGCCTTATAGAGTAACAATAAGTCTTCCATTGTCCTATTTACCAAGGACCACAAACCCAATTTATATAATCTATCCTCATACGAGATCCCCTGACATCCCAGAAATTAATCTGGTAAAAGATCTCTGGGGTCTCTCCATTAATTTATTATCCTTTATGAGGAAAGGACAAAAGACAGTGGAACAGTAGTCCAAGATGGGCCTAACCATTGTCCTATACAGTGGCAATAAAACCTCCCCACTTCTTGACTGAAAACCCCTTCTTATACAATTTACCAGCTGCATAGCTTTGTTTGGTGCTATTTTATTTTGGGCACCATTTGTAAGGTCATTTTGAACATAAACCCCTAAATCTTTTTCACACTTAGAAACCTTCAAGTTGAGCCCCTGCATATAGTAGGCATACCTCTCAACCTCCCTCTTCACAAATCAGGGATGAGGCTTAAAATCATCAGGGACAAATTACCAAAATCAGGGACACATCTGAAAAAATAGTAATATTAGTTCCAGAAGCTGTGTACAACATGCTTCTTAGTGTGAATAGAATTTTCTTAATGAGAACTAGACTGTAACACCAATGGCTGGCATTATTTTGTGATTCAAATCTTTACTCTTCAGTGACAAAAATGCCAATTTTAGGAGGGACAGAAAATATTTCTGAGGCAAAATCAGGGACATCCCTGAAAATCAGGGACAGTTGAGAGGTATGATAGTAGGTCTGCTGAATACTATGTCTTCCAAAATGCATTATAATACATTTCTCCTTATTGAAATTCATCCCGTTTATGTTCACCCATTCCATTATATGAATCAAATCCTGTCCAAAAATTAATCATTAAATGTATCCACCACTCCCCCTATTTTGACATCATCAGCAATTTTATTAACTTATTGTTACTTAATATCTTCAGATCACTAATAAAGACACTGAACAACAATGGTCCAAGCACCAATCCCTGGGGAATACCACTCACCACCCTCAATGAATCTGACAAATGGCCACGTAGTCTCACTTTCTGCTATCTGTCTACCACTGTTCAACCCATCGTACAATGGATGAATCAATCCCCATGCCAATAAGCTTTTCAATAATCCTACAATGTGGAACCGTATCAAATTCGCTACTAAAATCGAGCATCACCATGTCCACATTCTTCCCTTCATCTATACGCTTACTAATAAACTTATAGAAAGTGATCAGATTTGTTTCACACGATCTATTTGTCACAAATCTATGCTCACTTTTATCCATTAAACCCCCACTTTTCGTAACATCAGTAATAGCTTCACTCAAAATACCTTCAAATAATTTTCCCTATGACTGAGGTCAAGCTCACTGACCTATAATTCGCTGCCTCACTCTTTTTCCCTTTCTTATAAATTGGCATTACATATGCCAATTTCCACATCTCTTGTACTACTCCCTCTGCCAGGGATTTCTGACCTAACCTGGTGATAATTGGTATCAGCATATCCCCCCAACTCCTTTAAGAAGTATGTTTGGATCCCTTCCGGTCCTGCCGCCTTATCAGCCTTCAATCTCCTGATCCTATTTTTAACCTTTTCTTCAGTTATTATTTCTTTAGGATCTAATGTGCTTGTTCCCAAATGCCCCATCTCTACAACTCCATCATGTTTCTAATACACAGCCCCAAAGCATCTACTAAATTTGTTTAACATCTCCTTTGGCTCAGAAGTCGCAACCCCACCTGTATTTAATGGACAACCATACTACTTCCCCTCCTCCTACTATTTATATAAGCAAAAAAGCTTTTGCTATTATCTTTACCCATTGTCAATCTAAATTCTATCTGCTTTTTGGAATTTTTAATTTCCTTCTTTAATTTGTTTTTTAGTGTATTCTTAAACCTATTTCGAGATGCTAAGGATTTATTTGTCTTCATTTTCTGGAACATGCTTGCTTTTTTCTACAAAGTCTAATTATAGATCTTGAGAGCCATGGTGGCTTTTTACCTTTGTGAATATATACGTTCCTCTTTGGTATAAACCTCCCTATTATCTTATTTATTATATCTGAAAACAACTCCCAAGATTTCTCCATATTCAGATCTTTCATCATACCTTCCCAGTCAGTACTAAGCCTCTCTTATAGCTACATAATCCCCCATATGATAGAGAAACTGTACTGTACTCCCCTTCACTATCTTGGTTTCCCAAAGCATCCTAAACATTATGGAGTTATGATCACTTGTGCCCAATTGTGGCTGAATACTGATCTGTTGAATCACATCAGGAATATTTGTTAGAATAACATCCAATATATTATTCCCCCTTGTGGCCTTCTGAATGAACTGTTTAACACCTACCACCATTAGTTCCTCCTGCACCCTGCACTCTAAGTTGTTTCCTTCCTTAAGTTCCCCCCATTCAATGTTAGGCATATTTAAGTTCCCTATTAGTACCATATAAGTGCCTTCAGCCAAACTAACAATATATTCAACAAAGGCTTCAGTTTTCTCCTTTCTAGTATCCGGGGCTCTATAAAAAGCTGAGCACCTACATTTACTCCCTTTTGTACCCAACAGTTCAATGGTAACAATTTCAGTACTCCCCAAATCACAATTTTCATCTATGACCCTAACTTCTAATCCATCCCTAATAAAAAGAGCTACACACCCACCTCTTTTCCCATCTCTATTTTTATTAATCAATCTATATCAGGTTTCTGCTGATGCCATAAATTCTCATTTGACCACCAGGTTTCTACAGCCCTACTATATCTAATTTTTCTCTCCATGTTATCACTTCCAGTTCTGTCATACTGGTTTCATTCAAGCTTCTAGCGTTACAGAACATTGCCTTAATGACTAACATCCTTTTTGTTTTACCTTGACTTGGGGTTTTATTAACTTTATATTCCCTGGCCGTCCCCCTACCTTTTAGTTTAAACAGTTTTCAATCCCCTTCCTTAATCGTTGCCCTAAAATTCTACTGCCTCTATAATTTAAATGTAGCCCATCATTACAATACAATTTTTTATTATTTTCAAATGTCCCCCAATGCTTTATAAATCTATAACCAGTCTCCCCCATCCATTTACATAACCATTTATTTGTTAAAGCAATTCTCTTTTTCTTATACACAGATGCTCTAGGTTCAGGTAATATCTCTGAAATCATTATCTCACAACCTTTGTTGACCAGTTTCTTACTAACTTGCTATAATCCTTCTGCATTTCTGGCAAGGTTTTCTTCATAATATCATTTATGCCCACATGAATCACTGCCAGGGAGTGTTCCCCCACCCCACTGAATATATTATCGCCCATACTATATAAATCCAATGCACCTGCCCCTGAGAAGCTACTAACCATTCTATTTGCTTTATCTTGGTTGCATATGTACTGATCCAAATATTTTATAATAGAATCTCCTATGACAATAACTTGTCTTGGATTCTGTTTTCCTCCACTTTCTATCTCTTCTGCATCCAAATTAACATCCCCAGCTTCATGTTTGACTGAATAAATTCCCCAGGACACTATAACTATTTTCCACTGGAAGTCCATTTAACACATTTACCTCAGTTTCCATATAGGGCCCTGTTCATCCTGCCCTCCCCTATCCCTATCCCTGCCACTGTCACTGCCACTGCCACTGCCACTGCCACTGCCACTGCCACTGTCCTGTATATTTCCCACATCCTGTCTTCTTAAATATGCTGGAACTGGTCCAAGAGGGCTCACCCCCCTACATTTTCTTTTACCTCTAAGTATATCACCCCTTTCAGCTTGATGACCTCCTTCTCCACTCTCACTTCCCTTTCTTTTACCATGCCCATTAACTGATTTACTGAGCTACCAGACTCCTTTTTATTTAAGCTGGACAAAAATCTTTAACCTAAAAGTTAACTCCATCTGGCTGTTCTCTAAAATCTCCAGCCTTTCCATAACCTTGGTTAAGTTAACATGCAGTTCTCTATTCAATACACATTTTACACACTCAAAGCTACTATAATCAACCCCCAATTCAGTCTCCTTTTACATGTTACAACCTGTACAACTTATCAGCAGATCCCCCTCCGATGTCAATAGTGAAGCTGGCGACTTATATATCTCTCTCCTTTGTTCCCATTTTTCACTAACAATGTACTACTAAAGCTTTCTTTACCTTGTTTATAATCTGTAATATCCTATCTCTGTCTCCCCGCTCCCACACCAACACACGCCTAGACGCACCTGTCTCCGTGCGTCTCAGCTCACGTGAGCATCCGAATTTATCAGCCTGAACCCAGAAGTATCAGGGGTTCTCGCCTCTGCACTGAAACTTGTGTTCTTTTTAGTTTAAAACACAGAGCACCATCTCTAACTCAATATCCCCACTAGTATAGGGTTGTAAAATACAGACACATTCTCCTTTCTTTAACTCCTAGGAGTTCTGCACTCCTTAGTCAATCTCCTTCTTTAGTCCCCTCTGCCCCCAGCACACAGAGGGTCTAAATAGTGATGTTTCAAAACTGCTGAGATTTCAGAAGGTTTACACTGAGCCTCATGGACTTGACCAGGTAGGTCCACTGAGACTACAAGTCCCTTTTTCAGGTCGACCCCGGGGAGGGGGGATACAGATGGTAACCA
Organism: Neoceratodus forsteri; assembly: GCA_016271365.2. Classification (NCBI taxonomy): domain Eukaryota; kingdom Metazoa; phylum Chordata; order Ceratodontiformes; family Ceratodontidae; genus Neoceratodus; species Neoceratodus forsteri. The sequence goes on along the minus strand of CM057452.1, from coordinate 1,590,790,186 downwards.
ACTGAAATTGAACCAGATTAAGCTGTTGGTGGCATTTTTGGTGAATGGGAGAAAAACATTTGCCTGCACAGAGTCAGATTCAGGAGGCCAGTCACACATCGGGCACCAAGGCCCTGTCAGGGTCTGCATGACCTCAATCCCCAAAGTGGGGTGAGGTAATGTTCAATCAGAACCCAAGTGTGCACAGTACTATTGCTGGATGTTCCGTGGGGCTGGAAGCAGTGCAAAAGGACATATCCAGACTGCCTTTGAACATTTCTTTAAGGCTCTGGGCCAGGAAGGAATGACACAGTTGGCATCTCTGAAATCTCCTAGGAGACTGCAAGTAGCAACTGTGCCAATGTCCAGTACCTGCAACATGTTCACTGTGAAGAGAAGATTCTGTGCCCTCAGAGGAGGATGTTGATGGAGAGGGGACAGTGGACATGGAAATGGGTGGTGCCAGTGGGCTCGGTTGAAACAGTACCTGGTCTGGTTGTTTATGATCCTCCTCCCCCCAATGCCTTGGCTGGCCCTCATCGGCCTTGCAACTCCCTCCAGCCCTGTCACTCCTCATCGCTGGGTCTTACAGACAGGGTTACCCATGCTTGGAAGGAGGCTGTTTTATGGGATATGGCGGGGTCAGCCCAGTGGATGGTTCAGAGCCTGCAGCAGAGTGTGGCATCATTCCAAATAGCTTCATCCCCCCCCAAGTATTTCTCCCCTCGGGCACCCTGATGGAATGGACACATGTAAATGTGTGTGTCCCAGTCAGAAGGCACAGCCTCCCTTGTGGCTCCATTTGTGCTACCATCTCTGGTTACCCAGGTGGTAGTGCTGCAGCGGAGACCATCATCCTCCCTTCCAAAAGGAGAACAGGGTTCATTGGGATGCTCAGTCCTCTTCCCTCCCGGCTGACTTCCTAGCAGCCCTGGTCTGTTCTCGAACCTGAGTCACCCGTGTGGCAGCAGGTGAGGCATCAAACACATCAGTCCTCTGTGGCACCAGGGCAGCTGGGTATATTTATGATACTGGTACAAAGCACCAACTGCACTTCCATACTGACTCCAGGTAACTGGCTCCAAAGTGCCCCTGAATCCTAGCAGAGGTAGTATAGGCACAAGAGGTAAGTGTCAGAGCCAGGGACTCCATGGCCTATTCCTGGACTATGGGAGTGCTCAGAAGACCTTGCCTGAGGGGAGAGCCTAGCAGGACCACCCAAACAAGGCTGACCTACAGAACAGGAACAGCCAGATCAGTGACCATGTGGGGAGATCTCCAGGCGAGAAGAACGGAGGTGTACAATCCCCTCGGGGGAGCTCTAGTCCTCACTGGCAGTGGGCTCAGCCTGTGGGTCTAGAGAGAATTCCACATCCCAGCCCGCCTCTGGCACCAGGCCCAGAGTCAGGGAATGGCATGGACGTGGGTTCCCTGGCAGTGCCATGACTGGCACCACCCTCAGTGCCAGGTCCAACACCATACCCGGATCCATCTCCAGATGTGTCCTCACCCCTGACACTCCTAACTGGAGCTGGTCCAGTGTGGGGAATGGCACCAAGAACTAGGGGTGACACTGTCACCTGAACTGGGCCTAGTGTAAGGCACAGGACTGACACCACAGCCTGCACCACATCCATGACTGGGGCTGGCATCAATCCCACCCCTACAGCCATGATGGCCACACAGAAAAGAGACCAACACCAGCACCTTAGCACTTGGATACCGTATGGCCTTGGTGCCAGTCCCTCTCATGATAGGTTTTTCACAGGGGCAACAACGCATGATGGGGGGGCTGATGGTCTATTTTTTAGCCCCCCTTCTTTCTTCTCAGACTTCACAATCATGGAAAATAAACAAAAGCTGGCACCATTGACAGAAACTTTTCAGTGCAGGCACAAAAGAAATTCGGTGTCGACGGTCAAACTGAGATGCTGTGGTTACCATGGTGTGCTCTCGATGATGGTAAGAACAGAACTGAGGTGTGTGAGGGAGTCGATGACTGTTACTGGCTAACTGCACAGCACTACGCAGTGTGCAGGTGACATCAGTAATTGACATGGCTCCTTCTATGTAGAAAAAGTTCCCATGGGGTCCTAGTGCCTTCAACATGAGACCATAATTTCGAATCAATGGTGAAAAAATTGAGTCTTGGAAGATCTCCATCTCTGGGCCACCATCTGACTCCGAGTCAGCACCACCTCCAGCACTGGGTTCAGGATCAGTAAATTCCTCAGAGACAGGGACACCCTGCCACCACCCTCAATATTACGCTAGGTGCCAACTTCGATGTCGTGCCCAGAGCCATCACCCAACTCGGTGTCATGGATGACACCTAACACAGGGATGACCTCCATGACAACACTGTCAGCATCTCACCTGGAGCCAGACCCAGGACAGGCAGCATGGTAGTTGGCACCTGTTACTGTGTCCAGAGTCGTCACCATCCTCAGTGTCACTAACAATAACAAGGATGGTGACAACACCCAAACTGGCACCACAAGACTGCTAAAACAAACACAGCATAGTCAATAAGAGCACACACAAAACACCGACACCAAAAAACACACTTCAAAAATGCAGGCAATAGTAATGATAGCTTGGTGATTTACAATTACAACTCTGGGGTGGGGATGGGGGATTTATGATTCCCAACTTCAGGAGAGAGAAAGTCGGGGGGGGGGGGAGATGAACGTTTCAAGTCATGTGCTATAATATCCCCATGCTGTTCTGTACATGTAGCTGTTTACACTCATGCTATTTCCACGGTGCACATTTCACTGCGCTATTATTCAAACACTATTTTGACCATATACCCTCTCCTGACACCATGAAGAGTGTCAGAAGGGGGCCTGCCATTGTCCCCAGTATCACCTGCTGTGCTGTCACCGCGAATTATGACAATACCACGGGCAACACCAGAGAACGACTTTGAGGTGTCCACCAGTGTAGACCAAACATATAGCTGGGTCTCACCACCAGGGACACTTACTGCCCAGGGCAGGCAGACTGTGAAGGGTTTACAGTCAACTGCACAGAAAGAATTGACTGTCCACGAGACCCATCCACTGGAGTCTTCAATGCCTCAGTGCGGTGAGGTTGAGGAGAACTCTGTACTGCCACGGAACCAGAGATACAAGGAAAAGGTGCATGGGAAAGGCCCAGTGACCTGTTCTTGGATGCATGCATGGGATGCCTGCCTCCAATGGTAGGGACTGGATGACTCCACTTCAATGAGCAGTTCTCAAAGGTATGGCAGTCCATGGAGAAGTAGGCATCGTGCGCATCCATTTTGTGCTCTGGTCCAAGACAGGCTGCACATGTCTGATGCAGGTCTGGAACAGCCACTGGTTTCCCACAGGGGCAACGATGCATAATGGGCAGCTGTCAGACTTTCTTTGATAACTTGGCCTCCTTTTTATCCAACTTCAGCATCATGGAAAAATAAACACAGGTGATATCTCAAATAAAGAAAAAATGATGGTGATGCAGATAGGAAAAGCAGCAACAAGATGAACTGAGGCACTGCATTCCCATGGCGTGCACTCGATGGTAGAAAGAACAGAACTGAGGTCAGCAAGAGAGCTGGTAATGATTATAGGCTGGTGCACAGCACCACGTGGGGGTGTACAGGTGGCATGTTCAGCAGCTGTGGTCTCACTCCCAGCAACAGCTTTTCTTCTGTGGAGTCCTACTGCCTCCGGCCCAGACCCATAAGTGGGAATCAATGGTGAAGACTGATTCTTGAAAGATCCAGTGATCTACTATTAGAATGCTGGGAGACTCAAAACCAGCACAGTGAGAGTGCATCTTTTTTTTTTTTCTTTCCCACCATGGTGCAGTCTTTAGCCCTCCAATGCCCCCCCCCCGGCCTGTCACCTGGCATCTTAGGGACTTACTCCTTCCTGGTGTTTCCTCCATGTCTTGCCCCCCCCCATGGCGAGGGTCAACAGTAGGTGCCTTACCACCAACTAAATGGATCCAGTTCTGGAGAGGGACCTATAGCTGGTGCGTAGCCTGTGATGGGTCGGCGTCATCCGCATTGCACCCAGCCATTTTTCCTTGTTCTAGTTGGAGGGACAGATGTGCAATGCTGTCCACATGCACCACATACACTACCATGCGTGGTACATCGACAGCTGCCATCCCTCCAGCCTCAATGTGCCAGCTGTCTGCTAGGGGCCAGACGAGTGCTGGGACCCGCAATCCTTCCTCCTTAGAGGAGGAGAGCTGTACTCCAGATGCTCAATCCTCCACTCCCCGGCCAGCACCCGGCAAACCAAATCCATCACCGAACCAGGGTTGCTGGCGCAGACAGGTATGGCTGCCTCTGCCCTCTATGCTACTGGGCCGGCATGAGTGCGCATCTTCAAAAAAAAAAAATTCTAAATTCAGGTGCACCATACACCTTGTAAAGATGATATACAAGTTTGACTAGCCTGTTCTAAATTAGGTAGTTAGAATACTCCCATTGACAGTTTCCAGAATCCCTGGTTCTGAACTCCTGCAGAGCACTCGCCTTCATACACCATACCTTGTGTATTTTTATCGTACCCAACAGTACTTATTCAATGTGCTCAGCTGCATCTTCTGAACCCCTACTGTGTTCTGATATATCCTGTGTACATTTCTGTAACCCTCTGTATACTGAGCTTTTTATTCAGCACTGTAACCACCTGCATTAACACTGCTCTACTGGCATCCATGTCACTCCAGTAAAATAATTTTTTCTCCTGCGAACTTACCCAGTGCACAGATTCAAGAAAGAACTTGCATCTTCTGTATTTCAGAGTTGTATTGGAGTCCTGTTAGCTGGGAGGATGTGAAACATAGGGTTTACTGAAAGACATTCAGCATGCTGTCACTGCCACATGGTCCAGCACCTGCCCACTGATCGGTGGTGATACGGACAGACTTGCAAGAAGATGCAATCAAAACACAGCACACACAGTTGTACAACCACGGCATAGCAACATGGGTGAAAAAGTGGAAGGTTCTTTGTATCACAATTTCAGACTGGCAATGAACTCAAAAGAATGCTCACTAAAAGCAATGGAAAATGGAAACAGACTGTAATCCATCTGCCTTGTACTCTGGTGGGAAACTTTTACAATGGAGCGCTGCCCATGTCCACATACCTGCATGTACATAGATGGCACACAGCACACACACACGTGTGCAAGGGGGAAGCTAAACATGGGAGCATCTGCCCACCCAGGAAGCCAGATGAAAAAGTGCCAAATACAAACTGTGACCAAAGAACGCTCCTCACACCAGGGGATGGATGGTGGGAAAGGTATGGCTTTATGGAGTAATTCTCTTAAACATCTAGTGTTACTGGTAAGTAACAAACCTATCTTAAAGAATCTATCCTCCACAGGGCCATAACATAACCATAAGATGGGGGAGTTTATGGTCATAAATTAGGATTTAAACTAGTAGTGGAGGAGGGGGACCTAGTCTTGCGGGCAGATAGGATCGCAAAGATTGGGAGGACCTGCCACTCTCCCCCAACTAGAAAATTGTTGGATGGGATGTACTCACAGAAGGGCAATAATCATGGGCGGGAGGGGAGGCTTGGAAGGGTAGTGGAGCTGGTTGCAAGATGGTCTCAACTAATGCAAGGAGCCTGGGGAACAAGATACCCAGGCTGCAGGCAATAATGGTGGGGGGTTGATGTGGCTGCAGTCACAGAGACTTGGGCCACCCAGTATCATGACTGGAACTTGATAATTCCAGGATACAGAATGTTTAGGAAGGATAGGATAACTGGCAAGGGAGGAGGGGTAACGCTATTTGTGAGGAAGAGAATTGAGTGTAGTAGAAAGGACAGTGAGGACAGGAGTCTGGAAATGTTGTGGATCACCTTGCATGATGCTAAGATCAATCTAAGGGTAGTCTACAGTCCACCAACACAAACTGAGGAACAGGACCGGAAAATGGTGGCAAACCGAACTAATCACTGTCATAGATGTAGAAGGAGGACAGTGGTGGCAGGAGATTTCAACCTGCCTGGGGTGGACTGGTACACTATGACAACAGCAAATGGTAAAGAACAACAGATTCTGGACTCATTTCAAGATGTATTCCTGTCACAACTGGTGATCATCTTGGATTTGGTTCTGACTGACAGTGAGCAGGTAAAGAATGTTGTAGTAGAAGACCCGCTTGCTGGGAGTGATTACTCAACAGCATGGTTCTCCCTGGAACTGGGGAGGTTTGGAAATCATACTAATACGATGGTAGTGAATTTCAAGGAGGCAGATTTCAGGAGGATGGCAGCTATTTTGGTAGGATATTTACAGAAAGTATGTGTAGACATGGACACAGATCGCAGGTGGGAAATTTTGAAAGTGGGCCTGTTAGAGGCCACTAAGACCTGCACTAAGTCCCAATGCAAGAAAGAGAGGTCAAGGAAACCCTGCTGGTGGTCAAGGGATGTGCAGGATCGGGTAAGGGAGAAAAGGCTAGCCTACTGAAAGTACAAGAAAGCCCATAATAAGAAGGACAGAGAAGAGTACTGTATGAAATCCAAGGAGGTGAGCAGGGTGGTAGGGGCAGCCAAAGCAACCAAAGAGCTAAGGTTGGCGCAGGGGATCAGGGAGGGGGGAAGGGAATTTTTTAGATATATCAGGGAGAAGAGGAAGAGTAGGGGGCAGATCACCAGGATAAAAAAGGAGGGTGGGTGGGTAGAAGAGGGAGTGGAGCAGGCTGAGATACTAAACGAGTACTTCCACTCTGTCTTTATGAGAGAAAAGAATGGTCCAATTCCACAGGGGGTGGTTAAAGGAAGGGTGGGTCACTAACATGTGAGGAGATACTAGTGGAGTGAGTGTGGGAGGGCCTTAGGTCATTAAGGAAAGACAAGGCCCCAGGTCCAAATTGGGATCCACCCTAGAGTCCTAAAAGAGCTAGCGGATGTCCTTGCAGCATCACTGACGGAGTTATTCAACTCCTCCCTCCAAACAGGAAGTGTACCATTGGACTGGAGAATGGCATATATAGTGCCCATCCTTAAGAGTGGACCTAGGGATGAGCTGGGAAACTATAGATCAGTTAGCCTGAAGTCCATAGTGGGGAAACTATTGGAAAGCATATTGAAGGAAAGGCTGGTGGAGTTCTTGGAGGTAAGTGGACATCAGGATTTTAGGCAACACGGTTTTGCAAAGGGGAAATCCTGTTAGACTAAACTGGTTGAACTTTTTGATTGGGTGGCAAGATCTTTAGACGGTGGTAGGCCAGTTGATGTTCAGTATTTGGACTTCAGTAAGGCATTTTGACTCGGTGCTGCATGGGAGACTGCTCGGCAAGCTATCTGACTTGGGGGTGGGAGAAAGGTTGGTGAGGTGGATTAAGAATTGGCTGACTGATAGACAACAGCGGGTGGTGGTAGGGGATGAGCTATTGACACCCAGGAGGGTCATTAGTGGGGTCCCTCAGGGTTCGGTTCTGTGTCCATTGTTATTTAATGCTTTCATTTCAGGCACTGCGGTGGGAGTTAGGAGTAATAGGAGTCTGTTTGCTGACAACTCCAAATTAGGTGCGCTAGTGGGCAGTGAGTAGGGAAGGAGGACATGCCAGGAAGACCTAGAAAGACTAAAATAGTGGTCAGTCACATGGCAGCTGGGCTTTAATGCAAGGAAGTGCAGTGTACTTCACTTGGGAGTTAGGAATCCAGGGTACAGCTACAAATTGGGGAAGGGGGTGCAGTTAGCAGTCCCTGAAGAAGAAAAAGATCTGAGAATAGATCACTGGTAAAATGAATCACTCAGATCAATGCAGGAAAGCAGCAACTAAGGCAAACAAAATGCTGGGGTGGATTGCTAGAGGGATCACTCTGAGAAGGGAGGAGGCAATTCTGCCACTATACAAACCCTTGGTGAGGCCGCACTTGGGAGTACTGTGTGCAGTTCTGATGCGCTTATCTAAAGAAGGACATTATGCTCCTGGAGAGGGTCCAGAGGAGGGCATCTAAGATGATCCTCGGAATGGGGGATTAGCACCAAGATGAAAGACATAGGGAGCTAAACGTGTGCTCCCTGGAAGACAGAAGGGACAGAGGGGACATGATGAGACCTTTAAATACTTAAAAGGTAAACATTGAGGGGGTGTTCAGGCTGAAGGGGGAAGGGACCATGAGGGGGCATAGCCTGAAACTGTTTGGTGGTAAGTACAGAAGACATCAGAGAAAGCAATACTTCATGGAAAGGGTGGTGGTGATGCCTTGGAATGTGTTACCTGACGAGTTGGTATCAAGGTAATCAGTGGTAGATTTTAAGAAGGGATGGGATAGATACATGGGCAGGGTACAGGTAGGGAGGGTAGAGACACAGGAATTCAGAATGGAAATCAGGGAAGGGATGAAAGGGAGAGGGGAGAGGGGGCAGCAGTAGTTATCAAGCTGTGAGCTGCATTTCGAGCAGATGTGATAGACCTTAAGATCTAATCTGCTGGCATTTTCATATGTTTGTAACACACTGAATGACTTCCTAAGCAATAAAAATAAAAAATCTATAATGAAGGCTGGGAATTCGGAGGAGAGCCCCTGCTGAACTGCAAGGCCAAATACCATTCTCCTACATGCACCAGCATGGACATCAGAGCAATTGGCAACTGCATGACAGACTGAAGGTAGGTATCAGACCTTTAAACACCAAGACGCCAATCAGCCTGTTAATACAAACAAATCTAAAAAACTCTGTCTAGCTTCAACAACAAGGACACGTGTTGTTGCACAGCAATGGACATAGAATTAACTTTTTTTTTTATTTATTCAGTTTCAGCTGAACATTACACAAAGTTTATGTGCACAATGATTATACAACAAATACATTAATTCCAGGTAACATCATATTAGGTATGTGAACACAATCCCTGTAGTTGGTAGAAGACTGGAAGGCTATCCGTACATTTTGAAACTGGATAGAAATGCACCATAAACAATGAGCTGCTTGCTATCAATGCTACAGTTCCTGTACTAAACATAAAATGCACATTAACTTGAGACTGACTTGAAGAGCACTGGTTCTGGTATTTTCCCAAAGCACCCCACTGAGAGTTTACCCGCTCCAGAGTTGTACTGCGTGTATTTTACAGTTTTTCTTCTGTTATTTTGTGAAGGGGAAGGGATCATAAATGAGAGCCATCTGCCTGATCCCTTTCCTTTTCTGGTCCCATTGAAGTCCAGCTGCAGCCCCTGCTCTGACATTTTGTGACATCAGAGTTTGTTGGGCCCAGGGGCATGCCCCATTGATAGCAATATTGATACTTTACAATATATATATATATATTTTTTTACATTTTAGAGGGCCACTGGGGGTATATCAGTGCCACTGATTAACTATGAAGAGCTTTCTTAATTGGTCAGTGGCACTGATATGCCCCCAGTGACCACCCTAATCATAAAATATATTATAAACCCTACCACTGCTATAAATGGAGCATGCCCTGCACTCTACAAACTCCCATGTGTCGAAACGTTGGCGTGTGAGGGTGCCATGGGGGAGGAGCTGGACTTCATCAGGACGAGGAAGGGGAAGGGATCAGGTGAGCAGCTTTCATTCAAGATCCCTTCCTCTTCACAAAACAACAGACAGAACATGTTAAAATAGTTGCAGTTGAACTCTGATGCAGGTAAGCTACCGGGGTCATCAAACTTAACTGAAATGAGAAGGATTGGTGCTCTAAGTCTCTAATCACTCTATAAAAGAAGTTAAACTGGTGTCCTGATACTACAAAGCCCCAGCATTATTTCAAAAAACTTTACTGCACAGTTTGTATACTGAGACAAGGTAACCACATGAAATTAACTAGCAAAGAATCTAACAGGATATCTTAATTTATGCAACAGGCGTGGACTCAAAATCCATGTGAGAAATCCATTTATTTCCACATATCTGTATGAAATGTTATAATCCAAAATTTAGCACACGTGTGATAAATGCAACATGTCAATCAACCTCCCCCCCAAAAAAGCTAGCTCTATTGGTTGTATTTCATTAAGTTGCTCAGCACTTTTCAGTACTGTACACTGTCTCCACTCCTTATTCACTCCCTTACCAACAATCTTTCCCTGCACTCTCTCACTACACTGCACAGCCCTTATAGATTATTGTTTGTGCTTGTGATTGTTTTTAATTAAAAGTTCTCGTTCAGATTTCTCCATCTGTACTGACCATGCCCGTCTTCCACATACATGCCATTCATGCCCGTCAGCTGCTCCTACTCTCCATCTCGACAAACTCCAACTGGATCCCTGCTGTATTTTGATGATTCTAACATGCAGCATACATTTCTTCTAAATAATAAAAACTCTGCTTTCAACCAGAATGACAGCAGACCATGAACTGTCCCCCCACCCACCTACTCCATGCTGCTAGATCAATAGTTCTCAGACTTTGTCACAGTGAGCCTCCCGAAATCCATGGAAAAGATTTTGAGCCTCTCCAAAAAACTGAAATAATCTTGGGCCTCCCCAAGGAAAAATAACGTGCTGTACTTTGCGCAGTACACCATGAATACATTGAAACCCCTTTGAGTACTTCGCTCACATTTAGTTCTGTCTTATACTGACTTAGAACTTTTGAAAAAGAGCACTTGTGCTCAAAGGTGTTATCTGAATAACAAATAAATAAAATGAACAAATATTATTATTCAGCTTTTATTGTAACCCCCCCCCACACACACACACACACAGGCCAACCTACTTGATCTGCTATTTTCATTCTTGAACCATTGTTACCCCTTGTTGCAGTACCTTCACGTGTCAGACTACTTCCTCTGTTTCCTCTCTATATGAAATAACCTTCCTACATACTTCGCCTCTCACCCCCTTCTCTGCTCCTAAGCAACATCTTGGGGATTACTTTTCTCTTTTCTGCTATTGCTCTTAGCACTTCTATGTTCAACCCTTGTATTTGGGTTGTTCTGCCATCAGTTTACAAATTGATCAATTACCACCACTCATTATTAATTTATTGTTCATATATTTGTTGCACTATTACTCATTGTATATTTCTTTATTGTTTTGCAGTTACCTTTTGAAATGTATTCACTCCCTACCCTTCCCCAGGTACACCTGAAATGATCCTTGGCTCATTCACCTTCCCTTGTCACCTATTAGTAAATACATACATAAAATTCACCTACTATTATCCTCTTTCAGTTTGCTTCATCTCTTCACACAAAATACATAAAACTCAAAATTTAAATACAGTACTTTTTCAGACTTGCTTGAGCCTCCCCTGGAACAGGTTGGGGCCTCCCTTGGGAGGATTGCCTCACCGTTTGAGAACCCCTGCGCTAGATAAACATCTCACTTCTCACTCCTGCTGCCTCTCATAAGCTTCACAGATGCTCTTCCTCCAGCAAACTTCAAGTAGCACTAAAGACAGCACTTCAAAAGAGGAACAATATTTGTTTAAAAAAAAAACCAACAGCTGCTTTATGATAAGCCCATAGCTCTAACTCCATGCAGCGTGACTTCATTCGATTGTGACATGGCTTCACATGTAGGATCAACCAGACAGATGCCGAATGCAGGAGAAACCACAAATATAAATTTAAACACAGGATCAACCAGATAAATACTTGCTAAATTGAAAAAAACAAAGAAAAAGGTGTACCTACACTATAGTGGTGGTGTTGCTTTTTCTGCACACTGCCAACGTATTAAACATCTTTGTCATTTTTTTGGGGACAGAAATACAAATACTGCACTGCAGACTCTCTTTCTTCACCCCCACCCAACCCGCTCACTAACACACTCATGTGTTTCTGTTTGCCACTTCTGTCTCAACTGCCCAAAACCGAGCTTTTTAAAAGACAACTCTCACCAACAGCAACAAAACAAACCCACCACCACAACCAGCCACTGATCTCACACAGAAAAGAATACGGCCGCTCAGCCTCACCCTACTGTTCTCACTTACAGGCTTGCTTCTCCACTCGCATCAGTTCACTTCTCTGCCGACAGTGAAGGCAGGAACAACCAGATAAATTATTTACTATTAAAACGAGCAGTAAAAAACTACAAAGAAAAATCACCACAGCGGCTCTTTCTAACTCTCACCAAGTGAGAAACAGAGCTGCCATGATTTTAAAAGTCTCTGACCCTCCCATATACTAAAAACATCACTCTCAATGTCATGATGTCGGCTGCACAATAACCATGCTAGTAACCATAGAAGCCAACCCATGCTTGACCAGGAATACACAAAATAATCCCACTAAATTTATAGAAAATCAAACTCAAGCTCTACTAAAATGAATTAAAAAACATCAACAAAAGTTCCTTTCCTATTGCATTAATGGAATATGCAATGGAAAACTTGTGGAACAAATGATTTATATGCACTTAATCAGTTTGACCTCATACACCACACTCCTGTCTTATGCCACTCATGAGGTTACCTCAGGTCAAACTGCTCTTGTGCAGAAAAATCATTTATTCCATTCATTTCCATTGCATAGCTTTTATTTATACTACTACGTTTTAAGTTTCATTTAAGAAGGTCCTTAATCAGAGGCTAAGCAAAACAAAAAGATAAACTGAGTAAAACTGTTCATTTTGTGAGAAGAGGTGAGCTTAAGAACAAATGGGCTATTTATTAAAGGACAACTAAACAGGCTTTTTTGATGGTTGCCAAGTTAAAAAAAAACAAAATTGCAGTGAGCTAGAGCTGGGGGTGGCATTTTAAAAGATAGTGCTTCTTACCTTTGTAATAGAGGTTTCACCCATTTTTGTCAACTTTTATATATAGTGAAGAAAGATTCCTGAGTTTCAAAGTTGGCAGTGCTACCTACCCATAAGATGGCGCTGACATGAGACGTGATGATGTCACTGGGGTGAGACAGCTATTACAAACTAATAGAAGCCCTATGTACCAGCCCATTTGAGCTCATACTGTAAAAATTCTAAAGTCCACCAACATGCTAATTGGCACCTAACACATGCAGAATCTGAAGCACTTTTATTAAACACTTGCCATTATGAAAACACTACATCATATAACAAGGACTGGTCAGAGCTCTACGGCAGCTTAATGCATTAACTTGATAAGGGTGTTTCATAGGCTTAAACTTAGACCAAGCTGAGCTTTATGTTATTAAATGCTCAGAGTTTGAATAACAAATCCGATGAACTTACGGCTCACATAGCCCTGAGTGGGATAAGCATCACTGCAGTGACTGAAACTTGGTGGGACGAGAAAGCTGAGTGGGAATTAAGCAATAAGGTATGACCAGAGGTCGAGTGCCATATTGCCACAAAGGGGGTGATTAACTGACTGTTAATCTAACCTCTGGTCATATCTTATTGCAATTATTACAAGCTCATGTGGTATTGAATTCATTGACATTTACTTTTTACATTTAATTTACAAATCTATGTTGGTTCAATGTAAAATAGTCCTTCCATGGATTACATTGACATAACAGCAAATTGCTAATTCAGAACGGGCGGTGGCAGTACACCATTTGCTGGTGGTCTTTTTTTTAGAGTTACTGTTTTCTTTTTTCTGTGTTATTAAGTGTGGGTATTCATCAAAAGCATTCGCTATTTTTTTAAATGGCGCATTCATTTTACAGGGAACCACCTGTTTTCATAATGATTTGGCACCAGTGTTCTGAAAATCGTGATCTGCTTATGTACGGTGAAAAAATGGAGAACGGATAGTGATAACAACTTGTCAGCGATGTTTCTTCTTAGTCTATTTTTGTTTTTTCTTAGCAAGTTTTTTCATTATACCCTCATTTTTATGCATTTTTTTAAGTGGAAATATACTTTTTTTAGGAGCTTTCTTACATGAGCATGCGCAGTAGTGCTTTCACCAGTGTGCGTGTCTCTGGCACCCTCGCTCAAAGACTTTTTAGTTAAATGTGGTGCTCACTTGAAATCATTGCTGGGTGTGTACTGTATCCACTATTAAGTTTACATTTGGATAAAGGGTGTGTTTTTTTCATAGTGTTACTTCATCACTGCAGTTAAACCACGACTCTCACACGGCTATCTGTTAACCACGAAATGTGCAGCACATTTAAAAGTGCTCTCGGCAACTTCATGCAGCATGTGGAGGTATTCTCTTTTTTTATCCCTAAGATGTGTCAATGATTTGTGGCTCACAGTTTTGTTTAACTCACTTTTTGGGGGGCTAAACTGCTAAGAATACAGTATGATGTGACAGATTCTAATGTGGTATTAATGAACACTATGGCAATATGGTATGCTGCACCTCGTCACGGTGATTGTGTTTAGGTTCGTTTAACATGCTGTTGTTTTTTTTTTAAACTGCTGTTCATAGTTTACATGTTACTGTTGTGGGCAGACATTATGATGAGCTTGGATAACGTGTGCAGACAGAAAAGGTTTGGGTAATGCTAATATTGAACCACCCTGACCCATTAATTTTGGATGTTTGTTACCATCCTCCAAATTGCTTGGTTGAGATCAATGATGCTATTCTTAGTGAAACAGAAGTGGCAGAAGAACTGGGAGATTTGATTGTCATGGGGAGTTGCAACTTGGGGGTAATTGATTGGTCGTCTCAATTGGCCACATGCTGTGCTGGAAAAAAGCTTTTGTCCTTATGAGACTAACTTCATCTTAAACAATATGTTACCTTTCCAACTAGAGGTGATAATATCTTGGGTATAGTTAGTTGTATTGACAACCTCCAAGTGAACAGGTGTATTGCGGCTTCCCCTCTTGGTACTAGTGACCATATTGTTATTGAGTTTTCAGTCTTAAAGAACATCAACCTTTATAATGGAAATACAAGGGCTTTTCTATACAATACGGCAAATGTAATTAATATAATAAATTTCCTGAGAGAGATTGATTGGGATGAAGCATTACATGATAAAGATGGTTCAGAAATGTGGATGTTTATAAAGAATACAATCCTTAATTTGTGTAATAAATATATTCCCACAAGACAAAAGTATTCAAATAATAAATTAAAGCCAAAGTGGATGAACAGACACATAAAAAGTATCACTAAAAAATAGAACAAATCATATAAAAAAATATTTGCAACTCAAAACAGATGCAGCAAAGAACACATATATAAACTTATGAAAAATGCAAGAAGGAAATCAGGTTAGTAAAAGCTAGTTATGAAAAACAACCTGCCCTACAAGCTAGGAAAGATAATTACATGTCATTTTAGTCGTATATTAATTCTCTTCAGAAACCAACTAGCCAAGTAGGCCCTATCTCTCCAATTGGGAATATAATAAACGATAATACCTAAATGGCTAACCTACTAAATACAAATTTCTGTGGGGTATCTGGATCAAAACAGGATGTAAGCAGCCCAGTACATTTTAGAGAACCCAGCATTACTTTCACTACAGACAATGAAAAATGTAAATTATTAAAACTTCAGGGTAAAACTTCCCCCGGCCCTGATGGCATTACACAGCAAATGCTTTTCTGATGGCACATGCCAGAGTTTACCCATTGAAAGTTTTATTTGAATATTGTCTAAATAATGGGTTTGTACTGAAGGATTGGAAGTTAGCCCACATTATTCCCATACAAAAAAGGATTCAAACATATTTGAGTAATTACATGCCTATAAGCCTTACTTCTGCAGTTTGTAAAATCTTGGAAAGCCTTATCAGGGATATGTTAGCACCAGATATTAATAATAAGGATACTGAACAACAGGGCTTCAAAAAAATGGTGGCACACTCACTAAGTTAACATGTTACTATGAATACATTAGTGCTGTGTTAGACAAGAATATACCTTGTAACATTGTGTTTGGGGAATTGCAGGTGGATAGACTGATTGAATGTAAACTCTGAAACCACCTTAGGTAAAAACTTGGATTTGTGCGAAAAATCAAATAAGGCTCCTCACACCAGAGGGCCTCAAGCTCTGAAATTCTTTGAGCATAAGTAACTGCAACTAAAAATAACTTTTTCCGAGAGAGAAAGTGCAAATCACAAGTCACAATTGGCTCAAAAGGAGACAGGGTCAACTTTTCCAAAATAAGATTCAAGTTCAAAGCTGAAACAGGGGAATGGATTAGGGGTTTCAGATGCAGGATGCCCCTAAGGAAGGTATGGGAAACATCCAGCTGAACAATCATGTGGTCACCCATGGGCTAAGGAAAGACAGAAATAGCCAAAAGGTGGACCTTGAGAGAGGAATACTGGAGGCCTGAGTCAGACAAAGAAATTAGGTAGTCCAGGTACTTCACAGGACAGGTGAAAAGGTCTAGGAATGCTTGGCAGCTGAGATGGCAAACTGCTTCCACTTCATGGCATACGTGGCATGGGTGTAAGGCTTGCAGGCTGCCACCAGGACATCTGTCACCCTGTTAGAGACCCCAAACCTAGTGATGGCTACGTCCTCAGGAGCCACACAAGCAGATGGAGGAACCTGAGGTTGGAATGGACCAGAGTCCCCCAATCCTGGGTCAGCAGATTCCTGCAAAGGGGAAGAGGGACTGGAGGCTCCTCTGCCAGCTGCTGAAGCAGAGGGAACCATATCTGGCAAGGCCAGAATGGGGCTATCAGAATCATGCTGGCCCCCTCCATTTGTAGCTTGATCAGCACCCTCTGTATTAGTGGAACTGGAGGGAATGCGAACAGAAATATCCCCCTCCAAGAGAGGGACAACACGTCTTGCCAAATAACTCCAGGCTCTGGCTCTAGCGAGCAGAAATTGGGCAGTTTTGCACAGAGTGGGGATGCAAAAAGGTCCAACTCTGGATGACCCTATCTGTCAAACAGATCTTCTGCTATGGGTGAGAGAAGCTCCCATTCATGCATGCTGGACTGAGTCCTGATGAGACTGTCCACCAGGGTGTTTAGGACACTTGGCACGTGGACCTCAGAGAGAGACAGGCTGTGCTCCAGTGCCCAATACCACACTCTCATGGCCTCCCTGCAGAGGGTATGAGTGAGTCCTGCCCTGCTTGTTGATGTAGTAGATGACATTTAGGTTGTCCAACAGCACCAGCAGCTGGCCTGGAGCCAGATATTCCTGAAAAGCCTGCAAGGCATAAAGCACCACCCTCATCTCCAGGACATTGATATGCAGGGTGGCTTCCTACTGAGATCAGGAGCCCTTGGTTTGGAAAGGACTCAGGTGTGCTCCCCAACCTAGCCCCGAAGCATCCGTGGTTAGAATCTGATACAGGGAGGAGATCTGAAAGGGAACCCCTTGAAGAAGTTTTGAGGGGTCCTTTAACCACTGCAGCACATTTCAAACTGGGGAGGAGACCAGGACTTGTTGGTCTAACTCATCCGTACGCTGGTCCATTACACTCTGAGGGTCCACTGAAGGGTACGCATGTGAAGTCTTGCCAGTGGAATGGTGGGAATGGCTGCAGCCATTAGACCTAATAGCCTGAGGTACAGTCTGGCAGGGATGTACTGACTCTTGGCAACTTCTTGAGCCTGAACCATAAAGCATCCCCCCCTATTTTGGGGTAAGAAGGCCTTTCACTGCTCAGAGTCCAGAACCGCCCCGATGTATTGCAATCTTTAGGATGGTACTAGAACAGACTTGGGCAGGTTGACCCTTATGCCCAGAGAGTGGAAGAGTGCACTCCAGAGTCAGCAAGAGCTGCTCTCTGGATGGGACCTTGAGGAGCCAATTGTCTAGGTAAGGGAAGACATACAGTTCCTCTCTTCTGAGAGTCGCTGTGACTGCTGCTAAGCATTTGACAAAGACATGTGGTGCAGAGGATAAGCCAAAGGACAGCACTTTGAACTGGTAATACTTGCCCTGAAAGGCAAAGTGAAGAAACCTCCTGTGAGGAGGAAGGACCAAAATGTGCAGGTAGGTGTCCTTCATGTCCAGTGAACAGAGCCAGTTCCTGGTTTTGAGAAAGGGCATGAGGCCTGGCAAAGTTACTATCTGGAACTTTTTGTACTGGACAGAGACTGAAGTCCTTCAGATCTAAAATGGGTCTCAGATCTCCGGTCTTTTTGGGGACCAGGAAGAACCTGGAACAGAATCCTTGGTTTCTCTGCCACCTTGGCACCAGTTTGATTGCCTGCTTGAGCAGAAGAGACTGTACTTCCTCTCGGAGAACAGACAAGTGAGCCGTGGGATAGTTGGAGGGTGGGGGAGGGGTATCTGGAGGCTGCTGGATGAGCTCCAGGGTACGACCCATCTCTATGATCTGCAGGATCCATGCATCCAAAGTTACGGGTCTCCATTGAGTCAAATGGAGGGAGAACTGACCTCTGACCACCACCTCCTGGATCTGGGCCAGAGGAGGGGGGTCTGGCAAGGAGTCAAGCTGAGGAGGAGCCAGCTGTGGAGGCTGGCCCATCATTTCTGGGATGCTTAGCTGCTGCTCCAGCATTGGAGAGGGCGGGAAAGGAGGCCTGGGTGCGGGGTCTTGAGCCTGGCCTATTGGCCTGTTTACTAAAAGTAGGCCACCCTCTGCCATGTGGTAGAGAGAATGCACAGACTTAATGGCTGTGCCAGAGACCCGCAGATCATTAATGATGTCCTGGACATCAGGGCCAACGAGCTAGGTGCCACTGAAAGGGGCATTAAGCACCCTGTTTTTTACATTGGCTGTAAATCCAGAGACACTAAGCCATGAGTGCCTGTGAAACCATATGCCTGTGACAGCTGCCCTGGCCACTGTGTCAGCCATGTTATACAAGGCTCTGACAAGATGTTTACTGACATCTTCCACAGTCTGCATACATTAGAGCAATTCCTGCTTCTGGGAACCATCTGGAAGGGCCTGAGTAGCAGTTTTACCCTTCCTCCAGTTGGCATTCTGGAATTTAACCATATGTGACAGATAGTTTACAATCCTTAGGTCCAAAGTAGAGGAGGTGTAAACATTTTTACCCCAGAGGTCAATCCTATGGGATTACTTGTCTGGGGGAAGGGAACTAGGGTGCTTAGGCACCTTAGATCTGTCATGGGCTTCCTTGATGATCACTGAGTCAGTTTCAGCCTGGGCAGCAAAATAAGGGAGGCCCTGAGGGACACTGTGCAACTTGTCTGCCCTGCATGGCATAGCTGGCACCATGTCTGGCCTGTGCCAGGCTGCTGCAGTAGCATTCTTTAGGGCTGGCAGCATAGGAGGGATAATCTTAGAGGGAAGTCAGGAACCTCCAGGAAGTCCACCAGGTCTTTTCTGGTGACATCCTCCTCCTCTGTCTGGAAACCCATAGTGGCAGACACCTGTTTCATGACATTAAAGAAGGTAGCATCCTCAGGTGGAGACCTTGGAGTATGCTGGACTGAGTCCTCACTGACTAAAGAGGCAGTGGACCTATTAGAGATGAGTATTTATTTCTCGCCCTCTTCATCCTCTATATGATCCAGGAGGATGAACTCAGGATGGTACTCCTCCTGGACGTTGACCTCCTTGTCTGGGTCTGGCATTGGAGTGGTCATCTGTGGCCCATAGGAGCCTCTTGTGGTCGACAAGTGGCTGTCAATGATGGAGCTGCCATCAATGGTGCTGGTGATGAAGGCCTATTGAAAGTATTGAACTGCTGAACTAGTACGTTAGTGAACTTGACAAGTACTTCATTCAGATCCATAGTCATCATCAATGGAGGGGTCAATGGCACAGAAGCCACCAATGTTCCATCCTGAGAAACCAATGGGCCAGTAGCCCTCAGAGAGGAAGGTTCAGGTCTCAATGGAGTAGCTGTTGACCATGAGCCCGTTGTCAAGAAAGGAGGGGCCAACAACTCAGAGATCGATGGCCGAGGGGCCCTGAGAATTGGGCAGAGGAGCAGTCAGTATGGGCTTGGTAGAAACAGAGACCTGAACAGCTGGTCACTTAGTTGGGGCAGCTGCCATCGATGAAAAGCCCCCTGAAGAAGGTGAGGCTGACAGGGAACGGGATGGCCACTGGTGGGAGCGGTCACGATCCAGGTCTTTTTTGTTACTCCCCCCCTCCGGGGACTCGACTTGGGCCTTAGAGGCCTGGGAGCTCAAGACTCGGGTGACTGAGCAGCTGGAGCCCTGAGGATCCCTGCCTGGAGTTGGCTACCTGCTGTTCCATCATGAATTTTTGACAGCCTTCTAGTGTCACCTAAGGGTTGTCTGATTAAACGTCTGGCAAGAGCTCACAGTCGGAGACGCTGTGGTCTGGCCCAAGACAGCAGAGACAAATGGAGTGTTTGTCTGTAGGGCAATCTTCTTCCCACACTGGCAGTACCAGAAAAGAGAAGAAGACAGATTAACTCTTGACATAAACAAAAATGGAAAACATCTCAAAAAGAGATTTTAGTATTAGGAGAAAAAATGGCCATAGGCCAAAAAAGCATGAAACACTGCGACGGATCTTCTTCGGAGACTGTGCCTGCAAGTCGATGGCAGGAAAGAACTGAGGAGGGAGTTCAGCCATTCACACCTATATAGAGCTGCTGACATCGGCAGATGTCGACGGCATTGGCGGCCCCAGTTATACTGCTGAAAATCTTCCATGTGGATTCTCCATCTCTGACAGTGAAGGTTCCTACGGTGTAACCTGATGACTGAGATACCCCCGAAGATCAGCCTGTACCAAGGGGATGGCCAGCTTCCATTAAGGAGGGAACCATAGTCCTCAGTGGATGGTTTAAATGTTACTTTGATGGACATTTAAAGTAGCTGAGGG
This sequence comes from Neoceratodus forsteri, assembly GCA_016271365.2. Lineage (NCBI taxonomy): Eukaryota > Metazoa > Chordata > Ceratodontiformes > Ceratodontidae > Neoceratodus > Neoceratodus forsteri. The sequence goes on along the minus strand of CM057452.1, from coordinate 1,590,769,607 downwards.
GGGTGATGGAAGAAATGGGGGGCAGAAAGTAGGCTACCAAAGGCTGAGATAGAGGTAGCGAGATCTCGAGGGAGAGAGTCTCACAGAATGCAAATTATTCAAGGAAGCAGGGGTTAGCAAAGGAAGAAGGGAAAGAAACAGTCAAAGGAGAAAGGTGAGGAAGGAGGAATGATTGGAAAAAGGAGAAAGTGACAAAAAGAGAGCTGAGGGATGTCAAAATGGTGCAAGGTCTGCATCAGAAGCCTATGACAGGAGACCAAAAGAGTTCAATATGTATACCCTGGAAGAGCGGAGGAAGAGTTGGGATATGATGGAGCCCTTTAAATATCACGTGGGGGTTAATAAGGTACAAGAGGGAGATACAGTATGTTTCAGAGAAAAAGGTGCTGTAGAACAAGGGGTCATGATATGAAGCTGGAAGGAGGTAAAATTTTTTTTTTTTTTTACCAGGAGAGAGACACTAAGCTGAAAACTTGTTTACAGGTGCAACCTGGGAGCACAAGGAAGTTAAGTTACTTGCTCGGGGTCACACAATATGCAGGAGAGGGCTGTGGGATTCAAACCCAGGTCTCCAGGTTTGCAGCTCAGAGCCTTAAACCACTGCACTATACTGCCTCCTCAGGAGAGATGTGAGGAAGTACTTCTTCACTGAAGGAATGGTGGATTTCTGGAGCAGCCTTCCATGGGAGGCAGTGGGTGTGACACCAGAGGTGGGTTTCAAAAATGCCTGGGACAGACACAAAGGAATCCTAGGAGGAAGGAAGGGGGTGGAAGAGAGACAGTGCTGTAGATTAAGCTGGGTCTGCAGCAAAACTGATCATAGTTAAAAATGAGCAGACTAGATGGGCCCAGCGGTCATTATCTGCTGTTAGATTCTATGTTTCTATGTGTGACAGGTTATGCGATTCAAATGGATACAGTGTAAAATTAATATGCGCAACATCCATACTGTAAACTGTGTGGCACACATAATTCATGTTTTACTATGCTACACAGACATGATAATCAAATGGGTAATAATATAAGCATTGAGCAAGGGAGAAAAAATCAGGGAGCACACGTGTGAAAGAATATACTACTCATAAAGTTGTGACACCAAGACAGGTACATAAAGTATGAAGCCACTATATTATGATGGTGCCCAGCCATATATGTTGAGCAAGGTACAATATGAGATTTTATTTATTTTTATTTTTAATTATCCAGACATTGTCTACACAGTAATGACAGCCAAGGATGCTCCTTACAATTTGCAACCTTTTTTTTCTTATTGTTGTTTTTTTACCACTTTATTCATTTTTAGGAAATCACTTGTAATGTGACTGCAATTCTGTTCAGCCAACTAACTTTTGGTTTGGAGGAAGGAAGGGGGTGGAAGAGACAGTGCTGTAGATCAAGTTGGGTCTGCAGCAAAAGTGATCATAATTAAAAATGGGCAGACTAGATGGGCCCAGCTGTCATTATCTGCTGTCAGTTTCTATGTATGACAGGTTATGTGATTCAAATGGATACAGTGTTAAATTATTAATATGCACAATGTTGATACTGTAAACTGTGGCACACAAAATTCGTGTTGTACTATGCTACACAGACACAATAATCAAATGGGCAATGATATATGCATTGAGCGAGGGAGAATAAATCAGGGGGAACATGTGTGAAGCAATATACTACTCACAGAGTGGTGACACCATGATAGGTAGATACTGTATTATGGTAGTTTATTTTTGTTCTATTTTTAATAATCTAGACATTGTCTACCCAGTAATGACACACAGCCAAGGATACTACTTACAATTTGTGACCTTTTTTTGTCATGCCACTTTATTCACCTTGGGAAGTCACTTGTAACATGGCTACAATTTTGTTCAGCCAATTAACTTTTGGTTTACCTATGCATGCTTTTATAAGAGAGTACTGTATATATTGCCAGTGCACAATGTTACCCTTATGATAGGTTGTGGAAGACATTTGAATAGATGTAAAAATTGTGACACTGCACTATATGTCAAGTTAAAATGGTGTTCCTGATTTTAAGCATTTGTTCCCGATTTTAATGGACAGTGTCCCTTATTTTGGTCCTGGTTAGGTGAGCAGTATGCATTCCAAGGTAGCCAGGTGTTGAAGTGAGTTGACACTGTTATGATTTCTTTGCAACCCCCTATGATGCCACTTGCAACCCCTGGAAACCCCTAAAACATTAGTTGACTAGCATTTACTCCTCCTACAAATATAAAGCCATGAGAGTTACAATGCCACTAAGAATTAGATTGGTCCTGACAGGGTTAACCTAAACAACTCTTCAGAGAAGATAAATCATTGCCACACACACATACATTTGGGAGAGGCAGAGAATGTAATTTGAAACTCCGCTTGAATTATTTCCTCTACAAGCTTGCAGTGTCCTATTTTGGAAGGAAGTTATGTCAGTAAATTATTTAAGCTTTAAAGACTAGCAACTCAAATTTCAATAATAAATAAAATTAACAAACCCACAAGTGAATATACTACATTCTGTGTTAAAACAGGTCAAATAGACTTCGATGTTTCCTTTTTACAAATGCCTGGTGCAGCTTTGGCTACAAACTGAAAGCTCTTTCTCTCTCTCTCATCAAGAGATAAGTAGCTGGCTATTCAAGCAAGGCTTTTGACACTAGTATGCAAAACAGTTTCTAATAGCACTGTTACGGACAATTTTACTGCTTCAAAGAAGTGATGTAAGTTACTAGCCTTTGTGCCTGAGACACTAGCTGTCAGATCACTTAAAGCAGGCATGATGAGAGAGACAAACAAGCTGAAAAATAGTGCTGGAACTAGTCTACTGAAGAGGGAGGGGGGAGGAAGAGAGAGAGAGAGAGAGAAAGAGAGAGAGAGGAGTGCTTCATTCAACTGGCATAGTGATTTGGAGCTATACTGCAACTCCAAATTTGTGGTTTGGTATCCCAATTTTACAGCTACAGCAAGATGGCTGCAGACTCTGCCCACTGCAGCTGTAAGACAAATTTACTCACCTTAGTAATCTTGTTTCTTCCAAGGTATTCTTCTGCATTCATAACTCTCTGCAGTCAGTCTCCTAAGCAGAGCTGCCCGGAGAAAATGGAACTATATGCTAATGATAGAACTTATCATTGGCTCATGCCACTTATTCAAACTGCTGCCCTTATCACCTGCAACGTTCCACCAATGTATCAGATTTCTAAGACGCCTACAAGGCAACTGATATTAAAACTATCTAAATATACTTATCTAAATTTAAGACCACTAAGCTGCCCATGACAGCATGAAATACTCTGAATATTATTGTAATATTAAACCTCCCTGAATGCCAGAATCACCTGGAAAAGGAAGGGAATTAAATATTTCCCACTAGGGCTAAGAAACTATGCATGGCAGTGTTTGGAACTTTATATTAAAATACTCGGTCAGGAGTGCAGAGGCCCTAGTTCTGGAAGGAGGCGGGATGGGAGGTTATGAATATAGAAGAATACCTTGGAAGAAACAATATTTACTAAGGTAAGTATTTTTTCTTCTAACCCAGGTATTCTTCTATATTCTAACTCTGCAGACTTCAAAGCAGTACCTTTGGAAGTGGGCAGGAACCAACTTAGGAAAGTCGCTCTGCAGGACTGCTGTGCAAACCTGGCATCACTTCTGGACTCTGTGTCCAGACTATAGTGTTTAGTAAATGTGTGCACTGTTCACCAGGTAGCTGCTTTACAGCTTTCCACCAAAGGAATATCTCTGGATACTGCTATAATAGCAGCTGTTCCCCCAGTTGAATGAGCCCTCAGCCCTGCAGGGATTCCTTCCAACTTTGAATAGCAAAACTGAATGCATTGGACTATCAGTGAGAGACTGACCTCTTGGAAGCTGGGGTGCCCTTACCTACATCCCCATAGGTAAGCATAGGTAAGGAATAACTTGTTTGTCATGTCTATGATCTCTGGAGTGAGTCATATAGTAACGTAATTCCCTTTTGACATCTAGACTATGGAGTCTACACTTACCTGAACTAGTATGTTCAGTGGAGAAAACTGATAATGTAATGCACCGATTTAAGAGAAAATCAGAAACAACCTTGGGGAAGAATTTCCCATTGGTTCTCAGCACCACTTTGTCATTATGGAAGGAAAGGTAGTCCTTCTCAACACACAGGGCTTGAAGTTCACTTATTCTTCTAGCTGAAGTAATTGCAACCAGAAAAACAGTTTTCCAGGTAACATATTTTAAATGTGCTGAGGACATAGGCTCAAAAGTAAGTTTCATGAACTGAGCAATGGATAAGTTCAGGTCCCATACTGGTACCCTAATAGGTGGGTGCAAATGGCACAAGCCTTTAAAGAACTTTTTGAAAATGGGATTGGATGCTAGCGAGGTACATCTCCCAGCAGAAATGTAGGCAGAGATTGATGCTAGATGCACTTTCAGGGATGTATGTTTCAACCCCTGAGAGTGGAGGTAAGTGAGGTAATCCAGGACAGCTGGAATCTTCACTAGCATGGGAGAAATCTCTTTGGCCCACACCAAACAGAAAACCTCTTCCATTTCAAGCATAGGTTTTCTTAGTTGAAGGCTTTCTATATCCCTTCAGGATATCCAGAACACTTTGATAGAGATTTAAGTTTGCATATTCTAAGTCCCAAGAGCCATGCCTTGAGTCTGAGAGACCTGAGATTCAGGTACAGAATCTTGCCCTGGTGACAGGTCAACAGATTGTGCCTCCTGGGTAAGTGTATTGGTTTGGCTACAGACATGGAGAGTAGTATGGGGTACCATGAATGCCTGGCCCATTGTGATGCTATCAGTATCATTGATGCAGGTTATGACCGAGTTTGATCAGGACTCTGAAAATGAGAGGAAGGGAGGAAAAGAATACAGACTTCTCCCTGACTAGTCCAGAGCCAGAGCATCCAGTGGAATTGTTCCCTTGGTTGGTGGTCTGCAGTAAAAGAGGGGCAGATGATGATTTTCTTGGGATATGAAGAGATCCTCCTCTGGTGTGCCTCATCTCCTGAACACTGAAACCAGTACTTGCCTTGCTGACCATGGCTCATTCAACTTGAATGAGGCAGGTATCTGCAGAATGCTTTGCACCCTGTCCTGAGGGAGGAAATCTCTTCCCTTTACTGTGTTTAGTTCTCCTACTATGAAATGCAGGACTTATACTGAAGTGAGAATGAATTTCTCCTGATTTACCAGGAAACCCAGAGACTGTAACAAGTTTAGAGTTACTTTTAAATGGTCTTGCACCTGTTGTGGTGAACTTCCCACCACCAGCCAGTCATCGAGATAAGGGAATACTGATACACCTAACCTTCTTAGGTATGCTACCACTACTGCCAAGCACTTTGTAAACACCCTTGGTGCTGAAGTGAGGGCGAAAGGTAGAGCTGAGAATTGATAGTGTCCTAACGGAAGAATGAATCTGAGGTACCTCCTGTGAGATTCTCTTATTGGGATCTGAAAGTAGACATCTTTTAGATCCAGAGATGCTAACCAGTCTCCCTGCTGGATTACTGGCAAAATCATTGCCAGTGTGACCATTTTGAACTTTGACTTTATTAAGTGCCTGAGGTCTAGAATAGGCTGCCACTCTGCATTTTTCTTTTTGGTAAGGAAGTATCTTGACTAGAAACCTCTTCCCTTCTGCTGAAGTGGAACACACTCCACTGCTTTCAGCTGAAGGAGGCTTTGAACCTCCTTCTCCAGGAGTTTTTTCTAAGAGGAAGCTGGTTTGAACACCCTTGTTCTTAAGGGAGAAAAGACTTGAAAATTAGGGACAGGTCCTGACTCACTACATCCAGGACCCACTTGTCTGTGGTGATGGACTGCCAAGCCTGGAAATAGTGAGCCAGTCTGCCCCTACTGGTAGAAGGAGGCGGCCTTGATCATTAAGACAGGGGTTATGTTTTGCTGGGGCTGAGCTTCAGTGGTTTAGGAACCTCCCTAGAGCCCCTTCTACCTTGCCCTGAAATACCCAGTCTGCTGTGTGTATTGCTAATACTGGGGACAGACTGTGCCTGATAAAAAGGCCTACTATAGGCTGTTTTACCTTGCCTCCCTTCCGTAAGGCCTATAGGAGGAAGAAGGCCCTCCTTTGAGGAATTGCTTATAGGTGGCCTTATATCATCCACCTCTTTATGTATGCTTCAGTCTGTTGGCCAAATAATGAATGATCCTCTACAGAAAGATCCATAGCCTTGGCCTGGGTATCCTGTGTCAGATTAGTACCCCTGATCCATACCAACCTCCTAAGGGCTATGGTAAGGGCCATCCACCTGGCAGCATTGTCATTGTCATCTGTTGCCATTAGAAATTGATACTTGGCTGCTTCCAGCCCAAACCTGGCTGTCTCAACCAAATCATCAGAGAAGTGAAGGAGCCTTCTCTGCCATGGCCAACACAGACTGCTACAGTGATTTATGATACTGTGCTGAGTAAGCTTGATAGTTAGCCTGTCTTACTTCCAGTGAAGCATCCAGGTACCCCTTTTTTTTTTGCCATGCTGTCAATTTTGCGACAGTCCTTCTCAGGTGGGTGAGAAGCTAAAGGTACTCTCGCCTTCTCACAGGCTACTTGTTGGACTATCCCCTGATGGTCAGGATAAGAAAAGAGGAATTCAGCCTCTTGTCTGTCCAGCTGGTACTTTTTATCCGCCTTTTTGTCCAGAGGTGGGACAGAATTTAGAGGATCTTAAATCTTTTTTAAAGAACTTGTTTATAGGGAGTAGAATTTTCTTTGTGAGTGTTAACCCCATCATCTCCATATATTCGGCCTCTTCCTCATCCTCTATGATCTCTGTGGTAGCCAGATCAAGGGCATCCACTATTTTCCTTACAAAGAAAAAATGAGAGGAAAAATCTTCTGGTCTAGGAGGAGAGCCAAATTTCTGCTCTGTTGAGATCTCAGGCTTAATAGTCTCACCTTCATCCATTTCAGGTAAATCATACTCCTCAAACTCCATCCTCTCCTGAGATGGGTTTGGGTCAGAGGAGGGACTAACCAGAATTTGAACCAGTGCTGGGAGGGTTTCAGTAGGTATAAAGCTGTGCAACGCCTGTATGACCTTCATGGCCTGGGCAATCTCCTCTGATGATGGCAGGCTGTGAAGCACAGATAAAACCCCTTTTGGTTTATCAGCCAGGTGTTCAACGTGCTTTGTTTTCTTAGTTTTTTTGATGGGACCGAAGAGTCAGCAGGATCACCCATCCTTTTGCCAGTAGCTGTTTCACCCTTGTCAGGGGTGCTCAAAGTAGACACAGCGGTTTCACCCGCAGGTTTAGAGGGTGTGGGTTGGTCAGAACCCACAGCCCCCCTTCTCCAATTTTCTTTGAGTCTTTCTATCCTCTTTTCAACTGTTTTCTGACGGAATGATTTGCAGATATCACAGTCTGCTGAAAAATGGTCATTCCCCAGCTAGACTACACATATAATTCGTGCTTGTCTGCCTTTGCAAAAATGTCCCCACACTTAAAGCAGTTTTTAAACCCTGGGGTCCAGTCTTTTCTTAGGTTCTTCTGCCATCGTTCAACCGCAAAGAAAAACAGAACTACAATTAAGAATGTACTCTCTCTCTTTTTTTTTTAATGTGGTCGGTTCAGGACGATGAAAGTTCGATACTGAACTGGAAACATGAAACAGAATCAGGTTAGTAGTTCACAGAAACCAAGTTAGTGATGACAAAATACAGTAATCTGTTAAACAAAAAAACTAAAATAAGCTAAAATAAATACCAGAGACAATAAATAAAGCTCCAGAAAGGGTACTAAGACCTGGTTCCTCAAGAAAAAATTACTCACCTTAGTAATGTTGTTTCTTCTAATGGAGTCTTGCTATATTATAGACATTAGCAGTTTGTTCCAGCTCTAGAACTGCCCTGGAGTGAAATGGTTAAAACCATTCCAAAATAGAATTTTGGCATGAGAGCAGCTCATCTGTGTCATTTCAAACTTGAACTGTCAGATCTTTACGAAGCCAAACTCACTAAGGTCTGTGTGGAAGCTGTAACCTACACTAGCCAAATGGCTACCTAAATAATAACAACCATTGATGGTCCCAACACCCAAGACTCAAGTCAGGGACCAGAAATACTAACACCATTCTAATAATATGAAAATGGAACATAAGTATAATAAAACACACACGCAGCGTACACATACACACCCCAAAGTCCCAAAGGGGACAAAATGCTAACAGGACATAAGTAGTGCCCTCACTAAGTTGCCCACCCACCAAGTAGAGGTTCTGAGAGGGGCAGGTTGGGGAGGTCTATAATATAGCAAGACTCCATTAGAAGAAACAACATTACTAAGGTGAGTAATTTTTCTTCAAACAACATGAAGTCTTGCTATATTATAGACATTAGCAGAATACACAGCAGTACCTCCATGGAGGAGGGCAGAACCTACTTAGGAATAGGCTCTGAAGAACAGCTGTGCCAGCGAGCATCTCTCCTGGCCTGGACATCCAGGGAGTAATGCTTGGTAAAGTGTGTACCGTTTTCCAAGTCGCAGCCTGGCAAATCTCTAATAAGGGATATCTCTGGCAGCAGCTAGAGGCCAGCTGTATCCCTGGTAGAATGAGCCCTCAAACCGGGGGGCTCTGCCCACTTTCTGATTACAAAGTGGATACAAGAGACAATCCACCTGGCTATTGATCTCTTAGTGGCAGGTTTGCCTTTCCCAACTTCACCATAGGTAAGGAAAAGTTGGAAGGATTCGAACTGTGACCTTTTGCAGCTCTATATAATAACTAAGAGCTCTCTTAACATCCAGGCTGTGCAACCTTCTCTCACCTGAAGAGGAGTGATCAGTGAAAAATACTGGAAAGGAGATAGATTGATTAAGATGAAATCTGAAACCACCTTAGGCAAAACTTCCTATTAGTCCTAAGGACTACCTTATCCCTGTGGAAAGAAATAAAGTCAGTCTCCACTGACAAGGTCCAGTTCACTTATGCATCTGGCAGAAGTGATAGCCACTAGAAAAACAGTTTTCCAAGTTAGGTACTTAAGCTCTGCAGAAGACAGAGGTTCAAAAGGGGTTGCATTAACTGGGCAATGCAAACATTAAGGTCCCAAGCAGGGCGGTTCCTGAAAGGGAGGATTAGTATGGAGTAATCCCTTAAAAACTTGGAAAACACAGGATGAGAGGAAGAGGGATGACTTTCCTGCTGACACAAAAGCAGACACAGCTGCCAAATGAACTCTCAGGGTAGCTGGTCTGAGACCAAGGAATTAAGATGTACAATGTAATCTAACAAAATGGGCAATTCAGCAGATTCTGGGAAATATTTTTCCAGCACACCAAATGGAAAACCTTTTCCATTTAGAACTATAAGTAGCCCTAGTGGAAGGCTTTCTGGAAGCCTTTAGGATCTCAAGAACACCCTGAGAGAGGTGTAAATCAGCAAACTCTAACTCCTCAAGAGCCAGGCCTTGAGGTTGAGGGATTGAGGTCGGATACCAAACCCTTCCCTGGGCACAAGTCAACAGATTGTGATTCCTGGGAGGCACAGGGAAGATGGACTGTCAGAGACAGAAGGAGTGGGTACCAGGCTGCCTGGCCCAATCCGGGGCAATCAGAATCACCCTGCAAGGCTGAGGTCTGATTTTGACTAGTACTTTGAATAGGAGAGGAAAGGGGAAGCATAGAAACTTCCTCCCAATCCAGAAGAAGGCATCCAGGGAACTGAGCCCAGCACTGGAGGCCTGCAACAGAACAAAGGAAGTTTGTGATTGTCTGGGGCTGCAAAAGATCTATCTGAGGATGCCCCACCTGGCAAAAACTATCCCAGCACTTGAGGATCCAGGGACCATTCAGTGATGGCCTGGGAAATCCTTGCTGAGGGCATCCGCTAGGACTTTGTCCTTCCCTGGAAGATGAACTGCTATGAGGGAAGTGTTCAGGGAATAGGCCAGAGACCACAACTTCATTGCCTCAGTGCACAAGGCCGAAGACCGAGTGCCCCCCTGTTTGTTGATGTACCACATTGTTGTGGAGTTGTCTGTTCTGACTTGTATCACCTTGTTGTGGACAGATGCAGAAAAAGCTTGAAGAGCTAAAAAGACAGCTCTGAGTTCCAGAAAATTGATGTGGAGCAGAGATTCCTGGGGGACCAAACTCCTGAGTGGAAAGGTCGCCCATGGGCTCCCAACCCAGAAGGGAAGCATCTGTAGTGAGAGTCAAGTCATGAGAGAAATGAGGGACCCCACTCTTAAATTGCTCTGATCCTGCCACCACTGGAGAGCTAGGATCAAGGTTCAGTCACTGGGACCAACTTGGAAAGGGGTCTCTTCTCTGAGACAAAAGGTTCTCAAGTGAAACTGAATGTCTCTCATCTGAAATCTGGCTCCTGCACAACAGCTGTGGATGCAGCCATGTGCCCCAGAGCTGCAGAAAGTGTCTTGCTGGTTGAGAGACCTGCAGAGTGAAGGAAGAGGCCAGAGCCACTAAATTCCTTACCCTTTCTGGCTGAAGAAAGACTCTGGCTAGCTTTGTGTCCAATTCTGCCCCTATAAAGGTGAGTACCTGGACTGGTTCCAGAACCAACTTTGGTAGGTTTAGCAGAAAACCCAGGGAGGTGAGAAGCTGCTGGGTGACCTGCAGGTGAGATTTTACCTGTTCTGGGAACTGGCCTACAATGAGCCAGTCATCTAGATAGGGAAAAACAGCAATCCTCTGCCTCCTTAAGTGGGCCACTGCCACTGCTAGACACTTTGTGAATACCCATGGAGCAGGGGTAAGGCCGAAGGGCATTGCTCTGAACTGGTAATGACCTGAGGGCAGTTCAATCTGAGGTACTTGATGGGATCTTCTGATTAGGACATGGAAATAGGCATCCTTGAGGTCAGGGAGGCTAGCCAGTCCCCTGGCCTTAGGGAAGGTAAAATCATTGCCAGAGTTACCATTTTGAACTTTGGTTTCAAAGGTGCTTGTTCAGATATCTGAGATCTAAAATGGGCCGCCATTCTCCTGTCTTTTTGGGGTAAGGAAGTATCTGAATACAGACCCCTGCCCTGATGCAGGGAGGAACCCTTCTACTGCTCTGAGAGCTAACAGGGATGAGACCTCTGTTTCCAGAGCGAGGGTCTCTGAAGCACTTGCAGGTAGAAAAAGTCTGCTTCTCAACTTGGGAAACTTTTTGAAGCTGAGAACCAGACCCTGGCTTACTACTACCAGAACCCACTTGTCTGAGGTTAAAGAAGCCCAATTCTGACTGAAGTAAGCCAGCCTGCCCCCCACTGGTACAGGAGAATCTGCCCTGGGCACCCCATGAGGGTGCCTGTTTTGCAGGAGCTTTAGGCTGGGGGGTGGGAGCAGGTCTGCCCACCCCTCATCTGCCCCTGCCTCTGAAGAAGCCCCTCTGAGCATAGGCAGAGGAGGCCTGAGTCTGGTAGAAAGGCCTGTGAAAAGGCCTACCCACCCCTGGGGCATGCCTTTGAGGAGTGGCTTGCAGCTCCTTAGCCTGGCACTCTTGTAAGTAGTCCTATATTTATCCATCTTCTTCATGTAATTCTCTGTCTGCTCTCCAAACAGAGAATTTCCCACCACAGGAAAATCCATAGCCTTAGTCTGGGTATCCTGTGACAAACTAATACACCTGAGCCAGGCCAACCTCTGAAAAGCTACAGATGTGGCCATGACCCTAGAGAAACATCATTAACATCCACAGCAGCATGAAACTGAACCTTAAAGGCTTCAATGCCATTGGCAGCCACCTGTTCTAGTTCACTAGCCAGCTGGCCATGGGCCTGCTAGCCAATGCATAACAGTATCCCATCTAGATTTCTGATACCTAGCTACATAAGCCATATAATTTGCTTGCCTGAGTCCCAGAGGCTGCCATATACTGTTTTGCCATGGCATCAATCTTCCTGGAATCCTTGTCAGGAGGATGTGAACCAAGGAATATTAGCTTTATCACAGGCAGCAGCCTGAACTACTAACATGACTGCATTGCTGAGAAAGAATTCTCTATCAGGGCCTGACAATGTATACCTTCTGTCCATCTTTTATCTACAGGAGGCACAGAATTAGGAGCTTTTAAAATTTTAATTGTTTGTTTCCTAAAAGACTTATGTAAAGGAATAGACAATCTCCTAGACTCTGGAATATCCATCATTTCTACAAAATCAGGCTCCTTTGCTCATCCACAGCCTCTTCTAAAGGAAGCTGGAGGGATTCAACAACTTTTTATAAAACATAAAATGAGATGGGGACTCAGACAGCATAGGGGAGATTCTAAAGGTCTGTCTGGGGAGAAGTCAGTTCAATGGGCACACCAGACCTTCCAGCCACATTCATACTGTTCATAATCCTCCTCCCTCCTCTGGTTCATAAAATTCCTCAATATCATAGTCCTGAACCACTGGGACCGGACGAACCGACCTTTTACCAGATAGTGGTGGTTCGGACAGACCCTGAGACAGTGACTGGACAATTTGTATGGCTTTTGCTATCTCTGCAGCAGTTGGAGAAGGAATTTTGGACTCCAGACCTGCTGATTTTCTCGTTTTCTTTACTGGAATTGGTTCCTCAGAACCAGCTTTTCTTTGGCCCGAGGAAGTCTGGCCCTGGTCAGAGGGCACTCCCTCTGGTTCGGTTGTCACCGAACCGGGCTGGCCATCTGGGTCAGCGGACTTTTTGGCCTCTCGTTCCCTGAGCCTGCCCAATCTTTTTTCCAGGGTGGCTGCAGGGAAATTCTTACATACCTGGCAGTCTGACTGGAGGTGGTCAAACCCCAGACAATAAACACATGTGGTGTGTGGGTCAGCCTTGGCAAAGACTTCCCCACAAACATCACAGTGTTGAAACCCAGTGGGCCCAGTTTTTCTTTTGGGTTTCTCAGACATAATGCCAGCCTAACCAAAAACTTGCCCTTTCAATGGCAGTGCCAGGCAAGACACCCTTATCGGTTCCTAACCGTGTCACGGGTATTGGAAAAAACGTAATAAATCCGGTTTTTTTAGAACCAATAAGAACCGGGAACCACACTCTAAAATAGTAACTTTTAGTTTTAAATGAGTTTTAAACCCATTGATCGGTTCAAAACCGAACCGATAACTTACAAGTTCCACACAGACAAAACCTTCATTTACTTACGGTTACCACAGATAGAGCTTGAACCGAACAGTTTTGCGGTTAAAATAAAACTATTCTCGGTTAAATCCAACCGAGAAAACACTTTTAAACCGAGAAATGAACCAGCAGATGGAGAAATCTCGGGCGACTGTTCACTGAGGGAGTAAAGAATCTGACAGTTCAAGTTTGAAATGACACAGATAGAGCTGCTCTTGTGCCAAAATTCTATTTTGGAATGGTTTTAACCATTTCACTCCGGGGCAGTTCTAGAGCTGGAACAAACTGCTAATGTCTATAATATAGCAAGACTTCATGTTGTTTGAACGGTTATTCCGAACCATGAGGAACCGAGAAAATAAACTATAATAACACTAAAATAACGCTAATGGTGAGATTATAAACAGAAATAAAGGCAGCAGAAAGAGTTATAATACAAGAAACTGCTTATGTTCAGTGATGATACTTGTCAGGCGGAGAAAGAAAACTGATACGTTGGTGGAACGTTGCAGCTGATAAGGGCAGCAGTTTGAATAAGTGGCACAAGCCAATGATACATTCTATCATTAGCATATAGTTCCATTTTCTCTGGGCAGCTCTGCTTAGGAGGCTGACTGCAGAGAGTTAGGAATACAGAAGAATATCTGGGGTTAGAAAAACAGGATATGTGTGCAAATAAGTAATTGTTAGCAATGTGAAGGTCAAAAGGCAGCATACACAGTAAGATACAGGCTCACCAGTCCACTAGCTACAGCTACAACTTTCAGGACTCCATACTCGGGACACCTCTCCATGTAATCCATCACAGGCTGCTAATCAAAAGTACTGTAGTACACATCCACAGAAGAAAAGCACGTCAAAATAACAAAATCAGAGACTCCACTATTTCACCCAGCTTCCTGTTTTTTTCTCTAGCCTGTTCAGTTTAGAGAAGGCTTTATAAAGCACTCTTCATTGTGGGCACTTCATGCTCTGGTGATGATGTGGTTGCATGTCAATACGTAAGCACAGCACAGCTGCAAGTGCGACCACCGAACACAGTCGTCTTTCCTTTGGATTCTCCAAGTTTGTTATTTTGGCATGCTTCCTCTACAGAGGTGTACTATAGTACTTTTGAATAGCAGCACATTACTAACAATTGCTTATTTGCACACATGTCCTGTTTTTATATGATGCATTGTTTTTATAATGGCAAGTGTTTAATAAAAGTGGGTTTCTTGAGGTTAGACCGCTTGAGTGGTTTCCTTCTGCTTACCACAATTATTTTGAAGCATATATTCTGAAAAACAGGGATAGACCATATATGTTTACCCTTATGGGTTTATTTTGGTGCTGATCCTACCCTGCTTTTCTGGAGGTCTGTTTTGCACTTCTCTTGTAACCATTACTTGCCACAACTATACATATAAACATGTAAATCAGGTTTGGGGTGAATTTCAATCACAATTTTTTACTATAAAAAAATAACTATAGTGCATGGTGGGGATGTTGTTCTGCATGGAAACCCATGCCTAGAATAGGGCTGTTGTAGTGGGCGTTGCTTGTAACTGCAAGGTTACTTATGTTCTCCTGCAGATTATATGATTTCCAAACGAAGTCAAAGGTCCCAGAAATCCCATATAACCAAAACAAAAGTACGGGATGAATTCTTTGAAGAAGGTTCCACTTCCCTGAAAAACACATGAATGCTAGTAGAGCTATGAGCTCTGAAAATGTGTTACCAGCAAAGGTTCTCCACTTGAAGACTGCATGAACTGCATAGGGGTCAGAGACTTAGAGATCCCACATAATCAATGCAAAAATATGGGATGCAATTTACTAAAGGAGTCCCATTTTCCTGAGGCATAATAAATAGAAGAGTCAAGGCTCATGAAATATGATAATAACCAAGGTTCTCAAACCGAGGACAGACACTTAGGAGTTTGAAAGCCAACAGAGCAATCCAGAGAAGGGAAAAAACAAATTGAGAGGAGGGGATCCCAGCTAGAAAGGACAGATACCAACTGAGAGAATCAAAGATATCCTAGGAGTCTCGTAGCACATCTTCTCCATTTCTATAAAAAAAAAAAGTCTCTCGACAAAGTGAAGTAGGAGAAAGCAAAATGTAGCACGCTGGATGGGAAGGAAGTGCAGGAGGCATACTGCAAGGGAAATAGAGAGCTTTACCAGGTGAAGGAGTCTGGGCTGGAACTTCAGCATATTTCTCCAGATCCTACCCTAGGCCTGATCTCCTATATCCCTTGCCCCTTTCAAAACAGAAAAGGAAACAGAGGGCTTCTCTGACAGCAAACAAGCTATAGACTTTCCCATAGGGAAGGGGGACTTTTTTTTTTTAAACACAAAGAGGTGATACGGACTGAAACAGGTATATGATGTTCATCCACACTTCAGGCAGCGTTCCTTTCCCTTTAAGACTCCATTGGAATGTCTTCAAGCTGGCTCTTCCCACCCACATGGGTGGTAACTCCCCCAGCACCACCCCGTGCTGTCAGATCTTGCCCTCAGAAAGCAAAACCCATGTGCTACTTGCCAGGGGAGGTCAGGTGGGTCAGTGTGGATGAACATCATATACCACTCCTAGAACTACTGTTACAGATGAGTAACCTGTTTTTCTAGGGATGTGGATATGATGTTCTATCCACACTTCAGGCAGACTCCTAGTAGTTCTCCAGGAAAAGGGGGCAAGGCTCATCTCCCCTATTTAGGGAACAGAGATTGGAGAATTGAGTCCCCAAAACCAGCATGCTGGCATGACTCGGGGTTGATGTGGTAGTGGGAATCACTAAGGAAAATGAGGAACTAGGAGGCAGATAGGCCCATATATGCTCCTGTTGTCTAATATCTATAATAGGAAAGATTATGTTCAGATAACAAAAATTTATCAAGTAGTTTTTTAAATTCCTCTTTAGTTTTACTAGAGATGACATCCAATGGTAGTTTGTTCCATGGGTTAATAATTCTGTTAGTATAAAAAGTATTTCCAACTCAAGTAACTGAATTTTTTTCCAGTTAATTGTAGCGGGTGACCTCTAGTGACATGAGATGAATTTTTGACTTCAAAACCCAATTCAGTTAGAAGATAAGGGTCCTGCATGATAGCATACATAAAAAAGTAGATCTCCCCCGAGATGTCTTGTGGACAATGGCATCAAATTGAGGGAATTGAGTGTATTTTCATATGCTATGTTATGATACCCTTTAATATGTTTAGTATGTTTTCTTTGTACTTTTTCAAGCAAGTTTAGTTCAGATTGCTTGTAGGGGGACCATAAATGTGAGGCATATTTTAAATGTGGTCTAGCTTATGTCCTACAAAGGGGCATCAGAACATGCAGATCCCTTGATTTAATATTCCGTTTTATAGACCATATAACACGGTTTGTTCTATTATACTTTGTTGATATGTTTAGAATAGCCGAGACTGTTGGAGGATGACTATTCCCAGATATTTTTCTTCGCTGGTAGTTTGTAAATCACAACCTCAAGTGATTAGGTAGCCAGAGGATTATTAGGACCTAAATGCATTACCTTCATTTATTAATGTTTAATAGCATGCCCATCTATTAACAGTTGCTAATATGATCCAAATCCCTTTGAACAGTTACAATTTGGTTTGTATTAATACATGGCCCTAACTTTGACATCATCTGCATATTAAACTGAGGATGAGATGCCTTTCCTTGCAAGATCGGAAATAAATGCTTGAAATAGACAAGGCCAGAGGATGGAGCCTTGAGGGACTCTGCTATTGACTTGTCCATTGTCAGATAGGTGGCCAGTAATAAGGACTCTTTGAGTCCTATCTCGTGGCCAGTTATGCATCCAGTTGACAATATAGGAGTTGATATTAAAATCATGTAACTTAGTGACTAGTGCCCAGTGAGGCATAGTGTCCGGAAGCTTTGCTAAAATCAATACACACGTCATAGGGTATTTTGGTATCCAATTTCTGGCTAACCTGTTCACAAAAGCACATTAAATTAGTTAAACAGCTTCTGCCCTTAATTAAACCGTGTTGTTCAGGGTCTAAATGGAATAAATTAGGGATAACTAAGTCCTTGATTAGACTTTCAAGTACTTTGCAAATAGCAGATGTTAAACTTATAGGTCTGTAGTTCTCCCATAGATGTTTTGGGTCCTTTTTATGGATAGGTATCACGTATGCCATTTTCCACATTGGTGGGACATAATTGTAGGAGAGACATTCTTCAAACAGGAGCTTTAATGGTCGAACAATACTGTCAGCCAACATGAAAAGCATACCTAGGCCAGGACAAAATTTACCTTTTGGAGACAGAATTTCTTTGTGTAAATCATCTTCAGAAATGTGAGTATGATCACTGGGGATATTAGCAGATGTCTGAACCTTAGACGCTGTTGGATGAAATACTTAACAGAAATTCTTGTTAAGGGTGTTTGTCATCTCTAGGGGTTCGTGTCATCATACGATTGTCAACCAACAATGGTCCACCTTGACAAGTGGGCTTTTTTAACAAATTTATATAGGAAAAGAACAGTTTACTATTGCCTTTGTTGGTTGATGAAGCAAGATTATGCTCCCATTTAATTTTAGCTTTTCTAATTTTTTGTTTACATTTCCTCTGTATTTTTAGATAAGAATCTCAGCTTTCAGACATCCTGGTTTTTAAGAACTTGTTATATCTATTAGTTTTTAACTTGACCAGACATTTAAGTGACTTGTCCATCCATTTTGGCTGGTGTTTATGGACATTATTTTTTACACTTAGACGGGACAAAGGTATCTTTAATGTGGTGTAAAATATCTTTCAGATATTTCCAAGAATTGTGAATAGGATTGTTGGAAAACATTTGTTCCCAGTCGATACTATGCAGAGCAGTTTTCACCGCCTGTACATTAGCCTTATTATAAAGAAAAACTTTAGTGTAGAAGGGCTATAAATAACTGAAAGAACTGGAAGGGGACAGGATCAGTTGTGTTCCAGGACAGTAGCTGCTGCTTGTTGTTTTCACAGGGTTCTTGTGGATTTTACTTGGCAGGTTAGTTCTTTTCTTTCTTACTTCTAGGGGAATAGCAGGGTATTGTTTTGGGGGCTGCTGGAAGTTTGAAAACTGATTTGGTGGCTGCAAGTGGGCTCATTTTGTGGATGTTTCACTGTGTAACAGGCTGCGCTGGTAGAGGCCTATTTCTTCTGATTTAAAACCTATTTGGTGGGATTTGCTTGGGCCTGGTTCTTTGGCTGCTGGGCTTGGAGGGAGACACAGGGCTGATACATCTCTCTCTGAGTCAGGTGTCTGCCCAGTACCCACCCTCCCCACCCCTCCCTCCCAGAAGTCTGCTAATTTATAGGGGAACACCTGCCCTGCAATTGGAGGAAAAGGCTGCAGGTGCAGCTCATGTAGTTCTAGCCACTGGGGGTGGATTTAAAGGCTGGGAGAGAGAGGAGCTTAGGGAGTTGTTCATTTCCCTTATAAGTTTAATGTGTTGTACTGCACCTAGTAACAGGGTTACTGGTGTACAGTGGGACTGTCTCTAAGATTAGTGGGTGACCTGATTAGGCAGTAGGGTGTATCTTGGACTAGGGGGGAACCTGGTGGCTCACCCAAGGAACCTATTTGGAAGGGGATGGACCCACATGTCATTAGGGCCGGCATCTTTGGGAGGGTGGTGGGGTGCACAGGGTGTGGAGCAGCCATGATACTGGACTGGGCTTGGAAGTTCGGTGGTTGCCCAGTGTGCTACCAGCTGGCACAGCTTAGGGATGAGGTTGCGGGGATTAGGAGCTGGGGAAGGGGTGGTATGGTTGGGGAAGGGGCTGGGAATCTCCACGAGGGTTGCACCAAGCTCTGGGGGTGGGGGCATAGGAAAGGGTGCAGGAGAATACTCAGGGGTCATAGGGACCCTGGCAGAGGTCAAAGGACACTACCAAGGAAGCAGGCAGGTAACTGGGGACCCTCACGAAGGAGGACGGAGGGACAACATTCTCAGGAAGTAGGCAGATGGCCAGGGCTGGACAGAAGGAAGCAAGGCGGGAGGTGGATCAGACCTTACACTCCAATAACCGCTGGTCTCTTCTTCTGCTCGAGGATGAGGGGGTGATGTAGTACGACAGGGGTGGTTAGAGACAGAAAGGGAGTGGGAGGTAGGAGGCAGGGGCCAGATAGCAGGAAGAACAGGGGGGGACCTGAAATGCAGGAAAATGGGGGGAGCAGTGAATCAGAGCAGGAGGGGCAGGGGGAAGAGGGAGGAAAGCACAAGGAGAAGGACCAGTTGGGAGGAAAGGTAAAGGAGAAGGACCAGAAGTACAAGGAGGATTCAGTAAAGGGAGCTGAGGGTTTAGGCCAGGGGAGCACGACGAGCGAGGAGGAACTAAATGGAGACAGGAAGGAAGGGAGGACGAGCCAGGCTAGTTTAGCAGATGGGGGAGAAGGACCAGTTACGAGCAGTGAGGGGGGAATTAGCAAGGTACAGAAGGATACTCAGGAGGAGGAGAGGCATAGGCTTGGAGGGAGGGGGTGGCCATGTTAAATAAGGAGGGGGTGACATGTGGCACCCAGATAGGGGGAGGAACAAGGAGCCGGCTGGGTGGAGGGGCCGGTAGAAAGGATGAGGGACATGGAAGGGGAAATGGAGGAAAAGGAGCAGTCAGAGTGCTCCTGTTGGTGATTCTATGATCAGGGGTATCAAATGGGATAGGGAGGGAGAAGCCTGGCCAGTTAGAACAAGATGCTTCCCTGGACTAACGGTGCACAGGGCTAAGCATGAGGTATATCAGCTGGCAAAGGATTGTGGGGTTCCCCAGACATACTGGTCCACCTGGGTACAAATGACATTGAGGAAATAGCAGCTAGAGATACAGGCAAGATTCAGGGAGCTCGCCAGGGTCTGTCATGACATAGGATGCACAGTTCCTTTCAGAAATCCTGCCAGTGCCAAGGGCCAGTGGGGAACACAAAAGGAAGATTAGGAGATAAACCAGTGGCTCAGGGAGTGGTGTGAGGCCAGAGGAAGTGGGCTGATGGGGGATTGGGGAGACCTGGGAGGATAAGGAGCTGTATGCTGAGATGAACTCCATCTCAATTTGGAGGAGGAATCCTTAAGTTGAAAATAGAGGGTTCATTGGTGAAAAGTGGGGTTTAAACTTGAGAGGGATGGGAGAAAAGGCTGTCAAGGGGTGCCGATAAAAGAGGGACTCTGTCTCCACCCCTGGGGACCAGGAGGATTGCAGGAAAAGGCCGACTGACAAAGTGCAGACCAGGGAAAACAGAATCCCCATGGGAACACAAGCAGGGAAATGGAAGTATAGGAAGGGTGGAAGGTAGTCCTGCTAAATGCCAGGAGCTTGGGCAATAAAATGCCTGAGCTCCAGGCGATGCTAACTGAGGAGCAGTGGATGTGGCAGCGGTCACTGAGACTTGGGCCACTGCAGGACATGACTGGGACCTGAACCTGGAGGGTTACACTATGTTCAGGAAGGACGGGAGAGGGAAGGGGAGGAGGGTGCAATGATAGTCAAAAACTGCATTGGCATAGGGGAGAAGAGGAGGCGGAGGGAACCGTGGAGGCGATTTGAGTACCTTGATAACAAAGGGGGCAAGAGAGTAAAAATAGGAGTGGTGTATAGACCCCTGCCCTGGCGGAGGAGCTGGAGGACAGTCTGGTGGCAGATGTTGGGAGACACTGCAGACTGGGCAGAGACAGTGGTGGTGTTGGGGACTTAAACATGCCAGGAACAGACTGGAAGACCATGACATCCTCTGTGACCATGGAACAGAGGTTGTTGGATGTCTTTCAGGCAGCGTTCTAACTCAGCAGGTGAGGAAACCGACCAGGGATGCTGCGGGTACTGGATGTGGTCCTGGCAGACAGTGACCAGATTGGGGCCTGGAGGTAAGGGACCCATTTGCGGGAGTGACCATGCCACGGTCTGGTTCTGCCTGGATCTAGGAGGGTAGAAGGCTGCAAAATACGAAGTAACCGACTTGGGGCAGATTTTAAGGAAATGGGAAGGATCCTTAAGGAGCATTTGGATGGGATTGGGTCAGACATGGATGCTGATAGTAGGTGGGAAATCATCAGGAGGGGTGCAGGATGCTACCAGCACCTGTGCAAGAGTAAGACGAAATGCGGTAGGGGCCCAAAAACCCTGCTGGTGGACCAGGGAGGTCCAGGAGGTGGTGCAGGGAAAGAAGGCAGCCTATAAGCAATTCAAGTGCTCAAGGAGTGAAAGGGATCACGGGGAGTACAAGCTGATGGCTAGAAGGGCCACTAGATTGGTGAAGGCGGCTAAGGCAAGGAAGGAGCAGAACCTGGCCAGGGAAATTAGGAGAGGGAACAAGGGGTTCTTTAGATACATTGGGGAAAAACGAACAGTGAAGGGGCAGATTAGCAGGATTAAATCAGGGGAGAGATGGGCACAAGACCCGGGGGAGCAGGCTGAGGTACTAAATGAGTACTTCACCTCAGTTTTCACCAAGGAAAATGGGGGTGCTGCATCATACATGGGAGGAGACAGAGATATTGAGGAGGGGGACCCCACCGGGCGGGTCTGGGGAGAGGGAGGCATCACTGGCAGGTGGGGGAGGCTAAGCAGGAAGAGGTACGGAAGTGGAAATCACAGCAGAGAGAGTGAAGCCCTCAGCTCCTTTAAGATGGAGAAAGCACGGGCCAGATAAATTACATCCCAGAGTGCTGAAGGAACTTGCGGATGTCCTGGTGAAACCCTGGCGGAGCTTTTCACCATCTCTCTGAGGACAGGGTGGGTGCCCCAAGACTGGAAGGTGGCACATATAGTGCCTATCCACAAGGGGGGATCAAAGGAGGTGGCAGGGAACTACAGGCCTGTCAGCCTGACATCGGTGGTGGGCAAGGTGATGGAGGGCATTGTCAAGGAGAGGCTAGGGGGGGACCTGGATAAGTCAGGGTGCCTGGACAATAGACAGTATGGATTCATCCGGAGAATCATGTCAGACAAACCTGGTGGAGTTCTATGACTGGGTGACTAGTGCCTTGGACCTGGGTAGACCAGTGGATGTCCTCTTTCTAGACTTCAGCAAGGCATTTGACTCTGTTCCTCACGTGGGCCTGTTGGATAAGCTAGGAGAAATGGGGGTGGGGAACCAGATGATCAGATGGATAGGCAATTGGCTCCAGGACCGGACCCAGAGGGTTGTAGTTGGCGGGATAGTCTCGTCCCCAAGGAGGGTCATTAGTGGGGTCCCACAGGGATCAGTCCTTGGGCCCCTTCTATTCAATGCCTACGTCTCTGACATAAGGACAGGAATCAGGAGTGAGATGAGTCTCTTTGTGGATGACTCAAACTGGGGACGGTGGTGGATGGGGAGGAGGGGAGGGTGGCCCTACAGGAGGACCTGGAGGCTCTGGAAAGATGGTCTAGAAAGTGGAAGCTGAGGTTCAATGCAGGAAATGCAAGGTACTCCACCTAGGGCCAGGGAACCCCAGGCCAAGTGTACACCCTGGGGGAATGCTCAAGTCTCAAGGCTGAGAGGGACCTGGCGGTGGTGCTGGATGTCAAGATGAACAACTCTGAGACTTGTAGGAGGCAGTAGCCAAGGCCAACAGGATGCTGGGATGCATCGCTAGGGGGATCACCTCCAGAAGGAGGGAAGTGATACTCCCTCTGTATAACTGCTTGGTGAGGCCGCACCTTGAGTACTGCGTGCAGTTTTGGAGGCCACACTTAAAGAGGGACATTAACCTCCTGGAGAGAATCCAGAGGAGGGCAACCAAAATGATTTGGGGCTTGGGGGACAGGACCTATGAAGAGAGGCTTGAAAAGTAAGTATGTACACATTGGAAGAGAGAAGGGACTGGGGTGACATGGGGGACTTGCTTGAGCCTCCCCTGGAACAGATTGGGGCCTCCCAAGGGAGGATTGCCTCACCGTTTGAGAACCCTTGCGCTAGATAAACATCTCACTTCTCACTCCTGCTGCCTCTCATAAGCTTCACAGATGCTCTTCCTCCAGCAAACTTCAAGTAGCACTAAAGACAGCACTTCAAAAGAGGAACAATATTTGTTTAAAAAAAAAACCAACAGCTGCTTTATGATAAGCCCATAGCTCTAACTCCATGCAGCGTGACTTCATTCGATTGTGACATGGCTTCACATGTAGGATCAACCAGACAGATGCCGAATGCAGGAGAAACCACAAATATAAATTTAAACACAGGATCAACCAGATAAATACTTGCTAAATTGAAAAACAAAGAAAAAGGTGTACCTACACTATAGTGGTGGTGTTGCTTTTCTGCACACTATAACGTATTAAACATCTTTGTCATTTTTTTGGGGACAGAAATACAAATACTGCACTGCAGACTCTCTTTCTTCACCCCCACCCAACCCGCTCGCTAACACACTCATGTGTTTCTGTTTGCCACTTCTGTCTCAACTGCCCAAAACCGAGCTTTTTAAAAGACAACTCTCACCAACAGCAACAAAACAAACCCACCACCACAACCAGCCACTGATCTCACACAGAAAAGAATACGGCCGCTCCGTAACCACCCTACTGTTCTCGCACACAGGCTTGCTTCTCCACTCGCATCAGTTCACTTCTCTGCCGACAGTGAAGGCAGGAACAACCAGATAAATTATTTACTATTAAAACGAGCAGAAAAACTACAAAGAAAAATCACCACAGCGGCTCTCTCTAACTCTCACCAAGTGAGAAACAGAGCTGCCATGATTTTAAAAGTCTCTGACCCTCCCATATACTAAAAACATCCAATAAAAACATCACTCTCAATGTCATGATGTCGGCTGCACAATAACTGTGCTAGTAACCATAGAAGCCAACCCATGCTTGACCAGGAATACACAAAATAATCCCACTAAATTTATAGAAAATCAAACTCAAGCTCTACTAAAATGAATTAAAAAACATCAACAAAAGTTCCTTTCCTATTGCATAAATGGAATATGCAATGGAAAACTTGTGGAACAAATGATTTATATGCACTTAATCAGTTTGACCTCGTACACCACACTCCTGTCTTATGCCACTCATGAGGTTACCTCAGGTCAAACTGCTCTTGTGCAGAAAAATCATTTATTCCATTCATTTCCATTGCATAACTCTTATTTATACTACTACGTTTTAAGTTTCATTTAAGAAGGTCCTTAATCAGAGGCTAAGCAAAACAAAAAGATAAACTGAGTGAAACTGTTCATTTTGTGAGAAGAGGTGAGCTTAAGAACAAATGGGCTATTTATTAAAGGACAACTAAACAGGCTTTTTTGATGGTTGCCAAGTTAAAAAAAAACAAAATTGCAGTGAGCTAGAGCTGGGGGTGGCATTTTAAAAGATAGTGCTTCTTACCTGTGTAATAGAGGTTTCACCCATTTTGTCAACTTTATATATAGTGAAGAAAGATTCCTGAGTTTCAAAGTTGGCAGTGCTACCTACCCATAAGATGGCGCTGACATGAGACGTGATGATGTCACTGGGGTGAGACAGCTATTACAAACTAATAGAAGCCCTATGTACCAGCCCATTTGAGCTCATACTGTAAAAATTCTAAAGTCCACCAACATGCTAATTGGCACCTAACACATGCAGAATCTGAAGCACTTTTATTAAACACTTGCCATTATGAAAACACTACATTATATAACAAGGACTGGTCAGAGCTCTACGGCAGCTTAATGCATTAACTTGATAAGGGTGTTTCATAGGCTTAAACTTAGACCAAGCTGAGCTTTATGTTATTAAATGCTCAGAGTTTGAATAACAACCGATGAACTTACGGCTCACATAGCCCTGAGTGGGATAAGCATCACTGCAGTGACTGAAACTTGGTGGGACGAGAAAGCTGGTGGGAATTAAGCAATAAGGTATGACCAGAGGTCGAGTGCCATATTGCCACAAAGGGGGTGATTAACTGACTGTTAATCTAACCTCTGGTCATATCTTATTGCAATTATTACAAGCTCATGTGGTATTGAATTCGTTGACATTTACTTTTTACATTTAATTTACAAATCTATGTTGGTTCAATGTAAAATAGTTCTTCCATGGATAACATTGACATAACAGCAAATTGCTAATTCAGAACGGGCGGTGGCAGTACACCATTTGCTGGTGGTCTTTTTTAGAGTTACTGTTTTCTTTTTCTGTGTTATTAAGTGTGGGTATTCATCAAAAGCATTCGCTATTTTTTAAATGGCGATTCATTTCTAAGGAACCACCTGTTTTCCATAATGATTTGGCACCAGTGTTCTGAAAATCGTGATCTGCTTATGTACGGTGAAAAAATGAAGAACGGATAGTGATAACAACTTGTCAGCGATGTTTCTTCTTAGTCTATTTTTGTTTTTTCTTAGCAAGTTTTTTCATTATACCCTCATTTTTATGCATTTTTTTAAGTGGAAATATACTTTTTTTAGGAGCTTTCTTACATGAGCATGCGCAGTAGTGCTTTCACCAGTGTGCGTGTCTCTGGCACCCTCGCTCAAAGACTTTTTAGTTAAATGTGGTGCTCACTTGAAATCATTGCTGGGTGTGTACTGTATCCACTATTAAGTTTACATTTGGATAAAGGGTGTGTTTTTCATAGTGTTACTTCATCACTGCAGTTAAACCACGACTCTTACACGGCTATCTGTTAACCACGAAATGTGCAGCACATTTAAAAAGTGCTCTCGGCAACTTCATGCAGCGTGTGGAGGTATTCTCTTTTTATCCTAAGATGTGTCAATGATTTGTGGCTCACAGTTTTGTTTAACTCACTTTTTGGGGGGCTAAACTGCTAAGAATACAGTATGATGTGACAGTTTCTAATGTGGTATTAATGAACACTATGGCAATATGGTATGCTGCACCTCGTCACGGTGATTGTGTTTAGGTTCGCTTAACATGCTGTTGTTTTTTTAAACTGCTGTTCATAGTTTACATGTTACTGTTGTGGGCAGACATTATGATGAGCTTGGATAACGTGTGCAGACAGAAAAGGTTTGGGTAATGCTAATATTGAACCACCCTGACCCATTAATTTTGGATGTTTGTTACCATCCTCCAAATTGCTTGGTTGAGATCAATGATGCTATTCTTAGTGAAACAGAAGTGGCAGAAGAACTGGGAGATTTGATTGTCATGGGGAGTTGCAACTTGGGGGTAATTGATTGGTCGTCTCAATTGGCCACATGCTGTGCTGGAAAAGGCTTTTGTCCTTATGAGACTAACTTCATCTTAAACAATATGTTACCTTTCCAACTAGAGGTGATAATATCTTGGGTATAGTTAGTTGTATTGACAACCTCCAAGTGAACAGGTGTATTAGGGCTCCCTCTTGGTACTAGTGACCATATTGTTATTGAGTTTTCAGTCTTAAAGAACATCAACCTTTATAATGGAAATACAAGGGCTTTTCTATACAATACGGCAAATGTAATTAATATAATAAATTTCCTGAGAGAGATTGATTGGGATGAAGCATTACATGATAAAGATGGTTCAGAAATGTGGATGTTTATAAAGAATACAATCCTTAATTTGTGTAATAAATATATTCCCACAAGGCAAAAGTATTCAAATAATAAATTAAAGCCAAAGTGGATGAACAGACACATAAAAAGTATCACTAAAAAATAGACCAAATCATATAAAAAAATACTTGCAACTCAAAACAGATGCAGCAAAGAACACATATATAAACTTATGAAAAATGCAAGAAGGAAATCAGGTTAGTAAAAGCTAGTTATGAAAAACAACCTGCCCTACAAGCTAGGAAAGATAATTACATGTCATTTTAGTCTTATATTAATTCTCTTCAGAAACCAACTAGCCAAGTAGGCCCTATCTCTCCAATTGGGAATATAATAAACGATAATACCTAAATGGCTAACCTACTAAATACAAATTTCTGTGGAGTATCTGGATCAAAACAGGATGTAAGCAGCCCAGTACATTTTAGAGAACCCAGCATTACTTTCACTACAGACAATGAAAAATGTAAATTATTAAAACTTCAGGGTAAAACTTCCCCCGGCCCTGATGGCATTACACAGCAAATGCTTTTTCTGATGGCACATGCCAGAGTTTACCCATTGAAAGTTTTATTTGAATATTGTCTAAATAATGGGTTTGTACTGAAGGATTGGAAGTTAGCCCACATTATTCCCATACACAAAAAGGGATTCAAACATATTTGGAGTAATTACATGCCTATAAGCCTTACTTCTGCAGTTTGTAAAATCTTGGAAAGCCTTATCAGGGATATGTTAGCACCAGATATTAATAATAAGGATACTGAACAACAGGGCTTCAAAAAAATGGTGGCACACTCACTAAGTTAACATGTTACTATGAATACATTAGTGCTGTGTTAGACAAGAATATACCTTGTAACATTGTGTTTGGGGAATTGCAGGTGGATAGACTGATTGAATGTAAACTCTGAAACCACCTTAGGTAAAAACTTGGATTTGTGCGAAAAATCAAATAAGGCTCCTCACACCAGAGGGCCTCAAGCTCTGAAATTCTTTGAGCATAAGTAACTGCAACTAAAAATAACTTTTTCCGAGAGAGAAAGTGCAAATCACAAGTCACAATTGGCTCAAAAGGAGACAGGGTCAACTTTTCCAAAATAAGATTCAAGTTCAAAGCTGGAACAGGGGAATGGATTAGGGGTTTCAGATGCAGGATGCCCCTAAGGAAGGTATGGGAAACATCCAGCTGAACAATCATGTGGTCACCCATGGGCTAAGGAAAGACAGAAATAGCCAAAAGGTGGACCTTGAGAGAGGAATACTGGAGGCCTGAGTCAGACAAAGAAATTAGGTAGTCCAGGACATACTTCACAGGACAGGTGAAAAGGTCTAGGAATGCTTGGCAGCTGAGATGGCAAACTGCTTCCACTTCATGGCATACGTGGCATGGGTGTAAGGCTTGCAGGCTGCCACCAGGACATCTGTCACCCTGTTAGAGACCCCAAACCTAGTGATGGCTACGTCCTCAGGAGCCACACAAGCAGATGGAGGAACCTGAGGTTGGAATGGACCAGAGTCCCCCAATCCTGGGTCAGCAGATTCCTGCAAAGGGAAGAGGGACTGAGGCTCCTCTGCCAGCTGCTGAAGCAGAGGGAACCATATCTGGCAAGGCCAGAATGGGGCTATCAGAATCATGCTGGCCCCTCCATTTGTAGCTTGATCAGCACCCTCTGTATTAGTGGAACTGGAGGGAATGCGAACAGAAATATCCCCCTCCAAGAGAGGGACAACGCATCTTGCCAAATAACTCCAGGCTCTGGCTCTAGCGAGCAGAAATTGGGCAGTTTGCACAGAGTGGGGATGCAAAAAGGTCCAACTCTGGATGACCCTATCTGTCAAACAGATCTTCTGCTATGGGTGAGAGAAGCTCCCATTCATGCATGCTGGACTGAGTCCTGATGAGACTGTCCACCAGGGTGTTTGGGACACTTGGCACGTGGACCTCAGAGAGACAGGCTGTGCTCCAGTGCCCAATACCACACTCTCATGGCCTCCCTGCAGAGGGTATGAGTGAGTCCTGCCCTGCTTGTTGATGTAGTAGATGACATTTAGGTTGTCCAACAGCACCAGCAGCTGGCCTGGAGCCAGATATTCCTGAAAAGCCTGCAAGGCATAAAGCACCACCCTCATCTCCAGGACATTGATATGCAGGGTGGCTTCCTACTGAGATCAGGAGCCCTTGGTTTGGAAAGGACTCAGGTGTGCTCCCCAACCTAGCCCCGAAGCATCCGTGGTTAGAATCTGATACAGGGAGGAGATCTGAAAGGGAACCCCTTGAAGAAGTTTTGAGGGGTCCTTTAACCACTGCAGCACATTTCAAACTGGGGAGGAGACCAGGACTTGTTGGTCTAACTCATCCGTACGCTGGTCCATTACACTCTGAGGGTCCACTGAAGGGTACGCATGTGAAGTCTTGCCAGTGGAATGGTGGGAATGGCTGCAGCCATTAGACCTAATAGCCTGAGGTACAGTCTGGCAGGGATGTACTGGCTCTTGGCAACTTCTTGAGCCTGAACCATAAAGCATCCCCCCCTATTTTGGGGTAAGAAGGCCTTTCACTGCTCAGAGTCCAGAACCGCCCCGATGTATTGCAATCTTTAGGATGGTACTAGAACAGACTTGGGCAGGTTGACCCTTATGCCCAGAGAGTGGAAGAGTGCACTCCAGAGTCAGCAAGAGCTGCTCTCTGGATGGGACCTTGAGGAGCCAATTGTCTAGGTAAGGGAAGACATACAGTTCCTCTCTTCTGAGAGTCGCTGTGACTGCTGCTAAGCATTTGACAAAGACATGTGGTGCAGAGGATAAGCCAAAGGACAGCACTTTGAACTGGTAATACTTGCCCTGAAAGGCAAAGTGAAGAAACCTCCTGTGAGGAGGAAGGACCAAAATGTGCAGGTAGGTGTCCTTCATGTCCAGTGAACAGAGCCAGTTCCTGGTTTTGAGAAAGGGCATGAGGCCTGGCAAAGTTACTATCTGGAACTTTTTGTACTGGACAGAGACTGAAGTCCTTCAGATCTAAAATGGGTCTCAGATCTCCGGTCTTTTTGGGGACCAGAAAGAACCTGGAACAGAATCTCTGGTTTCTCTGCCACCTTGGCACCAGTTTGATTGCCTGCTTGAGCAGAAGAGACTGTACTTCCTCTCGGAGAACAGACAAGTGAGCCGTGGGATAGTTGGAGGGTGGGGGGAGGGGTATCTGGAGGCTGCTGGATGAGCTCCAGGGTACGACCCATCTCTATGATCTGCAGGATCCATGCATCCAAAGTTACGGGTCTCCATTGAGTCAAATGGAGAGAGAACTGACCTCTGACCACCACCTCCTGGATCTGGGCCAGAGGAGGGGGGTCTGGCAAGGAGTCAAGCTGAGGAGGAGCCAGCTGTGGAGGCTGGCCCATCATTTCTGGGATGCTTAGCTGCTGCTCCAGCATTGGAGAGGGCAGGAAAGGAGGCCTGGGAGCGGGGTCTTGAGCCTGGCCTATTGGCCTGTTTACTAAAAGTAGGCCACCCTCTGCCATGTGGTAGAGAGAATGCACAGACTTAATGGCTGTGCCAGAGACCCGCAGATCATTAATGATGTCCTGGACATCAGGGCCAACGAGCTAGGTGCCACTGAAAGGGGCATTAAGCACCTTGTTTTTTACATTGGCTGTAAATCCAGAGACACTAAGCCATGAGTGCCTGTGAAAGCATATGCCTGTGACAGCTGCCCTGGCCACTGTGTCAGCCATGTTATACAAGGCTCTGACAAGATGTTTACTGACATCTTCCACAGTCTGCAAACATTAGAGCAATTCCTGCTTCTGGGAACCTTCTGGAAGGGCCTGAGTAGCAGTTTTACCCTTCCTCCAGTTGGCATTCTGGAATTTAACCATATGTGACAGATAGTTTACAATCCTTAGGTCCAAAGTAGAGGAGGTAAACATTTTACCCCAGAGGTCAATCCTATGGGATTACTTGTCTGGGGGAAGGGAACTAGGGTGCTTAGGCACCTTAGATCTGTCATGGGCTTCCTTGATGATCACTGAGTCAGTTTCAGCCTGGGCAGCAAAATAAGGGAGGCCCTGAGGGACACTGTGCAACTTGTCTGCCCTGCATGGCATAGCTGGCACCATGTCTGGCCTGTGCCAGGCTGCTGCAGTAGCATTCTTTAGGGCTGGCAGCATAGGAGGGATAATCTTAGAGGGAAGTCAGGAACCTCCAGGAAGTCCACCAGGTCTTTTCTGGTGACATCCTCCTCCTCTGTCTGGAAACCCATAGTGGCAGACACCTGTTTCATGACATTAAAGAAGGTAGCATCCTCAGGTGGAGACCTTGGAGTATGCTGGACTGAGTCCTCACTGACTAAAGAGGCAGTGGACCTATTAGAGATGAGTATTTATTTCTCGCCCTCTTCATCCTCTATATGATCCAGGAGGATGAACTCAGGATGGTACTCCTCCTGGACGTTGACCTCCTTGTCTGGGTCTGGCATTGGAGTGGTCATCTGTGGCCCATAGGGAGCCTCTTGTGGTCGACAAGTGGCTGTCAATGATGGAGCTGCCATCAATGGTGCTGGTGATGAAGGCCTATTGAAAGTATTGAACAGCTGAACTAGTACGTTAGTGAACTTGACAAGTACTTCATTCAGATCCATAGTCATCATCAATGGAGGGGTCAATGGCACAGAAGCCACCAATGTTCCATCCTGAGAAACCAATGGGCCAGTAGCCCTCAGAGAGGAAGGTTCAGGTCTCAATGGAGTAGCTGTTGACCATGAGCCCATTGTCAAGAAAGGGGGGGCCAACAACTCAGAGATTGATGGCCGAGGGGCCCTGAGAATTGGGCAGAGGAGCAGTCAGTATGGGCTTGGTAGAAACAGAGACCTGAACAGCTGGTCACTTAGTTGGGGCAGCTGCCATCGATGAAAAGCCCCCTGAAGAAGGTGAGGCTGACAGGGAACAGGATGGCCACTGGTGGGAGCGGTCATGATCCAGGTCTTTTTTATGACTCCCCCCCTCCGGGGACTCGACTTGGGCCTTAGAGGCCTGGGAGCTCGAAGACCCGGTGGGTGACTGAGCAGCTGGAGCCCCGGAGGATCCCTGCCTGGAGTTGGCTACCTGCTGTTCCATCATGAATTTTTTGACAGCCTTCTAGTGTCACCTAAGGGTTGTCTGATTAAACGTCTGGCAGAGCTCACAGTCGGAGACGTTGTGGTCTGGCCCAAGACAGCAGAGACAAATGGAGTGTTTGTCTGTAGAGGCAATCTTCTTCCCACACTGGCAGTACCAGAAAAGAGAAGAAGACAGATTAACTCTTGACATAAACAAAAATGGAAAACATCTCAAAAAGAGATTTTAGTATTAGGAGAAAAAATGGCCATAGGCCAAAAAAGCATGAAACACTGCGACGGATCTTCTGCGGAGACTGTGCCTGCAAGTCGATGGCAGGAAAGAACTGAGGAGGGAGTTCAGCCATTCACACCTATATAGAGCTGCTGACATCGGCAGATGTCGGCGGCGTAGCGCCCCAGTTATACTGCTGAAAATCTTCCATGTGGATTCTCCATCTCTGACAGTGAAGGTTCCTACGGTGTAACCTGATGACTGAGATACCCCCGAAGATCAGCCTGTACCAAGGGGATGGCCAGCTTCCATTAAGGAGGGAACCATAGTCCTCAGTGGATGGTTTAAATGTTACTTTGATGGACATTTAAAGTAGCTGAGGGGGGGTGATGGAAGAAATGGGGGAGGCAGAAAGTAGGCTACCAAAGGCTGAGATAGAGAGTAGCGAGATCTCGAGGGGAGAGAGTCTCACCAGAATGCAAATTATTCAAGGAAGCAGGGGGTTAGCAAAGGAAGAAGGGGGAAAGAAACAGTCAAAGGAGAAAGGTGAGGAAGGAGGAACGATTGGAAAAAGGAGAAAGTGACAAGAAGAGAGCTGAGGGATGTCAAAATGGTGCAAGGTCTGCATCAGAAGCCTATGACAGGAGACCAAAAGAGTTCAATATGTATACCCTGGAAGAGCGGAGGAAGAGTTGGGATATGATGGAGCCCTTTAAATATCATGTGGGGGTTAATAAGGTACAAGAGGGAGATACAGTATGTTTCAGAGAAAAAGGTGCTGTAGAACAAGGGGTCATGATATGAAGCTGGAAGGAGGTAAATTTTTTTTTTTTTTTTTTTACCAGGAGAGAGACACTAAGCTGAAAGCTTGTTTACAAGTGCAACCTGGGAGCACAAGGAAGTTAAGTGACTTGCTCAGGGTCACACAATATGCAGGAGAGGGCTGTGGGATTCAAACCCAGGTCTCCAGGTTTGCAGCTCAGAGCCTTAAACCACTGCACTATACTGCCTCCTCAGGAGAGATGTGAGGAAGTACTTCTTCACTGAAGGAATGGTGGATTCCTGGAGCAGCCTTCCATGGGAGGCAGTGGGTGTGACACCAGAGGTGGGTTTCAAAATGCCTGGGACAGACACAAAGGAATCCTAGGGAAGGAAGGGGGTGGAAGAGAGACAGTGCTGTAGATTAAGCTGGGTCTGCAGCAAACTGATCATAGTTAAAATGAGCAGACTAGATGGGCCCAGTGGTCATTATCTGCTGTTAGATTCTATGTTTCTATGTGTGACAGGTTATGCGATTCAAATGGATACAGTGTAAAATTAATATCGCAACATCCATACTGTAAACTGTGTGGCACATAATTCATGTTTTACTATGCTACACAGACATGATAATCAAATGGGTAATAATATAAGCATTGAGCAAGGGAGAAAAATCAGGGAGCACACGTGTGAAAGAATATACTACTCATAAAGTTGTGACACCAAGACAGGTACATAAAGTATGAAGCCACTATATTATGATGGTGCCCAGCCATATATGTTGAGCAGGTACAATATGAGATTTTATTTATTTTTATTTTTAATTATCCAGACATTGTCTACACAGTAATGACAGCCAAGGATGCTCCTTACAATTTGCAACCTTTTTTTTCTTATTGTTGTTTTTTTACCACTTTATTCATTTTTAGGAAATCACTTGTAATGTGACTGCAATTCTGTTCAGCCAACTAACTTTTGGTTTGGAAGAAGGAAGGGGGTGGAAGAGACAGTGCTGTAGATCAAGTTGGGTCTGCAGCAAAAGTGATCATAATTAAAAATGGGCAGACTAGATGGGCCCAGCTGTCATTATCTGCTGTCAGTTTCTATGTATGACAGGTTATGTGATTCAAATGGATACAGTGTTAAATTATTAATATGCACAATGTTGATACTGTAAACTGTGGCACACAAAATTCGTGTTGTACTATGCTACACAGACACAATAATCAAATGGGCAATGATATATGCATTGAGCGAGGGAGAATAAATCAGGGGGAACATGTGTGAAGCAATATACTACTCACAGAGTGGTGACACCATGATAGGTAGATACTGTATTATGGTAGTTTATTTTTGTTCTATTTTTAATAATCTAGACATTGTCTACCCAGTAATGACACACAGCCAAGGATACTACTTACAATTTGTGACCTTTTTTTGTCATGCCACTTTATTCACCTTTGGGAAGTCACTTGTAACATGGCTACAATTTTGTTCAGCCAATTAACTTTTGGTTTACCTATGCATGCTTTTTATAAGAGAGTACTGTATATATTGCCAGTGCACAATGTTACCCTTATGATAGGTTGTGGAAGACATTTGAATAGATGTAAAAATTGTGACACTGCACTATATGTCAAGTTAAAATGGTGTTCCTGATTTTAAGCATTTGTTCCCGATTTTAATGGACAGTGTCCCTTATTTTGGTCCTGGTTAGGTGAGCAGTATGCATTCCAAGGTAGCCAGGTGTTGAAGTGAGTTGACACTGTTATGATTTCTTTGCAACCCCTATGATGCCACTTGCAACCCTGGAAACCCCTAAAACATTAGTTGACTAGCATTTACTCCTCCTACAAATATAAAGCCATGAGAGTTACAATGCCACTAAGAATTAGATTGGTCCTGACAGGGTTAACCTAAACAACTCTTCAGAGAAGATAAATCATTGCCACACACACATACATTTGGGAGAGGCAGAGAATGTAATTTGAAACTCCGCTTGAATTATTTCCTCTACAAGCTTGCAGTGTCCTATTTTGGAAGGAAGTTATGTCAGTAAATTATTTAAGCTTTAAAGACTAGCAACTCAAATTTCAATAATAAATAAAATTAACAAACCCACAAGTGAATATACTACATTCTGTGTTAAAACAGGTCAAATAGACTTCCGATGTTTCCTTTTTACAAATGCCTGGTGCAGCTTTGGCTACAAACTGGAAAGCTCTCTTTCTCTCTCTCTCTCTCATCAAGAGATAAGTAGCTGGCTATTCAAGCAAGGCTTTTTGACACTAGTATGCAAAAACAGTTTCTAATAGCACTGTTACGGACAATTTTACTGCTTCAAAGAAGTGATGTAAGTTACTAGCCTTTGTGCCTGAGACACTAGCTGTCAGATCACTTAAAGCAGGCATGATGAGAGAGACAAACAAGCTGAAAAATAATGCTGGAACTAGTCTACTGAAGAGGGAGGGGGGAGGAAGAGAGAGAGAGAGAGAGAGAGAGAGAGAGAGGAGTGCTTCATTCAACTGGCATAGTAATTTGGAGCTATACTGCAACTCCAAATTTGTGGTTTGGTATCCCAATTTTACAGCTACAGCAAGATGGCTGCAGACTCTGCCCACTGCAGCTGTAAGACAAATTTACTCACCTTAGTAATCTTGTTTCTTCCAAGGTATTCTTCTGCATTCATAACTCTCTGCAGTCAGTCTCCTAAGCAGAGCTGCCGGAGAAAATGGAACTATATGCTAATGATAGAACTTATCATTGGCTCATGCCACTTATTCAAACTGCTGCCCTTATCACCTGCAACGTTCCACCAATGTATCAGATTTCTAAGACGCCCAAGGCAACTGATATTAAAACTATCTAAATATACTTATCTAAATTTAAGACCACTAAGCTGCCCATGACAGCATGAAATACTCTGAATATTATTGTAATATTAAACCTCCCTGAATGCCAGAATCACCTGGAAAAGGAAGGGAATTAAATATTTCCCACTAGGGCTAAGAAACTATGCATGGCAGTGTTTGGAACTTTATATTAAAATACTCGGTCAGGAGTGCAGAGGCCCTAGTTCTGGAAGGGGAGGCGGGATGGGAGAGTTATGAATATAGAAGAATACCTTGGAAGAAACAATATTTACTAAGGTAAGTATTTTTTTTCTTCTAACCCCAGGTATTCTTCTATATTCCTAACTCTGCAGACTTCAAAGCAGTACCTTTGGAAGTGGGCAGGGAACCAACTTAGGAAAGTCGCTCTGCAGGACTGCTGTGCCAAACCTGGCATCACTTCTGGACTCTGTGTCCAGACTATAGTGTTTAGTAAATGTGTGCACTGTTCACCAGGTAGCTGCTTTACAGCTTTCCACCAAAGGAATATCTCTGGATGCTGCTATAATAGCAGCTGTTCCCCCCAGTTGAATGAGCCCTCAGCCCTGCTGGGGATTCCTTGCCAACTTTTGAATAGCAAAACTGAATGCATTGGACTATCTAGTGAGAGACTGACCTCTTGGAAGCTGGGGTGCCCTTACCTACATCCCCATAGGTAAGCATAGGTAAGGAATAACTTGTTTGTCATGTCTATGATCTCTGGAGTGGGTCATATAGTAACGTAATGCCCTTTTGACATCTAGACTATGGAGTCTACACTCACCTGAACTAGTATGTTCAGTGGAGAAAACTGATAATGTAATGCATCGATTTAAGAGAAAATCAGAAACAACCTTGGGGAAGAATTTCCCATTGGTTCTCAGCACCACTTTGTCATTATGGAAGGAAAGGTAGTCCTTCTCAACACACAGGGCTTGAAGTTCACTTATTCTTCTAGCTGAAGTAATTGCAACCAGAAAAACAGTTTTCCAGGTAACATATTTTAAATGTGCTGAGGACATAGGCTCAAAAGTAAGTTTCATGAACTGAGCAATGGATAAGTTCAGGTCCCATACTGGTACCCTAATAGGTGGGTGCAAATGGCACAAGCCTTTAAAGAACTTTTTGAAAATGGGAATGGATGCTAGTGAGGTACATCTCCCAGCAGAAATGTAGGCAGAGATTGATGCTAGATGCACTTTCAAGGATGTATGTTTCAACCCCTGAGAGTGGAGGTAAGTGAGGTAATCCAGGACAGCTGGAATCTTCACTAGCATGGGAGAAATCTCTTTGGGCCCACACCAAACAGAAAACCTCTTCCATTTCGAAGCATAGGTTTTCTTAGTTGAAGGCTTTCTATATCCCTTCAGGATATCCAGAACACTTTGATAGAGATTTAAGTTTGCATATTCTAAGTCCTCAAGAGCCATGCCTTGAGTCTGAGAGACCTGAGATTCAGGTACAGAATCTTGCCCTGGTGACAGGTCAACAGATTGTGCCTCCTGGGTAAGTGTATTGGTTTGGCTACAGACATGGAGAGTAGTATGGGGTACCATGAATGCCTGGCCCATTGTGATGCTATCAGTATCATTGATGCAGGTTATGACCGGAGTTTGATCAGGACTCTGAAAATGAGAGGGAAGGGAGGAAAAGAATACAGACTTCTCCCTGACTAGTACAGAGCCAGAGCATCCAGTGGAATTGTTCCCTTGGTTGGTGGTCTGCAGTAAAAGAGGGGCAGATGATGATTTTCTTGGGATATGAAGAGATCCTCCTCTGGTGTGCCTCATCTCCTGAACACTGAAACCAGTACTTGCCTTGCTGACCGTGGCTCATTCAACTTGAATGAGGCAGGTATCTGCAGAATGCTTTGCACCCTGTCCTGAGGGAGGAAATCTCTTCCCTTTACTGTGTTTAGTTCTCCTACTATGAAATGCAGGACTTATACTGAAGTGAGAATGAATTTCTCCTGATTTACCAGGAAACCCAGAGACTGTAACAAGTTTAGAGTTACTTTTAAATGGTCTTGCACCTGTTGTGGTGAACTTCCCACCACCAGCCAGTCATCGAGATAAGGGAATACTGATACACCTAACCTTCTTAGGTATGCTACCACTACTGCTAAGCACTTTGTAAACACCCTTGGTGCTGGAAGTGAGGGCTGAAAGGTAGAGCTGAGAATTGATAGTGTCCTAACGGAAGAATGAATCTGAGGTACCTCCTGTGAGATTCTCTTATTGGGATCTGAAAGTAGACATCTTTTAGATCCAGAGATGCAACCAGTCTCCTGCTGGATTACTGGCAAAATCATTGCCAGTGTGACCATTTTGAACTTTGACTTTATTAAGTGCCTGAGGTCTAGAATAGGCTGCCACTCTGCATTTTCCTTTTTGGTAAGGAAGTATCTTGAATAGAAACCTCTTCCCTTCTGCTGAAGTGGAACACACTCCACTGCTTTCAGCTGAAGGAGGCTTTGAACCTCCTTCTCCAGGAGTTTTTTCTCTAAGAGGGAAGCTGGTTTGAACACCCTTGTTCTTAAGGGAGGAAAAGACTTGAAAATTAGGGACAGGTCCTGACTCACTACATCCAGGACCCACTTGTCTGTGGTGATGGACTGCCAAGCCTGGAAATAGTGAGCCAGTCTGCCCCCTACTGGTAGAAGGGAGGCGGCCTTGATCATTAAGACAGGGGTTATGTTTTGCCTGGGGCTGAGCTTCGGTAGTTTAGGAACCTCTCCTAGAGCCCCTTCTACCTCTGCCCCTGAAATACCCAGTCTGCTGTGTGTATTGCTAATACTGGAGGACAGACTGTGCCTGATAAAAAGGCCTACTATAGGCTGTTTTACCTTTGCCTCCCCTTCCGTAAGGCCTATAGGAGGAAGAAGGCCTCTCCTTTGAGGAATTGCTTTTATAGGTGGCCTTATATTCATCCACCTTCTTTATGTATGCTTCAGTCTGTTGGCCAAATAATGAATGATCCTCTACAGAAAGATCCATAGCCTTGGCCTGGGTATCCTGTGTCAGATTAGTACCCCTGATCCATACCAACCTCCTAAGGGCTATGGTAAGGGCCATCCACCTGGCAGCATTGTCATTGTCATCTGTTGCCATTAGAAATTGATACTTGGCTGCTTCCAGCCCAAACCTGGCTGTCTCAACCAAATCATCAGAGAAGTGAAGGAGCCTTCTCTGCCATGGCCAACACAGACTGCTACAGTGATTTATGATACTGTGCTGAGTAAGCTTGATAGTTAGCCTGTCTTACTTCCAGTGAAGCATCCAGGTAAGCCTTTTTTTTTTGCCATGCTGTCAATTTTGCGACAGTCCTTCTCAGGTGGGTGAGAAGCTAAAGGTACTCTCGCCTTCTCACAGGCTACTTGTTGGACTATCCCCTGATGGTCAGGATAAAAAAGAGGAATTCAGCCTCTTGTCTGTCCAGCTGGTACTTTTTATCCGCCTTTTTGTCCAGAGGTGGGACAGAATTTAGAGGATCTTAAATCTTTTTTAAAGAACTTGTTTATAGGGAGTAGAATTTTCTTTGTGAGTGTTAACCCCATCATCTCCATATATTCGGCCTCTTCCTCATCCTCTATGATCTCTGTGGTAGCCAGATCAAGGGCATCCACTATTTTCCTTACAAAGAAAAAATGAGAGGAAAAATCTTCTGGTCTAGGA
The DNA here is from genome assembly GCA_016271365.2 of Neoceratodus forsteri. Classification (NCBI taxonomy): domain Eukaryota; kingdom Metazoa; phylum Chordata; order Ceratodontiformes; family Ceratodontidae; genus Neoceratodus; species Neoceratodus forsteri. The sequence goes on along the minus strand of CM057452.1, from coordinate 1,590,730,412 downwards.
GGAGAACCGAATTTCTGCTCTGTTGAGATCTCAGGCTTAATAGGCTCACCTTCATCCATTTCAGGTAAATCATACTCCTCAAACTCCATCCTCTCCTGAGATGGGTTTGGGTCAGAGGAGGGACTAACCAGAATTTGAACCAGTGCTGGGAGGGTTTCAGTAGGTATAAAGCTGTGCAACGCCTGTATGACCTTCATGGCCTGGGCAATCTCCTCTGATGATGGCAGGCTGTGAAGCACAGATAAAACCCCTTTTGGTTTATCAGCCAGGGGTTCAACGTGCTTTGTTTTCTTAGTTTTTTTGATGGGACCGAAGAGTCAGCAGGATCACCCATCCTTTTGCCAGTAGCTGTTTCACCCTTGTCAGGGGTGCTCAAAGTAGACACAGCGGTTTCACCCGCCGAGGTTTAGAGGGTGTGGGTTGGTCAGAACCCACAGCCCCCCTTCTCCAATTTTCTTTGAGTCTTTCTATCCTCTTTTCAACTGTTTTCTGACGGAATGATTTGCAGATATCACAGTCTGCTGAAAAATGGTCATTCCCCAGCTAGACTACACATATAATTCGTGCTTGTCTGCCTTTGCAAAAATGTCCCCACACTTAAAGCAGTTTTTAAACCCTGGGGGTCCAGTCTTTTTCTTAGGTTCTTCTGCCATCGTTCAACCGCTAAAGAAAAACAGAACTACAATTAAGAATGTACTCTCTCTCTTTTTTTAATGTGGTCAGTTCAGGAACCGATGAAAGTTCCGATACTGAACTGGGAACCGCAGAAACAGAATCAGGTTAGTGGTTCACAGAAACCAAGTTAGTGATGACAAAATACAGTAATCTGTTAAACAAAAAAACTAAAATAAGCTAAAATAAATACCAGAGACAATAAATAAAGCTCCAGAAAGGGTACTAAGACCTGGTTCCTCAAGAAAAAATTACTCACCTTAGTAATGTTGTTTCTTCTAATGGAGTCTTGCTATATTATAGACATTAGCAGTTTGTTCCAGCTCTAGAACTGCCCTGGAGTGAAATGGTTAAAACCATTCCAAAATAGAATTTTGGCATGAGAGCAGCTCTATCTGTGTCATTTCAAACTTGAACTGTCAGATCTTTACGAGCCAAACTCACTAAGGTCTGTGTGAAGCTGTAACCTACACTAGCCAAATGGCTACCTAAATAATAACAACCATTGATGGTCCCAACACCCAAGACTCAAGTCAGGGGACCAGAAATACTAACACCATTCTAATAATATGAAAATGGAACATAAGTATAATAAAACACACACGCAGCTACATACACACCCCAAAGTCCCAAAGGGGACAAAATGCTAACAGGACATAAGTAGTGCCCTCACTAAGTTGCCCACACCCACCAAGTAGAGGTTCTGAGAGGGCAGGTTGGGGAGGTCTATAATATAGCAAGACTCCATTAGAAGAAACAACATTACTAAGGTGAGTAATTTTTCTTCAAACAACATGAAGTCTTGCTATATTATAGACATTAGCAGAATACACAGCAGTACCTCCATGGAGGAGGGGCAGAACCTACTTAGGGAATAGGCTCTGAAGAACAGCTGTGCCAAAGCGAGCATCTCTCCTGGCCTGGACATCCAGGGAGTAATGCTTGGTAAAAGTGTGTACCGTTTTCCAAGTCGCAGCCTGGCAAATCTCTAATAAAGGGATATCTCTGGCAGCAGCTAGAGACGCAGCTGTATCCCTGGTAGAATGAGCCCTCAAACTGGGGGGCTCTGCCCTTTCTGATTACAAGTGGATACAAGAGACAATCCACCTGGCTATTGATCTCTTAGTGGCAGTTTGCCTTTCCCAACCACCATAGGTAAGGAAAAGTTGGAGGATTCGAACTCAGGACCTTTGTACGCTCTATATAATAACTAAGAGCTCTCTTAACATCCAGGCTGTGCAACCTTCTCTCACCTGAAGAGGAGTGATCAGTGAAAAATACTGGAATGAGATAGATTGATTAAGATGGAAATCTGAAACCACTCTTAGGCAAAACTTCCTATTAGTCCTAAGGACTACCTTATCCCTGTGGAAGAAATAAAGTCAGTCTCCACTGACAAGGCTTGCAATTCACTTATGCATCTGGCAGAAGTGATAGCCACTAGAAAAACAGTTTTCCAAGTTAGGTACTTAAGCTCTGCAGAAGACAGAGGTTCAAAAGGGGTTGCATTAACTGGGCAATGCAAACATTAAGGTCCCAAGCAGGGGCGGTTCCTGAAAAGGAGGATTAGTATGAGTAATCCCTTAAAAACTTGGAAAACACAGGATGAGAGGAAAGAGGATGACTTTCCTGTTGACACAAAAGCAGACACAGCTGCCAAATGAACTCTCAGGGTAGCTGGTCTGAGACCAAGAATTAAGATGTACAATGTAATCTAACAAAATGGGCAATTCAGCAGATTCTGGGAAATATTTTTCCCAGCACACCAAATGGAAAACCTTTTCCATTTAGAACTATAAGTAACTCCTAGTGGAAGGCTTTCTGGAAGCCTTTAGGATCTCAAGAACACCCTGAGAGAGGTGTAAATCAGCAAACTAACCCTCAAGAGCCAGGCCTTGAGGTTGAGGGATTGAGGTCCGGATACCAAACCCTTCCCTGGGCACAAGTCAACAGATTGTGATTCCTGGGAGGCACAGGGAAGATGGACTGTCAGAGACAGAAGGAGTGGGTACCAGGGCTGCCTGGCCCAATCCGGGGCAATCAGAATCACCCTGCAAGGCTGAGGTCTGATTTGACTAGTACTTGAATAGGAGAGGAAAGGGGAAGCATAGAGAAACTTCCTCCCAATCCAGAAGAAGGGCATCCAGGGAACTGAGCCCAGCACTGGAGGCCTGCAACAGAACAAAGGAAGTTTGTGATTGTCTGGGGCTGCAAAGATCTATCTGAGGATGCCCCACCTGGCAAAAACTATCCCAGCACTTGAGGATCCAGGGACCATTCGTGATGGCCCTGGGAAATCCTGCTGAGGGCATCCGCTAGGACTTTGTCCTTCCCTGGAAGATGAACTGCTATGAGGGAAGTGTTCAGGGAATAGGCCAGAGACCACAACTTCATTGCCTCAGTGCACAAGGCCGAAGACCGAGTGCCCCCCTGTTTGTTGATGTACCACATTGTTGTGGAGTTGTCTGTTCTGACTTGTATCACCTTGTTGTGGACAGATGCAGAAAAGCTGAAGAGCTAAAAGACAGCTCTGAGTTCCAGAAAATTGATGTGGAGCAGAGATTCCTGGGGACCAAACTCCCTGAGGGAAAGGTCGCCATGTGGGCTCCCAACCCAGAAGGGAAGCATCTGTAGTGAGAGTCAAGTCATGAGAAGGGGAAATGAAGGGACCCCACTCTTAAATTGCTCTGATCCTGCCACCACTGGAGAGCTAGGATCAAGGTTCGAGTCACTGGGACCAACTTGGAAAGGGTCTCTTCTCTGAGACAAAAGGTTCTCAAGTGAAACTGAATGTCTCTCATCTGAAATCTGGCTCCCTGCACAACAGCTGTGGATGCAGCCATGTGCCCCAGGAGCTGCAGAAAGTGTCTTGCTGGTCGAGAGACCTGCAGAGTGAAGGAAGAGGCCAGAGCCACTAAATTCCTTACCCTTTCTGGCTGAAGAAAGACTCTGGCTAGCTTTGTGTCCAATTCTGCCCCTATAAAGGTGAGTACCTGGATTGGTTCCAGAACCAACTTTGGTAGGTTTAGCAGAAAACCCAGGGAGGTGAGAAGCTGCTGGGTGACCTGCAGGTGAGATTTTACCTGTTCTGGGAACTGGCCTACAATGAGCCAGTCATCTAGATAGGGAAAAACAGCAATCCTCTGCCTCCTTAAGTGGGCCACTGCCACTGCTAGACACTTTGTGAATACCCATGGAGCAGGTAAGGCCGAAGGGCATTGCTCTGAACTGGTAATGACCCTGAGGGCAGTTCAATCTGAGGTACTGATGGGATCTTCTGATTAGGACATGGAAATAGGCATCCTTGAGGTCAGGGAGGCTAGCCAGTCCCCTGGCCTTAGGAAAATAAAATCATTGCCAGAGTTACCATTTTGAACTTTGGTTTCAAAAGGTGCTTGTTCAGATATCTGAGATCTAAAATGGGCCGCCATTCTCCTGTCTTTTTGGGGTAAGGAAGTATCTGGAATACAGACCCCTGCCCTGATGCAGGGAGGAACCCTTTCTACTGCTCTGAGAGCTAACAGGGATGAGACCTCTGTTTCCAGGCGAGGTCTCTGAAGCACTTGCAGGTAGAAAAGTCTGCTTCTCAACAGGAAACTTTTGAAGCTGAGAACCAGACCCTGGCTTACTACTACCAGAACCCACTTGTCTGAGGTTAAGAAGCCCAATTCTGACTGAAGTAAACCAGCCTTCCCCCACTGGTACAGGAGATCTGCCTGGGCACCCCATGAGGGTGCCTGTTTTGCAGGAGCTTTAGGCTGGGGGTGGGAGCAGGTCTGCCCACCCTCATCTGCCCCTGCCTCTGAAGAAGCCCCTCTGAGCATAGGCAGAGGAGGCCTGAGTCTGGTAGAAAGGCCTGTGAAAAGGCCTACCCCTACCCCTGGGGCATGCCTTGAGGAGTGGCTTGCGCTCCTTAGCCTGGGCACTCTTGTAAGTAGTCCTATATTTATCCATCTTCTTCATGTAATTCTCTGTCTGCTCTCCAAACAGAGAATTTCCCACCACAGGAAAATCCATAGCCTAGTCTGGGTATCCTGTGACAAACAAAACACCTGAGCCAGGCCAACCTCTGAAAAGCTACAGATGTGGCCATGACCCTAGAGGAAACATCATTAACATCCACAACAGCATGAAACTGAACCTTAAAGGCTTCAATGCCATTGGCAGCCACCTGTTCTAGTTCACTAGCCAGCTGGCCATGGGCCTGCTTGGCCAATTGCATAACAGTATCCCATCTAGATTTCTGATACCTAGCTACATAAGCCATATAATTTGCTTGCCTGAGTCCCAGAGAGGCTGCCATATACTGTTTTGCCATGGCATCAATCTTCCTGGAATCCTTGTCAGGAGGATGTGAAGCCAAGGAATATTAGCTTTATCACAGGCAGCAGCCTGAACTACCCAACATGACTGCATTGCTGAGAAGGAATTCTCTATCAGGGCCTGACAATGTATACCTTCTGTCCATCTTTTTATCTACAGGAGGCACAGAATTAGGAGCTTTTAAAATTTTAATTGTTTGTTTCCTAAAAGACTTATGTAAAGGAATAGACAATCTCCTAGACTCTGGAATATCTATCATTTCTACAAAATCAGGCTCCTTTTGCTCATCCACAGCCTCTTCTAAAGGAAGCTGGAGGGATTCAGCAACTTTTTTATAAAACATAAAATGAGATGGGGACTCAGACAGCATAGGGGGAGATTCTAAAGGTCTGTCTGGGGAGATGTCCGGTTCAATGGGCACACCAGACCTTCCAGCCATATTCATACTGTTCATAATCCTCCTCCCTCCTCTGGTTCATAAAATTCCTCAATATCATAGTCCTGAACCACTGGGACCGGACGAACCGACCTTTACCAGATAGTGGTGGTTAGGACGAGACCCTGAGACAGTGACTGGACAATTTGTATAGCTTTTGCTATCTCTGCAGCAGTTGGAGAAGAATTTTGGACTCCAGACCTGCTGATTTTCTTGTTTTCTTTACTGGAATTGGTTCCTCAGAACCAGCTTTTCTTTTGCCCGAGGAAGTCTGGCCCTGGTCAGAGGGCACTCCCTCTGGTTCAGTTGGCACCGAACTGGGCTGGCCATCTGGGTCAGCGGACTTTTTGGCCTCTCGTTCCCTGAGCCTGCCCAATCTTTTTTCCAGGGTGGCTGCAGGGAAATTCTCATACCTGGCAGTCTGACTGGAGGTGGTCAAACCCTAGACAATAAACACATGTGGTGTGTGGGTCAGCCTTGGCAAAGACTTCCCCACAAACATCACAGTGTTGAAACCCAGTGGGCCCAGTTTTTCTTTTGGGTTTCTCAGACATAATGCCAGCCTAACCAAAAACTTGCCCTTTCAACGGCAGTGCCAGGCAAGACACCCTTATCGGTTCCTAACCGTGTCACGGGTATTGGAAAAAGACGTAATAAATCCGTTTTTTTTAGAACCAATAAGAACCGGGAACCGCACTCTAAAATAGTAACTTTTAGTTTTAAATGAGTTTTAAACCCATTGATCGGTTCAAAACCGAACCGATAACTTACAAGTTCCACACAGACAAAACCTTCATTTACTTACGGTTACCACAGATGGAGCTTGAACCGAACAGTTTTGCGGTTAAAATAAAACTATTCTCGGTTAAATCCAACCGAGAAAACACTTTTTAAACCGAGAAATGAACCGAGCAGATGGAGAAATCTCCGGAGCGACTGTTCACTGAGGCGGAGTAAAGAATCTGACAGTTCAAGTTTGAAATGACACAGATAGAGCTGCTCTCGTGCCAAAATTCTATTTTGGAATGGTTTTAACCATTTCACTCCGGGGCAGTTCTAGAGCTGGAACAAACTGCTAATGTCTATAATATAGCAAGACTTCATGTTGTTTGAGCGGTTATTCGAACCATGAACCAGAAAATAAACTATAATAACACTAAAATAACGCTAATGGTGAGATTATAAACAGAAATAAAGGCAGCAGAAAGAGTTATAATACAAGAAACTGCTTATGTTCAGTGATGATACTTGTCAGGCGGAGAAAGAAAACTGATACGTTGGTGGAACGTTGCAGCTGATAAGGGCAGCAGTTTGAATAAGTGGCACAAGCCAATGATACATTCTATCATTAGCATATAGTTCCATTTTCTCTGGGCAGCTCTGCTTAGGAGGCTGACTGCAGAGAGTTAGGAATACAGAAGAATATCTGGGGTTAGAAAAACAGGATATGTGTGCAAATAAGTAATTGTTAGCAATGTGAAGGTCAAAAGGCAGCATACACAGTAAGATACAGGCTCACCAGTCCACTAGCTACAGCTACAACTTTCAGGACTCCATACTCGGGACACCTCTCCATGTAATCCATCACAGGCTGCTAATCAAAAGTACTGTAGTACACATCCACAGAAGAAAAGCACGCCAAAATAACAAAATCAGAGACTCCACTATTTCACCCAGCTTCCTGTTTTTTTCTCTAGCCTGTTCAGTTTAGAGGAAGCTTTATAAAGCACTCTTCATTGTGGGCACTTCATGCTCTGGGTGATGATGTGGTTGCATGTCAATCACGTAAGCACAGCACAGCTGCAAGTCGACCACGAACACAGTCGTCTTTCCTTTGGATTCTCCAAGTTTGTTATTTTGGCATGCTTCCTCTACAGAGGTGTACTATAGTACTTTTGAATAGCAGCACATTACTAACAATTGCTTATTTGCACACATGTCCTGTTTTTATATGATGCATTGTTTTTATAATGGCAAGTGTTTAATAAAAGTGGGTTTCTTGAGGTTAGACCGCTTGAGTGGTTTCCTTCTGCTTACCACAATTATTTTGAAGCATATATTCTGAAAAACAGGGATAGACCATATATGTTTACCCTTATGGGTTTATTTTGGTGCTGATCCTACCCTGCTTTTCTGGAGGTCTGTTTTGCACTTCTCTTGTAACCATTACTTGCCACAACTATACATATAAACATGTAAATCAGGTTTGGGGTGAATTTCAATCACAATTTTTTACTATAAAAAAATAACTATAGTGCATGGTGGGGATGTTGTTCTGCATGGAAACCCATGCCTAGAATAGGGCTGTTGTAGTGGGCGTTGCTTGTAACTGCAAGGTTACTTATGTTCTCCTGCAGATTATATGATTTCCAAACGAAGTCAAAGGTCCCAGAAATCCCATATAACCAAAACAAAAGTACGGGATGAATTCTTTGAAGAAGGTTCCACTTCCCTGAAAAACACATGAATGCTAGTAGAGCTATGAGCTCTGAAAATGTGTTACCAGCAAAGGTTCTCCACTTGAAGACTGCATGAACTGCATAGGGGTCAGAGACTTAGAGATCCCACATAATCAATGCAAAAATATGGGATGCAATTTACTAAAGGAGTCCCATTTTCCTGAGGCATAATAAATAGAAGAGTCAAGGCTCATGAAATATGATAATAACCAAGGTTCTCAAACCGAGGACAGACACTTAGGAGTTTGAAAGCCAACAGAGCAATCCAGAGAAGGGAAAAACAAATTGAGAGGAGGGGATCCCAGCTAGAAAGGACAGATACCAACTGAGAGAATCAAAGATATCCTAGGAGTCTCGTAGCACATCTTCTCCATTTCTATAAAAAAAAAAAGTCTCTCGACAAAGTGAAGTAGGAGAAAGCAAAATGTAGCACGCTGGATGGGAAGGAAGTGCAGGAGGCATACTGCAAGGGAAATAGAGAGCTTTACCAGGTGAAGGTCTGGGCTGGAACTTCAGCATATTTCTCCAGATCCTACCCTAGGCCTGATCTCCTATATCCCTTGCCCTTTCAAAACAGAAAGGAAACAGAGGGCTTCTCTGACAGCAAACAAGCTATAGACTTTCCCATAGGGAGGGGACTTTTTTAAACACAAAGAGGTGATACGGACTGAAACAGGTATATGATGTTCATCCACACTTCAGGCAGCGTTCCTTTCCTTTAAGACTCCATTGGAATGTCTTCAAGCTGGCTCTTCCACCCACATGGGTGGTAACTCCCCAACACCACCCCGTGCTGTCAGATCTTGCCATGAAAGCAAAACCATGCTACTTGCCAGGGAGGTCAGGTGGGTCAGTGTGGATGAACATCATATACCACTCCTAGAACTACTGTTACAGATGAGTAACCTGTTTTTCTAGGGATGTGGATATGATGTTCTATCCACACTTCAGGCAGACTCCTAGTAGTTCTCCAGGAAAAGGGGGCAAGGCTCATCTCCCCTATTTAGGGAACAGAGATTGGAGAATTGAGTCCCCAAAACCAGCATGCTGGCATGACTCGGGGTTGATGTGGTAGTGGGAATCACTAAGGAAAATGAGGAACTAGGAGGCAGATAGGCCCATATATGCTCCTGTTGTCTAATATCTATAATAGGAAAGATTATGTTCAGATAACAAAAATTTATCAAGTAGTTTTTTAAATTCCTCTTTAGTTTTACTAGAGATGACATCCAATGGTAGTTTGTTCCATGGGTTAATAATTCTGTTAGTATAAAAAGTATTTCCAACTCAAGTAACTGAATTTTTTTCCAGTTAATTGTAGCGGGTGACCTCTAGTGACATGAGATGAATTTTGACTTCAAAACCCAATTCAGTTAGAAGATAAGGGTCCTGCATGATAGCATACATAAAAAGTAGATCTCCCGAGATGTCTTGTGGACAATGGCATCAAATTGAGGGAATTGAGTGTATTTTCATATGCTATGTTATGATACCCTTTAATATGTTTAGTATGTTTTCTTTGTACTTTTTCAAGCAAGTTTAGTTCAGATTGCTTGTAGGGGGACCATAAATGTGAGGCATATTTTAAATGTGGTCTAGCTTATGTCCTACAAAGGGGCATCAGAACATGCAGATCCCTTGATTTAATATTCCGTTTTATAGACCATATAACACGGTTTGTTCTATTAACTGCTTTGTTGATATGTTTAGAATAGCCGAGACTGTTGGAGGATGACTATTCCCAGATATTTTTCTTCGCTGGTAGTTTGTAAATCACAACCTCCAAGTGATTAGGTAGCCAGAGGATTATTAGGACCTAAATGCATTACCTTCATTTATTAATGTTTAATAGCATGCCCCATCTGTTAACCCAGTTGCTAATATGATCCAAATCCCTTTGAACAGTTACAATTTGGTTTGTATTAATACATGGCCCACCAACTTTGACATCATCTGCATATTAAACTGAGGATGAGATGCCTTTCCTTGCAAGATCGGAAATAAATGCTTGAAATAGACAAGGCCAGAGGATGGAGCCTTGAGGGACTCTGCTATTGACTTGTCCATTGTCAGATAGGTGGCCAGTAATAAGGACTCTTTGAGTCCTATCTCGTGGCCAGTTATGCATCCAGTTGACAATATAGGAGTTGATATTAAAATCATGTAACTTAGTGACTAGTGCCCAGTGAGGCATAGTGTCGGAAGCTTTGCTAAAATCAATACACACGTCATAGGGTATTTTGGTATCCAATTTCTGGCTAACCTGTTCACAAAAGCACATTAAATTAGTTAAACAGCTTCTGCCCTTAATTAAACCGTGTTGTTCAGGGTCTAAATGGAATAAATTAGGGATAACTAAGTCCTTGATTAGACTTTCAAGTACTTTGCAAATAGCAGATGTTAAACTTATAGGTCTGTAGTTCTCCATAGATGTTTTGGGTCCTTTTATGGATAGGTATCACGTATGCCATTTTCCACATTGGTGGGACATAATTGTAGGAGAGACATTCTTCAAACAGGAGCTTTAATGGTCGAACAATACTGTCAGCCAACATGAAAAGCATACCTAGGCCAGGACAAAATTTACCTTTTGGAGACAGAATTTCTTTGTGTAAATCATCTTCAGAAATGTGAGTATGATCACTGGGGATATTAGCAGATGTCTGAACCTTAGACGCTGTTGGATGAAATACTTAACAGAAATTCTTGTTAAGGGTGTTTGTCATCTCTAGGGGTTCGTGTCATCATACGATTGTCAACCAACAATGGTCCACCTTGACAAGTGGGCTTTTTTAACAAATTTATATAGGAAAAGAACAGTTTACTATTGCCTTTGTTGGTTGATGAAGCAAGATTATGCTCCCATTTAATTTTAGCTTTTCTAATTTTTTGTTTACATTTCCTCTGTATTTTTAGATAAGAATCTCAGCTTTCAGACATCCTGGTTTTTAAGAACTTGTTATATCTATTAGTTTTAACTTGACCAGACATTTAAGTGACTTGTCCATCCATTTTGGCTGGTGTTTATGGACATTATTTTTTACACTTAGGCAGGACAAAGGTATCTTTAATGTGGTGTAAAATATCTTTCAGATATTTCCAAGAATTGTGAATAAGGTTGTTGGAAAACATTTGTTCCCAGTCGATACTATGCAGAGCAGTTTTCACCGCCTGTACATTAGCCTTATTATAAAGAAAAACTTTAGTGGTAGAAGGGCTATAAATAACGAAAGAACTGGAAGGGGACAGGATCAGTTGTGTTCCAGGACAGTAGCTGCTGCTTGTTGTTTTCTGAGTTTCTTGTGGATTTTACTTGGCAGGTTAGTTCTTTCTTTCTTACTTCTAGGGAATAGCAGGGTATTGTTTTGGGGGCTGCTGGAAGTTTGAAAACTGATTTGGTGGCTGTAAGTGGGCTCATTTTGTGGATGTTTCACTGTGTAACAGGCTGTGCTGGTAGAGGCCTATTTCTTCTGATTTAAAACCTATTTGGTGGGATTTGCTTGGGCCTGGTTCTTTGGCTGCTGGGCTTGGAGGGGAGACACAGGGCTGATACACTCTCTCTCGAGTCAGGTGTCTGCCCAGTACCCACCCTCCCCACCCCTCCCTCCCAGAAGTCTGCTAATTTATGGGGAACACCTGCCCTGCAATTGGAGGAAAAGGCTGCAGGTGCAGCTCATGTAGTTCTAGCCACTGGGGGGTGGATTTAAAGGCTGGGAGAGAGAGGAGCTTAGGGAGTTGTTCATTTCCCTTATAAGTTTAATGTGTTGTACTGCACCTAGTAACAGGGTTACTGGTGTACAGTGGGACTGTCTCTAAGATTAGTGGGTGACCTGATTAGGCAGTAGGGTGTATCTTGGACTAGGGGGGAACCTGGTGGCTCACCCAAGGAACCTATTTGGAAGGGATGGACCCACATGTCATTAGGGCGGCATCTTTGGGAGGTGGTGGGGTGCACAGGGTGTGGAGCAGCCATGATACTGGACTGGGCTTGGAAGTTCGGTGGTTGCCCAGTGTGCTACCAGCTGGCGCACAGCTAGGGATGAGGTTGCGGGGATTAGGAGAAAGCTGGGGAAGGGGTGGTATGGTTGGGGAAGGGGCTGGGAATCTCCACGAGGGTTGCACCAAGCTCTGGGGGTGGGGGCATAGGGAAAGGAGTGCAGGAGAATACTCAGGGGTCATAGGGACCCTGGCAGAGGTCAAAGGACACTACCAAGGAAGCAGGCAGGTAACTGGGGACCCTCACGAAGGAGGGACGGAGGGACAACATTCTCAGGGAGTAGGCAGATGGCCAGGGCTGGACAGAAGGAAGCAAGGCGGGGGTGGATCAGACCTTACACTCAATAACCGCTTCAATTCTCTTCTTCTCTCTGCCGAGGATGAGGGGGTGATGTAGCCACGACAGGGGTGGTTAGAGACAGAAAGGAGTGGGAGGTAGGCAGGGGCCAGATAGCAGGAAGAACAGGGGGACCTGAAATGCAGGAAAATGGGGAGCAGTGAATCAGAGCAGGAGGGGCAGGGGAAGAGGAGGAAAGCACAAGGAGAAGGACCAGTTGGGAGGAAAGGTAAAGGAGAAGGACCAGAAGTACAAGGAGGATTCAGTAAAGGGAGCTGAGGGTTTAGGCCAGGGGCACGACGGCGAGGAGGACTAAATGGAGACAGGAAGGAAGGAGGGCAGGCCAGGCTAGTTGTAGATGGGGGAAAGGACCAGTTGCGAGCAGTGAGGGAATTAGCAAGGTACAGAAGGATACTCAGGAGGAGGAGGCGATAGGATTGGAGGGAGGGTGGCCATGGTAAATAAGGAGGGGTGACATGTGGCACCCAGATAGAGGAGGAACAAGGAGCCGGCTGGGTGGAGGGCGTAGAAAGGATGAGGGACATGGAAGGGGGAAATGGAGGAAAAGGAGCAGTCAGAGTGCTCCTGTTGGGGATTCTATGATCAGGGGTATCAAATGGGATAGGGAGGAGAAGCCTGGCCAGTTAGAACAAGATGCTTCCCTGGACTAACGGTGCACAGGGCTAAGCATGAGGTATATCAGCTGGCAAAGTTGTGGGGTTCCCCAGACATACTGGTCCACCTGGGTACAAATGACATTGAGGAAATAGCAGCTAGAGATACAGGCAAGATTCAGGGGCTTGGGGTCTGTCATGACATAGGATGCACAGTTCCTTTCAGAAATCCTGCCAGTGCCAAGGGCTAGTGGGGAACACAAAAGGAAGATTAGGAGATAAACCAGTGGCTCAGGGTGGTGTGAGGCCAGAGGGTATGGGTGATGGGGATTGGGGAGACCTGGGAGGATAAGGAGCTGTATGCTAGAGATAGACTCCATCTCAATTTGGAGGGGAGGGGAATCCTTAAGTTGAAAATAGAGGGGTTCATTGGTGAAAAGTGGGGTTTAAACTTGTGAAGGGGGGTGGGATGGGAGAAAAGGCTGTCAAGGGGTTGCCGATAAAAGAGGGACTCTGCCTCCACCCCCCTGGGGACCAGGAGGATTGCAGGAAAAGGCCGACTGACAAAGTGCAGACCAGGGGAAAACAGAATCCCCATGGGAACACAAGCAGGGGAAATGGAAGTATAGGGAAAGGGTGGAAGGTAGTCCTGCTAAATGCCAGGAGCTTGGGCAATAAAATGCCTGAGCTCCAGGCGATGCTAACTGAGGGAGCAGTGGATGTGGCAGCGGTCACTGAGACTTGGGCCACTGCAGGACATGACTGGGACCTGAACCTGGAGGGTTACACTATGTTCAGGAAGGACGGGGAGAGGGAAGGGGAGGAGGGGTAGCAATGATAGTCAAAAACTGCATTGGCATAGGGGGAGAAGAGGAGGCGGAGGGAACCGTGGAGGCGATTTGGGTCACCTTGATAACAAAGGGGGGCAAGAGAGTAAAAATAGGAGTGGTGTATAGACCCCCTGCCCTGGCGGAGGAGCTGGAGGACAGTCTGGTGGCAGATGTTGGGAGACACTGCAGACTGGGCAGAGGAACGGTGGTGGTGTTGGGGGACTTAAACATGCCAGGAACAGACTGGAAGACTATGACATCCTCTGTGACCATGGAACAGAGGTTGTTGGATGTCTTTCAAGACGCGTTCCTAACTCAGCAGGTGAGGAAACCGACCAGGGATGCGCGGGTACTGGATGTGGTCCTGGCAGACAGTGACCAGATTGGGGGCCTGGAGGTAAGGGACCCATTTGCGGGGAGTGACCATGCCACGGTCTGGTTCTGCCTGGATCTAGGAGGGGTAGAAGGCTGCACAAATACGGAAGTAACCGACTTCGGGGGGGCAGATTTTAAGGAAATGGGAAGGATCCTTAAGGAGCATTTGGATGGGATTGGGTCAGACATGGATGCTGATAGTAGGTGGGAAATCATCAGGAGAGGGGTGCAGGATGCTACCAGCACCTGTGCAAGAGTAAACGAAAATGCGGTGGGCCTAAAAACCCTGCTGGTGGACCAGGGAGGTCAGGAGGTGGTGCAGGGAAGAAGGCAGCCTATAAGCAATTCAAGTGCTCAAGGAGTGAAAGGGATCACGGGAGTACAAGCTGATGGCTAGAAGGGCCACTAGATTGGTGAGAGGCGGCTAAGGCAAGGAAGGAGCAGAACCTGGCCAGGGAAATTAGGGAGAGGAACAAGGGTTCTTTAGATACATTGGGGAAAACGAACAGTGAAGGGGCAGATTAGCAGGATTAAATCAGGGAGAGATGGGCACAAGACCGGGGAGCAGGCTGAGGTACTAAATGAGTACTTCACCTCAGTTTCACCAAGGAAAATGGGGTGCTGCATCATACATGGGAGGAGACAGAGATATTGAGGAGGGACCCTTACCGATCGGCGGGTCTGGGGAGGGGAGGCATCACTGGCAGGTGGGGGAGGGCTAAGCAGGGAAGAGGTACGGAGTGAAATCACAGCAGAGAGAGTGAAGGAAGCCCTCAGCTCCTTAAGATGGAGAAAGCACGGGGCCAGATAAATTACATCCCAGAGTGCTGAAGGAACTTGCGGATGTCCTGGTGAAACCCTGGCAGAGCTTTTCACCATCTCTCTGAGGACAGGGTGGGTGCCCCAAGACTGGAAGGTGGCACATATAGTGCCTATCCACAAGGGGATCAAAGGAGGTGGCAGGGAACTACAGGCCTGTCAGCCTGACATCGGTGGTGGGCAAGGTGATGGAGGCATTGTCAAGGAGAGGCTAGGGGGACCTGGATAAGTCAGGGTGCCTGGACAATAGACAGCATGGATTCATCCCAGGAAATATGTCAGACAAACCTGGTGGAGTTCTAAACTGGGTGACTAGTGCCTTGGACCTGGGTAGACCAGTGGATGTCCTCTTTCTAGACTTCAGCAAGGCATTTGACTCTGTTCCTCACGTGGGCCTGTTGGATAAGCTAGGAGAAATGGGGTGGGGAACCAGATGATCAGATGGATAGGCAATTGGCTCCAGGACGGACCCAGAGGTTGTAGTTGGTGGGATAGTCTCATCCCCAAGGAGGTCAGCTAGTGGGGTCCCACAGGATCAGTCCTTGGGCCCTTCTGTTCAACGCCTATGTCTCTGACATAAGGACAGGAATCAGGAGTGAGATGAGTCTCTTGTGGATGACTCAAAACTGAGGGTGGTGGATGGGGAGGAGGGAGGTGGCCCTACAGGGGACCTGGAGGCTCTGGAAAGATGGTCTAGAAAGTGGAAGCTGAGGTTCAATGCAGGGAAATGCAAGGTACTCACCTGGGGGCCAGAAACCCCAGGCCAAGTGTACACCCTGGGGGGGAATGCTACAAGTCTCGAAGGCTGAGAGGGACCTGGGGGTGGTGCTGGATGTCAAGATGAACAACTCTGAGACTTGTAGGAGGGCAGTAGCCAAGGCCAACAGGATGCTGGGATGCATCGCTAGGGGGATCACCTCCAGAAGGAGGGAAGTGATACTCCCTCTGTATAACTGCTTGGTGAGGCCGCACCTTGAGTACTGCGATCAGTTTTGGAGGCCACACTTAAAGAGGGACATTAACCTCCTGGAGAGAATCCAGAGGAGGGCAACCAAAATGATTTGGGGCTTGGGGGACAGGACCTATGAAGACAGGCTTGAAAAGTAAATATGTACACATTGGAAGAGAGAAGGGACTGGGGGGGACATGATAGAGGTCTTCAGGTACATGAAGAGGGTAAATAGGGGAGGAACAGTCAGGGTGCTTTGAAGGAAGGAGGAGGGGGCCACTAGAGGGCATGGGTGGAAGCTGGAGGTGGGAAGATTCAGGGGAGAAAGGAGGAGGTGCTACTTCACTGAGGGGGTGGTGGAGCCATGGAATGCACTGCCTAGGGGGCTGGTGGAGGCAGAGACAGTGGAGGGGTTCACGAGGGGGTGGAACAGGTACAGGGGAAGGGTTCTGGAAGCAAAATCCAATGCAGCAAGAATATCCAGAACTGGGAAGGAAGAAGCCAGAGAAGGCGAGGGGGACAGCAAAGTCAGCACCCAGGGTGGGGGCTGACCAAACGAGCAGACACGAAAGACCATTAGGCCTATTCTGCTGGCATTTTAGTATGTTAGTAACATTTTTAATAAATGAAAGGAAACTGTGTTATGATCACTAGTGCCTATGGGGGGTGCCATACAGATGTCGATTCCTAGGTGGTCATTGCATGAGACCAGATCTAAAATTTTATCGCCCCTCGTTTCAGTTCAGATACATTGTTTTAACTTTAACTGGTTACAAGTACCTAACAGTGATTTTCCCTGGTTTGATGTAGATATGTTGTCAAACCAATCGATTTCACCTAGATTAAAGTCATCCATTGTAATAATATCGCCTAGTTCACATGCCTTGTCTAATTCCATTAACATAGCATCGAATACTTCAGAACAGGTGTTGGGGGGTTGATAATGTGCCTAGAATAATAGGCTCAGAATCATGAATCAGCAGTTTAACCCATACAGATTCTATAACAACGCTATGGGTTTTGACTTTATCTGTGATATTAATTGTATTAAGGTTTTCATTAATAAATAAGGTGACACCTCCTCCCTTTCTATTAGTATGATTAAGAATATGGGAGTGATAGCCAGGGAGTTTAAGGTCCCAAGAGGCTTTATCCTTGCTCCAGGTTACAGTAACAGAAATGATGTCGATGTCTTTTTGACTTGATAATAAAAGAAGTTCATCCACTTTGTTGTGAAAACACCTGGCACTAAAATATAGAAAGTTAAGTGTGGTAGAATCATTAGTGCAATAATGTTTGCTGGGACTGTTAAGAGAAGATGGTATTGCCCACTTCTTCCCCTGATTATTTAGTTTAAAGTTTTATTTATGGCTGTCAGAATATGTTTGCCCAATAATGAGTTGCCCCTTCCACTTAGGTGTAAGCCATCACCACAAAATAGTTCAAACCTATCCACAAATTCCTCCCAGTAAGTAATACATAACAGTTCTTGTTTGAGACACCATTTCCTCAACCATTCGTTTATTACCTTTTTGTTGTTAATGTAAATATGGGCTTTTGGAATGGGAAGAATTTCAAAGAAACAAATGTGACAGCCAAACTCAACTAATTTGTTAGATAGGGGCACAAAACCTTGCTTGATGGACAGAAAAGAGTCACAGGTAACGTTGTTTGTCCCTACGTGTAGAATGACCAAAGGTTTTTCACCACAGAGAGTATGCTATCAACCATGGCAGTGATGTCTGAGATTTTTGCACCACAAAAACTGGAGCAAGTTCTGTTGGCTTTATCTTTATCACAGACAGCATTGTCCAAATGTTTAATAATAGAATTCCCCAAGATGAAAATTTGCCTGGGGGTAGGGGCAGAAGTGATGGTAGAAGGTGTGTGCTGACTTCCAGGTAGCAGCCCTGCAGATTTCCTAGATAGGAACGTCCCTGGAAGCAACCACCTAGGCAGCGGTATGACAGGTGGAATGAGCCCTTAGCCCTATGGTAGGCTCCCTACCCACCAACCTATAGCAGAGGGCGATGCAGGAAACATCCACGTGCCAATCGTCCACTTAGTTGCCAGTCTACCTGGTGTGGCTTCAGCGTAGGTGACAAATAGCTGCCAAACCTCTCCCAAACTCCAGCCATGTGCTCCTTATAGTAGGCTAGTGCTCGTCGCATGTCCAATGCAGGAAGCCTGTGCTCGGCCTCCAAGGTGTGGTTGGTTAAGTACACATGGAGATTAATTACCTGGCTAAGGAGGAACTTCGGGCTGGGGCAAAGGACAACCTTGTCCCTGTGGAAGACCAGGTAAGAAAAAAAAACACTGGAAGTGCATGGAGCTCACTGATCCTTCTGGCTGACAGGATAGCCACCAAGAAGGCAGTCTTCCATGACAGATGTGACCCCTCGCACCTGTGCATCAGTTCGAATGGCTTGCCCATGAGCACTGATAATATCAGCAACAGGTCCCAAAGTGGTGGTGGTTCACACACCGAGAGGGAAATGTGGTCAAGGCTTTTGAAAAAGCACCAGACCACCTTTTCCTGTGCCGACTGCGTACCAACCCATGCCTGGTAGGCAGAGATGACTGCCAGGTGCACCTTAAGGGTTGTCGACTGAAAGCCTGCCTGAGAGAGGGACCAAAGGTAGTTGAGAATGCTAGCCACCAGACAAGAAAAGAGGTTCAGCCCCTTGCCCTGGGACCAAATGGAGAACCTCTTCCATTTGAAGGCATTGCATTTTTGGGGCGACTCCTTCCGAGAAGCCTCGACCACGCCGAGGACATCTTCAGAGAGACCCAAAGCCTGGAACTCTAGCTGCTCAGAAACCAGGCAGTTAGGTGCAGGGATTGAAGGGCCGGGTGGAGCACCTTCCCTTGATTGCAGGAGAGCAAGTCCAAGCATAGAGGGAGATACTTCAGGAGCCTGCAGCTGAGGCTGAGGGGATTGGTGTACCACAACTGGCAAGGCCGGTCTGGAGCCACCAGGATCATCCATGCCTTGCCCCTCCTTGCCTTGAGCAACACATTGTGGATCAAGGGACATGTAGGAAGGCACAGTGAAGGCCCGAGGTCCAGAGCCTGGAGAAGGCATCCCACTGCAGCATTCCCTGCTGAGTGGGGCAAGCACAGTACATCCTCAGCTTTGTATTCTCCCTGGAGGAAAACAGGTCTACCACAGGGATTTCCCACTGGAAGAACAGGCTGTGTACTACTTTTTAGTGAAGAGACCACCCATGAGACGCCTTGCCCATGCAGCTGAGAGCATCTGCCAACTGGTTGGAGGCACCAGCCACATGGATGGCCAGGAGATTGGTCTCCAGGCTGCGCATGAGGGTCCAAATGTGGAGAGCTTCCCTGCACAGAGGAAAGGAGTGTGTCTCACCCTGTTTGTTGAAGCAGTACATGGTCATGGTGTTGTCCATCTGGACCTGAAGAACCTGATCCTGAATGTGCAGCACAAAGGCTGTCAGCACAAGCCAAACTGCACAAAGCTCCAGAAGGTTGATGTGGCACTGGGAATCCTCAGGGGTTCAGAGCCCATGGACTCTCTTTTTTCCCCAGGTGGGCACCCGAGCCCATGAGAGAGGCATTGGTCAGAATGACTGTCGGCTCTAGATGGACAAAAGGGATCCCTTTCCTGTAGATGTTCAGGGACTAATCACCACTGTAGGGTGTCCCACATCAGCTGGATCACAGTGACCGACTGGTCAAAGTGGCCCTTATGCTGAGACCATTGGTGGGCCGGCTCCCATTGGGGAGAGCTCATTCTCCAGCAGGCCCAACGGACCATGATACTGCAGTCTGTCATATATCCCAGGAGGAGCAGGAAGTACCGAGCAGGGCACAACAGTCAAACCCCAAATGATCGGGTAAAGGAGCAGAGAGCCTCCACCCTGTCCATTGGGAGCTACGCCCTGGCTCTGCTAGAGTCGAGCTCTGCCCCAATGAAATGAATCACCTGCTAGGGCATGAGTTCTGATTTGGCCTCATTGATCAGAAGGCCAAGAGAGATGCAGGTCTGGAGGGCCAGATCTCTGGACCTCTCCACCTTCTGCCTTAAGGGACCTGCAAGTAGTCAGTCATCCAGGTAGGGGTATACCCAGACCTCTCAGCACCTCAGGTAAACTGCCACCACTGCAATGCATTTGGTGAAGACCCTTGGGGCTGGAGAGAGGCCAAATGGCATGGAACTCAGAGTATCTCCTCTGCATGGAACTGAAGGAATCGGCGGTGGGACGGACGGATCGTGGCATAGAAGAATGCATCCTGAAGATCCAGAGAGCAGAACCACATGTCCTGCTTGAGAGATGGTATGATCTGAGACATAGTGACCATCCTGAAGGTGTGCAGCCTGAGAAATTTGTTCAGGTCGTGCAGATCTAAGATGGGGCACCAGCCCCCCTCCCCATACATTTTGGCACCAGGAAGCACCTGGAGACAAACGCTGGGTGTTACGGGGGGTCTGAGACAGGAGCCATGACCTCCTTGCAGAGGAACTGGGGGATGTCATCCCGAAAGGCCGACTGGATGTTGACGGACACTGTGTCCTCCCATGGGGCATGGGCTCAGCAAGGCGGGTAAGCCTCGAACTCTAGAGGCAAACCCTGCCTCAGCACCTCGAGGACTCACCTGTCTGTGGTAACAGCAAACCAAGTGGAAAGGAAGTGGCAGAGCCAGCCCACCACAGGGAGGACCCAGGATAGGGATGGGGGGGAGGCATTGCTCATTCAGTCACTATGCAGGCTTGGAGGCAGATGAAGAACCAGCTGAGGAGCTGCTGGGACCCAGACCTCCTGGCTTTTGGATGACTGTAACCACTGTCTTCAGCCCAGGACGCCATGCCTGACCCCGTTGTCCAGCCAGAGGCTGGGTCAGTTTGGCTGCAGGGGCCGAGAGGGTCCAAAAGGACTTCTTCTGCTGTTTAGAGCCATTGGGATCCCCTCTGTGTGGAACTCACTGAGACCAAGGTGGCATTGGACTTTTCATTGCGGGTGAGGCACCCCTCAACCCTGGGTCCAAACAAGTTGGTGCCCAAGAAGGGGATATCTACCAGCTTGTGCTGGGCATCTGTCATGAAGGTGGAGATCCATAGCCAGGCCCAGCAGTGCATGGAAACCGCACCTGCCACGGACCAAGTGCATGAGTCACTGATGTCCATGGCAGTCTGGAGCTGCTGCTTAGCCACTGCTCGGCCTTGATCCTGTACCTGCTTGACTGTGGTTTGTAAGTCTGCCAGGAGATGAGGAAGCATCTCATCAAGGGTGCCCAGAAGGGCATGGGTGAAGTGGGCCATTAAAAGGGCCAAACTTGCTTGCTGAAGGCTGAGAGAGGAGGCAATATAAACCTTTTTGGCCATGTGGTCCAATTTCTTGGAGTCCTTGTCAGGAGGCTTATCCGCATCCCCCATGTTACCTGTGTGCCTAAATACAGAGTTGGCCACCAGGACCTTGGCCGAGGGGTGCTCCATGAATCCCGAAAGGGAACCCACTAGGAACTGCATACTTGTGGGCTATCCATGCCAAAGGCCTAAGGCAAGAGGCCAGATACTGCCACACCTCCAATGCAGGGCCAAGAATGGCCTGCATGACTGGTAAGGCTTCCCCAAGGGAATTGCCCCAGTTGAGGATTGCGGTGAATGGGTATCGAGCTGACTTCTGAACGGGCTCCATCAGGAGACCCGTGTATTCTGAGATGAGACGGAGAAGACCCATAAAGGAAATTGGGCCCTGCTCCATCGACAACTTGTTGGCCAACTCCATGTCCACTGGATGGGAGTGTAAGGAGGAACCCTCTGATTCCGAGGAGTCATTAAATAAGGGTCAGCAGCCACAGTCCCCGCTGACACTATGGGGTTGGTCAGGGGGGTAACGGTGACCGACAGCTGATGGAGAAGACACAATGCCGGGGCAAGCCTCCTTAGTCTGAGGGCTGGACTTTGGCTATTTCAGTGGTTGCTCCAACAGAATCAGCAGAGAGTTCAGGGGAGGATAAGCCTGAATCTGATGGGTCAGTTCCTGCCGATAAGGAGAAGGCTGTAGCCTCTGTGGCAAAAGCCATGTAATGGCCGGGGTCATGGCTGGCATGGGCTTCACCCCGGTGAACACGAGCTGCTGCCACATCAAATCCTTGTAGTGCCGACCCAACTTGCGCTGGAACCACTTCCCGCCTGAGGATGAAGAATAGCAGCAGTGCGGCTTGCCCAAAATTTGGGTGTGCGAGTGGCGATGCTGCTGTGGGTTGCTCAACTTGGGAGAATGGGTTCAGGACTGCGACCTAGACTGTTGGGGTCACCGATGATGGGTCCTGCCAGCGAGAGTCGAGTCTCCTCCTGGTCCGGAAGATACTGGGTGAGAGGAGGTGGATCAGCCAACTGGTCCATCCCTCCTAGAGAGGTAAGTGGTAGGACAGGAGCGACAATGGGTCAAACAGCTTGCAAGAAATCTCAGCTGGAAGATCGACCTTCGTCTCAACCAACTGGCCCAACGGGGAAACTGTGGAGCCAGTGGCCTGGGCTGAGCAATCGACCAAAGTCTGAACCTATGGAGAAATGCAGGAATCAGAGGCCCTGGAGTACTCAAGATCCCACAATCATTGACAAGATCGTTTCTTGGTCTCTTTTTTAGGTTTAGATTTTGATGTGGTGCCCGAAGGATCCTGTTCATGGGAAAGAAGGGCCTGGCACACCATGAAGGAAGAACCCAAGGAGAGTGGCAAAAAGGCCGTAGCTATGGAAGCTTGAGCCGCAGCCCCCTTGAAAACCCCAAGTTATTTGGCACACCCCGCAGCCATGAAGACCACCCAATGGGCATCTTTGGACTTAACAGGAAGATCCCAGTCATCCAGATGACCCAACAGAAGATGGGAGTGCTGATCCTCTAAGGTGGAAAGGTGAAGAGTGCAGCGCAGGCCACAAGCCTGGAGATCGTGCTCATGGCCCATGCAGTAGATCAGTCCGAGGCACATCTCTTAAATCTCAGCGCTGACTTCACGTCGTCCATACTGGATTGTAGTGAAGAAGTCGCTGAAAGGCAAAGTTTTTGTAAAACTCAAAGTTTTAATAAGCAAAGGGCCTACTCAGCGTGAGAGCAATAAGGAGGGAACTTTCTTCTTCCAGCGGAAAGGAAGATCTGATGTCACGAGGTGGTGCTAGGAGAGTTACCACCTGAGTGGGTGGGAGGGAGGAGCCAGCTTGAAGACATTCCAGTGGAGTCTTAAAGGGAAACGAACACTGCCTGAAGTGTTGATGAATGACATATCCACGTCCCTAGAAATCAGTCTTATTCATTCATTACTCATGGGTCAAAGTGCCACGATTATCACCAAGCCTGGTGTTGACTCACCCTGAGGGAAATGGTTGTTCCCTCAGCCTCCTGTGGGTTAAAAACACAAAGAGGTGGGGGCCCCTTACAGGGCTGCTGAGGTCCAAGGCTGGTCAGGGGCAGGTGGAGGCTCCCGTGGCCTGGGAGCAGGAAGGTGCCCCACAAGCTCACACCTGGCCCTGCAAAAGAAGAAACAGGCCCCCTGAAACCATGAGGCAATCACCCAACACTGGTCCAAGGATGAAAACATGGACAGATAAAGCCATGCTGTCCACCTAATACAAACTACAGTTCCTGCCAACCTGGAGGCTACCTCATTGGCATCGTAGGGCACCCTTGCCTAGTGTCTGACCAGCTACAGGATCTGTGCAGAAAGGTGTATGGCTTATTTGGTTTGCTCACAGGCTGGCATGGAACCAGAAGCTGTCCCCCAGTGTTGCTCACCAGTACCTGTCATTGGACACCTGGTACGTTTGGTGTGTTGAGACGCACATGGTGCATACCACCGAGAAAACTCTTCAACCCCAGGCATCAAACTCAGCAGAATCCAACTCTGGGGGATGGTCAGACACTAGTCATCTATGCCCAGAGGGGGTGTTCAGGAGCTGGACTCCAGAAGTGGGGTGTGTGTGGCATGGCTCCTGGAGACACCACGGGTGCACAATACTTATGCTGGGTGTCACTCAGGGCTGGAGAAGAGGCAGAGGGCCAGGACCACACATCTCTAGATGCCTCCACAAAAGGCCTAGGCCATGGAGGTATGACTGAATAGTCATGACTTTACTCCCCAAAGGAAGGACAACGTCAGACGAGTAGGAATGTGGCCTGCAAAATGGTCTGGTAGCAGCTCCCTCATCATCTTTGCAAGGAACTGCTGGTAACGAGGGTACTCAACGTTGAAGTAGAGAGTCCTCTTTCTCTGAGGAGAATGACAAGGAACTGGACTCGGGGTGTGGCAGTACCGGGTTCTCAGGCTGGAAAATAGTTTGATTTAGTGCCAAAAGGTATGTGGGGAAAGGCACTTGCCAACATCCTGTACTGTTCCCAGGCCAAGGGTCCTGAAGGACCCAAAATGCCTGGGATGGTGGCAGAGAAGGAGGAGGAGGGAAGCTGTGATGAGCTAGGCCAGATCCTCTGCCAGGGCTCCAATATCATACAGGCGACCTCACCTGAGGGGACGGCCTGACAAACTCGTCCACCTGAGAACACCCAACCATGGAGGGGCGGTCTAGGTGGTGCCTGGGGGGGTACCCCAAGGTGGAAAAATTGGAGCAATAGAGGTCCCACAGGGTGACCCCCATCCCCACTGATGACAAGCCCAGATGGTTCCCACAAGGTCAGAGGACCCAAGCCAGCAGTATGACTCCTGCTATAGCCACCAGAAGCTCTAGGGATGGACTGAGGTGCCAAACCGAGATCTACCAGCCCCAACCACTACAGAATGGGCTCTGCCCCTTGTGCTGGGCCTAATATCAGAACCAGCATCAGAAACCTGCACTGAGTGAGACTGCAAGCAGCAAAAGAACCCCTCTTGGCACCGTGACGAGTGCCAGAGTCAGACCTGGCACTGGGGATGACACTGGAGCCTGATCCAGCACCGAGTGTGGCACTGGAACATGTCCCAGCACTGCGTCTGACACCAATCCCCCCTCCCAGCACCAGAATTAGCACCAGGAGACAGAAGAGAAGGTGCCTCGACTGACAGCAGGCAGGGAAATGGCCAGAGATTATGCAGAGGACAACTGAGACCGAGAACTAGGCTCAGAAAGGCCCCCTTCGTCACCAGAGCTGGGAAGCCACTCAGTATCATCCTGGTCCCCATCCCCCAGGTCATCCAACTGCTCAGGGGATGAGATCTAGAAGATCTCCACCAGACTGCAGACTCCAGAAACCTTTCCTCTCCCACTGCCGCAAACAGCATCAGGAAGGGAACCTGCTGCATGGGCAGCAACTGGTGTAGGCACAGTGTATAGCTCCAACGTCACTAATGGAGGCCTTCACTCGAGGCCCAAGCCTAGGCGGGGTACACAACAGGCCCCTTGGAAGGAGCCGGCGGTCTCACAGACCCCTCACTCAGGCTGTCTGTCTCAGTGAGATGTGGGTCAAAAGAGGCCTGGCCTCCCTCAGTACATATAGGCAGTATAGCGCAGTGGTCTAAGGCTCTGAGCTGCAAATCTGGTGACATCCAGCAGACCAGACCTGGGTTTGAATCCCACAGCATCCACTTGCATACTGTGTGACCCTGAGCAAGTCACTTAACCTCCTTGTGCTCCCAGGTCGCTCCTGTAAAAAAGCTTTCAGCTTAGTGTGCTATACCTGGTTAAACAACTAAATAAAAAAATATATATATATAGTACTGGGAGGGCTGAGGGTGAGCCCAAGGGCCCACCTGAAGTCCCTTGTGCAATGCCTGCCTCTGAAAGTGGGGGGGGGGGTGAATGACCCACTTCATCACGCAGATCTCAAGTGTGTGGAAGTCCATGGAGAAACAGGCATCACAACAGTCTATATTGTACTGTGCTTCCGGGCAGATCCAGCAGAGGTCATGTTGGTCCTGGATAGACATATTTCTCCCACAGGGGCACTGATGCATGGGGAGGCTCTGCCTTCTTTTAGTCTTCTGACAGACTTCAGAAAACAACAAACAGGAAAAAAAAAAAACAGAGCCTGGTGCCATAAAAGGATGGAGAAGGAAAGTGGTGTTCCGGGGAAAAAGTTGAAAGAAGAAGTTACGACACTGAGCTGGCATCAAAATGAGTTGCATACTTAAAAATGGTGAATTCTCTCAAGGAATGTGACCTTGATGGCAGAAGAACAGAACTGAGATGAGCAGGGTGTCAGCATCGGTCATTGGCCAGCCTGCAACCGCCATGTTATACATCCGCCTTGTGCTCAGCACCGTCCCCAGTGTCGGTTCCCTAGCTCAAGAGTTTTAATGCTATATGCTTCTGCAGGATCCTAGTGCCTCTGGCACAGACCTGTGAGTAATGAAAGGTGAAGACTGATTTTTGGAAGATTACTACTGCAGCACAACTTAGAATGTTGCCACCCAGCTGCCTTCCTCGACTAGACAGTTGATCTGGAAGCTTTAATTTTTTATTTAATTTACAGAAACAACTGCAGCTGTAAGTTACATGCTGAATCAGTAATTTGAGTTCACCACCAATCATCATGCGCCTCCAACTGGCAGTTCACTGAAAGGAAGTGGCATGTCTAAAATAGGGTTGGATGCCCACAGATTATAAAAAAATAATGTATGGGCATCCATACAAAGACAGAAACATAGAAGTGGACTGCAGATAAGGACTACAAGACCCATCCAGTCTGCCCATTTTTTCTGCCTTATGAATGTGCCATAGGCCGGTACTCTTGTCAATAGCCTATCTATTCATACTCATCTGTATTGCTCCCTTATGCCTATCCCATGCCTGTTTGAAACCCTGCACTGTATTCATATCCACCACTTCCTGAGGTAGGCCGTTACATGGATCCACCACCTTTTCTGTGAAAAAGAACTTCCTCACATTACCCCTTAATCGGCTTCCCTCTAATCTCATGCTGTGTCCTCTTGTCCTATTTTTGTTATATTGAAACATGTCAGACTCTTTCACCTTGTTAATGCCCTTAAGATGTTTGAATGTTTCAATCATATCACCTCTCTCCCTCCTTTGCTCTAAGGTATACATATTATACATATTGAGCTCCGTTAATCTGTCCTCATAGGTTTTCTGATGCAGTCCCTGCACCATTCTGGTTGCCCTTCTCTGGACTGCCTCCATTTTGTTAATGTCCTTGTGCAGGTGCAGCCTCTAGTACTGCACACAGTACTCCAGATTGGACCTAACCAGTGTCTTGTAAAGAGGGATTATTACCGCCCTCTTACAACTTGCGATACCCCTACTAATACACCTCAACATCCCTCTAGCCTTATCTACTGCTTTAGTGGTCTACTTGTATCTGTGATGATGATGCCCATGTCTCTTTCTTCTCTTGTGATTGCCAGCAACTTCTCTACCAACCTATAGGTGGCTTCAGGGTTTCTCTTCCCTATGTGCATGATCTTGCACTTCTTTGCGTTAAACCCAAGTTGCCACTCTTCCAACCATTTTTCCAATTTATCCAGATCTCTTCTCATTCTGCCCACCCCATCTGGATCATCTACTCTGTTGCAGATCTTGGTGTCATCTGCAAACAGACAAACCTTATCTCCAGTCCATCTACAATGTCACTGATGAAGATATTGAAAAGGACTGGCCCCAGGACTGATCCCTGAGGTACCCCACTTGTGACTTGCATCTCTTCTGACTGTTTACCATTTACCACCGCTCTCTGTTTTCTGCCCACCAACCAGTTTGCCACCCAGCTGACCAACTTCTGACCCACTCTGAGCCTACCCAACTTTCTAATCAATCTTCTATGTGTAACAGTATCGAAAGCTTTGCTGAAGTCAAGGTAGGCGACGTCAACTGCACTCCCCTGGTCCACCATTCTGGTTACCCAGTCAAAGAAAACTATGATATTAGTTCGACAGGACCTTCCTGTTGTAACCCCATGCTGTCTTGGATCCTATGCTTCTATGGATTCCAGGTGTTGCACTATCCTTTCCTTAAGGAGTGCCTCCATAATCTTGCCCACTACTGAGGTAAGACTGACTGGTCTGTAGTTCCCTGCCTCCTCTCTGCTACCACTCTTGTGGAGCAGGATCACATGAGCTCTTCTCCAGTCTTCCGAGACCTCTCCTGTGCTCAGAGACTCATTAAACAGTTCTGATAATGGCTCTGCTAGTTCCACCCTTAGCTTCTTTAATACCCTGGGATGTATGCCATCTGGTCCCATTGCCTTGTCCGCCCTGAACTTAGTGAACTCTTGTAGGACCCTTTCTTTTGTGAAGGGACTAGTGCACACCTCCCTCCCCCGTGTCCATGGTGCTGAGCTGTGGGCCCTGCCCTACCTTCTCCTCAGTTAATACCAAGCAGAAGTATCTATTTAGGATAGATGCTTTTCCTTGGTCCTCCTCCACACATTCCCCCTTATCCCCTTTGCTCTTAGCAATACCCCTTCTGGATTTTCTCCTTTCACTAATGTATCTATAGAAAGTATTGTCCCCTTCTTTTACTGTTCATGCTAGTGTTTCCTCAGTTTATGCCTTTGCCTGTCTTACTGCCTTCCCTTAGGGAAATTTGGTATGCCTCCCTATCTTCATCCCGCTACATTCCCTTATACTTCCTGAAGGCCAGCCTTTTGGCTCTGACCTTTTCTGCTACTGTTTTTGAGAACCAAAGTGGTTTCCTCCGTCTTTTGCTCTTGCTTTTCTCTCTAACACAATGGGATGTTGCTTCAAGTATCACATCCTTAATGCTTGTCCACTTTGTCTATACCCCCTCACCTGTATTTCTTCTTGCCAGGGCTAGCTTAACTCTGTTGGCCATCTCATCAAAGTCAGCTCCTCTGAAGTCCCATATTTTTGACTTGGAATGGGATGATTTAGTTCTAGTGGCCAAACTGAACCCTACCATGTGATGGTCACTGGCCCCCAAGTGACCTTCTACCTGGAGATCTGCGATTCTTTCCCCATTAGTCATTACTAGATCTAGGATAGCCCCATCTCTTGTGGGTTGTTATACCAGTTGTTTGAGGCCCTCCCCCTGCAGAGAATCTACTATGTGCCTAGTTCTGGTGGATGTTCCTGCTGGTAGTGACCAATCTGAATCTGGTATGTTAAAGTCTCCCATTATCAGAACCTCCCCTTTGGCTGTCATGTTTTGTATATCTTTTAACAGTAATGTGTCTAAGTCCTCTTCCTGGTCTGGAAGCCTGTAGACAACCCCAGTTCATATGGTTGTCCCATTTACCATTTCCAGGGTGACCCACAGTTCTTTTGGCTCCTTATGTGTATTCTGAATTTCTGCAGCTTTGATATTTTCATTGACATAAGGGGCCACTACCTCCACCCCAGCTTTTTGCACCTCAGTCTCTTCTGAACAGTACACAGTCAGGTACTGAAGTCTCTCAAGTGGTGAACCATGTCTCACTATCGGCTACTATGTCCAGTTTAGCCTCTATCATTGTTGCCTGAAGGTCTGGGATCTTGTTTCCCAGACTGCAGGCATTTGTGTACATGATTTTCCATTGGCCAGATTTCAGTGTGTCAGTGCCTGCCTCATGGCCTCCACCCGTCGGTATGTAAGCCTGTGTCTTCATCTTAAGTTTTCTATGGCAACCTGGGAATTCCCTTAAACTTCACTCTTAAAGTTTCTGGTTGCCATAGAAACCTCCTGGTGCATATATAGGCTTGTTGTAAATGGCTGCCCATACAATATCCTCCATATATATTATAAAAAAGTACAGTTACGTAAGAACTTAATGCAACAGAAGATCTTCAAGAGGATCTTTTTGAGCAGGCCACACCTATGGAAAGTATAGTTTCATACTTACCGTAACAGTAGATCTTCGAGAGGATCTCTTGCAGCATGTAATATTCTGGGAGTTCACCAGAGGGTTCTCTCGTCGATGGTAGCTTTCTCTAGCAGTGTTGACTGGGGGCCATCCACAATGATGTCATCATGTATACTAGTATAAATAGGCGGACAGCCCCAATAGACCTCAGTTCTCTGCTGGCAATCAGCTCATGGAGCAAGATTCTGAGGGGAACTGAGGAGGCCGGAGGTACCCTTAAATGTTTATGTTATATAATAATGTAGAAGAATGCTTTCCATTAGAAGGTGGGGGATGGAGGGAGGGATTGTACCTGCTGCAAGAGATCCTCTCGAAGATATACCATTGCGGTAATTACGAAACTGTACTATCTTCTTCAAGGGAATCTCTTGCAGCAGATAATACTCTTGGAATGATTCCCAAGTAGTGGAGCAGGAAGGGTGTCAAGATCAAGAGTGGATGCCCTGCAGAACAGCACACACGAAAGCGGCGCAGTGTTGAGAGGCCATATCTATGCTGTAGTGTCTTGTAAAAGTGTATACAGTCAACCAGGTGGCAGCATTGCATATGTCGGTAAAACACTACTGAAACAGGTAGCGGTCATAGACAGAGCCTGAGTGGAATGAGCATGCACCATACCCGGTAGAGGTTTATTGTAACAGTAAGTTATGTAATGAGCAAGCCACTTTGATAAGGTTTGCTTGGTGACAGGCAAGCTCTCTTTGCCAGGAGCAAAGGCCATAAAAAGTTGTTTGGACTTGTGTGGCTTGAGACAGTACAGTGTAGTAGCGTAAGATGGGGTGCACATCCAGTGTATGGAGGAGGTATTCACCCTTGATTAGAGTGTTCATGGAAGAAGACAGGGAAATGTATTGCCTGGTTCAGCGCATATTCTGTCATGACTTTTGGAAGGAAGGCCAGGTTAGTGTGAAGAGAAATCCTATCCTTGTGGAAGGTAAGGTAAGGGTCGGAGCACATGAGAGCATGGAGCTTGGAAATGCAGTGAGCAGAGGTAATAGCAACTAAAAACAGTTTTCCATGTCAGAAAATGCATGTCTCAGGTAGCCGTAGGCTCGAATGGGGCCAATGTTAATTTTTCAATGATGAAATTGAGGTCCAAAGGCAGCACCGGCCTTTGAATGGAAGGCTTAAGATGTAAGATGCATCTTACGAACATACAGGCAAGATCCTGTTAGGCGACTTGACAGCCCTCAATAGGCTCCTGGAAAGTTGAAATGGCTCCTAGATGCACCTTAATGGATGAGTAACCCAATCCCTGTGAGGAAAGGGTGGATAAATAATTGAGGATAGCGGGAAGGGGTCAGGAAAATGGGCAGAGGACCTGTGCAGCTGCCCAATTAGCGAATCACTTCCACTTGGCTTGATAAAGTCTTTCTAGTGGATGGTTTCCTGGAAGCTAAAAAAATGTCCGCCACTGGTGCGGATTCTTTCTGTCTAGCTATAAAGACATCCTCAGGAGCCAGGAATGAAGGTGTAGGGATTGAAGATCGGGGTGTAGGAGAACCCCTTGACATTGTGTGAGCAAGTCTGGATGATAGGAAAGTGGGACGGGATCAGCCACCATCAGTTATTGGAGTAGAGGAAACCATACCTGGTGAGGCCAGAATGGCACTCTTAGTATCAACTTCACAGGCTCCAGTTGGAGTTTGATGAGGATGCACTGGAGAAGAGGAATTTGGTGGGGGGGGAGGCATATAAAAACTGTCCCTGCCACATTAGGGAGAAAGCATCGATAGAGAGTCCCTCTTCGTCTGATATAATGGAGTAATAGTGAGGTAGCTGGTGGTTGTCCATAGAGGCAAAGACATCCCCTACTGGTGTGCCCCAGATATGGAAAATGTCCCGGAGGACTGAGGCCTGCAAAGTTCATTAATGGCTCAGGCTGTGGTGACTGAGGTGGTCTGCCAGGGTATTCTGTGCTCCTGGGTCATGAACTGCCACAAGGATCAAATGTTGTCATAAGTCCTCTTACCAAATGTGGACAGCTTCCTGACAAAGGCGTTGGGATTATTTGCCTCCTTGTTTGTTTATGTAGTATATCACACAGCTGTTGTCCATCTGTACTAGAAGGGGACACTGTGTCAAGTATGGTTAGAAGGTCTGCAGTGCGATGCAGACTGCTCTCATCTCTAAAATGTTTATGTGAAGGGAGGCTGTGGCCTGATTCCACAGCTCCTGAGTTTGGTGAGGACCGAGATGGGCATCCCAGGCTGTGGTGGAGCCGTCTGTCGTCAAGACCGGAACATCATGAACCAGACTGGATTGCATGGTCAACCAAGTCAAGGCCCTGTGGAGTGCCATAATGAAGATCCAGTCTTCAAGATCTCCTGTGCACTGTTGCCATTGGCATTATAAGATCCATTGTACCGGTCACATGTGTAACCTGGTGTGTGGTACAGTCGAGATGGCGGTGGCCATATGGCCCAGAAAGCGCATATACTGCTGGGCTGTGACATGTGGGGCAGACTGGCGATGGTCTGTGAGTCTCATGAGGGTTTGACATCGGTCTTCGGGTAAGAATGCTCACCCAAGATGCGTTTCCAGGACGGTGCCTATGTACTGTAGATGTGTCAGTTCCAGATGGGATTTTGGCAAATTGACAGTTATTTCCACTTGCTGGAAAAGGTGGAGGGTGGCGTGCAGGGACTGCAGCAACCCCTCTATGAAGGAGGCCTTGATGAGCCAGTTGTCCAGGTATGGGAAGACTAAGTGTTCATGACGCCGTAGGATAGCGGCCACTACTGCTAGGCATTTTGTGAAGACCTTGGGTGCCAAGGATAGGCCAAAGGTCAACACTCTGAATTGGCATCGGAGATAGCTATGATGCACAGGGTGTATGTGGATGTGAAGGTAGGTGTCCTTCATATCCAGCATTCAAAGCCAATCTCCTCATTGGAGAAGAGGAAGTGTGGTGGCTATAGTAACCATCCCAAACCTTTTGTAACTGAATGTACAGATTTAAGACTCTGAGATCCAGAACTGGTCATAAATCTCTTGTGCATTTTGGTACCAGAAAGAAATGGGAGTAAAAACCCTTCTGATGTTCTTCTGGGGGTACCGGTTGCATGCAGTGTTTCTGGATGAGGAAGGCTAGCTCATCCAACAGGATTGGAACAAGATCTGGTGGGTATATAATGGTTTGAGGAGGGTGTGGGGTGGAAACGAATTCTAGTGTACATCCTTGTTGCACAATCTGTAAAACCCACTCGTTGGTTGTGATTTGTCGCCATGCCTCTAGGTGAAGTGAAAAATAGCCTCTCACAGCCTCCGAGGCTGGCTGAAAGACTCTGGGGAGGCAGGGTGGTGAATCAGATGGACTGGGGAGCATCTGCCACTGCTGGAATGGCAGCTCTAGTGCCCTTAGAGGCAGAGGCATGCTTAGAAGACTGTGCTTGCTGCAGTACCCAGCTGGACTGCCTTCTGTTACTACGTTGATGGCTGACCCTGCAAAAAACAGGTTACTCACCTCTAACAGTAGTTCTAGGAGTGGTATATGTTGTTCATCCACACTTGTTGGCATGTCCTTTCCCCTTTAAAGAGCAGCTGACGCCATTAGGACAACTTTAACAAAACATAATATTTAAACACAGCTCAGCTTGTATTTTACATTAGTTCTGCATTTCTCCTTCCCATTATTTATTACTGAGGCCATGCATGAAAATGGGATCTTTTCTTCTGAAGAGTTTATTTATTCCTGTTGCCTTCTCCCTACCCAAAGTCATAATGCTGTACTTGTGACATCACAATTACTCCCATAGCAACAGACTTTGATGTCACAACAGGGGACTATGACATGATGTAGGGAGTAAGGTAAAGAGGTAGATGGACTCTAAATCTCTCAATAAGTAATGGGGAGGAGAAGTCTATTGAATACATATTGGATGCAAGCAGAACTGTACCTAAATATTGTTTTTCAACGTTTTCTTTGAGGCATCAGCAGCGCTTTAAGAATTCCCAGAAAGTCTTTAAGCTGGCTCCTCCCACTCACCTGGGTGGTGTATCCCTTGGCTCTGCCCCACCAGATCTTGCCCACTGGAAAGCAGAGTGTGAGCATCAAGGTCTGGTGGGTCCATGTGGATGAA
Source organism: Neoceratodus forsteri (assembly GCA_016271365.2). Lineage (NCBI taxonomy): Eukaryota > Metazoa > Chordata > Ceratodontiformes > Ceratodontidae > Neoceratodus > Neoceratodus forsteri. The sequence goes on along the minus strand of CM057452.1, from coordinate 1,590,696,751 downwards.
CAACATATACCACTCCTAGAGAGATCAGTTATGCAAAGATGTTTGCCATAAAGTACAGTTACGTAAGAACTTACCGTAACAGTAGATCTTCGAGAACAGCTCTTGCAGCAGGTTACACCATTAGGACTGAAGCTGGCAGGCATCAGGACCCCATGGAAAAATTCTAGCTAGCTATCTTGTTCCGCCTCCGACGTCAGGCGTAGTACATAAGGGGGCGGTCCCGCCAGATTCCCAAGTTCTCCTGCTGGAGACTTCCGGCCGCAGGCTGACATCAAAATGGGAGACCGAGGATCCACTGTCAGAAGACAAATGGGAAAAATTCCTGTTAACAAAGGCTTAAGCCATGCCTCCTCCAAGGGGAAAGTGGGCGGATAGCTTGCTGCAAGAGCTGTTCTCAAGATCTACTGTTACAGTAAGTTCTTACGCAACTGTACTATCTTACCGAGACACAGCTCTGCAGCAGGTTACACCATTAGACTGATTCCCAAGCAACAGTGCTTGCAAACACTCTGGGAGGAGGAATAAGAAAGAACGTTCCAGGTCCTGAATCTAGGACAGAGACCCTAGCACTGCCAGGTCAAGCTCGCTCTTCGCCAGAAGCGATGTCCAGGCTATAATGCCTGATAAAGGTATGAACAGAGCTCCAAGTGGCTGCAGCACAAATGACAGAGGTGGAGATGTTTCAAAGTGCTGCAAAGGATGTGGCCACGCCCCTAGTGGAATGGCCCCGGACTGCTCCTGGGAGGGGCTTTCATTTGATATCATAACAGTAAGAGATGCACTGGACAAGCCAGCGAGACAGGGACTGTTTGGATACTGGTTGGCCCCTCATCCTTTCGGTAAAGGAGACGAAAAGCTACTCTGAAGTAGGAAGCTGCTTAGTTCTGCTCAGGTAGTACCTTAAGCTGCGGTGAACATCCAGGGTGTGAAGCAGCGCCTCTCCTCTGTTAGAGTAATTAGGGAAGTAGACCGGCAGGTCAATATACTGATTGAGAGTGAGTGTGGAAACCACCTTAGGCAAGAATTTAGGATTCGTCCTCAGGGATTCTCTGTCTCAGTGGAAAATTAAATAAGGCTCTTTGCACATGAGAGCCTGAAGCTCAGAAACTCTTCTCGCTGACGTTAACAGCAACCAAAAATAACATTTTCCACGACACAAAACGCAGCTCGCAATCCACGGCAGGTTCAAAGTGGGGGAGCGTGAGTTGCTCCAGGACAAAGAGCAAGTCCCAAGGAGGCACTGGGTCCTTAATGGACGGCCTAAGGTGTAACACCCCTCTTAAGAATTCTCGACAGGCATCTAATTGTGCCACTGTGTGCTGTCCCATCAGGAGGTGATAAGCTGAAATGGCACAGAGGTGTACTTTAATCGAGGAGTAGGCGAGACCCGAATGGAAAAGGGAGAGCAGGTACTCTAACACCGCTTTCACTGGACAACCTAAAGGGGAAAGGCCATGTGCTTGTGACTATAGACAAAAACGGCGCCATTTCATGGCATACGTCGCATGCGTTCCCAGCTTTCTGGCTGCAGAAAGGACTTCCACAACCTCTTGCGAGACCCCGTACGCAAGATGGCTATGTCTCTAGGAGCCATGCATGCAGGTTCAGTGAGTGTAAGTCCAGGTGGACCAGTGAACCCTTCTCCTGAGACAAGAGGTGGGAGCTGAATGGCAACGGGAGCGGAGGTTCCCGGGACAGCTGAATTAGCAAAGGGAACCAGATCTGCCTGGGCCAGAATGGTGCCACCAAGATCATTGTTGCATGCTCCCTGCACAGTTTGAGAAGAACTCTCTGGATCAATGGAAAGGGAGGGAAAGTGTAGAGGAATCTGTCCGCCCAGGAGAGGGACAACGGGTCTCACCAGAAAACACCAGTCCCTGGATCTAGCGAGCAAAAATTGGGCAGTTTTGCGTTGGATGGGGAGGTGAACAAGTCCAATTCTGGAGTTCCCCATCGAAGAAACAGATCCTCTGCTACCTCCTGGAGAAGTTCCCACTCATGGACTCTGGCCTGGGAGTGACTCAGGCCATCTGCAATCGTGTTGTCCACCCCGGGAACATGTACTGTGATCAGGTTCACGCCGTGTCAGATTACCCAATCCCACACCCTCATGGCCTCCCTGCAAAGGGGGTAAGAGTGTGCGCCTCCTTGTTTGTTGAGGTAATACATCACTGCCGTGTTGTCTGTCTGAAGCAAGAGAGTACTTGGTGGGATTTCTGACTGAAAGGCCTGCAGGGCATAAAGGACGGTCCTCATCTCTAGGACGTTGATATGGAGGTGGGCCTCCAGAGGGGTCCACATGCCCTGGGACTTCACCCCGTCCAGGTGTGCTCCCCACCCTAGACCTGAGGTGTCTGTGGTAAGGATTACCTCCGGGGATGGCGCTATGAACGGGACGCTCATAGAGAGTGTCCCTGGGTCTAGCCACCACTGCCAGTCTCGAATCGCGGTATTCGTGATTCTGACCGGATGCTGCATGTGGTCTTGCCTTTGGTCCCATTGCACCTTGAGCAGCCACTGAATCACCCACATGTGGAGCCTTGTGAAAGGGATGGTAGGAATGGCCGCAGCCATGTGTCCGAGCAAGCGAAGGACTGACCTGGCTGGGGCGGTCTTGTTCGACGAAAGCTCCCTGATGAGGGATCTGATACGCTCCGCTCTGTCGTCTGGAAGAAATGCTTTTCTATGAACGGTGTCCAGTACTGCGCCTATGAACTGCAGTTTCTGCGATGGTACCAGGAGGGACTTCTCGTGGTTGATTAGGATACCCAGAGATCGAAACAGGTCCTGGGTGCTCTGGATCACCCGTGACAATGCCTCTCTGGAGGCAGCCATGAGAAGCCAATCGTCCAGGTACGGGAACACATAATGGCCCTGTCTCCTTAGAGATGCTGCCATGACTGCCATGCATTTGATAAAGACCCTGGGTGCCAATGACAGCCCGAATGGAAGGGCTCGGAACTGAAGATGATGGCCAAGAAACTCGAAGAGCAGGAACCTCTTGTGCGCTTGAGCTATAGGGATGTGCAGGTAAGCGTCCTGCATATCTAGAGATGCTAAAAAGGCGTCCTGCTTCAGCATGGGAATAAGACCCGGAAGAGTTACCATGCGGAATCTTTTGTAGGCGACCGACAAATTGAGGTTGCCGAGGTCCAGAATTGGACGGAGGTCCCCTGTTTTCTTTGGAACCAGGAAGAAGTGGGAATAGTATCCATGTCCTCTCTGGTTCTCTGGGATGTACTCTATCATTCCCTTTTGCAGGAGCGTGAGCACCTCTTGCCTGATCAATGATTTGTGCTGACCAGGGTACTGGGAGAGCAACGGAGGCCTCGAGGGTGGCTTTTCCACGAATTCTATAAAGTGGCCTCTTCCAACCAACTGTAGAACCCACCTGTCGGTGGTTATAGTCTGCCATCCCGGCAGGAAATTCGCAATGCGACCCCCGACCATGACGTCCCATTGATCCTGAGGGCCGGGGGCCGGGAAGGAGTCAGACTGTGGTGGCTGATGGTCCCGCTGGCTGGACTGGCTCAGAAGCACGCTGGCTCCGACATGCGGGTTGTTTTCCCTGGGCTCTGCAAAAACCGGAGCCCCTCTGCTGTGAAACGGGGCGGGACTGTTGTCTCTGCATCCATCCACGAAATCGGCTTTGGTTCCTATGAAAGGAACTAAGCTTGGGTCGGTACATGGCCTGAACTGACCTCACCGCCTTCCCAGCCTCTTGGAGTTTGGTAATTAACTTCTCTGAGGGTTTACCAAACAAAACTTCTCCCTCGAATGGGGCGTCCATGATGTTTTTCTGAACATCTGGGGTAAAACCGGAGACACGGAGCCAAGAGTGCCTCCGGAGGCATATGCCTGAAGCTGCTGCTCGGGCTGAGGAGTCCGCGGAATCATACGCGGCTCATAGCACCTGGGTTCCCACATCCGAACCCGTACGGAGGAGCTGTAATATCTCCTCCTCCTGCTCACCTTCCGGCAATTTCTCAGCCGCATCCAGACCCTGCTCCCACAGGGCATTTTGGAACTGCACCATGTGGGTCAAATAATTCAGGGATCTGATGGCGCAGGTAGCGGAAGCATACGTGCGCCTACCCATGGAGTCCAGCTGCTTGGACTCTGGGTCCTGTGGCAGGGTGCTCAGATGTTTCAGTCTCTGGGACTGGTCATGAGAGGCTGTTATGACCAGAGAGTCGGCCTGAGGATGCTGAGTCAAGTACTGGTCTTCTCTTGGAGCATTGTACAAGCGGTCAGCTTTCTTCGGCATCACCGGGAGCGAATGTGGATGCTTCCACGCTGCCTTGGTGACATCCACGAAAGTGTCTACCAAGGGTGGCACCACCACAGGCTTGGGGTCCTTCTGCTGAAGATACTTCGCAAGGTGCAGCCTTCCGGGGTCTAACTCTTCCGCATCCCATCCCATGTTCTCCTGGATGTGTCTCATGATATCCGAGAATGAAGGGTCATCCAGAGGAGACTTTGGCAGCTCACGTGGTCTGGAGAAGGGATGGAGAGGGGAGATGGGGATCTGGATGTAGAAAACTCTGATCCCGTGTCCTCCAGCGAAGGCGAACGGTGGCGTCTTCTGGGTCTCTTGGGACTGGGTGACCTAGAAGAGGATCTGAAGGGAGGTCTCCTTTTATCGAGTCTCCCCCTTGGAGGGGTCCTGGGCTCCCAGGGAGGAGGTAACTGGCCTGCAGACCCAGATGGAGATGGGGGCACAGGAACCAGAGGAGCAACCGGTGTAGGAGGAGGAGGAGGAAGAAGCAGAGGTGGAGTGGGGACCATGTCCTTTTTGACGGTATCCCACCAGTAAGTGAAAAGCTCCTTCACCTCTGAAAAGGAAAGGCCCGATGACGGTCCGGGCGCCGGTGAACGGTCGTTGGGACCCGGCGTCAGCTCCACAGGGGGCTCGGGTTGCGGCGAGGGTTCCCTGGGAGTCTCAACAGGACCGGGGTCACCCGTCTGGTCCTCGGGCTGGGTTAACTCCTCCTCAGTGATGGTCTCCTGACCGATGTTGGTCGGAGGTGTTGGGGTCCTCCTCTCAATTGAAGTGGGTGCCGTTCCCCCTACCGGCGTCCGGTGATGAGTAGGCCTGGCCGGCAACGGTCTTCTGGCAGACGACAGCTCTGGGGACCTGTGGCGAGAGGCCGACATTGGATGAACCAGCGTCAGGTCCTGTGGCCTCTTGAGTGAGGTGAGCTCCTTGGTTTTGCGAGGAGGCAAGGAAGCAGACCTGACGTCGGGTTCAGAATGGCGGGAACCCGACTTGTGGTGATGGTGGTGATCCCCCGACTTAGCCAGGGCCTTGGAGGATGAGGAAGGCCTGGGAGTCTTGGCCTGAGAAGAGGAAGAAGATTTTCTCACTGCAGTGGGGGGAGGCTGAGAGCTGACCCGGGAAGGAGAGCGGTCGGACCTGGAGCCAGAACTGCGCGAGTCGGAGGCCCTAGATGGGGACCTGGAAGGGGCCTTCTCTGCTTCTCAGCATGCTTGTGGGCCTTCTGTGAAGAATCCCCCTTGGAAGCCATGGACTTGAGTTGCTCCTCTAACAGGAACGCCTGTAGGGCCTTCTGGCGACGGATCCGGGTTCTGCTGTTAAAACCCTGGCAAAAAGAGCAGGACCGAGTGTCATGGTCTGGGCCTAGGCACCGGACACAGGCCAAATGCAGATCCTTAAAAGGGATCTGCTTCCCACAGGCGCACTTCGAGGAGTGACCGGAGGTCGGGGAGGACATCAGAGAAAAAACTGAACTCAGAGAACAAATTTCCCGTAGGAAAGCACTTTACCACGCGTCGCGTGCTAGAAACCGAACTGAAGGGTCGAGACATGCAAGTCGACGGCGGGAAAGAACTGGGGAATCTGGCGGGACCGCCCCCTTATGTACTACGCCTGATGTCGGAGGCGGGACCAACGTCGGGGGCGGTCCCCGCTGAAGATAGCTAGCTAGAATTTTTCCGTGGGGTCCTGACGCCTGCCGGCTTCAGTCCTAATGGTGTAACCTGCTGCAAGAGCTGTGTCTCGAAGTAAGATCAGTAGATCTTCTAGGAATGTCTCTTGCAGTAAGTCATTACTTCTAGGAGTTCCCGATAGGTGGCGCTCTAACACAGCATTTTCTTCTAGCAGTTGCCATACCAGGGGACCACCCACACAACCTCACTTCCTGGGCTGTGCCTATAAAAGTGGGTGGTCCCTGGTAGTCTCCATTACCTGCCAGTTTCAGTTCGTGAAAGCGAGGGACTGAGGGGAACCAAGGTACCAAAGCCTCCCAACCCTATATCGTTTTCCCTGTTACAGAATGGCACGGGGCCAGAAGGAGGGAAGCTACTTACTGCAAGAGACATTCCTAGAAGATCTACTGCTACGGCAAAAGTCTTTGCGTAACTCATCTATCTTCTACAGAATGGTATCTTGCAGTAAGTCATTACTTCTGGGAGATTCTCAAGCAGTTATATGGCAGTGGGGTGGCCAGACACCAGACATAGCATTCTGCCGTACATATCATGTGCTCTTAGGACCGATGGATGTTGAGAGCAGTCTATCAGCATATAAAGAGAATTGTGTATTCCATCTGTAAGTACTCTATTATAGAATTTGTTATAGGGTTATGGCTGAAAGACAAGCCAGACTGGCTATTATTTAAGCAGATGTCAACCTGATTAGGGATTGCATATCAGATTCTGTGATAAATAAGAAGGATTTCAGCCATATAATGGAGTAATTGGTCGATCTCGGTGGCATGCATTGGAAAAGACAGTACATGTCCAAGCCTACTGGATTCTGAGTTTTGAATAGTAACCCAAATGATACAATGTTATTTTGTAGTGCTACAATGTAGCAAGTCAATAGTGTGTTTTTTTTTTTTTTAGTTTTTATTTAAGTCTGTCAAGTCATTATAAAATGTATTCATTTTGGCATAAATAGGCTGCATAAGTATCAAACAATGATGTGAAATGAAACAATGTCCCATGTATGTCAGGGCCTGCGGCCTTGTTAGGTGTAAACCTGAAATGTTAGTATGTTTATAATATATGTATTCACCCTAGTTTCTGTGGCATTTATCTATGGCCAGGTGAAGACTGCATGTAGCAATAGAAGTTTGGCAAGAATATTATGATCCATCTTATAATATTATCAGAATATATCAATTGTTTCTCAGCATGTGAGTAGTAGCAGGCCCTGTTCATGGGAGGGACGCAAGGGTCCGGTGCACAACAGGTGGAGGCATCTTGATGGAATGACCATAATGGCCTGTAACAGTGATACCTCAAAAAGTGGCTAGATGTATAAAGCCTCATGTGAAAGGCCTCAGTATAATTTTGAATCAAAGCCCCAGAAAAAGGTCTCCGAGGCCTAGAAGAAGAGACCAGGGCGTGGTCTGAAGTTTTTTTAATGAGAGGAAGAGGTACTTGGACGTCCTGAAGGGCAGCCATGGGTCAGTTTAGATGTGGTCCTTTTCATTCGTTCTTTGCCTCTAAAGTTTTCTGTTTGGTTATAGTAATTTCCAGTTTTGTATGAATAATTATACTGAGGGCGTGGTTTACTGTTCATATACTGTACAGTTTTTAGATGTCTGCTTGAGGCTTGTAGGTTGTCCAGTATTGTTTGTGCCCCTAGGCAAAAGAAATGGTCAGCAGAAAAAGGGGAATTAGCCACTTTTTGTTGAATATCATGTGCTAGCCCTGAGAGTCGGAGCCATGTCTGACAGCGTGTAAGAATACTGACTGCAGAGGCTCTGACCAAAGCATCGGCAATGTCGTATCCTGATCTTAGTAGATGTCGAGAGAGGGAAGTAAGTGTGTTTATTATTGATGTGAGTTGCTCTTTTTCAGGGGATGTAAGTAGTTTACTTATAATGTCCCCAGCAGAGGTGCCCACCATACGCTGGTATTTCAGCATATGTCCCATGTAGTTAAGTATTCTAATATTTAATGTATTTAGAGCAAACACTTTTTTCCCCATATAATCAAAATGTTTAGAGTCTTTTTCAGGAGGTACTGTACTTGTATGTTTGGGTTTGCCAGCACAGTTGTGAGTGGCTGCAATAACCACAGAAAACGCAATGGGAGTGTTTATTAAATACTAATAATCAAGAGGAGCTGGATAAAGCTTGTGTGCTTTTCTAGGTAGCTCCTGTGCTGCTATGGGTTGACTCCATGCTTCAGTAATCACATTTCTGAACACTGGTATAAAAGGAGGGACTGTCCAGATAGGGTCTTCTGGGATGTCAAGATATTCATCCATATCTTTACTTACTTTATCTTGTTCTGTTGTGGTAAACCCCCATTGTTTTTTGTATTCATAACATCATTTCTGGGAATGACGGGTCATCCGGTGGGGAAATTACCTTTAGTGGTTGTAATGTTTTTTCATCCCAATATGATGGTACAGAATATGGGGACTCGTACCCTCTTGTAGTAGGGGAATCATCATAACTTGTGCCTTTGGAATGTTCCTAAATTATATGAGAATCTGACAAACATTCCTCAGAACATTCATGAGTAGGCAGAGATGCAGAGTTCAAGTTCAAGTTTATTGCAGGAAAACTCCATTGAGTAAGCTCATTCACAAGGAGGTCCTGTGACATAAACACTTAAAGTACAAACACAGATAGGTAATAACAGTATATACATGAAATACACATTACATGATACAGGCTGGGTATACATACAAGGGTACCACATAGGGTGACCGCAGGTGGTAAACACTAATATGAGACAGGGAAGCGACTTATAGGTCGCATACTGATAAATGAAACATGATGACTGGTGTGATTTGATTTAATCAAATCAAATAAAATCAAATATACAGTATTTTGGCAGCTAGAACAAACAACAGTCTACAACTGATATGGAAGGGAGAAGAGATTTGATAGAGTAGCAGTGGAGCGTAAGCAAAGATAAAGCCAGGAGTAGAAGGGGAAGGGAAAGCAGTTAATATGACAAATCAATTATACCTTACCAGTGGATAAATATGCACACATGGGAAGGAAGAGACTTAATGACAGTTACAGGTGTCTTTTATTTTGGCTGAACTTAGCGATTTGTAGAAGTTTATTGAAACTGTGCTAGTTAGTTTCAGTACGTGTTTATAATTGGTTCAAATGGAGGAAGAAGGGCATATGCAATAGCATCGTTTACCAAAGGAAGTCCGCGTCCTTGGTATGTCAAGCATAAAAAAGTCAGATTTTCTTAACGAGTATGCACTATGTGAGATACTAATAAGGGAAGAGAGATAGCTTGGAAATTTCTGCAGGAGCAGTTTAAGAGTCCATAGCCCAGCATGGAGCAGACGTCTAGTAGTATGGGATGTCCAACCAACAGCTGCATATAAGTCACAGTGGTGCGAACGGTAAGGGGAGTTGGTAATGAACCGTAACGCACGGTGATAAAGGATGTCCAGTTTACTTAGATTTGCAAGAGTGGTGGAGGAATAGATTACATTGCCATAGTCGAGTAGGGGGAGAAAAGTGGCCTGTACAAGCTTGTTTCGAGTTTCAAGGGGGAAAAGGGGCGTATTTCTGTAGAAGAAACCTAACCTTGCTTTTAACCTTCTAGAGACATCTTCGATGTGGTCACTGAAAGATAATTTATTGTTGATCCAGATACCTAGATATTTAAATTTTGTTACAACTTCCAGAGGCTTGTTTAGCGTGGTGACAATGAAGTCTTGGGCAAGAGTATTGGGGGGGCCTGAGACAGCACTGCGGGAGAATATCATCGCTTTAGTCTTCTTGACATTGAGCAGAAGCTTTGCCTTTATTAAATTATGCTCAAGTTGTGCGAAGTCCGCTTGAAGCACTCCTTGACTTCAGATAACGATGAGCCAGAAGTATACAACACAGTATCATCTGCAAAAGTGCAGATTGGACGTAGATATGTTAGCATCTAAGTCATTGATGTACAGAGAAACAAGATAGGGCCTAAGATGGATCCTTGGGGTACTCTTGCAACTGGCAAGGCAGCAGAAAAAAAGCCTTCCGCCTTTACTTTTTGGAATCTTCCAGTTAGGTAGCTAGAGAACCACTGGGTGGTATGGTATGTGGCACCCAACTTTGCAAGGCAATTGACTAACAGTTTGTGATCAACAGTATCAAAAGCTTTGCTGAGGTCCAAAAAGACTGCACCAGTTACCTTCTTAGCATCTATAGCAGAGATCCAATCATTGGTTACTTTTGCTAGTGCAGTGATTGTGCTATGATTAGCCCGGAAGCCAGATTGAGCTGGGTTAATGAGAGAGAAGGTTTCCAAGTGAGATTTTAACTGAATATGGATCAGTTTTCGAGAACTTTAGAAAGGATAGGCAATATGGAGATAGGCTATAGTTGTTTACATCGCATGGGTCACCAGATTCAAATAGAGGGAGGATATGTGCTGATTTCCAGCAGGACGGCACAGCAGCAGATGTAATGGAAAGATTGAAGATGTGGAGAACTGGGGCAGTGAGATGGGCATAGCCTGACCTTAGGAAAAAGGGTTCCAAGCCATCGTCCCCTATGCTTTTTTTGGTGTCTAAGTTAAGAAGAGAATCTTCTACTTCTTTATAAGTTATCTCGCGCAGCTGGAAGGGACTGGGTGCAGAACTAGATGTGGTGGGAGGGGTATGCTGGCTCACCGCAGCACCAGCATAAGGTGACGAGTAAAGCTAATCCAGCTGTGGCAAAGTGGGAGTTAAGTTCCTCCAGGATTAGGGACTTGTTTTCCACAATCTTGCCACTTAGACTATCTTTGTTGGGACAGAGGGCCATGGGCGTCCTTCTATAGCTTGATAGTCTTCCATATTTTATGAGGGTTACTTTAGCTTGTCCGAGAGTAGAAATATAATAGTTAGCTTTAGCAGAGCGAAGCTTTTCACACAGTTATTCCTGGCTGTTCTAAAGACCTGCCAATCTGAAGATTCTTTGGAATGTCTAGCTTTTAGCCCAGAGCTTATCTCGAGCTATAAGGGCTGCCTTGAGATCTGAGGTGAACCAGGGATTGGAATTGTTCCGACCTTACTTTGATGAAAGGGCATGCTTATTTATTATTGTAGTGAGTTTGTCATTAAGGATGCAAGCTGCCTTGTTGACATCTTTGGCTAGGTAAAGATCTTGCCATCTGATCATGCTCAGGTCAGATAGGAAGTTTACTGCACTGAATTTGCGAAAGGATCTTTTGTTATAAAGATGGGTTGTGGCGGCCTTAATTTGAGATCTTATGCAAGCAACAATTCCATGATCGCTCATGTCGTTGTGAAACACTGCCAAATGAGATATTTGTGTGGATGGGTGGTTAGTACCACATCTAGAATGGAACTGTTGGCAGTATTTAGAGTGTTGTTCCTAGTAGGTTCTCTGACTAATTGCCTAAGACCTAGCTCGTCACAAAGGGATTTGAGGCCATGTGATTTAGGTGACAGCCAGTCCATGTTTAGATCTCCTAGAAATATTGTTTCCAGTTTTTGCATCTCTGAACATGGATTTCAAAGAATAAGGACTTCATCACCACCAGATGGGGGTCTATAGCCACCTAGGATAGTGATACATTCGAGGAGGGAGATGAAGGCTCAGCAAACTAACTCAAATTCCTTGGCTAGAGATTTGCAACTAATATTGGTGACCAAGTACTTAGATTTGGCATAGATAACCACACCTCTCGCCTCAAGACTCTCTACTCTGATCTAAATAAATTGTAGCCCTGCAGTGATATTTGTTGATCAGTGTTCGTCTTTTTTAACCACAACTCAGTAATTATGATAAGGTCTGGGTTAACGTGTGCAGCCCAGGCTTGCAGCTGTACAAGTTTTTTAGGCAGGCTTAAAATGTTGATCATCATCATTTTGAGACCTGTGGCCTCAGCAAAATTGATAGGCGAGGTAAGTGGTAATGGGGGGGCCAGGGTTGAGCTCCACATTTCCTGAGCAGAGAAGAAGCAGAAGTATAACTTGCTTTAAGGAGCTTATAAGAATGGAGACTGCTTTTTTATTTCTTTGTGGCAACCCATATCGTGCTGCGCAAGAGGCGGCGCCACTGTAATGACAGTTGATTGTGATCAATGTAAGTGCTTGGGTAGACATAGGTGAGGAAAGTAGCAAAGGGGTGTAGGCTAACCGGGGGGAATAGGCTAAAAGGGGAGAGGAGAATGACAGAGTGTCTGCATGGTAGACTGTTATAACATTAGGTATTGATAAGGTACATTGGAGAACTAAAGTGCATTGAGGTACTTTGAACTGCACTGTATTGCTGAAAACTCTGCTCCTTAGGAGCAATAAAAACACAATAAGGAGAGCCATGGTCCCAGATTGAGTGGTCTCGTGATTTGTATTAGTGCAATATTTTCTAGGCAAGAAATTTGCCCAACTAGGTACCCAATTAAAACTTAGATGAGAAAATACAGCAGAAAGGGGAACAATGAGATTAGGAGCAGCTTAGTTAGTGGCCATCCACCCTACAGACTCAAGTCCCCTTGTAGCAGAACCAGGAAAGAAGTAGAATGATAATGCAGGCCATATTGCCCATGAAAGAATACAGTGATTTATGTAGAAGACCAAGAATCCCTCTAGTGGCAGGTCTGTATAACCTGCTAATGGAAAACTAACCAATTGGAAAAAAAAAAAAAAGATAGTTAGACTTATCGGAGCCAAGGCAGAGTGCTTGGACGGGGCGCTGCAGGAATAGCAGTCAGACAGAAGAAGTGAAAGCAATTTAAAACAGTAGTAGAAATTACAATCCAGCTAATACAGTAGAAAAACTCCTAATAACAGAGTACAAATGTGCTTAGTTCTATGGAAAGTCTAACAAAGTGCCAGGTGTCTATAGCAGGGGAAAACTCCTGCCAATCAGAGTGGGTTTGCTGGAAGCACCCATGTTTCGATTGGCTGCGCTGTCCCGTACCTTCCAAGGAGCTGCAGGCAGGTGTCCTGGTCTTGGTCGGTGGCTGGCTGGGTGCCGGCCGACCGTGGGTGAGCTGGAACAGCCCTGTTCAGGGACAAGCAGCTAGAGAGAAGAAGACAGAGCAGGTCTTAAATAGCATAGAGGTAAAGGGGGTTAGATTTGAGAAGTTTAGTAAGACAAAAGGTAGTTAGACTTATCGGAGCAGAGTGCTTGGATCGGGGGGCGCTGCAGGAATAGCAGTCAGACAGAAGAGGTGTAAGCAATTTAAAACAGTAGTACAATTTACAATCCAGCTAATACAATAGAAAAACACTTAATAACACAGTAGAAATGTGCTTAGTTCTATGGAAAGTCTAACAAAGTGCCAGATGTCTATAGCAGGGGAAAACTCCTGCCAATCAGAGTGGGTTTGCTGGAAGCACCCGTGTTCCGATTGGCTGCGTTGTCCCGTACCTTCCAAGGAGGTGCAGGCGGGTGTCCTGGTCTTGGTCGGTGGCTGGCTGGGTGCCGGCCGACCGTGGATGAGCTGCAACAACCCTGTTCAGGGACAAGCAGCTAGAGAGAAGAAGACAGAGAAGGTCTTAAATAGCATAGAGGTAAAGGGGTTAGATTTGAGCAGTTTAGTAAGACAAAAGGTAGTTAGACTTATCGGAGCCAAGGCAGAGTGCTTGGAAGGGGGACACTGCAGGAATAGCAGTCAGACAGAAGAGGTGTAAGCAATTTAAAACAGTAGTAAAAATTACAATCCAGCTAATACAGTAGAAAAACTCCTAATAACACAGTAGAAATGTGCTTAGTTCTATGGAAAGTCTAACAAAGTGCCAGGTGTCTATAGCAGGGGAAAACTCCTGCCAATCAGAGTGGGTTTGCTGGAAGCAACCATGTTCCAATTGGCTGCGCTGTCCCGTACCTTCCAAGGAGCTGCAGGCGGGTGTCCTGGTCTTGGTCGGTGGCTGGCTGAAGCCGGCCGACCATGGGTGAGCTGGAACAGCCCTGTTCAGGGACAAGCAGCTAGAGAGAAGAAGATAGAGCAGGTCTTAAATAGCATAGGGGTAAAGGGGGTTAGATTTGAGCAGTTTAGTTAGACAAATACTAGTTAGACTTATTGGAGCCAAGGCAGAGTGCTTGGTTGGGGGGGGCGCTGCAGGAATAGCAGTCAGACAGAAGAGGTGTAAGCAATTTAAAATAGAAGTAGAAATTACAATCCAGCTAATACAGTAGAAAAACTCCTAATAACACAGTAGAAATGTGCTTAGTTCTATGGAAAGTCTAACAAAGTGACAGGTGTCTATAGCAGGGGAAAACTCCGGCCAATCAGAGTGGTTTTGCTGGAAGCACCTGTGTTCCGATTGGCTGCGCTGTCCCGTACCTTCCAAGGAGCTGCAGGCTGGTGTCCTGGTCTTGGTCGGTGGCTGGCTGGGTGCCGGCCGACCGTGGGTGAGCTGGAACAGCCCTGTTCAGGGACAAGCAGCTAGAGAGAAGAAGACAGAGCAGGTCTTAAATAGCATAGAGGTAAAGGGGTAAGATTTGAGCAGTTTAGTAAGACAAAAGGAAGTTAGACTTATCGGAGCCAAAGCCGAGTGCTTGGATGGGGGGGGCTGCAGGAATAGCAGTCAGACAGAAGAGGTGTAAGCAATTTAAAACAGTAGTAGAAATTACAATCCAGATAATACAGTAGAAAAACTCCTAATAACACGGTAGAAATGTGCTTAGTTCTATGGAAAGTCTAACAAAGTGCCAGGTGTCTATAGCAGGGGAAAACTCCTGCCAATCAGAGTGGGTTTGCTGGAAGGTCCCGTGTTCTGATTGTCTGCGCTGACCCGTACCTTCCAAGGAGCTGCAGGCGGGTGCTCTGGTCTTGGTCGGTGGCTGGCTGGGTGCCGGCCGACCGTGGGTGAGCTGGAACAGCCCTGTTCAGGGACAAGCAGCTACAGAGAGAAGAAGACAGGGTAGGTCTTAAATAGCATAGAGGTAAAGGGGGTTAGGTTTGAGCAGTTTAGTAAGACAAAAGGTAGTTAGACTTATCGGAGCCAAGGAAGAGTGCTTGGATGGGGGGTCACTGCAGGAATAGCAGTCAGACAGAAGAGGTGTAAGCAATTTAAAACAGTAGTAGAAATTACAATCCAGCTAATACAGAAGAAAAACTCCTAATAACACAGTAGAAATGTGCATAGTTCTAGGGAAAGTCTAACAAAGTGCCAGGTGTCTATAGCAGGGGAAAACTCCAGCCAATCAGAGAGGGTTTGCTGGAAGCACCCGTGTTCCAATTGGCTGCGCTATCCCGTACCTACCAAGGAGCTGCAGGTGGGTGTCCTGGTCTTGGTCGGTGGCTGGCTGGTTGCCGGCCGACCGTGGGTGAGCTGGAACAACCCTGTTCAGTGAGAAGCAGCTAGAGAGAAGAAGACAGAGCAGGTCTTAAATAGCATAGAGGTAAAGGGGGTTAGATTTGAGCAGTTTAATAAGACTAAAGGTAGTTAGACTTATCGGAGCCAAGGCAGAGTGCTTGGATGGGGGGGCACTGCAGGAATTGCAGTCAGATAGAAGAGGTGTAAGCAATTTAAAACAGCAGTAGAAATTACAATCCAGCTAATACAGTAGAAAAACTCCTAATAACACAGAAGAAATGCATTTAGTTCTATGGAAAGTCTAACAAAGTGCCAGGCGTCTATAGCAGGGGAAAACTCCTGCCAAACAGAGTGGGTTTGCTGGAAGTACCCATGTTCCGATTGGCTGCACAGTCCCGTTCCTTCCAAGGAGCTGCAGGTGGGTGTCCTGGTCTTGGTTGGTGGCTGGCTGGGAGCCGGCCGACAATGGGTGAGCTGGAACAGCCCTGTTCAGGGACAAGCAGCTAGGGAGAAGAAGACAGAGCAGGTCTTAAATAGCATAGAGGTAAAGGTGGTTAGATTTGAGCAGTTTAGTAAGACAAAAGGTAGTAAGACTTATCGGGGCCAAGGCAGAGTGCTTGGATGGGGGGGCACTGCAGGAATAGCAGTCAGGCAGAAGAGGTGTAAGCAATTTAAAACAGTAGTAGAAATTACAATCCAGCTAATACAGTAGAAAAACTCCTAATAACACGAGTAGAAATGTGCTTAGTTCTAAGGAAAGTCTCAACAAGTGCCAGGTGACTATAGCAGGAAAAATCCTTGATCCAGGTGGGTGTGCTGGGCTTTTCCGTGTCCCGATTAACCAGCTGTCCCGATACCTTCCAAGTGCGCTGCAAGCGGGTGTCCTGGTCTTGGTGGGTGGCTGGCTGGGTGCCAGCCGGCCGTGGAAGTGGCTGGAACAGCCCTGTTCAGGACAAGCAGCTAGAGAAGAAGACAGAGAAGGTCTTAAATAAGCGTGGGTAAAGGGGTTAGATTTGAGTAGTTTAGTAAGACAAAAGTTAGTTAGACTTATCGGACAAAGGTAGGTGCTTGGATGGGGCTGCAGGGGCAGATCAGACTGAAGGGTGTAAGCAATTTAAAACAGTAGTAGAAATTACGATCCAGCTAATACAGTAGAAAAACTCCTAATAACACAGTTGAAATGTGCTTAGTTCTAAGGAAAGTCTAACAAAGTGCCAGGTGTCTATAACAGGGGAAAACTGCTGCCAATCAGAGTGGGTTTTGCAGGAAGCTCCCGTGTTCCACGTTGGCTGCGCTGTCCATTACCTTCAAGGAGCTGCAGGCGGAATGTCCTTGGTCTTGGTCGGTGGCTGGCTGGGTGCCGGCCGACCGTGGGTGAGCTGGAACAGCCCTGTTCAGGGACAAGCAGCTAGAGAGCAGAAGACAGAGCAGGTCTTAAATAGCATAGAGGTAAAGGGGGTTAGATTTGAGCAGTTTAGTAAGACAAAAGGTAGTTAGACTTATCGGAGCAAAGGCAGAGTTCTTGGATGGGGGCACTGCAGGAATAGCAGTCAGACTGAAGAGGTGTAAGCAATTTAAAACAGTAGTAGAAATTACAATGCAGCTAATACAGTAGAAAAACTGCTAACAGTAGAAATGTGCTTAGTTCTATGGAAAGTCTAACAAAGTGCCAGGTGACTATAGCAGGGGAAAACTCATGCTAATCAGAGTGGGTTTGCTGGAAGCACCCGTGTTCCGATTGGCTGTGCTGTCCTGTACCTTCCAAGGTTCTGCTGGCGGGTGTCCTGGTCTTGGTCGGTGGCTGGCTGGGTGACGGCCGACCGTGGGTGACCTGGAACAACCCTGTTCACTGACAAGCAGCTAGAGAGAAGAAGACAGAGCAGGTCTTACATAGCATAGAGGTAAAGGTGGTTAGATTTGAGCAGTTTAGTAAGACAAAAGGTAGTAAGACATATCGGAGCCAAGACAGAGTGCTTGGATGGGGGGGCGCTGCAGGACTAGCAGTCAGGCAGAAGAGGTGTAAGCAATTTAAAACAGTAGTAGAAATTATAATCCAGCTAATACAGTAGAAAAACTCCTTATAACACAGTAGAAATCTGCTTAGTTCTAAGGAAAGTCTAACAAAGTGCCAGGTGTCTATAGCTCGGGAAAACTCCTGCCAATCAGAGTAGGTTTGCTGGAAGCACCCGTATTCCGATTGGCTGTGCTGTCCTGTACCTTCCAAAGAGCTGCAGGCGGGTGTTCTGGTCTTGGTCGGTGGCTGGCTGGGTGCTGGCTGACCGTGGGTGAGCTGGAACAGCCCTGTTCAGGGACAAGCAGCTACAGAGGAGAAGAAGACAGAGCAGGTCTTAAATAGCATAGAGGTAAAGGGGGTTAGGTTTGAGCAGTTTAGTAATACAAAAGGTAGTTAGACTTACCGGAGCCAAGGCAGAGTGTTTGGATGGGGGGGGCACTGCAGGAATAGCAGTCAGACAGAAGAGGTGTAAGCAATTTAAAACAGTAGCAGAAATTACAATC
Source organism: Neoceratodus forsteri (assembly GCA_016271365.2). NCBI lineage: Eukaryota > Metazoa > Chordata > Ceratodontiformes > Ceratodontidae > Neoceratodus > Neoceratodus forsteri. Next base: position 1,590,679,020 of record CM057452.1, on the reverse strand, counting down.
CAGCTAATACAGTAGAAAAACTCCTAATAACACAGTAGAAATGTGCTTAGTTCTATGGAAAATCAACAAAGTGCAAGGTGTCTATAGCAGGAAAACTCCTGGCAATCAGAGTGGGTGTGCTGGAATCACCTGCTGTTCAATCTTCGCTGTCCCCGAACCTTCCAAGGAGCTGCAGGCGGGTGTCCTGGTCTTGGTGGGTGGCTGGCTGGGAGCCGGCCGACCGTGGATGAGCTGGAACAGCCCTGTTCAGGGACAAGCAGCAAGAGAGAAGAAGACAGAGCAGGTCTTAAACAGCATAGGGGTAAAGGGGGTTAGATTTGAGCAGTTTAGTAAGACAAATGGTAGTTAGACTTATCGGAGCCAAGGCAGAGAGCTTGGTTGGGGGGGACGCTGAACGAATAGCAGTCAGACAGAAGAGGTGTAAGCAATTTAAAACAGTAGTAGAAACTACAATCCAGCTAATACAGTGGAAAAACTCCTAATAACAGAGTAGAAATGTGCTTAGTTCTCTGGAAAGTCAAACAAAGTGACAGGTGTCTACAGCAGGGGAAAACTCCTGCCAATCAGAGTGGTTTTGCTGGAAGCACTCGTGTTCCGATTGGCTGCACTGTCCAGTACCTTCCAAGGAGCTGCAGGTGGGTGTCCTGGTCTTGGTCGGTGGCTGGCTGGGTGCCAGCCGACCGTGGGTGAGCTGGAACAGCCCTGTTCAGGGACAAGCAGCTAGAGAGAAGAAGAAGGAGCAGGTCTTAAATAGCGTAGAGGAAAAGTGGGTTAGATTTGAGTAGTTTAGTAAGACAAAAGTTAGTTAGACTTATCAGAGCAAAGGTAGAGTGCTTGGATGGGGGGGCGCTGCAGGAATAGCAGTCAGACTGAAGAGGTGTAAGCAATTTAAAACAGTAGTAGAAATTATGATCCAGCTAATACAGTAGAAAAACTCCTAATAACACAGTAGAAATGTGCTTAGTTCTAAGGAAAGTCTAACAAAGTGCCAGGTGTCTATAGCAGGGGAAAACTCCTGCCAATCAGAGTGGGTTTTGCAGGAAGCTCCGTATTCAGATTGTCTAGCTGTCCCGTGCCTTCAAGGGCTGCAGGCAGTGGTGTCCTGGTCTTGGTCGGTGGCTGGCTGGGTGCAGCCGGGCCGTGAGTGAGCAGTAACAGCCCTGTTCAGGGACAAGCAGCAAGAGAGAAGAAGACAGAGCAGGTCTTAAATAGTATAGAGGTAAAGGGGGTGGATTTGAGCAGCTTAGTAAGACAAAAGGTAGTTAGTCTTATCGGAGCCAAGGCAGAGTGCATGGATGGGGGGGCGCTGCAGGAATAGCAGTCAGAAAGAAGAGGTGTAAGCATTTTAAAACAGTACTAGAAATTACAGTCCAGCTATTACAGTAGAAAAACTCCTAATAACACAGTAGAAATGTGCTTAGTTCTATGGAAAGTCTAACAAAGTGCCAGGTGTCTATAGCCGGGTAAAACTCCTGCCAATCAGAGTGGGTTTGCTGGAAGCACCCGTTTTCCAATTGGCTGCACTGTCCTGTACTATCCAAGGAGCTGCAGGCGGTGTCCTGGTCTTGGTAGGTGGCTGGCTGGGTGCCGGCCGACCGTGGGTGAGCTGGAACAGCCCTGTTCAGGGACAAGCAGATAGAGAGAAGAAGACAGAGCAGGTCTTAAATAGCATAGTGGCAAAGGGGGTTAGATTTGAGCAGTTAAGTAAGACAAAAGGTAGTTAGACTTATCGGAGCCAAGGCAGAGTGCTTGGTTAGGGGGGGCGCTGCAGGAATAGCATTCAGACAGAAAAGGTGTATGCAATTTAAAACAGTAGTAGAAATTACAATCCAGCTAATACAGTAGAAAAACTCCTAATAACACAGAAGAAATGTGCTTAGTTCTATGGAAAGTCTAACAAAGTGCCAGGTGTCTATAGCAGTGGAAAACTCCTGCCAATCAGAGTGAGTTTGGAGGAAGCACCCGTGTTTCGATTGGTTGCGCTGTCCCGTACCTTCCAAGGAGCTGCAGGCGGGTGTCCTGGTCTTCGTCGGTGGCTGGCTGGGTGCCGGCCGACCGTGGGAGAGCTGGAAAGCCCCTGTTCAGGGACAAGCAACTAGAGAGAAGAAGAAGACAGAGCAGGTCTTAAATAGCATAGAGGTAAAGGGGGTTAGATTTGAGCAGTTTAGTAAGACAAAGGGTAGTTAGTCTTATTGGAGCCAAGGCAGAGTGCTTGGATGGGGGGGCACTGCATGAATAGCAGTCATACAGAAGAGGTGTAAGCAATTTAAAACAGTACTAGAAATTACAATCCAGCTAATACAGTAGAAAAACTCCTAATAACACAGGAGAAATGTGCTTAGTTCTAAGGAAAGTCTAACAAAGTGCCAGGTGTCTATAGCAGGGGAAAACTCCTGCCAATCAGAGTGGGTTTGCTGGAAGCACCCGTGTTCCGATTGGCTGCGCTGTCCTGTACCTTCCAAGGAGCTGCAGGAGGGTGTCCTGGTATTGGTCAGTGGCTAGCTGGGTGCCAGCCAACTGTGGGTGAGCAGGAACAGCCCTGTTCAGGGACAAGCAGCTAGAGTAAAAAAGACAGAGCAGGTCTTAAATAGCATAGAGGTAAAGGGGGTTAGATTTGAGCAGTTTAGCAAGACAAAAGGAAGTTAGACTTAACGGAGCCAAGGCAGAGTGCTTAGATGGAGGGGCGCAGCAGGAATAGCAGTCAGACAGAAGAGGTGTAAGCAATTTAAAACAGTAGTAGAAATTACAATCCAGCTAATACAGTAGAAAAACTCCTAATAAGACAGTAGAAATGTGCTTAGTTCTATGGAAAGTCTAACAAAGTGCCAGGTGTCTATAGCAGGCGAAAACTCCTGCCAATCAGAGTGGGTTTCCTGGAAGCACCCGAGTTCTGATTGTCTGCGCTGTTCCGTAAATTCCAAGGAGCTGCAGGCGGGTGTCCTGGTCTTGGTCGGTGGCTGGCTGGGTGCCGGCCGACTGGGGTGAGCTGGAACATCTCTGTTCAGGGACAAGCAGCTAGAGAGAAGAAGAAAGAGCAGGTCTTAAATAGCATAGAGGTAAAGGGGGTTAGATTTGAGCAGTTTAGTAAGACAAAAGGTAGTTAGACTTATTGGAGCCAAGGCAGAGTGCTTGGATGGGGGGGTCGCTGCAGGAATAGCAGTCAGACAGAGAGGTGTAAGTAATTTAAAACAGTACTAAGTACAATGCAATGGTGCTACAGCAGAAAAACTGCAATAACACAGTAGAAATGTGCTTAGTTCTAGAAAGTCTAACAAAGTGCCTGGTGTCTATAGCAGGGGAAACTCTTGCCAATCAGAGAGTGGGTTTGCTGGAAGCTCCATATTGTTCGAGTTAGCTACTTTGTCCTGCTACCTTCCAAGGGCTGCAGGAGGGTGTCCTGGTCTTGGTCGGTGGCTAGCTGGATGCCAGCCGACTGTGGGTGAGCAGGAACAGCCCTGTTCAGGGACAAGCAGCTAGAGAAAAGAAGACAGAGCAGGTCTTAAAAAGCATAGAGGTAAAGGGGGTTAGATTTGAGCAGTTTAGCAAGACAAATGGTAGTTAGACTTATCAGAGCCAAGGCAGAGTGCTTAGATGGGGGGGCGCTGCAGGAATAGCAGTCACACAGAAGAGGTGTAAGCAATTTAAAACAGTAGTAGAAATTACAATCCAGCTAATACAGTGAAAATCCTAATGCATTGTAGAAATGAGCATAGTTCTATGGAAAGTCTAACAAAGTGCAGGAGTCTATAGCAGGGGAAAACTCTTGCCAATCAGAGTGGGTTTGCTGGAAGCAGCCGAGTTCCGACTGGTTGCGCTGTCCTGTACCTTTCAAGGAGCTGCAGGCGGGTGTCCTGGTCTTGGTCGGTGGCAGGCTGGGTGCCGGCCGACCGTGGTTGAGCTGGAACAGCCCTATTCAGGAACAAGCAGCTAGAGAGAAGAAGAGAGAGCTGGTCTTAAATAGCATAGAGGTAAAGGGGGTTAGATTTGAGCAGTTTAGTAAGACAAAAGGCAGTTAGACTTATCGGAGCTAAGGCAGAGTGCTTGGTTGGGGGGGCGCTGCAGAAATAGTTGTCAGACAGAAGAGGTGTATGCAATTTAATACAGTAGTAGTAAAAATCCTAATAACACAGTAGAAATGTGATTAGTTCTATGGAAAGTCAAACAAAGTGCCAGGTGTCTATAGCAGGGGAAAACTCCTGCCAATCAGAGTGGGTTTGCTGGAAGCACCTGTGTTCCGATTGGCTTCGCTGTCCCGTACCTTCAAAGGAGCTGCACTTGGGTGTCCTGGTCTTGGTTAGTGGCTGGCTGGGTGCCCGGCCGACCGTGAGGTGAGCTGGGAAAAGCTTGTTGGGGACAAGCAACTAGAGAGAAGAAGACAGAGCAGGTCTTAAATAGCATAGAGGTAAAGGGTAGTTGTTGTACAGTTTAGTAAGATAAAGGTAGTTAGACATACTTGAGCCAAGGCAAGAGTGCTTGGATGGGGGGGGCGCTGCTGGAATAGCAGTCAGACAGAAGAGGTGTAAGCAATTTAAAACAGTAGTAGAAATTACAATCCAGCTAATACAGTAGAAAACCTCCTAATAAGACAGTAGAAATGTGCTTAGTTCTATGGAAAGTCTAACAAAGTGCCAGGTGTCTATAGCAGTCGAAGACTCCCGCCAATCAGAGTGGGTTTCCTGGAAGCATCCGTGTTCTGATTGGCTGCGCTGTCCCGTAAATTCCAAGGAGCTGCAGGCGGGTGTCCTGGTCTTGGACGGTGGCTGGCTGGGTGTCGGCTGACCCAGGGTGAGCTGGAACATCCCTGTTCAAGGACAAGCAGCTAGAGAGAAGAAGAAAGAGCAGGTCTTAAATAGCATAGAGGTAAAGGGGGTTAGATTTGAGCAGTTTAGTAAGACAAAAGGTAGTTAGACTTATTGGAGCCTAGGCAGAGAGCTTGGATGGGGGGGCGCTGCAGGAATAGCAGTCAGACAGAAGAGGTGTAAGTAATTTAAAACAGTACTAGAAATTACAATGCAGCCAATACAGTTGAAAAATTCCTAATAACACAGTAGAAATGTGCTTAGTTCTATGGAAAGTCTAACAAAGTGCCAGGTGTCTTTAGCAGGGAAAACTGGTGCCAATCAGAGTGGGTTTCCTGGAAGCACCCGTGCTCCAATTGGCTGCACTGTCCCGTACTTTCCAAGGAGCTGCAGGCGGGTGTCCTGGTCTTAGTCAGTGGCAGGCTGGGCGCCGGCCGACCGTGGGTGAGCTGGAACAGCCCTGTTCAGGGACAAGCAGCTAGAGAGAAAAAGACAGAGCAGGTCTTAAATAGCATAGAGGTAAAGGGGGTTAGATTTGAGCAGTTTAGTAAGACAAAAGTTAGATAGACTTTTGGGAGACAAGGCAGAGTGCTTGGATGGGGGGGCGCTGCAGGAATAGCAGCCACACAGAAGAGGTGTAAGCAATTTAAAAAAGAAGTAGAAATTACAATCCAGCTAATACAGTAGAAAAACTCCTAATAGCACAGTAGAAATGTGCATAGTTCTATGGAAAGTCTAACAAAGTGCCAGGTGTCTATAGCAGAGGAAAACTCCTGCCAATCAGAGTGGGTTTGCTGGAAGCATCTGTGTTCTGATTGGCTTCGCTGTCCCGTACCTTCCAAGGAGCTGCACGTGGGTGTCCTGGTCTTGGTCGGTGGCTGGCTGGGTGACGGGCGACAGTGGGTGAGCTGGAAAAGCCCTGTTCAGGGACAAGCAGCTAGAGAGAAGAAGACAGAGTAGGTCTTAAGTAGCATAGAGGTAAAGGGGGTTAGATTTGAGCAGTTTACTAAGACAAAAGGTAGTTAGTCTTACCAGAGCCAAGGCAGAGTGCTTGGATAGGGGGGAGCTGCACGAATAGCAGTCAGACAGAAGAGGTGTAAGCAATTTAGAACAGTAGTAGAAATTACAATCCAGCTAATACAGTAGAAAAACTCCCAATAACACAGTAGAAATTTGCTTAGTTCTATGGAAAGTCTAACAAAGTGCCAGGTGTCTATAGCAGGCTAAAACTCCTGCCAATCAAGTGGGTTTCCTGGGAAGCACCACGTGTTCTGATTGGCTCATGATCCCTTACCTTCAAGGAGCTGCGGGCTGGTGTCCTGGTCTTGGTGGGTGGCTGGCTGGGTGCCGGTCATTGGGTGGGTGAGCTGGAACATCCCTGTTCAGGGACAAGAAGCTAGAGAGAAAAAGACAGAGTAGGTCTTAAATAGCATAGAGGTAAAGGGGGTTAGATTTCAGCAGTTTAGTAAGTCAAAAGGCAGTTAGACTTATCGGAGCCAAGGCAGAGTGCTTGGATGGGGTGGGGCGCTGCAGGAATAGCAGTCAGACAGAAGAGGTGTAAGCAATTTAAAACAGTACTAGAAATTACAACGCAGCTAATACAGTAGAAAAATTCCTAATAACACAGTAGAAATGTGCTTAGTTCTAAGGAAAGTCTAACAAAGTGCCAGGTGTCTACAGCGGGGGAAAAGTCGTGCCAATCAGAGTGGGTTTGCTGAAGCACCTATTTTCAATTAGTTGCACTGTCCCCGTACTTTCCAAGGAGCTGCAGGCGGGTGTCCTGGTCTTGGTCGGTGGCTGGCTGGGTGCCGGCCGACCGTTGTTGAGCTGGAACAGCCCTGTTCAGGGACAAGCAGCTAGAGAGATGATAGAGCAGGTCTTAAATAGCAAAGAGGTAAAGGGGGTTAGATTTGAGCAGTTTAGTAAGACAAAAGGTAGTTAGACTTATCGGAGCCAAGGCAGAGTGCTTGGTTGGGGGGGCACTGCAGGAATCGCAGTCAGACAGAAGAGGTGTATGCAATTGAAAACAGTAGTAGAAATTACAATCAGCTAATACAGTAGAAAAACTCCTAATAACACATGTAGAAATGTGCTTAGTTCGTGAGAGAATTCTAACAAAGTGCCAGGTGTCTATGGAAAACTCCTGCCAATCAGAGTGGGTTTGCTGGAAGCACCTGTATTCCGATTGGCTGCGCTGTCCCGTACCTTCCAAGGAGCTGCAGGTGGGTGTCCTGGTCTTGGTCGGTGGCTGGCTCGGTGCCGGCCGACCGTGGGTGAGTTGGAACTGCCCTGTTCAGGGACAAGCACCTAGAGAGAAGAAGAAAGAGCAGGTCTTAAATAGCATAGAGGTAAAGGGGGTTAGAATTCAGCAGTTTAGTAAGACAAAAGGTAGTTAGTCTTATCGGAGCTAAGGCAGAGTGCTTGGATGGGGGGGAGCTGCACGAATAGCACTCAGGCAGAAGAGGTGTAAGCAATTTAAAACAGTACTAGAAATTACAATCCAGCTAATACAGTGAAAACTTCTAATAACACAGTAGAAATGTTGTCGGTTCTAAGGAAAGTCTAACAAGTGCCAGGTGTCTGCTAGCAGGGGAAAACTCTCTGCCAATCAGAGTGGTTGATGGAAGCTCCCTGTTCCGATTGTTCGTTGTCCAGACCTTCAAGGAGCTGCTGGGAGGTGTCCTGTCTTGGTCGGTGGCTGGCTGGGTGCCGGGCCGACCGTGGGTGAGCTGGAACAGCTCTGTTCGAGGGACAAGCAGCTAGAGAGAAGAAGACAGAGCAGGTCTTAAATAGCATAGAGGAAAAGGGGTTAGATTTGTGCAGTTTCAGTTAAGTCTGACAAACTCAGTAACTCTAGGTCTGCTTGAATCTACATTTTCGTCTGACCTGCTCCATGATCTGTATGTGGGCTTTTCAACAACCTCTTTGAATGACAAAAGCATGCAGACAAAGGATTTCACATTCTGCATATGCGTGAGCACAGTTCATCACCTTCAGAATTCTAACACATTCTGTGACTCTGGACCTCAGCTGTTGATAATTTCTTTTGGCTTATGACTTAACCACCAGGTATCTACAAGATGCTGAAATCCTTTCTCTACAAGTTCTCCTTGTGCTGCTCCTGCTCTCGAAATGTTCACCCCAACCCAGGACCACCTGGGCAGCCAGCAGTGGCACCAAGCAGAAGGACAGGGACACTCACCATGGCATCCATTAAAGCCTGCAGCATCCTCAACAAACTTGATTCCCTCAAACATGGATCCTACAGCACAACCCTGATGTCCTCTCAGTTGTGGAAAGCATGGCTAAACCCTAAAATCCGTGATACCTCAGTCTCTATCCGCATAATCATGGGTGATTTTAACATTAACTGGCTCTCCGCTGAGGCCGCTACCTATAAGGATGCAGCGCGGCATCACCTCACTCAACATTAATACCCCCACTAGGTGTAACTATAGGACAGGCTCCCTTATGCTTCTAGACTGGATTCTAGCTAACCGCCCTGAACCATCTCCAATGTTTCTGTACTCCCGGATACAATAAGTGACCACTTGCCTGTCATCTGCTCCTGGTCAAACAAATACCACAGGCCCCCTCCCAAGCTTATCTATGCCAGGGTTATCAAACAAGGACACCTCCAGCTGTTAAAATCCCATCTAACCAGGCTGAACTGGGCAGTGCTAGACTCCCTCAATGACACCAACAAAGCTCTGGACCTATTTATCAAGCGTTTCATGAAGCCTGTGACATCCGCACCAGTGAAAAGATGAAGGTCAAAGGACAGACCAACCCCTGGGTTACTACTGACCTTTTAACTCTGCTCAAGCACAGAGACCACCTCTGGCATTGTGCTCGTGCAACTCTGATGCAAGTAAACATACAATTATACAAAGCAGCCAGAAATGATTGCACTTGAAAATACGAATGCTAACAAAGCTATTGCAAAGAGACTCTGTCCAACGGGGCCAGGAAACAAATTCTGGAACAACATGAAAGAACTCACAGGCAAGGATCCTAAGCACCACCCACTATGCTCAACCTTCATGGCACTCCTACACTCGACCTAGGTACCATCACCAGCACTTTTAATAATGCATTTACAAACCTGGACAGTGTCCTTCCACCAAATTTTTTCGTTAACCTCCCTCAGTTCCTCCCAAGTTACCCCCAACTAGAATGTACAACCCCAAAGTGTTTTTTTAAGGAGGTCCCACCACAAGTAGCTAGAAAATAATTCAAAAGGCCATCGGCAAACAAGGGTACAATGGTGACTCCCTTGATCTGAAACTGCTGGCACAAGTCCTCGATGAAATCTTAGAACCACTTACAATGATCTTTAATCTCTCGCTTAGATTGGGCCATTTCCCCTCTCTCTGGAAGAAAGCCACTGTCACACCGGTTCACAAAAGCGGAGATAGGACACTGCACACCAATTACAGACCTATCTCACTCCTCCCCCACTATCCAAAGCGCTGTGAATAGTGTCGGACCAACTAGTTGAATTCCTGGATAAGTACAATGTACAGTGCCCAGAGCAGCGTGGCTTTAGAAAGGGCACAGCGCCACCACTGCGCTACTGGAATTTACAACCTTCATCCATGCCACGCTTGACAAAGGGAATTGTGGAGGGCAGTATTTATAGACCTTACCAAGGCATTCTCATGATTAACCACCCCTCTGCTCAAGCAACTGTCCTCCATTGGGATCTCCAGCGATGCCTTCCATGGTTCACCAGCTACCTTGATAATTGGATGCAGCGTGTAAGGATTGCAGGGATCTCTTCAGATGAGACACCAGTCCGCTCCGAGTCCCCAGAGGTCTATTCTGGGCCTCTACTCTTCTCCTCTTCATCAACAATCTCCCAGTGCCTGCCACCAAAAATATTACTATCACAGATGATGCAGTCCTGTTTTCCAGCCACCATGACATTACAGTCCTTGAATCCCAGCTGCAGCTCGACTTCAAGCGCTCGAAGACTGGTTCAATTCTCATAAACTTATCCTGAACCACAACAAGACTAAAGCCATGTCCTTCTGTAACCGACAGAGCAGGCACAACTCTCTGTCCCTCACCATCAAGAACCACGCTGGGAACCCACTCGAACATGTCAAGGAGTTCAAGTACCTTGGTATTACCCTGGATAGTACCCTCTCCTACACTCTGCATATTGACACTGTTGCCAAGACCGCCAATATACGGATTGGACTGCTACACAAACACAAGCACTGTATGCCTGCAGATGCCCTTAAACTAGCCATCTACAGCTCTGTCACCGCTATCATTGACTACGGCCTTGCCATCTATGGCTCTGCCTCAACAAGTGCCCTCCGCAGGATCTCAGTTGCTCTCAACAAAGCCTGTAGACTACTGACTGGTGCAGCCCAACAAACTCACACCTGTGACCTCTATGCACAGGCCAGCTAGCTACCCCTATGCAGCAGAATACAATACAGACCTGCTTACTTACCAACAGAGTCTCCTTGGTCTCATGCCACCTGGTGTTAGCTCACTCCTTACTACCTACAGTGGCACTCAACAAACACGTGGTGCCCAATCTCTAACCTTTCAGGTTCCCAGATGTCATACCTCCATGAGTCAGCGGTCCTTTATCTATAGAGCCGCTCAATGGTTGAATTCCCTCAATAAAAGCACTTTCCTCTACTACCTTGGACCTTTCAAAGGAATCTCAAACTTTACCTCACCTCTACCACTCAATGTGACTGCTTCTCTGAACAGAGATCTCTAAACACCTCCCAGCTCACTCATGTCTCACAGCCCGCCCTTTCCCAGTCTCATTCCCTCTGGCACTGGGCCTTCCTTGTGACTCCTTTCCTGCTTCACATCTCCACTGGTACAAGACATTTTCCACCACCATTGGACAGTGGCCCATTAGCCTGCCAACTTCCTCTCCCCGTCGCACGCCTGCAATACTAACTGCCTATGGTGCCCTCCATCTCTTATTGTTACCGCAGCCAGCTGCCTACTCAAGCTGCTCGTTATATGAATATTATCTCAAAGTATGTTATAACTGAGTATCTTTGTTTTCTTTTAGTTGTTTTGGTTGTTTATTGTGCATTCTTTTACTACCTCTGTATGTATGTTGACCCTCATCCTTTGACGTGGAACCTTTGTAAATGAGCAGTTTCTGCTCAAAGGTATTTGTAATCTGAGAATTTAATAAAATAAAGTAAAAATAAAAAAAAAATCCTGTTTGCTCCTGCTGTCAGGCCTCTTCCTGGCTCCGGCAGGAGAACTGGAGGGCGGGCGTGGGGACCGCCCATTATATATGGCCATGCTGATGCTGGTCATGTGACGTCGGGTGGGCGGTCCCCCATCAGGGTTTGCTAGAAAAGCCTTCCGTGCGGCCTGACGTCAGGTGGCACCAGCCCTGTATGTAATGACCTACTGAAGGAACCTCTCTCGAAGATCTACTGTTAGGTAAGTTCCTATGTAACTGTACATCTTCCCTTGTCACTGTTCACCATTCGTTACTGCTGGGTGTAAGCCAGAGGCACGCACCTGCCACGGGAGGTGTTTTTTTTTTAGTCGCCCCTGAGAGTGACGCAATGTGTGATGTGCGAGGGGCAGCAGTTAGGTGTCTCCTCCATCCCAGTTCTGTTTTTCCCGCCGTCGAGGTTGCACCTGCTGCACAGAGCCAAATTCAGTACTGCGTCATAGGCCATATCCTTCTCGAAGCCGTCAAGCTCCTTCATCCCGTGTTTCTCGACGTCGTCGACTGGTATGACCGTTCTGTTTTTCTATATTATTCGACGATGCCGAGAGCTTTTCTGTGTTTTTCCTTAATTGTTTCACATCATGTCTGGTTCGGGGGCAGAATGCAAGTCTACGGCAGGCCATGCCGCTATGCATCGGTGCCCTTGTGGCTGGCAGTTTTCTGTCATGGACCATCATGACGTTTGTCTTCGGTGCCTGGGACCCTACCATGATATGGATCATTGCAACGCCTGGTCTCCATAGATCGCCGTGTGTTGGAAGTCCGCGTGTTTAAAGTCGGACAAACTCCACTGACTTTCGGAGGACGACATCGCCAGAGGGCTTCCCAGGCCAGATCTCTCGACCCTTCCTCCGGGTCCCCTCCTAGGTCTATACGGCCCGGCGAGGAGGAAGCCTCCTCCACTTCAGCCTTGCCGAGAGGAGGAGGTTTTTCTTCAGCCTTGAAGGCGTGATCCCTGGGAGTCGTGCCATTGGTGCCGTCCCGGCAGTCACCTCCGTGGAGGTGCAGGCTCCCCCGGTGTCGCGGCCCCCGGTTGCAGGGCCTGGCTCTGGTGGACCCTTGTTTTTGTCTGCCCTTGTAGTCGTAGAGTCTGGCGCAGCTCGCGGTGCTGGTGACTCGGGCAGGGCCTTCGGTGCCGTTCTGGATCATGGCGCCGTTCACAGCACCGGGGACTCAGACGACGCCATCGGCAGTGCCGTTCTGAGTCTCGGCGCATCTGCAGTGCCGAGAGTCGGGCAGCACCGTCGGCGGTGCTGTCTTGAGCTCTCAGTGCTGTTTGCCTTTACGGGGACTTGGGCGGCGCCGTTGGCAGTGCTGCACTGGTTTGCGAGCACTGGGGTCTCAGTGGCGCCGTTCACGGTGCAGCTTGGGTTCCTGGCGCCGCTGGCGTGTGGATGACTCTGCGGACTTGGTTGGCATTGTGGCCGGAGGTACCAGGCCTGGTGCGCCTCTGGGCAGGTTCCTGCGGCTGTTGCGATGGGTCTTTCCTTGTCGACCCTCCTCGGAGGGCGATTCAGGTGAGGACCCAGACCAGCAGCTAGTTTTCGGACTCGGAACCTCCTGTAGACCGCAGGGCTAGACGCTCCAGTGTTCCTCCCAGAGTCCCTGGAGCTGGTTAATCCAGATGATTCCATGGGTAGGGGGCCTGGAGTCTTCCGTGGTGGACCCTTTGGGTGTTCGGGAGGGTTACCCTCTCTCGGAGGTCCCGGGCAGCTGCCTTTCCTGGTGCTGCTCGGGTCCTTCAGCAGAGGGGAGGACTCTGCCTCGGTGAGTTCCTTGGGTCTTGCTCAGCAGGGACCTCCACCACTGGTCACGAGGAAGAGGGCTGCTCGGTCGAAGGATTGAGGGTAGTGGTCAGGAGGCGGCGACGGGCCCCCACCACCCTGCGGGGTGTGGGGAGGAGTCATAGTGCTGATCCTCACCTTTCTCTTATGGTCTCTAAAGTGCCTTCTGGTGCCGGTTCTGAGGTTTGCCCTTCTGGACTTATGCAGTCACAGGGGAGATTCCCCTTCAGGGCTCTTTCGGAAGTTACCTCTTTCCCTTTCTACTACGCAACCCGGCACAATCTCAGGGTCCCCAGTCTTGGCGATGTCGCTACCTGGATCCCAAAGCCTTGGAGAGACCTGGCACGTGCTATTAGGTGCCCTCACCCATCCCTCTGCAGCCACCTCCCTCTCTCCCAGGCCATGTGGGGCCCACTAGGCCATGTATGGGGAGGCGTTCAGAGCTACTGCGGCCTTCCCTTCCTATGTTAGGGCCATGGGCCAGACAGGTTTTCGCCCTGTCCCCGCCAGGAGTCTTCTGGGCATTCCAGGCTCCACTTCCTCCTTGTCTTCCTCCTGTGAGGAAGAGGAACTTCCCGTCCACCTTTCCTCTGACACTGATTTCACTGACTATCACCGTTTCCTTTCAAGGATGGTGTCGGAGCTTCAGATCTCCTACATCGATAGGGACAATACAGAGTGGCAGACGCGTGCTTTCCTTAGTGAATTCAGCACTCACCATCTGGTGGTGCCTTCCTGGTCGATCCCCTTCCAGGAGGCATCTATCCGCACCTAGCAGTCCAAGCCACTCTTTCTCCAGCCCCGGGAGACTGCAGGAGATGGCATTGTGCCCCCCACGAGTCTCTAGGTTCTCCACCTCACCCACCTTTGGGTTTAGCGTCCCTAGACACTCCTTCCGGGCCTCAACGCCTGGTGCGACAAGCCTCCTGATTGGGTTCTCCTGAATTCGACTGGGTGAGAGCAGGTTTTCTCTTCCGGTCGTGTGTTGTTATGCATCTCATCGCATCAGACTCACCACGCTGCTTACAACAGGCATTTGTGGTCGATGCTGGCTCAGGTCTTAGCCTCTCTGGCTGACTCGGAGCAGTCTAGATAGGCCATTGCCCTCTCTGCGCAGGGTCTGGAGCTTGCAAGGCACCTAGCGAGGGCATCATACGATGCCAACGAGGTGGTGTCCAGACTAGTAGGGACAGAGATCTGCATTAGGTGGGCGCGGCATAGCCGTCTCTCCAGACTGTCACCCATTGCCCGGCGTAGGGTGGCTAACTCTGCCTTACGGGACCCACCTTTTTTCCCACAGGGCAAGGAGGCTTCTTCAGGGGTAACATCCCTCCCCCAGCCCAAGGGGATGCCTCCTCCCTCACCTCCGTAGAACTTCCTGGTCTAGTGGTTAGGGTCTCCCCTCCCTACTTTTCACCAGTAGGAGGCTGAGGGATCTGTTCCCTCAGGGTCTCTCAGAACCCCCTCCCTTGGGGCTTGGTACTCACCCAGCAGTAATGAATAGTGAAGATTGACAAGGGAAGATATGAAAATTATGTACCTACTGTAATTCCTGATCTTCTCTTGTATCTTCACCATTCATTACTGATTTCCGCCCACCTTCCCCTCACGGGCCTCCTTCTTTGGCGTCTCCTCCTCCCTGCTCGTTCCTCCTACTTCTTCGTTGGCCTTTAAGCCAAAAAAAAAGAAAAAACTATCTTGATTTTTCTGTTCTTTTCTGAACAGATCCTATTTCCTCAAGGTAAAGAGGAACAAGTGGAATTTATTCTATCCTGAGAGGAACTCTTTCTGATTGCCCTTAGGGGTGACTTCTTGGTTTTTTTAACCATGTTGTTCAGTTCACAGTTAAAGGACCATCCCTCTCATCCCTCTATGGCTCGGTCCTTTTTGTCCTGATCCCTCTGGCAGGTCATAATCTTCTTTTGTTTCAGTTTCTTCTGGTTGGTGCTTCCTGGCACTTTAATTACCTTGAGCTGATACTATTGCCTGGCCTTCAGGGAGTCCGATTGAGTTCCCACTCTATCCTTTCGTAAAGGGGTGCCCTCTGTAGAGCTCACCCCCTCCACACACGCATCTGTGTTAGTATTAACAAGGTGCTAATGGACCTCTTCCTAGCTGGGCGTTCTCTTTCTGGAACAGAATTTCTGCTTCGGCAGTCTGTGAGCTCTCAGCTAGAGTTTAAGAGGTTGGGATGACGGGAGGTTAGAGAATCTGCCCTTTGTGTCCAGTCTGTGAAAGCTTTTCGGTGGAACCTTCTTTCAGTCCTATCAAGCGGGATCCCTTGCTCCCTTGTTTTGGTTCCGAACTTATAAACCTTAAACCGATATATCAGTGGACAATATTCTCCCCTCCCAACATCCCTTGTTCTCTCCCTCTCTTCTTCTTCCTTTTTCTCCTTTTCTTCATCTGTTCCACCCTTGGAGCCGCCCCAGAAGTGAAGCCCTGCGGTCCCTTAGGGCAGACATTTTTTTCTTTTTATGTCCTCTTCCGGCTTATGCCTTTTTCAGTTTATATCCTTTCCTTTTTTCTACCTCTCGGCTCTCTTGTCTTGCTGTCTTTTTCTTATCCTTATTTCGCCTCTCCGGCTAACAGAACTGGGATGGAGGAGGAGGAGTCTGCAGCGCCTAACGCCACCCTCTAACTTCATGAGTGCGCTACTCTCAGGGTGGTGCCGACTCTTAAAAAAAAAAAATCCTTTGGCGGGTGCGCGCCTCCAGCTTACACCCATCATTAATGAATGGTGAAGATACAAGAGAAGATCAAGAATTACGGTAGGTACGTAATTTTCATTTTCGTGGCATTTGCTCTAGGCAAACAAGGCATACCAGTCACCAAGCAAACACTTTCCAACTGGCTGGCGTATTGTATCACATACTGCTACAATAAATATCAAAAACCTTTACCTGGTGCTGTCCATGCACACTCTACCCAGATCTTCTCTACAACTACGGTATGCTTCCGAGGCATCTCTTATTTCAGACATTTGCGCTGCTACCTGGTCTACAGTGCACACTTTTACAAAAGCACTATAACATCGACCTTGCTTCTCGATGTCGAGCAGCCTTTGGCTGCGCCATCCTGCAGGGTCTCCTTTCCTAACTGGACCACCCTTCCTCCTTCACTGCTTGGGAATCATCCCAAGAGTAGTACCTGCTTCAAAAGATACCCTCGAAGAAGATGGTACAGTTTTGTACTTACCGAAATGGTAGATTTTCGAGAGGATCTCTTGCAGCAGGTGCATTCTCTCCCTCCTTCTCAGGCAGAAAAATTTTTTTTAGACCTATTTTGGGTACTACTGGGCTTCCCGTTTCCACTCGAAGGCTTGCTTTACGAGCAGATTGCTGGCGGGGAACTGAGGCTGCTTAGGAGCGGCCGCATATTTGTAGTTGCAGATATGATGATGTCATTGTGGGCAGCCCCAGCCAACACTGCTAGTGAATGCTACGGTCGACAGGCGCACCCTCTGGCAGACACTGAGTAGTACCTGCTGCAAGAGATCTCGCTGAAGATCTACCACCTTTATGGTATGTACAAAACTGTTCTTTCTTTCTACATTTCCATTTGATAGAACTCTGGATTCAAATTCTCTTTCTCTTTAAATCTTGAGAGGTTCTAGCAACTTGTTCTTTCCCTTTTATGGCTGGATGTTTTTTCTTTCTGTGAATCCTTTCTCTGCTATCCTAATCTCGAGAGAGCACTACTGACCAATTGCAGTGCTCCATTAGCCTGTATGTGAGACATTCTTAGTCAGCAAAGAGTGTTTCACACACAGCTGTCATGAACCAGATGTTCCAAATGTGCCCGATAACCTGTAGTGCATCTTGAGCCACTTGTAGTCAGGTGGCTCATTCGCATCTGCTGGGTGGCTGAACAGTTCAGCTGTGCTATTCTGTTATCCAGTGATTGTGCTTGAAACCACTGTTGTAGAGTGGCTCCGAGGAACACATTAAGACACGCAAGAGGGTGTCTTATGCTAATATTTCTAAACTTCTAAAGTTCTAAGTTGTCTGCGTAGTCCATTTCCTACAATGGGGGTTTTCTTATGTTCTGCAAAGTAAAATATTTTGATTTTAATTTCAAGTTCCATTTTTTAAAAACAGAAATCAGCATGAGTTTTAATTATTTATAATTACACAGAACAGAATCAAAGTCCTTTGATAAATCTGCGTAATTTGCGCAGTGCAACAGATGAATGTACTCCTGGGCCATTTTTTAATGTTTGTATTTCTCGGCACCTAATAACATTTCTAGGGACATGGATATGTCGTTCATCCACACTGTCTGGCAGGTATCCTTGCCACTTTAAATCTTGCTGGAAGGTCTTCAAGCTGGCTCCTCCCACCCACCCGGGTGGTAAAACTCTCGGCTCCGCCCCATGACGCCAGATCTTCCTTACCGCTTGGAGCTCAGGTTCCCTCCTTAACGCTCTGCGTATAAGACTGGTTCCTAATTCTTTGGTTTTCAATTTAAAAGTTTTTGCTTAAAGACTTGGTCTTCTATCCTCATGGCTGCGATGGACGAATCGACTCGGTTTCCGGTATTGCCTTGTGGGCGAAAGATGTCACAGACGGATCTTTACTCACGTGTGTGTACTGTGGGCCTCTAGCTTGACCGCGGGCTTGCGACCTGTGCTCTTCCTTCTCAGCCTCGTCATCCGAGACCGTGCTGCCGTTTACAACTGGGCGCCCGAGCGTTTTCCACTGGTTAAGTCAAAGAGGCCCAGTCGGCGGTTTCGCGGTGGCGTGGCTCGGCGGATCAGCTAGAGCAGATGATTGCCCTCAAGAGGAGGTGGCGTGGGCGCATCTTCCTCGACCACGGCTTTTATTCCGCTTTCCTGGGTTCCTCTTACAGCTTCTTTTAAGGAGCTTTGTCTGTCCCTCTACACTAGAGAAGAGGACCAGCGTCTACTGGACCTTCTTTTTCTCGGTCCAAGAAGAAAGACAAGGGTAAGTCTCTACTCGTCGGCGCCCTTGGGAGGCGGGAAGGTCCCTCTCCCGAGTTGTTGGCCGCCGACTTGATCAATCATTCGCCTGGACCACAGATCTCACGGTGTCCCCGTCAGGTCAGTTGACCAAGACTCCCATTAGCGCAGATGAGATCTTTCTCGACCCGTTGGATGGGTTGTCAACGGCTGAAGCTAATCCCTCTCCCCAGTTCCCCGGTGGGGTTGTGGATCCGATGGGCTTGCCAGTGCCTCCGGTTCGGGCCCTTGGGTGTTCCCTCCGAGCGAGGAGGGCGGTCCACCTGTCCCTCTCCGCACCGTCCTCGGAAAAGTCGAGTTCTCGGTCTCGGACTTCTTTGTGGTCCAGCGATCCGCCCGTCATAGGCGGTCTTAGTTCAGCGCCCGCTTCGCTCCTCCTCCCGGACGAGGAGGCTCGACGCAAGTTGCATCGATGATCTGAGGACCTCATGATGGCAGCAGCTCCTTTTGACCGGGAATAAGCCGGCGCGTCGCCTTCCCGGCCATTAAGTGGCTGTCACTGGAGCGACAAACAACCCCCGTTTTACCTGAGGAGCCTGTTGTCAGGCCGGTTGTTTGGCCGAAACCAGCTGCTCCACCGATTCCGGTGGAACCTCCGCCTCCACAGCGCGGTTTGGGGCTCCAACCAAGAATTCTCGGTCGGCTCAGGGTCTGCCCCATAGGCTGTCGGTCACCCTCACTCCCGATCGCCCTCGGCAGGTGGAGGGTGGCTTAGGCCCGAGGCAGCTCTTTGCGGACTCTTCTGAGTCCGACGACGATTCCTCCTTCTTCTCCAAGCGAGTGGACTTGGAGTCCTCTGGAGGTCAGTCGCTGGACGACAGCCCTTACGTCCTTCCTGGGGTTGCTCAGACTCATCTCAGAATCCACGGGATGCAGCTAGAGCCCGTATCCATGCGGCCAGTATCCCCTCACGGAGATATTGGACCGAGGGATTCCCCCTACGAGCCTTCCTGTGGCTGAGGCCATTGTGGGCCGAGCCTTGGAGCTCTGGCCGTCCTGCTTCCTGCCCTCGCCCGGTCAGGATGGCCAGGAAGTATCGCGGTCCCTACCGGTTCCCTGTCCGGTTCTCGGAACATCCCTCGGCCGAGGGTTGGTTACCGACAGCGTTTTCAGTGCGAAAGCGCTAAGACGTCGACAAACCTCCTGACAAGGGTCAAGAATTGGACTATGCTGGGCGAAAAGTCTCGCTGCGTCCTCCCCTGGCCTTCGTCAGGCCAGCTCGGCCGTACTGATGGTGTATTTTTCTCACGCCCTGTTGGGCTCCCTGGACGAGGTGGTCCCTCATCTCCCGGCCGACCTGCAGACCACGGTCAAGCAGGTGCGGGACCAGGGCAGGGTAGTGGCCAAGCAGCAACTTCAGACTGCTTTGGACATGGTGATTCATGCGCCAGGTCAGTAGCGGCTGTAGTGGCTATGTGCCGTCGGGCATGGCTGAGGATATCCACCTTCACAGCGGATACCCAGCACAAATTGGCGGATGTCCCCTTCTTGGAAACCGACCTCTTCGGCCCTGGAGTGGAAGGCCACCTCCAGAGGATCGAAAAGTCCAATGCCACCTTGGACTCTGTATCATCCGCTCAGAGGGACAGGCGCAGACCTCAACCCAAGCCCTTTTGTCCGTCTGCACCCCGCACGCCCGGCCCAGCAACACCAGGGCCAGCAGGCTCGGCAGCATCCCAAACCCAAGCCTGCGGCTTCCTCCTCCAGGAAGCAGGGAGGTGAGGCCCAGGCGGTCCCTCGGCGGTCCTCCTCAAGCCTGCACAGTGGCAGGGTTGAGGTGTCGCCCCAACCTCGTCACCTCACCCCAAGTTCTCCCGTGGGGAGCGGCTCCAGTACTTCCTTTCCGCCTGGTCTGCTATTACCACAGACAGGTGGGTGTTGGAGGTGGTAGGAAAGGGCCTGCCTCTGGAGTTCGAGCAGGCCCCACCCTTCAGAGCCATCGCACCTCGGGGGGCCTCGGGGTCCAAAGCCTCGCTGTCAGCTCGCCCGAGCCGACATAGCTCTCCTCCTCGAGAAGGAGGTGATAGGAGAAGGTGCGGACCCTCCCTCAAACCAGGTTCATGTCCAGTACTTCCTGGTTCTGAAATGGACGGGGGGCTGGCGCCCCATTCTCGACCTACACGACCTGAACAAGTTCCTAAGGTCTCGAACCTTCAGGATGGTCACTCTGGCTCAGATAATCCCATCCTTGGAACACGGCATGTGGTTCTGCTCTCTGGACCTACAGGACGCGTTCTTTCACGTCCCTATCCATCCGTCCCATCAAAGGTTCCTTCGCTTTTGAGCGGAAGGTTCCTTTTTCGAGTTCCAAGCCATGCCCTTCGGCTTATCTCCAGCTCCCAGGGTCTTCACCAAATGCATGGCAGTGGTGACAGCATTCCTGCGGCGCCGAGGAGTCCGGGTTTACCCTTACCTTGACGATTGGCTGATAGCAGCCCCCTCCATACAGGAGGTGAAGCGGTCCAGAGACCTGGCACTCCAGGTTTGCTCTCAGGTCGGCGGCCTCATCAACGAGGCCAAGTCGGAACTTGAGCCGAAGCAGGTGATTCTTTTCATTGGGGCAGAGCTCAACTCTCTTCGAGCCAGAGCACGGCTCCCGGCAGACAGGGCGAGGTTCTTTCCTCCTTTGCCCAGTCATTTCTGGTTGGCAATGCGCCCTGCCGGGACTTCCTGTGCCTCCTGGGTCTCATGGCGACCTGTATCAGGCGTGGTCCGTTGGGCCGCTGGAACATCGCCCCCTTCCAGTGAGGGGCTGGCCAGCCAGTGGTCTGCGCTGCTATCCATTGGACCAGCTAGTGCGGTGACCAGGGGATGTGGAACGCTCTCCAGTGGTGGACCGTTCCAGTTCATGTGCAGGAGGGCATCCCGTTCGTCCGCCCCGAGCTGACGGTCTCTCTATCGACCGATGCCTCTCTGATGGGTTGGGGTGCCCATCTGGGGGAACACCGAGCGCACGGCCTCTGGTCCCTGCAGGAGTCCCGATGCCACATCAACCTGCTGGAGCTCCAAGCGGTCCCCCTAGCTCTCACCGCCTTTTCTCCGTTTCTTGAGGTCAAGTGGTCGGGTCAGGCGGACAATACCACGACCATGTACTGTCTAAACCGCCCGGGGGCGGGGCCGCTTCATGCTCCTGTGCAGGAAGCTCTCCGCATCTGGTCACTCGTCATGCCAACCTGGAGGTGGATCTCCTAGCCATTCATGTGGCGGGCCTCCAACACCCTGGCCGATGCCCTAAGCTGGATAGGGGCTGCCTCCCACGGTGGTCTCTCTTGCGGAGGTAGTCACGAGATCTATTCTCCCATTGGGGCACACCTCAGGTAGACCTGTTTGCCTCCAGGAGAATCGAGATTGAGCTGTTCCATGCCGCCCCCCCTCAGCAGGGGCTCTGCAGGGGATGCCTTCTCGAGGCCGTGGACCCGGGCTTCTTCTCGCCTTTCCCCATTCCCCTTGATGCACAGGTGCTGCTCAAAGCAAGGAGGGACAAGGCGCAGGTGATTCTGATAGCCCCGAACTGGCCCCACCAGTACTGGTACCCAGATCTCCTCAGCCTCAGCTCCAGGCTTCGAGCAGCTTCCAGCTCGCCCGGACCTGCTCTCAGTCAATCAGGGAAGGTATTCCATCCGGACCTTCAATCCCTACCGCCAATGGCCTGGTTCCTGAGTGGCTAGAGTTCCAGGCATGGGTCTTTCCGACGAGGTCCTCAGACGTGGTTGAGCGTCCCGTAAGGTCGACCAGAAAATGCTCGCCTTCAAATGGAAAGGTTTTCCATTTGGTGTCAGAACAGAGCCTGGACCCTTCCTCTTGTTCTCTGGCGAGCATATTGGACTACCTGTGGTCCTTTCTCAGCAAGGGCTTGGGTGGCGACCCGCCAGGTGCTCCTGGCGTCATCTCTGCTTGCAGGCACGGGCAGGAAGCAGTCTTTAGTGCAGGAGAGGTGGTCTGTCGCTTTTCAAGGCCTTGATCACATTTCCCTCCGGTCAGAACCTCCACCTCCGTGGGATCTACTGCTGGTACTGGCAAAGCTCATGGGCAAGCCATTGAACCAATGCACAGGTGTGAACTCTCTCACCTGTAGTGGAGGACTACCTTCTTGGTGGCTATCACATCAGCCAGAAGGATGGGAGGCTCCAGGCGCTTTCCATCGAGTCTCCTTACCTGGTCTTCCACAGGGACAAGGTTGTCCTCGCCCCACCGAAATTCCTTCCGAAGGTGGTGCCGGGAGTTTCACCTTAACCAGGTGCTGACTCTGCGGTGTTCTACCCCAGTCACACCTCGGAGGCGAATATAGGCTCCATACTTTGACTCCTAGAAGGGCGCTACTATAAGGAGCGCAGCTGAAATTCAGGAGAGGTTCGCCAGCTGTTTGTCACCTCACGCTGAAGCCAGCATCTGGCAGACCTGCAACCAAGCGGACGATAGGCAGGTGGGTCACCTCCTGCATAGATCTCTGCTATAAGTTGGCGGGCATGGAGCCTCCCAGAGGATAAGAGCTCATTCTACCCGCCATACTGCTGTTCTGGTGGCTGCTTCAGGGGCGTCCCTATCCAGGAAATCTGCAGGGCTGCTACCTGGAAGTCAGCACACACCTTCATCACCCATTACCACATCGACCTTGAGTCACGCCCGGGATGCTGGTTTTGGGGCCTCGGTTCTCAGTCTCTTTCCCAAGTAAGTATAGGGGTGTGCTTCCTCCCTCCTCCCGGAGAACTGCTAGGAGTCTGCCAGACAGTGTGGATGAACAACATATCCATGTCCCTAGAGTACAGGTTACTCACCTGTAACAGGAGTTCTAGGAATGGTATATGTTGTTCATCCATACCCACCGACCTCCCGCCACGGCACTACCTGATCTTCCAAGCGGGCCAGATCTGGCGTCATGGAGCAGGCGAGAGTTTACCACCGGGTGGGTGGGAGGAGCCAGCAGAAGACCTTCCGGCAAGATTTAAAGCGGCAAGGATACCTGCCAGACAGTGTGGATGAACAACATATACCATTCCTAGAACTCCTGTTACAGGTGAGTAACCTGTATTTATGGAACATAATGATTGTGTGTGGCTTCATCTGTGGTGGTGGCGCTCAGCCTGTTTGAGTCTCTCTGCTTTGGCCAGAGCATCCAGTTCCTGTTGCCACTTAATTTTGAGCATAATAATTATATAGACTTTCCTCTTAAAGAGAATTTGCTCTGAATGGACAGATCTTCCTGGACATAAGTCTCCACCACTCATTCACACTAGTGGGATTAGCGCTGGAGGCACTAGGACCCATCGAGGAGCAAACTTTTGCTGGAGGGTCGTGAGAGGCGAGCGCGCGAGAGCAGCAACTCGGCCGGCAGCGACTATCCCGGCGATGACCTCAACCGCCTCAGTTCCTTTTTCCGCCGTCGAGTGCGCTTCAGTGGCAGCGTCACTTCGCCTGTCGGGAGTCGCACTTCAAACTAAGCGCATAGTTTTCAGTTTATTTTTTGTAACATTATCACGATAGTAGTATCGCTTAATTTATTCTATTATTTTCGTTAAATATTTCTAATATTTTAAATTTAACTACTTGAAGAAGTCTGCGGCCTACTGGGCCGAGTCGACCATGAGCAGGTCAGGTGACGGTATGGAGACTTACGTATGGCCTGTTCAGTCAGCGGGCTGGGTCGGTCAGCCTCCTTCTCCTCAGCGGGGTTCGACAGCGGTCAGTCCGATGCCTGGGGGATGGGCGGTCCCCGTCGGCATAAAAATAAGCGGTTGCATTCGGCACACACGTTCGGCCTCGAAGCTCTTCTTGACCCACAGGTCAAAAGAGAAGGCATCACTCGGTGGCCCTCTGGTATATCTGCGGCGTCGGCCGGTCGGTTATCGTTGCTGGTTGCCAGTCTCCTTCTTCAAAATCGCCAACTGCCGGTGATGAATCGTCGTCGACGCCGGAACCCTCCCGCCTATAGGTAGGTCTCCAGATGAGCAGTTTCATCAGTGGGCGCTCTTATGGAAGCGATGGGCCAGGAGGTTGGTTCTCCTGCCTGGCTCGGTTGCCACGGGCCCCAGGCTCCTCCAGCGTCGGGTAGGTTGGACCTTCCTAGTCGCGCGGTGCCTTCTTGGTGCGTGACTCCAGCAGCAAGTGTCCCCCCTCACGTGGCTGCGGGCGCGGGGCCACCGATGCCCATATCTCCTGTTTTTTTTCCTTCTCTAGCTTTCCAGGTTCCTGGGGCGTTTCCGGCGCCTTCCGCGGGGTCTGTCAGCTTGTCGGCGCCGTTTTCGGTGCCGCTGGCCCTTGCGGCGCCGCGTGGTCTTGCGGCGCCATTGGGTCTGGCGGCGCCATCGGTGGTGCTACTGCCGGATTCGTGGCTGCTTGATCTGGCGGCAGCCCGCTTGGTTAAGCGGCGCGCTGCGGTGCCGCATACCTCTTCCGGCGCCATGCCCTTCTGCGGGTGCCGTTTCCAACCCGTTTGCCTTCTCGGCGCCGGGGCCCTGGAGGACTCTACTTGTTTCTCTGCTATTTCCTCCTCTCCAATTTTCCTCCTTTCCTGTCCAAACAGTCCTTCCTGGACCATCAGGAGATGATGTTGAGCCTGACCCAGACCTTCGGTTGGATGATGAAGTGGAGGAAACAGGATCTTTCTTTGCTACAGAGCCTGTGGTGAGGACCTGTCTTTTAAGTCTCTGTTGAAGAACCTGAGATCCACTCTTTCTCTCAGACTACAGACGCTCGATCCTGGGAAGATATGAGACTCAATACCTTCATGCCTCGGAGATCCCTCTACGTTTGACTCCTCCGATCCAGCCTTCCTTGAGGCGCTGTCTCAAATGGTATGGAATAACCCTGCTCTTATTCCCTCAGTGGCTAAATCCATTGATAAAGTATTCAGCTCCAAGGATCGCTCCATTTGGCATCCCAAGCCTTTGCGGATCCTATTGTAGTCCTGGCAGAGAATGAAGAGTCAGTTCTTCCTCAAACTACTACAGCTCGACCTATTAACAAAAGTCTAAGTAAGATTGATACATTAGGTAGAGAGAGTCTTTGCTGCCTCCTCTAAGTATCGTGCTTGCCGTTATCAAGGCTATTTTTCTCAGTATGAGTATATCCTGTGGCACTCTTTGAAAAGAATGGTTGAAGCTCTTCGGATTCGGACTCCAAGTCAAAGCTTCATCTTCCTGGACATAAGTCTCCACCACTCATTCACACTAGTGGGATTAGCGCGGAGGCACTAAGACCCATCGAGAACAAACTTTTTGCTGGAGGGTCGGTAGCGAGGCCGGCGCCGCGAGACTGGCGCCCG
This sequence comes from Neoceratodus forsteri, assembly GCA_016271365.2. Lineage (NCBI taxonomy): Eukaryota > Metazoa > Chordata > Ceratodontiformes > Ceratodontidae > Neoceratodus > Neoceratodus forsteri. The sequence goes on along the minus strand of CM057452.1, from coordinate 1,590,653,960 downwards.
TGACAGCGCTCGGGTAATGACCATCTCGGACGACCCTCCAACCGCCTCAATTCCTTTTTCCGCGTGGTGCGCTTCGTAGCGCGGCGTCACTGCATCTGTCGAGTCAAACTTCAAACTAGCGCGTAGTTTTCAGTTTGTTTTGTAACTTTATCTCGATAAGTAGTATAAGCAATTTTATTCTATTTTCGTAAATTTTTCTATTAAATTTTACTTGAAAGTCTCGGCCTACTGGAAGAGTCGACCATGAGCAGGTCAGGTGGCGGTGAGGAGACTTCGTGTGAAAGCTTCATTCGTCGGCGAAGCTGGATCCGATTAACTCAGCCTTCTCCTCAGCGGGGTTCCGACGCGGTCAGTCCGATGCCGGGGATGGTCCCCGCCCGGCATAAAAATAAGCGATCGCATTCTCCGGCACCTGTTAAACACCAGCTCTTCTTGACCCACAGGTCAAGAAGGCATCACTGGAAGTAAGCCCTCTGGTATGTCTGCGGCGTCGGCTCGAGTTACTCGTTGCTGGTTGCGGTCTCCTTCTTGAATCGCCAACTTCCGAGTAATAGTCCTCGACATCGAGTCCCTCCCGCTATAGGTAGGACTCCAGATGAGCAGTTTCATCAGTGCGGCCGCTCTTATAGAGCAGTGGGCTCGGAGGTTGGTTCTTCTGCTGGCTCGGTTGCCTCGGGCCCTCGGGCCCCTCCGGCGTCAGGTAGGCGGTTGGACCTTCTAGTCGCGTGGCGCCTTCTTCAGTGCCAGCGACTCCGTGCTCGTGTTCCCCCTCCCGCTGGCTCTGCGGCGCGGGGCCTCACCGATGCCCTTATCTCCTGGTTTTCCTTCTCTAGCTTTCCAGGTTCCTGGGGCTTTTCAGTAGCCTTGACGGGTCTGTTGGCAGCAGGCGCCGTTTTCGAACTGCGCTGGGTCTGGCGCCCGCTGAGTCTCAGCGCGCCCGGTGAATACCGTTGAATGGCCCAGCGCCAGTTCAGGCGCCCTATCGTAGCGTCGTCAGGCGCGTTCGCGGCGCCGTCTTGCGCGTCGGCCAGCGCCACCAGCGATGTCATCCAGCGGCGCCGCCCGAAGGTGCTGCGGTGCGTGCCTCTTGTTCGCGGTCGCCTCCTCGATGTAAATCTTCAGCCCGTTTGCCGTCTCGGCGCGGCAGCCACAGGGACTCTCCTTGTTTTTCTGCTATTCCTCCTCCTCCCTAATTTTCACTCCTTTCTGTCAAACAGTCCTTTCTGACCATCGGAGATGATGTTGAGCCTGACCCAGACCGGTTGGGTGATGAAGTGGAGAAACAGGATCTTTCTTTGCTACAGAGCCTGTGGTAGAGGACCTGTCTTTTAAGTCTCTGTTGAAGAACCTGGGATCCACTCTTTCTCCAGACTACAGACACCGATCCTGGGAAGATATTAAGACTCCAGTATCTTCTGCTTGAGGAGATCCCTCGGTTTGACTCCTCGATCCAGCCTTCCTTGAGGACTGTCTCAAATGGTATGGAATAATCCGCTCTTATTTACCTCAGTGGCTAAATCCATTGATAAAGTATTCAGCTCCCAAGGATCGTCCCATTTTGGCATCCCAAGCCTTTGCGGATCCTATTGTAGTCCTGGCAGAGAGATGACAAAGTCGTTCTTCCTCAAACTACTACAGCTCGACCTATTAACAAAAGTCTCGTAAGATTGATACATTAGGTAAGAGAGTCTTTGCTGCCTCCACTCTAAGTATGTGTATTGCCAGTTATCAAGGCTATTTTTCTCAAGTATGAGTATATCCTGTGGCACTCTATGAAAGAATGGTTGAAGCTCTTCCAGATTCGATTCCAAGTCAGAGCTTCTTCTGACCGTTATTAAGTATTGAGTCCAACCAATAACCAACAGGTCAAAGCCGATATGGACGGCTTTACGACACTGCTATACAGCTCCAGCGGCCGCGAGTTGTGCTACAGGCGCCATTTCCTGGCTGCGTACTTCTGGCTTCACGAATGATGCTCAGCAGCAGGTGATGGCGCTGCCTTTGATGCTCCTTTCTTTTTGGCCCTCGAGGTGGAGCAAGCCTTAGAGGCCACTCCAGAGAACTAGATCAGCCATTAAGTTGGCCAGACCTCCGCCTGCCCCTCTCGGGGCATGTGAACAGGCGTCAGTTTCATAGTGCATCAGTCGCTTCGAGGGGCAGAGGCAGGGGAAGCTTCCATAAAGCCAGCCTGCCCAACCTCAAGAAGGCAGCAGAAAGCGCAGGGGCCTAAAGCTCCCCAGCGTACCTTATGAGTCGTTGGCCCAGAAGTTCCATCCTCTGCCCGAGGTGGAACTTTCTCTCCTCCAGTGGGAGGTCAGTCTGATGTACTTCTACAACCCAGTGGAGTCCATAACCCGGACAAATGGGTCGCCGGATAGTCGCGAGGTTATTCTCTCAATTTCTTGAAACCCCGTTGTCCTCCCAGATGACAACCCAGGTTGTCGGCCTCTCAGTCAGACCTCCTCACCGCTGGAGATCCAGGGCCTTCTGAACAACAGGGCAATAGAAGACTGGTGCCCCGCATCTGCGAAACACAGGGTTCTCCCGTACTTTCTGGTTTGCAAAGAAATCACAGGGGGGATAAACATTCTAGACACTCAGAAAGTTAAAAAATTCCTCTCCCAGGGAGAATTCAAGATGATTTCCTAGGTACCCTGTTACCCTTGCTGCATCAACCGCACTGGCTGGCCTCTCTGGATATGCAGGATGGTTACAAGCATATCCCGTCCACCCGATTCCACCGCAAGTTCCTCAGGTTTGTAGCTTTGGGTCAACATTATCCAGTTCAGAGTCACTTGCCTTTGGGCTATCCCTCCAAGCGCCCTTGAGTTTTACAAGTGTTGTGCAGTTCGCCAGGCATCTCAGGAAAGTCGGACTCCGGTGTTTCCCTACCTGGACGATTGGCTTCTAGCAAGCCCTTCCGTCAAAGGGACTTTGGAAAGCCGTGCAAACTAGCCTGGAATATTTCTTCACGTCCATGGGAATTCTGCTTTCGTTTGAAAAATCTGCAGCCCTCCCAGAGCTCCTTTTCTGTGAGGCGCTCTCCTGGAGCACCTCTTTCATGGCTCCTTCAGGAGGACAGAAGACTTTGACATCCTTCGGATGACCCGTTACATCGGGAGAACCAATCGGTTACAGCTGTCTCGATGCAGCGCATGTTGGGTCTCATGGCTTCCTCGTTTACTGTACCCTGGCCTGGTGCGCATGAGAACCACCAATGGATGCTCTCCACCCAGTGGTCTCCGACCTCCTCCACACCCAGTCTTATCCCATCAAGGTAGCCAGACCTTGAAGGTCTCTCACCTGGTGGACTCAAGAAAGCAATCTCCTGGAAGGTTCCCTTTGCTCCCCGGGATCATCAGATCTCCATCACCCAGCGCGCCATCTAATGGGATGGGGAGCTCACTGTCGCCTCCTTCACACTCAAGGTGTATGGACTCAATTAAAACTCATCTCCACATAAATGTCCTGAGATGAGAGCGGTCCTCACGCCGATCCGAGCTCTGAAGGATATCCTTGTCACAAGAACATTCTCCTTCAAACGGACAACAAAGCTGTGATGTATTACCACATCAACAAGCAAGCGAGTACTCATTCTTACCCCTTTGCAGGGAAGCAATGAGGGTGTGGGAGTGGTGTTTGGAGCACAGAGTCTCACAATTCAGGCGGTTTATCTGCTAGTTATACAAGCGATTCTAGCAGACCACCTCAGCAGAACGGCAGGCAGACCTCACGAGTGGTCTCGATCCAGCCGTAGTCTCGGTCACTATTCGAAGAGTGGGGACTCCAGACCTGGACCTTTGCATCCCACTCAACACAAAACTGCCTCTCTTCTGCTCCAGATCCAGGGCCTGGCATTTTTTGTCAGGATGCGTTCAGGCTACGGTGGACAAAGCGCTTTCTTCGCCTTTCACCGCTTCCTCTAATCCAGAGTTCTCCTCAAGTTCGAGTCTCAGGGACCAAAATGATTCTCATTGCTTCCTCCTGGCCTCGCCAACTATAGTTTTCTCTGCTCAACAAGTATAGCTGGCAGCCTCTCGAAGACCACTTCACTTACCGTCAATCTTTTGACTCAGGGTTTGAGTTGGTCCATCCCAGCACGAAATCACTTCACCTTCATGCTTGGCTCCTGAAGAGGTAAGTGAATCGGTTCAACGTCTCGTAGAGTCTCGGACATCCTTCTGGCTGCGTGGAAGCCAGCCACCCAGCATGACGCTTCAAATGGAAATGCTTTTCTCTCTGGTGTGCAAAGTCCTCTAGGAGTCCCTTTTCCTGTCTCCTGACAAAGTTCTGGAGTATCTTTTGGACCTATCAAACTCAGGTCTCCAGTACTCCACAGTTAAAGTTCACCTTGTGCCATCTCAGATTCCATGAGCGGTTTCTTCCTTGACTCAGTTCAGCTTCCTATAAGTGAAAGATTTCTTAGGGGTTCTTCATACAGACCCCTGTTAAGCGTCCAGTTGCAACCTGGGGCATTAACCTGGTGCTGGACATGCTCACTCGGAAGCCTTGAGGCCCTAGCTACCTGTGAGCTAAAATTTCTTACCTGGAAGACTGCCTTCCTGGTGGCCAGTACCTCAGCCACGCGGGGTCTCGGAATTCATGCCTTGGTGACGGACCCTCCGTATACTGTATTCCATAAAGACAAGGTAGTTCTCCGTGACTCATCCTAAATTTCTTCCCAAGGTTGTGTCAAATTCCATCTAAACCAACCTCTGGTACTTCCCTCTTACTTGCTAATTTCCAAAATGAAGGGCACATCTCTTCATTCCTTGGATGTTAAGAGAAGCCTTGCGGTTCTATTTAGATAGAACCAAGAATTTCATAAGACTCAGCAACTGTTTGTTTCTTTCAGCGACACCCGGCTGGGTCAACCTGTCACTATCAGATGCATTTCATCATGGTTAGTAGCATGCCTTAAACATTGCTACTCCATGGCTCAAGTTAAATTGGAGGGTAGAGTGTACGCTCACTCTACTAGGGCGGTCGCGGCATCTTTAGCGGAGATTCGCAATGTTCCAATTGCAGATATCTGCAACGCCGCAACCTGGAGCTCAGTGCATACATTCGTTAAACATTATGCACTGGATGTTCATGCCAGGCGACATTCCGCAGTCGGCAGAACTATCCTTAATGGTCTTCTATTTTAGACGTGTGAGCTCTGGCTCTCCTGCCGCCCTTTTGGGGGATTATCAGCTTGGTACTCTCCCACTAGTGTGAATGAGTGGTGGAGACTTATGTCCAGGAAGATATGAAAATTACGTACCTACCGTAATTTTTGATCTTCTTGGACGAGTCTCCACCACTCATTCACACGCCCACCCTCCATCCCCGAGCTCACGCTGTGTTGGTCTTCACCCTCAAATCTTTAGGCCGTGAGGACTTCTTTGCTGACCCTTCTTACACGGGTCATACGGACTATCTTATGTCCGCTTTTTAATGTTGGATTTACTCTTACGTTAGTTGCGCTGCACCTCCTTGGTAAAAAGTACTGAAGGCGGTTGGAGGAAAGTCGTCGGGATAGTCGTTGCCGTCGAGCTGCTGCTTTCGCGCGCCGCGTGCCTCGCGGCGCGTCTCTACCGACCCTCCAGCAAAAGTTTGTTCTCGAGGGTCCTAGTGCCTCCGGGCGCTAATCCCACTAGTGTGAATGAGTGGTGGAGACTCGTCCAAGAAGATCAAGAATTACGGTAGGTATGTAATTTTCATTTCTTGGCTTAGGGTTGGACAGGCCAAAGCCAGGGGAATGAAAGAAGAAATTCTATATAATTGTAAATATTGTAGTATATGATTGAAATATTTATAGCCTCAGGTCATCCCCTCTGCTGTTTCTTGAAATCTGCTTGTCGCCTCTTGTGTGGGACAGTAAACATTATCTGTTGCAGTCCTCCCTGTCAGTGGAGCAGCCTATCTCCCTTTGCTCTCTAGAAACGAATTCCCTAGTCAGAGCTCACTATGAGGTTGCCCTTCTGGCAGACTGTTTGCAAATGCTACCCCAATTACATTTATTGTATTAAGTGTATTAACACACATTTATGAATTTATGAATTCCTCTCTCTCTCCCAGTTTTTCTTTTCAGGATGACTCAATATGGTGCATTGTTTTGGTGCATGTGCATTAACTGTATTCATTGAATGTGTTGTAATAGTTCGCTTATTTTTAGACTTTGGCCACCATTTTTTTTTTATTTGAAATCTAGGATTACAAATACCTTTGAGCAGGAAATGAAAATTACATACCTACCGTAATTATCTTTCTGTATCTTCACAATTCATCACAGATGGGTATCTGGCGGAGGTCAGGACCCACAGAACTTTTTTTTTTTTAAAGGTAGGCGGAGCTGACACACCATCGGCGCTGCCCTCGAGGCCGACGCACTGCGTGGCGCTCGCGGGTTGGCCGTTAGGCTGTGTCGACTCAGCCTGCCTGCCAGTTCTGAGTCGCCGGAGAGGTAAGAGGAAGGGAGTGGAGGGTGGGACAAGAGTCTCCAAGGGACAGAAAAAGGAAAAGATGTATGAGCTAAAAGGAGAAATAACGACTGAGAGGACAGAAAAGAAAGAGGTTAGAAACTAAAGGGGTTGGGAGGGCCCCAATCTCTGGAAGCAGAAGACGGGGGGTAGGGTGGGTAAAGAATTTAGAGAGAGGGAGAAGGATAAGATATCCGGACCCTGGTCCGTCTCAGATTGTATAGGAACTGCAAGGAGTAGCAAAGCTTTCTGCCAGAATTCAAGGCATGGAATAACTGGCAAACACTCCAGATAAGCAGAGTCGGCAATTCTGGAAGAAGGACAGGATACAGAGATTCAGCACCCTCTCAGAAAAGATTTTGGTGAAAAAAAGGTTTTTTTTTTTTTTGTTTGTTTTTTTAAGGTTGGATGGAAACAGGGAGGAGGAGAGAAGGAGGGCAACTACCAACTCCCACCCCACAGGGGTGGAGACAAGGTACTGGAGAAGAGTGCCGCTCGAGCTATCCACTCTTCCTGGAAAAATATTCCCCTGTGTGCCCCTATTTTACCCCACTCCTAAGGAGGAGAGGGGGAGTCACAGAGAGGGAGGGGACCCAGAGACTGAGGCCCCAGGGGGATGGAGGTTTGTGATGAATGGTGAAGATACACAGAAACATCATAATTACGGTGGGTACATAATTTTCATATCTTATCTGTGTCAATCTTCACCATTCATCACAGATGGAGTGAGTATAACAAGCCCCCGAAGAGTTTTCTTTACACCCTAAGGGACAAAGTCCTCAGCCCTCAGTGGGTGACACAAAGGGGAGGAACCTTCAGGACCTGGAGAGGCTCGAGAGTGGGGAGAGAGAGACGGAGTCCCCGCGGAGGGGGAAGGAAGTTGCCCCGACAAGCGCCGTCTCACTCTGCAGGAGAAAAGGTAGGTTCCCTGGTGGACGGAGTTAATCACCCCACGCCGGGCCAAGGGTGACAACCGGGAAAGACGTAGCCATGCCGTCCGCCTAGTGCAGATCGCTGTCCCTACGACCCTGGTAGCTACCTCGTTGGCATCATAAGTTGCCCTAGCTTGGTGCCTTGCTTACTCCAGGCCACGTGCAGAGAGTGCAATGGCTTGTCTGGTTTGCTCCGTGTCAGGCAATGAGGCTAGGAGATGACCTAGTCTGGACCACAAGAACCTGTCATAGGCTGCGTAGTGGGCCTGATGTGCAGAGATAGAGAGAAGTAACCGTGCCAAGTAGAAAGTCCTCCTACCCCAGAAATCAAAATCCAAGGAGTCTTGATCTGGGGGTCGGTCACGGTGAAGGGCGCGAAGCCCATCAGGAGTATCCAACTGCGTCAGTCCAGACTGTGGATGAGGCATGGAACCTGGAGACTCTGGGTGTGCAATACCTCTGGCTGAGATCCCTTGGGGCAGGAACTCCGGAGAAGGGCCTCTGCCAGGAACGCAACGACGCCTCCCGAAAGGGAGCCGGCCAGGTCGGCACCACAAGGGTGGCCTCGCCAAAATCGCCTAGAAAGGCGTTGCCGAGTGTTCAGGATTGCTGATAGTGGAAGGAGGAAGGTGCAAATCCTCCAACATCCTCACGAGGAATCGCTGATACTCGGAGAGAGCAGCAGCCAGAGCGATGTGGACAGAGGGTTCCTCTTCCCCTGAAGAGGGGGGGATGAGGAGCTGGAGGTCACCGTCTCTTCAGTGGGTGGCTGCACGGGGGGAGGTTGAAAAACCTGGCTGTCCATTGCCTTAACGTAAGCAGGGAACCGAGCAGCCACCGCTCTGAACTGCTCCCAGGTGAGAGGGCTGCTAGGACCGAGGATGCCTGGGAGCGCAGGAGTGTGTGACAGAGGGATGGGGACAGAGCCGAGAAGAGATGTCGGCCGATCTCCGCCTGGGCTAAGGAGCGGACCGTGGGCACCCGCGGAAGAAGGTGCCCGGAAGACCCCACAGCCGACAGCTGAACAACCACATCGGTACTGCCTTGGCTGCACCCAGAAGAATCCCCCCTGTGAGGCGACCGGGGCCATATAGGTCCAGAAGGACGGTCCCCTGCCTCAAAAGAATGGGACTCTCTGAAAGAGACTGAGGAGGAAGAGCGGAGATCCACACTACGGCTTCTCCCAGGGCCTGGGTAGACCCCAGAAAAAGGCAGGCACGCCGACCCCACACCCCTCGACCCCTCGGAGTCTGAAAGAGCCCTCCTCCTCAAGAGGGCCAGCCTAGGTAGCTGGCATCTCTGGGCAGCCCCTCAAGGCTATCCAGGTGCAGTACCCTCCCCGCAGGTGCTCCGATCGGTCCCAAAGTTGGGCGATCAAGGCACACCACCAGAGGGGGTACCACAACTGAGGGGTCAGTGAAACCGCCAAGACCAGGCTGCAGAGCTATGGTGGCCCGCACCACTACCTGCTAGTCAGCACCCTGACCCTACTCTTGGTAGCCACCGACCTCACCTCAGAAGGGGCTGACTCAGACTGGTCAAGAGCCCACCATGCTGCCCACCTCAACAGCCAACCCCGAGGGGTCAGACTGCACTTCCGACCCAGAGCTCAACTCCGTCTCTGAGGAGGTAGAATCGAGGCTCTGTGCCAAACCGTGGGAGGGCGGGCTGAACCATCCTTACCACCAGGCCCAGAGACCACAGCTGTGCCGAGTCAGTGCCAGCGCCTCTCGCAACCCCGCGAGCGGAATCCGAGGGAGGCGCAGCCCCAGCCAGAGATCCAGAGCCGGGACCAGTCATGGCACCATCCGGTCCCACGGCACCGCAAGTGGCGCCGAGGACGGAGACGGCACTGGCAGCCCCGGCGGCACCCTCAGCGCCGCCCAGCTCCCCGGCACCGTGAACGGTGCCGAGGGCTGGGCGCGCCCGGATGGCCCCAAAGCGAGACACGGCGCCAGCACGCCCCCGCCGGGCTGCTGGGTGCTTCGCCGAGCCTCGAGGACACGGGCGCCATGCTCAACCTCGGCACCGAGGCAAGACGTGGCAAAGGACAGCATCGCAATAGATCTCACGGCACCGCGAATGGCTTCGACAGAGGTCGCGGTGCCGCGTGACAAGTCTGCACCAACAACCGCCTCATCAGGGCCCACGGCGCCAAGGACTCCGATGGCGCCGGCCAGTGGCGTCGAGGACAGCGCCGACCCGGGCCTTCCAAGCCACGGGAGCAACACCGGGGGAGTCTTCACCCCCGAAGGGGCGATTGCCATGGCGGCGCCTCCCGCCCGCTCCCGGGAAGGAGCGGTACGGGCCTCCTGCACCGAGGAAGAAGCCTCGGCAGCGGCTAGGCTACAAGTAGCTGAGGCTCCCTCCTCTTCGGTCTGTATAGATCCAGGAGGGGACCTGGAGGAAAGGCGAGAGAGTGTGGCTTGGCCAGTGCGTGCCTGACCCTGAAGTCGGCCGCAGAATCGCCCCACTTTCCACGCGTTGTTCGAGGACCCGCAGTCCATGGAGAAGCAGGCGCTGACCTAATCCATGTTGTGAAGTGGGCCAAGACATGAGACACCGGTCGTGCTGGTCGGTGATGGAGAAATTTCGGCCGCATGGGCACCGTCGTATGGGGGGCCGACCTGTCTTGGAAGATTTCTTGCCCTCCGACCGAGATATGACCTACGGGGAGAAAAACACCAAAAACAGACTCAACGTCGTGGAAATATAAAGATAAGGAAAGATCTTACCAGGCGACATAGAGTAGTGGCAAAAACAGAACCGGCAGGAGGACCGATGGGCTTTGGCACCGAAGGATAGGATTTCGAAAAACTAGCAAGCCTAGGATTTTCTTCAGAGCGTCCCACGAGGTGACCTCTATGGCGAGAGACGAAGAACTGGCAGGCAGGCGAGTCAACACAGCCTAACGGCCAACCCATGAGTGCCACGCAGTGCATCGGCCTGAGGGCGCGCGACGTGGTGTGTCTGCTCGCCTACCTTTAAAAAAAAAGTCTTCACAGTCCTGACTCCGCCAGATACCCATCTGTGATGAATGGTGAAGACTGACACAGATAAGATCTCTTTGTTTACAAAGTTTCCACGTCAAGGAATGGGGGTATACATACATACAAGGTCAACATAATAATACATAGTTACCAATAAAAAGAAGTAAGAGACTGAGGCTTAGGAAATTCCAGTAATTCAAAATGTGCCAAATATTAGATAGCATGACATACCAGCAAAGGGCAATCTTGGAAATAAGCACCTGGGGTATGCAGGCAGGAAGGCCATTGTCGGAGGGTAGAGGGTGAGGGTAAGAGCTCTAAAGGAGGGAGGGAGGGATAAAAGTCAAGAAATGCCCAGGGAAGGAAAGGAGAGGGGCAAGGGTAGGCAGGTAGAAGGGGCAAGGCAGGGAGAGGTAGCTGTCAAGACTGAAGTGGAGGGCAGTGAGCGGTGGGCCCTGATCAAGCGAGGCAGTCACAACGACTAGTTGAAATGAGATGAAGTCGGAGTTGTCTCTTAAAAGGGCCAAAGAGCAGCAGCAGTAAGATTATCTTTGTTGAGAGTATTGTACCACTGTGGTGCTCTGTGGGCAAAGGCCCTCTGGCCCACGGTAGTCCGGCATCTGGGGACAAGGAAGGTTAGTTGTTGTGAACTTCTAGTTCGCTGGATGCTGTGGTGGTCAATGAGGAGCTTTTCAGTGCCCGGGGGCATGACCCCAAGGAGGACTTTCTTGGCTAAGAGGCAGGTTTGATACTGTATCCGCTGATGAGAGGAAGCCATCCTGCCAGAGTATACAGGTCACAAGTGTGTGTAAGTTGGTCAGCCCCAGTTAGCAGCCTGCATGCTTTGTTGAGTGCAACTGTAATTCTGCGGAGGGCAGAGGCAGAGCCATAAATTGCTAGCCCGTAATCGATGATGGAGGTGACAGAGCTGTTGATAGCCAACCGGAGAGTGTCAGGAGTCATGCAGTGTTTGTGCCTGTAGAGCAGGCCTATACGGATGTTGGTGGCTTTGGCGACAGAATCTGTGTGCCGATGGTAGGAGAGTGAGCTGTCCAATGTGACACCTAGGTATTTAAAATCAGGAACGTGTTCAAGTAAGGTCCCTGTTTGGTTTAGGATGGTGAGGTCAGGGATCTGTACTTGCTCCTGGCATTGTAGAAGTTCATAACCTTTGTTTTGCTGTAGTTCATGACCAGTTTGTGTGACTTGAACCGTGCCCGATCCGCATGAATTCAAGCTGTGATTGTTTCTCAAGGAGCTCTGCGTTTTGGTGGTTGGTGAACATGACTGCGTTGTCGGCATAGAACAGTAATTTCTGGTGGCAGACACTGGGAAGGTCATTGAGGAAGAGGCTGAAGAGTAGTGGCCCCAGGATGGACCCCTGAAAGGACTGGCTTTTCTTCCGAGGTGACACCGGCAATCCTAACCCGCTGGACCCTCTCCCCAAGGTAACTTGAAAACCAGAGCAGCGCTTCATTGGAGAGCCCAATGTTTGATAATTGCTTGAGTAGGAGTGGGTGGTTCACAGTATCAAAGGCTTTCGTAAGGTCGATGAATACTGCCCCTACACAGTTTCCTTGATCGAGCGTGGTATGGATGAAGCCCGTGAATTCTAATAGTGCAGTGGTGGTACTGTGCCCTTTTCGAAACCGTGTTGCTCTAGGACACTGGATGTCGATTTTTCCAGGTACTTGACTAGTTGGTCTGAGGCAATGCGCTCCAGGGCCTTAGACAATGGAGGGAGGATGGAGATAGGTCTGTAGTTGGAGTGCAGTGATTTGTCTCCACTTTTGTGTGATGGTCGCCTGTTTCCAGCGAGATGGGAACTGGGACATCCTTAGTGATAGGTTGAGGACCTTTGTCAGGGGTTCAAGGACTTCTTCAAGGACAAGTGCTAACAATTTCAGGTCAAGGGAGTCACCGCTGTAGCCTGCGTTGTCTTGTTATATAACATTATTCTTCCTGGACATAAAGTCTCCACCACTCAATCACACTGATGGGATCTACGCTGTCGGCGCTAGGACCCAGCAGGAGCAAACTTTTTGCAGGAGGGCCAGCGTCAGAGATCGTGTGGCAATGACTATCTCGGCGTCGATCCTCCAACCGCCTCAGATCCTTTTTTCCCGCCGAGTGCGCTTCAGTGACGACGTTGCTCGCCTGCCAGGAGTCAAACTTCAAACTAGCAGCACAGTTTTCAGTTTTTTATTTTGTAGTATTTTTTGAATAAAGTACCGCTTACAATAGTTTATTCTTATTAAAGAAAAGTCTTAGCCTACATTGAGGGAGTCGACCATGAAGCGAGTCAGGTGATGGTAGGGAGACTTTGTATGAAAGCTGTTCAGTCCGCCAGGCTGGTTCCGGTCCGCCGCCTTCTCCGGAGGGTGGTTCGACAACGGATGGTCCAATGCCCAAGGGGAAGGGTGGTCCCCCCGGAAGCATAAAAGAAAACGGTCGCATTCACGGCACCGTTCAGCCTCGAGCTCTTCTTCGGCCCGTAGGTCAAAAAAGAGAAGGCATCACTCGAGGTCGCCTTCTGATATGTCTGCGCATCGACGGTCAGTCATTGGGGTCAGTTGCCGGTCTCCTCATTCGGAGTCTCCAGTTTCTGTTTCTGGTCACCGACCTCTTCGACATCGTAGCCCTTCCCCATCTTCTGGTAGGGCTTCCGATGAGCAGTTTCATCAGTGGGCCGCTCTTATGGAGCAGTGGGCTTGGAGGTTGGTCCAACTGCCTGGCGCGATCACTCCGGGGCCTTCGGGCTCTTCAGTAGATCGGGCGGGTGATTGGCCCTTCCTGGTCTGGCGCTCGCACACTTGGTGCTGTCGACTCACGCACTGAGGTGTTTTCCCCCTCACATGGCTGCGGGCGCATGGGGCCACACCGATGCCTCTATTTCCTGGTATTCTTTCTTCTTTCCCCTCAAATCCAAATTTTGGGGCCCTGGGTTGGTGTTGGCGCCATCGGCATCGATGGATCATTCGACAAAGTGCCTGTTGGCGCGTTGAGTGTCTCGGCGCCATCTTCGGCATAGTGTTCTTCTTTGGCACGTTCTGCTTTGTAGGCGTCATGTGGCCTTTCAGCGCCATGTTCTTCTTCAGCGCCGAGGCCGGGCTTCTCTTCAGCCAATCTTCAGGGCTTCTCCTCTCCGAATTCTTTTCCTTCCTCTTTTCCTTCTGATTTTCATTCCTTTCCTGTCCATACAGTCCCTCCTGGACTGTCAGGAGATGATATTGAGCCTGACCCAGATCTTAGACTGGGTGAAGATATGGAAGGAGCAGGACCTAATCCTGTTACAGAGCCTGTGGTCAAGGACCTGTCTTTTAAGTCTCTGTTGAGAAATTTAAATTCCACTCTTTCTCTTCGGACTATGGGCATCGATCCTGGGAAGCATTTAAGACTCCAATACCTTCATGTTCCGGACATCCCTATGGATTTAACTCCTCTGGTACAACCCTCCTTTGAGATGCTGTCTCAAATGATATGGAATAATCCTGCTCTCATTCCTTCTGTGGCTAAGTACATAGCTAGGAAGTATGTTGCTTCCAAGGATCGACCTATTTTGCCCTCCCAAGCCTTTGCGGATCCTGTTGTTGTCTTGGCAGAGAATAAGTTCATCCTTCCTCAGACTACAACAGCTTGACCTATAAACAAAGAATCTCGTAAGATGGATACTTTAGGTAAGAGAGTCTTTGCTGCATCCACCCTGGGTATGCGTATCACCAGTTACCGGGGCTGTTTCTCTCAATATGAGTATATTCTTTGGCATTCGCTCAATCAATTGGTTGAAGCTGTACCAGACTCAGAAGCTAATTCAGAGCTTCTTCTAACCGTAACCAGGGGTATCGAGTCCAACAACCAGCAGGTTAAAGCAGCTATGGACGCCTTCGATACAGCCTCACGAACGGCGGCGGTGTGCATTTGTACCCACCGCCATTCCTGGTTGCGCACTTCAGGTTTCTCGAATGATGCCCAGCAACAGGTCATGGTGTTGCCCTTAGATGGTGTGCATCTCTTCGGTCCTCAAGTAGAACAGGCTCTAGAGGCCACACAAAAGACTAGGTCAGCCATTAAATTGGCTCAGCCTCCTCCGGCCCCCTCTCGAGGGGGAGTTAACAAACGCCAGTTTCATAACCATCAGTCCTTTCAAGGCAAAGGCAGGGAGGTTATAATAAAACCAAGCCCTCAGCATCAAAAGAAAATGCAACAGAAGGCGCAAAGGACCGTGCCTAGTACCGCCTCTGAGTTGTTGGCCCAAGTCCCACCCTCAGCTGCTCTCAGGGGACTCTTCCTCAGCGGTGGAGGTCATCTGACTCAATTTACAATTGCTGGAAGTCCATAACATTGGACAAATGGGTCCTCGAATAATCCATGAAGAGTATTCCCTCAATTTTAGAGACCCCTCAGATCATCCCCAAAATGACAGCCCAGGCTCTCAGTACTTCAGTCAGAACTTCTAGCCTCCGAGTTACAAGGCCTTCTGAACAACAGGGCAGTGAAAGTAGTTCCGCTGGATCAACGGAACACAGGGTTCTACTCCATTACTTTCTAGTTCCAAGAAGACCGGAGGCATCTCGCCCCATTTTGACCTCAGAAAATTAAACACATTTCTTCCCAAAGAGAAATTCAAAATGATATAGTTAGGAACCCTGTTATTTTGCTTCATCAACATGACTGGTTAGCCTCCCTGGACATGCAGGATGTTTACCAACATATCCCTGTTCACCCAAAACATCACAAATACCTAAGGATTGTGGCTTTGAGGCCAACATTATCAATTCAAGTCCTGTCTTTGGGCTATCCTCGGCGCCGTGAGTTTTTACGAAGTGTTGTGCAATTCTCATAGCACACCTCAGAAAGATCGGAATACAAGTGTTCCCATATCTGGACGACTAGCTTCTAGCAAGCCCTTCCAGGCAAGGAACTCGACGCCAGAGCCATGGCCTCAGACTTTCTCACATCCATGGAGTCCTGCTAAATCTCAAGAAATGCAGTTGCAGCCCACCAAGCTCCTTTTCATAGGAACTCTGCTGTGCCTCAGTAAGCTTTTCTACCAGTGGACAGAAGGGTGATATCCTACAGATGGCCCGATACATCATGAGAATAACTCTGTTCAGAGCTATCTCAGTGCAGCGGATGCTGGGTCTCATGGCATCCTCGGTGTTCACTGTACCCCCAACACGCCTCCACATGAGAACCTCTAAATGGATGCTCAGTACTCAGTGGTCCCCGTCCTACTCATCCTCAGCCCTTTCTCATCAAGGTGACAGAACCTCTCAGGAGGTCGCTCACCTGGTGGTCGCAAGAGGACAATCTTCTGGAAGGATACCCCTTTGCTCCTTTGGATCATCAGATTTCTATCACCACAGATGCGTCCCTGTCGGGATGGGGAGCTCACTGTCAGGATCGCCACACTGGGGGTACGTGGACTCCTGTCGAAGCCCAGTTTCACATAAACGTCCTGGAAATGAGAGTCGTCCTCAGTGCAGTCCGGGCCTTGAAGGACATTCTTTGTCACAAGACCATTCTCCTTCAGACGGGCAACAAGGCAGTGATGTATTACATCAACAAGCAGGACGGTGCACACTCTTACCCTTGTGCAGGGAAGCAATGAGAGTGTGGGAATGGTGCCTAGATCACAAGGCTCTTATTCAGGTGGTCTACCTGCAGGAATACAGAGTCAACTGGCTGGCAATCTCGCCAGAGCAGAACGGAGGCAGACCCTCATGAGGGTCTCTCTTCATAACCGTAGTTCAGTCGCTATTTGCAGAGTAGGGAACTCTAGACCTGGACCTTTGCATCCCCACTCAACACAAAACTGCCTCTTTTCTGCTCCAGAATACCAGGGCCTGGAATTTTCTGTCAGGATGTGTTCAGGCTGCAGTGGACAAAATGCTTTCTATAGCCTTTCCTCCTCTTCCCTAATCCAGGGTACTCCTCAAATTCGAGTCTCAGGGACACAAGATGAGTCTCATTGCTCCCATCTGGCCTCGACAGATGTTTCCATTACTCAACAGTGTGTGGGAAACCCCTCCAGCTTCCCTTCAGATGAACCTTCTGACCAGGGTCCTCTGGTCTGTCCCAATCTGAGTCCGCTTCATCTTCGTTGCTTGGCTTCTGAGGAGATAGAGGTGAATAGGTTCAATGCCTCTCGGAGAGTTTCTGACATTCTTTTGGCTTGTAAAGCCAGCAACCAGAAAGACTTGCACTGCAAAATGGAAGTGTTTTCCTCTTGTGTGCAGGACACTCTTTGAATCCCTTTTCCTGCCACCCAACAAAGTTTTAGAGTACCTCTTAGACCTCTCAAATTCAGTTCTTCAATACTCTACAATCAAAGTTCACCTTTGTGCCATTTCAACCTATCATGAGCCATTACTTTCCTTATCTCTGGCTCAGTTACCGTGAATTAAGAGGTTTTTAAGGGTATTCTGCATACTAGACCTCCCTGTCAGACGTCCAGTTGTAGCCTGGGACATTAATCTCATACTAGACATGCTCGCTAGAAAACCTTTTGAGCCACTAGTTACCTGCAATTGAAATTCCTCACTTGGAAAACTGTCTTCCTGGTGGCCATCACCTCGGCCATGAGTTTCTGAAATAGAAACTCTGGTAACAGACCCCCAGTACACTGTATTTCACAAGGATAAAGTAATTCTTAGGACCCATCCTAAGTTCCTCCTTAAGGTTGTCTCAGAATTCCATTTAAACCAACCTTTGGTCCTACCTACTTACTTTGCTGATTTCCAGAATGAAGAACGTACACTTCATTCCTTAGATATTAAAGAGCTTTGCTTCTATTTAGATAGAACAAAGAAATTCATAAAGCTCAGCAACTGTTTGTCTCCTTCAGCGAGATCCGGCTGGGTCAGCCGTCGCATGTAGTTGCATTTCAGCATGGCTGGTGGCGTACCTTCGCCACTGTTCTTCCATGAGTACAGGTCAAGCTGGAGGGCAGAGTGTATACTCACTCTATTAGAGCAGTCATGACATCCTAGCAGAAATCCATAGATGCCCATTGTGGACATTTGCAATCGGCTACTTGAAGCTCAGTGCATACTTTTATTAAGCACTATGTGCTGGACGTCCATGCCAGGACGAAACCTTTTCGTTTGGCAGGGCTATCATAATGGACTTCTGTCCTGAATTACGTGAGCTGTTGGTTTCCTGTCACCCTCTAAGGGATTTTTAGCTAAGTACTCTCCTTTAGTGTGAATGAGTGGTGGAGACTTTATGTCCAGGAAGATATGAGAAATTACGTACCTGCCATAATTCTTGATCTTCTTGGATGAAGTCTCCACCACTCATTCCTCACGCCCACCCTCCGAGCTCCACTCTCTCTGTTTTGGTCTTCACCCTCAGTGTTTAGGCTGTGAAGACTTCTTTATTACCCTTCTTATACTGGTCGTTCTGGACTATCTTAATGTCCGATTTGTGTTAGACTAGTCTTTCTAGGTTAGTTGCGCTGCACCTCCTCGGGGGACTGAGGCGGTTGAAGGGTCGGCGTGAGATAGTCATTACCGCATGGCTGATGCTCATGGCGCGCTCCTCGTGGCTCCATCCGTGGCGCCGACCCTCTGCAGAAAGTTTGCTCCCACTGGGTCCTAGCGCCTCCGGCGTAGTTCCCATAAGTGTGAATGAGTGGTGGAGACTTCGTCCAAGAAGATCAAGAATTACGGTAAGTACGTAATTTCAATTTTCCGTTACTCAGCAGTATGTCGGTAACCCCTCGGAAAGCGCTTCCCTTTCAGATGAACCTCCTGACTCAGGAGCCTGTGGTACATCCCAATCTGAGATCGCTTCACCTTCACGCTTGGCTCCTGAAGAGATAGAAGTGAGCAGGTTCAATGTCTCTTGCAGGGTTTCAGATATCCTTTTGGCTACGTGCAAGCCAGCCACTAGGAAAACTTACACAGCCAAATGGAAGCATTTTCACTTTGATGTGCAAAATCCTCTTTGAATCTCTTTTCTTGCCCACCAGATAAAGCTCTAGAGTACCTTTAGACCTCTCAAATTCAGGTCTGGAATACTCTACAAAGTTCACCTTGTGCCATTTCAGCTTATCATGAGCCAGTACTTTCCTTGTCACTGGCTCAGTTACCTGTAGTTAAGAGGTTTCTTAAGGGTAGTCTGCATACCAGACCTCCTATCAGACATCCAGTTGCAGCCTGGGACATTAATCTTGTGTTAGACATGCTCACGAAAAACCTTTCAAGCCTCTAGCTACCTGTGAGTTGAAATTTCTCACTTGGAAACGGCCTTCCTGGTGGCCATTGCCTCAGCCACGCAGGGTCTCTGAGATTCATGCCTTGGTCACAGACCCTCCATGATACTTGTTTCATAAAGACAAAGTAGTTCTTAGGACCCATCCTAAGTTTCTCCCTAAGGTTGTTTCAGAATTCCATCTAAACCAACCTTTGGTCCTTCCTTACTTGTGAACTTCCAAAATGAAGGGAGCGTTCTCTTCATTCTTTGAGCGTCAAAAGAGCTTTGCGTTTCTATTTAGATAGAACAAAAGAATTTTGCAAAGCCCAACAACTGTTTATTTCCTTCAGCGAGACCCGGCTGGGTCAACCTGTCGCTATCAGATGCATTTCAGCATGGCTGGTGGCATGCCTTTGCGGTGTTATTCCATGGTGCAGGTTAAGCTGGAGGGCAGAGTGCACCCCACACACGAGAGCAGTCACGGCATCCCTGGGGAAATCCATAGCGTACCCATTGCAGATATTTGCAGTGCGGCTGCCTGGAGCTCAGTGCATGCTTCGTCAAGCACTGGCCCTGGATGTCATGCCAGGCGACATATTTCGTTTGGCAGAACCATCCTTAATGGACTTCTGTCCTAAATTTGTGAGCTCTTGGTCTCTCCTGCCACCCTCTCGGGGAATATTAGCTTAGTACTCTCCCATTAGTATGAATGAGTGGTGGAGACTTTATGTCCAGGAAGATAGGGTAATTGCATTGCCTACACGTAATTCTTGATCTTCTTGACAGTCTCCACTCATTCTACCCTACCCAC
Source organism: Neoceratodus forsteri (assembly GCA_016271365.2). Taxonomy (NCBI): domain Eukaryota; kingdom Metazoa; phylum Chordata; order Ceratodontiformes; family Ceratodontidae; genus Neoceratodus; species Neoceratodus forsteri. Next base: position 1,590,634,564 of record CM057452.1, on the reverse strand, counting down.
CATCCCCCGAGCTCACCTTTGTTGTTGGTCTTCACTCCCTCAGTCTTTAGTCTGTGAAGACTTCTTTCTTGACCCTTATTATACGGGTCTTCCGGACTATCTTATGTCCGGTTTTTGGTTAGGTTATCCTTCTAGGTTAGTTACGCTGCACCTCCTGGGAAGTGCTGAGGCGGTTGGAGGAGTCGGCGCGAGATAGTCATTACCCCTTGCAGACAGGACTCTCAGGCGTCGGCTCCTCGCGGCTCCAAATCTGGCTCCAGCCCTCTTGCAAAAAGTTTGCTCCCGCTGCGTCCTAGCGCATCCGGCATAGACCCCATTAGTGTGAATGAGTGGTGGAGACTTCGTCCAAGAAGATCAAGAATTACGGTAGGTACGTAATTTCCATTTCTTGTCCTTTATGCACTTTTTCTACTACTGTTTTGTTGCCATATTTATGACCTGGGTCCTGCCTCAAAACATTACCTGGGATCAGTGCACCTACCTGGTAAAGAAATAAATAATAATTTGTTTATACGTGTGTTTTTTAAGTCTTATATAGTTACAAGAGTTTTGTCTCAGACATTTGTGTGCCATAACTGCTCAGATTTTCACCACACTTCTGTCACCCTAAAAACTTGAGAATTCACTCTCATAACCAAGGCCCCTTCTTTTCTGTGGCACATTGGGACCAAGTTCTGTGGCAAGATTACTATTTGTCACAGAACTTCTGCGGCGGTGGCTTGTAATTTCTGCGGAAGTTCTGCGGCACTTACAAACTACCACATCAAAGTGTCAGCTTGTCATCCTGACGTCACTTCCATGGCAATGGTTATAGCAATCAGGATGGGGAAAAGCACAATAACACTAGTTCAAAAAATGACAGACTTATAGAAATTATTTGATGCCTAAAAAAAAAAATACATCTATCCCTTAAGGTACTAGCCTATTGCATAAATGAAATACGCAAGGGGGACCTTGTGTGATAAACAAGGTATTTCTATACTCATGCTGTCTATACCACTCATGAGATCCCACTGTGTATCCTTATATATTTATGTGCAATCTGTAACATACATACAAATATGTGTGTGTGTGTGTGTGTGTATATATATGTATATATATATATATATCTTTCTCTCTAAAAATACATATATATAAATATACGTATTAGATATATACACTCTGAAATTGTGCGGCTCTGATCATACGCCTTGGGTGGCTGGACTTGACATCAAGGCGCATGATATCAGAGCACGACCAAGACACACCTCAGAGTGGTATATCTAACGTATATATATATATATATATATTTTTTTTTTTAAATTTCCATGAAATTGTATCCTCATTCATACAGGTCCCTTTGGAAATTGAGTAAACAGAATAGAGGAGATATTGCAAAACTTATTTTTCATGCCAACCTGCTTCCCCTGACACACTACGTAACACCATCAGGCCATGACATGCATGTGAACCCATTGTGAGATAAAGCTCTCCAGCCCATCACAATGTGTTCCCCGTGTGACAAAACACTGCACCATGCCTTCCCAGGCTCAGAGCAGTGATGTGGTCCCCCAGTCCTTGCACTGCCCAGCCTGCTCCCAGATCCGATCTCTGAACCTGAGTTGCTGGCACGGGAACACAACATGCTACCTTCTGGCCCTGCACACAACATTTCTCCATAACTTTTAGGTGATTCTATCAACCAGTGACAATATGTAATCAATAATGCTGGCAAAAATGTGTACAGCGCAATTATTTATTTTACAGGTCTATTCTTTCAACAGGTCGATATATTATTGTATTAAATTTTTCTGGGCATAATTACTTTATTTTTCTTAAAAATGACAGGTTAATTCATTTGACCAGTTAATCATTTCAGATGGCATCTCAGTACCTTAAAGGCAAAAATAAGTTTGTACAAAGTAAGGTATGGACTGAACAGGTCTATGTTATTGTCAAGGTTTTGTTTAAGTTGGCCCTAGTGCAATAACGCAAGACTGAAAATTGTATTCGGCTGTAGTGCAGGTTGAGCAAATATCACCGTGCCTGATGAGCTGTGCCACTGCCTCTGGCAGTGGGATCTGTGGTAGATAAGTGACTATTCATTTCTGTGGCAGAATGCAACCATTTCATTAGTTAATGTATGATGTTACAGCACTGATAACATCACATTCTGAGCATAGAGGGGGTTGGGGTATAAAAAGAGGGGAAGGGAACCAGGTTCCACGGATAAACAGAAATATTAATAAAGAATCATGAAGAACAGTGAATTCTGCGGCACTGCTGAAGTTCTGCGGCAGGTTGCAAGTTCTGTGCAATTCTGGGGCCACAGAATTCTAGGGGCCTTGCTCATAACCATAAAAGACAATGTAAGTGAACATACTGACACACAAAGTTATTCAAGAAAGTCCTTAATGGGTTCTGTTTGGTGTGTGTGTGTGTGTGTGTCTCTGGGTTTTCTTTAACCAAAATCAAATTATGTGAAAGCTCTTTGCTTATTTTCATCTTGTTACAGTATGGTGATGAGCTGGCTTGGTCAGAGATAGAGAATGTCTGGACTACACTAGCCGACAGCTGGCCAAAGAATTTAAAAATAATTTTGCACTTTCTGATCAGCATTTGTGGCGTGAATAGTGATCCCAGTCTTTTGCCTTATGTGAGTAAATCCCCTTTCATATTTTGTACTTTTCTCTTCCCCACTTTATAAGTTGATGCACTAGTGTCTAAGTAATTTTCGGCAGTGCAGTGGCTAGTATCAGAATGTTAATTAAAGTAGAACAGTCCGTGTCAGGTTTAAAAACTGATTTCAGATTTTCCAACTGTTTTTGTATAATAAGCTAAAATTTCATTTTGTACAAGTTACTATAAATAGTATAATGAATATTAGTGTGTGTGTTATAAGGGAGAAATACCATCGGGAGGTTCCCCAGAACCTCAAGATTATTTTTACTCCCTTGTAACGCACACTCTAATATCCATTATTTGTTGTAATATATGGATCCAATTAAAAAAAAAAAAATGCATCAGTTGGACAACGGGTGTCCGACAAGTTTACTGTGCACTGGCTCAACAGTGGGCGCCTGAAGACTGCACTTAACACTCACCCATGCACGGAACACTGCAGTGAACACTTCTTCTAGGAGCGTCGATATGTTGTTCATCCACACTGTTTGGCATGTCCCCTTCCACTTTAAATCTTGCCGGAAGTCTTCAGGCTGGCTCCTCCCACCCATCCGGGTGGTATATACCTCGGTTCCACCCCATGACGCCAGATCTTCCTTTCCACTAGAAGATGCAGGTTCCCTCGTGGTCTCAGCACTTCATAGGCCCTGGCTTTCAAATTGTTGGTTTTACTGAAAATCAAACTCGTACGAGTTAGCGATCGCGCTTTCGTCACATCGACTATGGAGGAAAAATCTTCCTCAGGATTTCGCTGGTGCCCCTGTGGCCAGAAGATGTCGCGCCTCCGATCCCACCTCATGTGTGTTTACTGCCTAGGTGTCTGCCATAACACCTGCCAGGCGGTTTTGCTTGGCCTTCCATCCCAATGTCCTGGACGACCACAAAGTACGCTTTGAAGCTGGGGAGGCGGAAAATAGAAACCCACAGGTGAAATTGAAGGAGGCTAGGTGGGGCGGTTTCAGCGACCACAGGCTTCACCGAACTGCTGGAACAGATGAAGGCATTCGGTAGCTAAGCCTTCGGCCAGTGAGCTTCTTTGTCCTACTGAACCTAAGCTCTACCTTCACAGGCTCTTCAAGGAGTTGTAATCAGTCTCTCCCCACTCGGGGTGAGGCGCCCTCAGACTTCGCACTTCTCCCGCGCTCGGAAGAGGGAGAAGTACCTGTTGTCTTCTTCTCGACAGAGACGCCCTTGGGACCGGGAGAGGTCCGAGTCCCAAGAACACGCGATCTCTACCTCGGTCGAGATCGCATCCTCGGCCGCTGGCTTTTCGGACCTTCCGTCTGGCCAAGGGACTGAGGAAGTGGCCGACAAGGTGTAAATTATCCTTGACCCAATCGACTCCTTGTCGCCAGCTGTGCCCATCGACTCTTTGGAGTGGACTCCGGTCCTGGTCTTTCCGGATGAGGAGACCCAGCCTGCTGGTGTCCCCATCAAGGACCCAGTCCGGACCCTCGGGTCTCACCGATCTCGGTGTCTCCTGATGCGACCAGTCGGCCTGCCCGGTCTTGGTCCAGGACCCCTCAGCCAAGCGACAGAGGAAGAGCCATAAGCACTCAAGAGAGGAGGCGCACAGGTCCTCATCCTCCTCGGACGAGGAGAGACTCCAGCAGAAACTCCATGGCGCTAGGAAGACCTTATGTGGTAGCAGCTGTTCATGACCGGGCAGAAGCCTGCTCCGCCCGTCTACCCCGGCCATCACTTGGCTCTCGCCTCCCTAGGCGAAGCTGACCCCTCCTGAACCGAAGTCATCGATTCCTCTGCCTGTGGGGCTGGCCTATCTCCTGGTTAGGCCTATTCCGGTCTCTCCACCGATTCAGGTGGAACCACCGCCTAAGCAGCCCGATGGAGGGGCGCCCTCGAAAGAGGACCGACAGGACACCAAGCTTCCCCGACGTCTGTCGATTACTGTCACCTCGGACCGCCTTAGGCAGTTCGAGGGTGACTTAGGTGGTAGACCGCTGTATCACAACTCTTCGGACTCTGACATCACCAGCTTGCACTCATATCCCAGGGATGATGAGTCATCTGTTGGCGCAGGGATGGAGGAAGGCCCTTCCTCTTTCCAGAGCATTCTCTGCCTCATCTCCGATTCCACCGGAATGCCCTGGAACCCATCCAGAAAAAGGCAGAGTACTTTCTCCCTGACATTTTCAAGAGGGGATACCCCAACGGAGGCCTTTCCAGTGGCCGAGGCCATTGTTGTCCCGGCCCTTGAACTTTGGCAGTGTCCTGCCTCCTGCCCAGCATCATCTGCCCGCATGGCCCGCAAGTACGCGGTGCCCATGGGGTCCCTTGCGGGGTTCACAGAGCACCCTTCAGCAAAGAGCCTGGTGACCACCTCTGTGTTCAGGCGTACTGGTAGTTCGGCCGACACTAACCGACGCCCAGACAAGGAGTCCAAAAATATGGACCACACTGCCCGCAAGGTCTATGCGGCCTCTTCTCTGTGCCTTCATCAGGCCAGCTCGGCTGTCATTATGGCACACTTCTCTCATGCCCTTCTTGGGTCATTAGACAAGGTCCTCCCTCATTTCCTACGGACATACAGACCACGGTCAAGCAAGTCCATGACCAGGGCCATGCTGTTTCTAAACAGCAGCTCCAGATGGCCTTGGACATCAGGCATTCTTAGTGCTTGCTCGCTGGCAGCCGCGGTGGCCTCTCACGCGGGGCTTAGCTGAGGCTTTCCTCCTTCCAGGCAGATCTTTTCGACATAAACGCTGACTTGCCCTTCCTTGGTACCGACTTCTTCGGTCCAGGGTGGCCAGTCACCTTCAGCGTATAGAGCAGTCAAATGCCACCCTGGATGCTACTTCTGCCAAGGATTCTTCAGGCAAGAACCAGCAGAAGAGAAAGAAGAAGCCATTTCGGCACACTTTCCCCTGTGGTCCAGGAGCCGGAGGACAGCAACATCAGCAGCAGCAGGCTCAAGCTTGGCACCCTCGGTCCAAGCAGGGTCCTCAACAGCCCCATAAAGGAGGCCGAGGCTCAGGTCCTGGAGCCTCCCCCTCCTCCGCTAAGCCTGCTCAGTGATGGGTTGGGGATGGCCACCCCTACACTCGTCATGCCAGCTCTTGGTCCTCCCCGGGGGGTCGGCTCCACCATTTCCTTTCCACCTGGTCTGCTGTCACTTCGGACAGGTGGATTCTCGAAGTGGTCAGTCAGGAACTACCTCTAGAATTCGAGCAGTACCCTCCCAGCCGAGCCCGCACCCCTCAGGAGGAACGGATTTCCGCACGCACCCAGTCGGCTCTTCGAGACAACGTAGCTCAGCTCCTCCTCAAGGAGGCAGTAGCTCCAGTGACAGATCTTCCGACAGACCCAGACTTTGTTTCCAGGTACTTCCTGGTGCCCAAGCGGATGGGTGGGGGGGTTGGCGCCCCATGCCCCATCCTAGATCTCCATGACCTGAATCATTATCTCAGGTCCCGCACCTTTCAGTTGGTCACTCTGAACCAGATCATACCATCCCTGGAGCGAAACATGTGGTTCTGTTCACTGGATCTACAGGATGTGTTCTTTCACATCCCAAACCGTCCATCCCATCAGCAGTTCCTCCGCTTCAGAGTCGAGGGGACTCTGTATGAGTTCTGAGCCATGCTGTTCGGCCTGTCATTGGCCCCACGGGTCTTCACCAAATACATTGCAGTGTAGGAGGGCAACCTTCGGCATCGAGGAGTCGGAATCTACCCTTATCTCGATGACTGATTCTTGGCAGGTTCCACCCATCAGGAGGTGGAGAGGTCCAGGGATCTGGCCCTCCCAACTCTGCCTCCTAATCAACGAGGCCAAGTCGGAACTCGTGCCTTCTCAGGTGATTGGCTTCATTGGGCCAGAGCTTGACTCTTGTCTCTTCACATCAGGCTCACTATGCATCCTATGATAGGTTCTTGTGGTCCAGGCTAGGTCAGCTCGTAGCCTCTCTGCCTGATTCAGAGGTAACCAGACAGGCCATCGCCCTCTCTTCTCAGGGCCTGGAGCTTGCAAGGCATGCGAGGGCATCCTACACAGCCAGTGAGGTAGCTTCCAGGATTGTAGGGACAGCGATCTGCACTAGGTGGCGAGCATGGCTTCGTCTTTCCGGTTGTCAGCCATGGCCCGGCATAGGGTGATTCCTCCTACTGGAGAACCCATCTTTTTCTCATAGGGTGAGACAGCAACTCTCAGGGCGCCTTCCTTCCCCCTCTGGGGGAGACCCGTCTCACCCAGACAAGTGTCGGGCCTCTCCAGGCCCGTAAAGGTTCTCCCCTGTAGTGTCTCCTCCACTGGGGTCTAAGGGGCGTAGTCCCTTAGGGTCGTACTGGGCCCCCTTCTGGGGGCTCTGTACTCATCTACATAGTGATGAATGGTAAAGACTGACACAGATAAGATATAAAAATGTACATACCTACCATAATTCTTGATCTTTCTGTGCATCTTCACCATTCATCACTAAATCCCGCCCACCGTCCCCCTGGGGCCTCAGTCTCTGGGTTCCCTCTCCCTTTGTGTGTGTCTCTTGTTACTTCCCTTCCCGCCTTCCCTTTGGCCAGGAGTAAGGGGACCCTGGAGACACACAGGGTGGACTTCATCTCTTTATAGCTTGAATGGTGGGGGTGAGGGGAGTTTCTTCCTTATCTCCTAGTGGCTTTCCCAGCCCTTGTTAGGGGTGGGGTAGGTGAAAATAACCAGTCTTTCCCCTTTTTCTCTGGTCCTTCGGGACTAAACCCATAAAATTCTGTTATTTGGGCGGGGTTCTTCTTTGAAACCCCCGTTTTCTTTGGGATGGGGAGGACATGTCTCTGCTCCTGGTTCCCTCAAGCTGCTCCTAAAGAATCCTTATGACTAATCCATCTGGGTTAGTCGTTCTCTGTCAGGAGTTTCTCAAATCCCTGTGGTTAACCTTGCTTGCCTTGCCAGGTTGCCTTAACATCTACTCCTCTTGGGCAGACTGTCTGAACCTTGTTCAGTCTCTCCTTCTTTTGAGGGTCCAGACCACAGAGTCGGTTGACACTGTCCTTTCCCCTTCCAACATTTTTTCTCTCCCTTTCGTCCTCCCTTTTTACCTCTTTCCCAGAGATTGGGGCCCCTCCCAATCCCTAAGTTTCCTTTCTTCTTCATCTTGTTCTCTGTCATTTATTCCTCCTTTGATTTGTATATCTTTTCCTTTTGTCTATCCCTTGGGCTCTCTTGCCCCAACCCCCCCTCACCCCCATTTACTTCTCACTCTACGGCGATTCAGAACTGACATCGGGGTGGAGTCAGCGACAGTTGACTGCCAACCCGTGAGCGCCACATAGTACGTTGGCCTCGAGGGCGGTGCCATCACTGCGTTGGCTCCGCCCATATCAAAAAAGAAACGCTCTTCTGACGTCGACCCTCCAACTGCCTTAATTCCTTTACTCCTGCTGTTGAGTGTGCTTCGATGACAATGTTGCTCGTCCGCCGGGAGCTTTGTCTTCATCTATACGACAGCAGCTTATAACCATTCAGTATTCGCTTAACTTACCTTTTTAGTGTTATTTTATTAAAAAAAAAAAGTGAAGAAGAAAAAGAAGTAGAAATTATTCTCAGCCTGCTATCAACGGAGTCAACTTTTGACGGTAGCGGTGATGGTAGGGAGACTTCATTTGAATGCTGTGATGGCAGTGGGGCTGTGTCCGGTCCACTGCACTTTTCGGAGGGGGGGGGGGTCTGACCACAGGCAGTCCGGTGCTGGAAGTGGGGAGGACAGTCTGCCCGTAGCACAGTTATGGCAGATCTTGCTTGAGAGGGCTCTTGCAGGAGGAATACATGCACTGATGTCGGCAGGCAGCAGGACCCCATGAGAAAATTTCTAGCTAGCGGTCCCAGGCGAGGACTGCCCCATGTCAGGTGACCGGCGTCAGAGACATTGGTATAAAGGCGGTCCCTGAAGCCCGCCTTCAGTTCTTTCCGCCGTTAGCTCGTTGCAGCATCCTCAGCGGAAAAATTCTTAAACCGTCAGCCTCCTTCATCGGTTTTACCGGTAATTTTGCCTTTTTGACAATGGTCAGCCATCCATCGGTGTATGATTAATCCCCTACACCCTCCGAGCACAAATCAAGTGCGACTCATCGGCGCTTAACTCCGCACAGGGGCGGCCATTCTCTGTGCCTGTTCTGTCTAGGCCCCGATCACCCGGTCAAGAAATTGCCAGCACTGCCTCAGCTTCAGCGGCTACCCGGAAAAGGCGGCAGCAATCCCTGGAAGCCCACATCCTGAAGAAAAAGATGAGTTCGATGGAGAAGGAGCTCAAAAAACTGAGGCAGGCATCCACTCCCCCCGAAGGCCATCGGAAGAAGAAAGACAAGGAGAGGCACCAGGAAAAGGGCTCCTCCACCATGTCTACATCGGGAGTTGCCGTGACTAAAGTAGCGTCTCCTCTGAGGACCGTCCTCGGCGCCCGCCTCGGAGGCTTCCAGGCGGCAGCTCCCGCCCGTCTGGCTCGCGCTTGGGCCTTTCGGGCGCCTCCAGGCAATTGGAGGCCTCCATCCCCAGTTCGGCTGTACCTTCGCGGCCTACTGGCGTGGGCGACTCCGGTAAGCCGGACGTCTGCTCCTCCGATGTCCGCGTGGAGAAAGCTGGTAAGGCGCTCGACCCTTCGGGGTGGTGCGCGGCACCTCTCCCGCCGGACCAGGCCGATCCTTCTTCTCGGTGTGCCTCCGGCAAAGGGTCCCATAAGTCGGACGCTGGCTCCTCCGGCGCCCGCCGAGATCTCGCTGTAAAACCGCACGTCAGCTCGTCCAACGTCCGGTCGGCAACAGAACCGACGACGGACCCACCCAAGTCTGTCGTCCCCGGTTCTCCACAGACTTCTCTGCCCTCCGGGGACCCTGATTCCCCCCAGCCCGACCCCCGGGCATTCTTCCCTTCCCTTCCTGGGCGGCGCTGGGGTTCCTCCTCCATCAGACCATCCTCCTTTAGAGTGCCGGATCAGGCGCGGAGCCTCCGCGCGCCCTAGCGCGGTTTTGCAGCTCCGGCCGACATCCCTCTCCCAGATGTTGCCCCGACGCCAGGCCCTCCAATCTGGACCCGCCCGTGAGGCAGCCGGCTGGGCCGTCTGCTCCGGCAGCTCCTCCGGCTCCCGGATACCCGCTGTCCTATCCAACGCCGTCGTATCCAGGACCACAGTATCTGGCGACACAGTACCAGATGCCGGTCTTTCCGACGCTGCAGTACCCGACGCCACAGTACCCAACGTCTGGTTTTCCACCGTTGGGTTTCGGATACTCTCCGTATGGATATAATCCATACCCTTATCCTCCACCTTCGCTGGTGGATTTGCAGGAGACTCTGGCCTCCTGGTGGGCTGAGGCCAAGGCTCAGCTCACCAGGGAGGTGGAGAGCCGCCTGCCGACGACTGTGTCGACCCAGGTTCCTGTACGTCCACAGCGGCACACTCCCTCACCACCTCCAGACACCAGGGCTAATCCCTCTGGGTCCAGAGAGGGACAGGACACGCTTCCTCGTGGGCTTCCCAAGGGGTCCGTTCCTTCCCCGGGTCGGGAAAGGGAGTCTTTTTCCTCTTCTTCTTCCTCTTCCCCCTTGGACTCCTTGGATTCCTCCGACGGTTGCTCCGAAAGGGACGACGAACCACGTTCTCCGTCGAAGCCCAGGTCAAGGACTCCTCCAAAGTCTCCTCCAGAAGATCCTTCCTTTACGGAGTTGCACAAAATCCAGGAGGTTCATCAGTGGCATTCTTTGGAACCAGACCCTCAGTGGTTGAACCTCGCCGAACATCTGGATCTGCCCGTGACAGCTCCCATTCTGGTACCACCCTGGATAGAGCCTCATGCAGACCTCGTGACCACCATTTGGAAGCAGCCGTCGGCTCTAGCCCCACTTCCGTGGAAGTTGAATAGGCTATACCAGGCTACCGAGGGTGTTGACTTCTTAGATTCTCACCCTCGTGCTGACTCGGTAGTGATTAGCGCTGCTCACGGCTGGTCGGCTAATCCAAAACATCTAAGCTCGTCGCCACCTGACAAAGAACCCTGCCTACTGGACCAGTATGGTAAGAAGATCTTTGCTTCTTCCACGGTGGGGATTAGGGCCCTGAACTATGTCGGTCATATGAGAAATTACCAGAAGGCCATTCTTACTCAGGTGGAAGCCAGACTAGACTCCCTGCTGGACTCTCAGGTCAAGCAGGAGTTGGCTGATCTTGTCCGCTTTGCACTTTCGGCCAGTCGACACATGCTTTGTGTGACCTACGATGCAGTGGACACTGCTGGACAGAGCTCAACTTTCGTCGTAGGCTTACGGCGTCACGCATGGCTCCGTGTGTCAGGGTTGGTCCCGAAAGTGCAGTCCGCTATCCAGGAAGCACCTTTCCGGGGGTCGGTGCTTTTCGGTGGGGATGTCAAGGACGTCATCACCGATTTGCAGGAGAAGGGATGGCACTGAAGTCTCGACTCCATGTACCATCACCCATCCAGCCGATCGCTGTCCCTTTGCAGATGGAATCGGCCCAGAGGCGAAACCCCGAGGCAGACCTGAAACATCGGGCCCCCACAGCTGCTAAGCCCTCCCCCACCCAAAAAAGCAGCGGGTGCTTCAGCTGCAGCGCTGCCCCACACCACCTGACTCCTCCCCTCTCCCATAGCCTCTGGACTCTCTGGAAGAACCGGTAGGAGGGAGGATTTCCCTCCACCTTCCGGGCTGGGAGAGGATAACATCAGATTCATGGGTGCTCCAGCTGATCGCGGAAGGACACTCAATAGAGTTTCTGAGAGCCCAGCCTCACCACCGCCCACCCACCCCCCAAAGTCGTCATATTCATGGGAACAACTTCTCTTGGTCCAGGAAGAGATTTCAGTTCTGCTTCTGAAAGGAGCAATAGAACCTGTCCCTCTCCATCTTAAAGGGGCCGGGTTTCTATTCCCACTTCTTCCTGGTCCCAAAGAAGACAGGAGATCTAAGACCCATTCTAGATCTCAGGTCCCTGAATCGTTTTGTGGAATACAAAGGTTCAGATATCCTCATTGCAGAGCCTAATGCCCCTCCCCGGTCGGGACAATGGCTGTGTGCTCTGGATATGCAGGATGCTTACCTGCACATTTCCATTGCCCATTTCATCTCAAATATCTTCATTTTGCGTTCCAGGACCACTACCAGTTCAAGGCACTTCCATTTGGCTATCCTCGGTTCCCAGTATTTACCAAATGCCTGGCGGTGGTGGCGGCCTTCCTGTGTGTACTCAGGGGGTGCAGGTTTCCCGTACCTGGATGAGTTGGCTCTGGCGGCCTCGTCCAGGAGAGACTCCTCGCTGCCTTGCTCTTACCCAGCAGGTTTTTGCCTGCCTGGGTATTGCCATCAGCCATTCCAAGTCTCACTTGATACCATCTCAGAGACTACAGTTTATAGGAGCGATTCTAGACATGACCATGGGCAGGGCCTTCCTGCCACCGGACCGGGTGCCCACCCTCCAGACTCAAATAAGTCTGTTGTCCGGCCGCAGGTGGGTCAGTGCAAGGTTGATCCTTCACCTTCTCGGGCTCTTGGCAGCTGCTATCCTGACAGTCCCTCGCGCTCGGCTTCACGTGAGAGTTTCTCAGTGGACACTCCGCTCCCAATGGAATCAGTTAGTGGATGACTTAGATCACCCAGTTCTGGTCTCCTCGCCAATGCTCCGAGACTTGCAGTGGTGGATGGTTCGAGAGAACCTGCTTCGGGGAGTTCCTTTCTTTCGTCCTCCCCCCCTCCCAGACTCTAACCACAGATGCCTCGGGCGAAGGTTGGGGAGCCCATCTAGGTTACCATCTGACCCAGGGCTCTTGGTCCAAGCTCGAACAGACCCTCTACATCAGTGTGCTCGAGCTTCGGGCAGTGTTGTACGCTTTCCAAGCCCTTCACCCTTACATTCTTCCTGGCTACTTAGCCGTTCAGATGGACAATATGTGCGTGGTTTGGTACATCAACAAACTTGGGGGACTCGGTCCTACCCTTTTTGCAGGGATGCAGTGAGGGTTTGGGATTGGGCAACACAACACAACCTTCACCTCATGGCAATTCATGTTCCGGGAGTTGACAACATCTTGGCAGACGAGCTAAGTCACTTGTCTGCTCTGGCTGATGAGTAGAAACTGGACCAAGGGGTCCTAAAAGGTATCTTCCGACTCTGGGGAACACCCCAGGTCGACTTGTTCGCATCTCCTCTAAATGCAAAGCTTCCTGTCTTCTGCTTGCTCATTTCAGATCGAGGCATTTTCTGGAGGCGCTTTGTCTCTAGACTGGAAGGACAGATTAGTCTATGCCTTTCCCCAATTCCGCTTATCCACGTGTCTTACAAACTAGCTTCAGAAGAGCACGAATGATTCTGATTGCTCCTTTCTGGCCCAGGCAAGTTTGGTTCTGTCTTCTACAACAATACTCAGAGGATCATCCTCTTCCTCTCCCTCTATCACGAGGTCTGCTGACCCAGGATATGGGGACCCTGGTCCAACCAGACCCCAGATATCTTCAGCTGCCTGCATGGCTCCTGCAGACTTAGCTCAATCCCGCTTTGAGGTTTCTCCCCAAGTGGCAGAGATTTTGGTGGAGGCTAGAAAACCCTCTACTAGATCTACTTATGCCATGAAGTGGAAAAGGTTCACTATCTGGGCTGCCTCTAAGGACATGAAACCCTTTTCCCGTTCAGCAAGGCTTCTGCTGGAGTACCTACGCCACCTTTTCGACCTGGGTCTTAGTCATTCTTCTCTGAAAGTCCACATGGCGGCCATCTCGGCCTATCATGTCCCCTTTGCAGACAAGACATTTGCTCAACTGGAGGTCTCTGAGACTTTCCTTAGAGGGGTCCTCCACCTGAGACCTCCCATACGTACTCCTGCTCCTCCTTGGGATTTGAACTTTGTTCTTGAGAAACTTACTCTGCCTCCCTTTGAACCGGCAGCTTCTGCAGACTTGAAATTTCTTTCATGGAAGACTCTCTTCCTGGTGGCCATTACTTCCGCTCTGAGAATTTCCGAGCTCCAACCCCTGATGTGTAAAATTCCATACTTGATTTTCACAAGGAGCAGTGTGGCTCTGCTAACCTAAGTTTCTTCCCTAAAGTAGTAGCAGCGAGTCTACTCTGAACCAGTCCATGGAGTTGCCCACCTTTTTACACAGTATTCCAGTCAAGGGAGTATTTACTCCATACTGTGGACGTTCACGGATTCTGAGATACTACACTAACAGGACAAAGATCTCAGGAAGACCGATCAATTGTTTGTCTCTTTGCACCAAAAGAGAAAGCAATACTCATTTCTAAACAATGCCTATCCAAATGGTTGGCTCATTGCATTACTTTCTGTTATGACAAGTACAAAGAAGACCCTGCGGGTCAAGTAAGAGCCACTCCACCAGGGGTTGCTGCCTCAGCGGCTTGTTTCAAGAATGTGTCAGCGACAGACATCTATGCTGCCGCCACTTGGACCTCCGTCCACACTTTTACAAAACACTACAGTTGGATATTGCCTCTCGCCGTAGAGCAGGCTTCGGGTTGGCTGTCCTGCAAGGCCTCCTATCTTAAGGCTTGCACAGCTAGAGGTTCTACTTGGAGTAGATTTCCTCTTCCCCAGTGCTTCTCCTTGTTCCAGACTGCTTGGGACTCAGTCCTATATGAATTACCAGCAGAGCCCTCTCAGTAAAGATAGTTCAAGTTATGTAAGAACTTACCGTAACAGTAGATCTTGGAGAGGCTCTTGCAGTAGTCTCTTCCTGCCCTCCATCCCCTAAGCTTTTTCAGCTCCTTTTCCATTGAAGGAAATATCCGCTCCTCTCTCGTCTGGCCTCTTTTGGCCTGTGGCGGGAAAGAACTGGAAGGCGGGCGTCAGGGACCGCCACTTTATACCAACGTCTCCTGATGCCGGTCACCTGACGTGGGGGCGGTCCCTCGCCAGGGACTGCTAGCTACAAATTTTTCCGTGGGGTCCTGCCGCCTGCTGACGTCAGTCCTATATGTAATTACCTACTGCAAGAGCCTCTCTCGAAGATCTACTGTTACGGTAAGTTCTTACGTAACTGAACTTTCCGGGACCTGGCTCCGCTTAACCTTGAGCTCTTCTTCCTCCGTTCGGTGGAAGAAGAATTGGTATCACTCGAGGTCGCTTTCTGGTACGTCTGCACGGCGATCGTCGGTGGTGGAGAGTGGTAGGCCTGAACCATCTCTGGTGGGTTCCTCTGTGGCTCTGCTCTCAACGGCCGCGATCTTCAACACCGGATCCTGTCTCTGTCCTCGATGGGGTTCTGGTGAGCAGTTTCACCTCTGGGCCACTCTTTTAGATCAGGGAGTACAGCATCTGGCCAGTTGTCCTGGCAGTGGTCCTGGTTCCGGGGCCTTCGTGCCTTGGAGCTGTTGGACCGCGGCCGGGTTGGTTGGGCCAGGATGTGCACGGTGCCCTCTCTGGTGCCAATGCCATCTATGCCGACCCCTCATGCCTACCCCCCTGTCCTTCTCCCTGCAGGGGCCAGCACGGGTACCGCTTTCCTTCTCTCCTTAGTTTTCTTCAGGTCTGGGCCCAGCAGCAGTTCTGGTGCCGCGTGTGGTCTGGGCGCCGTGAGTGGTGCAGACGCTGAATGTGGTGCCAGTGCTGCAGATGGCTCCGAACTCTTCACCGCTCCAGGTGGTGGCGTCTTTCTTGTTCCTGGCCTAGACCTGCCTTTTTGGAGCTTATTCTGGGGTAGAAGTGGATCTGGATGAGTCTCTCCCTATTCTGCAGCAGTTGACTCATTTTATGGGATGGAATGCAAGCCTTCTGTATCAGTGTGATGGAAGATCTTCTTTCCAGTTAGTTTTTCCCCAGGGATATGTGGTCCACCATAACATTTTGATCTTTATCTGTGAACCGAAGCAGATTTCTATGAGTTTCTACATTCCTCAGTATGAGTACACCCTGTGGAACCTACTCACTGCAGTGGTCGAGAGCCTTCTGAAATCTAACCCTCCATTTGTCGTCCCACGCCGGAAGCAGCCTGTGAAGACCTCCAAGCTGAATTTAACCTTCTACAATATCAGCTCATAAACAAAAAGCTTTTGCTCAATGCGAAAAAGACAAAAGCCATGCTCTTCTCCCCCTCCTTGCATGCGGCAATTCTTTCTGGGGGGGGGGGGGGAGCTATCCCACAAATTACCACTGTTCTTGGAGAAACACTAGAGTATGTAGCTAAATTCAAATATCTAGGAGTTTGGCTCGATCATAAACTTTCCTTCACCGACCATCTCGAAGAACTACAGAAGAAGCTAAGGCAGAGATTAGGACTGTTCTACAGAATTAACCACCTGCTCACAAAGGAGGCCAAGATTCAACTGGTTCAAGCTACCTTCCTATCTTTAATAGATTACGCGGACCTGCTCTACAGCCACTGCACTGCCTCTGCACTGGCCAAGTTGGACACCCTCTACCACAGAGCTATCAGGTTCATTACTGGCCTTCCACTTTCCACACACCACTGCTCCCTGTATTCATATTAGGCTGGACTTCCCTTCACTATAGAAGTAATGAAACACCGCCCTATGGGCCTTCAGAGCAGTGACCAACAAGCTCCCTCATATGTCTCAGATTGTATTCCCAGAGTGTGTTAGGCACCCTCGCTCCAAGGAGCTATTCCCTAATTGCCCTCCAAGTTCCAAGTCCAAAACTCATTTATGGCAAGCTCCTCTAAGCTCCTCTTTACCCATGTTGTGGAATGGTTTACAAAGGAACTTGAAACTGAGCTGCCCTGTTAGCCTGATTATCTTCAAAGGCGCTCTCACGATTGCTACATGAAAGCACCTTGCAAATGTTTTCCTCATTGCTAGCCCACTAATTCCATAACTCCCCTTTCCATCCTGACACTCGCCATGTTTCTAGCCCTGGCTCTCACTCTTTCCCTATTAACTCTTCTGCTGCACCCACCCTTCCCTGTCCACTCCAGCCTGGCTAAAGTTCCACCCCATCCATAGTAGTGTCCCAATTATCTACCCCTCCTCCGTCATTATCATAATAAACAAGTACACGACAGCCATCGTCACTTTCTGTGGTTTTAGCTAAATGTTTCCCCCAGTCGTCTGTAATATATCCCTCCTCTTCTTTACCTCTCTAACCTGCCACCCCATACACTGCCTCTTTCCCCTTTATGTGTAGTTGCCGGCTGCCTCACTCAAAAGATCTCTGCTTATAACCCTTGTATGCCTATGGTTGATTGTACATCTGCTGACTTCTTCAATTGTAAAATAATGCTGTTTTTATTTACTTATTTCAACCTTATATTGTACTGTATATACTTTTCTCTTCCTTGTATATTATTGGTTTTTGTATACCTGCTTCAAACAACATGAAGTCTTACTATATTATGACATATGCAGTGAGTCCCAACCTTGAACTACTCCGGAGGTGAAAAGTTAACTTTCCATGCCAGGCATGGAACCTTAGCCGTGAGCTCGGTTGAAAACTCTGTCTGTTGTTAATCAAACTCAAGCTGTCAGATTCTTTACTCTGCCTCATCGAACAGTCGCTCGGAGATTTCTCCTTCTGCTCGAGTTCATTTTGTCGGTTAAAGTTTTATTTTATCGGTTTTGACTGAAAATAAACCACAACCAGTCGGTTCAAGCTCTGTCTGTGGTATTGTAAGTAATAGATAGAACTACATTTATTTTATTCTGTGTGGAACTTGTAAGCGTCTTTTGGTTCGGTTTGAACCGATCAGGTTGTTCTAAAACTTTACTAGTCCTTATTTTTAGAGTGCGGTTCCTGGTTCTTATCGGTTCTAAAAAAGCGGTTTCATTACGGTTTTCACGACCCGTGTCACGGTTGGGAACTGATAAGGGTGCTTGCCAGCGATTGCCATAAGCGGGCAAGTTGGTTAGGCTGGCACTATGTCTGAGAAACCCAGAGAAAACCGGGCCCACTGGGTTTCAGCACTGTAGTGTTTGTGGGGAAGCCTTTGCTAGGCTGACCCACCACCACCTGTGTGTATTGTCTGGGGTTTGACCACCTCAATGCAGACTGCCAGATATGTAGTAATTTTCCTGCTGCCACCATTGAGAAGAGAGTTGGTAGGCTCAGGAAAGGAGCCAAAAGTCCGTGACCCGGATGGCCAGCGGTTCGGTTCAACCGAACGGAGAAGTGCCCTCTGACCAGGCGTGCGTACTTTCCGGACAAAAGAAAGAGCCAGCTCTGAGGAGCCGTTTCAACTAAAGGACTAGAAAGTCAGCTAGTATGCCAAAGTTTTTCTCCAACCGCTGAGGAAATAGCTAAAGCAATTCAAATTGTCCAGTCACTTACGCCAGTTCCAGCCGAACCGATACCATCAGGAAGAGCTCGGTTCGGCCGGTTCCACCGGTTCAAGATTATGATTTTGAGGATTTTTATGAACTGGAGGAGGAGGAGGAAGAGGAGTATGAGGAGAGTGAATGTGGGTTTGAAAGTCTGGATGTGCCCATTAAACCGGACATCTCTCCGGACAGACCGTCAGGGGTTTCTCCTCCTAGGCTATCTGAGTCCCCTTCTCATTTTATGTTTTATAAGAAAGTTGCTGAAACTCTCCAGCTCCCTGTTGAGAAGCTGTTGATGACAAGAGGAGCCACAGTTATGTAGAAATGATGGATATTCAGAGTCTAGGAGACTGTCTATTCCTCTGCATAAATCTTTTTAGGAAACAGACAGTAAAATTCTAAAAACTCCTCACACTATACCTCCTGCTGATAAAAGAATGGACAAGAGGTATACATTATAAGGCTCTGATCAGGAGTTCCTCACACAGCAATGCAGCCATGTGGGGTAGTGCAGGCTGCAGCCTGTGACAAAGGCAAATATTCCTCTGGCCGCACCCCTGAAAGGACTCCAGGAAGGTTGATGCCATGGCGAAGAAGCAGTACATGGCAGCATCTTTGGGACTCAGACAGGCAAATTATATGGCTTATGCTGCTAGATACCAGAAATCCAGATGGGATACTGTGCTGGCTCTAGCAAAACAGGTCCTGACCAGCTTGCCAGGGAGCTGGAACAGGTGGCTGCGGATGGTATTGAGGCATCTAAGGTGCAATTTCATGCTGCAGTAGACCCTAATGATGTGTCATCAAGGGTCATGGCTACATCTGTGGCACTTAGCAGAATGGCTTGGCTGAGATGTACTACCCTGTCACAGGATACCCAGTCTAAGGCCATGGATTTTCCTGTTGTGGACAATTCTCTGTTTGGGGAGCAGACAGAGAATTACATGAAGAAAATGGATGAATATATGACCACCTATAGGAGTGCACAGGCCAAGGAAAGGCAGGCCACTCCTCAAAGGCACATCCCAGGGCAGGGCAGGCCTTTTGCAAGTCCAGGCCTCCTCTTCTGCTTATGCCCAGAGGGGGTTCTTTAGAGGGAGAGGCAGACAGGGTGCAAGCAAGCCTGCTTCCACCCCTCAGCCCAAAGCCCCTGCCAAGCAGGCACCGTGATGGGGTGGCCAGGGCCGATTCTCCTCTACCTGTAGGGGGCAGGCTGGCTTACTTTGTCCAGGACTGGAAGTCTCTAACATCAGACAAGTAGGTCCTGGAAGTAGTAAGCCAGGGACTGGTTCTCGGCTTCAAAAAATTTCCGAAGATGAGAGCCAGGTCCTTTCCACCTGCAAATCCATCAGAGGCACTTGCCCTAGAAACAGAAGTTTCTACCCTCCTGGCTCTCAGAGCTGTGGAAAGGGTTCCACCCCTACACCAGGGCAAAGGGTTGTACTCCAGGTACTTCCTTACCCCAAAAAAGACAGGAGAATGGCGGCCCATCCTGGATCTCAGATACCTAAACAAGCACCTTTTAAAACCAAAATTCAAAATGGTGACTCTGGGAGTTAATTTACCCTCTCTAAGGCCAGAGGACTGGCTAAGCGTCCCTGGACCTCAAGGATGCCTACTTCCATGTTCTTATCAGAAGCTCCATAGAAAGTACCTCAGATTCGAACTGCCATCAGGCCATTACCAGTTCAGAGCAATGCCCTTGGCCTCACCTCTGCCGAGGTATTCACAAAATGCCTGGCAGTAGCAGTTGCTCACACTTAAGAATGCAAAAGATTGCCATTTTCCTTACCTGGACGACTAGCTCATAGTAGGCCAGTCTCCAGAACAAGTCAAACACACCTTCAGGTAACTCAGCAACTGCTCACATCTCTAGGTTTCCTTCTCAATCTTCCGGAAGTCAGTTCTAGAGCCTGTCCAGCTTCTCTCACCTTCATACGTGCAGAACTGAACACAAAAGAGGCCAGAGCCTTCCTTCCTCTGGAAAGAGCAAGGACCTTGGTCTCTCTGGCCTCCTCTTTCACCCTGCAGGTCTCTCGACCAGCAAGGCATTTTCTGCAGCTCCTGGGGTACATGGCTGCTTCTACCGCAGTTGTGCAGGGAGCAAGATTTCAGATGAGGGACTTCCAGTTCCATTTGAGAGCCTTTTGGTCTCAAAGGAGAGACCCACTGACCAAATTGATCCAGTGACTCGAACCCTGATCCAAGCCCTTCAATGGTGGCAGGAGCAGAGCAATCTGAGACAGGGGTCCTTTCACCCCTCAGTCTCATTCTTAATCCTTACTACAGATGCATCCCTCTTGGGGTGGGGAGCTCACATGGTGATCTCACTACCCAAGGATTTATTTATTTTATTTATTTTAGCTTTTGTTGACGGGTAAGTGCACTAGACAAATCCTGCCTATTTTCAGAGCCGCACGACCGGGGAAAGGATACAGATGAATGTCAACTGACCTTGAACCAGATTAAGCTGTTGGTGGCATTTTTTTTTTTAGTGAATGAGGGAAATTTGGCCAGGACACGGGAAATTCCCCTACTCTTTTCGATAAGTGCCATGGGATCTTTAACATCCACCTGAACTACCACCAATCCAGGCAGATGGGACCTCGGTTTAACGTCTCATCCGAAAGCGGCACCTCAGAAATGCAGCACCCCTCTCATGCTGCATTACAGTGTCAGTACTGGGATATTAACCCAAGTGCCAGATGTGGGAACTGAACCCACAGCCCTCTGATCTCCCGGCCTCAGAGGCGAGTGTGCTACCTACTGAGCCACTGACACTGCATTGTGGTCCCCTCAGGAACCTCTGCTCCACATCAATCTGTTGGAACTCAGAGCAGTTTTTCTAGCACTTCAAGCTTTTTCCACCTCTGTTCAGAACAAAGTTGTACAGATCAGAACAGACAACACCACTACAATGTGGTACATCAAAAGCAAGGAGGCACTGGTCCATGGCCTTGTGCACGAAGCAATGAAGTTGTGGTCTCTGGCGACTCCTGAACACCTCTCTACGGCAGTTCACCTCCCAGGCAAGGACAATGTCCTGGCAGATGCTCTCAGCAGGATTTCCCAGGGCCATCACGAATGGTCACTGGATCCCCTAGTATTGGAGGTAGTATTTGCCAGATGGGGCACCCTGCAGATAGATCTTTTTGCAACCCCAGACAATCACCAACTTCCCCTTTTTTGCTGCAGGCCCCCAGTGTTGGGCTCATTCCCTCTGGATGCCTTCCTTCTCAGTTGGGAAGGGAAGTTTCTCTATGCTTCCCCCTTCCTCTTCTGTTCAAGGTGCTAGTCAAAATCAGATCTTAACCCTGCAAGATGATCCTGATTGCTCCAGATTGGGCGGACAACCCTGGTACCCCTCCTTATGTCCTTAGAGTCCACCCTTCCCTGTGTCTTCCCAGGAATCACAACCTGTTAACCTGTGCTCAGGGAGGGTTTGGTACTCAATCTCAAATCTCTCAACCTCAAGGCCTGGCTCTTGAGGAGTTAGAGTTTGCTGACCTACACCTCTCCCAAGGTGTATTGGATATATTGAAGGCTTCTAGGAAGCCATCCACCAGAGCTACTTATAATTCCAAATGGAAGAGATTTTCCATGTGGTGCTCTGGCAAGCATATTTCCCAGAATCTGCTGACTTACCCACAGTCCTGGATTATATGGTGCATTTAAATACTTTGGGGCTGAGGCCAGCTACCCTAAAAGTGCACCTGGCAGCC
Source organism: Neoceratodus forsteri (assembly GCA_016271365.2). Taxonomy (NCBI): domain Eukaryota; kingdom Metazoa; phylum Chordata; order Ceratodontiformes; family Ceratodontidae; genus Neoceratodus; species Neoceratodus forsteri. Next base: position 1,590,612,943 of record CM057452.1, on the reverse strand, counting down.
GTGTCTGCTTTCTTATCAACAGGTAAACCCTCTTCTCTTTCAGCTCATCCTGTATTCTCCAAGTTTTCAAGGGTTCTTCACACCAACCCTCCATTCAGGGACCCTGCCCTGCCTGGGATCTTAATATTTGCATTGCTCAGCTTATACAACCCCTTTCAGGCCCTTGTCTTCAGCAGAGCTTAAGTACTTGACTTGGAAAACTGTGTTTTGGTAGCCATCACTTCTGAGCATAAGTGAATTACAAGCATTGTCAGTGGAATCTGATTTTATTTCCTTTCATAGAGATAAGGTGGTCCTCAGGACTAACAGAAAGTTCTTGCCTAAGGTGGTTTCAGACTTCCACCTTAATCAATCTATGTCTCTCCCTGTGTACTTCACTGACCATTCCTCCTCTGGCGAGGGAGACTGCACAGTTAGATGTCAAAGAGCCCTTAGTTACTACATAGAGCGTACCAAGGTCACAGGTTTGACTCCTCCAACTGTTCCTCACTTATGGTGAGGTTGGTAAAGGAAACCTGCCACTAAAAGATCCATCGCCAGGTGGATTGTCTCTTGTATCCAATTTTGCTATGAAAAACTGGGTAAGGTTCCTCCCTCAGGCCTGAGGGCTCACTCTACCAGAGGTACAGCTGCGTCTCTGGCTGCTGCCAGGGACATCCCTATCCTAGAGATATGTCAAGCAGCTACCTGGAAAACAGTTCACACTTTTACCAAGCATTACTCCCTGGACATCCAGGCTAGGAGCGATGCTCGGTTTGGCACAGCTGTGCTTCAGAGCCTATTTCTGAAGTAGGTTCTGTCCCTCCTCCATGGAGGTACTGCTGTGTAGTCTGCATATGTCATAATATAGCAAGACTTCATGTTGTTTGAAGAAAAATTACTCACCTTAGTAATGTTTCTTTTAATGGAGTCTTGCTATATTATGACCTCCCCGCCTGCCCCTCAGAACCTCTACTTTTGGGATGTGGGTGGGCAGTGCAGTGTTGGCACTTAGTAGATGCCACCTTATTTTTTCACCCTCCTTTTGGGGTGTTTGGGTGTTATGTTTTTAATTTTTGGATCCCTGACTTGAGTCTTTGTTTTGGGACCAAGAAAATGTGTTCTTATGTTTAGTAGCCAGTTGGCTAGTGTAGGTTTATGGCTTCCACCCAGAACCTTAGTGAGTTTTGCTCGTAAAGATCTGACAGTTTGAGTTTGATTAACAACTGACAGAGTTTTCAACCGAGCTCGCGCTCAAGGTTCCATGCCTGGCATGGAAAGTTAACTCTTTCACCTCCGGAGCAGTTCGAAGGTTGGGACTCACTGCATATGTCATAATATAGCAAGACTCCGTTAGAAGAAACAACATTACTAAGGTGAGTAATTTTTTCTTTTGGGATGTGGGTGGGCAGGTGCAGTGTTGACATCCTAGAGGTGTCCCCACCCTTCTTCTCATCCCTTTGGTTTGGGTGTGTGGGTGTTGTATTTTTGTTTTATTTTTTGGGTTTCCTGACTTGAGTCTTTGCTTTGGGACCAAAAAAATCTCTCTATTATATTTGGTAGCCAGTTGGCTAGTGTAAGTTTACAGTTTCCACAGAGGGCACCCAGTGTGTTTAGCTCGTAAAGATCTGACGGTTTAATTTCAAACAGCAGCAGACAGTGTCTCAACCGAGCTCGAGCTCAGCGTTCCGTGCCTGCCATGGAAAGTTAACTCTTTCATCTCTGGGGCAGTTTGAAGGTTGGACCTCACTGCAATATGTCCGAATACAGCAAGACTCCATTAGAAGAAACAACATTACTAAGGTGAGTAATTTTTTTCTTCTATGCCTTCCCTTCGCTTCCCTTTATCCACAAGGTGCTCCTCAAGGCCAGGAGGGACAAGGCGCAGGTGATCCTGGTGGCTCTGGACTGGCCACGCCAGTTCTGGTACCCTGATCTCCTCAGCCACAGGCTCCCGAGGTATCTTCCCCCATGCCTGGACCTGCTTTCCTTCAGTCAGGGGAAGGTACTCTACCTGGACCTTCAGTCTGTGCACCTGACGGCTTGGTTCTTGAGCAGCTAGAGTTCCAGGTCTTGGTTCTCTCCAAAGATGTCTTCACCATTGTGCAGGCATCTCAGAAGAAGTTGACCAGGAAGTGCTACGCCTTCAAATGGAAGAGATTCTCCATTTGGTGTCAGGGTAAGGGGTTGGACCCTTTGTCCTGTACAATGGCTAGCATCCTTGATTACTTTTGGTACCTCTCTCAGTCGGGCCTTCGGTTGATGACTGTTAAGGTGCACCTGGCAGCCATCTCTGCTTACCGGGCGTGGGCCGGTCAGCAGTCGGCACAGGAGAAGGTGGTCTGGCCCTTCTTCAAGGGCCTTGACCACATTTCCCTTCCAGTGTGTGAACCACCACCACTGTGGGACTTGTTGCTGGTTTTGGCAATCCTCATGGGCAAGCCATTCGAACCGATGCATAGGTGTGATCTCTCTCACCTGTTGTGGAAGACCACCTTCTTGTTGGCTATCGCATCAGCCAGAAGGATCAGTGTGCTCCAGGTGCTTTCGGTGGCGTCTCCTTACTTGGTCTTCCACAGGGGCAAGGTTGTCCTGCGCCCCAACCCGAAGTTCCTCCTGAAGGTTGTGTCGAAGTTTCACCTTAACCAAAGGATTAATCTCCCAGTGTACTTCATCAATCACACCTCGGAGGCTGAGCACAGGATCTGAGGTGAGCGTTCGTTTATTACAAAGAGCGCACAGCTGGAGTTTGGGGAGAGGTTTGCCAGCTGTTTGTCACCTATGCTGAAGCCACACCTGGAAGACCTGCAGTCAAGCAGACAGTTGTCAGGTGGATCACATCCTGCATTGACCTCTGCTATAGATTGGTGGGTGAGGAGCCTCACAGGAGGACTGGGCTCATTCCACCTGCCATCACCCCTACATTGGTGGCTGCTTCCAAGGACGTCCCTTTCCAGGAAATCTGCAGGGCTATGACCTGGAGGTCAGCACACACCTTCATTTCCCATTACCACATTGACTAAGTCACGCTGGGATGTTGATTTTGGGGCTTGGTCTCCAATCTCTTCCCTAAGTAAGGGTGTGTGTCTTGCCTCCCTCCTCCGGAGAACTACTAGAGGTCTGCCAGAAAGTGTGGTTAGAACATCATATTCACATCCCTAGAAACACAGGTTACTCACCTGTAACAGTAGATCTTCAAGGAGTGGTCTCTTGCAGCAGGTCATACACTTGGGTCATTGCCAGAGGTCGCTGTGGCACACAGCAGCTCTTTTAGCAGTCTTTTCCAGGGACCGCCTCCACATGACATCACCTTTCTGCTTCCTATATAAGTGTTGGTGGTCCCTGGTATCCTCGGTTCATTTTCCCACCGTCTTCAGCTCACATGCAGCAGCTAGAGCAACTCAGTAGCAGACATCGACGAGAATTTGATTTTAGAAGCAGATTTTTTCCGTTTCACTTTCTACATCGATGAATGTCCAAAGAATCTACAAGCAAGACAGCACTATTTTATTCTTGTCATTGCGATAGGAAAATCTTCCATTTTGACGACCACACCACTAGTATAAGGTATCTGGGACCCACACACGACACCACCTCCTTCATACAGTCGTGGCCAAAAATATTGGCACCCTTGCAGTTTTTTCTAATAATGCACCATTCCTTCCAGAAAATTGTTGAAATTAAAAAAATATTTTGGTATCCACATATGTATTTCTTTGGTTTGCAGTGGAATAAAACTTAAAAAGCAGGAATAGTTACTAAATCTTAGCTTATTCCTCAGAGAAATCCTTAAATGACCCAGACAAAATTATTGGCACCTTTTAGAAGTAGTTAGAAATAATGAGATTTCAAGCAGGTGATTCTCCTTCACTTTGGAATTGAACTCATCTGTGGTGAGTTGCAGGTGCCTGCAATATAAAAACCACTCATTCAACCAGTTTGAATAGAGAAAAGGACTCATTCTCCTGTTTTGTGTCACTGTGTGTACCGCAATGAGCATGGAGAAAAGAAAGACAACCAGAGAATTGTCTGAGGAGGTCAGACAGAAGATTGTAGCCAAGCCTGGACAATCTCAAGGCTACAAATCAATCTCCAGAGACCTTGATGTTCCTGTTTCCACCGTATGTAATGTTATCAGGATGTTTAAGGCCCATGGCACTGTAACCAACCTCCTGGACGTGGCACTAAGAAAAACTTGATCGAAGATTGCAGCGCGAGGATTGTTCGAATGGTGAAGAAAGCACCTCGATCAACTTGACAGACAGATTCAAGCTGAACTTCAGACACAAGATGCGACAGTTTCAACTCTCGCACCATCCGTCGCCAACTCAGTGAAGGGGTTATATGGTAGGAGGCCCAGGAAGACCCCACTGCAGAGAGAGAGAGACATAAGAAAGTCCGACTGGGGTTTGCCAAAACACACCAAACAAGCCAAAATCCTTCTGGGAGAATGTCTTGTGGACAGATGAGACCAAATTAGAGCTTTTGGTAAAGCACATCTCTATGTTTACAGAAAACAAAATGATGCCTTCAAAGAAAAGAACACCTTCCCTACAGTCAAACATGGAGGAGGTTCAGTGATGTTTTGAGGTTGCTGTGCTGCCTCTGGCACTTGGTGCCTTGAGCGTGTGCATGGCATCATGACATCTGAAGATTACAGGCCATTTTGGAGGCGCAATGTTGAACCCAGTGTCAGAAAGCTGGGTCTCTGTTGAAGGTCATGGGTCCTCCAGCAGGACAATGACCCCAAACACACTTCAAAAAGCACCCAGGAATGGTTCAAGACAAGGCGCTGGACTGTTCTGAAGTGGCCAGCAATGAGTCCAGATCTAAATCCCATTTAAAACCTGTGGAGAGATCTGAAAACAGCAGTTGGGAGAAGGCACCCTTCAAATCTGGGAGAACTGGAGCAGTTTGCACAAGAAGAGTGGGCCAAACTGCCAGTGGAGAGGTGCAGGAAGCTCATCCATGGCTATAGGAAGCGGTTGATTGCAGTTATTTTGACCAAAGGCTGTGCTACCACATATTAAGTCTAGGGTGTCAATAATTTTGTCAATGCCATTTCTTTTCATTTTCTGATTTAAAAGGATATATTAAATTCTAAATCAAAAACAAAGGTTCTATAATATTAACAGAGAAATAAAGAATTGTAGAGACCAAATACTGTACTGTTGTTAATTTAAACTTGTGTTTAGAGGAAATTGTGAGTTATTTGAAAAAGTGCAAGGGTGCCAATATTTTTGGCCACGACTGTACACTGCCAGAATTTTAACCAGGCAACCCGTCGTGTTGAGCTGCAGGAAACTGAAAACTACTTAATGGAGCAGAAATTCTCTACTAGAAAATCAGGGGCTCGTCGAGAGCTCCCCATCCACTGATTCCATAAGCGGCAAAAAGAAAGGAAGCCCTCCTCAACCTCTGTGCCTAAATGCTTGTCAATGGCCACAGTCAGGGGGTGCCAACCCGGCCAGTGCGTTCACACCTGCCTCCTTGTCGATGGAGATTTCACCCTCACAAATCAAGTAGCTTTCCACCCTCTTACACGGCAGTCTGTGATGAATTCTTTGTGAGTTCGTCAACATCCTGTCAACGGGGTTTCTCTCCAGTCACGGTGACTTCATTTCAACACACTACTCATGTTTCCCAGCGGCCTGTTGTCGAGGGGTCACATTCCAATGGGGAAACCTACTGCTTTTGCCATGCATTCTGCCCTCCACCTCACAGGTGTATACTCATAGGAGCCAGGCGGAAATGGATTGGGACCCTAGGCTCTACCACCCAGGTGCAAGACCTACTCAGACTACACATCCAGTCCCTCAACAATCCCTTGGTTTCCCAGAGACTCCCCTCCCTATCTCCCCCATGGGCGTTGCCTCAGTAGTTCAGCAGGTTTTACATGCCGTCCAGCAGGGGAGCAGAGTCATCTGTCTCGTTCCCCTACTCCTCCACCTAAACGTTTACAGAGTGACAGAGACCCTTCACCACCCTCGTACGTGGATGACTACCTGTCAGATGAGGCTGAATATCCGGCAGATTTTACCGGACATCTGGAGGATGAGGAATTTCAGGAGCTGGATTTCCAGCCCCAGTCCCCTTTTTTGGATATTTCCTTCTTAAATGAGAATTTATGCAGTCAGGCAACTGCCTCTCTTCCTGATGACCCATTCTTCCATGAGATGATGGTCCAAATTCAGAAAGTCATGGGATTTCCCACTACCGAACATGACAAGCAATGTAAGGATATGGCAGACTATCTAGAACTACCAGAGGAACCAGTGCTAGTGGTACCCCCACTTATACAAACCTACCAAATATGCTATGTTGCAGCATGGAATCAGCCTTCTACCGTTATGAGTATTCCCCGCAAAACGGATCACTTCTACCAGGCTCCTCTGGATCACCCTTTTCTATCCATTACTGAAGCAGATTCAGTAGTGATTACTGCCACTTGTGATCGTACTAAACAACAAAAACACATGAGCTCCTTACCTCCTGATAAAGATTCCTGTAGGATAGACTATCTGGGGGGAAAAAGGTATTCCAAGTAGGTACCATGAATCTCAGAATCCTAAATTATATGGGACATATGATCAAATACCAGTGTACACTCTGGTCCTCTGCCATAGAATTAGTCAATAAACTCTCTCCTTCGCAGGAAAGGGAACAATTACTGGCTACAGTATCTACTATTAAGTCTATCTCCCGACACCTACTTTGTTGAATATGATGTAGTCGATACTTTGGCCCATGTCAACAACGGCATTACCTTGCATCGCCATGCTTTTTGCGTCTCAGGCTTTACACAAGATATCATGATAGTCATCAGTGCCTCCTTTAAGGGGCTAGCTTTTCGGCCCAGGTACCCAAACACTGATAGATGATCTCCAGTCTTCAGGACAGACACTCACGTATGATACATGGCATGTACCATACCTCCCAGCCATTGATCATCCTTAAGCCTCCTTTTATTCTAAAGAGGTGGAAAATGTAGAGGCTCATGAGAGGCAGATTCTGGGGTTCCAAGCCTTCCAGAACCAACACCTCTGCCACCAAGGGCTCCCGCTCCCACCCTCCTGGTGGGGTTGGTCAGCCCGCCTCCTAGTGACCAACTGGGGCTCTGTCTACGCTTCCTCAACCAGGCCTTGGAAGCTGTGGGCAGTCATTTTGCCCTCCATTTAGAGGCCTGGCGAACGATCACATTGGACAAGTGGGTACTTCAGATCATTCAGAGAGGTCACACTCTGGAACTCCTTTCCATGCCTCCCCTCATCCCTCCCCCACTCTGTTCACATTCCTATTCTCCAGGAGGAACTACATGTTCTTCTGACCAAGAAGGCCATTTATCCAGTACCCTGGCAGAACACCAAAGGGTTTTATTCCCATTTCTTCCTAGTGCCCAAGCAGACTGGAGCTCTCGGACTGATACTGTATCTCAGACACTTGAACCTATACATCCAGTACAAAAAGTTCTGCATGGTCACCCTAAATTCCATCACGCCAATGTTGAAACAAGGTGATTGGCTATGTGCCCTAGATATGAAGGATGCCTACCTACATATCCCCATCCATCCTGCCCACCACAGGTTTCTTCGTTTTCATTTGTTGGGACAACACTACCAATTTCGAGCACTCCCGTTCGGCCTCTCATCTGCCCTGAGAGTGTTTTCCAGGTGCCTTGTGGTAGTGGCAGCAACCCTTTGATGGGACGGGCACTTTGTCTTCCCATATCTGGATGACTGGGTTATCAAGGCAGGGTCCAAAATCTCTCTGCTTTCCTCCCTACACGCAACATTAACTCTGTTCCACTCTCTAGGGATTACAGTCAATTGGCTGAAGTCCAATCTAACACCTACACAGTCGCTCCAACATATAGGAGCAGTCCTAGACACTGTCTCCGCCAGGGCCTACCTCCCGACCGACAGACAAGACAATCTTTTATCTCTGGCTTCTCACATACAAACCCAGAAAGTAGTCACTGCCAGACATATGTTATGTTTTCTGGGACACATGGTCGCTACCATCCGTACGGTAGCACTTGCCTATCTTCACGTGAGACCAGTCCAGTGGATTCTCCAGAACCAGTGGTCTCAAAGAACAGGAAATTTCGAAGACAGAATCAGATACTCCCACGTTGTGGTCCGCCCTAGTATGGTGGACCCTCCAAGCCAATCTATGTCAAGGCATGCCCTTCCATTCTCCCCACCCCAGCAGACGTTGACCACGGATGTGTCCCTAGAAAGGTGGGGCTCGCACCTGGGTCCTTATAGAACAAAAGGCAAGTGGACCAGTTCTATCCCTCCTCTCCACATCAGTCTCCTGGAGATGAGGGTGGTTCGCTTAACCCTCCAGGCTTTTCAACCTCACTTGTCCCCAGGACCATTGCTGAGTCAATCAGACAACCCCTCAGTAGTGTTCTACCTCAACAAACAAGGAGGTACGAAATCCCGTTCTCTGTGCAGAGAGACGATTGCAGTCTGACAGGAGGCCATACAGCAACACCTGGTACTGACAGCCGTCCATCTGCCAGGACATCACAATCTCCTGGCTGACCACCTCAGTCGCCAGTCATCTGCACACGAAAGGACACTTCATCATGAAGTGCTTCAGAAAATCTTTCATCTGTGTTATACCCTGCAACTGAATCTGTTTGCCTCCCCAGTCAATCACAGTCTCCCCAGATACTATTCCATTATCCCGAGCAAAAAGGGATGGTCTATAGATGCCCTGTACCAATCATGGACAGGACTCGTCTTATATGCTTTCCCCCCGTCCCTCTCCTTCAGTTGACCCTACTGAAATTACAACTCGAACCTTCCACCATGATTCTCATAGCCCCTCTGTGGCCTTGCCAGGTGTGGTTCCCCCTGCTTCAACAGTTCTCAGTGGAGGAACCCATCCCATTACCAATAAGACCAGATCTCTTGACTCAGAATCAAGGGACCCTTCTACATCCCAACCTGAAGGCATTACACCTTCACGCTTGGCTCCTGAGGACGCTTTCATAGGACGTCTACAAGTGTCCTCCCCTGTTGCCAATATTCTGCTGGCTTCATGTAAACCAGCAACCAGGAAAACTTATAATGCCAAATGGTAACGCTTTTCTGTTTGGGCTGCCTCCCAGTCATTGGATCCTTATTCTTGCCCACTGACGAAAGTATTGGATTACCTGACCTCAGTTGCTGAGACAGGATTAAGCTATTCCTGTATCAAAGCCCATTTGGCCTCCATTTCAACCTTCCATGAGCCTCTCGATGGCAGATTGCTGTAGCAACATCATCTAGCCAAAATGCTTTTTAGAGGAATGTTACATATTAAGCCACCTATCAGATGACCCCCTCCTCTGTGGGATCTCTATGGGATCTCAATTTTCAAATGGAGAAGTTAACTCTTAAACCATTTGAACCAGCGGCCACTTGTGACCTCCGTTTTCTTTCTTGGAAAACAACACTCTTAGTGGCTGTCACTTCGGCTCGGCATATTTCCGAGCTTCATACCCTCACGTGTAAAGAACCTTACTTAAATATTCACCAAGTGGCACTTCGTACCACCCCTTCCTTTCTACCTAAGATAGTGTCTGAACACACCTTAAATCGATCCTTGGAGCTACCAGTATATTATCCTGAACACTCCAATCGAGGTGAATACCTCCTACCTACTCTAGATGCCCATCGAATATTACGATACTATACTAATCGAACTAAATTAATTAGAAAAATATTTAAACTTTTTGTTACCTTTGCCTCAAGCAGGGAAGGTCTCCCGTTAACTAAACAGACTCTCTCCAATTGGCTAGCACATTGTATCACATTTTGCTGCACAAAATACAACAAGCCATTACCAGGACCTGTCCAAGCCCATTCTACCAGAGTTATGGCCACCACAGTGGCCTGCTTTAAAGGGGCCTCTATCACAGATATCTGCAATGCAGCTACCTGGTCCTCAATTCATACTTTCACAAATCATTACAACTTAGACGTTGCTTCACACCGTAGGATGGCCTTTGGCCGAGCTGTCCTACAAGGCCTCCTGTCATAATGACTAGTCTTCTTGGGTTTACTGCTTAGAATTCATCCCAGGTGTATTACCGGCTACAAGAGACCATTCCATGGAAGATAGTACAGTTACGTAAGAACTTACCGTAACTGTAGATCTTTGTGGAGTGTCTCTTGCAGCAGGTACGATCCTGCTGTCCATCTCCCTCCTTCTCTAGGAGAACAAATCTGGTCCAGTGACTTATGGGTTGAGATACCTATGGTACCTCTGCTTCCCCTTGGTCCTCGCTTAGTGAGCTGAATCCAGCGGGAGAAACTGAGGATACCAGGGACCGCCCACACTTACGTGGGAAACAGGCAGCTGATGTCATATGTGGGCGGCTCCTGAAAAAGACTGCTAGAAGAGCTGCTGTGCACCACAGTGACCGCTGGTGACGACCCAAGTGTATTACCTGCTGCAAGAGACATTCCTCAAAGATCTACTGTTACGGTAAGTTCTTATGTAACTGTACTTTCTAGGAGTGTTTTATGATGTTCATCCACACAGACCCACCCAACCTCCCCAGCTTTGGTGCACACACACTGCTTCCAGCAAGCAAGATCTGGCATCATGTTGCGGAGCCAGGGGAGTTACTACCCAGGTGGGTGGGAGGAGCCAGCATGAAGACTTTCCGGCACATCTTAAAGGGAAAGGACACTGCGTGAAAATGTGGATGAACATCACATACCACTCCTAGAACTGCTGTTACAGGTGAGTAACCTGTGTTTACTTCTTTTCTAACATTAACTTATAACCTTTACACTTCAGTGCATATACAGTATAGCAAACAGAGAAGTTTAAACTCACAGATTTTTTTTTTTCAACCTTCAGGATGCTCGATTCCTAATCCATATCTAGACAGAAAATCAGCATTGACATTCTCTTTCCCAGATTTGTGCATCACTTTAAATTTAAATGGCTGTAGTGCCAGGTACCACTGTGTTGTTCTGGAATTTTTATCATTCATTTGGTCAAGCCAACAGAGAGGGATTATGATCTGTTGAACCCGTGCTGGATCCTCCAGTTTTGATATTCAGCCATCGCTGCATCTCTTCTCTTCTTTGCAGCTCTTGTAGCTGCATCTCTTCTTTACTCTGCTTCTCAATTTGCTGCATTTCTTCTTTTCTCTGTGCTGCATGTCCTCTCTTCTCTGTTTCTCCGTCTCTTTTTGTTGTATAGCCCACCATTTGAAAAAGGCTTTCAAACTTTCAGGTTCTGTCACTGCCTGTTCTTCTTTTTCCATCTCACTTTCACTTCATTTTTATTTCTTATACCTGTTAGCAAGATGAGCAAACTGCCCGTTTTCACAAGCGACAAGTCAACAAATAAACAGAAAAATACAAAAGACAAATACATCAGACTAACGATATATAAAATACATCACACTATTGAAAACAGTGACAGTCATTTAAACTGTTCAGCCAAGCAGTAAAATATTTCTTGAACATTTGAATAGACCCAGCATTAATAATTTTAGGTGGAATACCATTAAAAATGTTTATGGCTCTGTAAATTACTGATCTTTGACCAATAGTTTTTTTATAGAGTGGGATTCCAAATGCACCCCTAGACTTAAACCTGGTTTCAGTGCAACTAAACTGAAGAGGAATAATATCCTGGGTTACCCGAGGGAGTAAACCCAGAGTACTTTTAAACAAAAAGGCTCAGAGTTTCAGATTTATCCTGTCACGAAGAGAAAGACAGTTTGCTTATCTTAGCAAAACACAATGATGTGTCCTCCAGGGAAGACCTGTCATAAAACGCAGAATACTGTTGCATGTTACCTGTAATTTCTGAAACATTACATCATTTGTACCAGAGTAGATTAAAAGACCGTAATCTAGTACGCTTAATACAAGACTATTTCCAAGTAATCTACAAGATTCAGAAATGAGAAAAGGTTTGATCCTGAATAACAACCCAATTCTCTGGTGAATTTTTTTAATGATCTTAGCTATATGTTGGTCAGATTGAAGATGGGAGTCAAGGGTCACTCCCAAATAATCGAAGCTATTTACCAATTCAATCCGTCTACCCACCAAATCCGTAATATGAATTTCAAGCAACATGAAGTCTTGCTGTATTCTGACAATAGCAGAGTCCCAACCTTCGAACTGCCCCAGAGGTGAAAGAGTTAACTTTCCGCCAGGCATGGAACACTGAGCTTGAGCTCGGTTGCGACTCTGTCTGTTGCTGTTTGAACTCAAACTGTCAGATTCTTTACTCCGCCTCACTGAACAGTCGCTCCGGAGATTTCTCCTTCTGCTCGGTTCAATTTGTCGGTTAAGTACCGCTTTTCTCGATTTTCGCGAATTTAAACCGTAACCTGTGGTTCAGTCTCTGTCTGTGGTATTTGTGAGTACTAGATAGGTTATTTTATTTTCTGTTCTGTGTGGAACTTGTAAATGGTTAGTCAGTTCGGTTTGAACTGATCAAGTTGTTAAAAATCTTTATTTGAACTTTTAGTGTGTGGTTACGGTTCTTATCAGTTCTAAAAAAAATGGATTTTATTCGTTTTCCACGACCCGTGCTACGGTCAGGGAACCGATAAGAGGGTCTTGCCTGGCGGATTGCCATTAAAAGGTAAGTTTGGTAGGGACTGGCACAATGTCTGAGAAACCCAAAAGAAAAACCGGGCCCACTGGGTTTCAACACTGCAGTCTGTGTGGGGAAGTCTTTGCTAAGGCTGACCCCCACACCACTTGTGTTTATTGTCTGGGGTTTGACCACCTCAATGCAGACTGCCAGATTTGTAAAAATTTTCCTGCAGCTACCCTAGAAAAGAGAGTTGGTAGGCTCAGGGAAAGGGAGGCCAAAAAGTCCGCTGAACCAGATGGCCAGCCCGGTTCGGTTCAAACCGAACCAGGAGGAGTGCCCTCTGACCAGGGCGAGACTTCTTCGGGCAAAAGGAGAGCCGATTCTGAGGAGTCAGTTCTGGCTAAGAGAACATGAAAGGAAAAATCAGCTGGTGTGGATCCAAAACTTTCTTCTCCAACTGCTGAAGAAATAGCCAAAGCGATAAAAATTGTGCAGTCGCTTTCCCAGGTTCCGACTGAACCGGCACCATCAGGCAGGCGCTCGGTTCGGCCGGTTCCACCAGTTCAAGATTACGATTTAGAGGAATATTATGAACCAGAGGAGGAGGAAGAGGAGTATGAGGAAAGTGAATGTAGTTTTGAAAGTCTGGATGTGCCCATTGACCCGGACAGCTCCCCAGACAGACCTTCAGGAGTGTCTCCTCCTAGGCTTTCTGAGTCCCCTCCCATTTCGTGTTTTATAAAAAGTGGCTGAAACCCTTCAGCTTCCTATGGAAGAAGCTGTGGATGACCAGGAGGAGCCTGACTATGTGGAAATGATGGATATCCCAGAGTCTAGGAGGCTGTCTGTTCCTTACACAAATCTTTTGGAAACAGACATTTAAGATTTTAAAGACTCTAATACTATACCTCCTGTGGATAAAAGAATGGACAAGAGGTATACATTGTCAGGCTCAGATCTGAGTACTTACACAAGAATGCAGCCATGTTGGGGTAGTGCAGGCTGCAGCCTGTGATAAGGCAAATATTCCCTTGGCTTCACACCCCCCAGACAAGGACTCCAGGAGGATTGATGCCATGGCAAAGAAACAGTACACGGCAGCATCCTTGGGATGCAGACAGGCCAACTATGGCCTATATACTGCTAGGTATCAAAAATCCAGATGGGACACTGTCATGGCTTTAGCAAAACAGGGTCCCTGGCCAGCTTGCCAAGGAGCTGGAGCAGGTGGCTACTGATGGTATTGAGGCATCCAAGGTGCAATTCCATTGCAGTGGACTCCAATGATGTGTCATCTAGAGTCATGGCTACATCTGTGGCAGTTAGTAGAATGGCTTGGCTCAGATGTACTAGCCTGTCTGAGGATACCCAGACTAAGGCCATGGATTTTCCTGTTGTGGGTAATTCTCTATTTGGGGAGCAAACAGAGAATTACATGAAGAAAATGGACGAATATAGGACCACCTATAGGAGTGCACAGGCCAAGGAAAGGCAGGTCACTCCTCAGAGGCAGCATCCAGGGGCAGGGCAGGCCTTTTCATAGGCCTTTCTACCAAGTCCAGGCCTCCTCTTCTGCCTCTGCTCAGAGGGGTTCTTTAGAGGGAGAGCAGAAGGGTACAAGCAGACCTGCTTCACCCCTCAGCCAAAACCCCTGCCAAACAGGCACCGTGATGGTTTGCCAGGGCCAATTCTCCACTACCTGTAGGGGCAGGCTGAGCTTACTTGTCAGGACTGGGAGTCTCTAACATCAGACAGGTGGGTCCTGGCAGTAGTAAGCCAGGGACTGGTTCTCAGCTTCAAAACATTTCCAAAGCTGAGAACCAGATCCTTTCCACCTGCAAATCCCTCAGAGGCACTTGCCCTAGAGGCAGAGGTCTCTTCCTTCCTGGCTCTCAGAGCTGTGGAAAGGGTTCCACCCCTACACCAGGGCAAAGGATTGTACTCCAGGTACTTCCTTACCCTAAAAAAGACAGGAGAATGGCGGCCCATCCTGGATCTGGGATACTTAAGCGAGCACCTTTTAAAACCAAAATTCAAAATGGTGACTCTGGGGAATTATTCTACCCTCTCTAAGGCCAGGGGACTGGCTAGTTTCCCTGGACCTCAAGGATGCCTACTTCCATATTCTCATCAGACGCTCCCATCGAAAGTAACTCAGGTTCAAGCTGCCCTCAGTCCATTACCAGTTCAGAGCAATGCCCTTTGGTCTAACCTCTGCTCCAAGGGTGTTCACAGAATGCCTGGCAGTAGTAGTTGCTTCTCTAAGAAGGCAAAGGATTGCCACCTTCCCATACCTGGATGACTGGCTCATAGTAGGCCAGTCGCCAGACCAAGTCAGGTTACACCTACAGATAACTCAGCAACTGCTCACCTCTTTGGGTTTCCTTCTGAATCTTTCAAAGTCAGTTCTAGAGCCTGTTTAGCTCCTCACCTTCATAGGTGCAGAGCTAGATACAGAAAAGGCTAGAGCTTTCCTTTCCCTGGACAGGGCAAGGGCCCTTATCACCCTGGCCTCCTCATTCACCCTGCAGGTGTCTCGACCAGCAAGGCATTTTCTGCAGCTCCTGGGGCACATGGCTACTCCCACAGCAGTGGTGCAGGGAGCAAGGTTTCAGATGAGGGACATTCAGTTCCATTTGAGAGCCTTTTGGTCTCAAAAGAAGGACCCTCTGACCAAATTGATCCCAGTGACTCGAACCCTGATCCAGGCCTTACAGTGGTGGCAGGATCAGAACAATCTAAGACAGGAGTTCCTTTGTCACTCAGTCCCACTCTTTAATCCTTACTACAGATGCTTCCCTCTTGGGGTGGGGGGGCTCACTTGGGCGACCTGACCCCCCAGGGGTTGTGGTCCCCTCAGGAATCTCTGCTTCAGATCAGTCTGTTGGAACTCAGAGCAGTATTTCTAGCACTTTAAGCTTTTTCCAAATATGTTCAGAACAAGGTTATTCAGGTCAGAAGAGACAATACCACCACAATGTGGTACATCAACAAGCAAGGAGGCACTCTGTCTACGGCCTTGTGCACAGAAGCAATGAAGTTGTGGTCTCTGGCTTATTCCCTAAACACCTCCCTCACAGCAGTACACCTCCCAGGCAAGGACAATGTCCTGGCAGATGCTCTTAGCAGGATATCTCAGGGCCATCACGAATGGTCACTGGATCCCCTGGTCTTGGAGGTGATATTCTCCAGATGGGGCACCCCACAGATAGATCTTCTTGAAGCCCCAGACAATCACCAACTTCCCCTTTTTTGCTGCAGGCCCCCATTGTTGGCTCCAGTCCCCCTGGATGCCTTAGTTTTCAGTTAGGAAGGGAAGTTCCTGTATGCTTTTCCCCCCTTCCCTCTCCTGTTCAAAGTGCTAGTCAAAATCAGGTCTCAACCCTGCAAGGTGATCCTGATTGCTCCAGACTGGGCCAGACAGCCCTGGTGTCCTCTCTTGTTGTCCTTAGCTGTCCATCTTCCCCTGTCTCTTCCCAGGAATTACAACCTGTTAACCTGTGCTCGGGGAGGGTTTGGTACCCGAATCTCAAATCTCTCAATCTCAAGGCCTGGCTCTTGAAGAGTTAGAGTTTGCTGATTTACACCTCTCCCAAGGTGTAATGGATATTCTGAAGGCTTCTAGGAAACCTTCCACCAGGACTACTTATAATTCCAAGTGGAAAAGATTTTCCATATGGTACTCTGGGAGGCATATTTCCCCAGAGTCTGCTGATCTGCCCATAGTCCTTGATTATATGGTCCATTTGAATAGCTTGGGGCTTAGACCAGCTACACTAAAAGTGCATCTGGCAGCTGTTTCTGCTTTCATTTCAGCAGGTAAGCCCTCTTCTCTTTCAGCTCACCCTGTATTCTCCAAGTTTTTCAAGGGAATGCTTCATACCAACCCTCCATTCAGGGACCGTGCCCCTGCTTGGGACCTTAACATTTGCATTACTCAGCTTATGCAACCCCCTTTTGAGCCTTTGTCTTCAGCAGAGCTTAAGTACTTAACTTGGAAAACTGTGTTCCTGGTAGCCATCACTTCTGCCAGACGCATAAGTGAGTTACAAGCCCTGTCAGTGGAGCCTGATTTTCTCTCTCTTCCATAGAGATAGGGTGGTCCTCAGGACTAACAGGAAGTTTTTGCCTAAGGTGGTTTCAGATTTCCACCTTAACCAATCTGTGTCTCTTCCTGTGTACTTCACTGACCATTCCTCCTCTGGTGAGAGGAGGCTGCACAGGTTAGATGTGAAAAGAGCCCTTAGCTACTACATAGAGCGATCCGAGGGTCACAGGTTTGACTCCTCCAACTGTTCCTCACTTATGGTGAGGTTGGTAAAGGAAACCTGCCACTAAAAGATCCATTGCCAGGTGGATTGTCTCTTGTATTCAATTTTGTTATGAAAAACTGGTGAAGGTTCCACCCTCAGGCCTGAGGCTCACTCTACCAGAGGTACAGCTGCTTCCTGGCTGCTGCCAGGGATATTCTATTCTAGAGATATGTCAAGCAGCTACCTGGAAAACAGTTCACACTTTTACCAAGCATTACTCCCTGGATATCCAGGCTAGGGTGATGCTCCAGTTTCAACACAGCTGTGCTTCAGAGCCTATTTCCTAAGTGAGGTTCTGTCCCTCCTCCATGGAGGTACTGCTTGTAGTCTGCTATTGTCAGAATACAGCAAGACTTCATGTTGTTTGAAGAAAAATTACTCACCTTAGTAATGTTGTTTCTTCTAATGAGTCTTGCTGTATTCTGACTCCCCCGCCTTCCCTCTCAGAACCTTTGTTTTTGGGATGTGGGTGGGCAGTGTTAGCACTCAGGAGGTGCCCCACCTTTTTTGTTATCACCCCTTTTCTTGGGTGAGTGGGGTGTGTTTTTCATTTTGGGTCTCATGACTTGAGTCTTTCTTTGGGACCAAAAATCTTTTTTATGTTAGTAGCCAGTTGGCTAGTGTAGGTTTACAGCTTCACACAGGACTCAGTGAGTTTAGCTTGTAAAGATCTGACGGTTTGAGTTCAAACAGCAACAGACAGAGTCTCAACCGAGCTCGAGCTCAGCGTTCCATGCCTGGCATGGAAAGTTAACTCTTTCATTTCCCGGGCAGTTCGAAGGTTGGGACTCACTGCTATTGTCAGAATACAGCAAGACTCCATTAGAAGAAACAACATTACTAAGGTGAGTAATTTTTTCATTTACATCTCTTGTATTCTTAGGGCCAGTAAAAACCATACTTTTAGTATTCCCTGAATTCAGTACTAAATTACGGGAAAGCAACCATTTTTGGAATTTATCAAAGTCCCTCTGGACTTTGTCTAATGCTTGTTCTGGAGTATTTCCTTCGGCAAACATTCCCGCATCATCTGCACACATAATAAGACTAGACCCTGTGATGGGAGAAGAAGCGGTATTAACAAAAAGAGAAAACAAAAGAGGACCCAAAATTGAACCTTGGGGTACCCCACAAAATATAGAATGAGAATCAGAACTACTCTGGCCAATAATTGTTTTATATGTTCTCTATTATTAAGATACTCTCCAATCCATAGGATAACTTCCTTGGAGAAGTAAACTTCTCCAAGGGCTCTCAACAACAAAGAATGATCTACCAAATCAAAGGCCTTGATGAGATCCAAGAAAACTGCAGCAACGGAGCGTCCGGAATCAAGGGAGCCCCGTATGCTGTTCGTGAATCCCAACAAGGCAGTCTCTGTATTATGTAATTTCCTGAAACCATGTTGACAATTCAACAGTATACTATAACTCGACAAGAAAACCTGAATTTGGTCAAAGACTATTCTTTCATGGATCTTAGATAGAGGCGATAATAGAGAGAAGGGTCTAAAATTAGAGACTAAATTTTTTCTACCTGATTTATGTATAGGTTTTATAAGTGCCTGCTTTCAGATCTGAGGGAAAACATTGTAACATAATGAGTAATTGAAAATTGAAGCCAGGGGAGTAGCTAGGACCTTGATTCCCTTTTTAATCAATCTAAAATCAGTCTCATCAAGCCCTTTTAATGGTTTGTGACTATACTTAAGTACATAATCAATGACAACTTCCAGGGTTAACACCTGAAAATAGAGCAAAGGATGATTATTTTTTGGTTCCACTTTTATAAATGGATAAGAACTTGAGAGGTTTGAAGGGTTTTGAAATCTTCAGAGGTCCCCAAAGTATTCATTAAACATTTTAGCTACACATATAGGGTCACTAATTAATTGATCACCATCCTGAAGGGTTTTAACCGTATCCTCAGAATCTCTTCCGAGGAGATTATTCAATGTTTGCCAGGTTTGTTTTGAACTACCAAAAGATTGAAGATGTTTATTTTACAAAAAATCAATTTTAGCTTTTCTAAAGGAAGCCTTACATCTGTTCCTGAGAATTTTATAACTGATCAAAGAATTAGGTTCATTATCTTTTTTTAAGTGTTTCCATGCCCTATCTCTTTGTTTCATTAGTACCCTTAGTTCCCTGGTAACCCATCCTTTTTTATTACCTCTTATTCTTATTTTTTTAAGTGGGGCAAGTTGATCAACAACCTGATGGAATAATTGGCTAAATGAAAATCCGCGCATTTAAAGTCGGACGGCGCCTTGAGAGGTCTCGCCCGGGCAGGAGACCTCCACCACTGGTCACGAGGAAGGGGCTGCCCTGAGTCCCGAAGGATTGAGGGCAGAGGTCAGGAGTGACTCACGATCCCCACCACCCTGCAGGGTGTGGGAGGATCAGTGCTGATCCTTGCCTTTCTCTTAAGGTCTCTAAAGCACCTTCTGGTGGCGGTTCTGAGGGTTGCCCTTCTGGACTCATGCAATCCCAGGCGTGTCACAGGGGAGATTCCCCTTCAGGGCTCTTTCCGGAGTTGCCCCTTACCCTTTCTGTTACGTGACCCGGTGCAATCTCAGGGTCCCCAGTCTTGGCGTCGTTACCAGGAACCTAGAGCCCTGGCGGAGGCTGGGCACGTGCTGTTATGTGCCCCTGACCCATCCCTCTGCAACCACCTCCCTCTCTCCCAGGCCATGTAGGGCCCACTGGGCCATTAACTTGGGAGACGTTCAGAGCTTCTGCGGCAGCCTTCCGTCCTATGTCAGGGCCATGGGCGAACAGGTTTCTAGGGACATGGATATGTTGTTCATCCACACTTATTGGCAGGTTCCTTGCCGCTTTAAATCTTGCCGGAAGGTCTTCAAGCTGGCTCTCCACCCACCGGGTGGTAAAACTCTTGGCTCCGCCCCATGACGCCAGATCTTCCTTACTGCTTGGAAGCTCAGGTTCCCTCCTTAGCGCTTTGCGTTTTTCGACTGGTTCCTGATTCTTCGGTTTGTCCGAATTTAGTTTTGAAGTTTTCTAAACTTTGGTCTTCTTTCCCTCGCGGCTGCGATGGACAGTCGTTTCCGGGCTCTCGGAGGTGCCCCGGCGGGCGGAATATCTCCAGGACTGATCCGCACTCCACGTGCGTATACTGCCTCGATTTGGACCACGACCTGCAGGTTTGCGAGTTGTGCGCGCTTTTTCTACTACTGTCCTGGAGGATCGTGCTGCCCGATTGAGGCTCGCGGCGCGAGGGTTTTCGCCGCCGGTAACATCCAAAGAGGCTCGTTGGGCAGTGTCCGCGATGGCTGACTCGACTGAGCAGCCCGAGCACTCTATCGCCCTGGAGGAGGCCGCATCCCCCTCCTCCTCGGTCGCGGCATTTACCCCTCTCTCTCTGAATTCCTCTCATTCGGCTTCTTTCAAGGAGCTTCGCCAGTCCCTTTCCACAAAGGGAGAGGGGCCATCGGGACATTCCTCTCGGCCCAAGAAGAAGGAGTCGAAGGGCAAGTCCCACCATCGGCGTTCGTGGGAGTGGGAGAGGTCTCCTTCCCCGGACAGCCGACCGTCGACTTCGGTCGAGGTTGCGGCTCAGGCCGTTGGCTTCACAGTGTCCCCGTCAGGTCAGCCTGCCGAGACTCCTGTCGACGTAGTCGAGTTTTCTCTCGACCTGTCACCTGGGTGGTCAACTAGAAGAGTCGTCAACCCTTCGCTGGTTTCCCTGGTGGAGGCCGAGGTTCTGCCCGCGCCTTTGGGGCGGCAGTCCTAGGTCAAAGCTTCCGAGCCGAGGGAAGAGTGGGTGTCCCCCGCTCCTTCCCAGACCCGCCCTCGGTCTCACCGAGGATCTCGGTCTTGGCCTCGGTCGTCTTCTCGGTCAAGTTGCTCCCGCCGACTTTGGCGGTCTCGGTCGGGGCACCGAGTTAAGTGGCAACCGTTCCTCCTCCCGGATGAGGGAGGCTTCGACGCAGATTGCGTCGACGCTTCGAGGAGCTTATGTGGCAACAGTTGCTGTTGTCCGGGAATCGGTCATCTCCGATTCATTCCCCGGCTACCAAGCGGCTGCCGCCTGCACGGCCGACGCAACCGCTCGCCGTAGTAGAGATGCCCACTTCTGGGCCGGTCGTTAGACCAAATCTAGCTGCCCCACCGATCGTGGTGGAACCTCTGTCGGGTCTCGGCCTGCCCCGCAGGTTGTCTGTCCCCCTCAGTCCCGCTCGCCCTCGGTGAGCAAAGGGTGGCTCAGGCTTGAGGCAGCTCTTTGCAGACCCTTCGGAGTCCGACGACGACTCCTCCGTGTTTCCCAGGCGGGTGGGCCTGGAGTCCTCCCGGGACCGGTCTTTGGAGGACAGCCCATCGTCCTTCCTGGGTCTGCTTCGGCTCATCTCTGAGTTCACTGGGATGCAGCTCGAGCCTTTGTCCATACGGGCCTATTATCCCCTCGACGGAGATCCTAGACCGAGGGGATTCACCCTCAGAGGCCTTCCCTGTGGCTGAGGCCATTGTCGGCCCAGCCTTGGAGCTTTGGCAGCGGCCTGCTTCCTGTCCTGCGCCCTCGGCCAGGATGGCCAGGAAGTATGCCGTCCCTATCGGCTCTTTGCCCCATTTCTCGGAGCACCCCTCTGCGGAGGGGTTAGTTACCAATAATGTCTTCCAGCGTTCTGGAAACGCTCGGGATGTGGATAGGCCTCCCGACAAAGAGTCCAAAAGGATGGACTATGTCGGGTGCAGGGTTTACGCCGCGTCCTCCCTAGGCCTCTGACAGGCCAGTGCGGCCGCGCGCTGATGGCACACTTCTCCCACACCCTCTTGGGCTCCCTGGATGAGGTGCTCCCTCATCTCCCAGTCGACCTGCGGACCATGGTCCAGCAGGTGCGGGACCAGGGTAGGGCGGTGGCTAAGCAGCAGCTTCAGACTGCTCTGGACATAGGCGATGCTTGTGCCAGGTCAGTAGCGGCCGCGGTGGCCATGCGCCGCATGGCGTGGCTGAGGATATCCACCTTCTCGGCGGATACCCAGCATAAGTTGGCGGACATCCCTTTCTTGGGGACTGACCTCTTCGGCCTTGGAGTGGAGGGACACCTCCAGGGGATCGAAAAGTCCAATGTCACTCTGGACTCTGTCACTTCCACCCAGAGGGACAAGGGCAGCCGGCAACCTCTGCGTAAGCCCCTTCGGCCCCTGTGGCACGACCGACCCATCAGCACCAGCAGGAGGGCCAGCAGGCTTGCACTTGGCATCCAGAACCAAGCCAGCGACTTCCTCTAATGGGAAACAAGGAGGTAAAGGCCCAGGGACTCCCAGCCAGTCCCTTCTCCAAGCCTGCTCAGTGACCGGTCGGGGTCTAGCCCCCGACACTCCTACCTGGGTCCCAGGGGCAGGCTCATCACTTCCCTTCCGTTGGGTGTGGGAGGTGGAAGGTGAGGCCTGTCTCTGGTCTTCGAGCGGGCCCCTTGACTTTTGAGCCATCGCCCTTGGGGGGGACCACGGGGTCCGAAGGCCTGCCGTCGGCCCGCTGAGCCGACGTTGCCCTGTGCCTCGGGATAGAGGTGACCAGGAAGGTGCGGGTCCTCTTTCAGACCCGGGGCTCGTGTCCAGGCACTTCCTGGTCCCCAAACGGATGGGGGGCTGGTGCCCCATTCTCGACCTGCATGACCTGAACAAGTTCCTAAGGTCTCGGACTTTCAGGATGGTCACTCTGACTCAGATATCCCATCCTTGGAATGAGGCATGTGGTTCTGCTCCCTGGACTTCCAGGATGCTTCCTTCATGTTCCAATCCGTCCGTCTCTTCAGAGGTTCCTCCGCTTCAGAGCGGAAGGATCCCTTTACGAGTTCCGAGCCATGCCCTTCGGCCTCTTCCCAGCTCCCAGGGTCTTCTCCAATGCATAGCAGTGGTGACAGCATTCCTGCGGTGCCGAAGGGTCCGGGTGTACCCCTACCCGGATGGCTGCTGATTGCAACCCCCTCTAGAGAGGAGGTGAAGCGGTCCAGAGTTCTGGCCCTCCAGGTTGCTCTCAGATGGGCCTCCTCTTCAGCGGGGCCAAGTTGGAACTCGTGCCGAAGCAGGTGATTCTTTTCATCGGGGCAGAGCTTGACTCTTCGAGCCAGAGCTTGGCTCCCGGCGGACAGGGCCGAGGTTCTTCCTTTTTTGCCCAACCATGTCAGGTTATGAATTCGCGCCCTGCCCAGGACTTCCTGCGCCTCCTGAGCCTCGTGGTGGCCTGCACCATCGTGGTCTGTTGGGCCCGTTGGTACATGCGCCCCTTCAATGGGGGGCTGGCCAGCCAGTGGTCACAACTCTGTGATCCTTTGGACTAGCCCGTGACAGTGACCCAGAAGATATGGAACGCTCTCCAATAGTGGACCGTTCCGGCACATCCGCTGGAGGGTATCCCGCTCGTCCGCCCTGAGTCGACGGTCCTTTATCGACCGATGCATCTCTGATGGGTTGGCGTACCCATCAGGGGGAGCGCAGAGTGCACGGCCTCTGGTCCCCTCGGGAGTCCCGATGCCTTTTCTACCTGCTGGAGCTTCATGCAGTCCACCTAGCTCACACCGCTTTCGCTCCATTTATACGGGGTCAAGTGGTTCAGGTCCAGATGGACAATACCACGATCATGTGCTACCTAAACCACCAGGACTGGACGCGCTTCTTGTCATTATGTAAGGAGGCTCTCTGCATTGGTCTCGCGCGCAGCCTGGAGGCGGTTTCCTAGCCATTTGGATGGCAGGAGCCTCCAATACCCTGGCCGATGCCCTAAGCCGGATAGGGGCTGCGTCTCACGAGGGGTTCTCTCCTGCCGGAGGTAGCAAAAGATCTTTTCTCCCTCTGGGTCACCCCTCGGGCCGACCTTTTTCCCTCCAGGGAGAATGCGAAGCTGAGACTGTTTCATGCCCGCTCCCCTCAGCAGGGCTCGCTGTAGGGGGATGCCTTTTCAAGGCCGTGGACCCCGGGCCTCTTTTACGCCTTTCCCCCATTTCCCTTGATCCACAAGGTGCTTCTCAAGGCGTGGAGGGATAAGGCGCAGGTGATTCTGGTAGCCCCAGACTGATTCCACCGGCTCGTATCCAGCTCTCCTCAGTCTCAGCTCCGGGCTCCCGAGGCGGCTTCCAGCCCGCCCGGACCTGATCTCTGTTATCAGGGGAAGGTACTCCATCCAGACCTTCAATCCCTGCACCTGACGGCCTGGTTCCTGAGCAGCTAGCTGCCAGGCCTTGGGTCTTCCGGCGAGGTCCTCAACGTCGTCGAGGTGTCTCGTCAGGAGTCGACCGGATAATGCTACGCCTTCAAATGGAAGAGTTTCTCCATTTGGTGTTAGGCAAGGGCCTGGTCCCTTCTCCTGTCCTCGTGAGCACTCCGGACTCTGTGGTCCTTTCTTCTTCAGCAAGGGCTTGATCGGCGACCCAAGGTGCTCTGGCAGCCATCTCTGCCCTCCGGACGCAGGACAGAAGGCAGTCGGTGGTGCAGGAAAGGTGGTCTGGCACTTTCAAGGCCTTGATTACATGCCCCCCCTCCGGTGTGGATTCTCTCACCTTGGGGATCTACTGCTGGTATTGGCTAAGCTCACGGGCAAGCCATTGAACCAATGCACAGGTGCGATTCTCCCACCTGTTGTGGAAGAACACCTTCTTGGTGGCTACCATGTCTACCAGAAGGATGGGAGAGCTCCAGGCGCTTCCTTCGAGTCTCCCTATCTGGTCTTCCACAGGGACAAGGTTGTCCTTCGCCCAACCCGAAGTTCCTTCCAAAGGTGGTGTCGGAGCTTCACCTTAACCGGGTGTTGACTCTGCCGGTGTTCTACCCCAGTCACACCTCGGAGGCCGTATATAGGCTCCATTTGGACCCTAGTTGAGCGCTCGCCTTCTTAGGGGAGCGTAGGGCTGAAGTTCGGGGAGAGGTTCGCCAGCTGTTTGTCATCTACGCTGAAGCCGCACCTGGCAGACCTGCAGCCAAGCGGACGATGAGCGGGTGGGTCACCTCCTGCATAGATCTCCGCTATAGGTTGGCAGGCATGGAGCCTCCCAGAGGGATAAGAGCTCATTTTACCCGCCATACCGCTGCATCGGTGGCTGCTTCCAGGGATGTCCCTATCCAGGATATCTGCAGGGCTGCTACCTGGAAGTCGGCACATACCTTATTTACCCACTACCACATCGACCTTGGGTCATGCCGGGATGATGGTTTTGGGGCCTCGGTTCTCCAGTCTTTATTTCCCAAGTAAGTATCGGGGGTGTGCGCCTTGCCTTCCTCCTTCCGGAGAACTGCTAGGAGTCTGCCAATAAGTGTGGATGAACAACATATCCATGTCTCTAGAAATACAGGTTACTCACCTGTAACAGGAGTTCTAGGAATGATATATGTTGTTCATCCACACGACCCACCCGACCTCCCTGGCTTAGATGCACAACCTGGCTTCCAGCGGGCTAGATCTGGCATCATGGGGCGGAGCCGAGAGTTTTACCACCCGGATGGGTGGGAGGAGCCAGCTTGAAGACCTTTCGGCAAGATTTAAAGCAGCAAGAAACCTGCCAATAAGTGTGGATGAACAACATATACCATTCCTAGAACTCCTATTACAGGTGAGTAACCTGTATTTCCGTCTGTCTCCCTCACCGCAGGAGTCTTCTGAGCATTCGAGCTCCACTTCCTCCTAGTCTTCCTCCTCTGAGGAAGAGGACTCTTCTGTCCGACTTTCCTCTGATGCTGATTTCACAGACTATCAGTGTTTCCTTTCGAGGATGGTCTCGGAGCTTCGTATCTCCTACATCTGTAGGGACAATATCGAGCGGCAGACGCGTGCTTTCCTTAGTGAATTCAGTGCTCGCCATCTGGTGGTACCTTCCTGGCTGATCCCCTTCCAGGAGACATCTATCTGCACCTGGCAGTCTCCAGCCACTCCTCCAGCCCCGGGAGACTGCAGGAGACGGTATTGTGTTCCCCATGAGCCTCTAGGTTCTCTACCTCACCCTCCTTTGAGTTTGACGTCCCTAGACACTCCTCCTGGGCTTTGGCGCCTGGAGCACGACAGGCATTCAGATTCTGCTGAATTCGACCGGTGGGGATGAAGGGTTTTCTCTTCCAGTCGTGCGTTGTTATCCACTTACAACAAGCATCTGTTGTCGATGCTGGCTCCGGTCTTAGCCTCTTTGCCTGACTCAGAGCAGTCTAGACAAGCCATTGCCCTCTCTGCACAGAGTCTGGAACTTGCAAAGCACCAAGCGAAGGCATCCTACGATGCCAACGAGGTGGCGTCCAGACTAGTAGGGACAGCAATCTGCATTAGGCGGATGGCATGGCTTCGTCTCTCCAGAGTGTCACCCATTGCCCGGCATAGGGTGACTAACTCTGCCTTCCGGGGAACCCACCTTTTTTCCTGCAGGGTGAGGAGGCGTCTTCAGGGGCAGCCTCCCTCCCCCAGCCCACAGGGGACACCTCCTCCTCCTCCTCATGCACCTTAGACTTCCTAGTCTATTGGTTAGGGTCTCTCCCTTCCTACTTTTCACCAGTAGGAGGCTGAGAGATCTGTTCTCTCAGGGTCTATCCAGACCCCTTCGGGGGGGCTTGGTACTCACCCAGCAGTAATGAATGGTGAAGATTGACAAGGGAAGATATGAAAATGACGTACCTACTGTAATTCTTGATCTTCTCTTGTATCGTCACCATTCATTACTGATTCCCGCATGATCCCCTCACGGGCCTCCTTCTTCGGCGTCTCCCCTTCCCTGCTTGTTCCTCCTCTTTCTCCTTTGGCCTTTAAGCCAAAAAAAAAAAACAGTCTTGGTTTTCTTCCAGTCTTCTGAATAGATTCCCCCACCACGGGAATGGAGGAACAAGTGAATTTATCTATCCTGAGGGAACTCTTTCTGATTACCCTGGGGTGACCTCTTGGCTCTTTTAAGCCATATTGTTCAATTCACAGTTATTCACAGCCGCTCCTTACTCTGCCCGGTCCCCTTTTTCCAGGTACCCTCTGGCAGGTCTCAATCACCTACAGTGTCAGCTTCTGCTACTGGGCTGTCCTGGCTCCACAATTTCTTGAGTTGGTGCTCTTTGCCTTGCCTCAGGGAGTCCGACTGAGTTCCCACTCTACCTGTTACGTAGAGGATGTCCTCTGTAAGGAACCCCCAAAACACATATACTTCTGTGTTAGCACATAACAAGGTGCTAATAGGCTTCTCCCCTTCCTAGTCGGGCATTGTCCTTTCAGAACAGATTTTCTGCCTTGGCAGCCTGTGAGCTCTCAGCTGGAATTTAAGGAGTTGAGGATGGCGGGAGGTAGAAAATCTGTCTTTTGTGTCCAAGCTGTTCAAGTGGTTCGGTTGAACCTCCTCGTCAGTTTTACCAAATGGGAACCTTGCTCCCTTGATATTCCTGGACATAAGTCTCCACCAGTCATTCACAGTAATGGGAATAGTGCCGGAGGCACCAGGACCCAGCGGGAGCAAACTTTTTTGCTGGAGGGTCGGTGCCAGAGGTGGAGCCGCAAGGAGCGGCACCGCAAGCCTCCGCTCGTGCAGTAATGACTTTCTCGGCGTCGACCCTCCAACTGCCTTAGTTCCTTTTTTCCCGCCATCGAGTGCGCTTCAGTGACAACGTCGCTCACCCGCCGGGAGTCAAACTTCAAACTAGCAGCATAGTTTTCAGTTTTGTTGTTTTGTAGTACTATCTTGAATAAGTATCGCTTAGTTTATTCTTATTTACAAAGAAGTCTCAGCCTACTTTGACGGAATCGACCATGAGCGGGTCAGGTGACGGTAGGGAGACTCCGTATGAAAGCTGTTCAGTCAGCTGGGCTGGGTCCAGTCCGCCGCCTTCTCCGGAGGGGGAGTCTGACAATGGTCAGTCCAATGCCCGAGGGGGCGGGCGGTCCCCTCGAAAGCATAAAAATAAATGGATGCATTCTCGGCACCGTTCGGCCTCGAGCTCTTCTTCGGCCCACAGGTCAAAAAAGAGAAGGCATCACTTGAGGTCGCCCTCTGATATGTCTGCACGTAGATGGTCAGTTATTAGAGCTAGTTGCTGGTCTCCTCCTTCGGAGTCGCCAGCTTCTGTTTCTGGTAGCCGATGTCTTCGACATCGGAGTCCTACCCCGCCCTCTAGTAGATCTTCGGATGAGCAGTTTCATCAGTGGGCTGCTCTTATGGAGCAGTGGGCTCGGAGGTTGGTCCAGCTGCCTGGCCTGGTCACTCAGGGGCCTTCGGGCTTCTTGGGAGACCAGGTAGGGCGGTTGGGCCTCCCTGGTCACGTGGCACCGTCTCCGGTGCCGTCGACTCCACGCTTAGTTGTTTCCCCCCCCCCCATATGGCTGCGGCGCAGGGCGCCACACCGATGCCTCTATCTCCTGCTCTTCTTCCTCCCTTCTCCTCAAATACTGGTTTTCGGAGTCTTGGGGTGTTTTCGATGCCCTCGGCCGATCGTCTGTCGGCGCTGTCTTCGACACCGTTGAGTTGCTTGACGCTGCGGTATCGTCCGCGCCAGGCGCTTGCCGCCGGATGGCATTGCAGCACCGTCTGCCCGCTGCTGCCGCCTTCGGCACTATGTGGTTCCTCGGCGCCGTGAGTTCTTAGGGTGTCATCCACCTTTCAGGACTCCTCCTTTAACCCTTTCCCTTCCTTATTTCCCTCTGATTTTCACTCCTTTCCTGTCCATGCAGTCCCTCCTGGAGTGTCAGGAGAGGACATTGAGCCCGACCCAGACCTTAGGCTGGGTGATGAAGTGGAAGGAATAGGATCTATTCCTGCTGCAGAGCCTGTGGTCGAGGACCTGTCTTTTAAGTCTCTGCTGAAAAACTTGATTTCCACTCTTTCTCTCCAAACTACAGACATTGATCCTGGGAAATTGCTAAGACACCAATACCTCCATGTTCCGGAGATCCCTACGGATTTGACTCCTCCAGTACAGCCCTCCTTTGAGACGCTGTCTCAGATGGTATGGAATAATCCTGCTGTCATTCCTTCGGTGGCTAAATCCATTGACAGGAAATACTCAGTGCCCAAGGATCGACCCATTTTGGCATTCCAAGCCTTTGTGGATCCTGTTGTAGTTTTGGCAGAGAATGATAAGGTCGTCCTTCCCCAGACTACTACAGCTCGACCTATTAACAAAGAATCTCGTAAGATAGACACTTTAGATAAGAGAGTCTTTGCTGCTTCCACCCTGGGTATGCGTATTGCCAGCTACCAAGGCTATTTCTCTCAATATGAGTATATCCTTTGGCACTCACTCAAACAAATGGTTGAAGCTCTACCGGAATCAGACACAAAGTCAGAGCTACTTCAAACCATTATCAGGGATATCAAATCCAACAACCAGCAGGTTAAAGCGGCTATGAATGCTTTCGATACTGCTTGCTGAGCGGCGGCGGCCGGCATTTGTACCCGCCGTCATTCCTGGCTGCGCACTTCAGGTTTCACGAATAACGCACAGCAGCATGTAATGGCGTTGCCTTTTGATGGTGTGTATCTCTTCGGCCCTCAAGTAGAACAGGCTCTAGAAGCTACACAAAAGACTAGGTCAGCCATTAAGTTGGCTCGACCTCCTCCTGTCCCCTCTCGAGGGGGTGTTAATAAACTCCAGTTCCATAACCGTGAGTCCTTTCGAGGCAAAGGCAGAGGAAGTCTTCATAAAAACCAAGCCCCCCAGCCTCAAAAGAAAATGCAACAGAAGGCGCAAGGACCCAAAGCGCCCAGCACTGCCTTCTGAGTTGTTGGTCCAAATCCCACCTCAGCTGCCCGAGGTGGACTCTTCCTCAGCAGTAGGAGGTCATCTGATGCACTTCTACAATCAATGGAAGTCCATAACCTCAGACAAATGGGTCCTCCGGATAATCTGCGAGGGGTATTCACTCAGTCTTGTGGAGACCCCTCCGGATCGTCCTCCCAAATGACAGCCCAAGCTGTCAACCCTTCAGTCAGACCTTCTTGCCGCCGAGATATAGGGCCTTCTGAACAACAGGGCAGTAGAGGTAGTTCCACTGCATCAACGGAACACAGGGTTCTACTCCCATTATTTTCTGGTTCCAAAGAAAACCGGGGGCATGCACCCCATTTTGGACCTCAGAAAACTAAACAAATTTCTGCCCAAGGAGAAATTCAGAATGATCTCACTAGGAACCCTGTTACCTTTGCTTCATCAACACGGTGGTTAGCCTCCCTAGACATGCAGGATGCTTACCAGCACATTTCTATTCACCCAAAGCATCACAAATTCCTAAGGTTTGTGGCTCTGGGACTGCATTATCAGTTCAGAGTCCTGCCCTTTGGGCTATCCTCGGCGCCACAAGTTTTTACAAAGTGTTGTGCAGTTCTCGCAGTGCATCTCAGAAAGATTGGAATACAGGTGTTCCCTTATCTGGACGATTGGCTTCTGGCAAGTCCTTCCAGGCAAGGAACTCTGGACGCTGTAGCCACGGCTTCACGCTTTCTTATGTCCATGGGAGTCCTGCTAAACCTCAAAAAATCGCAGCTGCAGCCCTCCCTGAGGGTCCTTTTTGTAGGAACTCTTCTGGACACCTCCTGTGCGAAGGCCTTTCTTCCAGAGGACAGGAAGAGCAATATCCTTCAGATGGCCCGTCACATCGGGGAGAGCAACTCGGTTCCAGCTCTCTTGATGCAAAGGATGCTAGGTCTCATGGCATCCTCGGTGTTCACTGCACCCCTAGGACGCCTTCACGTGAGAACTTCTCAGTGGATGCTCAGTACCCAGTGGTCCCCGACCACTCACCCGCAGTCCTTTCTCATTAAGGTGGCAGAACTTCTAAAGAGGTCACTCACCTGGTGGTCGCAGGAGAACAATCTTCTAGAAGGATATCCCTTTGCTCCTCTGGATCATCAGATTTCCATTATCACAGGTGCATCCCTGATGGGGTGGGGAGGTCACTGTCAGGCTCTCCACACTCAAGGTACGTGGACTCGGGTCGAGTCCCAGCTTCACATAAATGTCTTAGAAATGAGAGCCGTCCTTTATGCGGTCTGAGCTTTGAAGGACATTCTCTGTCACAAGAACATTCTCCTTGAAACGGACAACAAAGCAGTGATGTATTACATCAAAAAACAGGGTGGTGCTCACTCTTACCCCTTATGCAGAGAAGCGATGAGAGTGTGGGAATGGTGCTTGCAGCACAAGTCTGTAATTCAAGCGGTCTACCTGCCAGGAGTGCAAAATGAACTGGCAGATCGCCTCAGCAGAACAGAGACAGATCCTCATTCGTGGTCTCTCAACTCAGCCGTAGTTCAGTCAATATTTGCAGTGTGGGGAACTCCAGACCTGGACCTTTTTGCATCCCCACTTAACACAAACTGCCTCTCTTCTGCTCCAGAAATCCAGGGCCTGGCATTTTCTGTCGGGTTGCGTTCAGGCTGCAGTGGACAAGACGCTTTCTATATGCCTTTCCGCCTCTTCCTCTAATTCAGAGAGTACTTCTTAAGTTCGAATCCAAGGGGGACAAAATAATCCTCATTGCTCCCTTCTGGCCTCGACAGATGTGGTTTCCACTACTCAACAGTATGTCGGCAGCTCCGTCGAAACCACTTCCCCTTCAGATGAACCTCTTGACTCAGGGGTCTGTTATTCATCCCAACCTGAGGTCGCTTCACCTTCACGCTTGGCTTCTGAAGAAATAGAAGTGAACAGGTTCAGTGTCTCTTGCAGGGTTTCAGATATTCTTCTGGCTGCACGAAAACCAGCCACTAGGAAAACTTACACAGCCAAATGGAAGTGTTTTTTGCTCTGGTGTGCAAAATCCTCTTTAAATCCCTTTTCTTGTCCACCAAATAAAATTTTGGAGTACCTCTTAGACCTCTCAAATTCAGGTCTGCAGTACTCTACAGTCAAAGTTCACCTTTGTGCCATTTCAGCTTATCATGAGCCAGTACTTTCCTTGTCACTGGCTCAGTTACCTGTGGTTAAGAGGTTTCTTAAGGGAATTCTGCATATCAGGCCTCCTATAAGACGTTGAATCGCAGCCTGCGACAGTAATCTTGTGCTAGACCTGCTCACTCGGAAACCTTTCAAAGCTCTGGCTACCTGTGAACTAAAATTCTGACCTGGAAAACGGCCTTCCTGGTGGCCATTACCTCAGCCCACAGGGTCTCTGAGTTACATACCTTGGTCACAGACCCTCCATATACTGTGTTCCATAAAGACAAAGTGGTCCTTAGAACCCATCCTAAATTTCTTCCTAAGGTTGTTTCGGAATTCCATCTAAACCAACCTTTGGTGCTACCCTTTTACTTTGCGGACTTCCAAAATGAAGAAGAACGTTCTTTTCATTCCTTGGACATCAAGAGAGCTTTGTGTTTCTAACTAGATAGAACAAAAGACTTTCGTAAAGCTCAACAACTGTTTGTTTCCTTCAGCAAGACCCGGCTGTGTCAACCTGTTGTTATCAGATGTATCTCAGCATGGCTAGTGGCATGCCTTCGCCACTGTTATTCCATGGCGCAGGTTAAGCTGGAGGGCAGAGTGTACGCTCACTCTACTAGGGCGGTCGTGGCATCTCTGGTGGAAATCCGCAACGTACCCATTTCAGATATTTGCAGTGCGGCTACCTGGAGCTCAGTGTATACTTTCGTTAAATACTATGCCCTGGATGTCCATGCCAGATAACATCTTTTCTTTGGCAGAACCATCCTTAATGGACTTCTGTCCTAAAGCTGTGAGCTCGTGGTCTCTCCTGCCGCCCTCTTGGGGGATTATTAGCTCGGTACTCTCCCATTAGTGTGAATGAGTGGTGGAGATTTATGTCCAGGAAGATATGAAAATTACATACCTACCGTAATTCTTGATCTTCTTGGGTGAGTCTCCACCACTCATTCAACCGCCCACCCTCCATCCCCCGAGCTCAGCTCTGTTGTTGGTCTTCACTCCCTCATCTTTAGGCTGTGAAGACTTCTTTGTTGACCCTTCTTATACGGGTCTTCTGGACTATCTTATGTCCGGTTTTTGGTTAGGCTATCCTTCTAGGTTAGTTACACTGCACCTCCTTGGAAAAAAGGTACTAAGGCAGTTGGAGGGTCGACGCCGAGATGGTCATTACCACACGAGCAGAGGCTCGCAGTGCCGTTCCTCGTGGCTCCACCTCTGGCGTCGACCCTCCAGCAAAAAAGTTTGCTCCCGCTGGGTCCTAGTGCCTCCGGCGCTATTCCCATTAGTGTGAATGAGTGGTGGAGACTCGTCCAAGGAGATCCAAGAATTATGGTAGGTACGTAATTTCCAATTTTTTTGGTTCCGAGCTTATAAGCCTTAAACCATTTCCTCAATTGGCAGATTTTTTTCTTCCCTCCCTACATCCCTCTTCCTTTTTTTCCCTCTCTTCTTCTACTACCTTCTTCTTTCTCTTCTTTATCTGTTCCTCCCTTGGAGCCGCCCCAGGAAGGAGGCCCTGCGGTCCCTTAGGGTAGGCATCCTTTTTCTGTCCTCTTCCGGCTTAATCCTTTTTCAGTTTATTTCCTTTCCTTTTTCTATCCCTCGGCTCTCTTGCCTCTATCTTCTTTTTTCTTATGCTTATTTCGCCACTCCGGTTAACAGAACTGGGATGGAGGAGGAGTCTGAGGCGCCTAACAACAGCTGCCCCTCGCGCATCACCTTTGATGCGTGACTCTTAGAAGCGGCTCATAGGACAACTCCTCATAAAAAAATCCTGTAGGCGGGTGTGCACCTCAGACTTACACCCAGCAGTAATGAAAGGTGAAGATACAAGAGAAAATCAAAAATTACAGTAGGTACGCAATTTTCAGTTTTTCACAAAATATTCTTGTCGGTTTCTTTGTAGAGAAGGCTTACAAATAGAACAGGGTCCCAAGCTGGCCTCCTGCTGACAGCTGTGCAAAAGAGTTTGCAAAACAAGCCTGAAAGGAGCTTAACCTAAATCTCAGGTTAACCCCCTAAATTCCAAATAGATTTTTGCAATCATTTTAGCAGTATAACAATATACATTTCAAACAAAGGGATCCCAGTATCACTTACAGTTTCACACAAAGATGCAGATATATTTTTATAACCACAGATATACAAGGTGGAAGAAAAGATGGAAATAGCAAGTGAAGGCAGAGACATAGTGAGAGAGGTGGAGAATCGTGAGACCCATCAGAGTGATCAGTTCCTAGGTTTCACGAGAATGTTTGGTTGCACAACCAAACAGACGAGACAGAAAAGGAGAGGACAGAACAGATCCTTTGCATTTAACTCTTTCTGCATAAATTGGACAGGGCCTTATTCAACCCTGTCACATACCCCATTCTTTAAGAGGGAACCTGTTTCAACAATATAGCTATGTAAATTTCAAACCAAAGGATCCCACTTTCACATAAAGATTCACATATATTCTTATAACCACAGATATGCAAGGGGGAGAGAAGAAAAGATAGAAACAGCAAGTGAAGGTAGAGAGATAGCGAGAGACGGAGAATCACAAGACCGTCGGAGTGATCACTTCCTAGGTCTCACGAGAATATTTGGTTGCGCAACTAGACAGACGAGAAAAAGAGAGGACAGAACAAATCCTTGTATTTAACGCTTTCTGCATGACAGATGGGACAGGTCCTTATTTAACCCTGTTACACGCACTTCTCGAGCTTCCCTCTAGAGGTCAGAGGGAATCAGAACCCCTCTGTGACGGAACACACTGGTTGTGCATAGTTGCTCATCCAGTATTCTCTGTGTTGCGTATAAAAAAAAAATCAGCCTGCTCAGAATCTTTGTTGTGCACATTCCAAAGTGTTGTGGTGCGCATTTCAGACCGCTGTTCAGCTCAGTTCAAAGGTTATAAAAACATTTTACATTCTTCATTCAACCAACACCCAGCTGGTTACTTGCCACCCACTGCCCAGTGTTGTAGCTTGTAACTTGTAATATTCTGTAAATTTAATTTTGATCATAGAACAGAATAAAGAAATGACACTGTTTTTTATTACTGGAGGGAGCTTCTCTGACTTCTGTGGGGGAAAAAATACATACTGTATAAAATAAAATGTGGGCAACTACACACAACCCGTATGTGTTTCCATCTTAGAGTTGAGATGACCGTCATATGCTGTCATCTTTACACATCAGTGGAAATGCAGTCTTCTTGTACCTGGTTTGCCATGTATTATTCTAAGTTTTGTACTGTTGTTCTGATGTTATCATGCTGTTGTGCCATTTTTCTGGCATTACACCAATGGTACAGTAGCATTCTGGATAAAGAATCGAGACATACTTTGACATTGTCACTTGTTTTCCTTTTTCTTACTGCCAGAGCTTAAATTTAATTAAAAAATATCTTAAAAAATAAAAATAGTCTTTGTTGTTTTTTTATTAAATTTAACTTAATCAGAGAGATTGGGGGGGGTGACATTTGTAGAAATCAGGAATGAGAGACAATTACAGTATATTGACAGGTTGTAGATTACATACTTAAGACTGAGTTCCTATCTTGGGATTCTGATGCCACGTTGGAACCACGTGAGCTGTGCTGTCATGGTTTTGATGGCATCAGAATACCTCAATGGGAACACATGCTTGATCTTCCTGGACATAAAGTCTCCATCACTCATTCACACTAATGGGAGTTCAATGGGCACTAGGACCCAACAGGAACCAACTTTTCAAGAAGGGCGGGCGCCTGAGATAGAGCCAGCGAGCGGCACCCGAAGCCCGGCTCGTGCGGTAATAACCCGTCTCAACGCCGACCCTCAACCGCCTCATTTCCTTTTTCCCTAGTAGAATGCACTTCAGTGATGACGTCTCCCGCCCACTGGGAGTTAAACTTCACTAGCAGCAATAGTTCCGTTTATTGTTTTGTATAATTATTTCGATTCAGTACTGATTATATATTTGAATTGTAGAACAGAAGTTTTCAGCCCTCTATTGACAGTCGACCATGAGCGGGTCAGGTGATGGTAGGAAGACTTCGTATGAATGCTGTTGTCAGCCAGGCCAGGTCCAGTCCGCCGCCCTCCCCGGAGGGTGGGTCTGACAACGGACGGTCCAATGCTCAGGGGGATGGGTGGTCCCCGCGAAAGCATAAAAGGAAACGGTCCCATTCTCTGCGCCATTCGGCCTCGACTTCTTCTTCAACACATAGGTTGAAGAAGAAACGGCATCACTCGAGGTCACCCTCTGGTATGTCTGCACATAGACGGTCGGTTATTAGGGCCAGTCGCCAGTCTCCACCTCAATTGGAGTCGCTGGTTTCTGTCTCTGGTAGCCAACCTCCTTGACACCGGAGCCCCTCCCCACCTATTGGAGGAGCTTCCGATGAGCAGTTTCACCAGTGGGCTGCTCTTACGGAGCAGTGGGCTCGGAGGTTGGTCCAGTTACCCAGGCCGCTCAGTGCGATGCCGGGGCCTTCGGGCTATTCGGTTTCGGAGGGACGGGTAGGGTGGTTGGGCCTTCCTAGTCACGCAGCACCTTCTTTGGTGCCATAGACTCTGCGCTTGGGTGTTTATCCCCCTCACATGGCTGCGGCGCAGGGGTCCACACCGATGCCTCTGTCTCCTGCCATTTTCCCTCTCTTACCACAAATTGCAGATCTTCCCTTGTCTGTCTTCACCATTCATTACTGCTTGGGTTAGTGCCAGGCGCGCACCTGCTCTGGGAGATTTTTTTTCTTTTGTTGGTTCCAGCAGCGCCCGAGGAAGCGATGCACTGCGTCATGCGGGCGGTCAAGTGCCGCAGACTTCTCCATCTCAGTTCTCTTTCTCCCGCCATTGAGGCTACACCTGCTACATGGAGAGTATAGTTCCTGCATCACAAGGCCTATCTGTCGTTCATCGATGCCGTCTTCATAGACCGCACTTCTCCTTCATCCTGTTTTTTCTCGACGTCATGAACTGGTAAGACCGTTCTGTTTCTTCTATTATATCCGACGCTGCCGACAACTGTTCTGTTTTTCTTAATTGTTTCGCATCATGTCAGATTCGGGGGCAAAACGCAAGTCTAAGGCGGGCTGTGCCCCTATGCGTCGGTGCTCCTGTGGCCGGCATTTTTCCGTCACGGACTGGCATGATGTTTGCCTTCTCTTCCTGGGACCCAACCATAATATGGATGCATGCGATGCCTGTTTCTTGATGGACCGTCGCGTCCTGGAAGTCCGCGTGTTCAAGATTGGCAAGGCTCCAGGGATTCCCAGGTAAGGTCTCTAGGCCCTTCCTCCGGTTCCCCTCCCAGGCCTATACGGTCTGGAGAGGAGGAGGCCTTCTCATCTTCTCTTGCCAAGGAGGAGGCCTCTTTCGTGGTGTCGTAGGAACGCCAGGGTCCCTCCCGGGGCCGCGGTGGAGACACCGCCTCTGCAGTCACCTCTTCAGAGGTGCAGGCTCCTTCAGTGTTGAGGCCCAGGTCTGCTGGACCTGGTATCGGTAGACCCTCAAAGCCGCCTTCTGGCACCGCTTCAGATCCCGGTGCCATTTGCAGCACTGGTGATTGAGGCGGCACCGTTCACGGTGCCGTGTTGGCTCTCTGTCCCACCCACGGCGCCGTGGGCCCAGTAGGCTCTCCTAGCGGCACCGAGTTGGGTCCCAGCGCCGAGGGTAGTGCCGGGGGTCTGACCGGTGCCGTTGGGGGAATCGGCCGGGTTTGGGCATTGCGGGTGGTCCGAGATCGTCCAGCACCACTGCTGGCACCGGTGCCGTTTCTCTGGAGACCCCTGGGGTGGGCCAGTATTGAGGTCCAGCTGGTCTCTTCCTCCTTGGAGGAGGATTTGGATGTGGACCCATCTTGGCACCCTGACTCTTCGGAGTCAGGGTCTCCAGTGAGACGAGGTGCTAGGTGGCCCAGCATGCCTATTCCTCTGTCTCCTCTGCTGTCCTCTCCTGAGGCCTCCCAGGCTGGGGGTGGTCTGGGGTCCCTGGAGGTGGGGGGAAGGGCTTATCCTCCTGAGGGGGTTGTGGTAACTGCCGATCCCGGTGCTGTTGCACCTGCTCGGGGGGGGGGTCTTGAGAGGCCGGGTTGAGGCACCTCGGTCTTCACCTGCCACCCCTCGGGGTGCGGGTAGGAGCCATAGCGCCGGGCCCCGTCTTTCACTCTCGAGCTCCAGGGACCCCTCTGGTGGTGTTGCTGTGGGCTGCCCTTCTGGACCCATGCAGCCCCAGGTTCGTCACAGGGGAGGATCCCCTACCAGGCTTCGCATCTTCAGGGTTCCGTTCTGCGACCTGGTTTGTTGTTCGGGATCCTGCCAGCTCGGGCTCCGTTTTCCGGATTTCACAGCCTCAGCAGAGTACGGTTGCCTCGTCGTAGGTGTCTCTCTCTCCCATTCCTCTGCAGACCCCCTCTCTCCCAGGCCACATGGGTCTTACGGGCCCGTTATCCTGGGGGACGTTCAGAGGTTCTCGGGCGGCCTTCCCCTCATGCGTTAGGTATATGCATGAGCGGGTGTTTCGCCTATCCCCACTGCCGCAGGAGTCCTCTGGACACTCGAGCTCTTCATCATCCTCGTCTCCCTCCTCGGAGGGAGAGGAACCCATTGCTCATCTCTCCTCTGATGCTGATTTCACTGAATATCAGCGATTCCTTTCGAGGATGGTGAGGGAGTACCGAACGGGAGATGCGTGAATTCCTCAGTGAATTCAGTGCCCAGCATTTGGTGGTACTATCCTGGCCTATTCCCTTCCAGGAGGTGTTTGTCCGTTCCTGGCAGTCGCCAGCCGCCCCCGTTCCAGCCCTGGCAGACTGCAGAAGAAGGTATTGTGCCCCATTGGAGTCTCTAGGTTCTCCTCCCAACCCGCCGTCGAGAATGGCATACCTAGAAACTCCTGGGCGCCACTGCCTGGCGCACGACCGCCCACCGGACTCAGATTCCCTACAGTTTGACCGATGGGGGCAAAGACTGTTCTTTTCCTCTCGTACGCTGTTATGCATTGTATCACATCAGGCTCAAAATGCTGCCTACAGTAGGCATTTATGGTCTATGCTCTCCCAAGTCCTAGCATCAGTGCTTGATACGGAGCAATCCAGACAAGCTATTGCCCTCTCTGCTATAGGCCTGGAGCTGGCAAGACACCAAGCAAGGGCATCTTACGACGACAGTGAGGTGGCTTGCAGGGACAGCGATCTGTATTAGACAGACGGCATGGCTTCATCTATCAAGGTTATCACCCCTGGCCTGGCGTAGGGTGATTCGCTCTGCTCTCCGGGGGACCAGTCTTTTTTCCTCCAGGTCTAGGAGGCTTCTGCAGGGGCTTCCTCCGTCTCCCCGTCTCCGGGGGACTCCTCCTAGCTCTCCTCCACCATAGGCTTCTCGTCTGATTAGCCCAGGGTCTTCCCCTCCTGTTTCCCACGAGCAGGAGGGTGGGGGTCTTCTTCCCTCAGGGTCTCTATTATCCGGGGAAGGGGGGGGGAGCTTGGTACTCACCCAAGCAGTAATGAATGGTGAAGATTGACAAGGGAAGATATGAAAATTACGTACCTACTGTAATTCTTGATCTTCTCTTGTATCTTCACCATTCATTAATGATACCCGTGCACCTTCCCCTTAATGGTCTCCTACTGAGGCATCTCCCCCTTCCTACTCGTTCCTCTCCCCTCCTTGTTGGCCTTTATGCAAAAAAAAAAAAAACCTGTCTTGATTTTCTGTTCTTCTCTTGACGGATCTTTTTTCCTCAAGGTAAAGGGGAATGAGTAGGATTTATGCTGTCCTGAAGGAACTCTTTCTGATTGCCCCTAGGGGTGACCTCTTGGCTTCTTAGCCATGTTGTTCAGTTCACAGCTGAAGAGACCGTCCCTCTGTGGCTTGGCCCCAATTTTCAGGTTCCCTCTGGCAGTTATTATTTAGTATTGTCAGCTTCTTCTGGTTGGTGCTTCTGGCACTTCATTATAACCTTGAGCTGTTGTTCTTGCCTTGCCTTCAGTGAGTCTGATTGAGTTCCCACTCTATCCTTTCTTACAAGCTGCCTTCTGTGAGGGCTTAACCCCCCACACACTTGATTGTTAGCACTTAACAAAGGTGCTAAAGGGGCTCCATTCCCCTCTAGTTGGGCTCTCTTTCCGGAACAGATTTTCTGCCTGGGCAGTCTGTGAGCTCTCATCTAGAGTGTAGGGGGTTGGGATGATGGGAGGTTATAGAATCTGCCCTTTGTGTCCAACCTGTTCAAGCAGTTCAGTTGAACCTTCTCTCAGTCCTATCAGGAGGGATTCTTGCTGCCTTGTTTTTGGTTCCGAGCTTATAAGCCTTTCAACCAGTGTATCTATGGGCAGCGTTCTCCCCTCTCAGCATCCCTTGTTTTCTTCCCTTTCTTCTTCTTCCTTTTCTCTTTCTTTTTCTCTGTTCCTCACTTGGGGCCGCCCCAGAAAGGAGGCCCTGCGGTCCTTTAGGGTAGGCATTCTTTCTCTCTTCTTTCTGTCCTCTACCGGCTTATTCCTTTTTCAGTTTATATCCTTTCCTTTTTCTGTCCCTCGGCTCACTTGCCTCGCTCTCCTTTTTCCTTACCCCTTGTTTCCACGTCTCCAGCTACCAGAACTGAGATGGAGGAGGAGTCTGCGGCACCTACGGCCGCCCCTCGCACATGACACGGTGCGTCACTTTCGGAGGCGGCGCCGTTGGAGCAGACTCCAAAAAAAAAATCTTCCGTAGCGGGTGTGCACCTCCGGCACTAACCCGAGCAGTAATGAATGGTGAAGATAGAAGAGAAGATCAAGAATTATGGTAGGTACGTAATTTTCATTTTTCCAGTCCCTGGGACTCTCTTGGTGCTCTCTGCGGAGCCGCGGTCTCTCTCAGCGCTGGGGGCTCTGTTGGTGCCAAGGGCTCTGTCGGTGCCGTGTCGCTTCAGCTAGCGCCTTCCTCCTTGTTCTCGGCACCATTTTCCTGTACGGCGCCGAGGACTGGTGCGGCGCTGGCTAATCTTCAGGGCTTCTCGACTCCGATTATTTCTTCTTCTGTTCTTCCTCCTGATTTTCACTCTTTTCCTGTCTATACAGTCCCCCTTGGACTGTCAGGAGATGATTTTGAGCCTGACCCAGAACTTCGCCTGGGTGATTATGTTGATGACACTGCCCTGGGAGTAGGGATCAATCTTTCTGCAGAGCCTGTGGTTGATGGCCTTTCCTTTTAAGTCTCTGCTCAAAAATTTTAATTCTACTCTTTCTCTCCAGACTACAGAAATCGATCCTGGGAGGCTTTTGCGACTCCAATATGTTCATGTCCCGGAGAGCCCTTTGGATTTAACCCCTCCGGTACAGCCCTCTTTCGAGACCCTCTCTCAGATGGTGTTGAAGAATCCATCTCTCATTCCTTCCGTGGCCAAGCCCATAAATAGGAAGTATGCCCCTCAAAAGCCTTTGCTGATGCCATTGTGGTTTTGGCAGAGAGTGATAAGCCTGTCCTTCCTCAAGGCTCTACAGCCCGACCAATGAACAAAGAATCTTGCAGGATAGACACTTTAGGTAAGAAAGTCTTTGCTGCCTCAACCCTGTGTATGCGCATTGCCAGTTACCAGGGCTATTTTTCTCAATATGAGTATGTGCTTTGGCATTACCTCAAAGAAATGGTAGAAGCTCTGCCTGAATCGGAAGTTAGCTCAGAGGTACTCCATACCATAACTAGGGGTATCGAATCCAATAACCAACAGGTTAAAGCTGCAACGGATGCCTACGATACTGCCCCTCCTGGGTGGCGGCAGCAGGCATCTGCACCTACCATCACTCTTGGCTACGTACTTCGGGCTTCACGAATAACGCCCAGCAGCAGGTCATGACTTTACCTTTTGATGGTATGTATCCGTTCGGGCATCAAGTGGAGCAAGCTCTGGAGGCCACGCAGAATACTAGGTCTGCCATTAAGACAGCTAGGCCTGCTCTCGCCCACTACCGAGGGGTTGCGAAGAAGTGTCAGTTTCACAACCGTTGGTCCTTTCAGGGCAGAGGCAGAGGGGGTTTTAACGAAAACCACAACCCTCAGCCATAAAAGAAAGCGCAGCAGAAGGCACAAGGGTCCAAAGCGCCCAGTGCCACCTTCTGAGTTTCCGGCCCAGGTCCCACCTCAGCTGTCCGAGGGGGACTCCTCCTCAGCGGTGAGAGGACGTCTGACTCAGTTCTGCAATCAGTGGAAATCTATAACATCAGACAAATGGGTCCTCTGGATAGTCCGTGAGGGGTACTCTCTCAATCTTTCGGAAACCCCTCCGGATCATCCTCGCAAACGACAGCTCAGGTTGTTGGCAGTACAGTCAGACTTTCTTGCTTCTGAGGTACAAGGCCTTCTGAACAACAGGCAATAGAAGTAGTTCCGCTGGATCAGCGAAACGCAGGTTGATACTCCCATTACTTTCTGGTCCTGAAGAAAACTGGCGGCATGCGCCCCATTCTATATCTCAAAAAGTTAAATAAGTTCCTTCACAAGGAGAAGTTCAAGATGCTATCACTAGGTACCCTGCTGCCTTTGCTTCATCAACAAGATTGGCTAGCCTAGCCTCCCTGGACATGCAGGATGCCAACCAACACATTCTCATACACCCAAAGCACCACAAATACTTAAGGTTCATGGCATTGGGTCAATACTGTCAGTTCAGAGTCCTGCCCTTTGGGCTATCCTCGGCGCCTCGAGTTTTTACAAAGTGTTGTGCAATTCTCGCGGCACACCTCAGGAAAATTGGATTACAAGTGTTCCCATATTTGGACAACTGGCTCCTAACAAGTTTCTCCAGGCAGGAGACTCTGGAGGCCGTGGCCACAGCCTCAGACTTCCTCACGTCCATGGGAGTCCTGCTGAATCTCAACAAGTCACAGTTGCAGCCCTCCTAGAAGCTCCTCTTCATAGGAACTCTTCTGGACACCTCCTGTGTGAAGACTTTTCTTCCAGAGGACAGAAGGAGCAATATCTTACAGATGGCCCGATACATCAGAGAACACACCTCGGTTCGAGCTATCTCGATGCAATGGATGCTGGGCCTCATGTCATCCTCTGTTCACTGTACCCCTAGCTCGTCTCCACATGAGAACCTCTCAATGGATGCTTAGTACTCAGTGGTCCTCAACCACTCACCCTGAGTCCTTTCTCATCAAGGTGACGGAACCTCTGAAGAGGTCACTCGCCTGGTGGTCACAAGACGACAATCTTCTGGAAGGATATCCCTTTGCCCCTCTGGATCATCAGATCTCCATTACTATGGATGCAACCCTGATGGGTTGGGGAGCTCACTGCCAGGATCTCCACACCCAGGGTACGTGGACTCAAGACGTGTCCCAACTTCACATAAATATCCTGGAAATGAGAGCCATCCTCTATACAGTCCGAGCCTTGAAGGACGTACTCTGTCACAAGAACATTCTTCTTCAAATGGACAACAAAGCAGTGATGTACTACATCAACAAACAGGGCAGTACACACTCTTACCCATTATACAGGGAAGCAGTGAGAGTGTGGGAGTGGAGCCTGGAACACAAGGCTCTGATTGAGGTGGTTTACCTGCCAGGAGTACAAAACAAACTGGCAGACCGTCTCAGCAGAACGGAGACGGATCCTCATGAGTGGTCTCTCGACTTAACCGTCGTTCAGTCACTCTTCAAAGAGAGGGGAACTCCAGACCTGGACCTTTTTGCGTCCCCACTCAATGCAAAACTGCCTCTCTTCTGCTCCAGAAATCCAGCACCTTGCGTTTTCTGTCAGGCTGCGGTGGACAAGACGCTTTCTATACGCCTTTCCTCCTCTTCCCCTAATTCAGAGGGTACTTCTCAAATTGGAGTCTCAGGAGGACAGAATGATTCTCATTGCCCCTTCTGGCCTCTGCAGATATGGTTTCCACTACTCAGTAGTCTGTGGAACCCCTCAAGATGCTTCCTTCAGACTAACCTTGTGACCCAGGGTCCTGTGGTCACTTCATCTTCGCTCCTGAAGAGATTGAGGTGAATAGGTTCAATGTCTCTCATAGAGTTTAAGATATTTTTTTGGCTGCGCATAAGCCAGCCACTAGAAAAACCTACACAGCCAAATGGAAGCGTCTCTCTATCTGGTGTGCAAAATCCTCTTGGAACCCTTTTTCCTGCCCACCAAATAAGGTTTTAGAGTATCTTTTAGACCTCTCAAATACAGGTCTTCTGTACTCCACAGTCAGAGTTCATCTTTGTGCCATTTCGGCATATCACGAAACGGTACTTTCCATGTCACTGGCTCAGTTGCCTATAGTCAAAAGGTTTCTTGGGGGTATTCTGCATACTAGACTGCCTCTCAGATGCCCAGTCGCTGCCTGGGACATTAACTTTGTGCTAGACATGCTCACTCGTGAACCTTTTGAGCCTCTAGCTACTTGCGACTTTAAGTTCCTCACTTAGAAAACAGCCTTCCTGGTGGCCATTACTTCGGCCCATAGAGTTTCTGAAATACCCGTACACTGTATTTCACAAGGACAAAGTAGTTCTTAGGACTCATCCTAAGTTTCTCCCTAAGGTTGTCTCAGAATTCCATCTAAACCAACGTTTAGTTCTTCCTACCTACTTTGTGAACTTCCAGAATGAAGGGGAGCATACACTTCATTCACT
This sequence comes from Neoceratodus forsteri, assembly GCA_016271365.2. Classification (NCBI taxonomy): domain Eukaryota; kingdom Metazoa; phylum Chordata; order Ceratodontiformes; family Ceratodontidae; genus Neoceratodus; species Neoceratodus forsteri. The sequence continues at coordinate 1,590,568,650 of CM057452.1, read as the reverse complement.
GGATGTTAAGAGAGCACTGCGGTTCTATCTAGATAGAACAAAATAAATTTGCAAGGCTCAATAAGTGTTTATTTCCTTCAGTGAGACCCGGCTGGGTCAACCTGTCGCTATCAGATGCATTTCAGCATGGCTGGTGGCATGCCTTCGCCACTGCTATTCTATGACACAGTTCAAGCTGGAAAGCAGAGTATACGCTCACTCTACCAGAGCAGTCACGGCATCTCTGGAGGAAATCCGTAACATTCCCATTGCAGATATTTGCAATGCGGCTACCTGGAGCTCCATGCATACTTTTGTTAAGCACTACGGTCTTGGATGTCCATGCCAGATGACATCTGTCGTTTGGCAGGACCATTCTTAACAGACTTCTGTCCTAAGCATGTGAGCTCTTTATCTCCTGCCGCCCGTCTCTGGGGATTATTTAGCTCGGTACTCTCCCATTAGTCTGAATGAGTGGTGGAGACTTTATGTCCAGGAAGATATGGAAATAACTTACTTACCGTAATTCTTGATCTTCTTGGACAGAGTCTCCACCACTCATTCACACACCCACCCACCATTCTCCGAGCTCACTTCTCTGTTTATGGTCTTCACTCCCTCAGTGGCTGAGCTGTGAAGACTTTATTGTTGACCCTTTTTACACGGGTCATTCGGACTATCTTATGTCCGATTTTTAGGCTGGTCCTTCTAGGTCAATTACACTGCACCTCCTTGGAAAAAAGGTACTGAGGCGGTGGGAGGGTTGGCCCCGAGATGGTCCTTACCGCATGAGCCAGGGCTCGCGGTGCCGCTTCCTCGCGGCTCCATCTCAGGCGCTGAGCCTCTTGAAAAAGTTTGCTGATGATGAGTCCTAGCTCATCCGGCAAACTCCCATTAGTATGAATGAGTAGTGGAGACTCCGTCCAAGAAGATCAAGAATTACGTAGGTATGTAATTTCCATTTATGGATGGTTTCCTATCGGTTTGTTTATTTTTGAGTAACTGAATCCTACAAGGAACTGTGTTGCTTCTCAAGACCTACAGTAAGTGGTGTGCAGTACCTTTGACTTTACCCATCAGTAACTACCTAGAAGAATTTAAGATTTATCTGCCCACAGTGGTGTGCCTTCCACAGCAGTGACTACTCCAGGCAGCTCTGGCCAGAGCTCCAACAGCTGCAAAAGCAGCAGTTTTGACTGTCTAGGCAGTCTGTTTTGTTTGGTAGGGGTTAACAGAATCATAATGCTTAAAGAAAAAATAAATCGTTCAGAGTGACTTAAGATTTTACTCCTGAGGCTTGTTTTATAACCTGTGCTACGTAAGTCGTAGTCTATCATAGCAAGACCTCCAGTACATCATGTCAGCACAGGAAGCAACCTCGTTATATTCTGCTTTTTATACTGGCTTCAGAATTAATTCTCTTGCACTTGTAATGCTGTATGTTTACCAGTCTTTTGCAGGTGAAGAAGGTAGTCGTGTACTTGGGCAGAGATAAAACCATGCAGTTGCTAGAGGAATTAGTGAGTGAATTGCAACTCACCGATCCAGTCAGCTCTGGTGTCACTCACATGGACAACCCCCCCTATTACCGCATCACCTCCAGCTACAAAATCCCTTCCGTCACCTCAGGTAAAAAGGCTGTTCTTTGCTGCTTCAGCCTGAGTAACAGTCTAAAATCTGTGATAATCAGAAAGTCACTCCTGTGGTTTTTGGATCTAGAAATTCTTAGTTTTTACTGAATCTGTGGTTAATCCCAACGCCCTGTCAAGAAACTCCTTTGTGTCTATGCACAGGCAGAATTTCCAAACAAACAAGACTCCAGGTACATTTCTTCCAGATTTTAGCTAGGGTTAAATCAAAGTCTTCCAAGAATCAGTCTTCTCCATAGATTCCCACTAATGGGTCTGAGCCAGAGGCACTAGGACCCAGTGGAAGCCAAAACTTTTCTAGTAGGGGATGGTGGCACAAGTAAGCTTTGCGCACATGACACTGCACACACCTGCTGATATACAGTGGCACAAGCCCCCAACTGCCACAGTTCCTTTTTTCTCCAGTCCCCACCACTGAGTGCACAGCAGTGGTACCACTCTCTTTGTTGGGGCCAGAACTTCACCATCTGTACAACAGCATTCAGTTCTTCAGTTATTAGATTAAAATATACTATAGTTTATTTTTGTGACAGTTTAGTTTAACACAAAACTCTCTGATTTTCTCAATTTCTCTCAGCCCTATCTCGCGCAGATGGTCGAAGACCGTGGAAGAAGGTTGGGAGCTTGAAAATGCAAGATCTTTAAGACTCAATCTTCATCATTAATGGCGCCAGTCCCTTGTCAGCCAGGGCCATTGTCACTGGCATTGCAGCAGCCACTCACTGGGTTGTCGGGCCTGCAATCCCACCCTCTCTTCTAACCCCCTTCGGAGGAGGGTGTGGAGGGGAACAGGTCAGACCCCAATCTCACAGATCTTCCCTTGTCAATCTTCACCATTCATTACTTCCTGGTAATTTAGCCGGGCGCGCTTTTCGTCGGGAGCTTTTTTTTTTTTAAAAGCTTGCACCAACGGCGCCGCCCTAGAGTGACGTCATGCGCGACGGTGGCCGTTAGTAGCGACCGACTCCTCCTCCAACTCCGTTCTGTTTCTCCGCCCGTCGAGGCAGCACCTGCTCCGCGGGTGTTTATATTTTCGACTCGTCAGCGACTCCTCTTTCCACACACTCGGCGCCAACCGGTAAGACTGTTCCTTTTCTTTCTAAAGCGCGCTGGGTGTGTTTTCCTACTGTTTTCTCATTAGTTTGCGTTATGTCCAGTTCGGAGCTAAGCGTTTTCAAGACAGGCGCGCCCCTATGCGTCGGTGCTCCTGTGGCGGCATTTCTCCGTCTCGGACCGGCATGCCCGTTTGTCTTCGTTGCCTGGGACCCAACCGCGGCATGGATTAGATGCGGCGCCTGTTTCTCATGGACGCCGTGTCCTCAAGTCACAGCGTTCAGCTCGGCAAGACTCCGCCCGACCTTGAGGGCGGCGGTCGCTCAAAGGATTCTCAGGTAAGGTCTCTAGGCCCTTCCCCGGGTCCCCTCCTGGGCCTCTCACGGTCCGAGGAGGAGGGTCTCCTCGTCTTTTCTTGCCGAGGAGGAGGCCCCTTCTGCGGTGTCGGGGGCGTCGTAGTCCTCCCGGGGCGCGGACGCCCGACACCGCCTCGGCAGTCACCTCGGAGGTGCAGGCTCCCCGGTCGAGGCCCTCGACTTTTGGGCCTAACACGGTGGACCCTCGACAACGCCTTTCGGCACCGTTTTGGATCGGCGCCGTTCGCGGTGCCGGTGATCAGCGGCGCCATTCAGCGCCGTTTGGATCCAGCGCCATTGAGGCGCTTTGGATCGGTGCTGTTCGTGGTGCGGTGATCGCGGCGCCGTTAGCAGTGCAGCTTTGGGCCTCGGCGCGTTCGGCGGGCGCCGATGTCATCGGCGGCGCCGTCAGCAGTGCCACCACCGCCCTCCGGCACCGTTGGCGGTGCTGTGGGCCTGGTCTTGCCTCCCTCGCTGCGCCGGGTCGGTTTCTGGCACCGGGAGCGGTGCCGTTTGTCCTGCTGGCGCCGTGGGGGGTTGGGAGTCGGGCCTGGCTGCTGCCGGCGTTGGGGGGGCGAGCGGCGCCGCCGTTGGTACCGGTGCCATTCGCGGCACCGTGGCCTCTGGGACCCCTGGGGTGGCCAGCATTGAGGTCCAGCTGGTCTCGTCCTCCTCAGAGGATGATGATTCAGGCGTGGACCCATCCTGGCACCCCCACTCTTCGGGGTCTGGGTCCCCTGTGGCTAGAGGTACCAGGCGGTGCAGCGGGCCCCTCCCTCTGTCCCCCCTTCCGTCGTCTCCTGAGGGCTCCCCGGCTGGGGGTGGCCGGGGTCCCAGGGGGCAGGCGTGGGGGTGACGGAGGGGGAGGCTCCCCTCTCCGGAGGGCCGGTGACAGCTACCCCGGGTGCTGTTGCCCCTCTGGAGACAGGGGCGCTGCTGTTGAGGAGGAGGGCCCTCTCAGAGTCCGAGGGGTTGAGGGGCAGAGGGTCTGGCGCTTGGTCTTCTTTGGCCACCTCGGGGGGTGGCCCGGGAGCGTGGTCCCGAACCCTGCCCCTCCCGCCCGGGGCTCTAGGGTGCCCTCGGCGGCGTTCTGCGGGCTGCCCTTCTGGATCCATGCAGTCCCGGCGTGCGTCTGAGGGAGGTTCTCCCCTGGGCTCTTCAGGCTCCGCTTCCCCAGAGTTCCGTTCTGCGGCCTGGTCTGTTGTCTGGGACCCCTCCAGCTAGGGCTCCGTTCCCCGGATTCCAGAGCCCTGGCAGAGAGCTGTTGCCTCCTCGGGAGGTGCCCCTCCCATCTCTCTGCCTCCATCACCCCGCTCCCAGGCCATGTCGGTCCCTCTGGGTCCGTTATCCTGGGAGCAGTTCTGAGGTTCTCTTGGCCTTCCCCTCATATGTTAGATGCATGCATGAGCGGGTCTTTTGACTCTCCCACCCTGCAAGAGTCCTCTGGACATTCCAGCTCCCCATCATCCTCGTCTCCCTCCTCTGAGGGAGAGGAACCCCCTGCTCATCTCTCCTCCGATGCTGATTTCATGGAATATCAGCGTTTCCTTTCGAGGATGGTGAGGGATCTTCGGATTTCCTATGTTCGGAGAGACAATACGAGCAGGAGGCGAGAATTCCTCGGTGAATTCAGTGCCCAGCATTTGGTGGTACCATCCTAGCCTATCCCCTTCCAGGAGGCGTCTGTCCGGTCCTGGCAGTCCCCAGCCGCTTCTTCTCCAGCCCCGGCTGACTGTCAGCGTAGGTATTGTGCACCCTCAGAGTCTCTAGGTACCCTTCCCAACCCCCCCTCTGGTTTGGTCTACCTGGACACTCCTTCCGGGCGCCGCTGCCTGGCGCACGACCGCCCACCGGATCCGGACTCTCTCCAGTTCGACCATTGGGGGCGAAGAGTGTTCTCTTCTTCTCGTGCGGTTGCCTGTATTGCATCTCATCAGGCTCACCACGCTGCCTACAACCGGCATTTGTGGTCGATGATGTCCCAGCTGTTGGCATCAATGCCTGATACGGAGCAAACCAGACAAGCCGTTGCCCTCTCCGCGGTAGGCCTGGAGCTGGCAAGACACCAAGCAAGGGCATCTTACGACGCCAGTGAGGTGGCTTCCAGGCTTGCGGGGACAGCGATCTGCATCAGGCGGAGGCATGGCTTGCTCTCTAGGTTGTCACCCCTGGCCCGGCGGGTGATTCGCCTCCGCCTGGGACCCGCCTCTTCCTCTCAGAGCTAGGAGACTTTTGTAGGGGCTCTCTCATCTCCTCGTCCTCGGGAGGCACCTCCTAGCTCTTCTCCCACTTAGGCTTTTCTGAATAAGCCAGGGTCTTCTCCTTCTGTTTCTCACCAACAGGAGGCTGGGGGTCTTGTTCCTCAGGGTATTTACCTCTTCCCCGAGGGAGAGGAGCAATACTCACCCAGGAAGTAATGAATGGTGAAGATTGACAAGGAGATATGAAAATTACGTGCCTACCGTAATTCTTGATCTTGTCTTGTATCTTCACCATTCATTACTACCCACCACCATCCCCTCAGTGGCCTCCTTCTGTGGCTTCTCCCCTCCCGTCTCCTTCTCTCTCTGCAAAAAAAAAAAAAAATATACAAAAAAAAGAGGAAAAATTACTCCAATTTTTCCAAAAAAAAAAAATATGTATATTTTTTTTTTGAGAGAAGACCCTTATTTCTATCCAGAAAATTATTTACTCTAAGATTCTTGGGCGTTTTCCTAGAATTGCGGTGTGGTGATCAGGCTGCACAACTATCTCTTGCCATACCTTCTGGCGAGATACTTCTGGGGTTTTGCCTGACTCTGTCTATACAGTTTTAATCCGCAATTCCCTGCTACCAGCTGTTAAGCCCTAGAATCACAAACCCCCCTTTATTCTTGCCTTGCAGAGAAAGAGGCAGATGCGATTATTTTCCTTCAAAAAAAAAGGGAAAAACTGAGGAACTCTCTCCGACTGTTGTAAGGCAATCTCTGACTTTTAGGGTCATGCTCCTAAGCCTGCAAGTTATGCTCTATCAAAAAAAAAAAAAAAAAAAAGGCAAAGAAAATTCTTTCTTATAATAATATTGATGATTGTTTTTCCCTTCAAGTGTCCTTCCTGGACAGTTTTGCAGAGTAGCAGTGCTGACCATGACCAATCTTCGCCAGCCCAAGCCTCTGGCCCTGCCTTGGCAAGTCCGACTGAGTTCCATTTCAATACCTATAAACCGCCTGAAAGGCTAGATTTTCCATTTCTAAACCCTTGAGCAGCTCTTACATGCTGCCTCAGATTTATCCTTTCCTACTCGGGTGTCCTCCAGTTAAAGGCCTTTTCTCGGCCAGGGGCCCGAAGTGGGAATCAAGGACCATGGCATGTTGAGGATGAGGACTATGCCCTCCTGAGTCTGACTAGCGGGTTCGGTGAACCTTCTCTTCAGCTCTGTCACCGGGGAGTCTTGCTTCCCTGCTAATCGAGCCTTAAGCTTTCAGCTAACTATGCTCGTTGGGCATTCTGGTCCCTTCAACATCCCATCTTTCTCTTCTCTTCTTCTTCTTCTTCTTTCTTCCTCATTACCTTCCTTCTCTCTCCTCCTAGAGTCGCCCAGGTAAGGAGGCCCTGTGATCCCTAGGTTAGGAATGCTCTTATCTCCTCTGTCCTTTCTCCATCGGCTTATTCCTTTTTCAGTTCATTCTTCCTTACTTTGCTATCCCTTGGCTATCTTGCCTCGCTATCTCTCTTTCTATGCTTCGCTTTTTGCCTCTCGGCTCACTAGAACTGAGTTGGAGGAGAGTCGCTTACTACGCGCCGCCCCGCGTGGCGTTGTAGCGTCACTTCGAGTGCCGTTAGGTAGCTTTTTAAAAAAAAAAAGCTCCCGTGACGTGTGGCGCGCCTCCAGCTTACACCCAGGAAGTAATGAATGGTGAAGATACAAGAGAAGATCAAGAATTACAGTGATCGTAATTTTCATTTTCTGAAGGTGGTAATGATTACTCTGATTATATTCAAGAGGTCTCAGACTATGTTCCTGTATGTGTATCTCTAGGGGATCTCTCTTTCCAGGCTTTTCTCAGAAATACAGTGGAGTCAGCCACAATGCAACACAGTAACTTTGCAGTAAATGATGTGTCACAAAACATTGCGTCAGGCAGAAGGATTAGTGAGCTTCAGGTGCTCTCCGTGGATTCTCCATATCCAGTCTTCCACAAGGATAAGGTTGTCTTTCACCCCTTCCCGAAGTTCTTACTGAAGGTTGTATAGAAAAGAGACATCTGTGGTTCTCTAAAGACATAGCAGAAAAAGTAAGAGCAAAAAAACTAACATTTAGTAAGTATAAAAAGAAACAGGAGGAGGACGATAGGGAAAACTACCAGGAGAAACAAAGGGAGGCATGGGAAGCAGTTAGGCGCACAAAGGCACAAACAGGAAAATACTATCAATCAGTAAAGAAAGGGATAAAGTTTCTCCAGATAGATATGTGTTTGTGTGTGTGTGTGTGTGTGTGTGTGTGTGTGTGTGTGTATATATATATATATATATATATATCTATATATTCTATGCAAAAACTTCGTTTATGCATCAGTTAGAGTTCCTTCTACTGTGAAAAAGCGAGGAAATTCAATTTTGGGGTTCCTACCCTTGCACCCAACCCACCCCCCCAACTGGGCATCGGCGTGCGTTGGGGTCGTCGAGCCCTGTCACCCCATGCAATGTAGAACAAGCTGAGGTGGTTCAGTGTAGGAGAATGGGGTGAGAGTTAGTGCCGGCGACTGACGCGCACCCGATGCCTGTTGGTGGGGGCGGGCAGGGGTGGGGTGCAGGATGGGAACCTAAAATCGAATTCTTGCTTCGAACCTAACAAACTCATTAACAAAGTTTTACATAGAAATTTACTTCAAGAAAGAATAGAAAAGTAGAAAGTTACAAGAAGTTGGTGGAGCGTGGGGCCCTTTGGACCCCACGCCTTCCTTTAACTTGTAAGTGTCGGGCCACATTACACACCCAATGACTAAAATGTACATTGACAACAGTATGGCCAACCACCAAGCAAATGTTAATCTAGTAGAACAATAGAAAACGCTGCCCACAAAACGTAAACTGAGCCACGCAATATCTCCGCAAAAAATATATTGTCAAACACGTAAACACCGCAATTAACATCTACAGGACATGCCATCAGCACCCTCCAGATTTCAAGTAAAAAGACCGAACCATGTCCGAGATATAACATGTCAAAATTTGAAATTTTCGTACGTCAGAGTGGCACAGTTCCGCACCTCTTGACATTTAACACACACAACTGAAAACTACATCCATGACACTAAGGCTAAGCACCCTATCAATTTCAAGCCACCAGCACAATCCAAAACACTGTCCCCAGCACGTAAAGTGCGTCACGCAATATCTCCACAAAACAAATTCTTCTCCGACACGTAAACACCATAATTCACATCTACAGGACATGTCGTAAACACCCTCCAAATTTCAAGTAAAAAGACCAAACCGTTTCCGAGATATTCAATCTTAAAGATTGATAAAATTTCCCTATCTATTCCATTATAAAAAATCTGGCCATCTTGTCGTCCCCCCCCCCTCGCGATCAGAGATGGCGATCAAGAATATCATGATCAGAGAATTTGCAGTCTAGCGCCCCGATCATGATAAAATAGATGACGATATCTAGTTCCTGGTAGTCTAGTGCCCCCAATGTGTATTTCATAAATATTGCTTTTCTATATCCCTGGTAGTCTAGCAGCCCCCATCATAATAAAATACATAACGATCTGCAATTTCCTGGTAGTCTGGTAGTCCCCCACCCAGCCGTGCCAGCCACACAGCACCCCACCCTTCCCCAACTGGCAACTGGCACAGCTCACCTCCACGACCCAGCCGCTACTGTATGTATTGGAGGCGCTAATGCAAATAGATAAATCATCTATTTTATCATGATGAAGGCTGCTGGGCCTAAGGATATTGAAAACGCGATTTTTTATTCAGATGAGGCAGAGCAAAAGCCCCTGAGCAAAACCCACCTCGTCTAACTTTCTAGGCACCCTTGGCTGAGAAAATAGATTGTTAAATCTGGCCATCTCGTCCCTCGCTCGCGATGCACGATCGCAAGCAAAGAATCTAGTGATCAAAGAATTTGCAGGCTCGCGATCAAAGATTGTTAGCGAGCCACAAATTAAGATTTTAAAAGCTCAGAACTCTATTTTTTGACTGATTTGGATCAAACCAGAGCCATGGCTCGATAGATCGGAGTCCCCTGAGTAAAACCCATCCAACTTTTACTTCAGAGGTGACCCCTGAGCCGAGATATTTGTGTTTTTCTGATCGGAAATTTTAAAACAAGATGGCGGACCTCACTATCAAAGAATTTTTAAAATTCTCGGGGACGAAGATTCTTGAACTGCGAGGCTGCAAATTCTTTGATCGCCAGGTGGGACCAGATGGCCAAAACCCCATTCTTTGTTCATAAAACATACATATAAATGTTCCCATTGACTTATACTGGGAACTTAAAAGTGGCATAACTTTTGAATGCCTCAATATTTTTCACCAAATGAAAAGCGGCATGTTCGGCCACCAAACCTCTTTCAAACAAGCCATCTCGTAGAGCGGCACGCCACACAACGGCCGTGCAGGGCCATGTCCAAATCCCAAAAGCTGCCTCCAAAAATGGATAATTTTGCAGTTTTCAGCATTTTTCACACGCAAAGACCGTAAGTCCGATCGAAACGCAATTTGGCAGATCAAGAGATCCACCATGCCCCACCGCGCATACCAAATTTCAGGCAAATCTGTTGAACGGGTCCAAAGTTTTTAACGCGCAAAATTTTGAGTTTAACATAGAAGTGACCGCTGAACCCTAGCTATAGTGGCACAACCGCGCCACTATAATGTGAGAAGAGAAAGACCAAAGGGGGGAATAGTAAGGATAAAAGGTGAAGAAGGGGTTTGCGAGGAGGAGGACCAAAAGAAGGCAGACATATTGAACTAATACTTTAGTTCAGTTTTTACAGAGGGAAGGGGTAGGTGATGGGCCAAAGATAAGGGACAAGGCATAAATGGTAGCGAGGTGGACCCCAGTCTTTTTACAGAGGAGAAAATCCTCAAGGTACTGGCACAATTCAAAGTACAGTACAAGTCACATTAAACTGGTCCACCAATGAGTTGGTTTAGCATTGTTTTTTACAGTTTGTAATGCACTGGCAACTCCTGTTACATTGCTTTTCAATGTTTCTCCAGCTCAAGAGAAATATTTGTAAATTGTTTTTGCCACTCGGAAGGTATCAGCAGTCCAGTCACAATGCAATGCAAAACTGAGTTTTAAATCTAAAGAAACAGTTTGTGCAGGGCTTTGTGTGGGATCCAGCAACACTTGGGCAACTCAGTTGGAAATGCTAAAACAACTCATTGAAGGAACAGTTTAATGTGACTTGTACTATAGACAGGGCAATGGGACCTGATGGGGTGCACCCCAGGATACTGAGGGAGCTCAAAGAGGTGCTGGCTGCAGCTCTGACAACTCTGTTCAACTTATTAGAAACAGAGGAGGTTCCAAGGAACTAGAGGAGGGCAGATGTGGTCCCACTTCACAAAAGTGGGAACAGGAAGGAGGCAGGAAATTACAGACCTGTCATCCTGACTTTTGTAGTGGGCAAAGTAATGGAAACACTACTGAAGGAAAGGATGGAGGAATGCCTTGTAATCAGTGGATTACAGGGTCCAAGGCAACATGGTTTCCTGGGGGAGGTCTTGCCAGACAAACCTGATTGAGTTCTTTGACTGGATGATCAGAGTGGTGGATCAGGGAGGAGCGGTAGATATGGCCTACCTGGATTTCAGTGAGGCCATTGACACCGTTCCGCATAGAAGACTGATGAAGAAGCTGGCCTGTCTGGGAGTGGGTCAAAAAGTTGTAAACTGGGTAAGAAGTTGATCAAGCAATAGGAGTCAGAGGGTGGTGGTAAATGGTGTCCACCCTGGAGAAGGCAAGGTGACAAGCGCAGTGCCTCATGGCTCAGTACTAGGCCCGGTCCTCTTCAATATCTTTATTAGCGACATTGTGGAAGGGAAGGTATGCCTGTTTGCGGATGACACAAAAATTTGCAACAGAGTAGACACACGGGGAGGGAGGGGGATGAGGGATGATTTGAAAAAGTTGAAAGAATGAGCAAGGGTTTGGCAGCTGGGTTTCAATGCAGAAAAGTGGAAAATCATGCACTTGGGACATAGAAACCGGGGGAAACATACCAATTGGGAGGGGAAGTACTGGCAACCACCAAACAGGAAAGGGACCTAGGGATAATCATTTCTAATGACCTGAAGATATCCAAGCAGTGTCATAAGGCATTGGGGAAAGGCTAGCAGGATGTTCGGGTGCATAGGAAGGGGTGTCACCAGTAGGAAGAAGGAGGTAATATGACCCTTGTATAAATCACTGGTTAGACCCCACCTCGAGTACTGTGTCCCTTTCTGGAGGCCGCACCTCAGGAAGAACATGGATAAGGTGGAGGTGGTACAAAAGAGGGCTACCAAAATGGTGCAGGGCCTGCAGCAAAAGCCCTATGAGAAGAGACTCAAGGAACTGAATGTGTACTCTCTGAAGGAGAGGAGGGAAAGGGGGGATATGACAAAAACGTTCAGATACTTGCAGGTATTAATAAGGTACAGATAGGTAGCATTTTCCATAGCAAAAGAAGCTTGAGGACACTGAGTCATGCTACAAAGTTGGAGAGGCTCAGAGGAAATATGAGGAAATGACTTCTTCACAGATAGGGAGGTGGACCCCTGGAACAGCCTTCCAGCGGAGGTGTTGGGTGCCAAAACTGTGACCTGATTCAAGCATGTGTGAGACACATACAAGGGAACCTTGGTAGTAAGGCAAGGGGAGGAGATGACTGGAGATTTAGTAGGGTCTGCGGTGGCACAGTAGGGAAAACTGGGCAGACAGGGTGGGCAATGACGACCTTATCTGCTGACGACTTCTGTGTTTTTATGTGTCTGAGTTTCACCTTAACCAAGTAGTTAACTTACCAGTATACTTTACCAGCCCGACCTCGGAGGCCGATCACTGGCTCCATATCCTGGACCTGTGAAGGGGACTCTTACAAGGAGCGCACGACTGGAGTTTGAGGTGAAGTATGCCATCTGTTTGTAACATATGCTGAAGCCACTCCTGGCAGACCGGCAGCAAAGTGGATGATTGGCAGCTGGATCATGTCCTGCAATGACCCCTGCTATAGTTTAGCTGGTTGGGAGCCTCCCGAAGGGCTTAAGTCTCATTCCGTTAGACATACCATTGCCTTGGTGGCTGTCTCCAGAGACTTCACGACACAGGAAATCTGTAGGGCAGAGCCGGATGATTTACTGCTCAGGTGGTAGGAGGCGCTTAACTTGAAGATGTCCAAATACATCATTCCTAGAACTATGGATCTTCTGTAAAGAGTTCTCCTCTCATCAGGCCACACCTTTGGAACATATAGCCACCATTCATTGGGACCACACGGAAACTTTCGCAAGCAGTCAGCCAGGGGCTGCTGAAACGAGAGCAAGCATCAGCGTATACATAAAAGTGGGCAGCCCCCTTCTCCTCAGTTCTTTTACCACCATTCAGATTTGTCAGACCCGCAGAAATGTCACGGCTTATAGCCACCATTTACTTCTTAAATAATCCCTTTCAGAAGTGATTTTTGACTACCTGTATGTCGTTGAAAGAACCCTCTAAACTCTTCAAGTACTGTGATTGTGGAGAAAAAATCTATACAGGAGTCTCCTGAGATGTCTGTGTGCTGTTTAGGCTTTAGCCACAACATGAAGGCCTACGAGATTTGCTGGGGGTTTAATTCTACAACCAGGTGATGCAGAAAGGGGGCTTTGGAGAAGTTACTGTTCCAAAACACCATCGCTAGAATGAAGAAGCAGCTCCAAGAAAAATCTGCATCACCAGCCACATTGACTGATTCTCAGTCGTCGAAATCCAGGGGAAAAATGGAATCAGTCCTTCCGCACCCCTGTTGTTACGGCCAAATTTGCAGGCCCTGATCAGGGTATCTGTTGGAGAGGGTGTGGTCAGTCCCCTGCAGATACAAAACATATCATTTGGTCCTGCTGTCTCCTCCAGCAATATTGGCAAGAAGTATTAACAGAAATAAATGCCATATACAAAGTTCCTGAACTGCTTACTTCTGTATACGTCCTCACAGCAGTTCAACCAAGAGGAGTCACGGTCAACGAAATCCTCTACAGACAGATGGCACTTCTCATATTGATAGCAAAAAAAGTGATAACCAGGCTATGGTTCACTAAAACTCCCCCCTCAAAAGAAAAATGGAGGAAACTACAGTAGCTTATGAAGTGTACAATATAGACTAGCTGTCAGCTAGATTACAATCTCGCACCTTGACCTTTGACGACAGGTGGCGAAAGTGGGTTCTTTGTCAGTTAGATCATTACCAAGATTTTGTACCGTAAACGTGTGTAAGCCTGGATCGGGAAGTCACCTGGGATGCAACATAATGGCTAAAGGGACAACCCCCCCCCCTTCTTTATCCTATTCTTCCGACTAGTAGATTTAACCTCTTTTCTATTCATTATTCAGTTGAATCAGTAGTAAGCACCCTTTACCCATAAGCTGTACCTCTTTTAAGAGCACATAACCTTGATATCAATCTAGCAATCATGTATAGTGTCTGAATTTAAAAAAAAAAAATCCAGGGAAAAATCTTCCGAGAATCATAAACACAAGCCCCGGGACAAGGACAAGACTTCTCCGGCCAGATCCAAGTTGCCCCTGTGGACTACAGGTACAACCTCTGCTACAATGTCATCCGCTCCGGCACTGACGGACCCCATTCCCCCCGACCGTTGACCACACACCCAAGGTCGAAGATTGGTATAGGTGCTGCCAATCCTATTACGTCCAGTACATTGCCATCGAGGCGGACTCAACTTCCACTCTCGACCACTCCAGTCGAGCCTGCTAGTCGAAGCAGTGCTGACGCTCAGGTAGTCCTTAACAGCTTCTCTGATTCTATAAGCTGTCTACTGCCTGTCTTCCCTGTTCCGGGAGCCCATTGACAGGGACTTCAGTAACTACCCCCATCAACACCGCAAGGTACTCCCTTGCTGTGTAGACCTCCTCAGCCATTGCTGATGTCTCTGGCACTGTCCTTGCCACCCATCAGTGTTACGGTCAATGACGACTATGAATATAGTCCTAATCTTTTGATGCAAGAAAATGAGGAGGAAGAAGACTATGCTGTGAGCCACTTAGAATATGGCACCAGCTCCACAGTCTCCTCCTGTAGTGAGGACTCTAGTGAACACTCCCAGATCACTTACAGAGGATCCCTCGTTTTTCACCATGAGGCAGCAGATGCAAACTGCCAACACGCTTAATACACCCTAGAACTGCCTTGGAATTAATTCAAACTTGCTAAATGACTACCAAATCGTCTGGGGGACTAAATTCTACCAAACATCTGTCAGGAAGGCACAGAGGAAGGAAGGAAGGATGGCAGAGGATCTCAGCCAAGAGAATCAGTCAGTAGGAGTGCCTCCCCTGCGAGCAGCAGGGCCTGGGATCTCGATACAGACCAAGAAGAAGAAAAATGATCTGGATCCCGATTCGAGACACTGCTATCTGAAATTATGGAGTTTCGAGCAGAAAATAAAAAAGGTTTTTTAAGCTCTGCAGTCTAGAATCCAAACAGTGGAGGAAATACTAGAGAAGTCAAAAACCTGAGTGGGGGAGATCAGTGAGGAGACTCAGCAACTGCATATAGTGGTCGATTTCCTCGTCAACCACCAGCTAGCAATACAAAATAAACTGCTGGACTTAGAGGGACGCTCCAGGAAAAACAACCTTCAGCTATATGGCCTCCCCGAGGGGGCAGAGACAGGGAGAATGGAGGAATTATTAGAGGACTTACTGAGAGATGTCCTCGGATTACCCCAGACCTTCCAGTTCCGGATTGAAAGAGCGCATAGAGCACATATGCAGAAATCCAGCGACTCAAATGCAAGACTGAGGTACATTGTCTTTAAATTAGCCAGCTACAGAGACAAGGATTTCATTCTGCACACCGCCTGGGCATAAAAATATGGTGCAGTATAATTCAGTCAGACTTTTATTTGATTATGATTACCCATCCGAGATTGTTAGATAAAGGGCAGCATACTCACACATCCTTAGGGTGCTGAGAGAAAAAGGGGTGCGATTGCAGACCCCATATCCCGCAAAGCTCCAGGTCTTCTGGGAGACCGGAACGAAAGTTTACAGTTCCTCCGAAGAGGCGCAGCAGGAACTACTCTCTTGGCTGCATTTCAAAGCTGGAACACTCAGAGGGACAACACTTCCGCCCCCAACACTCGCAGTGGAGAAGATGCACGGAGGTCTCGGCTCAGGAAGGCACGGGCAGAGGCTTCGAACGATTCAAGAAGTCCAACGTCTCTTTTATAGAAGGGAGCCCATCCCAAGAAGCTCCTGCTGCAGCTTCACACAAGAAGCATAAACATGGTAATAAGGATAAATCATCCTTAGGCAGACACTGCAACGGCCACATTACTGGGTGCTCCACCATTGACAGTGCCCTCCAAACTGCTACCTTGTTGATGGAGTTTACACCTCTTGTCGACAGTGCTTTCTGGTGCCCTTTCAGCAGTTTCTGTGGACTCTTCAGTGAGTTCTCATGACTCCCCATCTATGGTGGTTCATTTCCCATTGATGACGTCTCCTTTTAAACATTTTACTGCCTCCCACTTTGCTGCCCCATCAACAATGGGCCAGAGTTTCATGGGGAGAACTGCTGGTTTTGCCGTTTCTACTGCCCCTCCTCTTTCATAACCATTCTCTCACAGGGGCCAACCAGATAGAGACCAAGACCCTGGTCTTTATCACCCAGGGGCCAGACCTGTTTATACCTTATGTCCAATTTCCTCCACTAGTCCTCTGGTTTCCCAGAAACCACCTACCCCCCCCCCACTACTACCTCACTGGACACAGCTACAGTGGTAAAACAGGTTTTGGAAGTGATGAAGCATTCCCAACCTTCCACTCCAGGAGAGGCGGATCACCCTTCCCATTCTCCCACTCCTCTACCTAAATGCTTCCAAGGCGACAGGGAAACCCCTCCACCCTGGTCCCCTCCTTCCTATAGAGAAGACTATTTTTCAGAAGAGGCAGAATTTCTGGAAGGTTTTCCAGGAGATCTAGAAGGCATTGAGCTTAAGGACTTGGACTCCCATCCTCCGTCCTCTCTTTCCACTTTTTCCTCCTTGCATGAGGATGCTTCCCGACACTCAGCTGCCTCTCCACCTGATGACCCATCCTTTCATGAGATGATGGTCCAAATTCAAAAAGTCATGGGATTCTCAACTACGGAACATGATAAACAAAGAAAGGATATGGCAGACTATCTCGAACTGCCTGAAGAGCCTGTAGTAGTGGTACCCCCACTTATACAAACTTATCAAAATGCTGCACTATTGGCTTGGAACCAACCCTCAGCTGTTCTTGCCATTCCTAGAAAGGTGTAACGCGTTTACCAGGCTCCTCTTGACCATCCTTTTCTTTCCACTACCCCTGAGGCAGATTCGGTAGTGATCACAGCAGCTCATGACCATACCAAACGACCATGAGCTCATTACCCCCATAAGAAATCCCACCATCTCAATTACCTCAGGAAGAAGGTATTTCAGGCAGGCACAGTGAATCTCAGAATTCTAAACTATATGGGACACATGGTTTAAATACGAATGTACCCTCTGATCCTCTGCTATAGAACTAGTCAATAAACTTCCTCCTTCCCAGGAGAAGGACCAATTATTGGCAACAGTTTCCACTGGCAATTCCATTTCTCGACACTTGCTCCACTCAGGGTATGATGCAGTGGACACTTCTGCCCGTATATTGGCCACAGGTGTAACCCTCAGCTGACACGCCTGGTTATATGTATCAGGATTTACACCAGATGTACAGCATAAAGTGGTAAATGCCCCTTTCAATGGATCTAAACTTTTTGGTCCAGGTACCCAAACACTTTTGGATGATCTCCAGGCTTCAGGTCGGACCTTACATATGGTACATGGCATGTATCATACCTCACAGCCTTCTTACCAGTACTGCTCCCAGTCCTCTCTTCAATCAAAGAGAAGCGGCAAACGTAGAGGCACCTACAGAGGCAGATTCCGTGGTCGTTCTCAGCCACTTTCCAGGACCCTCACTTCTACCTCTAAGAGCTCCCGCTCCCAAACCCCAGGTGGAGCTGGTCAGCCCACTTCCCAGTGACCAACTGGGGCATTGCCCAGGCTTCCTTGACCAGGCCTCGGAAGCTGTGGGCAGTCGCTTTGCCCTCCATTTAGAGGCCTGGCAAGCAATAACATCAGACGAGTGGGTGCTTCAGATCATAAGGATGGGGCACATGCTGGAACTCAACTCAGTGCCTCCCCCTCATTCTCCCCACTCTGTCCATTACCCACCCAACTCTGTCCATTACGCACCCGACCATATCCCCAGTCTTCAGGAGGAACTTCAGGCATTTCTTCACAAGAATGCAGTCTATCCGGTTCCTCCTTTGGAGTACCATCAGGGATTTTACTCCCATTTTTTTCTGATACCCAAACGCACTGGGTATCTCAGACCTTGGCTAGACCTCAGACAACTGAATCTTCACATTCAGTACAAAAGTTTCCAGATGGTCATTTTAGCATCCATTATACCGATATTAAAACAAGGGATTGGCTATGCACATTAGACATGAAAGATGCCTACCTACATATCCCCATTCACCCCGCCCACCACCGGTTCCTTCACTTTTACCTGCTAGGACAATATTACCAGTTTTGGGCACTCCCGTTCAGTCTCTCATCCGCCCCAAGAGTCTTTAACAAGTGCCTAGTGGTAGTGTCTGCAGCCCTGAGAAGGGACAGATATTTTGTCTTCCCATACTTAGACAATTGGCTCATAAAAGCGGACTGCAAAACCTCTCTGCTTTTGTCCCTCCAGGCGACCCTCACTCTGTTCCAGTCCCTAGGAATTACAGTCAACGGGCCCAAATCCAATCCAACTCCTACCCAGTTGCTCCAGTATATAGGAGCTGTTCTGGACACCACCTCTGCCAGGGCTTACCTCCCTTCTGACAGACAAGACAAACTTCTGTCACTGGCTTCCCAGACACAAACTCAACAATTTATCACAGACAGACATCTTATACCTTTTGAGACATATGGCCACAGCCATTCCCACAGTGGCATTTGTCCATCTACGCATGAGACCAATCCAATGGACTCTTCAGAATCAGTGGCAGCAAAAAATAGGGAATTTCAAAGACAGAATCAGAGTCACTTCCATTCTACACTCTGCTCTAGACTGGTGGACCCATTGTGTCAACCTATCTCAAGGCATGCCTTTCCAGTCCCCTCTTTCCCAGCAGACGTTGACCATGAATGCTTCCCTGGATGGCTGTGGGCACACCTGGGACCCTACAGGACACAGGGCAGGTGGCCCCGATAATCCATCCCTCCTCATATAAATCTACTGGAAATGAGAGCAGTCTGCCTCACCCTTCAATCTTTTCACCCCAACCTTTGCCCGGGGCCTCTTCTGATCCAGTCAGACAACACCTCAGTAGTGTATTACCTGAACAAACAAGGAGGTACCAAGTTCCACACTCTCTGTAGGGAGACAATGGCAATGTGGCAGGAAGCCATACTCCAACATCTATTGTCGATTGCCGTCCAACTACTGGGATGCCACAATACAATGGCCAACATTCTCAGTCACTAGACCTCCACACAGGAGTGGACACTTCATCATGAAGTTCTTTAGATGATCTTTCGGTTGTGGAGGACCCCGCACCTCCACCTTTTTGCCTCTCCCAGCAATCGCTGACTCCCCAAATACTATTCTATTATCCCAAACAGAAAGGGACTGTCTATAGATGCCTTGTTCCGACTGTGGACAGTTCTCTTCTTATATGCTACCGCCATCACACTCCTGCAATGGACTCTACTGAAACTACAACTCAAACCTGCCACCATGATCCGCATAGCCCATCTGTGGCCTCAGCAAGTGTGGTTTCCCTACTTCAACAGTTCTCATTAGCAGACCCCATCCCATTGCCAATCAGGCCAGATCTGTTGACTCAAGATCAGGGAACTCTTTTCTACTCCAACCTGAAGTCACTACACCTTCACGCTTGGCTCCTGAGGACACTTTCATAGCCCGCCTTCATGTCTCCTCACCAGTAGCCATTATTCTACTGGCTTCATGCAAACCATCTACCAGGGAAACATATAATGCTAAATGGAAACGCTTCTCCTTATGGGCCACTTCCCAGTCTTTGGACCCATATTCAAGACTAAGGTATTGGACTACTTAGCTTCGCTTGCTGAGACAGGCTTGAGCTACTCCTTTATTAAGGTTCATTTGGCCTCTGTCTCGGCCTTTCATGAGCCTTTAGAAGGGAGACTACTGTATCAACACCATCTTGCCAAAATGTTCTTAAGGGGAATGTTACACCTCAAACCTCCCATTAGACGGCCCACCCCTCCCTGGGACTTGAATTTCCTATTGGAAAAGCTGACCCTCAAACCTTTCAAACCGGCGGCTACTTGCGATCTCCATTTCCTTTCTTGGAAGATGGTATTCTTAGTTGTTGTCATTTCAGCTCACTGCATTTCTGAGCTTCATGCCCTAATGTGTAGAGAGCCATATTTAATCTTTCACAAAGACAGAGTGGCACTTCATACCAGTCCCTCCTTTTTACCTAAGGTGGTCTCAGAACACACCTTAAATCAGTCCATAGAATTTCCAGTCTACTACCCTGAGCACTCTAATCAGGGAGAATACTTCCTACACACTTTAGATTTTCATCATATTTTGAGATATTATATAAATCGTACCAAATCTTTCAGAAATACTCCTCAGCTTTTTGTTTCCTTCGCCTCAACCAGGGAAGGTTTTCCAGATGCTAAACGGACCCTCTCCAAATGGTTGGCACATTGTGTAACCTTTTGTATAAGAAATATAACAAACCATTACCAGGACCTGTCCAAGCCCATTCTACCCAAGCCATGGCCTCTACAGTGGCCTGCTTCAAAGGGGCTTCTATTACAGATATCTGCAATGCAGCAACATGGTCCACAATACATTGTTTCACGAAGCACTACAGCTTAGACATTGCTTCTCACCAGAGGACGGCCTTTGGATGCACTGTCCTACAAGGCCTTCTGTCATAACTTTCCACCCTCCTGGGTTTACTGCTTGGGAGTCATCCCAGGTGTATTACCTGCTGCAAGAGATTTTTCCCTTGGAAAATAGTACAGTTGCATACTTACCGTAACAATAGATCTTCGAGGGCTATCTCTTGCAGCAGGTACGATCCCTCCCTTCATCCCCCTCCTTCTCTAAGAGAACAACTTCTGATCCAAATATATATGGGAAAGGTATACCTATAGTACCTTGGATCTCCCTCAGTTCTCGCTTAGCGAGCTGACTCTGGCAGGAAACTGAGGATACCAGAGACCACCCACTCTTCCACAGGAGCAGAATGATGATGATGTCATGTGTGGGTGGCCCCTGGAAAAAGACTGCTAGGAGAGAGCTGCCATGCACAAGAGTGCCCTCTGGTGACAACCCGAGTGTATTACCTGCTGCAAGATATACCCCTTGAAGATCTACTGTTATGATAAGTATGCAACTATACTTTCTAGGTGTGGTATATGATGTTCATCCACTTGGACCCACCCGGCCTCCCCTGGCTTTGGTGCGCACAACTGCTTCCATTGGGCAAGATCTGGTGTCATGGGGCGTATCCGAGGGAGTTACCACCTGGGTGCGTGGGATGAGCCAGCTTAAAGAAGTTCCGGCAAGTCTTAAAGAGAAAGGCAACTGCCAGAAAGTGTGGATGAACATCATATACCACTCCTAGAGCTACTGTTACAGGTGAGTAACCTATTTTTCAGGTCCCTTCCCTTTTACCTCCCCCTACTTTCTCCCTCCCCCACCATCCTCCGACTCCCTTCCAAACTCTGGTCATTAAACCTTTGCTCTTCCTCTTAGGTCTACAACCGCTGGCCAGGCCGCCTTCTCTTGTCATTGCACTAAACACTGGAATGCCCTCCCTCACCCATCTGCAATGCCTCCACCCCCAATCCCTTTCCTCCCTTCTTCATGCCTTCATCTCCTCATCCTGCAACTGCTCCTAACATCTTCATCTCTGTCCCCCATCCCCCATTTGTGGAGCACTTGCTCTGCTGGCTGCCTTATGTAAGTTGTGTTTCATCAGCTTCCTCAAGATGTAAACTTGAATTACCTGAATGTATCATGTTCCTACCTGTATCATTACTGTGTTTTAATCTTGTAATCTGATCTGCTTTGACTTGAATATAACATATTACTACATTTGAACTTGTAATCTGTATTATTGTCTGTCGTCTGCGCCCGATGCATCTGGATACGAGCAGTTCTGCTCACTATACCTTTCCTGGTGAAACTTTTAAATAAATAAATGAATAATCAAATTAATTAAATACAACAAGCCCTTCTGTTATTTTTGCTAAAGTTTTGTGTGGTTGTGTCTTTCTGCTGGAATGTGTTGTTTTCTACTAGAGGTGCCCAGGTTTATGTCAGGCTTAGGCAAAATATCCTTTGCCATCTCAACTCCACCCCTTTGGGCTTTCTCCCAACACAACTACAGAACTACTCCTCCCATGGGTGCTTTTAGAATGGGCTAAACTCCCATCTACTGGAGCGTAGCCAGTGCACTTTTAATTGTTTGATCAGTACCCATAAACTGAGTTCATTAGTTACTTGCCTTAAACTGTACTATTAATTTTTCCTACTGTCGCTCTGCTGCAATTTCTTGCTTGCTTTTCTAACATGTAACTAAGAAACTTTATTTAATTTCTTGTACTGGATTGTATGTTACTCCAATTTTTATGCACTGTCTTCTGTGTAATTAATTCTGGGTTGTCCATTAAAAATAGGGATTTCTAATTTCATTGGGCCTACCCGGTTAACAGAATTCATTAAATAAATGATTAACTGGTACACTCCATAATTAACTAGAAACATAAAAAAAATGGAAACCTAGGAAATGACAGCAGATGAGGGCCGCTAGGCCCATCTAGTCTGCCCATTTTCCCTTCATACCATATAAGCCGCAGACCCTACTTGATCTCCGGCTTTACCTTCTCATTCCCACTGCTAGAGTTCCCCTATGCCTGCCCAATGCATGCATGCTTGAATCCCCCCACTGTGTTTGCGCCCACCACCTCTGCTGGGAGTCTATTCCATGCATCCACCACCCTTTCTGTGAAGAAATACTTCCTCATGCTACCCCTCAGTCTACCCCTTCCAACCTCATGTCATGCCCTCTCAATCCTGGACATCTCCTTTTCTGAAAGATGCTACACTCCAGTACCCTATGTATGCCTTTTAGATATTTATAGGTTTCTGTCATATCTTCCCTGTCTCTCCTCTCCTCTAGGGTATACATATTGAGGTCTCCCAGTCTCTCCTCATATGACTTTTAGGCGCGGGCCCTGCACCATCTTTGTTGCCCTTCTTTGAACTGCCTCCACCCTGTCTATGTCCTTGCAGAATCGGCCAGAACTGCCAGACCGTGTTCGCAAGTGAGGCCTCACCAATTATCTGTACAGTGGCATCACTACCTCCTTCCTTCTGCTGGTGATACCTCTCCCTATGCACCCCAGCATCCCACTGGCTCTCCCCACAGCCTTGGCACATTGTTTGGCCACCTTTAGGTCATCCGATATGATTACCCCCAATGCCCTTTCCTGTTTGGTGACCATCAGCCCCCCCCCAATCATGTAATCCTCCCCTAGGTTCTTGCGCCCCAAATGCAAGATTTTGCACTTTTTCACATTAAATCTCAGCTGCCACACTCTGGACCATTCCTCCAGTTTACCTAGGACCCTCATCATTTTTTCACCCCTGCTGGAGTGTCTACCCTGTTGCAGATCTTAGTGTCATCCACAAAGAGGCACACCTTCCCCTCCAGCTCCTCTGCAATGTCGCTTATGAAGACATTAAACAGGATTGGGCCCAGGACTGATCCCTGTGGCTGGTCACCCTCCTTTCCTCAGATTGAGCACCATCTACCATGACCCTCTGTCTTCTATCATTCAACCAGCTCCTAACCCAGTTTACCACATTGTGACCCACTCCCAGACTACCCAGCTTGTTCGCAAGTCTTCTATGTGGAACAATATCAAAGGCCTTACTGAAATCCAGGTAGGCCATATCCACCGTTCCCCCCCGATCCATGACCTTAGTCACCCAGTCAAAGAAATCAATAATTTTGGTTTGACATTACCTTCCTGCTGTTAATCCGTGCTGTTTCAGATACTGTGCTTCGCTGGATTCAAGGTGTTCCACGATCCTTTGTTTAAATAGTGATTCTATAATCTTCCCCAATATTGAGGTAAGGTTGACTGGTCTGTAGTTTCCAACCTCCTCCCTACTGCCACTTTTGTGAAGAGGGACTACATCTGCCCTTCTCCAGTCCTCTGGAACAACTCCCGTATCAAGTGACTAGTTTAACAGGGCTGCCAGTGGTGCCACCAGCACCTCCCATAATTCCCTTAATATTCTGGGATGTATCCAATCTGGTCCCAATGCCTTGTCCACTTTCAGTTTTGTGTGTTCTTTTAGGACACTCTCTTCTGTAAATGGACTGGGGTCCATCTCCCTCACATATTTTGTTCATGTTGCCTAACTGTGGTCCCTCACCCACTTCTTCTGTGAATACAGAACAAAAATATATATAAATGATAACTGTATATATCCAGGGATTTATATAACTCTAACAATTAGTTAGCGTTTTGCTCATAAAAGTGCTAAATCTTTGTGAAAATGCATAGCTCTTGCCTCACTGTGTTTGACAAATACAGCACTTCTAGAAAATCTATGTAAATACTTTCTGTACAGTTAGTATAGTCCCAAGAAAAAACTGCTAATCAATTATTTAAAACCCTGATATCTATAATAACTGTGATTCCCGTTTGTTTAAATATTCAGGTGTTCTCATGTGGGAAGTATTCACTGAAGGAAAAATGCCCTTTGAAAACAATTCAAATCTTGAAGTGGTCCAGATGGTTAGCCAAGGCCAAAGGCTGTATCGGCCCAGAATGGCGTCAAATGCAGTGTATCAGTTAATGAATAAATGCTGGCATGAGGTATGTTTTTCATTTAGCTCCAAGCAAGCAGTGGACTGTGATGTCAGGTGTAGACAAAATGCAAGAGCAGATGATGTCTAGAGGGCAGTGGCCCTGTTATATTAATACACATGGTTAAAAAAAAAGATGACGCTAAAGACTGACAAAGTATGAAATATAAAATGAAATTTGTCAACAACTTACATGTGTTTTTCAAGGTTGCTGCTAAGACACTAGGAGCTAAAAGTCAAAGTTTTTTTTAAATAAAAATGAAAAAAAGCCAGCCATTGGCACAGCAGTAGTGCTACCACTTGCAGCACAGATGACCTGGATTTGGAAGCGAGCCCGGATGTCGGTGAGGCTCAAGCATCCCCAGGACTGCTCTTCTTCTCAAGGGGAGGGGAGTGGGAAACTGCCCGATTCTTGAAAGGCCCCTGGCAGAAGCTGGGGGAAAGGCAGTCTGGGCCGGCAGGTTGGAGGCAGGGCGGACGTTGGCCTGTGTTTTGTGGGTACGCCCTGCATACATTGATGTCCTTGCACACCATGCCTCCAGGGGGACATGAAAATGGAAAAATCCTGGATAGCAGGATGAACGCCATCCACCACAGGCCCCACATCTGGCAAGTTAGGCTCCTGCCACGATCTGGATCCATTCCTGGCACTTCAAGAGGACTCCCCACCACCCTGCCATGGAGGGCAAGCTGTGGGGGACTGCGGAAAAAGGTAGGTCCTGGGGGAAGCCGGGGTGATGGGGCTGGGCAGAGTGACAGAAAGGAGGGCCAGTCAGGAAGGGGCAGATAAACAGACTTGCAAAACAAAACAAACTAAAAAAAAATTAAAAAAAGGGTTTGCCATGACAAATGCTAAAACATATGATGTTTTCATTGAAGATGCTACAAACAGTGGGTCCCAAGTCATAGTTGTTAGTGGTGCTGCTGTTTGTTGAGACCATATAGCACCAATACTGCTGTTATGATCTATTCAAGCCATGCTGAATGGGGGTCGCAAACTCTTTCAGCTTAAAGGGCACTGTCCGCTTTGCCCCTTCGTTTCTTGGCAAAAGAAAGCAGTGATCCTATTGCTCACACAACACTCAGTATTGTAATCAGAACACCCCAAGAGATTTAAAAGATCAGGATTTTACCTGCTTTCCCCGCTTTGTATATAAATATAGTTTCGGTCGTCTTGACATTAAGTCCCCTCAAACCGAAAGCACATCCAGGTCAGGACCACGTCTGCCACAAGCAAAGTCCCAAAATATGATTTTTTCAGAAACAGCCCTTGGAGTTGTATTGCCCATCCCTTGTGTTATTTAAAAAGGTTGCAGCTATCTGCTATCACAAAGCGAGCACTAGAAGTGTATTATTCGTATTTGCACGCCTCAGCCGAAATACCATGCGTGTCTACAAGATCTATGCACAAAATATCTCGCACATGCGTAAAAGCATGCCATTGATGTGCATGCACGGGATTTCAGCCGCCTGCTTACAAATACAAATAATGCCACTTATAGTGCTCGCTTTGTGATGGCAGATAGCTGCAACCTTTTAAAATAACACAAGGGACAGGGGCAATATAACTCCAAGGGCTGTTTCTGAAAAAATCGTACTGCGGGACCGCACCTGTGGCAGACGAATGGTCCCAACCCAGATGTGCTTCCAGTTTGTGGGGACTTAGCATCAGGACCACTGAAAGTATATGTGTGTGTGTGTGTGTGTGTGTGTGTGTGTGTGTGTGTGTGTGTGTAAAAAATGGGAGAGCAGGTAAATTCCTGATCTTTTAAATCTATTGGGGTGTTCTGAGTACAATGCTGAGTGTTGTGTGAGCAATAGGAACACTGTATGCTTTTGCCAAAAAATGAAGGGGCAAAGCTGACAGTGTCCCTTTAAGCTCAAAAATATTGCATGTGATTAGAAAAGGAGGTGGGCCACACCCTGATTGCCAACAAGGCCATGTAAATGGCTTTTTTGTTTATTCATTCTATTGTTTTCTGCAACATTTTCAAAAAATCAAGATTTTTAAAATAAAAATGAAGGTAAATGCGAAAAACAAAACAACCCCCCCCACGAATGCTGCTTTCATTAAAAACGCTGCAAACAATGTCGTTTAACTCAGTCACTAATGGTATTTCTGTGTAGTCGTGACCGCCTAGTGCTACTGCAGTAATTGAGACCCCAGTGACACGTGTTTCAAGGGAGTGGGGTTGCTCCCGGTCACAACCTCTGCCAGAGGTCTCATACAAGGCAAGTAGTTGGGAAAGAGTGTGGGCCACCATACAAAGTGGCTCACAGGGCCACGCACAAAGGCATGACGACCCTCACAGGCCTGATCACTGCCACCTGAGCCTTCAT
Source organism: Neoceratodus forsteri (assembly GCA_016271365.2). NCBI lineage: Eukaryota > Metazoa > Chordata > Ceratodontiformes > Ceratodontidae > Neoceratodus > Neoceratodus forsteri. The sequence goes on along the minus strand of CM057452.1, from coordinate 1,590,542,103 downwards.
CAGGTTGCTGGTTGTTTAAAGCAAGCAGTAATGGTATGGTGTCTACTGGACTTTAGAATATACCTGAGTATAAAAGCAATGAGAACTCACTCTTTAATTCAAAATATTTTAATCATTTATTTGTCTTTGAAGTCCAAAGTACATACATACACATTGAAGGTGGGCTGGTGAAAAAACACTAGACACCTCAATGCTTCAACATCAAGTCTTTATCAGGGGGTCATGGCTGTGGAGGAAGTCCGGGGGGGGGTCAACTGGCTACCAGGCAAATAGAGCCACCAAAGGAGAGTGGCCACTGGAACACCAGGGCCCAAACTTGTATGGGTGGCTTCTGAAGGGGGGATTCTTCCAAGCAGGAACCATGTGCCCAGCTGTGGCTAGGTTGCATGATGGCAGTGTGCTACAAACCTTGCAAAATGCTTGCTGTCACCTTATCACCAGTTAAAGCTTGCCTTTTAGTAGATGAAAAACCCATTTGCACCTGCTAAGAACTGGATTTTCTGAGTTATATTGCACCTGTGTCATGGTGGGGTTGGGGGTCAATGACATGCCCCTACATTTGTGTATCATGTTGTCAGCTGGTAGTACAATGGTTCCACAGAAAACCACCCATGCTGCACTGCCCCAAGGGTGACTAAGAGCTGGGCCCCTGATGTTCTCATAGTACATTACACAAATCATGGTATTGTCAAGACAAATACCACAAATCACAGTGGCATGGCAAATGCCACAATTTTTTTTTATTTATTTATTTCAACAATTTGGATTAATACCTTTGAGTGCTGAAGGCTCTTTTACAAAGGCTGCAGTTCGAGAGAGTATAGAAATACAAGTCAGCATATCACAGAAACAACAGGAACAGGTGAAACAGAAATCTGATAACACAATCATTGAACTTACAATACAGATAAAGCAATATATAGTTACCAGAATTGCATTTTAAAAGGTAATACCATCAACTACATAGAGCAGTGGAGTTACTGCTTAAGTGCCACCTGATGGATTTAGGAGCATCCTCATATGGCTTTGTCAGGCAGTAGCGGGGAGTGGGTGGGTGTTTGTGGCTAGGTAAAGTGGGTAGATGAACGTACAGTAAAGTTATGGTCAGTGAGCAGGAGGAGGTGAGTAGTATAGGTCAGAAATAAACTGGGTTGGGGGAGCATAAGGCCAGGGTTTGAATGAGGCTCAGGTTTGCGTCTAGATAGCAGCCAGGAGAAGGACTTGTCCAGTTTGAAGAGGATTTAGAGGGAGGATAGGAGAAGTCTAGGGTTGGTCAGATGTGTGGTTGGGGAGAATATGAAATGGGAGAGGGAGCGAAATAGTAGGAGTGAGGGGTGTGAGGGGGTTTTAAGGAGCAGGGAGTACTAGCAATGGTCTGTCTGTATTGGAGCAAACATCAAGGAGGACAGTCGCGTATTATCTCTTATGCCAGGTCTTTTTTAAATGGGCTGATTTTCCAGTTCTCAGTCAGAGAGACTGGGAGGTTGTTGAACCATTGAGATCCTCTTACAGAAAGGGAACGCTGAGCAAAGGAAGTATGTCTAAAAGGCATCTGAAGTACACCCTTTTTGGATCTCCTGGTCATTTTGGTGGATTTAACACTCTGAAAGATGTTGGCCATTGAATCAGGTGTTTGTCCTAGCAGGAATTTTTCCTCAGTAGGCATGCTGGGTATTTGACTCTTTGCAGCAGTGACAGCCATTCAGTCTTGCTGTATAGATGACAGGTATGAGTATAGCAGTCTGCCCCTAGGACGAGTCTGCAGACTTTGAGTAGTAGTGTCCCGATTCTTTTTAGGGCTGAGTCAGTTGCCTTACTGTAAATTACTAGCCTGGCCAGAATTGAGCTCCTAGTAACTAGACTCAGTGCCTCTGGGGTCATTGATTGCCTGTGTCTATAGAGAATGCTGAGTTTGGTGTTAGCCGGTTTGATGACATGATCAGTCTGGCCTGTGAAGGAGAGGGAATTGTCAAGGTAAATGCCCAAGTATTTGAATGAGCGGACCTACTCTGGGGCAATTCCTGTGCTGCTTCTGATGTGCAGGGGGCCATCTTTTTTCTTGCTGTTGTGTAGAGCAAAATGCATAATTTTTGTTTTTTTTGTAGTTAAGTAATAGTTTATTGTGATTGAACCACAATTCAAGTTCTCTGAAACAGACCTGTAGATTAGCGGTAATTTCAGTTGTTTAGGCACCTGGGACAGAGATGACGGCATTATCCACATGCAGTACTATGTTTGCTGAACTAGCAGAGGGCAATGAGTTAATAAAAAGACTGAAAGGCAGCGGGCCGAGCATGGACTCTTGTGGCACCCCTAGGGTCACTTTCCTGGGTTCTGATATGACTCCAGCTATTTTCACACATTGTGTCCTGTGGGTCCGATAACTTCTGAACCGATTGACAGTCTCATACAACAGGCCTAATGACATGAAGTTTCCCGGAAGTAAATGGTAGTTCACAGTGTCAAAAGCTTTCATAAGGTCTATGAAAATAGACCCTACAGACTTGCCACTGTCAAGAGTATCATACCGGTGGGTGGTGTATTCAACAAGAGCTGTGATGGTGCTATGTTTTTTTCTGAAACCATGCTGTTACGCACACAGTAGACTATATTTGTTGAGGTATTCAACCACCTGATCTGCTACAATTCTTTCATGGTACTGTCAAGACAAATGCTACAGATCATGGTGCCATGGCAAATGCCACAAATCATAGATGAGGCCCACCTAGTCTGCCCATTTGCACACTTAACTGTGCTTCTTCAAGCTTCCCTAGAACTAGAATGTCCCCTTCTCCCAACTACCAGGATCCCCTTATGCCTATCCCATGCATTCTTAAATCCTGTAATCATTTCTGCCCTCACTGTCTCCTCTGGCAGGGCATGCCATTTGTCCACCACCCTCTCTGTGAAGAAGTACTTCCTCACATTCCCTCTGACCCTCGCTCCCTCTAGTTTCATTCCATGTCCCCTAGTCCTGGAGCATCTTTTTATATGAAAAATGTTGTTTTCCTGTACCTTGTTTTTCCCCGTGAGGTATTTACATGTCTCAGTCTTATCCCCCATCTCCCTCCTGTCTTCCAAGGAATACATATTTAAGTCTTTAGCCTATCCTCGTAGGTTTTGTGATGTAATCCTTACACCATCTTGGTTGCCCTCCTCTGAACTGCCTCCACCCTGTCTAAAGTATATCCTTACATAGGTAAGGTCTCCAGAACTGGACACTGTACTCAAGGTGTGGCCTCACTAATGTCTTGTATAATGGAATTATGACCTCCCTTTTCCTACTGGTGGCACCCTGCCTATGCATGCCAACATCCTGTTTGCTTTTCCTGCTGCCTTGTTGCACTGACTCCTCACCTTGAGATCAGCAGAGATGATAACCCCTAGGTCCCTTTTCTGCTTGGAACATTCTATATCCCCCCAGCATATATGCTGTTCCCAGTTTCTTGTGTCCCATGTGCATAATTTTGCATTTCTTTGTGTTGAATCTCAACTGCCACTCCCTTGATCAGTCCTTAAGCTTTTGCAGATCTCGCCTCATTCTATCCACACCCTCTGGCGTGTCCTCCCTGTTGCAGAGCTTTGTGTCATCAGTGAACAGGCAAATTCTCTCCTCTAGGTCATCTGTAATGTCACTGATAAAGATGTTGAAGAGGACTGCATGCAGCACTGATCCCTGTAGCACCCCACTGGTCACCTTTCTCCTCTGCAGAGTGACAGACATTTACCACCACCCTCTGTGTCCTGGTATTCAGCCAGTTTCCCACCCACTGCACCACCGTTCTACTCACTTCTATGTTCCCCAGCTTGTATAACAGCCTTCTGTGTGGTACAGTTCAAAGGCTTTGCTGAAGTTCATGTAGGCCACATCCACTGCCCCCCCACCCCTCTCCGCCTCCTTTGTCACCCAGTCGAAGAATTCAATGACGTTAGTCTGGCACAACCTCCCTCCAGTAAAACCATGTTACCTTGGGTCCTGTAGACCGTTGGCAACCGGGTGTTCCACTATTCTTTCCTTTAGTAGTGTTTCTATAATCTTCCCCACTACTGAGGTAGGCTGACTGCTCTGTAGTTTCCCACTTCCTCTCTGTTCCCACTTTTGTATAGGGGGAATACATTAGCCGTCCTCCAGTCTTTGGATACCTTGCCTTTTTCCAGTAATAGGGTTGCCAGAGGTTCAGCCACCACCTCTCTTAGCTCCCTCAGAACCCTGTGGTGTATCCCACCTGGCCCCATAGCTTTATTGATTCTTATTCATTCCAGTTCCTTTTGGACCCTTTGTGTGTAAAAGGACGTGTATCCATTTCCATGCCCTTCCTACTCCCTTCTGGCCCATTACCTGCCCCTCCTCTGTAAAGACTGTGCAGAAGTATGTCTGCCTTGCTGTTGTCATCCTCCACTCTCTTCCCTTCCTCCCTTTTAAGTTTCACTATAACTCCGTTTGCCTTCCTTTTTTGACTGATGTACCTGTAAAAGGTTTTGTCCCTTCTAACCACTGATTTCGCAGTACATTCCTCTGTTTGTGTTTTGGCTTCCCTTACTGCTCTCCCTGCTTCCCTCAATTTGTTCCTCCAGGTACCTCTTCCTGTCCCCTTCTGCCTGTGTCTTTTTGTACTGTTTAACATTGAAACATAGAGTTTGATGGCAGATAAGGACCACTTGGCCCACCCAGTCTGCCCATTTACCTACCTATTGGATAAGCTGCAGATCCTGGTTAACCAACAGCCTACTCCCTCCTACCCGCCACTAGAATTGCTTTATGTCTGTCCCATGCATGTTTGAATTCCCCCACTGTTTTAGACCCCACAACCTCTTCAGGAAGGCCGTTCCATGTATCCACCACCCTCTCTGTGAAAAAATGCTTCCTTACATTGCCATGAGCCATCCCCCCATTATCTTCAAATGGTGTCCTCTTGTTCTTGCACATCTCTTTTTCTGAAAGATACAACCCTCTTGGATATTGTTCATTCCTTTGAGGTACTTAGATGTTTCTATCATGTCCCCCCTCTCTCTCCTTTCCTCGAGGGTATACATATTAAGCTCCTTTGGTCTGTCTTCATATGGTTTCTGGTGCAGACCCTGCACCATTTTAAGTGCCCTCCTTTGGACTGCCTCCATCCTGTCTATGTCCTTGCAAAGATGGGGTCTCCAGAACTACACGCAGTATTCCAAATAGGGTCTCACCAACTCTCTGTACAGAGGGATAGCAACTTATTGTTTTCTACTAGTGGTGCCTCTCTCAGTGCATCCCAGTATCCCCCCAGCCCTCCTTACTGCCTTCTCATGTTGCTTGCCTCCCTTTAGGTCATCTGATATGACTACCCCAGGTCCCTTTCCATTTTTGTTGTTGTTAGTACACCTCCCCCCACACACACACATTCTGTACTCTTCCCCTGGGTTTTTGTTTCCCAGGTGCATTACTTTGCACTTCTTTGTATTGAATCTAAGCTGCCATACTTTTGACCATTCCAGTCTTGCCAAGTCCCTTCTCATCCTTTGCACCCCCCTTTGTGTATCAACCCTTGTGCAGGTCTTTGTGTCATCTTCAAAATGGCATACTGTTCCTTCCAGTCCCTTTGCAATGTCACCCATAAAAACATTAAAGAGGACCGGTCCCAGTACCGAACCCTGCAGCACCCCACTAATAACCCCCCTTTCTTCAGAGTGGACTCCATTTACTATTACCCTCTGCATCCTGTTGTTTAGCCAATGTTTTACCCAGGCTACAACTCTGGGACCCGCTGGCTAATTTGTTTATTAATCTTTTGTGTGGGACCATGTCAAATGCCTTGCTAAAGTCTAGGCAGACCATGTCCACAGCCCCTCCCAGGTCTACTACTTTGGTCACCCAATCAAAGAAATGCATTAGATTCGTCTGACATGAACTTCCCGCTGTGAATCCATACTGCCTTGGGTCCTGCCTTGAGTATGTTACAGCTTAATTTGCCTCACAGTTTATCATCATTCTTTGCCACAATGTTTATCAAAAAAGTTCAGTTTGCACAATAGTATATTTACAAGTAGACTTGGAACAGATTTACTTTTTTATCCATCTTTGCCCAAGTTAGTTTCAACTCATTGTTCCTTCACTTGGCATGCTCCCACAATGTTGAACAGTTTATTTGTAATAACCAAGATTGCAAAAAATGTAAAGCATTTTAAACGTATGTTAAAATCTTATTATGCCAAAATATTTATCATTTAACTGCTTCAACAAATAACTGTACAAAACTGTATTTTTATTTTTTATTATTGTATGTATCGTAGTTTTGAGCTCTTTATGTATTTATGTTAGTGCCCAGTTGCCTCCTGGTTAAAAAAAAAAAACTGTGCCCACTGGCCTCTAGGTACTCAACAATTCTTTCCTTAAGAAGTGTTCTGTAATTTTCCCTACCACTGAGGTCAAACTAACAGGTCTGTAGTTTCCTGCCTCTGTCTTGCTCCCACTTTTGTGAAGGGGAATCACATCCACCCTCCTCCAGTCTTCAGGTACCACACCATCCTCCCATGATTTGTTAAAAAGGGTAGTCAGTGGTGTCACTAGTTCTCCCCCTAGTTCTTGTAGAATTCTGGGGTGAATCCCATCAGGCCCCATTGCTTTGTCCACCTTCAGTTATAGGACTTCTTTTATAACCCTTTCTTCTGTGAATGGAGTGGTATAGACCCCCCCATCCACAGTGCTTCTATTGTTTGGTAAAAGTACCTTCCATTCTCTTCTTGAGCAGAAGTATTTGTTCAGTGTCCCTGCTTTTTCACGGTCACCCTCTGGCCACCCCCTCTTCCCTTTATTAAGCCTCACTATCCCTCCCTTGGTCTTTCTTCGCTCCCTAATATACCTATAAAAGGTTTTATCCCTCTTCTTAACTGAGTTGGCTATAGTTTCCTCAATTTGGGCCTTTGCTATTCTGACTGCCTTCCCTGCTTCCTTCTGCTTTAACTGGTACAGTTCTTGGTCCTGCTCCTTCTGTGTTTCCTTATACTTCCTGAATGCTGCCTTTTTCTCGCTAGCCTTCCTCGCCACCTCTTTTGAGACCCATGGTGGTTTTTCCCTTCATTTTGTTTTGTTGATTTGCATCACACAAAGGCTTGTTGCCTCAGTTATGGCTGTTTTGATTTTTCTCCATTGTTCCTGCACCCCTCCTTCTTGCTTGTTTGCTAGTGCTTTTCTGAGACACTCTCCCATTTTCCCAAAGTCAGCCCTCCTAAAGCTAAGTACCCTTGCTTTTGTATGACTTGACTCTACGACTGTGTTTATCATGAACCACACTGTTAGATGATCACTTGTTCCCAGATGGCTACCCACTTCTAAATCCGAGATCCTCTCCTCGTCCCCATTTGAGAGTACCAGGTCAAAGACTGATCCCTCCTGAGTGGGTTCCTACACTAGCTGTCTGAGGTATGTACCCTGTAGGGCATTGAGCATGACCATGCTCTTGGATGTGGCTGCATCAGAGGTGCTCCAGTTAACATCTGGCATATTCAGGTCCTCCATCAACAATATCTCCCTTTTATCTGCCATTCTAAGGATGCCTTCTGTCATTTCCTTGTCCATTGCCTCCCTCTGAGATGGGGGTCTGTATACAACCCCCATGCGGATTGTGGTGCCATTTCCTGTCTCCAGGGTGACCCACAGTGCCTCCTCTCCTCCCTGTTTACCCTTTAGTTATGTTGCTTTGATCCCTTCCCTTACATAGAGAGTTACTTATCCTATTTTACCCTCCCTGTCCCTCTTGTAGATTGTATACCCTGATATGTTGACTTCCTAGTCATGGTTCTCTGTGTACCATGTTTCTGTGACTGCCATAATATCCAGGCATCCCTCCTCCATCAAGGCCACTAATTCAGGGAGCTTGTTACCCAGACTACAGGAATTGGTACTCATTACCCTCAATTTTTTGATGGCCTTACTCCTTTTAGCCACATCCCTGTCCTTACTACCTTTGCCCTTTTCTCCATTTACCCCTGTCCTGCTCCCTCTTGACTTCTCTACCTTGGTGTTTACCTCACTAACTATGTTTTGTGGGGGCAGACTGGGATTTCCCTGCCTGTTTTCAGGGCCTAGGTGGGCCAAACTGTCCTTATCTGCCATCATATTCTATGTTTTCTTGCCCTTTGGCTAGTTTAAATGCTTGCCAATGAAGCATTTAAACCTATCACCTAGGATCCTGGTTCTCCTCCTGGACAGATGCAGATCATCATGCCAGTATAGGCCTGTATCCCTCCAGGAGGACCCCCAGTCCCCAATAAAGCTAAAACCCTGAGCTCTGCACCAGGTTTTCAACCATTATTTGAATCCCATGGTGCAAAGTACCCTAGCTTCACCCATACCATAGACAGGCAGCACCTTCGAGAAGGTTACTGTATGTGCTACTTGTCTAAGGCCCCTCCCCAACTGCACAAATTCCTCTTGCACTGCTCTGATCCCATTCCCAACCAGGTCATTTGTCCCTAGGTGAACAGTGACATCCAGCTACCTCCGACGTGCAGCTGCTCCCACAATTCTGAGAATTCACTTCTTGTCCCTCCAAGCCATGGTGCCAGGCAGGCACCTTACCTCCCTCTCCCCTAGTTCTACCCCCCCTAACGACTGAGTTCTCCACCAGGAGTTGTTTACTTCCCCTGTGGGGTCCCATGCCACCCTACTGTGGGTCTTCTTTGTGAAGGTTCCCAGCATCTTCCTTGGTCTCCACTGCAGGTGCCTCCATAGAGGAACCATTCTCCACCAGAACAGCGTATGAATTGTGGGGAGGTACAACTGGAGGGATGCGCCTCTGTTCCACTACCCTCACCCTCCCTGAGCCCACCTTAGTCCAACCGCTCCTCTTTCTTGGCAACCTCTGAGGCAGCGGCCCTGGTGGTCCCTGGGTGGGAAGGAGGTTTCACGAATCCTAGCCAGGTTGGCCTGGCGATGGGCAACCTTCTCCCTCAGACCAGAGAGGTGCCAGCAAATAGGGCAGCATCTCAGCCTCTAGAACATCTCCAGAAAGACTGCTGCCCACCAGCCAATGCACTGCACCACTCCATTCATGTCTTATTTTGTGGCCCCTCTCCTGTTGCTTTGTTTGTTTACTCTCTCATCCCTCTATTTATTTTTCTACCTACTTTCCTACTGCCTATGTGCCCTTACAGCACTCACCCTTCCTGTTCTAGGACAGGAACTTCATGTATTCTTCAGTAGTCTCCTTCTTTCTTGCTCAGAGTCAGACCTCCAGCAGCTGGGGGAAGGGAGAGCTACTCTGTTCATTCAAGGATGATGAAACTTATGTGTCTCAGTGATCCTTCCCTTCCTACTGCCAAACAGGAAGTTCCTGTTGTCAGTCAAATCCAGTGCCTATAAAAGTGGAACTGGCTAAGGGTGGGAGGGAAGAAGGGCAATTAGTAAGAAACGTTCTTGCCCTTTAGTCAGCTGCTCCTTGCTCAGAAAGCAAGATTGCTGTCTGCCAAAAGCTAGCAGCAGGGAACTGTAATTGGAGACACCTGGTTTTCTGCTGCCTAAGCTACACTCCCCAATCAACGGCTCTCCTCCTGGCTTAGCAAACTTAGAAGCTAATACAGTCTCCTTCCCCAACACAGAAAAACACACAGACTCGTTTTTTTCCCCCTAATTGAGACCTCACACTTCTAATAAAGTATCTGTTTGTTTAATCACTACAGGCTCTGACTCCTGCTGAGTTAGAAGTGTTCTATTAGTAAGAAAAGTTTCTTTAGATAGCTGCTCCTTGCTCTGAAAGCAAGACTGATGTCTGCCAAAAGCTAGCAGCAGTGAACCCAATTTTTTTGGCTTTCACTTTCTCAGCTACCTCCTTGGAATATCATAATGGTCTCCTCTTCCTTTCCCCTCATTAACCTGTTTTACACATCATCGTGTTGCCCTTGTTATCCCTGATTTGAATGCTGCCTGCTGTTCCTCCACCCCTAATTTCCTCCCTATTCCAGCTAGTGCCTCTTCCAAGCATTTCCCCATTTTTCCAAAATCTGCCCTTCTAAAGTCGAGGGTTTGTGTTTTTGTGTGGCTGGGTTTTGCCCCTTCAGTTATGTCAAACCACACTGACTGGTGGTTGCTGTTCCTCAGGTGCTCCCCTACTGTGATCCTTGTCACACAGTCACTGTTTGTGAGCACCAGGTCCAGGATTGCTGTCTGGGTTCCATGACCAGTTGCTTAAGGAAGGCTTCCTGTAGGGAATCCAGGATAAACCTGTTCTTGGTTGATGCTGTTGCTGTGAGGCTCCAGTCTATGTCTGGAATACTATAGTCACCAACTAGCACTACCTCCTCCTTGTGTGCCATTCTATGGATAGCCATTATCATCTCCCTGTCCATCTTCTCCCCCTGGGCTAGTGGTCTGTAAATTACCCCTGTGTGGATGGCTGACCCAGTTCTTCTTTCTAGCTTAACCTACAGTATCCCCCCCTCGTTCCCTTTGAATCTCTGTTGACTTTATCTTTCACATAAAGTGCCACTCCTCCCCCCTTCCTGCCTGCCCTGTCCCTCCTGAATAGATTTTAGCCTGGTATGATCTTCTTCCAGTTGAGGTTATCATTACACCAGGTCTCCGTGATGGCCACAATGTCCAAGTCTGACTGCACCATGGCTGCCTCAAGGTCCTCCATCTTGTTACTAAGGCTCTGGGCATTGACACACATGACTGTCCAGGATGTACCTTCCCTCCCCTGTTTTGTTGCCAAAAACCTCCACCCTTTCTGGGTGCTCTTTATCCCTGTTTCCCCCTGCTTTCCGCCCTTATGATGAATTCTGCCCTCTCTCAGTCTGTCTACTCCTTGGGTCCTTGTGTAGAGCATGTGCTCATGGGAGGGGATACAAAGCCTCCTGACCTTCCTGGCTGTCCAGCTTTGGCCAGTTTAAATGCTTGGTGCTGAAGCAATCAAACCTTTCACTTAGGACTAAGGTCCCCTTCCCAGATGGATGAAGGCCGTCATCCTCATACAGGCTCGCATCCTCCCAGGTGGGTGCCCAGTCCCCCATGAAACAAAAACCCTCCTTTCCACACCATGCTTTCAACCAGGAGTTGGCTTTCTGGATGCGGAGTGACCTAGCCTCCCCCTTACCGTGGACAGGTAGTACCTCTGAGAAAGACGGAGCATGCTATCTGCTTTAGGCTCCCCCAGCATCTTTAAACCCTCATGGATTCTGGCTGTCTCCACCTTGTCCCCTGCCAGGTCATTTGTCCCCAGGTGGACAATGACATCCAGTTCCTCTCTCCTTACTATTGCCCTTGCAATCCTATGGATCCGCTTCCCATCCCTCCATGCAGTGCTTCCTGGAAGGCACTTGACCTCCCTCACCCTCCCGCTAAGTGTCCCTAATTTCACTCACTGGACAACTGAGTCCCCCACCAGGAGTAGCTTCCTCTTCCTCTGGGGTCCTCTACCCCCCCTTCCCTTGGGCTCCATCATGGAGGACCCACCCATCCTCCTTGGTCTCAGCTCTGGGTGCCCTTGTGAGACTTTCTCACTCCTCCAAGACAGCATAGGAGTTACTTAGCTGGACCAGTTGAGGGATGTGCTTCAGAACCCCCTTCCGCACTCTCCCTGAGCCCACCATGGTCCAACCACTCCTCCTCCTCCTGGGCATTCTTTGAGACTGTTGTTGTGGATAGGGTGTCCTCTGGGTGGTGGTGAAGGTGCCCTGTATCCTGGCCAACTCGGCTCAGAGATGGGCAACCCCCTCCCTCATCCCAGAAAGGTGCCTGTAGATGGGGCAGCACCACATGATCCAGGAGGTTCTCCTGAACACTGTGGCCCCACACCCACTACACTGCACTTGCATCTTCCCTGTGTTTATTAACTATGCCCACTTCCACCAGAAACACTCTCTTGGACTCTTTGTATCCCTTTACTGTGGTAGGCTCCCACTTTTTTCCCACCCCTTCCCTGCTGCTTTAATCTGACTTCCTGTGTACTCTGATGCTATGCAAGCAAGCTAATCCCCTCTCCGCTGTAAAACAATCTGTCCTGGATCCAGAAACAATTAGTATACACACTCCACCACTCCTTCACTCAGTTCCCCTGCCTTCCATGCATTCCCTTTGGAACAGAAAAAAACAAATTAGTCAGGTGAACCTGCTCCTGTGCTCTCCAGTATGTCAGCGCCCTGCAAACAGACCAGGAGCAAACTCACAACCACGTCCCCTGCTGGAGTCAGCAAACAAAATAACTAAAAGCCCAAAACTAAATCCCCATGCAGTATTCCCTGCTGTCTTCCTCTGGTAACCCCCAACCCATAATTAAAACAAAAGGCAGTAGTTAATCCTTCTCCCAACACTGCCATGGACAATTTGCAATCTGTGGGAAAAACAAAGAGAATCATGGTATTGTGAAGACAAATGCCATAGATTATGGTGTCATGGCAAATGCTACAAATCATGGTATTGTCAAGACAAATGTCACAAATCATTGTGTTCTCATATCAAATGCCACAGTGGCTAGGAGCCACAAATCCTGGTATTGTCAAGGCAAATGCCACAAATCATGGGGTCCTGGCAAATGCCACAAATTATCGTGTTCTCACAGCAAATGCCACAGTGGTTAGGAGCCACAAATCATGGTATTGGTTAGGAGTGTTAAAGTGCAGACAGAGGAAAGATTAGCATGGACAATAAAGAAGGGGGACAAGACATTCCACCGATACATTAGCAATAGAAGGAAGGGCAGGGGAGGGATTGTAAGGTTCAGAGGGGAGAAAGGGAAGTGTGAGGAGGGTGACCAAAAGAAAGCATCCATACTGAATGAATGCTGTATTCACAGTAGAGGGGGAGGGTCAAGGACCACAACTAGGCATCAGGAATTTGGGTGGGGGGAGTAAACACCAGTCCATTTATAGAGGAGAGAGTCCTGGAGGAACTCTCAAAACTGAGGTGGAGAAAGCAGTTGGGCCAGATGATATTCACCCCAGGATATTGAAGGAGTTATGGATGGTGTAGCAGCACCACTTGCAGCCCCGTTTAGTGAATTGTTACGTACAAGGGTGGTTCCAGAGGACTGGAAGTGGCACATGTAGTCTCTCTTCTCAAGAGCAGAAGTGGGGAGGAGGTGGGAAACTATAGGCCAGTTAGCCTCATCTCAGTATTGGGCAAGATAATGGAGGCGTTTCTCAAGGAAAGGATTGTGGAGCACTTGGAAACCGAGGGAGCACAGGATCCGAGGCAGCATGGATTCACAGAAGGAAGGTCACGTCAAACAAATCTGATACTTTTTTGACTGGGTGACAAAGGAGGTGGATCAGGGAGGAGCCGTGGACAGATGTCGCCTAACCTGATTTCAGCAAGGCCTTCGACACTGTTCCGCACAGAAGACTAGTTGGGTAGTCTGGGGTGGGCCACAAAGTGGAAAACTGTGTTAGCAACTGGTTGAGGGACAGAAAGCAGAGGGAGGTGGTGGTAAATGGGATCAAATCTGGGGAGAGGAGGGTGACCAGTGGGATGCCTCAGGGATCAGTACTGGGGACAGTCCTTTTTAATGTCTTTATCAGTGACGTTGCTGAGGGGCTAGAGGGAAAGGTCTGCCTGTTTATAGATGATACCAAACTCTGCAACATAGTGGACACCCCAGAGGGGCTTGAAAGAATGAGGAGGGATCTGGGGAAGCTGGAAAAATGGTCCAAGGTGAGGCAACTGAAATTTAATGCTAAGAAGTGCAAAATCATGCATCTGGGGTGAAGAAACCTTGTGGAGAGTTGCATAATTGGGGGGGGTGCGGGATATTGACAGTTATCAGGGAAGAAATTAACTTGGGGATAATCATCTCTAATGACCTGAAGGTGGCCAAACAGTGTTACAAGGCTGAAGGGAGGGCCAGTGGGATGTTAGGGTGCATAGGAAGGCGTATCACTAGCAGAAGAAGGGAGGTGGTGATGCCACTGTATAAAATGCAGGTGAGGCCCCATCTGGAATACAGTGTACAGTTCTGGAGGCTGCATCTTTGCAAGGACATAGACAGAGTGGAGGTGGTCCAGAGAAGGGAGACAAAGATGGTGCAGGGCTTGCATCAGAAGACTATGAGGAGACATTAAAAGACCTCAATATGTATACACTGGAAGAGAGGAGGGAATGGGGGGGATATTATTGAGACCTTCCAGTATCTCAAGGGTCTAAACAAAGTTCAAGGGGGGTACATCTTTCAGTACAGGAGTTGTACAAGGATGAGGAGGCACAAAATGAGATTGGAGGGGGCAGGATAAGGAGGAATATGAGGATGTTTTTCTTCACAGAAAGAGTGGTGGATGCCTGGAATAGCCTGCCCCAGGTAGTAGTGGGAGCTAACACAGTGGGAGGATTCAAGTATGCACGGGGTAGACATAAGAGAACCCTAGAGGTGGAAAAGTGAGGCAAAAGCCAATGACGAAGCATGGTCAGCGGCCGCTGAGGCAGGCAGGGAATACGGGCAGACTAGGTGGGCCTAGCGGTCCTTATCTGCCATCAACTACTATGTATGTATGGAAATCATGGGGTTGTCATGACAAATGCCACAAATCATGGAGTCATGGCAAATGCCACAAATCACAGTGTTCTTGAAGCAAATGCCACAAATCATGGTGTTGTCATAGCAAATGCCACAAATTATGGTATTGTCAAGATAAATGCCACAGATTATGGTGTCATGGCAAATGCAACAAATCATGGTGATTTTATAACAAATGCCACAAATCATGGTGTTGTCATAGCAAATGCCACAAATTATGGTATTGTCAAGATAAATGCCGCAGATTATGGTGTCATGGCAAATGCCAGAAATCATGGTGATTTTATAACAAATGCCACAAATCGTGGTGTTGTCATAGCAAATGCCACAAATCAAGGTGTCATGGCAAATGCCACAAATCACAGTATTGTCCAGACATATGCAACAAATCCTGGGGTCATGGCTCATGTCACAAATCATGGAGTCATAGTAAATTCCACAAATCCTGGTGTTCTTACAACAAATACCATAAATCATGATGTTTTCATTGCAAATGCCACAAATCATGGTATTTTCATGGCAAATGCTGCATGTCATGGATTCATGAAAAATAACAAAATTCAGGATGTCAAGGCAAATGCTAAAAACCATGCTGTTGTCATAGCAAATGCCACTGTGACAAGATAAGGCCATGCCTTATTGTTCTAATCATATTTCATGGTATTTTTATGTGAGAAAAGCATCACATATGCCATGGTGGACCAGTGTAAGTGCAAGGGGTCATGGGTACAAAGACATGGGACCTGGAGAATGATGATGTAACTCTTGTTACTGGGCAGATAATTTGTCAGCTGCTCAGCAAGGACTAGAGTTAATTAAATAATTTAAAAGGAGACAAAAGAATAATTAAGCATAGCTGGCCAGCAGGCATGTCCATTTGTGTTTGAATAGGCCATAATATCCAGAGGAGCCTGGATGTCTTGGGGGACACATAATAGGGTGCAGGGCCCCCGAAGCCTGAGGAGGTCATGGGGTCCAAAACAGTGGGGAATTCAACAATGCATGGGTCAGACATAAGTCAGTTCTGGTGGGGGGTAGAAAGAAGTAGGCTGTTGGTTAACTGGGATCTGCAGCTTATCCAATAGGTAGGAAAATGGGCAGACTGGCTGGGCCAAGTGGTCCTTATCTGCCGTCAAAGTCTATGTTTCCCTTTGTGTCTGCAAGGCTACCTGAGCTAATCTCATTATCACTAAATGGGCTACCATTTAAGTAAATGGCTATACCGAGTGTCGCTTGATAGCAGCCATTTCAAATAGAGGGAAGGCTGGAGCATTTTCCTAAAAATTCCAGTTTAGACTAGCTGACCTCTGAGTTGTTTTTCTCTCTTATTCAGAACTGCATATTTGTGTCTTGTAATAAAATACTAAAAACCAATTGGTTGCACAGCCATAGAAACAGAATGCTAGTCAATCGCAGGGCAAGCCACTGTCCACTGGACCTGCCCTTTAAGAAAACCCATAAAACAAGGGAGAAAGACTGTGTCTGAATCTTTTGGCCTTTAGCCATTTGTAGTTGGGGACCCTGTCTGCCTAGGAGAGCAGAGACAATTTTCTTTTCAAGACAATTCTCTTGGACCACCAGAGCTAAAACTTCAACTACCACTTCTAAGGACACTTTGCACTTCAAAATTCAGCAACTAAGGACTCGAGGTAGAATTTTAATCTCAGAGTTTAAAAGTGTAGGTTTTTATGTATAGTTTCCATTTTATTTTCAATGACCTGTAACCAATGTCTAAAATTATTTGTCTTTATGATATTTTACTGCAATTATTCATTTAATTAGTAAAGCTTTTGCCTTACTTTTAAGATAATTCTGCCAGTGTCATTTGTGTGTGTTGCCTTGGGAAAAGTTGTTCAAACTGCACTACGCCTGTGTGACTGTTTTAAGACCAAACACTACCAAAGTAAAGTACTGCTAGGGATTTCATGATGAAAGAAGAAGAAATATGAAGGGTCTCAGGAGGTGCCTGTGGGGTTGAACTGAGCTCTGCATTTCTGGTGGAAAGGTACATATTAGGGTGTATTGGGCCCCCACGAAGCCTATGCATGCCTGTGGCATTCTGGTTCGTGGTACAGTGGCCGAGAGAGTTCTATCCCAGGAACACAGACTTGAGACGGTATTTGTACCCCCTTGCATGGAGAGAGGGTGCCCTGGAATTCTCTGGCATACATTCAGTTGTGAAACAGCGAGCGTGCTAAAAGGACAGAGAAAGGGTATCCCTATCCCCCTCCTGTCACAAGAGGAATTCGCTGGGATGCAGAGAAATTCCACCCCCATGGGAGTGGGCTTGTGACAGTCACAAGTAATAGTATTCTCATATCAACTACCAAAACTCATGGTGCTGTCATAGTAAATGCCACAGACTGTAGTGGTGTCGGAGCAAATGCCACATCATTTTGTTACAGCAGTTGCCAGAAATCATGGTGTTGTCATGCTAAATGCCACAAGTCATGGTGGTGGTATAAATGATTACATCATTCTTGGCCAGTCAGCATTGTTTATTTCTAAATATTCAAGTCACTCTTTTATAACCATAAGAGGGTGTCTAATGCACAGTTTTAAAATTCTGAAGTTCTGCATTCATTTTGGCATACTGTGGTCCATTTCCTACAATGGCAATTCTCTAATATTTTGCTTTTGCAAAGCAAAACATAGAAGATAATGTATGGGCAGCTATAAATAACATGCCTGTATCTGCAGCAAGAGGTTTCTATGGCAACCAGGAACCTTGAGAGCGAAGCTCAAGAGGTTCCTTGGTTGCCAAAGAAAACTTGAGATGAAGACACACATTTGTCTGTATATGGATGCCCATAAGTTATCTTCCATAGTGTATGGGCATTCATGTCCATTTCAGACACTCTGCTTTCTTTCAATGAACTGGTGGTTGGGAGGCACTTCAGGGTTGATGGAGGGATCACATTACTGATTCAGCTGTTTCTGTAAGTCCAAGTTTTAAAAAAGAAAAAGCAGCTTCTAGCTTGACTGAATAGAGGAATGCAGCTGAGAGGTGGCATTATAAGTTATTGTACGATAGTAGTGACATCACTACTGCAGTACAACATGGTGTTATTACTGCAGCACAACAGCCCTATTCTAAGCATGGAATTCCATGCAAAACAACATTCCACCGTATGCTGTATATAGAATAAAGGATGCAGAAGTGTGTGATACAAGAATTTAATGTACACCCGAGGTGTGGGATGCCACATAAACCCTGAGGATGAGGCTGGAGGGGTCTATAAAAGCATCCCACACTGAGAGCGTGCATTTAATTCGAGTGTCACACAGTTCCCCCATCTTTTATTTTATATAACTGCTGGTGAGCAATTTTTTCCAGCCTGACTCCTGTGTCTATCTGTGTCACACAGACACACACACCCTCTCTCTTTCTTTCCCTCCCTCATTTTCCACAGTTAGAATTATCTATTTATTTTCTGTTACATTTTGAAATTGTGATCGCGCTTACCTCTGACAGAAGCCCATCAGCCAATGACCCAATCCCAGTTAGACTGTGTATCCCCTTTGGCTAGCAAACAGCCGGATTGACCAGATATGGCTCTTTTTAATAATTTAAAGGTAGGATCAACCAGATAGATAGATAAAAAGTGATGAGGATGGGACAAAAAATTATGAGCACAAGGTGAGGAGTATTTTTGTGACAGCTCCTCGCTAAAAGAGATTCAGAGCTGCCATATTTGACAAACTATTCAGCCTGGCCACACACACAATGAGAGTCAGTGAGGGAGCACTCGATTTTGACAGAGCATGTGTTCACCGTAATAACCCGCAGGTTATTATGACAAATATGAACTGGCAGAGCCCATAGAAAAAATTGCTCGCCAGTGATTATATATTGAATTTAAATTCAAATTCCATATTTTTTGGAACAAAGATCTTTAATGTGACTCATATTTATATGTACCATTCCTGTGCCTCTTATGGTTATAAGAGTTTCTTCTCAAGTCCTTTGTGTGACAGAGTTTCTCAGGTTCACACAATTCTCTCGCCAAAGAACTTGCAGATACACTCATAACCATATGAGACATAGTAATGGTACATATTAGCATATATAGCAAGTCTCACAAAGAAAAAATGAGCAGAACAGCATTTTTCTACAGTTTCTATGCATATCTGTACTATTTGTAAAGCAATGTGAATCAAAGTAAACTTTAAATGAATAAAGCAATATATCTGCTGTGTATGTATATGTGTGTATGTATATAAATGATACGATATTCTATTATATTACATAATCTAATATTATATTTTAAAAAATGGGCAAGTAACTCTTAACACTCTGGCTAGGACACCCACAGCAGCGGTGGGTATTTCTCAATAGAGCCCTGTTAGAAATAAGGCCATTCAGGGTGCCCATTACTTAATCATTGACACCTTAATTTTCAAAGAAACCTCACACATTTTTTTTCTCTCTGTCAAGCAACTTGGTGATCGGGCCAACACCGCCTTCTATCCATAGAAAAAGGAAACAGTAGCCATGACAATAACAAACAGCAAATGGAATCCGCACAAAAAAAAAAAAAACTAAAGGAAACCTGTCCAAGCTCTCACTATGACAGTCGCCACTACTCATGCTCCTGAACCCTCTAAACACCGGCCGCTAAATTACTTGGCATAACCCTGCATCTTGTCTCCATCTCCTGGGAGACAAACTCACCAAAGTCATGCCAGTATACCACCATTTCTGTTAACACCACTCTCCACTTGTAATTTTCTAGTCCTAATCAGTAATGAGAGGAGCATGGAAATGAAATGGAAAAGAAACAAAATAGCTGCTTCTCCAGAGACTGGCCGCCTCGATAACGCGGTAGCCCACTCATGAGCTTCTAACCTGTTCTGCACATGCTATCCTGCTCACTGTCTGTGGTACGTGTCCATTTAAAAATAAATAAGTGTGTGTGGTAGGGTGGGGGGACAAAGGAAAATTAGTCAAAATGGACTTCAGTGGAAACAAAGTGCTCCATAAAGGGGAGGGGCGGACAGACAGGCAGACAGAAGGTGCAAGTGCATACAATCAGCTTTTTTTTCTTTTTAACTACAGGGTCTCCAATAGACAAACCTCCAAAAATAATTATAATGCAGTGTCGGGTTTATTATGCCCTGGGCGTCTGGTATTTCCTAATACCGCCCACCCTGTCAGGTATTATTGTTTACATATTGGCACAGTAGCATCAGCATTGTTCGGGTTGAGTGGAGTGCTCAATGTTAAACCAAATTCTTGTACCTTAATAACTTTGATGGTGTTCACGGGTATAGCCCAAACATTTGCATGCGCGGCTCGGGTGTCAGAGTTTCATGACATGAAAAGTTTTGTTTTAGCTTCTCATGCGGTTTCTGAGATTTCAAATGTTGATGTTTGGAAAACCGAAAATGTTTTTCCTATACAAACATTTTATTTTTGCTCTCACTGTGCAGCTTGGATGGTATAGAATTTTTTTCACAAAACTTTCACGGTAGAAGCGGCCTGGACCAAAGTAGTACCTTTCAAAGGTTTCATGAAAAAATATGAAATGGCTCCAGAGTTATAAGGATTTAAATGTTTTTGCTGCACTATTCTGAGCATGCTCAGTAGTGTTTTTGGATAACCCTCTAATAGGAACAATAAAAAAATCAATTGTGACAGTTTATCGATCACAAAATGAGTGATTTATCGATTGTGAGAAAAAAAGTTGGATAGTGATGGCCGCCATCTTGTTGTTTTTTTTTTTAGATTCCAACTAAAAAACATGGAAAATATCTAAAGATGGACTGTTTTAAAAAACAAACACACACACCTGAACCTAGCTAAAAATTTCCCCTTTCCCTAAATGGGGCCTGTTTAGCTAGATTTTGGTGCTTGTTTAAAAAAGAGCCAGAAATTCCTTTTCTGGGCACCCCAAAATCTAGGGTACCCATCTTAGCGAGAGGGGCCATTTACATGCATTCTCTGTATGAAAACACCTGGGCTTTCTTGACATCTGCAGCCGCAGATGGAGACATGTTGCCAGCATGTATTTCAGCAGTAAGCCAGCGATCTCTTGTTCTTTCTTTCTGTCTATCTGTGTTATCTGTATGTCTTTCTATATGTCTGTCTGTCCTTCTATCCTTGCTTCCTATCTGTCTGTCTGTCTAGCAGACCAGGGTGCACTTCTCAAGTGCTGCTAATTTTAACCCCCTCCCTTAAGGTCGCACATCCCCTTCATGTTATAATTTATTAAATGTTAATAACAGCGAACCAGAGTACTGCTTTTTTCTACCCCCTCCATCAAAGGTTGCCTCCCGGTGCTGCCTAAGATTATCCCCTCAGGCACCCCTTGGCCCCAATCGACTTAATTTGAAGTGAAGCCGCCCATCCTGTGATCACCGGAGGCACCTGCCTGGAGCTGCCTGCCCACCTCCAGCACTCCAAACCACAGAAGGTGCCCCGGTTGGGCTTAATTTGTAGTGAAGCCACCCACCCTGTGATCACCGGAGGCACCTGCCTGGAGCTGCCCACCAGCCTCCACCACTCCACACCATGGAAGGTACAGAAGATCATTGCCAGCCTGATTTCATTTGCTCCGATTTTTGTATTGGCTCTTAAAGCAACTTTGGTTAGTACTGTTACCTGCCTGCTCCTTTTTCTGCCTGTGGATTTTAAACTGTACTGAAATTAATTGTTAGCAATTTAATAGAAGTGCACAAACGCTCTTTCTTATACAGTTGCTGATTTTTCTACTTTTCTCTCCCGTCTCTGTGCCGTTTCCCTGCCCCCGCTCCAAATCCCTCCTCTAGATTTAGCTCCTCGGTCAAATATTTTGTCCTGTTAATTTTCTTGTCTCCCCACTCCCCTGTTAGACAGCTTTTCCCTCCCTCTTTTGACTTTACTTAATATTCCCTGTCTCTGTGTCTCTTCCCTCAGGCACTGCTCAGCCCCGGTCTGGCTTAATTTGGAGTGAAGCGGCCCACCCCATGATCACCGGAGGCACCTGCCTGCAGTTGCCCACCCACCTCCACCACTCCACACTGCAGAAGGTATGGACATTCATTGCCAGTCTGATTTCTTCTGCTCCACGGACAATTTTCTTTATCCACGCTGGTGCTGTGCACCGCTCCCAACCCCCCGCCCTATCTGGGCATTTTGCATTATAGCTGCATGAGGTCACATGATCTGTTAATTTCAAAGTATCTGTTTTTGCCCTTGCTCCTTATTCTATTTTCCCACTAGTCGGCCCCACATCTAAACCTTTAGTCATTGACTAGCTGCATCTGCCTGCTAATCACTACTGCTTTCACTCCTCCGTTATATTTAAAGTGCAACCTCTCTCTTTGACTCTCTGCACTCTTGCTTGGCTTTAATTTTTGCTTGCTCCTACTCATCCTCTACAAATTTAGAAGTGCCTTTTACTCTGTTCCAATCATCTAAAAATCTAAGTGTGCCTCTTACACTTGTCTCATATATTTCTGTCCCACATGGTCTCTCTTACAACAATATTGTTGCTTACTTGCCTTACCGCTTATTCTCTGCTG
This sequence comes from Neoceratodus forsteri, assembly GCA_016271365.2. NCBI lineage: Eukaryota > Metazoa > Chordata > Ceratodontiformes > Ceratodontidae > Neoceratodus > Neoceratodus forsteri. The sequence goes on along the minus strand of CM057452.1, from coordinate 1,590,520,120 downwards.
TGGTTTGCCATGACCCCTTTCTCCCTATCCCGAGAAGCTACCCACCCGATCCTTCCAACTTTACCTTCTCAAATCTGCTAATCTTATCATGCAGGCTCAGGTAACCTACCCCTCTTCTTCTCCCAAAACACTTTATACACCTTGTTGCCTTTACCTCGAAAAAGTGCCTTCGCTGCAGTGGTACCTCACCCCCTATTTTTCTCCATCGAAAACTCTGGTATCTTCTCCTTATTTCACTCATACTCACCATTGTTGATGATTTTGGACCTAATCCTGGCCCAGCTATCTATCTCTTACACCAAGATGGTACCTGGAAAGACTCTAAAGGGCTTTGTGTTGTACACCTCAACATTAGAGCCTCCTCTGTCACCTAGCTGAACTAGAGGAGTGGGTAGGACTATACCACCCTGACATCCTCTGCCTATCTGTAGTCAGTATCAGTAGTGTCAGTGGCTCAGCAGGTAGCACACTCACCTCTGAGACTGAGAGATCAGAAGGCTTTGGGTTCTATCCCCACACCAGGCACTTGGGTTAATATCCCAATACTGACACTACAGTGCAGCATGAGGGGGGTGCTGCACTCCTGAGGTGCAGTCCTTCGGATGAGACCTTAAACCAAGGTCCCATCTGCCTGTTCTGGTGGTAGTTCAGGTGGATGTTAAAGATCCCATGACTCTTCCCAGAAAGAGTAGGGGAATTTCCTTGGTGCACTGGCCAAATTTCCCCTATTCACTAAAATACCACCAACAGCTTAATCTGGTTCAAAGTCAGTTGGCATTCATTTGTATTCCCCTCCCCAGGTCGTGCCTGAAAATAGGCAGAATTTGTCTAGTGCACTTATCAGGTCAACAAAAACTAAATAAATAAATAAAATATCTGAGACTTGGCTCAAACCATCCATACCTGATACTGCCTGTTCGTTACCTAACTATAATCTTATCAGGTCTGTCAGGCTCTCCTCCAGATCTCACCTCAACCTCTTCACCCTGCCTACCCTGTCCTCTCTCACTGTGAATACCTTCATGCTACCCTGCTCCTAGGCACAAATAAATTACACATAATTTGTGCCTACAATCCTCCCCAAGGTGATTTTCCTGACCTTGATGAACTGCTTGAACAAGTAAATTTTTCTGCTGGTTGGAATGAAGTCCTCCTTCTTGGGAACCTAAACTTGAACTGGCTTGGTAAAGTCAACAAGTCTATCATATCCTCAGCTCAAGGGCATAGCTTTTGCCAAGTCATAAATGAACCCACAAGGGTTGTGTCTTCCTCTAAATCCGGCACGCTAATTGATTGGATTCTATCGAATCGCATTGATAGGATCTTGGCTTCTAGAACATTGGTCGATGCTTTAACTGACCACTCGCCCATTTACTGCAAATGGCGTTCTACATCATTCTCTGCTCCCCTCATAAATATATTACCTTTAGGAACTTTGCCAACCTAGATCAAACTGTATTCCTAAATGACATCTCCCAACTTGATTGGCCCCCCATTCATCTTGCCAATGATCCTGAGACAGCGCTCAGCTACTTTTTAGCACAATTTGGTGCACTACAGGACAAACACACCCTCTCTTGTACACATAGAGTCCATGGTACACAAATGAGGTGGCTCCTCAAAGATCTCCTGGCGCAGATTGGAGATCATATGAACATATGAAAATGCCAGCAGAAGCAGGCCTTATGATCTATAGAGTCTGCTTTATTGTGCAGCTAGTCCCAATAATCGGGATGAAAGGTGGCAGCATTTTAAAATGTCTGATCTTCCCTCTGACTATAACACCTGTAAGGCCCAAAGTAATGCCTGTAAAAGAAATATTAGTTTAGCTAAAAGCTGATACTGTAAAAGGCTCTTGATAGATGCCACTGGGGACTCTCACAAATTCTGGGCTCACATAAAAACCTTCCTTGGGGCCAGTCATTCCCACTCTGCCAACTATGTGGTTATTAATGGGACCCACTGTAATAACCCTACTACTATTGCTAACTCTTTTAACCTTCATTTTTTGGATCTGTCTAAATATACATTCTCCTTCTCTTCCACCCAGTCCACAACCCTTCACACGGAGCCAAACCCCAACCCTTTTGCATTCATCCTTCCATTTCAAAAACCATAACCAGAGCCGATGTCCTAAAAATACTAAACACCATTTCTGATAGTACCACTATCAGCTCTGACAGGCTTGAGCCAAGGCTACTGAAACTTGCCTCACCCTTCATTGCACTCCCCCAGCAAAGATATTTAACATATGTCTCCATCATAACATAGTTTCTGGTGTTTGGAAAATTGCCAGAATCACTTCGGGCTTCAAAAAAGGGGACCCTAAGGAAATCTCAAACTATTGCCCAATAGCTATTCTCTGTTCTGAGTAAAAGTCTTGAGAAACTGGTAGCAACTCAAACCATATCCTTCCTCCTATACAATAAGTTTCTCACTGGAAGCCAAAATGGCTTCCATAAAGGACACAGTACCACAACAGCCCTTCTCAAACTTATAAACGATGTAATCACTGCTATGGACAAGGCTGTCTTACTGGCACAATCTTTATAGATCTAACTAAAGCATTTGATCTCATTGACCACCCCCTTCTCCATGCTAATTTGTGCTCTCTTGGTTTCTCTCCACAAGTTGTCCACTGATTTGACAGCTAGTTATCTAATCGCCAACAGGTTGTGAAATGTAACTCTGCCATGTCCAATCCTGCAGTCATCAACACTGGTGTTCCCCAAGGGTCCATTCTTGTCCCCCCCTATTCACCATCTTTATCAATAAGATCTCTCTGCACACCCATTCGTGCTCAATCCTGCTGTACGCAGATGACCGAGTTCTATATTACAGCTCTAGAAATACAGCCAATATCAACCAAACCCTCTCATCTGACCTCATGACCATTCAGTCATGGCTTTTAAAGAACAAGCTTGTCCTAAATTCTGCCTGGGTCTGATGTCAAACTCAGGAACAACTCTAACAATCTAAAAATCCACTATGCTAATAAATGGCTCCCTATTAGACACAGTTAGCTTATTTAAATACCTGGGCATATTGCTTGATGGATCCTTCAGCTTTGATCTTCACATTTCTTCCATCTGTTAATCTGTAAATGCCAAAACTGGGGTTGCTTATAAGACTAGCTATGCACTTACTCCCTCTGCTAGGCTGGCTGTTGCACGAGGCATCCTTCTCCCAGCCCTCACCTATAGTGCTATTACTTTTTAGTTGCTTCCAAAACCTCTCTACATAAATGGGACACAGTGTACAATAACATCTGCCACTACGGTGCTGCCTGCCATTGTTGCAAATGTCACTGTCCGCTTTACGCTGATCTAAAATGGCCCACCCCATCTACTCATCGTCTTCTCTCTCTTGGCTCTCTGGCTGATAGTATGATTTGATCTGGAACTCCAGCATCTTTAGCCTCTTTGCTGTCCTGGCAAACCTCCTCTCATGGTCTAAGGTCTGCTGACCAAACTCTCCTGGACATCTTGAGGTATAAAACAGATAAGGGTGGCCACATCTTCTCCCTTGCTATTGGAACGCCATTCCTCTAGATGTACAGCTAGCTCCAAGTCATGACCTCTTTAAAAAACAACACCTGGATTTCATTACCAAACTAACCAAGTGTATATGCTTCAATCCGCCTTAAGCCCCTCCTAGTACCAAATGCTAGTGGCTTACTCACCCTTCTCCTTATCACCTCATCACTACTTCCTACTCTCTGTCTCCCCATCTCCCCTGTTCCTATCTGATCACCATCTACCTTATATAATTCTCAGTCTCCTTCCATTTCTCCTACTGCTTTCCTGCTCCATTTCTCCTTGTAGTTACCCTACCCTTTGCTACCGGATTTAGCAATTGGCACTTATTTTTGCCTCATATTTAAATGCATCTTCTGTAATACTGTTTGCCTTTCTGCCCTCCTTGTTAACTATAGTTGCACTGATGATTATTGATCTGTACTGTTTTCTGTTTTAGCCATGTGTAGTACTGTATATCTGTCTTTTTTTCTTCTGTTCACTTTGTTTTAACCTCCTGGGTTGTCTCTGAAAATAGTCATCTCTGTGTCTAGAATACCTCACCCAGTTACCAAAAACAAATAACTAAATACTGGGGTGCCCAGTCCATCTCGGTAAATAAAGGAAACCATCCCTTGTTGATTTTTTTTTTTTAAAGAAGAAAATGGTGCCTTACTGATGTGACCCTTCCCTACAACCCACCTGATCCCCCCCCAACTCAGCACCCACTACCCCACCCCACCCCACATAACCTCACTCATCTACACATGTCCATGATGTAGATCCACTCTCCAGTGTAAAACGTGTGTTGCTGCTGGAATCAGCGACTGCGATATGAGAAAATAAGGTAAATCCAGTTTAATTTATTTCAATGAGTTTTGAACTTTTACTCATAACTTTGTCATTTTTGAAAATGTTTACACCAAATTTTCAACATGGCTTTTTTGGGAGCCCACTTCATTAACAAGGTAGGTGGAATTTTTCAAATCAATCCTGTATGGTAATTTTGATGATGTTATACAAAATCACCTTTTCGGCAGGATTTGAAAATTTTCACCTTCCAAGTTTATGAGGTGTAGTCATAAGAAGACTATGTTGATAACATGGTAATTTTACCATATTTTTACACCAAATTATCAATGAACATTGAAATATTTCAACATTCACTCATGACTTCTTTAATTTGTAGTATTTTACGTCAGATTTTCAACATGGCCATTTTGGAACCCCACCTCATGAACAAACCAGGTGGAATTTTTCAAATTCATCCCAAAAGGTGATTTTCATTATCACTGTGCAAAATCACCTTTTGGGCTGGATTGGAAAGTTTTCATCTACCCAGTTCGTGAGGCGGGGTAATAAGAAGGCTATGTTGAAAACATGGGTCTGGATTCACAAAAAAGGACAAAGTGCAGTGCAAAAGTTTGTGCTGTACTTTGCCATTGCCCAGGGGCCAAAAAGTGCTATTCACACTTGGATAGCCCACAGTGCTATCCCTCTGTGAATAGCTGCAGGCGAGGGCAACGCTAACCCAGGGAAAGCACTGGGACCCTGAGTAACACTACCCCCGACAGCCAGGTGAATGAGCTGTTGGCAATAGGGTTCAGGTGCTAGTGTGCCATTCACAAAGGGAGGCATGCAGATGAGCCCATTGGGCATGCAAGGTGCTAGTGGCCATTAGCATGCCCATTATGGGCTCATTTGCATCCCATTAGTGTGGCAGTGTACCCAGCCCAAGCCACACGCAGCAGCATTTCTCCCATAGTCAAGTCCTCCCACCCCACCCTGATTGTGGACCTGAGGAAAAAAACTGAATCCCATAGTGTAGTGTCTACTCCCAACTCGATCACCCACCCAGCAATTGGAAAAATGTTTCCATAATGCAGTTACCTCCCAAATCTCTGGTCACCCACCCAGCAATTTAAAAATAAAATTCCATATTGTAGTGGTCCCCCCAAAGCCCTGATCACCCACCCGGTACTGTAAAAAATTTCCCTATTGCAGTGGCCCTTCCAAACTCCGATCGCCCACCCAGTAATGTAATAAAGAATTTCCCTAATGTAGTGGCCTCCCTGACCTCCAATCATCCACCCAGTAATTTAAAAACATTTTCCGTACTGTAGTGGTCCCTCCCCATCCTCCGTTGTCCTGATCACCCACCCGTTAGCAACAGAACATGCGGATTCCATCAGTGCAGTGGTCCCCAAGCCCCTATCCACTTGTGTTTGCCTCACCCCGCTCCCTCATCCAGCACTGCCCCAGTCAGTGAGCATGCGCACATCCACACATCTCCATGGCTACCCACTGACTGAACAGTCAATGACAGTTTACAGCATTCACTACAAGCCCATTGGCTAAGTGTTCAGTCAATGGGCTTGTAGTGAACATTGTAAGCTGTCATTGACAGTTCAGCTGGCGGGCAGCCGTGGAGGTGTGTGGAGGGCTATGCTGTTACTCACTGGGGGTAGTGCTGGGGGGGAGCAGGGTGAGGTGTGCATCACGGATCGGGTGGGGGGATGGGAACCACTGCACTATAGAAACTGTATTCTGTTGCTAATGGGTGAGTGATCAGGACATCAGGGGATGGGGAGGGACCACTACAGTATGAAAATTGTTTTTTAAATTACCAGGTGGGTGATCGGAGTTCGGGGGGGCACTACAATAGGGAAATGTTTAATTACATTACTGGGTGGGTGATCAGTGTTCAGGGTGGCCACCACAGGAGGGACATTTTTTATTACATTATCAGGTGGGTGATCTGGGTTGGGGGAGCCACTACAATAGGGAAATGCTATTATTACATTACCGGGTGGGTGATTGGGGTTCGTTGGGGGCAATACATTACAGAAAGACATTATTTATTTACTGGGTGAGTAATTGGGGATGGGCAGGGACCACCAAACTATGGAAATATCTATGGTTTATTTGTCCTGGCTGGGCAGTCAGGCGATCGGGATGGGGAGAATGGTGGGGGGGCCACAGTATCTCCACCAACCACTAGGGTTGCACGGTTTACCACCAAGTTTTTTCTGGTGGTATTTTGCTCTACACAAGGACCTTCACAAAGGCCCTTTGCATGGAGCAAATCTTTTGTGAATGGGATTGTGGGGATATGCAGGTCCCCACCCCCTCATTTACATTGGGGCCTCCCTCACTGCTTTGCCTGGATGCAAACCCAGTTTGCGGGGCAAACTTGGCTTTGTGAATAGCAGCTAATCACAAAGCCTAGTTTACCCCAGGCAAACCAGGTTTGCGCCCAAGCAAAGCTTTGTGAATCCTGCCCATGGTGTAAAAATATGACAAAATGACAAAGTTATGAGTGCATGTTAAAATATTTCAACGTTCACACATGACTTCACTAATTCTCAATATATTTCCACCAAACTTTTAACATGACCTTTTTGGGACCCCACCTCATGAACAAGGCAGCTGAAATTTTTTAAATCCGGGCTGAAAGGAAATTTCACGGTTACTGCACAAAATTATGTTTTGAATGTGATTTGAACATTTTCACATTCTGGGCTCATGCGGTGGGGTTGTAAGAAGACAGTGTTGAAAATTTGGTGTAAAAATATGGTAAAATGATCATTTTATGAGTGACTGTTGAAATATTTCACTCATCTCCTTCACTAATTTTATTATTTTGACATTAAACTTTCAGCACCGCCATTTTTTCACACCACCTCATAAATGTGACAGGTGTCATATTTTCAAATTCTGGGCAAAACTTGTTTTTGCACTAGTTATGCAAAATGACATTTTAGCCAGTATTCTATAAATGCCACATGTCATGTTAATAAGGTGCAATCATAAAATGACTATCTGAAAAATGTGGTGTAAAAATAATAATAATAAAAAAAAAAATTAAGAAACTTTGTGTGTAGTACCAGCCTTTACACCAGTGGGTGGTGCTTTGTGAGCCTATGCTGGTGAGCCGAGTTTGGGTACAAGCTCAGTGAGCCAACTGGATGGGCCGAGGCTGACGGGATGGTGCTGTCATCCAACACTACCCCCCAGCCTGTGAAGGGAAGGTGCAGAATTGCCAGCATGGGTCCAGGTACCATATAGTGAAGTGAACTCCTCTCCTGGGATAGGACCCTGCACTTCTGCAACTGTGGGTGCCAGGGGGCCCTGTGCTTCAGCTGAGAGATGTATTCTTTGCCCTGTGCATCTGTGGCTGCATGGAAACACAGGATCTAGAAGGCCCTACAGTTCCGCAGTTCACCAGACAGTACCATGAATTATTGACATCTGCTGCTTTACTTCCATAAATGGATGGAATCTTCCCTTGGTGCAGGGCTCAGAGGGCCCCGCATGTCTGCATCTGTTCATACAGGTCACAAAGGGACCTGCAGGAATGAGGATGCAGTTCCACTATCTCAAAAGGAAAGGAAATTATTTGCAAAAAAACTGTGATAATGCACCAGTTAGGGTTCAGCTTAACACCACAAAATAGGGAAATGTGGTGTTAAGGTTTCCAACCTTAACTCCCTAACCCCCCACCTCCAAAGCAGCAGAAGGGTTTTGGGTGTCCAGAGAAATTGCTAGGCCAACAGGGAGAGGTTGGGTAATTGAGGAGGATGGGCAGAAAGCAGCCATTCATAATGACTACTTCTGCTCTGTATTCACGGGGAAGACAGAGGGCCTCTGCCACATAGTGGCATTATGGTGGCTGTAAGGGCGATCCCTGAGATGGGGCAGCAAGTATTTACCAGTGAAAGGGTTCAGAAAGGGTTAGCAGCCCTAAAGATAGATAAGACCCTGAGGCCAGATGGGATATATCTGTGGGTGCTCAAGGAACTGGCAACAGAACTAACTGAACCTCTGGTAAGGCTGTTCAATAGTTCAGTTGAGACAGGGTAGTTCCAAAAGACTAGAAAATAGTGGACATAGTCCCACTCGGGGGAGGGCAGCTATGTTACTACAGACTTGTCAGTTACCTGTATTATGGGTAAATTAATGAAGACACTAGTCAAAGAGGACCCTTTGGACTACCTGCAGAGCAATAAACCCCAGGATAATAAAATGCATGGGCTCATGGCAGGGAGGCTGGGTTCATGGTAGGGAGGTCTTGTTAGGCCAGCCTGATAGTGCTCTTTGACTGGGTAATGGATATGGACCACACTGTGGATTTACTCTTCTCTAATTTCAGCAAGTATTTTAACTCAGTGTCTCACAGAAGGTTGCTGAAGATGCTAGAGGATCTGGATGCAGTAAAGGACACAGTTAGGTGGGTGACAAACTGGTTTGAAGGGAGACAGCAGAGGCTTATAGTTAACTGAATCAAATCAGAAATGTGGGAAGTCACCACTGGGGTGCCACAAGGATCAGTCCTGGGTCCCTTCCCATTCAGAATGTTTGTCAGTGACATGGGAGAAGGAATCCAGGGGAAGATGTGCATCTTCGTAGACAACACTAGGTTCTGTAGCAGGGTAGACAGCAAGGAGAGAATTAGGGAGCTGCAGAGAGACTTGCAAAGACTAGAGAGGTGGTCAAAGGTTTGACAGTTGAAATTCAGTGCCAAAAAGTGCGGAGTGATGCATATTGGTAACAAGAACCCCAGGACAGAGTACTGGATGGTGGCAATAAAGTTGGGCACAACCTCCGAAGAAAGAGACCTAGGTGTCAATAACAGACTCCCTAAAATAATCTAGTCAGTATAATAAGGCCTACAGTATGGCAAGCAGGATGCTGGGGTGTAAAGGAAGGGGGTACTGACAGCAGAAGGAAGGAGGTATTACTACCTTTCTATAGATCACTGGTGAGGTCCCACCTGGAGTACTGTGCCCAGTTCTGAAATCCTTACATAAGGGGAGATAAGGACATGCTGGAGTCATTGCAGTGTAGGGTGACCAAAATGATTCAGGGCCAGCAGGGCAGATCCCATGAGGATCAGGTCAAGGCACTGAACATGTTCTCGCTGAAGGCCAGACAAGAGAAATTAGATATGATAGAGACCTTCAAATTCCTGAAAGGAATGAACAAGGTAAATTGTGAGGAACTATTTAGCATGAGTAATGGATAAAGAACACAAGGTCATGAGCTGAAACTTACAGAAGGGAGGTTCACAAGGGAAGTGACAAAGTTTTATTTTAAAGAAAGGGTGGTGGAGCCATGGAACAATCTGCCAGCTCATGTGGTGGGTGCCAGGACTATCAGTGGTTTCAAACACAGCAGGGACAAAGTAAAGGGTTTAGTGGTTGCTTAGGGTGGTGTCGGTGGGACAGGGATCATGGGGGTGGATAGTGTACAGTAGGTTAGAACCCTGTATGGATAATAGGTATTGGGTTTGTTAGGGTTTTATGGGCAGACTGGATGGACCAATGGTCTTTTTTTTTGCCATCATTTTCTATGTTTCCATTTATTTTTAATATTTTTATCCCAAATTTTCAACATGGCCTTTTTAGAACCCCATGGTAGGTGAGATTTATTAAATCCATCCTGAAAGGTGATTTTGCATTCTCCACATGAAATCACCTTTTGGGTGGGATTAGAACATTTTCATCTACTGGGTTCATGAGGTGGAGTCATAAGAAGGCTATGCTGAAAATTTGGGGTAAACATAAGTTTTACAAAAAAAGTTATGAATGTACGTTTGTTTTTCAATGCTGGATCATAATGGTAGTAATTTTCAATATTTTGACCTCAAATTTTCAACATAGCCATTATCCACACCATCTCATGAACCTATCAGCTGATGTTTTTCAAATCTCTTGGCCAAAATGTGATTTCACACTTGTGGCACAGAGGTCATCTTGTCCAGTATTTTATAAATGACACTAGTCATGTTCAGAAGGAGTTGGTCATAAAAAGACTGTGTTGAAATTTTGGGTTCAATATGTCTCACAAAAAAATAATGAAGTAAAGTTGTTTGCAGGGATGGTCACTGGCCCATTGGGGACCACACTGTGTTTCCATGCCAGTGACATAAGTTCAAGTGTGAGCTCAGTGAGCCAACCAAATCGCATGAGGCTGGGAGGAAGGCATTGTGGTGTGCGGCAATGGCCCCAGCCAGGGGAGGAACAGAGCAGTGTTCTGGTGCACACACAGTGGGGAGCCTTCCCTCACAAGGGATTGGCCTGCGTGTCAAGGCCTGAAGAGCCGATGCACTATGTCGGGAATATGCCAGGTGTTCTATTTATTTCATTTTATGCAGGTCCCAAACCTGCATGAATGAGGATAGGATTCCATGATCAGAAAAGGAAGGGACATTAATTGCAAAAAACAGTGTTAATGCAGACATTAGAATTGAACAATGCAAAGCGCATAAAGTAGGGAAATGAAAAACATTTGGGTTTTGGGTCTCTGAACTATTGGTGAAAATGTTCAAATCTCGCCTGAAAGATCATTTCACACAGTGACTGAGAAATCACCTTATGAGCAAGATCTGAAACATTTCACCTCCTAGTTCATGAGGTGGGGTCCCAAAAAGGCCATGTTAAAAATCTGGTGTAAAATTATTAAAAAATAACAAAGTTATGAGTAAAGGATCAAAACCCATTGAAATACATTAAACTGTTCTTAAGTTATTTTCTCGTATTGTAGTCGCCACTTCCAGCAGCAAGACATGTCTTTGATCAGAGAGTGGATCTAAGTCATGAGACATGTTTAAGTGAGTGAGGGTGTGTGGGTGTGTATGTGTCGGGTGATGGGTGCTGAGTGGGGGTTAAGGTTGGGCAATGGAGGTCTGGTGAGGGTCAGATCAGCGAGGGGCTGCTTTCTTTTTTTAAAGGTTTACTAAAAAGATGGACATTGAGGGACTGTTTCCTTTTTTTTTTCAGGTTTACATGTAAATTAAATCTGACACTGGGGATGGGCCGCTACACTGTAGCTTAACATTATGGCAGCACTCTGGGTGGGTACCCCGGTGCCCCTACCTATTCATGGGGGGTGATCTAAAGTGGATAGGGTTGGGCAAGCGGTATAGGGGGTGGGAACCCTAGTCCACTTTTCTATATAAACACCATTGGGGAAACTGAGCTGAGAGTGGGAGAGAATAAAAAAATAAACCGGTAAACACCAAGATAGAAGGATAGGTATGTAGATGGATGGATGACTAGTTAGATGGCCATCCCAATGGCGCAGTGGTAGCACTACCACTCATGACACCATGACCTGTGTTTGGGAATGGGCACAGGTCATCAGGGCCCAGCAGGGGTGAGGAGGATTGAGCATCCCAGAGGATGCTGTCCTACTCCGTGGATGTTGGTCAGCCATCTCTGCTGAGATACTTCCACCTGGGTGACCATAGGGTGCAGTAAAGCTGGAGCCGCTTGTGGGTGGGAGGACATTGGCGTGTACATGTGTTTGGCATGCCCTTATGCTGACATCCTGAGGGAAACGAGAGTAAATAGGAAAATTCCCACTGGTAGGATGAAGCTGACCTTGCCCATAGCCCCCACACTTGGCTATGCAGGCCGTGCCTACCAGAACTGGATCCGTGTGTGGCTGTGGTGGGGGGGGGGGTCCACCGCTGCCAGAAGGGAACTACTCTGGAGGAACATGGGATGGCAGGTAAATCCCTGGGGATACCAGGGTGATGGGGCTGTTGCAAGGCAGACCAAGATGGAGGCCGACTGGTGAAAGGTAGAAAAAAATAAATAGACAGACAGGTAGCACAATCTCTGGCTCACTGCTGCAATACAAGCTGGCAGCTTGCCTCTATCTGTGGCTACAGATGTTAAAAAGTCCTGCTGTTCTCATACAGAAAGCATGGGAGAATGGCTCCTCTCACTAAGTTGGGTATCCAGTATTTTGGGGTGCCCAAAAAATATATTTCTGGCTATAAGTTTTAAGAAAACCAGACATCAGAATCTAGCTAAATGGATCCCATTTAGCTAGGCTCAGGTGTTTCTTATTTTTTTTTATTTATATAAAATACAACAATGCTGTTTTTATGTGTTTTCTATGCTTTTTAGTTGAGGGGAAAAAACAAGATGGTGGCCAATGACACCAAAAATTTTATTCAGGTTGTGAGAAGTAACTGGTAAGAAAACAAAAAGCTCTCATGACCCCACATTTTTGGTGTCATATCAGAGGGTTATCTAGAAATTCTACTGAGTGAGCATGGTCAGAAAAAATAATAAATCTATTACTCTGGAACCATTTAACATTTTTTTTTCACAAAACCTTTGAAAGGCAGTACCTTGGCACAGGTCACTTCTACCCTGAAAGATTCGGGAACAAATTCCATTCTGTCTCAGTTATAGGCGAGAGCAAAAAACAAAACATGTATTATGTATTGGAAAAATTTAGACGTTAATGTTGTTTGTTATTTAGTTGTTTAACCAGGAGTAGCACACTGAGCTGAAAGCTTTTTTTACAGGAGCGACCTGGGAGCACAGGGAAGTTAAGTGACTTGCTCAGGGTCACACAGTATGCAAGTGGAAGCAGTGGGATTCAAACCCAGGTCTGGTCTGTTGGATGTCACCAGATTTGCAGCTCAGAGCCTTAAACCACTGCGCTATACTGCCTCCCCATGTAATCTCAATAGAGATAATTAAATGACATATGTGGACCTCTGCAACTAAACAAGCTGCCATCACAAAATTTTGCACATTTTGAGACCTTACCTCCTAGACAACACATACCAAATTTGATGCGATTTTATTGAATGCTGCCAAAGCTATTTAGAAGCATAGTTAAGTGTTTAACATACAAAATCTTGTTCAGCCCTAACTACTGTATAGTGGCAATACTGTGCCAGTATATGTGTGTGTGCACGCCCTTAAGAAGTATGCAGGTATGTTGTAATATGTGTATAGGTATGTATTCATACTTGATTGTATTATAACAACATGTAATATTTCCCCTATCCTTACAGAGACCTGATGGACGGCCCACATTTTCTGAGCTGCTGTGCATGATCAAGAGTTTAGCGGAGAGTGAGGATTAGACGTGAAGCCAGACTACAGACTGCCCTGTCAATGTTGAAATCTATTTCGTACGCCTTGAAAATATCTCTGTATATGTAAATAAAACATGACTGTATATTATTTTTTAATATGAGATTGTCTATTACATTAAAACAAACTGAATTCAAATGGTTGTATACGTAGCATTCCTGATAAAGTTCAGCATTCACTTAACTTAGTTTGGGGGCAGATATCAAGTGGAGTTAGAGAAATGGTGAAAATGACAAAATGGAGATAAAACCCACTAAAGGACATCTGGCAGTATACTGTAAAAAAGCGCAAAGAACTGTTTGTGCACACAAATGTGTGATTCAGATCAGCAGCATGGATATTAGAAGAGGCAGAGTCCAATATATGTACTCCCCTCTGAGAACAGCACAGTAATGAAAGCAGAAGTGCAAAACATACTTGTGAATTGTGACTGTGCCTGCACACTGCCTGAAGGTGTATACTGTAGGCAAGCTGGGCTGTTTGTGAGGCACTAACATGTTGGCACTACTGGGCAAAACTGCTATATTGTTACAAACAATGATGATGTTCTTGCTGTGTGGCCTTGTGCCCATCACATAACCTCAGGCGTTCCACTCTATCCAGCGGCAGACATGGCTAGATACTGGGTCCAGCAGAAAATGAGATGTGGCATTACCCCTGCAGCTGTCTTTGTATCATCAGCTGTTATAATAATGCCATAGCAGTGACATGCTGTAGTTATATAACTGTGTTCCTAAATATGTTGACACAATAAAGGGTTGAGGTACACTCGGAGGGAATTCTGGATGGTAGTTTGTATGGTGAATGAGACTGCCCTTATGTGCTACTTTTGCACTTTTTGACTTGCACCTTGCTTTATGTCCTGTAGAGCGGCTCAACAAGCATGTAATCTCAATAGAGATAATTAAACTGTTTGGCATATAAACTGGAATTTCTGATGTAGTCTTTCACAGAGTACTAAGGTATAGCTGCTATGACCTCTTCACTTCCCTTCAACAAGTGCACTTCACCATTTTATTGTCTTGATATTGTGATGTTGAGGGCTTAGCCAGTACAGAGGTGCACCAGGTCCCACCACAGTACTTTATTTCAGGTTCTTACACAGGTACAGTAACTGCTCTGTCACAAGGTGCCTGGTTGCCAGTGGTTGAACTGGAAATGCTTGGGAGGTGAACTATAATTTCTACATTTTTAGGAGGTGGAAATGTCATACCAAGGAAGTTGAACTCTCCAGTAATATTCAGCGGAGAAAGGCATCAGAGGAGGTGAAACTGAGTTTCTGTGAGTTTAACACCTAATTTAACCCCTGCTGGTTGCACTGCTTTCATGTGCTGTGATACAATACTCTGGTTGCAGGCCACTTTAACAGTGCTTGCTGCAGTCCATAGTCATGGTGCTTCATTAAAGGTGACCGGCTAAGGTATTTACTACCATGCTGCCCCTCTAAAATCACCTACTTTGCTAGCTGAGATCTCCATTCTGTTGTATTTTATAACTTTCTGCTTAGTCCTTAGTTTGTATTTTAACTTTGCAGGGGGTTGGCAAATGCGGATGCAGTGGCTGCTCACTGAGGAGCCTAATCAAGCACAACCCACGATTTATCAGAAAATCCCCTTGTTTTATTTATTTATTTATTAAATCTTGGATTGAAACACCTTTGAGCTAGAATTTCATTTACAGAGGTTCCACGTCAAGTAAATGGACAGTTGTACAGTTAGAATACAGTACAGTTATACAGTTACAATTCAAGCTTTATGACATTGTTACAAAAATACAGCAAAATAATTAAACAGTTCTTGTTATTAAGTGCAGAGCAGGTAGGTCAAATGTTCATTGTGGTTAACTACAGAGCTGGTACAACTATAGGACAAGTGATTAACTAAAGAGCTAGTAAAACTGTGGTACAAGTGAGAGGGGAATACAATACAGAAAGAAGGTGGTGCGCCTAATGAAGAAAATTGAATCACTGAGATTGTGAAGAAGACATATGGAGGTTGGGGAATAGAGGACGGTGACAGCCAAAAGGCTTTGTCTTTAGTTTTGTTGGTGGAGATAAGTCCCACAGCTGTTGAGGTCCTGGAAAGTTGGGTTGGGAGCGGGAAATGACTTACCTGACAGTAGAGAGGTGGAAGGGGAGAAAATAGGATGGGGTGCAAGTTGTTTGTTAAAGTGGTGGGCAGTTAGAGAGGAGTAAATTAGCAAGTGCATGTGGTTGAGTAAGGGTTTTTCAGGGAGGGCTGGCTCCGTTAGGCGCTACAATCACAACCACTGAGTGATGCAAGGTGGGCATGAAGCTTAGTCTTAAACAGGCTGAGTTTTGTTTCTGACAGTCATCACTAAGCTTATTTAGCCAACAGGGTGCATGGTACTCATAGGACTGTTGGCCTTGGGAGGTCCATTGGAAGGGGACTTTCAGGTGCTGGCTGTTCATCACCCTTGTACATCTGGATTTATTAGAAAGGCTGAGGAGATTCCACATTCCTAGGGGTGTTAAGCCTAGGGTTGATTTCTTAGCAAGGAGGTATACCTGGTACTGGGTTCTACAGTGCAGATTTAGCCATCTAGATCAAGAGTAAACTTGCATTTGTGCATGAGGTGGGACGCTCCCAGAACAAGCCTACAGGCCTTGTTGAGGGCTGGTTTTATCCACTTGAGGGGTGTATCAGTTGCAGTGCTGTATACTACTAGTCCATAATCTATCACAGATGAGACTGAACTATTCACAGCTAGTTTTAGTGCCCCAACTGTTAGGCAGGGTTTTTGTGCCTGTGTATCAGGCCAGTTTTAGCATTTGCAGATTTGGCTATAAGATCAATGTGCTGTGTGTATGTGAGGGAACTGTCCAGTATGACACCTAGGTACTTGAAATTTTTAACCATATCTAGGTGGGCATTGTGGCTGTTCAGTACTTTTAGGTGATGAGACCTATGTTGGTTATGACAGGAGGTGAATAACATTGTTTTTATCTTTTCATAATTTAGCAGTAACTTCGATTTTAGGAACCATGCATCAATTACAGTGAAATTAGTATGTATCTCTTTTGTTTTTCTAGTGCTACAGGGTCAGTGTGGCTTGAGTAAAGCACCACGTCATCTGCATATAGTAGGACTTTATCATGAGTAGCTAAAGGTTAGTTGATTTAAAAACAGTCTAAAAAGCAGCAGACTCAAGATAGAGCCTTGGGGGACACCTGTATTAATGCTCCGGCTTTCTGAGAGAACATTCAGGATTTTCACCTTTTGTATTTTCCCAGACAGGTAGCTTCTGAACCATGCCACAGATTCTAGGGATAGTTCAGTACAGGCTGGTTGGTTCAGAAGGAGTTCCTAGTTGACGGTGTTGAATTCCTTGGTGAAGTCAATGTAGGTTGACCCACCATAAGGCCTCGATCAAGCGCATTGTGAATATAACCCATGAATTCTACTAGTGCAGTTGTGGTGCTGTGCTGCTTTCTGAACCAGTGCTGCTGTGGATATTACAGCTGATATTTGTTGAGGTAGTCGACAATTTGATCGTATTAAGAGTGTTCCAGTGCTTTAGAGTGTGGGGGGAGTATAAAGATGGGTCAGTTGTTGGTATGACTAGTCCTATCCCCACTTTTGTAGACTGGTGTTACCACCGTGCCTTTCCAGAGCCGGGGGAATTTAGTGGATATAAGTGAAAGGTTTAGAATTCTTGTAAGGGTTGGAAGTATCACATCGAGAATGAGCACAACGAGCTTGAGGTCAGGCATGTCACCACTAATTCAGGATTTTCCTAGAACTTGTGAGAGGTATTTTTTGGACTCGGCTTAGGAGATTATTTTGAGGTGGGGGGGGTGGCGGCCAGCCCAGCCTGAGCACCTGCCATATTGTGTGACTAGTGTCATTTAGAGGTTTAAGGAAATCAGGTGGTAGTGCGCTGCTAAGGTCAGTGAAAGCCTATTGAAGGTGTAGGCGGTGGTACTAGGGTCCTGGGTTGTTCTTCCCTCAACATTTAGGAGGGTTGGAGGTGACTGGTTGGGTTTTCCAGTTAGGGACTTGATGTTGTCCCAGAACTTATGGCTGTCACCCCAGGAGTGAACCGGCTCACTTTTAAAGTGTTGGCTTTTGGCAGTTTGAATAGCCCAAGTACACTTGTTCTGGGCTGTTTTGTAGTTTTGTGTATCTACTTGTGATCCTGTGCTTCTAGCTTTGTACCATAGGTTGTCCCTTTGCTTCATTTGCTCGATGAATTGTTAGTGATGTAGAACCTGCTGTTGCTGTATTGAACACAGCAGGGGTCAAGTATTAGTGTTACATTTTTACAGTGGCGGTGAGAGGGTTACTGTTTAAAAGCACACCTACAATTAGTTTAGGTCTCAAACTAGCAATAAGTATACTTTTAAACAGTAACCCTCTTGCTGATGCTATAAAAATGGACAACTAATACCTGCTTCCTGCTGTGTTCAAGACAGCATTAGCAGGATCTACATCATTAACAATGGGATTTTTCCCATACGTCTTAGGTGGTGCTTGATCGGGCTCCTCAGGAAGCCACCTCCTCTTCCACATTTGCTCCTTCTTTTATCTACCAACCTCTGTACATCCTAAATGTTGGTAGATGAAAGAGGGTGACAGATAATAGAGGGTGGCAGTTAAAGGGACAGATAACATTTCTGGAAAATAGGATAGGAGCTCAAACCTGGCAGTTAGTGAGGGTGGTGGATAAAGGGTGGGCAGATAAAGGAGGGAGCGCTGTAAGAACAAAGCAGAGAATTATGAATTACATCAGAATGGAGACCTCAGCAAGCAGGGTATGGGATATTAGAGGGGGGCTGCCTTGTACTAAATACCCTTGCCTGGTCACCTTTAAAGCAGGTTTTTTGCATCCTTAACTTTGTGTTTGCTGAGGTTCCAATATACCAGTGTGACCTGTACTCATGGCTCTGCCTCTCATTATCATGTGCTCCACTTGTGTGGTGTGATTGTATTCACTGATGCGTGCTTTGCAAACTGCTGCTTCTAATATTGTTCTTCCTTCACAAACTAACAACTTGGCACTTCCTAGTCCAGTGACGAGGCATAAACTCAGTTTGCGCTTCGCAGGATGTTTGAATATGCTGCCCATTTTCACTTAGTTGCCTCCTCTGACTCCTTGTCTTTTTGCGTTTGATGCGCATGCGCACCAGACGCTTTGGGACTGTAACGGGAAATGAGAGGCATGTCACTGCCACACCAATTACAGCTGCATCCGCAAAAGGTGTGGCAGTGTACACCAATCACTAGGCACTCTGGTCATGACAGCAGTCCAGCTCTGCTGACGTGCCGTACCACGGACTTGAAACAAATGAACAGCTCCAATGGGAGTGCTTCATTTGTAGCCCGAACTCCTGCCATGCGCATCACAGTGCACACTAATGCTCAAGACAGCAGTTGTTCCTGTATTCTCTGTCTCTGTCCTCGCTTCTCTGAACCCCCCAAGCTTTGTTCTCTTGGTGCTGGCTTCTGCCCCTCCCCCAACATTAGAAGGCAAGCAGCCCTGAACCTAGTTTTTACTTACTCCATGTTAAGTGTCTAACATTGCACATTTAGTGTTAGTTTAGATAAAAAAATGAATAGTGTAATTCGTATATACTTCATTTAACATATGTGACCTAACCCCACTTCAGGCCGTTGCCTAACAAACTTTCCACTGGTGAGGAGGAGGCAGGCAGTAACCTCAGGGGTGTCTCCTGTGTCTGTGGGTATTGGAGTGGTATGTCTCACTGGGAGACATCCTCTCTGTATTGTGCAGGCCCATGCATGGCACTTTCTCCATGCACCTTGAGACGTGGCCAGTGAAGGGCTGCTATAAAAGTCCTTGTGTGCCCTGCAGTCCTTGCCTCAACAATCCTACCTGTGTCTCTTATGGGGAAGAACACTTACCTATGTCCATGCTGTGACCTCTGTGCTGCATCAGCTGGGAACTGTGCCTCACTTTGACTGATCCAACTGCATGTTGAGGGTGGCTCTGATGTTCATCATCCTGTTCTTCCAGTTCACATTCTTCATCCTTATCATTGCGTCCATGACTCCAGGGGTAAATGGAGCCACCTTTGCTAGTCACAAAGTAGATTTCAGTTTTAGTTTTACACTGTACAGTTAAATGTTCATGCTTGGCAACTTGTGGTAGGCCTTAACTCATTTAAACCGTAATCCCATAATTTTACTGGTTTGGCATTAGCAGTTGCATTGGTAGTTAAACACAATACCCTTTAGCAATCACTCAGACCCAAGAAATGACACCGTAGGCAAGAATTTACTTTCAGAAACTCCAAAAGTTTATTTATAGAACCCGGTGCACACAGCTTGAGGCAGTGACAATGAGCATGGTGCCTCAACCACAGCTCCCATTTTGGGCCCAGTTTCAAATCAGCACCGTGCATTCAGCATAATTTGGTATAATTGCAGTTTGGCAATAGTCACTGTTACTGTACCAGGTCCCTACACCAGCCAGTCATGGGGTTTAGTTCTTAGAAGCATCAACATATTGACAGTTCAAGCATAGCTCCTTTCCCTCACAGACTGTGTTACACGTTGGTGACACATTTCCGTTACTAAATGGTGATACTACAGGGATTCCCTTATTTGGTTGCAATCTTCTTGCAACTACAAGTGAGAAGAGGACATCAGAGTGTACTCAGCCTTGAATGGCATGTAAAGGAGTGATATGGTGCCTCTGGAAGGGGTCAATTAAGGGGTATACCTTTCCAAACAGACACCAGAGTTCCACAATTTCTAAATATTTGGTGCCCTGAATACAAATAATCAGCCGAATATTCGAAATAAGGTGTTCACCCTCCCCTAGGACAGGGCACTAAGAATTCATGGTGGCTGCCATGCATGTTAAATCCTACCTAAAAGTTGACAAACTTCCCATTAGATTTCGGTGTCTTGCTCTTAACATAAAACTTTGTCTGAAAAGTGAAAAAAAACCTGAAACTGACGGTTGTCTGTATCCCACCTAAGAATGCTCCCAGTGACTTTGAATGCTTTTATCAATGTGGTTACTGGTTTGAATACACAACATGAGAGAATTGTGGTTGGTGATTTTAACTGCAGCTAATTAGCCAGTAAGAACAAGGACTTTAGGGAAATAAACTGCTAATGTCCATCTCACACGAGTCATTACTAAACCCGGTCATGTAAACTATAAAACAGGCACTGCTATTGTACCCTTATTGATTGGATTCTGGTTAGTCACAAGGACAGAATAATTCACAGTGAAGTCTAACTTGACTTCCCAAGTGACCGCTCCCTGGTCACCTGTAGATGATCTGCCAACTGTTATGGCTGCTTATGTGTTCTGTGTTCAGAAGCTTCACAACTTTGAAGCTTTCCCTCAGTGAACTGATTGATCTTTTCTATCCCAAACTCACGAACTTAACTCAGCCCTAGACTACTTTATCCTGCAGTGTTGCCTCCTTCAGGCAACTAGTTAAAAAGGGGAGCACACAGGAATGGTTCACCCCACAGTAAAAAGTAGGACTGGGGAGAGAGAGAGAGAGAGAGAGAGAGATATTTTGGACTCTATATAAAGGACTAGACCATCAAAGGTATCTTCAACAATATAAAGAGCTAAGGAACACCATAAAAATTCAAATCCAGGATGCAAAATCTGGCTTCTATATATCTCAGCAAAAAAACTTGCTGAATTACCCCAAAACACTCAAAACAGTATCAACAGGCTCATGGGCAATTCTAAGAGAACTCTAACCAACTCAGTAGTCCGTGACCACAGTGACCGAGATTGAGCACCTAGAAAAATGGCGACTCAATCTCAGCCACAGTGATCATGGCTACCTAGGGAGAAGGGTGACCAGATACTGCGGTTGGTGAAAACCACGACAGGAACTGTGCGTATACGTGGGGGAGAGGCGTGGGGAAGGATGGCATGTATATAGCTGCTGGCATCATGGGAGGAGGTGGTCACTAAAGGGAGGCATGGGTGCAGGTTCTGGTCTGGTGTGGGCGCAGTTTGGGTTTTTCCACCGCAGCATGTATTGCTCCAAGTTTCCACCTCGACATGCACCCCCAGGAGTTGAGAGTTCATAAATGGGGGGTGCAGGGGCCAAGATTAAAAATGAGACCTGTAGGTCTCGGTGCTGTTTTACAGTGTTCTGCCAGTGTGCATCACTGAAATTATTTTTGGCAATGTACACTCGCCATAATAGCGATCGCTGTTGCTCGACATGGGACCATCAAACACTTTCATACATAATGGGCCTGGTATTAGTGGAGATAAGAATATTGCTGATATATTTAATAAAACGTTTAGTAACTAATCTATCTTTTTTTATATCCCATTCCCCCCACCTCAATAGTATTATAATAGTATTTAATATTACCCTAATATATCAGATTACAGCCTCAAGAGTGGGGTAAATTAAGCATAATCTCTTTCCAATTAGTGCCACAAACATCATCAATATTTTCATCCACTTCATATATTAACCTCTCTAATAATAGAGTATCGTAGAATATGACCCTCCACAGTTGCATTTCAATTTTGTAGAGTCCGTCTGATTCCCAATGTTTCAAACTTACCTGTTATAATGCCAGGGAGGCTAATGGCACACTTTTGGATTGTATTGGTGTTAACTCTGTTCATGTAAAATCATTAAATACATTTCAGGAATACAAGGGATTAGTTTACCTACCCATATGGACAGTTTTTGTATTTATAAAATGCCACCATTGATTTATTGTTTGACAATTCCACCAACAGTGAAATAATGTTGCTTTTTGCTTACACCAAAGCCAGCATAAATCAGAATAATTCTTGTTTATTATGGCAGTTTGATTTGGGGTACTATAAACTCTGTTGTTAATTTTATTTTGAATAGATTTATTTTTGCTGATATGTGTGTGTGTGTGTGTGTGTGTGTGTGTGTGTATATATATATATATATATATATATATATATGTGTATATATATATATATATATATATATATATATATATTATTACTTGAAGTCCTAATATTCTACCATTACTGATTGGTTAAATTAATGTCAGCTTCCATATCCCATTTTTTGTTAACTTTTTTAAAAGGTTTTTTTTTATATATTTTTTCATAAAATTGAGCTAGCAATTTAGTTGTTCCCTTATTGATATAATGTTGATGTTATTTTAATGATTTGTCAAGTCATATGTCAGATTCTTGAAATATGTTTATTTTATTAAATTTCTTATGAAGGGTATTGTAATAAAGTTTCTTCCATTGGGTTGTATGTAATAGAGATAATAGTTCTTGGTATGTAGGAAACTTGTTCTGTTTTAGCAAATCTTTCCATTTAAACATTTTATTCGAGTAAAAAATTTTGAAATCTATTGACACAGTGTCACCCCAAATTCTTTTTCCTTTATTAATATATAGGAAAGTCCATGGGAGTTGCAAATGAACAAATTTGATGCGATTGGAAATCAGACCAAACCATTGTGGCAGAAATCTAATTCTGTCTTTACACAGTTGTATATCCAACCATATATCACTTGAAGTGTTTGTTTTGTTATCATCTGGAAAGATCAGTTCTTGTAGAAATGAATCTTCTTGTTTGGGAAAGCACAACCAATTGTATGTAAGTGACATAATGCATGCTTGCAGATATACTGTATACTAGGGTCTGGGCATCCTAGGCCACCCTGATTTCTTGGCAAAGTCAATGAATTCCAAGGTATCCTAGGTTTCCCTACCTCCCCCCCCCCCCATAGAAATTTAGTAAAGGTTTATTTTTTAAGGTCTTTAAACCATTTTTCAGGTGGAGCCCCCCCAAACATTTTGCATGACATAGATTAGATGGGGCATAGCCATCATTTATAATGCATCAGTTCAGCCCCAAAGGGATAATGAGAGATTTGTCCAGTTTTCTAGGATACCTGATTTTTTTTTTTTTGCCTTGTTATAGTTTTCCCTAATTATAGTAATCTATCTGCATACATACCCAGCCCCAACAAGAACTCTTCCTCACCTGGGGATATACCATGCTTATCTACCCTACCTAAATTCTGTTTTTAACAGCTTACCTGGTCAGATGTTCATGGCTACCCGTCTAAGCTTAAATTAAAGTCCAGACTGGGTACTGATAACATTACCATAAAAGTCCCAAGCTTGGACTTACTGGAATTACATATCTTGTCCAATTAATTTTTAATCTGTCCCCGAGTACTGATAAAATCCTGAATGTTTGGAAGAAGGCATGTGTAGTCCCGATATTCAAAAGGGGCAATGCTAATATCCCCATTAACTACTGCCTTATCTCTATTCTCTTCCCCCCCCATCCAAGGCACTAGAGAGTATAGTGAATGACCAGCTTGTTGAATTCCTTAGCAGATATGAGCTTCAAGCAAAGGAACAGCATGAATTCAGGAAAACATTTAGCACTACAACTGCTCTACTTGAATTCACTAAATTTATACATGATGCCCTGGGCAGAGGGGAGTTGACAGGCTCAATATATACTGCCCTGACCAATGCATTCAGCCATGTTAACCATGCCCTTCTGTGCCTCAGATTGCTATTGCTGGGGTCTATATGTGGATATGTTGGCTGATTAAAATATTACCTATCATGTAGAACACAGTCTGTAAAATGTAGGAGTGTCTTCTCTTTTTTTTATATTCTGTATTTATATACCCTCTGCTCCCCAAATTCCCTTAGAAACCCATAGGTGCCTGCTTAGATGGACCCTGTCCCCCAATGCAGTTGCCTACCTCCATGCTGCCTTAGCTCAGCCCTCCCCCCGGGTGGGGTAGAGAACAGCTCTCCTCATATCACATAGTTCTTGTCAGGCAGCCATCTGTGGGGTCCAGGATCAGTCCATCATCATTTAGGCAGTAGGGCCATTTTCCTTATTTTTCCTTCCCACCCCACTGATGCAGGCACTCCAGGAAAATCCTAGACACATATGCATGCAGTGTGCACCACACCAGATCCTTACCCTGCATCAGTCCTTCCCATAGGATCCTCTGCTGCATTGCAGCAGTGGTCACTTAAGTGGCAGCATTGCAGCGAAGAAGGTGACCCACCCTCCCCTGGAGGAGGAGAGCATCCTCTGGGACACTCTGTCCTCCTCCCTCAGCCAACCACCAATGATACAAGCTCATTTCCAAGCCCAGGTCATCAGCATTGCAAGATGTAGTGATACAGCTGCACCACCGGGCTGGCCAGGGGTGCTATATCTGGTGACAGGGTTGATCTGTATTGTGGTTCCCCAGGAATCTATGCTTGGTCACCTACTGTTTAGGCTATTCTTCAACAAACTTCTGTTTGCCTGTCAATCAACTGACATAATCCCACGTGTAGATGCTGCTGTAATCTTTGCAAAACTGACAAAAACCCAGAGCACCTGAGACTGAGGTGACAAGAAGATTTTAATTTGATTCAGGCCTGGTTCATAAAAAATCTCCTTGTTACGAATAAAAAGAAAACTAAAAGTGTGTTATTTGACACACAGAGAAAGACTGTATATTCCCCCTGCACTAATCAGTAATACCTTCACTGGTGCTACCCTAGAACAGTTGAAAAATTTTAAATACCTTGGTTTGAGCTGGCCCGGTGGCTCTGAGGGCTGAGATGCTGGACGTCTTACCTCACACTACGCCGGTGACCCGTGTTCGGGAATGAGCAGGGGCTGCTGGGGGTTGGCAGGGGAGGAGAAGAATTGAGCATCTGAGGGACTGCTGTCCTTCTCAAGGGAGGGGAGATGTCATTGGTCGTCTCCCAACTGGCCCCTAGCGGAGGCTGAGGTGCAGCTCGCTGATGCTGCAGAAAGGGACGGAGATGGGTCAGCTGCCTGGAGGAGCACATGCAGATGCATGTGCACTTCCTCTACTGGCATCATTGCATGCCACACCTCCAGGGCAAAAGTGGAAAATTGGCTCCTGGTCGGGCAGCATGAGCTTCCGACCTCCGCAGCCCGACCCCGAATGGCACTTCCTCATCTGGATCCTTACTGGTGAGTTAGGCTTAGGGGAGAGAGGCTCTTCACCACCCCGACACAAGGGGCAAGCTGCAGGGGAATTGAGGAAGTTGGCCTATTTTCAGGAGCATGGACCGGGAGATCAGTTGGGATGTACAGCTGACTGGGGAGCCACAGGGAAGAAATAGATAGCGAAAACAAAATACCTTGGTTTGATCTTCGACAGTGTGCTGTCCTTAGCTGACCACATAGACCATTTGTCTAAGGTTGTAAATACTAGAATTGGCTTTATTTATCATCACAGGTGGAATTTCCTTCTAGAAATGAAAAACTCCTGGTCCAGTGCTTTATCATTCGCATTATGGATTATGGCATCATGGACTATGAGTCAGAAAATGAGAGTGTGCTGGCCCAAGTCAAAGGACTATTGAAAAGAGCCTGCGGTTTTGCTCTTAGTGACCAAAACCCAATATTCATAGTTAGGAAAGTCCACAGAACTAAACCACCACACAAAACCATACAACTATGCTCTTTCAAGTCTCTTGACCTTGAACCTCTTTTGAATAACCTTGCCACTTCTGACTGGTCCCCTAACCTCCTTCCACTCAGTTGATAGGGTCCTTGCCTACTTCAAGAAATCTTTCTTGTAAACTGGAACGCCTTTGCCCTGCTCAAACAAACCAGAGTCAGAGGTAACCACTTACCTTGGATAACCCCTGAACTTCTGGCCCACCTCAGGGCTAGAGATCGAGCTTGGAAGCATCATAAAGCTACCCAGCATCCTAGTGACCTTGTGAACTTCCACAAGCTCAGAAACGCTTGCACCAGGTCTACAAGGTTAGCCAAGTCTGAATATTTCAAATTTGCCTTCATCACCAACATAAATTCTCCTTCAAAATTCTGGAAGGTGGTCCACACCCTATTTACCCTCTCATCTCACCCACCGCCCCTGGTACTTAAAGTAAATAGCCCACTAGTGTCTGACCCACCAGCTGTGGCTGTGGAATTAAACTCCTACTATACCACCTGCTCCACTGAGCTACTGAAATCCCTCCCCTCCTACCTTCCCCCTCCCCACTCTCTACCAGTGTGCCCCCTCCATTACTCTCCCACCTTCCCTTCTCTTTCACTACTGTAACCCCCAAATAATACCCCAAGTGCCCTACTCACTATCAACCCCTCTAAAAGTGCCTCCCCTGATGGCCTTGACCCAAAACTCCTCTTCCTCTCTGCTTTGGCCATTGCCTACCCCATCTCAATAATCCTAAATCTCTCATTCTCCACTGCCTCAGTCCCCTCTTCATTGAAACATCCTGTGGTCCTCCCTCTACCCAAAGGGGTGACCCCTCATCCCCTGGCAACTATCGTCTCATTTCTCTCCTCCCTACCCTTACCAAACTTCAAGAACACATTGTCCTCTCCCAACTCACCTCTTTTCTATCTGAAATCTTCTCTTTCACCCCTTTCCACTGCAGTCTGGTTTCAGGAAAACCCACTCAACCACCACCTCTCTCCTGTGGCTCACGGACTCCATCCTAACCGGGATGGACAATGGCCAAATTACCTTTGCCATTTTGTTGACCTGGCCAAGGTCTTTGACATTGTCTCTCACTCCCTTCTCCTCAACTCACTCCCAGAAGCTGGCCCATCTCCCTCTGCCACAAACTGGTTCAAGGCCTACCTTATTGGTGGAATCAATCAGTTAAGACCTTGGATGCCACTTCCCCTCCCCTCCTGATTAGCTCTGGAGTCCCCCAGGGATCAGTATTAGGGCCCATCCTATTCTCCATCTTCTTAAATGACCTTCTCTCTGTTTGTTCCCCATCCTCCGCTATACATATGTACTCCGATGATACAGTCCTGTATGCATCTGGCTACTGTCTTGATGAGCTTACAACCAGCTTACAGCAAGACAAGGTTCAGCTCTGGTTTGCTAACCATCAACTTTTCCTCAATGCCAAGAAGACTGTCTCCATGATCTTTAGTACAAGGCAGATACTCTCTAGGCTTCCCACCCTACCCACTTTTCACAGCCTAGCGGGGACTTTACTTGAGGACACTTCCTCCTTCAGGTACTTAGGTGTTTGGTTGGACAAACACCTAAACCTCTCTGGACATATTGATGCCGTCCAGAAAAAATTGCATTCCAAGCTTGGTGTCCTGTTCAGGAGCCATAGTTATATCCCTCCTACGGCTAGAAGATGATACTGCCCATTTTTGACTGCTGTGACATAGTTTATGGTGTTGCCACTAAGTCTTCCCTGGCCAGACTGGACACTCTCTTCAGTTTCTTCTGCTGCTTTGCCCTGGATGCTCCCCCACACCCATCACTGTGATCTTTATCGTACCCTATCCTTTCCTCTCTAACAACCCCCACCCACCCATTCCTCTGATCAACTGACTCCCGTACCCTGGTTGTCCCTCACAGATCCACCCAAATCGGCCAATCCAGTTACCCTCACCACCTCCCAAAAATTTGGAATTCCCTTCCCTCTCAAGTCTGGCACTCATGCTCTGTCTACTCCATCAGCTCTGAGCTCAATAATTACTTTGCACCTAGCTGCTCCTGCCAGGTCCCTCCCTAATTCCCTCCTCTAAGCCCTGGACAAACCTTACCCCTGTACCCTCACCTTCATTTTACGTTGTGCACTCCCACCCCCCTAATCTCTAGCCCTCCTCCTCTTCCCTCAAATTGCTCCCCCTTACTGGTCTCCCTTGATCTCTCACAGAATGTAAAGGACCCGGAATGCTCTCCAAGGGTTCCTCTCCTACCTCCCAAGGGGCTTATATCTCTCACCTACTCCCTTCCCCCACCATCTTAAAGGGGTCTTTCTAGGACACTGCCTTATCCCCTTCTCTCTGGTCCCCCCCCAGTCCCCTTGCAGGGTTCCTCGCAAACTGAAGGGGTCTCCAAGGACATGACTTTTCCCCCTCCTCCAGCCTCACCCTCCTCCCTTCCCTTCCCTTTCCCTCTTTTCTTTCACGTAAGCACTTGTTTACTTATTAACCCAGCACTTAATATTGCCTCTCTTTCTACATGTTATGCACAACACTGTTGTAACACTGTTTGTAACACCTGCCTTCCAACTGTATGTTAATGTTAATCTTGTAGACTTGAATGTTTAATGTCTCATTCCAATTGTACCCCTTCCCCCCAGGTCACACCGGGAGATGAGCAACTTGTTGTTCAGTGTGCCTTCCTGGTGAAACATTTCAATAAATACAGTAAGTAAGTAAATAAAGGATAAACACACTGCTTGGGTTACTTTCCCAAGGGAAGTAGTCCACCTTCAAGCTTATTGAAAATAAGTACCTACAAGAGACATGGCACATAACATAACTCTCTTGTTATTACCACTCAGGAAATCTTCTATTGGCCAGAACTCATTCTCCTTTAGATCTGGCAGATCCTGGGATGCCTCTCTGAAATTGTTAAGGATGCGTCTCTTTTGCTGCCTTTAAACTCATCTAGTGGATGTGTTTACTACTTCCAATACTTGTGCCTGCTTCTAATGTTTATTGAGTTCCTGACAACATACTTCTTTGTACTGCCTTGTATGCCTTATTACCTGTAAAATAATTCCTGTACTGTGTATTTTACATATAACCTCTGTATGAATGTATTGAACATTTGTACATTTAACTCTAGTTCCTTTGAAAATGGGCCCTTGCCAAAAGGATTTTGTGTGCAATAAAAAAACAAACAAAAACTAAATTCTGTAACAAAACAAAGGAGATTACTGCTCTGATTCTGAAGCATTCAGGGACAGTATAAATGCACTGACCACTCCAAACTATGTGGTCTTATTAAAAGGTTGGTAACTGACGAATCAAAAATTTGTGATTCTGCTGAGATTGTGGAATCATACTGATTTTTCAGCCTTTAACACTTGCTGTGTACCCAAGTTTCCTTCTAATATTTCTCCTTGTTATTGTGATGATTCTACTTCTTCAGAACTTCCAAATTTTTTTAAGGAGGTTGTGGAGGGTGATGTTTTAAAGTTGCTTTCTTTGTTTCTGACTAAAACTAGTGATTGCAGTGATGGATTGGACATCCAGTTTTTAAAGCTAGTTTCTGCCCAGATAGTGTCTCCTCTGAGAACAATTTTCAGTTTATCTTTAATCACGTGTGAGGTTCCCGTCTACCTGGAAATGTGCACGAGTAGTTCTAGTACCCAAAATACCTTATTCAGTATCTTTAAAAGATGTTTGCCCTTTATATACCTAAGAGTTAGACATAGGTGCATAGGTGCAGAACCAAATTAACAAATGTGAATAAGTGGGACAATCTGTCCCCTTCTGAAGAAAAAGTATTCAACTTGCAACCTGCGGGCAAACCATTATTTATATACTATCCATTGCTAACTAGCTCAGACCCTCATCAAACTATCTCTAGTGTGGAGAAATGGAGTGCAGCTCTGTCCCTCCTTATAGATCCAAAAATGTGGGCTTTAGCATGCTCTTTTTATATTAATTGCTCTAGCAGCAATAAACTGCAGCAGATACAACTCTTTTTTCTTACATAGGGTGTATGTAATCTCTATATGGCTGAACAAGATAGATGGGTCTAGGCCTCTCATGTGTCCCAAATGCTTGGTAGATGAGGCTGATTTTCTTCACCTGGCACTCACTTGTCCAAGAGTGGCTCCTTTTTGGCACCAGGTCCATAACATTATGTCCCAAGTTTTGGGATACTCCCCTTCTGAGTCCCCATTGCAGCTAATGCTGGGAGCATACCCCACCCAGCCAAACCATAAAATAAATAACCCCCTCTGGTCCATGGCACTGATAAATGCCAGAAGAACAATAGCTTAAACATGGATGTCAGACAGGGGCCCTTCAATTGCTTAATGGGTACTAAATGTGAAGTTGTGTATGTTGTTGGAGAGAGCTCAGTTGAGCGCACTGGGTAGAAAGGAGCACTTTGATAGCATTTGGGAACCTTGGATAACAGTGGTGGAGGAGGGTATTGTTCCAGATTAACTAGTAAAGAAAAGGGACAAGGTGTATGAATATGATATAGTGCTTGTTAAAGTGATATTGATGACAGCAATGGTCACGGGTAGGAGATGTGATAAATTACAATCAGGCCTCATCCCCCAGTGGGATGGAGCCGAAGTTTAGCAAGTCAATGGCTCTAAGTGCTTATCCATTGTTTCATTCATAAGATATGTTGAGACCATGTATGTAGCCATGTATTTATATATATAATCATGCTGTATTACTACCTCACTGCTATTAATACAATGTACCTGTAAAAATAATCTGAATGTACTGAAGGCACTACCACACTCACAATAAAAAGATTTAACAAAAAAAAAAGATTTTTGCCCCACCTCTATTTTAAACTGTATAAGTAAAATACTTGAAAAGATTGTGGAAAAGTAACCTAATTCATATCTTTAGGGAAATCAGCTTTTCTTTGCTCAACGGCATGGGTTCAGAAATGATCAGGAGACGGGGACTGCCTTGCTGAGGTTAATGGATTCGGTCCTCTGTGGTGTGGAAGCTGGTCTTCTAATAAGGGCTGTGTTCAGGGACCTGACCAAGGCATTTCAATCAGTCTTTAATCAATCAATCTTTATCCAGGTGAAACACTGTTGAGACAATTCATTTACAAGGTGGACCTGGGTCAGGTACAGGTGTATAGCAGACAAAAGGAAAATATATCAGAACATATGATACGAAGCATAATAAGTACAATCTTACAAATAAGTTACAGTTTGTACAGCATATGCATGGAATATAAGAGGGTGCATGATTCATGTGGTACAATAGTCACCCAGAAGATATGTTCATCCTACTAGTAGAAAAAAGGATGTAACTGGGACACTAAAAGGGGGAGGAGCTCCATAATTAATTTAGTGAGGGCAGTTGCAAAGTTCTTTAAAAGCTATGGCATAGATACTTTTGAAAAAGGGTATTTTCACTGGAAGAACAATTTTTAGAGTGTTTTGCATTTTATTCCATAGGACAGGGAGAAAGAGACTTATGGCAGCTTTGCCAAAACGTGTATTTACCTTGGGAATTACAAGAGAGTAGTACGAGAGACTTCTGAGATGATAGCTCCCGGACTGGCAGAGAGGCAGGCAGGTAGTCAGAGATGTATTTAGGGAGCTTATTTGTTAATGCTCGGAGTGTCCATAGGATAGCGTTTTTGTGCCGTCTGTAACTAAGTTAATTCCAGCCAAGCATGGAGTAAAGGGTGCAATGATGTGTGGAATATGGTACATTAATAATGAATCTAATTGACCGATGGTAGAGGGTGTCAAGTTTCCCTAGGGAAGTACTTGGCCCGTGGCCATACAGGATATCATCATAGTCTAGGAGCGGTAAGAATGTAGTTTGTACTAAGCGGATTTTTGCCTCCTGGGTTAATAGATGCTTTATCCGAAAGAAGATGCCAAGTCCTTCTCTTAGTCTTTCAGGTAAATTTTTGATATGGACCGAGAAGGATAGCCTGTTATCAACCCAAACCCCCAAGTATTTGAAGTTTGACACAAACTCTAAGAACTCATCTAGTAGTGACTGACTAGTAAGGATTGTGAAGGGATCCTTGGTTTTATTTGTACCTAGATTTGGAGCAAAGAGCATGGCCTTGTTTTTTTTGGCATTTATTAGCAGCTTCAGATGCAGCAGGTTTTCCTGCAAGCGGTTAAATTCAAGCTGGAGGTAATTGCAGGCCTGGTCCATAGAGGACCTATCTATGTATAGCATGGTATCATCTGTAAATAGGTGAATTCTAGCATCAGTTATTCTGTTGTCTAGGTTGTTGATATAGATCACAAACAGCAGTAGTCCTAAGATAGACGCTTGAGGCACTCCTCTTTGTATGGATTTTAATGTGGAGAGATTGCCATCCACTTTGACTTGTTGGTGGCGACTGGTGAGATGGCTAGTGAACCATTTGGTTGGCAGTGGGTTTGCTCCAACGATACACAGAGTGGTGATAAGGAGGTCATGATCCACTGTGTCGAAAGCTTTGCTCAGATCTAGGAATAAGTAGCATACATAATTTTTGTTAGCTAAGGCAAGCTGCCAGTCATTAGTGACTTTAGCAAGTGCGGAGCTTGTGGTGTGGAGAGGTCTGAAGCCAGATTGTACCGTGTTAAGTAGATTATGCTTTTCTAGGTGTTGCCTGAGTTGTGAATTCACTACTGTCTCCAGAACTTTTGACAAGATAGGAAGTAAGGAAATTGGGTGATAATTATTTAAGTCACTGGTATTACCTGACTTGAAGAGAGGGATTACTTTCGTGTTTTCCATTATACTGGGATTGTACCATGCCTAAGGAACAGATTACAAAGATGAGCTATTGGTACAGCTAGAACATAATATCCTATTTTTAGGTAGTACAGCTCTACCTGATCTGCGCCAGGGCTTTTTCTAGTGTCTAACCTCAAGAGGTGATTTTCAACTTGTTTTACAGTGACTGGTTGAAAGGTGAAGGTTGCCTTATGGTTTGTTGTGCTATGGTTAAGCCAATCAGGATTTTGAGCATATAGCTGAGATCGAAGTGCTTGGCCGGTGAGGTGTCAAAAGCTAATCCTGCTGTAGCAAAATGGTTGTTTAGAAGTTTGAGAACTGAATGTTTGTCTAAGGTAGATTTACCATCCGCAGTGATTTTATAGGGGAGAGAGAGTGGGCAGGGGAGTAACCTTCGATGTCCTTTAGAGTTTTCCAACATTTGTTAGTATCATTAGAAGCATTATAAATGTCTGTTTGAAAATACTTAGCTTTTTCAGATCTAGTAATCTTAGTGCACATATTCCTGGCTGCTCTGAAGACTGACTAGTCATTTGAGAGTTTAGTTTTCCTAGCATTTTTCCAAAGAGAATCCCTGTGCAGTAAGGCTGCTTTCAAGCTGCCAGTAAACCATGAGCACGTTTTCCTTTTAGTTTGGACTTTTACTAAGGGAGCGTGATTATCTAGGGCCTTGAGCAACATTTTTTGGAATTCCTCGAAAGCGGTATCCATGGTTTGGGCCAGGTAAAAGTCCTGCCAGCCTGAATGCTGGAGGTATGAGCAGAAGGCTACCGGATCAAAATGTCTCTGGCATCTTTTATAGATATACTTGGAGGTTGACACTGCTTTAGGAATCGACCTCACACGGGCTATTGCACAATGATCACTGACATCATTGAAGAATGTGCATGCATGGGTAAATAAGTGAGGTTTGTTGACTAATATTATATCTAGTAAGATACTCTTCTCCGGATTTTTAACATTAGGCTGTGTGGATTCAGATATGATTTGGGTGAGACCAAATGTGTCGCATAGCTCTTTTAGAGGTTTGGAGCTGTGGATAACCAATCCAGGCTGAGGTCACCCAGTAGTATTATTTCGGTGGATAAGGCATCTAGGACTTCACTTAGGTGGTTCAATAGCTTTGAACGTGCAGCAGGGGGCCTGTAACATCCAATTATGTGCATAGCAGTTGCACTGGTAAGCTGCACTTTTAAAGTGCGGCATTTGAATTCCTTTGGCAGAGTTGTGGAATTTACTACAGAGGTAGAATATTTGTCCCGGATGTATATTGCTACACCTCCACCTCTTGTGAGTCTTTCCGTACTAAGCATATTATACAAGGGGATGTTAATTTCATGATCCGGAGTCGCAGGCTTGAGTCAGGTTTCAGTAACCACCAGTACATCTGGGCAGGTGTGGTTAATCCATGTTTGGATGGACTCAAATTTTCTAAGCAAACTGCAAGCATTGATGTGGATTAGTCTCATTCTGTTTAGCTGTCCAAGTTGGGAGGGGGTGGAATTTGGGAGTAGAGGTCCAGGATTGAGTTCAACATTACCTGCACAGATAAGCAGAAATAAGAGAAGTTTTTTGATGGCTTCCAGGAGTAGCCTTAACAATCACCTTTTGCCTCCCTTGTGGTATCCTGGTTCAGTAGGAGGTAAGGATGAAGTACTGGCTGACCATGGGCAGGCATGAAGGTACAGGAGTGCCTTTACTGAGAGTGAGAGCAGGTGTATATGGGTAAAAGATGCCAGTCACAGGTGTATGAATCTCGTGTGTAGAAAAGGCCCAGTGCTACTCTGGACATTTGGTATGTTTCCCTGTACAGTAGGGGACTGATCGGAGCTCGGCAGAATCACAGGGCAAGGAATTTGAAACATGCCTGTCTTTGAGGGAGTATCAGCACAACAGTACTTGTAGTGTACGATGCAGCCTACAGAGCATGTGATTAGAGACATTATCATCTTGGCCTGGTCACCAGTAGGGCTGACTAGGTGTAGGGCAGGGCAGTCACCCAGTGGGACTAGAAAGCCGAGTAAAATAATGATTTGTGGCACCATGTTTGTTTCTATGTGCTGCCTTATCCGAGTAAGGATAGAAGATGGTGTTGACTCATGGCCCTAGAGTGGTGCTAGAGCCTGTAGCAGAGCTCCTCTTTAAGGGGTGTGACACCCTGTCTTCGTGAGCTGACTGGGAGCCAATGGGAGAGCAGTTACAGACAGGCTTGGGGAGGAAGACTATTTAATAAGTAGCAGGGGCAGGGTAGGATGGCGGAGGTAGGGTGGGAGGGTAGGACAAATTTCTTGCAGTAAAACCTTCCCTCAGCCCCACTGTCCTGAGTCCTAGTTAGCTGCCTGTATGGGAACAAGCGCCAACCAATGAGAAGGAAAGCCTTACACTCGTCCTCCAATCACATCTGGAGATTTTCAGCTCTGACCAATTGGAGCTCCAAATAACTTCTCCGGACCAAGTCAAGAGTCTCACCTGCACTTGAGGCTTCAGAGGCGGCAGGCAACAGATGGTTCGACTGGGTGGCCTGGAGAGCCGCTGCTGGTTTAATTCTTGGGTGCCCAAGATGAGGCTCCTGTGGGATAGAGAAAAAGACCAAATTTAAGGTCTTGCAAAACAAAAGAATTGAAAAAAAGATTAGCTTGCTAGCGGACGTACCTGCAATTAACTAAAAGAGCAGCTAATCGGGGGTGGGGGCAATGGCTAAAACACAATGGGTGGGGATCTGGCTACCTGCGCCAGTTGGGATCCACAACATTAGAAGATGTGCCTTTATATAATTTTAAACACAGCAGGGTTACAAAGCTCAGAAGGAGCAGCAATTTAAAGGCGGAATTTGAAATAACAGCCAATCTTCCTGCCACACGGAACGGGCTTGCTACACCACATTGGGCCTGATAGGAAAACTAATCAAAGGGCTTTGCAAATTTGTACTAGTGCTCAGTAGAGCGGCAGTAAAGCGGCAAGGTTTCGTCCCAAAAGGCAGATTCGCAAGGCGCAGGGACCTGGTTATCAAACATACCCAAAAGGAACTTAATCACAGATCCCTCCTGATTGACCACAGCCTGTTTTGTGGGAAACTTAATTCCCTTGGACTGGTGACTAATGCCAGTTCCTGGTCAAAAGACTATATATCTGAGCTTTCACAATTTGTGGGTGTAGGATCTGTTTCTTCTTAGTCTTGAATTGTAGACAGGGATGTTTCTGAGGGGTCTGTTCTTGGGGCCCCTGTTGTTCACCCTTTTGGTTAACTCCATCTCAAAAAGCTGCACAAATTGTGATACACTCATCTATGCTGATGATGTAGTAACTTTTAGTAGTGCTAGGGACACAACAGGAATAATAACAGTAGTGGCTTTAGCCACAAATGGTTACCAGGGCACAGCGGGGCACAACAGATGGCAGCCAAGGCACTGATATATTGTTACTATGGGGGAAGTTCTGCACCATATGGGGCACCAACTGGGGCTCAGCATTTTTTTACCAGGGCACATGCTCTGGCAAACCCTGGTGTAGAGCCGCCACTAAATAACAAATGCTTTGAACACTAACTTCTGTGCAGTTTGTGATTGGTTAATTAAACTCCTTGGTCCTTAATGCTAAAAAAAAAATCCATGCTTTTTGGATACAGGGTATTTTTGAATGGTAACACCTCACTATCAATAAAGGATCTGTTTGGTAGCAAAACTGAAGTAGTTCAACAGTTTAAATATTTAGTCACTGATTTGGACACATCTTTTTTTCTGGCATGTACAAAGGGTCTGCAGAAACATCAAAAACTTGGGAATCTTTACAAATGAAAGAAAATAATGTCACCTTTGAAACTAGGAAAGCTATTGCATTTTGTTCATTGTTTTATTTTGATTATCTTTCATTTTTGTTTTGTGATCTGGGTGCCAAAGAGCTTCAGCATGTCTCAGTTGTTTATAATAATAACTGCCGCTTTGTTCTACTTGCTCTGGCTCAAATCCATCACTGCTCTTTATAGTCTGATCTTGGGTGGTTATCTACTGTGTCCAGGATAAATTCTTTTTTTGGTTGTCAAATGCACAAGGCCATTTTCTCACAAGACTCTTAGGGCAAGATATTCAAAATTTTACCCCGGGGCTAAATTAGCACTGCCCAGTGGGCAAACTTAGCCCGGAGCACAAAGCAAGCCATATTCAAAAGGGATAGCCCTGGGGCAAACTGCTTCTGAATATAGCATGGGAATGAGGCCGGGCAAATTGGGCTGGGAGTGCAGGGCAAACTTAGCCCTGGAATAAGACAGTCTCGAATATGGCAACCAGGAAGCGCAAACCATAACAGCAAAACAGTGCACAGCGATGTGAAGGTAGGTAGAGGTGAACTATGTGGCAATGTGTGCCAGCAAATGCATGAACGCAGTACAGCTGCGAGCATGGCCGTATAATAGTACAGTGTTTAGAACTGTAAAATATTCCCTAAACTGCGCAGCACCTAACAATGTTTGCGCTGGTTTAGTGTAGGGCTAAACCGTTAGCCCGGTGCAAACACATTTGCCCAGCACTAAACATTGCCATATTCAAAAGTGACATACAAATGAGCCTACTTACGTAGTCTGTGGGCAAACATCCAAATTAGCATCTCATTATGCCCTGGTTTGCATGCTGTTTGCGCCGGGCTAACAGTTTAGCCCTGCGCTAAACCCGCATAAACGTGTTAGCGCAGTGCAAATAGCTTGGGGAATATTATAAAGTTTTGAACACTACTTCCACATGTGCTGCTGCCTACAGCTGTACCGGGACAACTCAGCATAGGCACAGATGGTGGTGGTGGTGCTGCATGCAACTGTCACACTGTAAGTCATGCTACAGTGCACAGCAGACACTACAGTAGCAAGGGGGCCAGTAGTGTGTGGACACAGCAATGCCTGTGGTGTGTAGGGCAGTGATGATGACTGCACTATACACAGTGAGAGGCCCAACCTGCAGGTGTTTACTGACAGTGGACATTACTGTTCTACTGTTGTGTGACCCACAGATGCTGCACCTCTGGCATGGGATGCTCACAGTGACATATACATGTCCGGCTTTGTGTGCTGTGGCAGTTGTACAGCTATGCGGTATGTGGCCGGGTGGGTATGTATTATCCGACAGGCACACTGGTGTTGGGGTATTCCCATTACTGGCCCATGTGCACTGCATGATGAGTCCCAGCCTTGTGACCACACCTGGTCTGTGGCACAGCCTGGCCACCCATACACTCTCCCCTCAACATCCTCCATGCCCACAGTGCTGCATGTGTGTGCTGGCATCTGTTGGTGTCCACAGAAGTGTGGTCTGCAGGTGTGTGCTGTATGGCCACACTGCCATGCTCTACACTGGCAGCAGGGTCACCACTTACTGCCTGGCATGGCTGGGACTGGTGGCAGATGATGGCATCATTGTGATGCCATCAGTTAGCAGCATGCTTTCTCCATGTTTGGCTTTGTCTATGTGTCATATTTATTTGTTAGGGTCACACAAAACCCGCACAAACACCGCGCAAAGCCGTAGTGTCATGCAAAGCTGATTGCCCAGGGTTAAGACAAGCTTTCCCTAGGCGGTAATGTGCACCACACTAAGTGTCATGTTAACTCACGCAAAACCACTTTGCGTGGTGCTAAACGCTGAATATAGCATTGTGCCTGTATTCATGTCAGTTTGCCCCTTACATATATTATGATTTTGCCCGGCACTAATGCAGTTTGCCCATGCTGTTTGGCCTTTTGAATATAGCAGTCCTGCGCTAATGCTGCACAAACGGTTTTTGCCCGGCTCAAAGTTTTGAATATCTGGCTCTTATTCTCTCCCTGTAGTGGTAAAACTACAAATGGTAACTTACAGTCGGCCAGTAGTATTGTTTTGCAAATTAAATTCTGTAGTTATAAGATGGGATCCAGAGCTTTCTCCATTGCTACTTCCAATGTTTTGAATAAGTTGCCTGACTCACTCAGAAAAACTTGCTAGTTTGATGCTTTTAAACTGCATTTTAAACAGCATTTCTTATACCTGTATTTGATATGTTGTACTGTGTTAATCTTTTGTTTTCTTGCATTAATTAAGCAATAAGGCATGACCAGAGGTTATGTTAATGGTCTGTTAATCATCTTCTAGGGGTGTAATGTGGCACAAGGTGTAGCCGAGTGCTACATGCCCCTAGAGGGTGATTAACTGACCATTAACCTAACCCCTGGGAGTGCCTTATTGCTATTTTAATAAAAATGTTTTTAAATAGTGTTAAACCTTGTTCAACATATGATTAGGCTGTACATGTATGTTAATTAAAGATTAACATAGGGCTGATAGAATGTTTACAACCAATCAGAAAGCTCTATTTCTCAGATCCTTTTTATAATTTCACTAAACAGAAACACACTGCATATACAGGATGCACATTGTTAACATTCAGGACATTTCACACCTTTAATACACAGGGCTAGGATTAACCCATTATGTACACTTTAGTCAAAGACACATAATTTTAACTTTTGCAGGCCAGAAGAAATAGGTAAGGTTAGATACAGTAAAGTAAGGTAAGCTTTATTTATATGGCGCCCAATCCAAGGGGCTCTGGGTGCCTTACAGAAGTTCAAACAGGCAGAGTAAACACAACATACAGATCAAAGCTGTACAAGGGTTATGCAAACTACAAGTTAAAAATGCAACAATAAATAAACCTTAATTAATAATGGTAAATAAACACTTTAAAAAAACAGCTCC
The DNA here is from genome assembly GCA_016271365.2 of Neoceratodus forsteri. Taxonomy (NCBI): domain Eukaryota; kingdom Metazoa; phylum Chordata; order Ceratodontiformes; family Ceratodontidae; genus Neoceratodus; species Neoceratodus forsteri. Next base: position 1,590,480,798 of record CM057452.1, on the reverse strand, counting down.
AATTAATCCAAGAATGCCTCTGAAAAGGTAGGTTTTCCAACCCCTCTTGAATACCTCCACTGACGGGGCCTCCCTCACAGATCTAGGAAGCAAGTTCCAGAGGACCAGGCTGGCTACCCCAAATCCACAGATATCTGAAGTTTCAGCCTGGCCCTTGGAACCACAAGGAGGCCCCTGATGAAGGAGCGGAGGGAGCAGATTGGAATAGCAGGTGTAAGGTGGTCAGTCAGGTAGCCAGGGCCTGAGCCACACTGGGCCTTGTAAGTGAGCAAGTCCACCTTGAAAATGATCCTCCCCCTGACAGGCAGCTAATGCAAATCTTGCAGGACTGGGGTCATGTGACAAGACCTAGACAGGCCCATCAGTGACCTGGCCACTGCGTTTTGCACCAGCTGCAGTTGGTGAAGGTTCCCTCCACTGACCCCGAAGTACAGAGTGTTGCAGTAGTCCAGTCTGGATGTAACAAAGGTGTGCACTAGTGAGAGCAGGTCATCGGGTGGAACTATGGGTTTAATCCAGGTGACGTTCTTTAAATGGTAAAAAACACTTTGGACATCAGATGACACCTGAGCATCAAGTGTCAGCCTGTGATCAAGAAAGATGCCCATATTTCTTATCCTAGAGGGTGTCATCAACAGTGTGGATCCCAGGACCAGTTCTGTTGCCACCTTGGAAGCATTCCTATCATGCCTGTGACCAGGCTCAGTCACCAGCACCTGCGCCTTGCCAGTATTCAGCCTCAGCCAGTTAGAGGACATCCAGTTCTAGATCTCGGACAGGCAATTATTTAGCACTTCCATGGTGTCATTTATTCCACGAGCAAAGGACATATGCAATTGGGTATCATCTGCATAGCAGTGAAAACCCAGACTGTTGCATCTAATGAGCTCTCCCATGGGTAGCATCGAACCTTGAGGAGCTCCACATGGCAGGAGCTTTGGAGAGGAGGAGAAATTCCCCATCACCACCTGATGCTTCCTGTTTGAGGGATAGGACTCGAGCCAGTTTATTTATTTATTTGCTTTTGTTTACCAGGCAAGCACACTAGACAACCAAGTGCCTATTTTCAGGTGCGACCCGGGAGTGTTGTTGATGACCACACCAGCGAGCCCACAATACTCTCTAAGGCGATCCAAAAGCACAGTATGGTCCACAGTGTCAAATGCTGAGGAGAGATCAAGGAGAACAAGAATTGACTGGTCTCCTGTATCTCTCACCCAGAGGAGGACATTTTGCACCCTGACCAACACCATCTCGATGCTATGCCTTGCCCCAAAACTGGACTGGAATTACTTGTAAATGTCAAAGGCCTCAAGCTGCAGTGCCACTACTTTTTCAAGCATCCTTCCCTAGAAATGGGAGATTTGAGATGGGTCAAAAATTCACCAGGACATCAGGGTGGAGTGATGATTTCTTCAGGGAGGGAGGGCCTTACCAATGCCTCCTTCAAGGTATCGGGAAAGATCCCCTCTGAGAGCGAACACCAGATTATCCTGGTGAACACCAGACCGATGGTCTCCGCAGATGGGTCGAGACCGGGTCCAGTTCACAAACGGTGGGCCGCAGCTTCAAGATCGCCCCAACAACCTCATCCACCTCCACTAGCTGAAACTCCTCCCAGACAATAGGAGTGCCTATGTTCTTTCCAGGCTCCCCACCACAGAGTTGATCTTGCGCCACTGGGGAAATCCCAGACTGAATAGAGGACACCCTGTCAGAGAAGAACTGAGCAAACTCTTTGCATAATGTGATTGAAAATTCTTTTTTTGGTTGCAGACAGACAGGATGAAATAGTCAGTTCATAGTCCGAAAGAGCTGAGCTGGTCTGTTTCTTCCTGCGGCAATCTTCCTGGACAGGAACCCAGCCTTCTTGTGGTCACTTGCCCCTTGATACTCACTATAGTGAGTTCTCAAAGCTAGTCTGTTCTCCTTGGACTGGGTCCTCCACCAGCAATGCTCCAACTTCTGACCATTGATCTTCATCTCCTTCTCAAGTGAGAATATCTGGGTCATATATGGACTGGGATGATGGCATTGAGTGCTTCGGAGACAGTCTTATTATAGGCAGCCACCACCTTGCTCACACCAGCTGCACATGCAGTGCTCACACCAGACAAATCTACTACTGCCAAAAGTACCTCTGGGGACAGTCCCCTTAAAGGTGCTATAGCTGACCATCTTGACAGGGGAGGGACTAGCAGGGGGGCCCCAAATGAGAACTCTACTGTACAATGATCAGACCAGGTGACCCAATCAGTTTTGAGGTTCATGACCTCAAGCCTCAGTGAGAACACTAAGTCCAGGGTGTGGCCATGCTGATGGGTCACAGAAGCAACTGCTTTTTGCCAGGCCCAGTGGTGTCATCAACAGGAGGAAGTCATGTCCAAGATGTGAGGATTCACTGTCGACCCCGGCATTCAAAGTCCCCCAGAATTAACCATCAAGGCAAATCCAGCACCCTGTCAACGATGAAATCCACAACCTCCTGCAGGAAATCCCCCACCCCAACCCCCAGAGGATGGTAAACGAGAATCCTGCAACCTGCACCTGGACCCCTACGCACTGCCACACATTCAAAGAACAAGGTAGAACCCACTGGGTGCATGGCAAAGTTCAAGCTGGATTTAAAACAGATAGCCACACCCTCACCCCAGCATTCCCTCCTCAGGCAGTACACGACAGAAAACCGGGGGACAGATACCTCCAAAATTGACCCGGCGGCATCTCCCAACCAGGCCTCCGTATTGCAAGCCAGATTGACAGCAGAAATCAAGTCTACCATAATTACGGTCTTGTTTCTCATCAATCTGGCATTGCACAGTGCAGCCCTAAGGGGACTGGTGGAGACTGCACTCCCACTGGCTACCTGCCTGCTTGGTGTGGTGGGAATCCTGGTGATGGGCACTAAACACGTTGGGCCTCTCTCTGGCTCCATTTAACCCAAGGCACCTCCTGCTCCTAACCACCCCAATACTGCTCACCTCCGTTGTACCCACAGTGCCCTGCCATCAGTCAACTTGCCTCCTACTAATACCTACCTCCTGACAGCACCTCACCACTGTAGCTGAAAGAGGGAGGTTGGCAAAGGGGTGAATATCACGCAGCAGGAATGCTGCCTAGGTAATACAGAGGGGTCTGCAATTTCAACACATCATGCATCAGCTAACAATTTAATTCAAATCCCGGCTACAGCTTTAAGTAATAGAATAAACCCAGTCAAAAATAAAATAAAGCCTATCCCTAAACATGCATCCAGCATCCACACAATAAGATACAAAATAGCATCCTACCCACACTCAAACCATAGTCGGACACTATCGAAACCCACACACCAACCCAAGAGATAATCACACACACACACACACACATATAAACATACAGTAAACTAAACAATTTCCCTAACTATAAATTGGTGGAAGAATTCAGGGGAGGTGTATGGGGGAAAAGGGGCAGACTAGATGGGCCAGTATGGTCCTTTTCTGCCTTCAAGCTTCTATGATTCTATGATAACCCAAGCCTTCCCAAACCCTTAAAACACTACAAAAAGTCAACATATAATTCAACTTAAACGTAGGAGAATCCACCATGAAAGTGCTGTGGCAGTTAGAGTGATAAAGAAGAAACCTCACAGTTTCAACAGTTCTTGTAATGGTCAGTGATTTCCCAGCAAAGCTCCAACCAATACTCAGAAAAATGACCTGAGAGAAACAGTGCTCTCACCTCTGGATCTCTAGTATATCAACCAGATTTTAACTGCTAAATTGGAGGATTTATATCTCATGGCAGATGAAGGGGGAGTTCGCAGGCTCCACCCCAACCAGTCACAGCACCAGAACACTGGATCTGTTCTCAGTGGGGGTGGGGGTGGGCCCCCCACCGACCCTGCCAGGGAAGGGGGCAAGTCCTGGAGGTATCAGCCTGCGCCGGATGATGGACATTGGAGTGATGAGGTTGGGACTCCCGTCAGATTGCAAGGTCCATGGGTGGGAGTATAAATACCCCAAAAAAAACAGTTTATAAGGATGACTCTTATTTCATGTGCATCAAAATCTATAAGGATTACCCTTGTTCTGTGTGCATCTGCTTTAGCATTTCTCATGAAATGAGGGCCTGCAGCATTTGCCGGGGCTTTAACAAGGCTACTCGGAGACGTCGCAAGACGGCCTTGAAAGTTTATTCTAAACTCAAGGATACAGAGAAATACAGCATGCAACTGAGATGTCTTCACCTTCATCATCCTTTTCTTCTCTCCACAGCTTGCCATTAAGCCACTCTCAGTGGCTGATCGCACCAGCTGCTAAGTCTGCCAAAAAAAAAAGGATAAGTCTGCTAAATTGGCAGAAAAAAACAGATGTGATAAGCAGAGGTATCGTGAAAAGGAAACCTCTCCTGACAGGTCCCGTTCTCCTCTTAGGAGGTTAGTCTTTGGAAAAACACAGATCCCAGGCTAAGCCCTCAGGTTCTGCTACCCCCCTGACCATCTCTCTGACACCAGATTCAGGGTTTGGCACATCCTCCGCCGATCTGCCATCGGGGTACTATCCTGCCGACACTTCCATTGTTGACAATCCTATTGGGATCCGTCAACATGCAGATGGTATTTTAGACTGACTGAACTTTTTCAAAAGCATCTGACCCTGATTCCGCTATTGGCTCTAACCTCATCACCACCATTATGACTGCTGCTGTCAACTTTAGCACTAGAGCTCCTGCTGCTGGTCACTGTACCTGACAAGAGGCTTCCTCTTTTTGATGCCTCACCCATCAACAGTTCCTTCTGTACAGTCTCCTCCTGCCGTCAACCTGCTACCTATGGGTCAGGCTTTCCTCCATATATTCAGAATTGTATTCCAATTCCTCCTCCTCATCAGCAATAATGGGCCATTACTGTTGACGAGGAAGAGAAATTGGAATACAATTCTGAATATATAGAGGAAAAATATGAGGAAAATGAGGTAGATCTTACCCCGCCCCCCCAATATGGTGGGCTCCAGCTCCAGTTTATCCTCCTGTAGTGAGGATAGTGTGCATTACACTCCTTGCTGGACTTTCAGACATCTAAAATGACCTGGAGGCTTCTGCACACTCTGACTCCAAAGTCTAAGGGTTAGGGAAGGGGCTCTTTTTGAAGACCCATTGCCTTCCACAGTAGGGACTATTCCTGGGGTCTCAGACATAGCTCCTAGTGGCCCCAGGCATCCCCCCAGTCCCCTCTGCCTCCCGGTGCCTGTGCCAGGGTCAAAATAGGTGTAGATCTTGGCATCACCTCTGCTGCCCCTGGAGCCTTCTAACTCCCCTACCCCAGCCCCTGCAGGTCAGGGAGTCTTTGTGGGGGACTGAATATCACTCTTTCTTCCAGAATGGAAGGAGTTCACAACAGATGCCTGGATATTGGAGGTGATCCAGCAAGGATGTGCCCTCAAACTCCTCCTTCTTCCCTTTGTGCATTCTCCCTAACCCAGCCATCATCCTCTGGGACATCTTTCCCTCCTGCTAGAGGAGGATCAAGCTCTCCTCTGCTAGAGAGTCATAGATCCAGTCCCATTTGCAGAACTGATTTGGGGCTACTATTCCTGATACTTCTTAGTACCAAAGTTGACCAAGGATTTATGGCTCATCCTGGACCTTTGGGGCCTCAACCTGTTTTTTGAATGCAAAAAGTTCCTAATGTTCTCTCTGTAGTTCCTTCTTCCCCTACTGGACATGTGCCCTAGATAATGAAGGTCGCTTGTCTCCATATCAAGACCCACAAGTCCTACAGACAGTATCTGTAGTTCATGCTTCAGGGTTCATGCTATCAGTTTTATGTATTGTCTTTTGGCTTGTTCTCTGCACTGTGTGTCTTTATGAAATGCTTTGCAGTGGTGGTTGCATCCACACTCAGATGACATGGCCTGTATGTTTTCCCATAGATTGATGACTGGCTTCTGAAATCCCCATTGAAAGAGGCAATACTGTACACCCTGTTCTGCATCAGACAACTCTTCGAGCAGTTGGGCATTCTGGTAAATGAGCTGACATCATTCCCCACTCTGTGCCACTGTCTCTAATACATTAGAACCATTCTGGACGCAGGTTTTTCTACCTCTAGACCATACTATGCACTGGTTGCCCAGGCTCAGCTGGTCTCATCCAGTGATTATGTCTCTGCTAGATATCTCCTCAGATTGAAAGGCCTCATGTCTGCTGCTATTCCAACTGTCCCACTGGAGTGGCATCACTTGAGGATTCCACAGTGGTTCCTTTGTGGCTAGTGGGCTCAGCATTCATATAATCTGGAGTGTCTCATGCAGGTGACTAATCTTCTTTATCACTCCCTGCTCTATTGGTTGGACCTTTCTAACCTAGAGATGGGTTCACCCTTTCTCCATCCATCTCCCTTGCTAGTGATGATGACAGACACATTAGGTTTGGGGTGGAGTGCCCATTTGGGCCCCTTCAGGGTCAGGGTCAGTGGTCCCCCTTGGACATGGTTCTGCACAACAACATTCTTGAGATGAGGGCTGTTTTACTTGATCTACAGGCCTTTGCCACCCTCCATCTTGCATTTGATGTGTCTACTGGATGGCTTCTGAGCTTCCAGCTGTTGATCCATATGAACAGCATCTCTGTAATGTACTACATACACCATCAAGGAGGGGTCCAGTCATATCTTGTCTGCTGAGAGGTGATGTGCATCTGTCACTGGTCCATGGAACATGACATGTTCCTTTTGGTTGTCTTTCTGCTGAGTACTCTCAATGCCCTGATGAATCACCTCAATCAATCTCGGGCACTTTGCCATGAATAGGAGCTGTTGAACTCTGTCATCGATAACCTCATTATAAAGTGGGTCATCTGGACAGCAACCTCTTTGCATCTCCATACAGTGCAAAACTGCCATTTTTTTTGCTTGCTTGTTCCAGGGCCTGGAGTTTTCCAGCCAGATTCATTGTCCCTCTCTTGGAAAGGGAGGTTCATTGTATGCCTTTGTTCTGATCAAGTTGGGGACTGAGTCGGCCACCTTGATTCTGGTGGCTCCATACTGGCTCAGACAAATCTGGTTCCCTCTGCTTTATGAATCGGCAGTGGAACCACCGGTCTTGCTTTGTCTGAGTAGAACTTCTTTAAAAGGAACATGGCTCTCTGGTGCATCTGCATCATCGATCCCAGCCCCTCCAAAGATCCCACCTGGCTTCTGGAGATGTAGAACTTTCCCACTTTGGAGTTTCCCCAATGGTTGCAGTTGTTCTGTTGGTGGGTCAGAAGCCATCCACCAGATACACCTACTCTCAAAAATGAAAGTATTTTATTATCTGGTGTACTGCCCATCATCTGGACCCCTTAACGTGTACAGTCAGTCTCGTTATGGACTACTTCCTGTTCCTTATGGACCGTGCTCAAGTATTCTTTTGTCAGGGTTCACTTGGCTGCTGTGCCAGCTTTTCATACCCTCACTGACAACAAAATGGTGTCCCAGTGTGATGCTCTGCTCGAAGATGTGATGAGCAGGAGGGTCCGAATTATGTGGATAGGATAACTGCTATCCAGACAAGGAGAGGCAGGAGTCAACTTAGTATTTCGATGTCCACAGGGCGTTTATTTGGTACCAAGGGTAGACAGACACAGTCATAAGAAGGAGAAGGGGTTGACCAAGAACAATAGGGCAGTAGAACAGGGAAATACTTTTATCTACCACTTTTACGGTTATTACTACAAGAATAAACTCTAGGTCTACTGCCACTCTTATTCTGATACTAGTCTATACTGTACTTCTATACTCTAAATGAGAATCAGGTTACATAGGCTACTCAGCACTGCATTAGGGTGATCAGTATCACACATTTCCATAAGAGCCCAGATATTACAAGAGTCCAGAGATCCGGTGTCTTCGTGTACACCGTCGTTCTTCGTTGGTAGCTACAAGGGACGTAAAACCGAACTGTAGAACCCTAATCTCAATTCCCAGCAAGGACCTAGATAAGGCCACTGGGGTGGTGAGAGGTTTGGTAAACAGACCATATATCTTCGGCAAAAGCCCACTCTCTCCAAGGCTGCCAGAATGTAGAACCAAAGCAAGTGGTTCCTGAAATAACACACTGAAGCAAGAGGTTCCTCGGCCAAAACCCACTTCTAGGGTTGCCAAGGATGAAGATAGATCAAGATCTGCGTGGTGATGAATCCAATGGAGGACTACCACGACCCAACTGATGCTGCGGCACTCCAAGGGCCAGCTGAACTCAGAAGGAACTCTGACAAGACCAGGAACCATAAGAATCTAAAGAGATGATGGTTGACTCTGCAATCCTAGGATCAGGAACTAACACAAAACAAAGAAACGGTGGACGCGTCCCAGACTGGGCTTCACCTTGGGCCTAATGCCCTACCTTTACCTCAGGCCTGATGCTCTACGTTAGTTTGGGCCTGGTGCACCACCCTAGATTGGGCCTGGTGCCCCACTTCACAATGGGTCCTGTTTCCTGGTTTGCATTGGGCCTGGTGCCTGCTGTACTGGGCCTGGTGCCCCCGTTAGATTAGGCCTGGTGCCCAATTTATAATGGGCCTAATGCCCCTCTAAACTTTGGGCCTGGTGCCCCACTTTATACTGGGCCTAATGCCCTACTTTATATCTGGGCCTGAATTCCCTTTTAAATCCATGTTCTTTAAATCTTTCAGGCTCCCAGTGCCTGCTGTCATTATGTAGCGAAAACCCGCCCTAATTCTGCCCTTATGAATATTTATAGGCCTTTGAACTGGCCCTACTGGACTGGCCCCTCCCATGGCGCCGCTAGCCCGCCTCATATACATATCAAAATCAAGGGTCCCTAATGACCCGATGCCCTCGGTGCTCGGCACGCCTTTCCTAGCGCCTACTGTGCTTTTTCAACAAACTCCAGTCCCCTTGTAATAAACTGGTAGGTCAACTTTCGTGTGCTGCCGGAGGCCTCCGATGGCCAAATGAAGCGGCGTGATGCGGCTTGCCACTGCAGCGTGGGACTGGAAAACTTTGAAAACACTGGGGGCTGAAATATAAATGATCGGAGGGTTTTAAGCGCTTAAGCGTGGGGAAACGGCGTTCTCTTCTTCGTGGTGCCCCATTGACACCACCGACCACCACACCACAACAGCAGGAGGGATCTTCAGGCAGTGGAGGCAGAGCAGACACACAGCTAAGTCCTCATGGATTGCTTCAACCCCCAGGTAAACCCTTTCCTTGTTCCTTTGACTTACTGTGTCCTCTCTCCTCAACAGCTGCCCAGGAACTGCCCAACTGACTAACTGGACTGTTATAGAATTGTTTTTAAAGTTAAACCTGCCTGTGTTCTAGAATGGCTGGATTGGAATGCTGTGCATGAGCCACTCAGCACAGCATTCCATCAGACAATATATTTATATAATGCTTTACAATGTGTCTTTTTGACCTGCTGTAAAGTGCACTGGGGCACTTTTCTATTATTTATAGTATTTTCTGTGTGTTAGGAGGTTGATTCTTTATTTCTAGGGGCCCCTTAGCACAGTACTCTGCTGCCTATCCCTGCAGCAGGTACCCTGAGCACCTGTGTACTCTGCGTTTATTTATTTATTTATTTTATTTTTCTGGAATGACCAACTTTGGGGCATTACACCAGCTTGAGGTTTCCTGCAGGTTTCTCAGAGTTCTTCTCCTTCTCCCCCCCAGTTTGTGACCCAGTTCTGGTGTAGGACTTTAATCTAGTTCTGGAAGCACTTACTGGGCCTCAATTCAAGCTTACTGCTACTTGTGAGCTGCGCTTCCTCTCTTGGAAGACACTGTTCCTCATGTCTATGACATCTGCTAAACATATTTCAGAACTGCAGTCTCTGGTTGCAGAGCCTCCTTTTCTTGTTTTCCACAAAGATCAGGTTATGTTTTCTGCTGAAGGTCATTTCTGAGCATAAACTAAATCAGACTATTGGCCTTCCAGTTAATTTTTGACTCCCACAGGGAATGTCATTTGTACATGTTTGGTGTCTGTTGGACATTGTGTTGGTACCTTGATCTTACTAAGGATTGTAGAAAATCCTCTCAGCTGTTTGTGGCTTTCATGCTCTAGATGGTGAACTCCCCAATTTTGAAGTGGACCCTTTCCAAATGGTTGGCCTGCTGCATTCCATTCTGTTACTAGAAACACAGTAAGCAGTGTCCTGATCCTGTCCATGCTTAGTTCACCCATGGAAAAGCTACTTCCGTGGCTTGTTTCCACAGTGTGTCCACTGCTAATATCTATGCTGCACTGCCTGTAGTACTCTTCATACATTCGCTAAACATTACAGTCTGGACATTGTCTCTCATAGATATTCCGTATTTGACCTTGTTGTCCTGTAAGGCCTCCTTACTCAGGCTATTTAGATCTTTCTTTCCTCCCTCAGTACTCTGATACTGCTTGGGAATCATTCCATTATGTGGCTCAATGGGGGGAGATATCTTCGAAGAAGAGAGAGTAGTTACTTACCTTAACAGTAGATCTTAGAGAGAATCTTCTCCATTGAGACACAGTTTTCCCTTCTGCCATCCCCTTTTTTGGGTGGCAACTGGTTATCCTGCCTGCTCTTACATGCTGATTCTCCTCTGTTGCCTGATTTCAGCATTATATTTCTCAGGTTTCCATATCTTCTCCTGTGTACCTGATTTGGTCCTGGTTTCATTGATCCAAAGTTTCCATGAGATCCTAACACAGTTCCATTATGTGGCACAATGGAGGGGATTCTCTTAAAGATCTACAGTTATGATAAGGTAATTCTTCTTGAAAGCTGGGTTACTGATATATTAGTACATGGAAAATTGATTTTACTGCATTGTACTGATGGAGAAGCAGAAAGAACTCTCTGTGGTTGTCACCTTGCAGGTACTTTGTGGGCCCAGTCCTCAGTCAGAGCCACAGTATGGGGTAAAAACATCCATTCCATTATACCCCTACACTTTGGGACCATGCACAAAAGGGGGAAGATGTCCCAGTTTCAAAAAGGTCTGCCAGATGTTAGTGCATTCAAATAAATTTAGCCCAGGACTTGTAAAATGGATTAAATCATGGCTAGAAAATAGTCACAGACACTTAAAAAAATGCTATGAATCAATAGAAACCAAAGTGACGGGGAGGTCACGTGCTGCAGCGCTCCTAATGGCAGCATAGTCCACAGCTCTCCCTCTCTCAACCAGCTAAATCTCTTTTTTTTACCGACTTTGGGGACAATAGCCTAGCATTTGCTCCTTGATCACAGCTCTCAGCAGACCAACAACACCCTTTATTGGCAGTTAAGTGGTTTTAAATCATTTCGCCCGAGTGCAACGAGCGACAATGGAGGCCAAGATGGGAGCCGTTGGGGCCAAGCACACACCACGGGCACACGGAGAAAGCAGCAAAATCAAAGAGACTACCTCGGGTTCTGGTGCTGAAATCTGGCTGCACTGCGCCTCTACTAATCCGCTCACGAAGATCGCTTCTGCAGGAGCTAATCCCGCTCGAGAAACGCTGCAGGATATCTCCTCGAGCTGAAGTCCATGCAGAACGACCTTA